>OX101753.1:101395815-102675439 GCA_944452675.1 Tachina lurida | reverse complement strand
TCCTTTTATAAATGTATTTTTTTTTACAATTATGTGTTTCCTACGTAATGTAGATACAATGAATACCTATGTATTATATGTAATTATATGTGTGTATGTACATATATGGAGCCCTATTTTCAATTATCAGTAAGCGACAAAAATTAAAGTTTTCGGAAGATAGTTTTTATAGTATTCAAATATGTTTTACGTCATACATAAACTGGCGCTTACGATAAAATTTTACAGCCTGTATTTTAAAAGATATCAAACATTTTGAGAATTCTTAACTATGGGTAGGCTATTATTTTAATTTCAATTCAAAAGTTTATTTTTTGCAACATCCTGCTTACAATGCAAATAGGTTTCGATATACATACATACATAATACATACAAACATATATAAAATATGTAAACATTCATATATATGCCTTGAAGGAAATGACGATGCTGAAAATGTACTGAGTCGCTTTTGGCTTTGTCACTCTCTAATTATTCCCCATACAATACTTTGTTTTATAGACATTTAGCATGTGCTTGTCACTGAAAATCTACTAGTAACACTAAAACAATTGACTAGGTAGTGACTACGTAGTTGTTATGGGAACATGGAGACATACCAACCACTGGTAAATTTTTATACCTTACGTACGTACAAATTTACTTATATTGACAAGTTGTTGCAAAATACACCAGAAATACACCACTCTGTTTTCTCTCTTTCTTTTATACTGACGAATAGAAGAGAAATTGTAGACAATGTAACTACTACAAGAATTTTAGTTTTGACATATACACTTGGCCCCCGCCTTACTGCAGGGTGGATAATAAAACCTGTTAATAGTAATAACTTTGTTTAAACATAAAATTCAAAGCTATTTCAATAATTTTTTTTAATTTAAATCTGGCATTATACTTTTTTTGTAGAACATTTTAGCAGAATTTTTTTACGGACCTAGCATTCTCTCATCATCATTTTCTGGCAACACTGATAATGATGTCCTTATAGCGCACAAAAATGTCAGTAAATGCTTGTTCAAAAGAGCATAAGTTGACTATAGGTAGATACACAACCCCAAGAATCATGTATGTACACACATGCATACTTATGTACATACATACATACATACATATGTTGCACTTAATCAACCAGGGGGTATTAACTCATTTAAAATGATTTTAAGATTTAAAATTTCACTTTTTGCAATAAATCAAGTAACAACATCAATATCTCTACTGTAAATATTTCAAGGTATTCCGATTACTCTTTCACATCGAAAACCACATTTGAGACCATTTTTGTGATACTGTAGATATTACAACGGTAGAATCAACAAAAATGTATTATTTTGAGTTAACACAAAAGTGGACATAGATATGTATCGTATATTTTCATAAAAACGTTATTATTTTGATTTGAGCCTATCTACTATATTCAAGTTAAAAATAATGAAATTGTTAATGTAGCCACAAACAGTTTTTGACCTCTACTGAAAATTTAAAAATTTGAGTTAATACCCTCTTGTTGATTAATGTGTAGTTTTAATGTATGACTTGTCTAGAAAATTTGTATGGGAATCACTTAAAAATTTGAGTGCTTTTTATATACATAATTTTTCTAGAAAAGTCGCTTGCATGCATTGTGGAAACTACACATAAGTACGATGTATGTACATATGTATGAATGTATGTAGATATTTGGAGACTGCAAAGTGTTAAAATTGTTGCTGGAGGCGGTAATTTAATTTAAAATAACTTATAAGGTTATATGTTCATTTTGAGTTAAATTGTTGATAATATAAATAATATGGTAAATATAATTTAGAATAAAAAGTGAACTTGAAGACAGCAGACGCTTTTTTTATGCGCTGATCAACAACAACTTTTCCAGCGATAACTATTTAAAATTCAAAATAAAAATAACGCAATTTCTATCGCTCAAGGAATAATCCGACAAAATATTTTATATGCAAAAATTAAACAATTAGTATTAATTAAACAATTAATTTGAATTGACTTGACCAAATTTTTGGCATACTTCCTACTCTGTTGTGTTCCGAGCTTTTAACAAGCCCTCCCTCAGCAGGACTTGTATTATTTTGATATTCTCTTCTACCTCATTCTTCCCAAAGGTGCTCAATTAAATTTAGGTCAGGGATCTGTTCAGTGTTTCGATAAGTTGGGGGCAGTTATGAATAAACCAAACCCTTGCAATTCCTGATGTATGTTGGGATCGTTGTCTTGATAAAAATTTAAGTTGTTTTCAAATTCCCAATTTCTCTGCATTTGCTTTACATTTCGCTTCAAGATGTTGAGGTAGACAAATTTGTCCATATTATCTTTTATAAAATGCAAATTGCCTACCCCAGCACTAGACATCAGTGATGGTATTTGAGAATTTTAGTTTCGTGCCAAAATATTAGCCAAAAAGTGCCAAAATAACTTAAAAAGCGCCAAAAAAATAAATGTACATACATACACAGCTGGGCTCATGAAAACGGTGAAATATATTGTATTAATTGAAAATTTTATTGAGTTTGTATTTTAAATGTCAATACATTTGATTAATAGGAATTCAATTCATTTTTGTTTGTTTTATTTATTTATTTAATTCAACAATTCAAGTAGAAAAAAAAACTTTCAGGGTCGTATGCAAAAAAAGTTAACAAAGCTTTGCCAAGCAATGTTAAGTAAAGTTGTATTCTAAAAAACTTATTATATCAAAATTCTAAAGTAGGCACCTACGTTTGTTAAGGGTCCTTTAAGTTGATATTTCCAAAATGTGTATTTTGTTCTTCAAATATTTTTGTTAATATAGCACATATTGATTCATGATACATCTAAAAATGAAGCTAGAAGTGTTAGCTCTTATCTTAAATTTATTATTTCTGTTATATTATGGAAAACATCACCAAATTATCCAACTGATTCGAAATACATAGCAAAATTCATAAAAAAATATTCAAATAAATTCAATTATACAAAAATGTTTTAGTGATGTAGATACAGTCAAAACGAATGGAAAAAATCTGGATATTCAAATACTCATTTCATTCGAATAAAATATATTGCCATAATTTTTCTTTGTTCATCATATTATTTTTACTTTTACTTCATAAAAATGTTTATCTGTTTTCCTTCCATGTCAGAAGCTCATACTTTTTAAATTAGGTTGCTTTACTTCAAGATAATACAAATTTATTTAATAAAATAAAAAATTATTTGAATACTCGAATTAATTTGTATTCGATGTTGTACATCGTAAGCCGTGAAGTGGTTGTTGAACACGGTGGTGTTACCAGTATTTATTATTAAATTACAAAATAATTAAAGTTGTTTTTTGCATACAATTTCTTAACAAAGCAATTTTAGCCTTAAAGTGCTTGGTAACTACTATGAACTTTAAAGCTCAAGTAAAATATTTTTTTGCATACGGCCCTCAGTCTTCAACAATAAATTTTCGTCCACTTTAGATTTTTTTAAGCTAGCAAGGACGCGACCTTATAGAATTTGTTTGTTTTTTGAGTCAGTTGTGTTGAATCTTGAACAATTCACATATACGAACGAATATAACGAATGATATAAAACTGGCAAAAAAATATAAAAAAACCGATAGTTTCGACGGCGGCTAATCTATGTATGACAAAAAGGCAGGCGACTCGGTGCGCCATTTAGGCAAGGAGAACAAAATAGAAGCGAACAAAAAACAACATGTAAGATGTCATTTACTTGAAACTAATACTTTCATTGTTGCAGCTTTTAGAAGTACACATTTTTACAACAGATTTTACAAATTTTGCTGAAGTATTTTATACAATATTAAAAACTTTTTTCAAAAATTTTGGATGTTGCATTAGTGCCAAAATTTGGGTGAGCGTGCCATCGTGCCATTAATCATTGAATTGTGCCAAAAATGGCACGATCGTGCCACATTTACCAACCGTGCTAGACATGCAGCCCCAAAACCGTTACATGCTTCACTGTAGCTTTTGTATTATTATCGGTGATGCCATTAGGATACGAAAGATACATTTTTCGTATATTTTGATAACTTCAGGTACCATGTATAATCCACACATTTTTTGTATCTTTTAAATCTTTACGCAAAATGTACAGAAATTTTCTTTGATAACATCTCAATTGAATTCGAATGAATTTGTTTTGATAGCATCCAAAGATAGTTAAATATAATTAATTTAAAGTTTGCTCACTGTATTTAAAAAAATTATATACTAGTACGTATGAACTTATGCCTACACTACACAAGTTCAGTGCTCAAGTCTGACACTGTGTAAACTAAGCTTGTGACACGCACTATACAAGTAAACTGTGCAGTTTTTACATTAAAATTATAAGTGCAGAAGACAACATGTTCAAATACTGCTCTATTTTATTAATTGCTGTGGTGTAAAAAATAGTACTTGAATCGAGAAAAATTAGGACAGAAGAACTGAGAAACTGAGCGTTTGCAACATACACTAACCAAGTTCATTGTACAGTTTTTAAACTTGAGCAAATATTAAAATCGTTTTGATATTTACTAAGTTCACTGCGTAAATAGTACAACCACCCCAATACACTACACAAATGCACTGTACAGTGCCAGACTTGTGCAGTGAACTTGTGTAGTGTATGGATGGCGTTACATGATATCATTGTCTTCACAATATTCATTAAATATGAAATAAAAATAGTATGTTGATAAATGTTAAAAAAAAATTTATTTTAAAACCTTTTTCAAAATGTATCTTTTTATGAAAAAATTTATCTTCTTAGAAACAAAAATATAACTTTCTCGAAATTTCACTGGCAACACTGATTATTATGGTTAAATTCGGTATTTGGCTTACGCCATACAAATTGCATGCCATCTGAACAATAAACAAAACCTTAAACTAATTCCAAACTTTCCATGAAAATGAATTTCAGGATGATTTTCCACCAAATAATTTGATTAAAAAAATCTTAAGTTTCGTCTCATTTCGAAATTATTTTTCATACAAACAAACAAGTATGTTCGGTGATCCTAACTAAAGTAAAACTTTAATCTCTGGTATTCTAACTATAGGGAATTTATAAGTTTTTGTTTAATAATTTAATAAAAGCCAATTAGTAGTTGCCAATTTAAAAAATTATTATATTAAAATTCTAAAGTAGGCACCTACGTTTGTTAAGACTATTTTAAGTTGATATTTCTAAAATGTGTATTTTGTACCTCAAATATTTTTGTTAATATAGCACATATTGATTCATGATACATCTGAAAATGAAGCTAGAAGTGTTAGCTCTTATCTTAAATTTATTATTTCTGTCATGTTATGGAAAACATCACCAAATTATCCAACTGATTCGAAATACAAGCAACATCCATAAAAAAATATTTAAATAAATACAATTATACAAAAACGTTTTAGTGATGTACATACAGTCAAAACGAATCGAAAAAAGCTGGAATTCAAATACTCATTTCACACGAATAAAATAAGTTGTGAAAATTTTTCTTTGTTAATCATATTATTTTTACTTAAACTTCATAAAAGTGTTTATCTGTTTTCCTTCCATGTCAGAAGTTCATATTTTTTAAAATAGATTACTTTAATTCAGGATAATAAAAATTTATTTAATAAAATAAAAAATTATTTGAATACTCGAATGAAATTGTATTCGATGTTTTACATCATAAGCTGTGAATTGGTTGTTGAACACTGTGGAGTTACCAGTATTTATTATTAAATTACAAAATAGTTAATGTTGTCTTTTGAATACAATTTCTTAATAAAGCAATGTTAGCCTTAAAGTGCTTGGTAACTACTATGAACTGTAAAGCTCAAGTTAAATATTTTGTTGCATTGACAAAGCTTTGTTAAATTTTTTTTTGCATATGACCCTTAATCTTTTGAAATAAATATTCCGGGTTTTGAGTGTAAATAATTTTTTTTTAAATCAATGTTCATATCTTTAAAAGATTTTTAAATAATACCCCATATAAAATAATTCAGAACGGTAAGTTTTATTTATCAACGAATATGCTGCCTAGGTATGAGTGGTGCTATGAGAGTTACATGCACGAGACAATTGGATACCATTAATTATGTCCAACATATAATATTCGTATTAGATCCGAAGCATATCTCGCTACAAAATGTCTACAAGTGATAAGCAACAACATACCACACTATCAGAACATATGGACGTCACTGAATGGATACGACCAGACTTTGGATATGTCCGACCGTGTACATGAGACTAGGGTTATAACTGCATGCGAGACATTGATACCAGAAAAACACTCCCAGGTCAATCGAACCATAAAACAAACACACGTGGCAGTCACATGGATGGCTCAAGGATAGGAGAAAGAACGTTTTAAGGTATCTTAATAGATGAACTCGGACATCGAGTTTTACTTTCGGTTGCCGGACTATAATACAGGAGGTATACTCTGTAATTCGAAACGAAAGCAAATGCTTTCGAATTCTAATATTAATAACATGCAAATTCGAAAGCATTTTTTTGATTTCGAAATACAGAGTAGAGCTCCAGTCACGGATGGAAATCATGTTACAATTGTACTTTTTTGGTACATTTTGGACCTCATTGGTACCGTGGTACTACCGCGAGTTACTAGGTACAATCTAAAAATGTCAATGTTTCACTATATGATAACATTAATTTTGCCTATGTTGTCTTAAATTTTTTTGTGTGTGTTTTATTTTAGACGGCCAGCTTCTCTGTTTTTGTTACAATGCTGTTGTTAAGGCAAATTCATGTACCAGGTGTTATCAAATCTGCAACAACAAAAATCTGTCTAGTACTTTAACTGTACCTGTTAACTTGACTTGACTCTTACATGAAACTCGCCTTGGCTGTGGTTATATTCATTTTTGTTAACTACATATCGCTCCTTTACTTCAATAGTGTGTTTTAGGTTTTATCGCGCATTTTTTGTGCGCATAACTTAGATTTTATAGTGCATGAAAATAACAGGACTGTTAATAAGAAAAATTTGTAAAATAACCGATCTCTAACAAGTCTAATCTACGAATGTACCCTTATGAATGTAATATTTAATATTTTTTATGTTATTTCTTATTTTTGAAGTTTTATACGTTTTCGTTCTTATTAATAAATATAAAAAAATGGTACCGTCATGGTCCAAAAAGTACATTTTGTTTTCACAGTTGGTACAAAATCCAAGAAGTCATTTTTCTTTCCTGCCTCCAGTCTTCCGGACGGAGGTTAATGCGATCAGGGAGCTTTTAAAACGTATCAGTGTGAATATTAGACCCAGAGAGGTCAATATATTTACCGACAGAAAGTCGGCAATTAGGGTAATCACAACTGAAAGAGTAAACTCTGGGAACGTTTGAGGTTGCAAAAATACGATAAATGATTACGCTGTACATGGCAACATTTGTCTGATAGGATGCCGGCACACAACGGCGAAACCGGAAATGTTTTAATTTCATTTGCACGAATTGGCGAAAAAGGCCAGCGACAGTAACTCTAACTAACGCGAAGCCTTTCAGGGCAACGATGATACAGTTTTTCTTATAGTATGTTCACACGGACAGCAATTATCGAGGTTCGCTCTTCCATTCACGGTTCGCGGTCGAATCTTGATTGAATCAACTTGGTTCGCCATACAACTTGGTTCATTTTGTACCTAGCTGGGAACCATGAAGAAATTCCTATCATCGCTAGCCTTGATAACATATTATCGCTAATTTATCTGAACTAGCTATCAAAACAAACTGAGTACACACATACACATGTACACATTTGTAAACCAAAAACAAATAAAAAAATGGATACGTGTATGAATTAATAACATTAGCAGACATTTTATTAATTATTTTTGCTTAATTTGTTTATCTGCTGTAAAAAAGCAAATACGTATGTATGTATATACATGAAAACGGTGATGCCAACTTTTGATACTCCAAGCGCGTAAAAAATTTTTGAAAAAATGGCTAAATTGAAAAATATACATTTAGCGCAAAATAAAGTCAAATTGCTTGAATAATGGCGAAAAGGGGCTAGTTTTAAAATGTTTCTGTTTTAAATCGAAACATCAAAAATTTTTGGTAAGTAACTTATTAGAAAATAAAGATGTAACTATTATAAGATCAACACATACATATATGTATAAGTACATCAGCTCGCGATATTACATTTCATATATAGTGTACATAGATACAAGGTAGTAGCGGAAATGCAGCTGAGCTATTTTTTCAAATTAAAGTTCATCCGAAACTTCAAAAATTTGTTACGAAAGAGAAATTAAAAGAAAATGTAAAAAAAATTCAATATGAAAAATATTTTATTAAAAAATTCTGTGAAAACATATCTAAAAATATGAAAAAACTATTAAAAAATTGTGAAAAGTGCTAAACGTTGCAAATTTTGTTAGTGGTAGCTGCCGTGGAGAAATACATATGTACATATTTTAAAATTTATGTGAATAATTTTTATTATTATTATGTTAAACAAATTTTATTTTTGAAGTTTTGGATGAACTACAACCCATGTTGTTTTTTTCATTGTTTTTGTTACCCTGATATTACGTGGAAATGAATCTGCCTTGCCTACATACGTATATGTATATGTACATAATAGTAGTATATATGCATATGTATGTATCTATATTTACATAAGTACATACATTTAAAATTGGTCGTTATTAAATAAAATTTCAATATCTTTCTCTTTCAAAACATACATTATGCTGTTTTTAGGCTATACTGAATATTTTTCAAATCACAAAAAAATTGGAAGAAATAGAAGATTATTCCATACTGTTCTTCTTATTTGAAAAATGAGATAAAAGTCGATATTGCTAGATTAAAGAAGAAAAAGTTCACAAAGGCTAAAATCTAGCCATATTAAACAAAAAGTAAAAAGGGACTAAAGGGCTGAAATATACAAGCCTGTCACAGAGACCAAATTCGATTGAAATGATTTCATTTCCGTAATTTGGTTCTGCACAAAACGAAAAACGAAGAATAATACTCGGAATTGTAATTTTCTCTATGTGAAAGTACAAAAATCTGTTTGAAAAAACTTTATTTCAACAAAGATATTTTCTCAAGTCTTAAGGAAAAAATGCATCATCATAAAACTGAAATATTCTATTCTGTTAAATAAAATTAAGTAAAACTTAGACACATACACTACGTTTGGATATGAAAATGGATCTGAAGCAATTTTGCGGCAAAATCTTGACTGCTCTGGGCATCCAAAACTGCAGTTATTGCAATTACAGACATTGCATGTAAAAGTTTTTAAATTTGGTTCACTTCTATAAAAAAATTTATCCTTTAGTATTTTGTTGCGCTTCTTATACGAGCAAAAATGTGATTTTTTGTTGCCCAATATTGCCACATTTAAATTGAAAACAATCAAATTTACGCTTTTTCGGAATGAACAAATCGATCGAAATCTGAAGAAAGTAAAACGAAATCGATCGAAATGAAAACTCGTAATCAAAACAAGTTCGATCGATGATAGGCCTGATAATTATAAAAATTGCTAGATTTGCGCGTCTTATAGTTTGGGGTAGTGATGTAATGAATGCCAATTTTTGATATTCGCGAATACGAATATTTAAAAAAGATATTCGCGAATACGAATATCATATAAGAAATTTATAGACATTAAATTGGGGTTCTATTTACGTCTGCAATATGAAATATTAAAAAATGTTTATGAAAAAGGACTTCATACTCCTGTTGGCGTACTTTAAAGTTAATAAAAACTACCCAAAATTTTAATGATCGTCATTAAATAATATTTGAAAATGATACAAAGCACAAATTTCTATAAAAAATTTAATGGATTTGTACAAACTAATATTTTTATCCATTTATTTAAATTTTGTCTAGGATTTATGCATTTATTTATTTAATTTGTTTGGAAAATTTCTAACAAGGCATATCAAATGCGCCTTGAGTTCTAAGTTGGCATCACTGCATCAAAAATATTTGTCAAAATGAACCACGAATGTGTCGTCTGAACACGAGGTTTCGAAATCGTTTTTCAGAGAGCGAACCAAGTGGTTAAAGTTGCCGTCTGAACATAGCATAAATACCATTTTCAAAATTAGTTCTTGATGTAGCCAATGAAACCGTATTGCCATTGTTTAGGGATGGGACTCTTTCGTATCAGAATGACAGTTATAACAGTATTTCTAATTTCAAGAAGACTGTGTTGCAAAAGAAATTTTTGCGGGCATTAAAGTTAATTTGTTTATGAAAAATCAAAATCATTTTCATAATTTTTAGTTGCAGTTATAATTTAGTGTCCGATGTATATATATATATTTATTTGCACAGATTTGTTAGTTTCTTTATAACATAAGGTGTGTTTCTTAAATTAAATTAATTAAAAGAGCTGTTGCCAAGCTGAAAAATAGTAAAAATTACTAAGGTTAAGGAAACAGCTGACTCCAACTCCACATAATGTTGAAAAATATATAAACTTTTAGTTAGTTTAATTATTATTGTTCGAACTTTATTTGTTTCCACATTTATTATTTGATTAGGATAAAACTCATATTGCTTTGTAAACCAAACGACAATGTAATAATTTTTAAGGAGCAAATAACACTAAAGTTTATTGCAAATATTCGGACAAATACCAGCAAAACGGAGCAATTAGCTATTTTCGAAGGCCGTCGCACCTTCATCATCAGCTTTCTTTGTGATTGGTCTATTATGTGTGGTGCCACTTGATGTAGATTTCTGCTTTATAAAATTCTAAACTTTTGACTTTTCAACTCTTTCTTATTAGTATTCGACAAAATATTTTTACAACGTGAAAAATCTATGAATAAATTTGTAATTTATTTTATGTAATATTTGCAATTAATTTCTTTTTGTTGCTGGTTAAATTTAATAAAAATTACATAACTATTTTATAATGTTATTGATTAACTAAAAAAACCGGAGTACTAAGTAACCAGATACTTTACAGTTTTACAACTCTGAATAACTACTATAATCTACAAAACAAAAGAATAAAAAAATAGATAGGTCCTTAAGGCCGTTTCACACTATAATACAAGTATTAATACTTTTGACGAAAATGCATCCCTAATCTAATTTCTGTTTCAAAAATTTCAAAAGACAATAACAACTCAACATGTCAGAGTTGCATTTTCCACAAAAGTATTAATACTTGTATTATAGTGTGAAACGGCCTTTAACAGTTAGTATTATCGTACTTAATAAATTATTTATATTTTAACTTCTTTCACAATTTTGATTTAACTTTTTCTTAAGTTTTTACACTTTTCGTTTGCTTGTTTACTTTCTGAATCATATATTTTTATAACTTACTAAACTTTACTGTGGCAGATTTCTGCAGTAAAAATTTGCAAAATACTGAGTCAAGAACTGTATTTTGGGTAAACGAACGTAATATAGCAGAATGCAGTAAGGTATAGTAAATATTTGTCTAAAGGCACAACTATTGTTATGTTAGTGGTATGGCTACGCCATAGCTCAACGTCAAAAACTACTTATTTATTAGTGTTTCTATATGTATGTTTCTGACAGTAACACCATGGCTGTTTCTTTTACGAAGTAAAGAAAATCTGCAAATTGGTAGTGAAAATCTCCAACTGTCAGTTTATCATTCTTACAATGAAAAATCAGCAAAATGCAGAGAAATCCGCGAATCTGACAACAGTGGCTCACTGTTGTAATAGACGAGGAGTTGCGGTACTGAAGGATTGCACAACGCGAGGGCATACTGTATTTGCAATTTCAATCAAATTGATTTGTTTTGAAATTTATTTGCTGGTGGTTAAGAATTGTCTATATATTTCATTGGTGCTTAGCCAAATCATCAGCAGACCCCAACCACATATTCTCAACAGTCACAAACCTCTTATATTATGCACAGACTTTCAAAAACTATCTTAGAGTTCACAAATAATAATATTTTTGAAAATCACAAAAGAAAAATAAGCGTAGTAGGCTTATAGTATGTTTCCACCGACTATAAATCAAGTAGGTTTAAGTAAATCACTTCCAAGTGTTTCCACCGAGCTTGTGAGTGATTTGCTGTTCGAATTTTCGTACTCAATTTACTCGTATGCACGTGCTTTATAAGGTGAGCGCAACAGCTGTAATGTGAATTTTATTCACATGTGGTTGGCATTTAAAATTGATTAAATATTCCTTAATGTCATTTTTTCGAAATAGTCAATCACTATTGATGGATGACCCAGGGATGGAGTTTGTAATTTTAAAAGCAACGCAGGGTTGCATACATAGGTCGAGCTCGAAAAATAGTATTTTCGACATTATTTAAAATAATTCAACCAGTTGAGGTGATTTATACATATGCAAAATTTATGGTAAATCATGTAGAAATTAACATGTAATAAATTAATATATGTAATAATAACTATGCGTTTTTATTAACATAAAGTACGATAGGCCTCATTAGCTTATTTTAATTAAGATATCTTCTTCACAAAAATTGACTTGGCCAAAAATATCAACAAAATTAAATTCATGTTGTTCCAACTTGAAATAACTTCGATTCAACATGATTCTTCGTTTTGATTTTAACAGTACGTAAATGTTAAATCAACATGAAATAAAGTTATTTCAAAAGGAAAAATTTTCTTTGACAATTACTATAAATCATGTTAGATTAACACGAAACACATATGAAGCTAAATCATTGCCGAAAAATATTAGATTAACCTTATTCAAGTAGATTTTACATTGAAATTTTTCTGTGTGTAATAATTTAAAACCTCTCCTAAACAAAAGTAATAAAAATTTAAGTTCCAATGAACTTATTAGTTTAAGATTTTTATGTTGTTTTTTATTATGGAATTTTTTTTTGTACATTTCTCTTAATTACTGTATAGTATAACAATTATAAAATTACTTTTAATAATATTCAAAATACGTCAACTCGAAGAAGCTAGCTTTTCAGTAGAGCGAAAAAATAGTTAATTCGCTCATTATTTTAAAAATTAACGATGCGCCTTCCATAATATAGTTTAAATATGCTTAATAATTTACAGATCTGCAAAAAAAATCATTTTGCACTGACCCTGATTCGTGTTAAACATGCCAAATGCAATAGGATATGAGGTAGATTTATAATAAACTACTTATTTTTTAAAAATTTTGGAAATTTACATGAAAGTTAGCATTTATTTTCACCAAAAAAATTATACTTTGAGATAGCAGAATAAAAAATTTATACAAAACGAGAAAACATAATTTTTTGATTCCAACTTTATATTACAGATGAATATTACATAGCAGAGCTATTTGCCATCAGAAACTCATTTTTACCAAATGGGAGTTGACTTATTTTGAATATACGCTCTCGATATGTTGTATTTTATTGGGTCTGCTACCGAATCATAAGTAGACCTTAAACAAGATTTTTTAAATGTCTCAAAATATTTATTTTAATATTGGGTGTAATTCCGTTGAAATCGGGAAATTTTGGCTCTTTCGAGGTGTAATTTTGAATACATATTTTGGTAACACTGATAAATACACATCTGACATTTCTTGTTTTGTCATTTGTGCAACGGCGCGCCGTTCCCATTGTATTTTTATATGGAAAGCAATGCCGCACAACAAAACATATCGTAAATGCAAACGGTGCCACCAGTATACATTATTGCGATGTCACAAAATGGCATAGTGTGTACTCGGCATAAGCAAACCGAAAAAGAAAGTAGAAAAGCACACAAGCGTGTGAAAAACAGCGATGCCAATTTAGCGCCTTTCGCGCTAGTTTTAGCGCGTTTTAACTACGCCAAACGCGCTTTTTTTCGTCTTAGCGCGTTTAATAAAAAAAGCGCTAAGTTAGCGCGTTTTGATTAAAGTCACAAATATCATCTCAGTTCAATATCTTTTTACTTTTTTGTGTAAATTTAATTTTTTTGTTTAAATTCGTTAATGATTCAGATGTTGCAAATAAAATTCCCTTGACTGTGGTTAAAATTAAAAACGCATTTTAAAATTGTAAATGGCAAATATTTTGAAATTTCACAGTTAAAAATATGTACTAGTACTCGGACCCAAAAAATTTTTATAACTTATTAAGCATCTATTCTTTTTGTACTTCAAAAAGTATCTGAATCGCAACACTATTCGACAATTTATATAATTTGTTACAAAGTTTGACAAATAAAAGTAAAATAAAAACTAAGGCCCAATTCATACGAGGATTTAAAAATCTTGTTTTATTTTTAATTCTCTTTAAAAGTTGCTTCCAGAAACCTTGTACATTCAGACGATGATTTTTTCCATGTTTCTAGGTTTGATTTTTTTTGCCTTCAAAAATGGTATCAGTGTTGCCAGTAGATTTTAAAAAATCCATTTCCCCTACATGTTAAAAAAAATGTTCAAATACGAAAATCTACAAATTAATTAATTTTAATTTAAAAAAAGATTAATTAAAAACATTTAAGTCATTTTGACATACATATGTAGTTCTTGTGTATTAAAATATTTAAAGTGACTACTTCTGCGTTCGAAATTAATGCATACTTCTCTACAGATTTTCAGAAATTATCTTATATATAATACAAATTTAACATAAAGCTGCATTTGAGATTTTTCCATTAATGGAGTTTATTAAGATTTAAGATAGATAGATGTAAGTGTAATTTCTTTAAATATTAAATCATTGTTTAATTGATGCCCATATATTCTATTTCCTGAGGTGTCTGCCATTAGATAATGTTTGTGTCTGTGTAATTTCGAGCAAAAACAAATTTTGAAATGGCTTATGAGCAAAAATGTATTTTAATTATAGTTCTTTTTTTATTTATATACAAAAAAATGCAATCTTAGTATAAAAAATACCTACGTTTTGTCAAAGTATTATTAATACCTATAAATAAAGAAACGTTTTGGCCAAAATAAAATATTTGTCCGATATTCCCTATACTCCTATATTAGCGACAAAATAACCTACAGGTAACACTGTTTTCTATTATAAAAAGCTGTTGTCGCATTGAATGAAAAAATAAAATAAAGCAACATACCAAAAATTAAAATATGTGTAAAGAAAATTTGAAAAAAAACTCGGAAAACGGAAAATGTGATTTTTTTTCTACCCCCTTTGCTTTTCTATACCGTTCGCCTACAAACTACAAAAATCGTGTTTTAAAAAATCATTGAAAAATCAACGTGTGAATTAGGTGTAAGAATTTCAAATATTTGTAAGGCGAGACTTATTCTGTATAAAATGATTTTAGTTATTTAGGATATAATTTCGAAGAAGCACTATTGCATAATCTGAAAAAGAGTTACTAAAAAATTAATTGTACTCGTATTTACTAATAAATACAACGATCTTTATTAAAATTTAGTTAAGCGCGTAGGAAAATAGCGCGTTTTGACTATAAATTGTTGATAATGCTGTAACTTAGCGCGTTTTGAGGAGGGGTATAGCGCGTTTGGGTTATAAATAGTTGGTATCGCTGGTGAAAAAAGTTCTAATTCATGACGACACAGCTAATTCGGCTTGTGTAGGTTCGTGATGCTATATGGAATTATCTGTGTAGCATTTATAGGGATAGAAATGCAAATAAAACTGCATGGGCAGAAATTTCGATGGAATTAGGGATTCATGAGCATGAAATTTTTAAAGCAACTTGAATATTGCTTCCATAAACTGAAATGCAGAAAACAATAGAATCCTTTGGCGGCAGGCATATTAAGCTCTGGTCTTTTCCATGACTTTATTTTCCGTTTTTTAACTTGTCCTAATTTTTTTCTTATTATTACTAAACATAGGGTTGTTATCGCTAAATTTATAAGAAGACGACAGCAAAAAACCCGGACATTTCGAATAATATTTACTCCTATCTTGAACAGTTTTGCCCTCGAAATATTCTCTCTTTTCCCTAAATTGCAATCGTGAATAATTTTTCCCTAGAAACGTGTTCCCTTTTTTGATTCCCCTTGTCGTGAATAATATTTTTCATGGGGAGTTTTTCAATTTTTCCATGGTTTTGTTCACTTTATGTTTGCAGGCGAATATTATACTTCCAATTATATATTAAAAGTTATAAATAATTTATTGTAGGATAAGACCAGTAAATAATGTCTGTGATTAATAACAATAATTCCTGCAATACCTTTTTTTCATTGAATATGAACCTCATTGGTTTTCCTGCAGTAAATTTTTTGGCGATAGTACACTAGAGTGGCTCGAAAAAAAAGTTGTGCTAGTCACCCCCTGGATTAAAGATAATGGGCCATAACCATAGTCAGCAAAAAAGTATACTTTTTTAGTTTTAGAATGCACTTTTATAAAAAATGAACTTTCGACCAACCATAGACGAGAAAAACTGCACTTTAAAGGAAAAAGTCGGTTCTAAAGTTAAAACATGCTGAAGCTGTTTTTAACTAGATTAGCATCGACTCTGGCTCTTTAGTTCAAGACAAAACGCATTAAAATAAAAGAGAAAATATGTATGTATGTATATGTACACAGAAAAAAATATTCACCAATTAATATTTTCAATTAAGAATTTAATTGATTCAATTAAATTTTTAATTGTATTTATTAATTTGAGTGGAAAAACTTAATTAGTATTATCAAATTGTTTATAGGTGAAAGTTTAATTAATTTTTTAATTGATATTACAAATATTTTAATTAATATTACAAAATCATTCATATTACTGTACACATTTGCGTGTATGTATGAATTTCTATCTCTTGGCTTCTTTTGTTCCTATAAATAATTTATAATCCAATTGAAGCACAGCCGCGAATAACGTTGTAAAAGACATTTTTTAAAAAACCAGTTTTTTCACAGATTAACATAAACATAACTCTCTTGTGTTGTTCAAACATCAAATCATCCAAAATTATGCATCTTATCGCCTTCAAAATACAATTGCAATCCAATCAGTCGGTGGAAAACTTTGTAAGTAACTAATAAAATCATGCAAACGAAATTGTCGAAAATAATTGATAAATGTAGCAGAGATACAAAAAGAAAAGTTAATGCTAGTTATCATTATTTTCGATAAGCTAAAAAAATTTAAACGAAAACACCAATCTTGCTTTAAAATACGTTTTTTGGCTCTCCTGAAAAATTATTATTTTGTCACTTAAAACGTTATTCGCGGCTAACCTTCAATTATTGAATAGTTTATTGTATTAAAATAATACAAAATACCAATACCTTTTAAATTTTCTCTATATTATTTATTTGTTAAGTTGTTTTTATGTTCGGTTGTTTTATTTTATCTTTTTATTAAATTTAACCCTTTTTCATAACACAGTATCAGATGAGAGAGAGATGCCACTTTCTTATATTTTGTTTTCGATCGTATGAAAAATTTCCCAGTTAAAGTCGGTTCAATTTAACAGACACTTTGTTTTTGACTATAGTAGAAAAATATTTAGAAACAGGTTTTTAATTTTAAGTTGTTTCTAAATCGAATCGACTTTATTCTGTGAATATGGTTATGGCCCAATGTCAAAACAATTAGAAAAATATATTTTTTATTTTTTTTGCCACGCCTAGAAATACCGCCGTTTTAGTATTTTGTTCACTGTGTCGCCATTGTTAGTCCGATCATAACATTTTAAATACCGATGTTCATGGCTCTGTAAGGGCTACATTTCTGTCCTTAATGTTTGTTTTTTTAGAGGACAATCATCTATTCACCATCGCTGTGATCTATAAAATTTGTGTCATCCTTTGTCATATTTTTTATTATCAGTCATCTTTGATTTTAAAAGAATCATGAAGATGAAACAATGTAGCCTCAATTTCATTCCCGTTCTCTAACTATTAACCACGCTCCATATACATCCATACATAAGTATGAGCAATTTTTATAGCTATTGCTACATATTTGTTTTGTTTCGTTCTTTGAAGTGAGTGAAAAAAACAAAACCAAAACAATAATAAAAATTGCTCAATTAGTTTTTGTATTGTTTTTGCACTGATCACAAACCAGAGAACACAACCGATCGACTGTAAGCCGCCTTACAGCCGCCACGGGCCACAAACAATATATTAATTTGATCGTGCGCCGCTAGAAAAGATAATAATGGGAAATAAATGGAAACGTTTTGAAATATTTGCGGCGAATTTGACATCATCATATAATATAATTTTATTGCATTGTATTTAACACATTAAGTTTGTTTTATACTATGTTCACACTTATGTTTTTAAGCATGTTTAATACATGTTCACACTTATGTTTTTAAACATTTTTAAGACGAGTTTTCTAAGAACTAAACACACCCGTTCACATAATATTTGAGATGTTTAAGGTTAAGTTTTGTGAATAAATTATTGCGTTTGTAAGAAATTTCGAACAATTATGCTTTTTGTTTGCTTTATTATTTTGTGTTCCAAATAATTTTTTTAACGTGCCGCAATTTAACAACAACCCAAAGTTGCCAGAATTATCAAAAACGCACTGAACATACTCCATTTACGTGTTTCTCGATGAGCTTAATTTCAAAACTTGTTATCTGAGATGCTTAACAAAACAAGTCAATGTATGGCAAAACATCAAAAAATTATTGTGTTTAAGCTCTTAAAGACGAATAGGACGTTAAACACATAAGTGTAAATATAGTATTATATAGCTAAGTAGCAATTGCTATAACCGGGTCTCCTAAGACACCTCTCTTCTTTTTTATGTATGTAAAATTTTCTTTCTTATTCAACCATGTTTATCAGTAGCTATTATACATATATGTATGTATGAAGAAAACATTTGTATCAGCTTGTTACATATTGCCTTCATTCACTTTACTTATGCATTTAAATTCGGAACTTAAAGTGTGATATATCGAAGTTTTTGTCTTCAGGAGACCAATGTTTTGCTTTAATAGCCATTGACCTCAAATATCCAGATCTCGGTTTCTACCATCCTAATTTTAGAAAATTAGAGCTCGCAATAAATCATTAAGCATTTGCAAAGAAGTTATTTCAATAATTCTAGCAGAACCGTTTTAATCTTTTTTAACTAAATGCTCTATTGGGATCATTGCTCGGTAAACAGAAAGAAAGAAACAGAATCTGGCCAGAAAGTATCGGAGAATACATTCAGAATTGCATACACTGTAAGTTTATTATATTATCAGTTTTTAACTACTCTTAATGGTGTTCCGCATTGAGTAACTGTAAGCATTTAATTAATAATTCGGATCTTTTATTGCTATTCCGTTTAGTCATGTCAATAAAAATTACTAACGCATTCCAATGAAAGAAATGCCAGCGAATATAGGAGGCTGTAATGTTCGAGGCGATCAGTTTTATTTGTATCGCATGATTCAAGCTGTTCACACCGGAGAATGCGAGGAGAGATAACCCAGCGAGAAGCCATGTCTTCCAACTTGAACCACACAGAAAAAAAAGATTTGTAAATACAAGTAATTTATTTGTGAATACAATTAAAATACTATTTAAAAAGGCACCTACAATGATTTTTGTAAATACAAACACGCATTTGTAACATAAGAAAACAAAATCAACTCAATTATTTCCAATTAAAATGATTGTGTTATTCACAATTGAGTTGTTAACAGAAAACAAAAATTTTTAATGAATTTGTTTCTCAAGTTCGAATGTGTTGTTTCTTTGTTTGTTTTTTTTTTATTTTTTCCTAGAACTTAGTTTTGTGTTAAATTTTTAAGTTGTTTGGGATGAATTGAACCGGCGATCTCTTGACTAATAGACTGACGTACTTACCACTCAGCTAAAGAGCAAATCATTATTAGATAAGCAAATAATGAATACACACAAAATGCGAGTTCTTCTACATGTGCGTATTCCGTTATGATATAATTTAACAAATAATTTTGTTGAGTAATTTAATAGATTAGAAAAATTTATATTTGTTATATCAACAATAAGCAGCATCAAAATCTTTAGTTGACATTTTTAATAACAAAAATATTCAAAAATTTTTGAGTTTTTGCGCCATGTACAACATAAAATTTGGTTAGATCAGTTTATTGAAAATAATTTCTGTGTTTGTCGTATCAACAACTTAATTTTTTGTATTAACTAAATATATATTTCAATTTCAATTAATTATGAACAACTTGTTTTGCTGGGTGCATTTTGATGATACTTTTTCCGTGCATGTGAAAATATCATTGATAAAAATTAAATTTTTGATCTTACATTAATTTTTTAATTATTGTTGTATAAGATGAGATATGATGATTAAGTACTATAAGAGGGTACTTGGGGTCAATGAATATTATCGTCGAGACAAAAACATCGATATATCATACTTTAAGATCCGACTGTAAATACCGAAGATATAATGAGAGATGTATTTAGGTGACCCCTACAATCTTCAATTAACAAAATATTTTTTAAAATAGTTCTGCTGGAATTATTGAAATATTTCGTTACCAAACGTTTAATGATTTTTTGCGAGCTTTAATTTTCTGAAATTAGGATGGTACATTAGCACAAAACATACAGAAGTGTCACGAGACGGAAGATAAGGGTATTTTTCTGTTTGTCTCGTTTTCCCTCAAATTTTTTCGGCGTTTTTGTTTTGATTCTTCTTTCTAGTGCAATAAAATTAAAACGATTTTTATTAGCTGTGTTAATTGGCAAGTAGTAATACACTACAGTATCAAATACACTATACCATTCCTTTTTTCCACGAATTTTAAAAAACCTGATTGGAGCTTTTTTTACCTGTCACTTTCTTCACTTCTGTGTATTCTGTGACATTAGCGTGGTAGGAACTGATATCTGGTGGGTAAATAATATAACGAAATATTTAAAGCAAAAAAATTGGTCTTCTCGAGACAAAATATCGATATATCACACTTTAAGGTCCGACTGAAAATGTTGAAGATATAATGAAAAATGTATTTTCGAGACCCTTACGTTCGGCGAAAAAATTATAACTGCGAACTGTTTTGTTTTGCCTGTAAGGCGAGGCAGTCTATTTTGCACTGTGTGTTTTACATATGTACACAAAAATGCATCATTGTTTTAGGAATATACAATGAGAAATTTGATTTTTTATAAATATGTCAATTGTTGTTACTTGTTTAAAAAAAAATTGGACGTATGATGATTTTTTTCTTCAACATATGATTTTCTTTCCGACAAATGATGATTTTTTTCGCAAAGCTTCTGGCAGCCCTGGTTGACAGTTAAAATAAAAATCTGCCTTATGCATTCGAAGTTTCGAAAATATCGAAATGTTTTAATATTTATGGGTTGCATTGTAGGTTGCAGTATCTGTGTCAAAATATTCGAAAACGTGTTGCGTAAGCAAGTTGCTAAGTCTGTAGCTACCATTATGGGCTTACCTGGTTTGAGTGTCCCTGGTAAGCTTAATATGTACAGGGTTGCAAACATTTTATTGTTGAGATTTTTTTCTGATTTTATGTTTTACTACAGCGTCAACTGTGTTGGGGGGTTTAAAATGTTTAATTTTTGTTATTGAATAATTTTACATACATGTATACATGCATGTATATGAGTGTAATTTTTTCTGTAAAATTATGTAAGAAATATGGAAATTGAATTCAAATAAATTTTTTACGATTTTTGTTGGTCACCTTAATATTAGGCAAAGTTAAAAATGTAAATAAACATGAAGCAAAATTACAACAACGTCATCTTAAAATTGTTTTGAACATGGGTGCTGTCAATTTTAAAATTTTATGATGTACACAAGGTTTAAAAAACATTTTTAAGCTTAAATTGAATTATGAAAAAATTTTAGCGAATATTGTTTGAACAACATTTAAAATGCTGTTTAAAATTTGTATGAATACGGCTGTGAGAATCACTTCATTTTTTTCTTCAGTTTTTAGTATTTTAGTAATAAATATTTTCTGAATTAACCAAACAAAACTAATCGGTTAATCAACTGACAGTTAATGGGCTGAATATTCTAATCGTAAACCAAAACATTAATAACAAATCTCGATTAAACATCAAATACAAAATTATACGACATGCCTTATAATTACTGATCAATTAGTTGAATCCAAAGCATTAAAATGTTGTTCAACCTTAAATATCAGTAAAAAAAACTTTATGGCAAAATTTTATTTGGTCATAAATGAAAAAGCGACACGTGTGTGTATGTACTTATGTGCATATGTATGTATGTATGTACGAATATGCAATTAAAATTGTATAAAAAACCTACATACAACAAATGCTTGCATTTAAAATATTTTATCATTCATCTTGTCTCTTTTTAATAAAATCTTGAAATAAATTTTATTTTTTTTGTTCAAGCAGTCAACCAGCTCTAAGATCGAAACATTTGCTTTATTTTACAAACCTAACTAAAGCTTACTTGTAATAAGAATTTTGTTTTCAGATAAATGACAGCATCTCTTTATAATTAATTACTTAAGTTTCTCTTAATTTTTTGGCTCCAAATAATTCAATTTGCTTCTTTTTTATGTGTTATTAACCCATTAACATAATATTTAAAATAGGGTTTCAAATAAAGATCTTTTGGTCTTTATTCAACCGACTGTAACCTAGTATTTTGTTTTATAGACGCAAGTTTTTTAAAATGTGAATATTTTTCGAATGTGTAATACACCTGTATTTTTTACACCTTTTACCAAAAATGAAAAAGGGTATATATAGGTTTGTCATTCTGTGTGTAATTTCCATGATATTCATATGCGACCCATAAAATATATATATTCTGGGTCCTTATGAATAGGGAAGACGAATAAGCGATGTCCGTCTGTCCGTCCGTCTGGTGTACGTGAAATCGGTTTTCCGAAGCTCCCAGAACAGCTAGAGACTTCGTTCTTAAACTGCTGTGTCAGAAATGGTCCAACTTAGATTGGTATTGAAAATCAGCAAAATCGAGCAGACGGTTTCAGAGCTGGAAAACTTAAACTTGATTTTGCCATGTAAAAGTAACTAGATAACACAAATTTTTTTATTTATTTTTATTAAATAAACTTATTTTCAGTACTGATAAAATTGGTATTTCAAATTATAAAAAAATTAAAAAGATGTTTCCAGGGTTGGAAAACTTTAAGTTTTTTTTTTTAAGTAACTTAGGGTAATTTTTATTTTCTTTTAATTAATAAACTTATTTTATACTTTAGAAAGAAAAAAATTGGTATTTCAAATTAACAAAAAATTAAAAAGACGTTTCCAGGGTTGGAAAACTTTAAATTTTTTTTGTTATATAAAAGTAACTTACTAAATTTAATTTGAATTTTTTTTAATAAATAAACGTATTTTACACTTCCGAACGAATAAAATTGGTATGTCAAATTAAAAAATAATAAATAAATTAAAAATACGTTTCCAGGGTTGGAAAACTTTAACTTTTTTTGTTATAAAAAAGTAACTTACTTAACTAATTTTCCTTTTTTTCGATAAATTAAATGTATCTTATATTCTGAAAAGATAGAGATTGGTGTAAGTAATCAGAAAAATAATAAATGATGATTCCAGGATTGGGAAACTTACACTTTTTGTGATATATAAAAGTAACTAGGTCTAATTAATTTTTTTCTTTTTCTTTATAAATTAAATATATTGTACGTTTTGGAAAGAAAAATTTGGTGTAGAAAACTTTAAAAATAAAAACCACAGCTGCAGAGCTGTAAGCTTTTAACTTTTTTTCTGGATATTAAAGTAACTAAATAAATTTTTTTTAATTTCCATTTTTCTTTGTTTACTTAACATATTTTATTAATTTTTTTAAGAAGTACTAGATTGGTACAAGGAATCAGAAAAAATCTAAAAAGATGATTCCAGGGTTGGAAAATTAATTTTTTTGCTTATAAAAGTAGCTAGGACAAAATATTTTTTTCTTTTTGCTAAATCGTAAGAGCTACGGACCTGAAATTTGGACAGATTGTGTAGACCTTTGGTCGCTACAACAACAAATACACGAGAATTAAAAATTAAATGGTGTTAAAATGCCATGTAATATACATACAATTGTATATACACTTGAAATTTGTAAAGCTAGTGTATTTTTATACAGACTACAACAATTAACACTAAAATTTAAAAAATCGGAATTAAAGGGTGTTCTATCAGCTAATGTAATTTTGACTATGTAATTTGGACAACTTGTTGTATCTTGGAAACCGTCAGAAATTGAAATTATCAAAAATGGTAAAACTAAAAAATTCCAAAACAAAAAAATCGCTAAAATAAGAAAAATTCGCCAAAATGGAAAAAATGCCAAAACAGTAAAAAATCGTTAAAACGAGAAAAAAGCGATAAATGTAAAAAAATCGTTTAACTGAAAAAAGCCAAGAACGCCAAATTAAAAAAATGCTGAAAAATTAACGTACGGAACCCTTCGTGCGCGAGTCAAAGTCGCACTTAACTGACTTTATTTGATATTAAACTAACTAAATAAAACTAGTATTTTCCTTATTTAATTTTTTCTTTGTTCACTTATATATATTATATATATATTATATATTTTTTAAAGAACCAGATTGGTATAACGACCCAAAAATAATTTAAAAGGATGAGTCCAGGGTTGGGAAAAGTACAGTTTTTTGTTATATAAAACTAATTAAATAAAGCTAATTATTTCTTTGGTAATTACATATATTGTATATTTTAGAAAGAAATAAATTTGAACTCGTATTAAAACCAGAAAAATTTAGATTATTCCAGGGTTGGAAGTTGAAAAAAAGTTTGGGTAAACAAATAACCAAAAATAATTTTTTCCAGTTAAAACTATTTCTCGTTTTAGGAAGATCTTTACTCAAACAAATTCTTTAGTCGAAAAAAACCGAGAGTCATTTACTAAAAATTGCACTATAACAAAAAATTATAAATTTTATCACAAAACAAATATGTATGTATGTACTAATGTGTGTGTATCTGTATACTACATATTCATACGTTTGTAAAGGGTATATAAGATTCGACACAGCCGAATATAGCACTCTTACTTGTTTAATATTGTTTTCTAAACGTGTTTCACATTTCTGTCGTAAATGTAAAAGTTATTAAGTATTTCTTCAAGCCTTTAATTGAATCTTTAAAAACATTTCAATTAAATTTTAACTGATTTTTTTTTTGTGTGTATTCATTTAAGTTTTTACTTCTAATCTTATTTATTTTTATGCTAGGGGTATGCGTATAAGCTACGAAATTACTACTATTTCCCCATTTTTTGATTTGGTAATCAAATTGTAATTATTTTTCTAATTAAATACAAAATTATGTTTTTGCGTGCATATTTAAATAATAATTAAATACCCAACCTTGTGTCAAAGACTATAAATCTATAAATATGTTCTAAGCCGGCTTGCAATTTTAGCACTTTTAGTGCTAGATTTAGCACTTTTTTCTTCGTTTAGCACTAAAGGTTTTGAAAATAATGTTAAATGCTAGTTAAGCACTTTCTTAAAACTATTTGGCATTTTTTGCCCTTCTTTTATTTCATTAAATTTATAAATTTTCCATAGATAATTCCTTAAGACAAATTGTGAACCAATTCAAATTTATTTGACTTCATATATTTTCATATCATATATTTTTTTTATCATATATTATTTGTCTTTATATGTCTTCACATATGTATGTATGGGTACAAATATATTAAAGTACACGATTTGAAATACTAAAGTAACAAAACTTGTTTTAAGTTTTATCCTTTTTAAGGCTTGTAGTGTTCGTAAGGTTATTGGTCAGCTTAAACAAAAGTAGAGTCAAATCTAAAGTCAGCCCAAAGCTTTAGTTGTCGGTTATACGATTATGTTTAAGTAAAATTATACGTAAGGCTAGGAAAGGTAATGCTATACCGCACCGCCACCCAGATACCCAATTGGGTCCATTGTGATTCAGTAAAACTATACCACGTGTGCAATTGGTATATCTGATTATTAAATCGGTTCATCTGATTTAACTATGTAGAAAATATATATTCTTGAATAGTTTGCTGTTTTTTTCATTTATTTTCTTTACATACTTCGTACAACTCAATTCGAGGTGAAAAAAGTCAGCCAATGTAGCAATGGTAAAGTTAAAAATAAAGTAAAAAACATGTTGATTATCAAGTTCTTGTTTCAACTTTGACATTTGTTGAACTTCTCATTTGTTTAAATGAAAGGTTAACATATTAACTCTAGTTTTTCTAATAGTGTTTTCACACTGACTTGGTGTTAATAAATGTTGGTTTTAACGTTAAAACCAACTGTTAAAACCTGATTTTTCCATACAAATTGTTTTTGTTAAATCCAACTTAAAACCATTTCTGAATTGGTTTTAATTTGGTTTTATGAAATGCAACCCTGTTTTCGCTGTGGTAAATTCAGTACTGCCAAGTTAAAATGACCGGCAGCAGCTGATAATGTTTGTGCCAGTGAATAACAACAGATGACGACGCTTGAAAGATTTTCAGCTTAAAAATGGATACAGCAGCAACAATAATCAAAAAATTATGGAAAAAAAGAGTTTTTTGAAAGCAAAACAACGAAAATATTTTCATTGACCTCTGGAAAGTGAAAAAAGACGATGTGATTGACATCGATCCGCCGATAAAAAAAGTTTTATTTTGTGATTTATTTGTGCATTTTTTATATGAAATAACTTGATTTCAAAGCACTTCTTCATTTTGTATTACTAGTTCCATAATTTTAAAACATTTATTTACAAAATATAAAATAATTTCTATTTTTCTATACAAACAAACAAAACAGTTGTTGTACAGTTTGTCAAATAAGTGTTATAAAAAGCAGAAAAAAATACAATAACAAACACACACATTTCTGCAGGAGATTTATTTTATTTTGAGCAAAGTTATTGGACAATCTGTGAATTAAAACCTGAATTTAACAAACTTGCAGTGTGAATGCAAAATCAGCTGTTTATGGTTTTAACGTTAAAACCAGGTTTTAACTTGCAGTGTGAAAACACTATAAGAAACTTTTGGGTAAAGGTTCCCTGATGATCTGCAATAGCAACAGAGAAATTCACATAGCATCCAGCTAAACCCATCAAAAATATTTTACTGAATAAGTAAAATAATAATTTGGGATTATTGTTGCGTTAACGAATGTCGAACTTCCCAGTTGGCCAAATCGTCGAAGACGACATTGTCTTCGACGACTAATGTACGACATGTCGCCTATCTATTAGGTTTTGTAATCGACAATTTAAAGGAAATTGTCGTTCATGACTATCTAAGCGACAATGTCATACGTTTTGTCTTTAATGAAACTTTGTTGAGAACAATCTGAGCGACAATTTCCATCGTTTTATTTTCAATAAAGCTGCGTTGGCGACAATCTGAGCGACAGTGTCTTATGTTTTGTCTTCAATAAGCAGCGTTATCAACTCGGTGCTCTTCGCACCGTTTTTAGTGCTTTTTGAATTTTTCGACGCGAAAAATTTTGAAGTTAGTGCTCAGTTCTTTTTAGGGTTCCGTACACCAAAGGTGAAAAAGGAACCCTATTGTTTTCGCTACGCTGTCCGTCTGTCCGTCACAGGGTATTTTCTCGAGAACCGTAAGAGCTACGGACCTGAAATTTGGATAGAGTGTGTAGACCCTTAGCCGCTACAACAACAAATACATGAGAGTTGGAAATTAAAGGGTGTGCCAAAACGAGCAACGAAAAATGTTAAAATCCCATGTAATATACATACAATTGTATTTATATGCACTTGAAATTTGTAAAGTTAGTGTATTTTTATACAGACTACAACAATTAACACTAAAATTTAAAAAAATTTAATTAGAGGGTGTACCATCAGTTAATGTAATTTTGACTATGTAATTTTGATAAATAAAATCGCCAAACTGAAAAAAAATCGCCAAAATCAAAAAAAAAATCGCCAAAACGAAAAAAAGCAACAAATTAAAAAAATTTCTAAATCGAAAATAAATCGCGGAAAACCGGAAAAATCGCCAAAATGAAAAAATCGTCAAAATGAAAAAAAGTCGCCAGAATGAAAAAATCGCCAGAATAAAAAAAAATCGCCAAAATTAAAAAAATTACCAAAATGAAAAAAAATATCGCCAAAATGAAAAAAATCGCCAAAATGAAAAAAATTGCCAAAATGAAAAAAATCGCCAAAATTAAAAAAAAGTCGCCAAAATTAAAAAAATCGCCAAAACGAGAAAAAAGCGAAAAATAATAAAAAAAAAATTATTTCAGCTGAAAAAACGTAAAAATACACTGTATTAAAAAAAATGCTCAAAGCCAACGTACGGAACCCTTCGTGCGCGAGTCAAAGTCGCACTTTACTGAATTTATTTAAATTCATTTTCGGTGCTTTTTGTTTCGAGCGGTGACACTAAACCAAAAATTCAAAGAGAAATTTCCTTATCTATTTGTTTTTCGAGGAAGTCTATCAATAAAAAAAAACATAAGCTCTGAAGTTTAATAGAGCATTTAAAAAAAATTATAATAATATTGTATAAGACTTGGTTGAAGAAATAAGCGCCATAATACCCTCAAACATATTAAGTATAATTAATGTAAGCAGTGTTTTCCCATACAACAAGGAAGACATATTACAAGTATTGAGTCCACTGTCGAGTCTTGGGCAGACAGTCAAGCGGCTATAAAAGCAATTTCAGCTGACTGCAACTACTCCTCGGTTGTGCTCCTGTGTAGAAAGGCCCTGGATATGTTATGTACTGGTGACAAGTACATATATTCTGGATCCGGGGACACATGGGGATTGAGGGAAATGAAATGGCCGATACACTGGCCAAAAGGGGAATTCAATTACCGGCTGAGGAAACGGTATATATCCGAAAACCAATTCAATACCTTAAAGAGATCATAGACTCTAATATGACGGAAGAAGCGAAGAAATGCTGGCGCGCGACGAAAACTTGTAAAAATTCTAAAATCATGTGGAGCTCCTATGATCCCAAATTGACTAAGTTCCTTTTATCATTAACTAGAAGCAACTGTAAACTTCTAGTGGGAGTATTAACTGGGCACTGCTGGACGGCTTCGTACGCTGTCAAAATAGGACGAATACCCGACGGTACCTGCAGGAAATGTAAGGAACCCAGAGAAATGGAAACAATGGAACACTACTGTGTCACTGTCCGGCTTTAAGCCGCACTAGATATAACTATCTTGGAGCTTACACTTTTCGTAGTCTTGAGCTTGTATCGAGAGTAGAAATGTGTAGGTTGCTAAAATTTGTTAAATCTGTGTGGGAGTCATTCGATACAGGCACCACGAACTAGGCTGCCGTACTAACAGGTTCTCTTTCATCTGCTGGTATCGCTAAGGATCAATCCCGGTCTATGCGAGGTCTTTGGACCAACCAGATAAACCTAACCTAACCTAACCTTGGGCAGAAGTAAAATCTAATAGCGATTCAGTTAAAATGAACTCGTTTTGAGGCATTATCAAAAATTGTATTAGTATCAAACTTCTGTAACTTCCATGTTTAAACGAAGAAGTTGAACGCGCTTTTACCTCTATGACTGTAGTTTAGTCTAAACTACGTAACAGAAGGTCCATACACTTGGTTAACACTTTGCTTTATATAAAAATCGACCTGAAACGAGACAATTTTGATGTAAATAGAGCTGCCATTTTTGGTTAATTGTAACCAAAATTTAAAAAAAAAATTTTCCCAATGTCCAATATATTTTTCATTTCGATTACTTTTTTGCTATAAATATTGTTGTATATAACTTGATAAACTTTCAAATCATTTTTTTTATTTAACTTTGTTTTTTATATTGCGTTTGCTGCACAATACTTTTGACACCTTTTTTATTTCGTTCAAAATTGATTGCCTTTGTCACATAGTTCAGCTGCAGCCGAAAGAATGTTTTTACAGCATAATTTAATAACAACCAAATTTGGTAAGCCTTGATTTCAAAAAAAATAAACTATTAAGCCCATCGAGTTCAAAATATAAAACTTATATACATATATGTATACTTGTCGATTACTGCCAACTTGACTAAAGTCGAGTAATTCGTTTGTTCCTTAACGGAAAAAAATTAAAATTTTTTTTTTATAATAACTTCATTTATAATCACTGATTTTAGAATACACTGATTCCTATAGAATTAAAATGTGAATCGGATGCCTCTAATTTAACGTTTTAGGAACGAAATGCAAGGTCAACCGATTCCTTTATTTTCTATATACGAACATATCGCACACTAAATCATAAAGATTCAAAACTCAAAATTATAAAAGTACCTTTTCTTTTCTATAAACCAGTTAATTGAAGAAATCTATAACGACCTCAACAATTTCTTTTGTAATACAGTCTTCTTGAAGAATATAAAATACCGTTATGCTTGTTTTTGTGTCACATACTTGCGTCATTTGTACAATATCAACAGTTCTTTGCAACTACTCAGCACCTGCAATTTTTTGAATTGTGACTCTTTATGATTTAGTGTGCGATATATATTTATGAATAACATTTTTTTAATTAAATGAAAAAAATTTAAAAAAAAAAAAATTTAATTTACTGCTTTTTTACTTAAATTACGCGCTTTTTCCTGATTTCAGTGCTTTTTAAAATTTGAAAATTGACAACGCTGTCAATAAGACTTTGTTAAGGACAATTTTAGCTGCGGCAGCATCGCGACGGCATCGCTTTGCTATTGGAAAATCCGATTTTGACAACGCGTTTTACAATAAAGTTAGTTGCAAAAGAAAACAATTGCCTTCTGCAAGTATATTTATATAAAGTATATGCAGATCTACAACAACTAAGAAAATACAGAAACAACTTGCGCTTTGTTTGTGTAAAAATAATGGATGAATGTCGAAAACAGATGATTACAACCAGACCTGGGCAACTTGCATTACTTTTCATAAGCACTGATTGAAAAACAAAAATTTTAATGAAAATTTAAATTTGATGTCTGTAATGCACTTTTTTTGCACTAAAATAAAATCTCTTAAAAGTAATGGATTAATATTGCATTATCAGCTAATCGTATGGCGAAAAATGCACTAATTTTGTATTGCCACTATGCACATCATGAAATAATGCAATATCACATATTGTACACAGTAAAATTATATAAAACGTAATCATATTTTTATCAGATAGCACAAATAAAAAATACATTAAAGGAACATTGAAGGCACCTGTATAAGTACGTGCATACAAATGAAAGATCAGAACTTATGTTTTCGTTTATTTATCTTAAGAAATTGTGATTTTATAAACGGAATACTACCGCTTGGAACAATTTAAATCAAGTTTTGTCTTTCTCTTGAAAATTAATAAAAATGGTAGTGATATGATTTTTCCCTGAATTAAGTGGCGATATGTACATGGAAAAAAGTTTACATATTTATGTTTGTACGTACATATGTTTTTATGTATGTACACATTTACGTTCTATTTTTTGCCATGTGATTTGGTGCTAGCGCAATGTTAATGTATTACTTTGAAGAGATTTTAGTTTAATGCCAAAAAATTGCACTATAATTATCAAAGTTAGTTCTAATGCAATAAATTTGCATTTGTATTGATTTGGTTTAGTGTGGGAAGATGGTCAATGCATTTGCTTATTTAATGCAAGTCCCAGATCTGCATACAACAAAAAGGAAATGTATGGATAGACAAAACCAAAGTAAATTTATTAATTGATAAACATTTATTACGTGAAATAAGTATAATAAAAGCTACATATTTATTTTAATAATTAAATATAATTATTTTTAAATGTTTTGTAACACCTTTTTTGAGTAAAAATTTATTTCAACTTTTTCACTACACACAATTGTGTATAACAAATCAAAGCGAAACAAAATGGCGCACGAAAATTGTAAACAACTTTTGACATTCATGCATTGACACTACACGAAAAAAAATTAATCACCTGAGTACTTGCATATACTTTATATAAATTTACTTTGGCCTTCTGTTTGCCATCATCAGAGTTACCATATGTGAAGTTTTATCTTATTTTCGAAGTTTTTCGGGATGTTAAAAATACTAAAAGATTTCTTTGTTAAAAATAAGGTTTTTATGAATATGATATCTAATACTTTTAGTTTATTATTTAATGTCCTTTTGACTACAATACTGACATATCGAGCATTATTTTCGATTTTATCGTAAGCGACAAAAAGGAAAGTTTTCAGGAGAAGGTTTTTTAAAATATTCAAATATGTTAAGAAATTTATTATTCGACATATTGTCATAAGTTTATTTTAATTTGAAATTTATTTGCTGGTGGTTCAGCGATGTCTATATGCATTTCATTGTTGCTGTAACAAATTGAGAATTCACAAATAGTTTTTGAAAGTCTGTACATAAGATAAGAGGTTTGTGACTGTTCAAAATGTGTGGTTGAAGTCTACTGACGATTTGTTACAGCAGCAATGAAATGCATATAGACATCGCTGAACCACCAGCAATATAAATTTCAGCCCGTATCTTAAAAGTTATCAACAATTCTGGCATTTTGATAATTCTAAACTATGGATAGGCCCTTAATATTTTAATTTCAATAAAAAAGTCTATTTTCGATAACATGTCGCTTATGATAAAATCGAAAATAAGGCTTGATATTTTCTTTCTTGATATTTTCTTTCCTTCATTAAAAGTATGAATTATGTGCATACATATATTTATCTTATACATGTTCTATTCAGTAATTTTGTGTTATTTACCTTACGTTTGTTCCCTACAAGAAATGAATGACTGAAACTAACACAAACAAAATTTTTTCACTAACACATTTGCAACAATTTTACATTGAATTCAATAGTGACAGTCATTTGATCGGAAGTGATGATGTATTTATTTATAAATTATAGTTGCTCTATTCTAGCATATATGTTAGAGTGGGACATCTTATATACATACATATGCCAAAACTTTTATAACTCAAATATTATTTTAAAAAATCATTCTGCTGTGAAAATTAAAATTTATAAGTGCTAAAAAAGATAAGTAAAAACAATAGTGAATAAAAGAAATTTACAAAATTTAATTTAATATAAAAAAAAATTGTTTTAGGGTAGGTTGTAGTATTTTAGTATCTCGAACTCACACATTTTTTGACCAATTTAAAAATGTTAGACAGTTTTGGAAAGGCAAAGAATTAGGCTTTTATATTATATATAAAATAAATGCATTAATTGTATTTTGTAGTTTTTATTACACATTTTGTTTTTTTTTATTTTTTTACGTAATTTTTCAAACTCAACAATTGTTATTTTAATTTTCTTCTATGAAGAGCTATTTGCTACATTTTGCACATTTCTTTAAAGGAAATTTTATATAAAAAAAATTAGACATTATTTGTTGCAATCGATTTATACAGGGTGGGCCAAAAGTTGCCATGGGGCTTAAAAGTTTAATAACTTTTTCGTTTATTAATTTTTTTTTTATTTTCTCGGATTATATAATATACAAAATGGAAAATTTTTTACACTAAGTATGAAAAATAATGTGTCTTTGTCGTGTGTCGTTTTCAGCTTGGCACTGATAGGCTCGTTTTAGAGATTTTTCCATAACATCTTTCAAAATTTGTGGCTGTAGCGTTCGAATTTCTGCAACAATGTTTGCCTTGAGTTCACGGATTGTCTCTGGCTTGTTCAGGTACACCCGCTCCTTCAAATAACCCCAAAGAAAATAGTCAGGTGCTGTCAACTCTGGCGATCGCGCTGGCCAAATAATTTTCGAATTTCTAGAAATTATTCGCTCTCCAAAAATTTGACTTTGTGGGCAGCGGCTCGGTCCTGCTGAAACCACTTACCAGATCTGTTTTCAAGAGCAGGACGTAAAAAATTTTCTGTCATAAACCGATACCGGTTACAGCACTCCATCTTCATTCTCGAACAAGTAAGGTCCAATGATATTTTCAGATTTTATCTCAGTCCATATTGTACACCTAATGGGGTGCAATTGGCGTTGATGAATGGCTCTTGGATTTTCAGTTCTGCTTATTAACAAAGCCATTCAAATGAAAATTACCTTCATCATTCATAATCAAATTTTAAATAAAGTTGATTCCTTTGATTCTATTATTTTGGTTCATTGTTCAGTTGTGAATCTCTCCATTATTTATTCTCCAAGTGTTATTTATATAATCTAAAAAAAATAAAAAACATATATAAACGAAAAAGTTATTAAACTTTTAAGCCCAATGGCAACTTTTTGACCATCCTTATTTGCAAAAGTTATTCAACTTTTTTTAAAGTACAAATATTGCGATTGCATACTTTTTTGGTAAGCCACTTCACACAAATGACAGTCCTCTGCTTTATGAAATATTTGATGATGCCATATCATTGAGAAAGATAATTGTAATGAGTGGCTTATAAACTCCTCAGACTTAATTTTCTTAAGTACACTGGAACAGGTTGTAGAACTACTTTCGGGTTCATACCATTTTCTAGAACTATATGAGAACTCAAAATCTGTATTGCAGGCATTGTTTGCGTAGCTGCCAGCTTCACGCAGGCATTCTATTAGAATTCAAGCAGGAAATAAACCGAAAACATAAAAAAATTATTATGCTAATCACACACTGCATGATGATTACAAAATCTACAAACTTACTTATATTAATTACAATAAATATTAATAGCTCACTTGTCAACAATTTTAATTTAGTTAAAATTTTTTACTCTTTTCTTAAAATAATAGTGACAAACTTTGGCATTGTGTTGGTATTAAATTCGATTATTTTAGGTGTTTATCCAAAAATATATAGAAATATGCAGAAAATTGCATATAATAACATTCTAAACTTTTTTAATGATTAAAAATGGGACAAAATAACACCCCGTTATCTATTATCGTCCAGTATAATTTTTTCAAATTAAAAATATAAAGAAGAGTGTATTTATTTCTGCAGTTACTTATTAACAGCCTTATACATATCGGGAAATTGGCATAAGCGACAAAACTGAACATGGTCCTAACAAGTTTTGCTATACAATTTTAGTTAGGATTTAATAGTGCGCTAAAACTACATTATGCACCAATTTATAATGCCAAATAGTTTGAAACTCGTTAAGACCATATTAAATTTTGCCAGTTATGCAAAAAAAATTTGGTGACAATTGATCCAAATGTACTCGTCCTATAACTGGAGAAAATGTGGGTGTTATCAAAAGTACGTAGTAGTGTATGGTGAAAAAAGTCATATCGTTTAAATGGTGACATATTGACAATTTTCGTGATGTATCGTCTTGATCTTGAGCCAATTTAATTCGGACTCGGTCTAGTATTGTAGTAAACTGCACTGAACATGTTCGATGTGGTCGAATACAGGACCTATCAAATAGTGTAAATATAATGTTAATTGCTCCCTTCAATGTGACTCTAGAACCAGTCCTGTAACTATACTTAGATATTAACCTAAGCTTAAATGGTATTTATACTTTTGAAATATGAGTGGCCCTGTGGTCGAGTGGGTAGTGTACCAGCCTGTCATGCACGAGGTTTTCGGTTCGAATCTCAAAAAATTTTCAGATTAAAAATAAAATGTCATTGCATTTGTAACAATAAAAAAATTTATAAGCATTAATTGTTACAGTTAAATGTGGAAATTACATTTATAAATAATTTATATTTATATTATTATATATCGAATAGGTCAATATGGGATAGTTCAGTGACAAGTCACAAGGTGCATACAAAGTATCAATTAACCCCATCCTAGGCCATCCCCATGTAAAAGTGACTGGTCCGCTTCATTGGAAGTGTTAGAACTCGGACTGGTCCCTATCACTTGGGGACCGGTCACGTGACTAGTCCTTGTGTCAGTTCCATTTCCTGCAGGGATGATAGTTTTTGTTATGTATAAGGCTTTAAATATATATGTACAAAGAAATAACTGTCAGATTACAAAAAAACAAAATAATTTGAATAATTAAGTTGATGGATTTGTTTCTTTCGTTAATTGTGTTTTTATTCATGTTTTTTGCGCTGTAGGAGAAAATGCTAAAAAAGGGTTTAATGAAAAGTTGAATAACTTTTACAATTTTTATCCGATTTGAAAAAGTAAAACCATATTTTGTTAAGAATTAAATTTGCTTTATACATAAGTATAAACTTTTATAAACTTTCATATCAAAATAAGCCAATGAAAAGCTACTAAAATAAAAAAACTTGAAAAAGTTTATTATTTTTTTGGATATTCGTAACAAAAACAATAGTCAAATTTAAATGTATCAAGATAAGCACATCGTAACTAGTTTGCTTTTTAAAAACATTAGAAAAACTTAGATCTAACAAAAACTGATTTAGTTACAGTTCGATAAGTTAACGAACATCACCGAAAACGGTATTTTCAGAAAAAGTTCTGAATTTGAGGGTGTTTTTGAAATTTGTGACCACAACTTGTAATGTACTCAATAAGACCTACAACCACAACAACCTAGAGTGCGTTTTCCAAGTTTTTTTTTTCTCACTGTAACGACGTGTTATTTGAAAAATTTCAATACAAATGAAATAAGACTTGCATTGGGTAAAGTAGGACTTCTGGCTTAAGTTGGACAGGAGTGACAGGGGCCTATGTTGGCCACATGGGACGCTAAACTTAAACTCAACTCAACTTATGACAATATGTCAAATAATAAATTTCTTAAATAATTGAAATAAATAAATTGTAAAATTTAGGGTAAAGCTAGAAAATATAATTAAAAAATAAATACTTTAGTTAGTATTATAAAGCTTTGTATATAATACAGCATACTTTATAAGCTAGTGCTGGGATACTATCGATATTTTCGGCTATCGATATATATCGATAGTTCAGATTTCACTATCGATACTATCGATATTACTATCGACTGAATGTTAGTACTTGAGAAAGAAAAATATAACTAATTTTTCATCAGGTTACAGGTAGTTTTTTTATCACTTTATTGAAATTTTTTAGTCTTATGTTTATTTTAATATGTATAAATGTATCTACGAACGTTAATTTAGGTGACGGTTTCCCAAAAGTTGTGCCGATGTCAGTTAAAAATTTTTTATAACATCTCACGTTTTCAAAACTGCATTTTAAATACTATCGATATCGATATTTTTTCCTATCGATATTTTCGATATTTGAAAACTATCGATATTATCGATAGTACTATCGATAGTATCCCAGCACTATTATAAGCACCTTTGCGAATTTTGTCTAATTACGAGTATCTGGTGCCGTGAAGGTTTATTTATTTTAAAAGGTAGCATATGACGCTGTAAAGTAATACGCGAAAACCTTTTTGAAATCCATTAATGTTTTTTTTTTTGTTATTCGCTTAATGCTATCTGTTATTAGCATTTAGTACAATTACATGATAAAACCTATCGTATTCTTACAATAAATATTTTTATTACGAAAAATGTATGTACATAGACTTATAGTATAACATTCTTCATTCCATTTTTTTATACATAAGACTGTTGCAAATTCACAATACATAACAGTTTATTTCAAAATGTTTTTATTGATTTTGCTGTCACTTACAATTACTTAACAAGTTTCTGATTTTCATATATTGAACCGAAACAGAACAGTTCGTTTCGAAAAACTAACGACTTACAATATACATAAGAGTTAGCTGATTCGTAACAGAACAGAAAGTAAAAAGAAAGAAAGTGAAAACTTGTTCTGCTAAAGCAGTAAATTTTTAAAAATTATAATTTCCTTAGCTGTTATGAATATTTACCAATATTTCTCAGGCTAAACTAGATATTTTCTCTGGTAATTTATGTTCAAAAATTTAACTTGTATTAATTTTTTATTAATTAAAAGTATTCTACACATTTTACCTGTGATTTTAGATATTAAGTTGTTGGCATTTATTCAACCATCCGACAACAATAGCTTAATATCTGTTATTCATTGTCTTACCTAAATACATACATATGTATGTATATTAGACCGTATCACAAAAAAAAGTTCTCCGTACACGAGCGAATATAAAGTATTGTTCCAAGGAGATTTCAAAAAATTTTTTTTTATTTTTTTTGCCGAACGTAGAGGTCGCCTTTTTAGTTTTTTCGTTATATCTTCCATATTTACAGTCCGATCTTAAAGTTTGATATAGCGAATTTTTTGTCTTATGGAGGCCAATATTTTTGCTCTGGGGTCCATTAACCTCAAGTGTACCGTTCTAGTACTTACCCTCCAAATCTTATTTCCTACCACCCTAATGTGACACATTAATGTGAGAAATTTATAGTTCGCAAAAAATCATAAAACTTTTGCTAAGAAAGTATTTCGATCAATACAGCACAACTATTTAAAAAATGCTTTTATAAATTCATTGTTGCAGACCGTAGGGGTCACCTTTTTAAATTTGTAATATAAGTATAATATATCGATGAGTTTGTTTGTTTTTTGCAGACCAATTTTTTGTTAATTCAAAAGTCTTTGACCTCAAAAGCCTTTGACCTCAAGTAACCTTTACATCATACCTCAAATTATACAACAAGGAATAAGCAACAAAAAGCAAAGTAAAATAATAGAAATTTTAGTCGATCATATCTTGACGTGATTCCAGTTGGCTATATTTTTGACGGCTCTAGAGTTTAGAAAAAATGTGGCCCATGCGTTGCTCGTCGGTGGCCGCCATGGCATATTCATGTACTACATGAATAAAACGCTCGGTGTTGTGAGAATGAGATAGATAAGCTGTGAAAATAATTAGGTTTAGCAAAGAAAACTATGAAATGAAGATATTTTTCGTGCGCTTACCTGGTAATTCGATTACATTTTGCGAACATTGTAATGCTTCCAGGTGGTCTTGGGTATAGTTAAATCTGCAAGCATTGCGGCTCTGTCAATTCGAATTTATTCTAATTGATCATATCGAAGTATCAGTCACTTTCAAAGTTTATAAAATTAACAACTTGTGGACCGAACATTTGACGAATGCATCCAGTTGCATCATTACGGGCTAATAAAATTTTACAATCTGAACGCACTATAGCATCTTCGTCTGTTATCATCGATAACAAAACATTCTCAAGGTGGAAAAAGTACGAGTTATTTTAGATAACAGGACGGAGGGTCTGTTGAACGTCTTCCGGCAACTGACGAATCCATGCTATGTATTGGAAAATGTTTCGGTTTCCGTGAATTGCCAGTGGTTTGCTTTTCACAAGGAACCAGAAAAGCGCGTACACTTTTAATTCTTTTTGTTTAAGGTGAGATATGATGGGTTGATACTATAGACGTAATTGAGGTCAAAGAGTTTTTATTTAAAAAAAAAATTGGCCTGCCACAGACAAACTCATAGATATTATACTTTAATATCGTCAAATGTTGTCATTCTCATACATTGTATATGTATACCCCTCAAACCAAATGCTCCGAATTCTTAAAGAATTCGTAACGACTAGTCGACAAAATCTTCCGATTTCGGATCCGAAATATTACCGAAATCGTAAAAATTTTAGTATGAAATGGTGGACACGACTTAGCAACGATATGTCGGTACGAAATCGATACATGTCGGTACGAATTCTTAACGACATGTAGGTACGATTTCTTCTTTCTTTTATAGCAGAGTACCGCTTCACCGTTATATTGCTGCTATTGTCGAAATAATTTGAACATACCGACATTTTTTAATATTCGTTTCAATCCTTTTTTTTTTATCAACACATACGTACATATTTATTTAAAAAATTTTTCACAGACTTTTACTTACCCATCAAACAAAATGCTCCGAATTCGTAAAGAATTCATAACGACTGCTCGACAAAATCTTCCGATTTCGGAACCGAAATATTACCGAAATCGTAACAATTTTTGTATGAAATGGTTGACACGAGTTCTCAACCGAGCGGTTGTCAAAATCGTAATCTACATCAAATTCTAAGAAGGCTTGCCCAAAAAAACATGGGTCTAAAATCAAAATCGAGCTTCCCATTTTTAACGACAAACTTTTGTTTTCGTATATGAAAATTTTTTTTAATTTGCCTAAATTGTATTGAATATTAAATACTTAAAGAAAAACTGCTCGTTAAAAATGGGAAGATTTTACACCCATGGTTCCTTGGGCAAACCTTCTTAGAATTCATCGTATATTACGATTTTGACAACCGCATCGAGCATTTTTTTAGTCCATACAAATTGACCCACTCTAATGTACATACATACAAACATACATAGTTTATTTAAATTTTTATGACGAATTGTTATCGTAAATATTTATAGCGTTTCTTGTTTGTTTTGTGCAATTAATTTAATTTTATTACGATGAACTTTAACTCTTTTTTCTATACAATCTTGGTGATGAATTATTTTTAATAGGTGGCAATTATTTAGTAGATTTTACGTTAATTGTTATTACGAGTACCTTCTTTATAACACTTTGCAACAATTTTATTGTAAAAATTCGTAAAAATAAATAAAATGTAAAACTACCGACGAATTATAGTTATGTGACGTTAAGTCTTTACACGATAATACAATGTATTACGACATGTCAAAAAATGCTGCAGAATGTAGAAAATCTTATCATGTAAAATGTATCGAGTAGGAGGGAATTCGGATAAAAAATTTGACATTTTAGAAAACACCAGAGGTGTATTTTAAAGTAAACATTGTCAGCATTAATAGTAATTATTGAAGGTGTTAATACTTTTACATAAAACTTAAAAAATAAATTAAACCGACTTCAAAAATAAGCACTAAAAAGCTAAAAATAATTTGATCTAGTTAAATAAAATATTTTTATATATGTTGTCTATAGTGCTGTTTGAAGTTGGTGCCAGCAATATTGGTAACTAAGCACATACATACATATGTATATATACATAAAAAGTACTTGCAATTTTTTTTACCGGGCATATTCCTATGTGTTTAGTACCAGTGTTACTGGCACCAGTGTTGCCAGTAGAATTCTCTAAAAAAATACCTACACATGCTAAAAAAAAAAAAATTTTCCCTACACGTTGAAAAAATTTTCCCCTACAAAAATCCCTACGTATTTTTGTCATTAAAATAGAAGAAAACAATTAGTTATAAAAAAGTATATATATTTATTAAAGCTTCGGTAAAAAATAAGTAAAAAATTAAAAAAATAATAATATGTAATAATAATATGTACTTTTAATTAAATTCAATTAAAATAACATGAAGTTTTTTACAAATTAATATGAATAGTTCTTTTGAAATAAAATTTTAAAGGATAAATTCATTTCAGGTACAAATAACAGGTTATTTTAAAATTAATATACATACGTAATTCCATTCAACTAATTTAAATATGGGAACTTTAATTTAATTAAAGTATAAAAACAATGTAATTTTAAAATTTTTATTTACAGTTCCTTTCAACTAAACCTTTAAATAATAAATTTAATACAGGTATACAAGCAACAGGATACGAGTATTTTAAAATTAATAAGGTTCTTTTGAATTTAATTTTCTAAAATGACTATGCTGTCTTTTCCACTGTTTTGCAAAAATGATCTTAGTATACAAATGAAACTTAAACTTGTGTGTTATTTTTGAAAAAATACTTTCTGCATCGGCAATATCATGGGGTAGAGAAATTCGATAAATTTGGAAATACAATCTTGTCATTAAAGTTTTTCATTTTTATCCAAACCTGTTCCAAATTCGTTTTTAAAAACATATTAATTTCACTTGTAGCAGAATTGTATTCGATCGTTAGCCACACAAGCATGAGATCATTGAGACTTACGTTGAATTTTTTAGACAAAAGTTCAAATTTAAGCTCATCTTGTTTTTCTCCAAAAACATTTTATGTGTTTAAGAATCCCATTTCTCTAAATATCGAATCATTATCTAGTGGGAATCTATTTTGAATTTCCTAAAGTGAGAGAAATCTTGAAATATATTTTTAAGTGGTTTTAATGAAACAAAAATTTTTGAACCATTTAAAAAAAAAATATTACTAAAAAAAACGTTGTATTTACATTTATTTTATAAATAATGCGACATGACGAAAAAAATCCCTACATTTTGAAGAATATAAAAAATCTGTCCGACTTTCCCTACGCTTCTATTTTAGTATCAAAAATACCTACATGTAAGGATTTTCCCCTACTTCTGGCAACACTGACTGGCACCAACTTCAAACAGCACTATAGGCAACATATATAACAATATTTTATTTAACTAGATCTATATTATTTTTTAGCTTTTTAGTGCTTATTTTTGAAGTCGGTTTAATTTTTTTTCAAGTTTTATTTTTATCTTTTTAGTGCATACTTTTAATAAGCATAAGTACATTTAATTTAATGCTAAACGTATAAAGGACTAAACCCTACTACTTTTTTTCACACATGATTGAGTATTTTTTAAAACTCAGGGTGGGTGCCAGGTTTCGTAAAAATCGATTAAGTAAAAGCACGTGAAATATAGTATTAAATTTTATGGGGCGTGGCTACGCCCACTTTTTTTAAACAAGATTGTGTATTTTTAAGAGTTTAAGGTGTTTGCCAAGTTTCGTAAATATTGATTAAATACAAGCACGTTAAACATTATACTAAAATTTAATAGGCGTGCCTCGCCCACTTTTTTGAATGCAAGATTGTGCTTTTATTTAAGCTTAGGATATGTGCCAAGTTTCGTCAAAATCGGTGAAAAAGAAGCTTGTGAAATATAGTATACAATTTTAATGGGCATGACTCCGTCCATTTTTTTAACTTTCAAATTGTGTAATTACAAGAACCAAAGGTGTTTTATAGGTTTCGCAGCAATCAAATAAGTAGAATACCGTAAAATTATATAAAAAATTTTTTTTGGGAGTGTCCCCGCCTACTTTTTTTACAGTGGGACCAATGGGAAGCTATACCCTCTCAGACAGCAAAAAAATGTTTACAATGTACTGAGTTATGAAGATACACACTTAAAAAAAATAGAGACGAATTGTTAACCTCCTCCTTTTTTGAAGTCGGTTAAAAAACAACCAAAGTCAACTCAGGAAATTTTCACATTCTTTTTGTAAATACTATAGATTCTTAACCATCAGCTAGTTAATCTGTACAGCAAAACCAAACAAACAACAAACAAACCTACATAAAATAATTATATTTTGTAATAATGAAATGTTTTCGCCAATATTTAGTTTTATAAGTACACCTCATTTTATTAGCAATTTTCCAAATTTGATTTATTAACTAAATAGTTTAATATCTTTGCTTTGATTTTACTTACCGTATCCATGTAAACATGAAAAATGCCTACAACAGGCTTTAGAAAGAATTATTTTGATTTACAATTTGTTTGTAAAGCGTTTTGTAATCCAAAATTATTTTTTCCCTAAATAAGGCCTTTAAACTTTAATAATTTTTCTTTTATTCAAAAGATCAACATATGGCATTAACATTTGAAAATGATTTTAATTATATGCCACTGCGGCAGTTCTTGATGAGGAATATGCTAGACGTCCAATTTTGGTTCACTCTTTCCAGCGATGCTATCCCGAATAACACGGCGTGGCTTGTTGCTGGTTTATCAGCATAAGCCAGTGACATCTCATGCCAAATTGCATGCCCTTGGAGGCCAATTGAAAGGTTCATTGTCCGAAATCAACTTTTTTTCACTACAAAATATTTATTTATTGTATCTTCAAAAATAAATGAACTAACAATAAGTAATCAAACCTTAGGTCTATATATAATTAATGGGCTCGGCCAATACCGAACACAAATTTAGTGATAGTAAATAGTAATACAAGAAAGATGTACAAAAATATTCTCAAAAAGTTTCATCTGCGGTATTGCGAATTAGAGCTTTAGTGTCCTTCTTTTTTAAGCGGATATGTCCAGTAGAGTTCAAAATATTACGAGCAAGCGAATTAGAATGTGACTCGAGTTTAGTTAAATATTTGCCTACGTATTTTGCAATTTTTTCAGTCACTAGTGGCATATTTAAATCACGATGTATATTTGAATTTTTGATGTACCATGGATCCGATGTTATTGACCGTAAAATTTTATGTTGTCTTCGTTGGATTCTCTCTATACTTGAAGCTGAAGCAGTCGCTTCAAAAGAGACTTGTATAGTAAAAGTTTTCAGTCTAGGCTGAGTGTTGAATTTCTGACAATCAACCAATGTATTTGAGTTAACTTAAGTTTCATTTGTGTTAGCTTTGAATCAATATGGGGTTTCTATGTAAGCCGTCGATCAAGGTGTATGCCAAGGTATTTCACTTGAGAATGTTGAGGAATATTTTGATTGTTGATTCGAATGGGGGAACAAGTACCTTTTCTTAGGGTAAACGTTATATGATTTTTTGTTCATTTACTCTAATTCTCCACAAGTTAAACCATGCTTCCAGCTGAGTAATATGTTCCTGGAGATTGCGGGATGCCTCATAAGGGCTTTCATCCATACTCATGCAGGCTGTATCATCGGCAAATGCAGAGGTGAGTATGTTATTGCTCACAGGCATATCATAAGTATATATTAAATGCAAGACTAGCCCCAGAATACTATCCTGTGGTACACCGGAAGAAATAGATTCAAATGCCTGAGAAACATCAATAAAAAGGGCAGAACAATACTTCTTTTCTTCAAATGTCCTCCTTATAACTTGAACCAATCTATGCGTTTGCTCAATTGTGCTATGCTGACTTCTAAAACCAAATTGTTGGTTCGGGATGCACCTATTATCAGCTAACATTTTGGACATTTTAGTCATGAGCAGCTTTTCAAAAAGCTTTGAGATTTTTGATAGTAAGCTTATAGGCCTATATGACTCAGCCTTGGTAAGGTCTTTGCCCGGCTTCGGAATCATTTTGATCTTGGCAAGTTTCCAGTTATGTGGAAAATACTGCATTCGTGAAATTGCATTAAAAATAAATAGCAGGATTCTTATTGCAACATGAGGCAAGTTCATCAGCATCTTCTTACTAATTTCATCAATACCTGGAGCTTTCTTCGGATTAAGTTCAGCAATTAGGTTTTGTACATCACGTATCTTAAACTTTATGGGTCGCGGGGGTAGAGCAACTACACTCGGTAAATCAACCACACCAGTACATGTGTTTGGGGTAAATACGTATTTTAAATAATGAACGAATATGTTACCTTTTTCAGTATCGCTTGTAGCCCAACCTCCGGTAGATGTGCGCAGAGGTGGTTTAAACTCAACGGGGGTTGGAGTCGTTTAGTGCATTCTTTAAATCTAGTTTTATGTTGAGGTGATCTGTGCTGTTGACATTCCCTTCTAGCTCATCTGTTTTCACACACTATACGTTCAATATCTGTAGAATAAATTCTATTAAATCCAGTCTGCGGATGGGAGGTAGTAGCATGTTCAGCAGCCAGTGCAATCATTTCGTTAAGGTTGGCTATGTTAGCTTCAATATCTTCGGGTGTTCTTAGCGTAATGTTTTCCGTGCAATGACTACTAAGATATTTTTTGAATCGCAGCCAATTTACACGACTGGTCATCTTCATATATGAGTGAGGTAAAGCACTTCTCAGTGGGCTACAGATTGTAACGATCGTGGGAGAGTGATCAGACGAGAGGTGGAGAAACTTCAACGTGAATTAATTCCCTAGAAATATTTTTCATGACGCCAAAATCTATAATATCCGGAATTTTTCGTATGTCAGTCGGCCAGTAGGTGGGCTCCCCAGTCGAAATCACGTCCAAGCCTATTTTTGAAATTGTGTTGAACAACGCGCGACCTCTAGGTGTAATAAGACGTGAACCCAGAACGTATGTTTTGCATTGTAGTCGCCAGCTGCTACAAAACAAGGGCCAAGAGATTTGTAGAAATTAAATTGATGACATCACAAAATTTGTGCAAAAATTTTCAATACAAATATTCGTTGCTTGTAGATGTTCTTCACAAATGTTGTCAATAATATAATGCTTGAGTCTTGACTTTCTTAGAATTGCTGATCCACCCCATGCTCTTCCTCATTGGGTCCTTTGAATCATATAAGGTGTAGTCAGAAATTTTAAAAATGCTTCTGGAACCAACATTATATCAATGTGTTTTTCGTTTAGGAAGTGCTCAAGTTCACTTTTTTCTGCTTGAACTTTTGGCTTAGTACAGCTAGCAGTACCATGCAATTCGCCGTAGATAACACAAACTTTAGGTTATTTGCAGTAAGTATTTGTGTGGCCATATTCTTGGCAATTATGGCACTGCACGGGACCTGAACGCTTACGTGGCTCTTCAACTTTGATTTTTCGGTAGAAGAGGTATTTTAGACTATAAATTGTGTGCGTCTCGTTTTTTTTCAACTGTATATCATTCGGCTCCAGTTCAACACGAAATGAATCTTTTCTCTATTGATTATATTGGTAACATTTTTTACCTTAAATCCTTGTTCGATAAGTGCACATTTTACTTCTTCGGGCTCAACATATGAATATATGCCCTATCTGTAGGTCTTTAGCACTCTTAAGTTGATATGTGTAAAAATTTGTTTTATTTTTTTCAAACTCATTTTTTCGGAAATGTTTTTCTCCATATATTGGGATTTTAGTTTCATCAATGTTTCCTCGTTTAAATGGAATGATGTGAAAAGTATTTTCACCAATTGTCGACATTAGTTTTTTTAAAAGCGCGTTAGAATTTTTTTCTCTTAAATAGATAGGTGGTGGCTTAAAAGACTTCTGCGATGATGCAGCGGGTTTGTCGTTATGGTCTTGCAATATGGAGAAACCATTTGGACGACTGTTAGATGATTCGCTCTTATCACTAGACATCTTTGGAGCAGATGCGATTTTAGTAGAATTTGGGCTTCGCCCGCGCTTTAAAACAGTTATATATCTGTCCCTTCCGACTTGGACCTTTGGTTTTGGGCTACTGTTATCTGTTGTGATAACTGACTTATATGACGAGGTACTAGGCAACGTTACTGTTACCGAATCACTATTTTTATTTTTTTATTTTTATTCTTTTCAACAAGAGCTTCAGAACTCACAGCAAGTCTATCATCGGATTTTTTATTTTTAATGTTTTCATTAAGAGTTTCAGAACTCACAGTAAAATAGGCATTTCTGCCGTTAGAACTCACTTCACAATTTTTTTCCTTTGAGGTACTCATATAGAGTATTCCTCAATGGCACTTTGTTTGTGTTTTTTTGTTTACGTTTTTTTTTTGTTTTTGGTATTACTATGTAAAAAATATAGGCAAAGCAAATAAAGCTTATTTATTAAAGTCAAATATGTATTACGAATATTTTTGTGTATTTTTGTTGTTTAGTATATATGTAAAAAAGCACCGCTAAGACGTCTGTCTGTTCACTATGAAACATCCAAACTTTGATTTCAAAAAGTCGATGGTTGCAATCGCCGTATATCACATGGTGCCATCTTGTTGAAACCACATATCGATCTATGGGATAAATATTTACAAACAAAAAATGATTGATCATGTTGTTGTAACGATCTACATAGACGGTAACGCGAGCTTCGGCTTAATTTTTTAAAGAAATAAGGATCAATGATGCCACCAATCAATTATTCGTACATTTTATATGCCAATCGTATGATCTTACAATTTATTTCCCCATACGCAATCGAGAACAATAATGTGCTGATTTGCCATAATCACATGCAACTCTGGTGCGGCAATGGATGAACGGTTGATAGGCAACCATGCCCCAATAAAAATGCACCAATATTTATTGTGTTCTCGATCGGCAATCAAAGTACCCAATACGCGACAATTCTTAAATTAATTTAAAATTATAACTTATTTCAAACCTTGACATGGATCTAGGATCCAATCTTTAATCCATATATTTAGTTTTTATTCGTTTAAAACAACGAAAAGCCGAGGCAATTTAATTTCTTTTAAACGCACAGAAAAAAGTAAAAACAAAATTTAATTAAAAAAAAAGTAAAGATTCAGCTAAAAAATTAATAAGTTTTCAACTAATCACGGAAATTCTAGTATTAACTCATCCATTGTAATTAATTTTTTTTTTTTGATTTTTTCAATTAAAAAATATTACATTAACTAAAAGTTTAATTGATGTTTTTTTAAAGATTGAATTAAAATTTAATTTAAATACTTTTCAAAATTCAATTAAAAAATTAATTGAAATATTTTTAATATACAATTGAAAAACTAGTTAAAAATTTTTAAAGATTCAATTAAAATAGTAATTGAAATATAGAAAAGATCTAATAGTATAAAAATATATAAAATTATGTTATGTTCATAAAAAAAAATTCCAGAAATGGAAACATTTGTCTATTGCACCAAAGACCTAACTGATGCATCCCACAGTAGCGTGAAATAAAAAAAAGTGGTAAAAAGTCCGCAACTTTTGAACCAGTGAACCGATTTCGATCGAACTAACTGTTTTGGAAAGAAGAAATGTTGAACTTTTGAGAAAGTATATTTTGAGGCACCCTGTTGTAAGACAGGGTAGCTCCAAAGACCCTGAAAATGGGAAACTGCGGGTTTCGAAATTCTTTAGGAGCTTGTAACTTTTGTAAATATTGACCGATCTTAACTGTTTTTTCAGCGGGACAATCAACGTTAAAAAAGAAAAATAATACATGCGTAGAGTACCATTTTATCTCTTACAGTTTCCAAGTTATTTGACTTGAAAAAATTTTTTTTTTTTAATTTTTGGCCCTGACTTTTTTTAATTGTTATTACATACATAAGTTCTATATTATTTAGCAAAAATCAGTTGGGTTTATTGTTTTTGAAAGAAACCTTCATTACAATTTATATGAAAAAATTTTTTTTTAAATCTCAAAAATTTTAGCAAAGATAAGTTTGCAATTTGGATTTCTGAAAATTATAAGAAAATTGTGCATATTTTATGAAAAAAGTATTCTTAATTTTTTTTTGGAATATTTAAAAAAATTATTAAGTATTTGATAAAAACTTTTATTGCTTTTTAAGATAAGAGGCATTAATGAAGAATGAGAATTAAATTTTACAGAGTTTTGATGGTGCACCCTACATCCAGCATTGATCGAATTAGCTTTTTTTATGCACTTTTTTGTAAAGTTTTTGGTGTTTTATTATAAATAAATTTGTTGTTAGTAACCTGTAAGAAACTCTTGACATCCTACACATAAATGTAGGCAGCAGAGGAGATTTTCTAAAAAATATAAAATTTTTTTAACACAATTTTTCCCAACAAAAAAAAAGTTTTATAAAATTATATATTGGGAAATATTTTGATATATTTCAATAGTATACACTTAGCTTTGCAAACTGAAAAAAAGGTATTCGCATACCTTCAATACTTTTCGAAATATTCAAAATCCAATTTCGATTACAAAATTAAATTTCCTAAATTTTTTATTTTTGACTAAATTATTGATCTCATTTTCTTTACTTCAAATGTTTCTTAATTTTTTCTACATTATCACAATAGTAGACATAATTGTCTATTCGACGGTATATAATATGTATACCTTTGTCATTATATCAGTTTTAAAATGTAAACACAAATGTAACACCTGAGGTGAAAATTTACGTGTTTTTTCTGATATTCAAGCAAACCCACATTTTTTATGACCTCTTAAAGATGTATTAAATCTTTTTTTGTAATTAAGTACTTTAATTTCGCTCAAACATATAAAAGTTAATATACACAGACAGTATATATAACCACAAGCGTAAAGCCACCTGCGCGCACACCCCTATTATGGGTATGTTTTTACCTAATATTTGTATCGCTTTTGTATCCGTTGCTGTAAAATACATACAATACATTTTAGTTGCGATGGGTTCAATGTTATTATTTCAGTTATAGCTATCATGGAGATAACATTTAAAAATAAATCGCTCTGCAAATTGATATGGGAAAACCTCACTGATGGGACTACTCGGTCGGACAAGGTTGACCAAATGTTGTACATATTAACTACTACATATGATTTATCGGCAAACACCGATTGAAATTGAAAATTTTTTTAATTATATGGAAAAAAGATTAGTGAATGCGATAAATAAATTTCTCAATGTCAGAATAGAAATAAGGACTCATCTGACCACGTAACCGGGTTTAAAGCATGCTTTAACTTTAACAATCCTTTTTACATAACGGCATATAACTTTAAAGGTAAAAACATAATAATAAAGACTACAACCGTTATTTTGTTTACACTATCGCAATAAATTTTTGTGACTAGGTGTATTTGTGTGAAATGTATTGGAATCACTGAAAAACTCGATGACGATCGATAAATATAATGTACATATAGTACACTAAATCATAAACAATCACAAATCAAAAAATTTTAGATGCTGAGTAGTTGCTGTACAAATGACGCAAGTATGTATGTGACATAAAAACAAGCATAACGGTATTTTATATTCTTCGAGAAGACTGTATTGCAAAAGTAATAGTTCAGGTTGTTATAGGTTTCTTCAATTAACTGGTTTACCAAAAAACAAAATAACTTTGATAGTTTTGAGTTGTGACTCTTTATGATGTATATGTTCCCAGTTGACAAAGACCTCCGTTAAAGATATCGATTTCGAATATTTTTTGAAAATTTATCGTGTAAAACTTTCGAGAAGGACACTCAAACATTAAGCGAAAAAAGTTCACCTGGCGTTTAGTTTTGTTCCAAAAAACATTCGGTTTCCTAGGTTCTCTATCAATATCAAAAGTTAGAGAATATCGAACTAATTTCGATATCGCGAAAAGGCAGCAGAAAAAGTAAAAAACAAATTTTATTTTTTAATTTATTTATTTTAACTTACTTATTATTTTTTTAATTATTTATTTTTTAATTCCTTAACTTATGCTGCTGGATTTGAACATGGTACCTCCATTATAACAGACTAGCACACATCCACTGTGCTACCGTCACACATTCTAGAAACTAGCGCGTGCCGTTCAAAGTTCGAAGCTTTAGTGAAGATTCGAATTTGGTTTATATCGAAGCTAGCTACTTCAACCATACATATTGAACAGTCACAAATCTCTTATCTTATAATTACTTATATTGTTATCCAATAGATTTTTAATTGTATGAAGCTGTAGAGAAATAGAATAGATTCATATCGAATATAAATTATTTGCTGGGTTTTGTATAAGTTTCTAAGCCTACAACGATTATTTTTCTTTTGTGATTTTTAGAAATATTATTATTTGTGAACTCTCAAATAGTTTTTGCAAGTCTGTGCATAAAGAATTAAAAAAAAATTAAATAAGTTAAAATAAATCAAAAAATAAAATTTCTTTCTTAATATTTCTGCTGCCGTTTTGCAATATTGTAATAAGTGTGATATACTTTCACTTTTGATATTGTTAGCGATATTTCGAGATCTAATGTTTTTTGGGACAAAACTGAGTGACAGGTGAACTTTGTCCGATTAATTTTTGAGGGTCACTCTCGATATGTATTCGAAATCGATATCAATAAGTAGATTCCTGGTCAACTGGACAAGTGAAATATTTAACAAACATGTGTACATATCGACGGCTCCATTCTAAAACATGCTAAGTCAAAAAAGCTGGTTTCGAGATAAACGCCTTCAAAGTTTATTGATGATATCTCGGGAATCTTATGAGATAGAAACTTGAGACTTTTTGTAATCATATAATAATTGCAATAGATTTTTTTTTAGTTTATTTTAACTTTATAAATTTGTTGTAGATCATAGTTAAAAGGGACTTAAAATACTTAAGATTGTCCTCTTAGTAGACTTAGCTATGTCGACTTAGCATGTTTTGGAATGCGGCTGTCGATATGTATGTATGTACAAACTTTTTAATAAACTAAAGCAAAATTTGTATAAATTTGTTTAATTAATTAATCTATATATATAAAAATGGTGTAAAAAATTTATAGTAATTCATAAAATGAGAACGGCTGGCCCGATTTCTGTAAAAATTTTTGTCAGTTGTTCGTATTTTCGAGGAGAAGGTTTTTACGGAAGAAAATTTTGGAAAATCCCTCCGGAAAAGTCCAAAACTCGAAATTATTCCTTAATAGCTTTCCAAATCAAAAAATAGAAAGTTCTTAGTGTAAATAATTGAAAATTGCGGAAAATTGGCAAATTTCTTTGCAAAAGTCGGAAAATTTGAAAAAATCGAAAATTGATTTTTTTTACGAAATTTTGTGTGAAATTATCTCTTAATGGCTTTCCAAATGAAAAAATAGAAAGTTCTTGGTGTAAAACATGGAAAATTTCAGAAAATGCGAAATGCGAAAAATTGGAAAAATCGAAAATTGATTTTTTGTATGAAATTTTGTGTGCAATTATTTCTTAATCACTTTCTAAATGAAAAAATAGAAAGTACTCAGCCAAAATCCGATAGATGGCGTTATACGTTGACTTAGACTTTGCGCAATCTTACAGGTGTCTTTTTGGCATTGTAATTTTCTACAGTAAATGAGATATTTTTCTTGCTGCAATTTATACGAGTTTGGTGTATTGTTAAACTGATTCCGGATAGTCGTAAATCACGCAAAAGCATTACAATCAATTGAAATTCAGTGCAATATTAATCAAAAAAATCGGAAATAGATTTATTGTATGGAGTTTTGTGAGGAATTATTCCTTCATTTTTTCAAATGAAAAAATAGAAAATTCCTAGCGTAAAGCACGGAAAATTGCGGAAAAATGTGAAAAAAACTTAATTTTTTATTTCCCTAAGTTTTTTATTTATCGGGACTCTTTTTTATCACAATATCTTTATATATAAAAATGGGGCACAAAAGTTTTATTCTATTCTATATTCTATATTTTGAACTAAAACAAAAAAAAAATATGAACCGAAAAAAATTTTTTTTTTAATACATGATTTTTATTTATTGTATCTTCATATATGAACTAACAATAAGTCTAAATCTAAAATATAATTAGGCCCGACCAGTATCGGACATAAACTTAGTAATAGTTATATATAATACATAAGTAGTCATAATCAAAAGGGAAAAAAATAAGAAAAGTATTTTTAAGAAGTACCACCTGGAGTGTTGTGAATAAGAGCCCTTGTGTCCCTTTTTTTAGGCGGATGTGTCCAGTAAAGTTCAAAATATTACGAGCAAGCGAATTAGGATGTGACTCGAGTTTTGTTAAATATTTGTGTGCATATTTTGCAATTTCTTCAATCACTAGTGGCATGTTTAAATCACGATGTATATTTGAATTTTTTGAATACCATGGAGCCGATGTTATTAATCGCAAAATTTTCTTTGCCTTCGTTGGATTCTCTCGACATTGGAAGCTGAAGGAGTACCCCATAGCTGAATTCCGTAGCACAACATAGGTTTTAAGAGCGGCTTGTATATTAAAAGTTTACAATCTAAGCTGAGGGTTGAATTTCTACCAAGCAGCCAATGAATCTGAATTAGTTTAAGTTTCATTAAGTCAAGATGTATACCAAGGCATTTCACATGTAAATTTTGAGGAACAATTTGATTATTGATTGTAATGGGGGAACAAGTATCTTTTCGTAGAGTAAATGTTAGCACACTTCTGTTCGTTTACTTTTATTCTCCACATGTTTAACCATAATTCTAGCTGAGTAATATGTTGCTGAAGATATCCGGAACCCTCGTGAGGGGTTTCGTGCATACTAAGGCAGGCTGTATCATCGGCAAATGTAGATGTGTGAATATTACTGCTCAATGGCATATCACAAGTATAAATCAAATACAAACCTGGCCCCAGTATACTCCCCTGTGGTACACCAGATGAGAATATTTCAGGCGTACTTATAAAGTCTCCTTCCACAACAGTGAACTTCCGGGCAATAATGTAACTTTCCAACAGATTTAGAATGTTTATAGGAAGATAAGTTTTTAATTTTAAAATTAGGCCTTCATGCCACACTTTATCAAATGCTTGATAAACGTCAATAAACAGCGCAAAACAATACTTCTTTTCTTCAAAAGTTTTTCTTATAAATTGAACCAATCTATGAGTTTGTTCAATGGTGTTATGCTGACTTCTAAATGCAAATTGATGATCCGGTATGCACTCCCTATCAGTTGGAATTGGGGACGATTTTACACAGAGAAAAAACTGCCTCATAGAATCAAGAAGATTTTCTCTATGAAACGTTTTTAGGCTAAGGGGTATCCCAGCAGAAAAAAGCGGAGATTTTTTCATAGAGATTCCTTATTATTTTTATGTGGTAAATCTTATTAATTTTATGAAGAAGAAAACCTCATAAAATCAAGAAGAAATCTTATTGTCCACAACTTTGTTTACGCAATTTCTGTTATTTTTGGCACCAAAAAAAAAACAATCCATAAAGAAAAACTTCTTGATTCTATTAGGTTTTTTTTAAATTGTAAACTATAGGGATATCTTATTAATTTTATTAGCCTATCTTATTGATTTTTTCAATAAGGTTTTCTTCTTGATTTTAGTAGGTTCCTATATGATTATGTGTAAAGCATCTTATTAATTTTTTTAATAAGGAAATCTTGATTTTATAAGGTGGCTTGTTATTTCGCCTCTACAAATAGACATAGAGAAAATTTTTTTCATGATCTTTTTCATTTTTGTATAAGAATGTTTGCACAATAACTTCAATAGTTTTTAAGGCTGCTTGATAGCATATTGGTGAGAGTGCTTGTCTATCAGTCAGAAGTTTGCTGGTTCAATACCTTTCATTTGTTTAAATGAAAGTTTATACATAATAACTCTAGTTGTTCTAAGATTTTTGGGTAAAGGTTCCCTAATGATCTGCATTAGCAACAGTGAAATGCGCATAGAATCCAGCTAAACCCCTCAATAATCAATTTCAATGTATTTTTAATAAAAAAGTTATTTTACTAATTAAGTAAAATAATAATTTGGGATTATAAGTGCGTTAATAAACGTTAAACTAAAATTGTAACAATTTCCAAAAATAAAACACTAAAAGAAGTATTGTTCTGCTCTCTTTATTGATGTCTCTCAGGCATTTGATAAAGTATGGCACGAAGGCCTAGTTTTAAAATTGAAGACATACCTACCAATAAACATACACAAGCTTTTGGAAAGTTATATTATTGATAGGAAGTTCACTGTTGTGGAAGGAGAGTTCTCGAGTGTGCCCGAATCTATATCTTCCGGTGTGCCACAGGGTAGTATTCTGGGCCCAGTTTTGTATTCAATATATACTTGTGATATGCCTGTGAGCAATAACATCCACACTTCTACATTTGCCGATGATACAGCCTGCATGAGTATGCACAAAAACCCTGATGAGGCATCCTCATTCTCCAAGAACGCATTACCCAGCTTGAAATGTGGTTGAACTTATGGAGAATTAAAGTAAATGAGCAAAAGTGTGCCCATATAACGTTTACGTTAAGAGCAGATACTTGTTCTCCCATTCGAATCAACAATCAAAATATTCCTCAACATTCTCAAGTGAAATACGTTGGTATACACCTTACATGGAAATATCATATTGACTCTAAGTTAACCCAAATGAAACTTAAATCAACTCAAATATATTGGTTAATTGGCAGGAATTCAACACTCAGCCAAGACTGCAAACTTTTACTATACAAGTCGCTTTTAAAGCCAATATGGTGCTATGGAATTCAGCTATGGGGCACTTCTTCAGCTTCAAATGTTGAGAAAATCCAACGAAGGCAAAACAAAATTTTACGTTTGATAACATCGGCTCCATGGTTCATCAAAAATTCAAATATACACCGTGATTTAAATATGCCACTAGTGATGCATTAAACACATTCACCACAGCAGGCTACACGAACACATGACTTCAAATGCCGCCAGCAGCATTTGTCGCCTCGTATCCAGCTACTTAATTATTTTGGAGACGACAGTAGCACCATCTACACCTGATATTAAAGTACAAATACATAATTCAGTATTGCCACTTTCATATATTTTGCATTTATAAAAATTGATTTTTCTTTTAAAATGTAGTTATTTCACGTAAAAGTGCAAAAATTAATTAATTTGTTCTTTACATCCATTTTTGGATATTGTTTCTGGTAAATAATATGAAATAATTGTACGATATCATTCATTCAACATTTTGTATTAGACTGGCAACACTGCATTTGCTCATTGTAGCCAAAGAAATAGAAATTAGTTTAATTTGACTACAACGACAAAATCAGCATAGACAAAAACCTGTAGCCCGTTGCCTTGTTGCCGTCAAAATAATCATTCTCATATAAACATGTGTATCCTATTTTTGACATTTTGTAGTCGGTAGCTTGCTGTGGTGAATGTGTTTAATGCTTGACTGAAGAAATTGCAAAATACGCAGGCAAATATTTAACAAAACTCGAGTCACATCCTAATCCGCGTGCTCGTAATATCTTGAACTTTACTGGACACATCCGCTTTAAATGGGGATACAAGGGCTCTTATACTCAACACTCCAGATGGGACTGCTTGAAAATACTCTTATTTTTTCCTTTTTGATTATCACTACTTATGTATTATTTATAACTATCACTAAGCGTATGTCCGATACTGGTCGGGCCTAATAATTATATTTAGATTTAAGATTTGATTACTTATTATTAGTTCATTTTTGAAGATACAATAACTAAATATATATGTATATGAAAAAAAACTTTGATCTTTTGGCTTATTGCAATTAGCAGTGTCGCGTAATTCGCCGGATACAATACAAACAGTAGGTAAATTGCCGTAAGTTTTAGTATGGCTATACTCTTGACAATTATGGCACTGAACGGGTCCTGAACGCTTTTGTGATTCTTCAACTGTTATTTTTCGATATAAGAGATATTTTAAATTATATATTGGATGGTCAATTTTTGTCAATTTTAAATTATTTGGTTCAAGTTCAACGCGAAATAGAGGTTGGGGGATCTTTTCCCTATTTATTAAGTTCGATACATTTTTTACCTTAAATCCCTGGAGGAGGAGAGCTTCTTCTATTTCTTTGGGAACAACACAGGAATCTATGCTGCCCTTCAATACAATCTGCAGACCTTTATTACTCTTGAGGTGATATGTGTAGAAATTTGTTTTACTTTTTTCAAATTCAGAAAGAATTTTGCGAAAATCTTTGTCTTCATAAATTTGAATTTTCGTTTCATCAATATTACCACGTTTTATTGGAACAATGTGAAATTTATTCTCACCAATGATCGAAATTAATTTTTTAATAAGATCGTTTAAGTTTTTTTCTCTAAAATAGATTGGTGGCGGTTTGGAAGTTTTTCTTCGCAGATTCAGCGGATTTGTCATTGTCATCTTGAAATATTTTAAAACCGTTTTACCGATTAGTAGAGGATGCGCTATTATCCCTAGACATCTTTGGAGCAGATGCAATTTTAGTAGAATTTGGGCTTCGCGCGCAGTTTACAATTGCGATGTATATGTCCATTTCGACTTGGAGCTTGTGTTTTGGACTACTGTTATCTTCAGTGACAACTTGGTTAAGTGATGACCACGACCCCGAAGCGGAAGATATTGCTGAGTTAAACTTAGAAGTAGTAAGCAACGGTAATTTCAACGATTCACTAGTTAGCATTGGACAAAGCGAAGTTGATCGCTGACGAAACTGTAGTTTTGCCGTAAGAAAAAGTCTATCATCAGATTTTTTATTTTTATTAAGAGCTTCAGAACTCACAGTTAGTCTATCATCATATTATTGTCATCATTATGAGCATCAGAGCTCACAGTAAAATAGGTATTTCTGCCGTTATAACTCACTTCACAATTATTTGTATTTGAGGTACTCAATATACCAGTAGAGTATTCCTCAAGGGTACTTTGTGTGTTTTTCGCTTACGGTTTTTTTTGTTTTTGTTGTTTCTATATATAAAAATATTACCAAAGCAAAAAAAAGCTTATTTATCGAAGTTAATATGTACTACGAATATTTTTTGAAATTTTAAGCTGTAAAAAGTCTGAGTTGACAATACTTAAATTTGTTATAAGTCGACGCTATTATTGAAACCCTGAAGAAAATATTTTAGGAGAAATAAAATGAAAAATGAAAGACACTTATGGTAGAATTACTGAAATCGTATCCTGCTGTTGCGTGTCAGCTGACAAAATGCATAACATTTAATAAGCATATTGATGCTTATTGAAAATGTGGTGGCAACGTTTGGTACAAACGTCAACATACACACACATATGTAAATAAAGCAAAGAGAAAAACAATAACAGCTGACACGTTAAACGATACTACAACTTCAAAAAGACGATACGATTTGTTTAACGGAGCTCAGGGTATTTAGAATTCGGCGCAGCTGAGTATAGTACTGTAACTTGCTTGTACTTAACGATAAAAAACCGCATGGAAATTTTTCAAAAAGAATGAGAAGCAAGCAAGGCAAATGCTTATTGAAGTGATTTGCGGGTGTATTATAAAATTGTCTACTAATTGTGGTAACAGTCATCAATTAGTCTTTATATAATCTTTTTCTGTGTAATAACTTTATTCCATTTGCTTGAATTCAATTAAAAACTTTTAAAAATTTGTCTTAGAACTGCCTTTATTTTATTTTTTATTTCAAAAGAATCTTTAAATTAATAAAACAATCGAAATTTCGCCAACTTTCATTTAATAATGTATTTAATTTAGAAAATTTGCTTTTCCCGGGAATTCCCGGAACTCGATTTTTTCATTCCCGTTTCGCGGGAAGTGCAAAAGTCCGGGAAATCTCAAACACTACTAATATTACACAACTATGTTTTTTAATCCTTTTGTTGATTTTCGAGCAGCATATGTTTAATTTTGAATAAAATATGTTTAATCATGGGTAAGAGGCCAAGTTCCGGCCAATGCACGCAGTGTGTATATTTACCAAAGCTTTTTCTAAAAAATTGGGCCTCCTTTTTTATGTACTTCGGGTAAGCTAGAATTTGCACCATAGAGCTTAAATTCGATACAAAAATAAATCTAAATCAGCTTTACGTCTGTTCACTTTGAAGGTACAACGAGAACCGAAAATAACAACTTCGCAGCAAAAAACTTTGTTTACTCGAATGCAAAAAAGTGTATGTGCTCCTCAGTCGTAAGTACTTACAATTTGACTGAATAGCCCATTATTTTTGTTTGAGAAGTTCAAAAAGTATGCGGTACCCTATACTTTTTGCCTACAAACATGCAAAAGTTAATATATTACTGATTGCCTAAAAGTAGACAAAATTTAATGGGTTATTTTTTGCTTACAAATATGCAAAATTTTATAGATTAATTTTTGCTTTAACTTATTCTAAATTAATTTGCTAGTTTTTCTAATTAAAATAATTTTTTCGATCAATAAATTTTTCTCTTGATATATTTCCTTATTAACTGGAAAGCACTACAATAAGTACTTTTACGTAATTATACAAATAAGTTCTTATTTTATTCCTTACAGGGCAGTCATTATTATGGGCATAAAATAATTACATAAATAAGTATCAGTCATTACTTTGTAAGCCTTTAAAAGAGTACTACCCATTACAAAATTTCGAACATTTTTTGCTGGGTTATTATGAAATCAAATATAATACTGAATTTGTTGAAAATAAATTTAGATTTAATGATAAGTTTTTTACTTTTTATTTACGTTTAAAGTCTGTTCCAAGTAAAAGCAAATAAATTTGATTTGCAATAATGCTTTTTCTGATCTTTTGGTTGGAATATTTTTGTTTTAAATACATACGAAAATCACAATAAACCAGGGACCGTAACGGTTATAATTTTTATTTTAAAAATCACTTTTTAATCATTATTTCTTGATTTTTATTTATCCCTCACAAAATAACTCTTATTTTGTGACTTTTATTTATTCCTCAGAAAATAAAAAACAGTTATTTCTTGATTTTTATTTATCCCTCACAAAATAAGAGTTATTTTGTGACTTTTATTTATTCCTCACAAAATAACAGTTACTGTTTGATTTTTATTTTTTTGCTTAACTTTTAAAATGTAGAAAGCGTAATTTTTGCGTTAAAATGAATATTAACCGATTTAAAATTGAATTTATCGCCAGAGTCTTTAAAAAAAACTCTTATATGTTAAATTAAATTTACTTTTTTATTATTTATTAATTTTAAAAGTTAAAATTTTTTTGAGCAAAAAAATAAAAATCAAACAGTAACTGTTATTTTGTGAGGAATAAATAAAAGTCACAAAATAACTCTTATTTTGTGAGGGATAAATAAAAATCAATAAATAACTGTTATTTTCTGAGGAATAAATAAAAGTCACAAAATAAGAGTTATTTTGTGAGGAATAAATAAAAATCAAAAAAATAAAAATCATTGCATCTATCGGTAGTCCATGTAACATGGAGTATCTTGGTATATTCCTTGTGCATGTAGCACTTCTCTATTATTGTGATTTTTTTACTTTAAATTTGGAAAATAATCGTTATTTGCGATCCCTGCAATAAACCGAGGCACATACCTAAGTTGAAATGGAAAAGAAGGTTAATATAAGACTCACAACATTCACAGAAAAAAGTATTTTTTTTAGTGAATTACTAAATTATAAAAGCCAAATAATAATTTTACTCAAAGAGGATCTAATACAGAATTCTTAAAACCAAATACCAAAACTCGTATAAAATTAGTAAAATGAAAAATATATTTTTCCTTATTAAAATATTGTAGCATATCTGCCTTATTCATAACAAATATTTATGTTTTATAAGAGGTTTATTACACGGCACCGCTAGCTGCAACAAACCAAAAGATCAAAGTGATAAAAAATGCAGTAATTGTGGAGGTAATCACACCGCTAACTATAGAGGTTGTCGTGTGTACTCTTTGGTAAAGAAGACTATGGTGCAAAAACCTAAATTAGCTCCACCTCAATCAGCAAACGTTTACTCTGCCACTTTTCAGCAAATGAGCCAACCAGTTACTTCCCGTGTATCGTATGCAGATGCTGCTAAGGCTAGTTCTATTCCGACACAAAATGTTTCACCGCAAAATAATTCTACAAATACAAACTCAAACTTTAATTATAATCGCCTTGAAGCCACTATTGAAAATATTGTGCAAACTATAAACAATTTTACAACAAATATGACTACCATGATGCAAGAAATATTGCGAATGCAGAATACTCTGCTTCAAGCAATACTTAATAAGCCATGAACACGTTAACAATATGTTTCTGGAACGCAAACGGCATTCGCCAACATAAAAATGAACTTGAGCACTTCCTCACGGAAAAAAATATGTATTGATAATTACATTACATTAATTAGTTACAAAAGGCTAAAGACAGATCCAACGACAAAATTACAAACGCGTAATAACATAATAGTAGAAAAATTATTTAGTTTAAATATTATTGATGTTAGTGAAAGGTACAAATTACTCACTAACGTAGCAACAGCACCGCGCATTTATGGTCTTCCTAAAGTTCACAAAGATGGCATACCATTAAGACCAATTTGTTCGTCGATAAATTCACCATCTTACGAATTATGCAAATATATAACAAATATATTGAAGAACTTAACAAAAAATTCCAAATATAATGTGAATGATGCAATAGAATTCAAAAAGAAATTAACGAATGTTCAACTTAATGATGGAGAGGTTTTAGTTTCGTTCGATGTAGTTTCACTTTTTCCCAGCATACCAGTTAACTTGGCATTGGAAATAATAAAGAGAAAGTGGGATATAATTTCAAAATACACAAAGATACCGAAGGATCTGTTCGTTGATATTTTAAGTTATTGTATTAAAGATAATCGATATTTCAAATACAATGATAAAGTTTATGAGCAGCTAAAAGGAATGCCTATGGGTTCGCCAGCATCACCAGTGATAGCGGACATAGTAATGGAAGAATTGTTAGATACTATAATACAAAATCTAGAACACAAACCGAGATATTTATGCAAATACGTCGACGATCTTTTCTGTATAACCCAACTAAATATGGTAGAAGAAACGTTAAAGGGCTTAAACAGCTTCCATAAACATATACAATTCACGAAAGAATTAGAAGAAAGTAGAAAGTTACCGTACTTGGACACGCTGGTAATTCGAAAACAAAATATGGTTACTATAGATTGGTATCAAAAGCCAACTGCCTCAGGCCGCATTATAAATTGGTTTTCAAACCATCCCAAACACGTTAAAATTAACACAGCCCAAAATTTTGCGAGAAGGGTCCTACAAATTAGTGATAATATGTATCATAAAGAGAATATAAAGAAAATTAAGAAAATTCTACAAAAAAATAGTTTTTCGTTCAACTTGGCAACAAATATAGTAAAAAACGCCATAAAAAATCTTAATCGCGAACCAGTAGAAAAAACTACAAAAACGTATAAGTCAATGACACATATTCCCGGATTTTCTGAAAGAATTATTCACTCCGATATATTTGATAAAGAAAATGTTAATATCGCATTAAAAACAGATAATAATTTGAATAAGCTATTTTCAAATACCAAAAGTAAAGTCGATAAATTAGACAAATCAAATATAATTTACAAAATACCTTGTAGCGGAGATGTTTCTAACAAATGCAATAAAGTATATGTTGGAACAACAAAGTCCAAACTACGTACTAGATTAGCCGCACATAAATCTGATTACAAAACACGTAAAGGAACAACTGACCAAAAAACAGCATTAGCAGCCCACTGTGCAATAAGTGGACACTCGCCTGATATCACTAATACAACAATATTACAACATGAAAATAATTACAAAAAGAGATTTACAATAGAGATGTTACATATAATTAATACTCCCGCGAATATAAGGATGAACTATAAAACAGACACAGAAAATTGCGCGCATACATATAGACATGTATTAGCTAAACATAAACAAAAAATAAGAAAATAAACAAACAGGTTTTTAGTAAGAATTTGACTCTTTCTCAAAGCGGACAGCTGACGACCTTACTCTAAGTAAGATAATAATATGTTTTTGTTGTATTTATGTATATAAAATTGAAATTAGTATTTACATATATATTTAATGTACATACATATGTTTTTATTTTTGTTTTTTGTCCTTTATATAGAATTTTTCCTGAAGAAGGACACCGAAGGTGTTCGAAATATTGAAAAAAATAAAAGATATAAGAATATCAATAATTTAATAAAACAAAAAGAGTTTTATTTAAATGATTATGACCTTGAGCCTGATTAAGAGGAAACAAATATATGGAAAAAAATATTGATATAATGTTAGTATCTGAGACTCATTTGACTTCGAGAAGTCTTTTTAAAATTTATGGCTACACTATATATGATACAAAGGACCCTAGAGGAAGGGCTTGCGGTGGATCAGCAATTCTAATAAAGTCAAGACTCAAGCACTATGTTCTTGATAACATTTGTGAAGAATACCTACAAGCAACAAATATTGGCATTGGAAGTTTTTGTTCAAATTTCGTTATATCATCAATTTACTCCCCTCCCAGATTTTCAATCACTGAGAATCAATATGAGGATTTCTACAAATCTCTTGGACCTTGTTTTGTAGCAGCTGGAGACTACAATGCGAAACATACGTTCTGGGGTTCGCGCCTTGTTACACCCAGAGGTCGAGCATTGTTCAACACTATTTCAAAAATGGGCTTGGATGTCATTTCGAGTGGGGAGCCCACTTATTGGCCTACTGACATACAAAAAATTCCGGATGTTATAGATTTTGGCGTCATAAAAAATATCTCTAGGGATTTAATTCAAGTTCAAGCTTCTCTTGATCTCTCGTCCGATCACTCCCCGACGATCATCACAATTTGTAGCCCATTAAGAAGTAACTTACCTGACCCATATGTGAAGATGATCAATCGAGTAAATTGGCTGGGGTTCAAAAAATATCTCAGCAGTCATTGTACGGAAAACATTACGCTTAGAACACCCGATGATATTGAATCGAACATTGCCAATCTCAGCGAGAATATTAAACAGGCTGCTGAACATGCCACTATCTCCCATCCGCAGATTGGGTTTAATAAAATTTATTCTACAGACATTGAACGTCTCGTACGTGAAAAAAGAAGGGCTAGAAGGGAATGGCAACAGCACAGATCACCAAAAAATAAAATCAGATTTAAAGAGTGCACTAAACGACTCCAAGAGTTGCTTGCATCTGAAAAAATTGCATCTCTTAAAAATTATCTGGAGGGTCTTGATGTTACACCGGCGTCTAATTACTCCTTGTGGCGCGCTGCCAGAAAGCTTAAAACACCCGTTGAGTATAAGCCACCTCTACGCACATCTACCGGAGGTTGGGCAAGAAGCGATACTGAAAAAGGTAAAATATTTGCTGAGCACTTAAAATCCGTTTTTACGCCAAATATATGTACTGGTGTTGCTGATTTGCTGAATATAGTCGCTCTACCCCCTCAACACATAAAGTTTAAGACGCGTGATTTACAAAAATTAATTGCCGAACTCAACCCGAAGAAAGCTCCGGGTATTGATGGAATTAGTAATCAGATGCTGATGAACTTGCCTCGTATTGCAATGAGAATCCTGTTATTCATATTTAATGCTATTTTACGACTGGAGTATTATCCACACAACTGGAAACTTGCCAAGGTTAAAATGATTCCAAAGCCGGGCAAAGATATAACAAAGGCTGAGTCATATAGGCCAATAAGTCTACTATCTACAATGTCAAAGCTTTTCGAAAAACTGCTCAAAACAAAATTGTCCCCAATTCTAATTAGTAGTGGGTGCATACCAGACCATCAATTTGGTTTTAGAAGTCAGCATAGCACCATTGAACAAACTCACAGATTAGTTCAATTTATAAGAAGAACTTTTGAGGGAAAAAAGTATTGTTCTGCGCTGTTTATTGACGTTTCCCAGGCATTTGATAAAGTGTGGCATGAAGGCCTTATTTTAAAATTGAAGACTTACTTACCAATAAACATTTTAAATCTTTTGGAAAGTTACATTATTTCCCGTAAGTTCATTGTTGCGGAAGGAGACTTTACAAGTAGGCCTGAAACAATTTCATCTGGTGTGCCACAGGGGAGTATACTGGGACCAGTTTTATATTTAATTTATACTTGTGATATGCCTGTGAGCAGTAGTATCCTTACTTCCACATTTGCCGACGATACAGCCTGCCTTAGTATGCATGAAAACCCTGATGAGGCATCCCGCAAACTCCAGGAACACATTAGCCAGATGGAGCTTTGGTTAAACGTATGGAGAATCAAGGTAAATGAACAAAAGTGTGTTCAAGTAACATTTACTTTACGAAGAGATACTTGTTCCCCCATTCGGATTAACAATCAAGTTGTTTCTCAACATTCACATGTGAAATATCTTGGTATACACCTTGATCGACGACTTACATGGAAACACCACATTGATTCTAAGTTAACTCAAATGAAAATTAAACTAACTCAGGTACATTGGCTGATTGGTCGAAATTCAACACTTAGCCTAGACTGTAAACTTTTAATATACAAGTCGCTTTTAAAGCCAATATGGTGCTACGGAATTCAACTATGGGGCACTGCTTCAGCTTCAAATGTAGAGAAAATTCAACGCAGGCAAAATAAAATTTTACGCATGATAACATCGGCTCCATGGTACATCAAAAATTCAAATATACATCGTGATTTGAATATGCCACTAGTGACTGAAGAAATTGCAAAATACGCTGGCAAATATTTAACAAAACTCGAGTCACATCCTAATCCGCTTGCCCGTAATATTTTGAACTTTACTGGACACATCCGCCTAAAAAAGAGGGACACAATGGCTCTTATTCACAGCACTCCAGATGGGACTTCTTGAAAATACTTTTATTTTTTTCCTTTTGATTATCACTACTTACATATGTATTATATATAACTACTACTAAGCTTATGTCCGACATTGGTCGGGCCTAATTATATTTTTTAGATTTAAGATTTGAATATTTATTGTTAGTTCATATATGAAGATATTGTATCTTCATATATGAACTTAAATAAAAATCATGCATAAAAAAAAAAAAAAAAAAATAAAAAATAAGAGGTTTATTAAATAAATTTTCTTTGGAAATTTGATTAATTAGCCTTTTATAAAACCAAAATATTTTTTATGAATTACGCCCTATGTTTATTTATCAAACCAAATACAGACAATAATAAAACTTAAAATCAGTTTCAGAAACATGTTTGTTAAAAGAAGCTTGTCATATTTTTTTTTGTTTCAATCGTGCGAATTGATACGCAGGTTAAATATGAAACAGCTTTGGCCACCACTGTACTAATGGTAATACGTGAAGTGCTAACAAGATAACATACAACCAAGTACAAAAATATAATATATAACCCAGCGAAAACATTACCACCTTCACGTGTAATAAAATCCCAATTAAATTTGTACAAAGTAACTGCATCACTACAAGATCACTACAAGATGGACCGGGAGAGAGCAAAAGTAATAAGGAAGAACCCCGGAACTATCTCCTACACGGACGGGTAAAAAATTCGAAACCGGTGGGGATAACTGATTTTACACCATGAGTCTTAATATTCGTAAATTTGTTTGCCTGACGAATCATAATACAGTCGTTCAGGCTGAGATTTCTGCTATAATGGAAAGGCAATAAATAACTAAAGCAATTTGACAACGAACTACCAATCCGTATCTTTACGGATAGTATAAAAGTTCGTCGAGTCGTTACGAGTGTCCTTCAAGGTAAACTCATAGAGGTTTTGTACAGACATGGAGATTATATGGATTCCAGGGCATAAGGTTGTCTTTGGAAGCGGAGAGGCGAATAAAATTGCAAAGATGGAATCATTACTGAATAACATCACACTAGGAAAAGCCAAACCTTTCCAAGAATTCAAAAATGAACTGAAAAAATGGACTATAGAAAAAAAAAAAAAGATATTGACAGAACTCTGCTATGGGAAGAGTGAAAAGGCAATATAGATTTTAAGTTTAAAATTCCAACACTTCGGAATTTGGTTAGCATAATTACAGGATATACAGACTTAAAAAGTCACTTGGCTCCCATGAGTGTTGCTGACGATAGAACATGTGAGCTCGCCAGGAGGATGATCAAACTCTCCAATACTACTTGTGTCACTGTCCAGTATTCAGTCAAATTAAAATAAAATAAACCATATATAGAATATCTTAGGGTATCAGACTGAGAAATCCTAAGTATCCCTTGAGAAAAAAATGTATGTCTGGTAATTATAATTACAAAATCTATGTAATGTTCAAAAATCTAAACAATTTATTTTGTCGAAATAAATCACAGGCTGGTGCAACATTGGTGTGTTAATATTTATAAATATGTATGTATGTGAGTGCTTATATTCAAAATATGTCAACTCAAATTGGGTCAAAATGAGTTTCCGATGGCAAATAGCTACCCTATGCAATATTTATCTGTAATACAGATTTTGAATCAAAAAAATTAATTTCTCTCGTTTTATATAAATTTTTTTATATTCTGCTATCTCAAATTATAATTTTTTGGAGAAAATAAATGCTAACTCCTATGTAAATTTGGAAAATTTTTAAAAAATTTGTAATTTATTATAAATCTACTTTGTATCTTATTGCATGGCTAGTTTTTTAGATATGGTTACTTTTAACAAAATATTATATATATCTAGTGGTTCTAATAAAAAAAATTGATATATGTATGTATGAATTTTAGAGCCATTATTACAACTTAAAGATCAGCGTTGTCAACTCGGTGCTTTTCGCACCGTTTTTAGTGCTTTTTGAAATTTTTGACGCGAAAAATTTTGAAGAAAGCTCCGGGTATTGATGGAATTAGTAATCAGATGCTGATGAACTTGCCTCGTATTGCAATGAGAATCCTGTTATTCATATTTAATGCTATTTTACGACTGGAGTATTATCCACACAACTGGAAACTTGCCAAGGTTAAAATGATTCCAAAGCCGGGCAAAGATATAACAAAGGCTGAGTCATATAGGCCAATAAGTCTACTATCTACAATGTCAAAGCTTTTCGAAAAACTGCTCAAAACAAAATTGTCCCCAATTCTAATTAGTAGTGGGTGCATACCAGACCATCAATTTGGTTTTAGAAGTCAGCATAGCACCATTGAACAAACTCACAGATTAGTTCAATTTATAAGAAGAACTTTTGAGGGAAAAAAGTATTGTTCTGCGCTGTTTATTGACGTTTCCCAGGCATTTGATAAAGTGTGGCATGAAGGCCTTATTTTAAAATTGAAGACTTACTTACCAATAAACATTTTAAATCTTTTGGAAAGTTACATTATTTCCCGTAAGTTCATTGTTGCGGAAGGAGACTTTACAAGTAGGCCTGAAACAATTTCATCTGGTGTGCCACAGGGGAGTATACTGGGACCAGTTTTATATTTAATTTATACTTGTGATATGCCTGTGAGCAGTAGTATCCTTACTTCCACATTTGCCGACGATACAGCCTGCCTTAGTATGCATGAAAACCCTGATGAGGCATCCCGCAAACTCCAGGAACACATTAGCCAGATGGAGCTTTGGTTAAACGTATGGAGAATCAAGGTAAATGAACAAAAGTGTGTTCAAGTAACATTTACTTTACGAAGAGATACTTGTTCCCCCATTCGGATTAACAATCAAGTTGTTTCTCAACATTCACATGTGAAATATCTTGGTATACACCTTGATCGACGACTTACATGGAAACACCACATTGATTCTAAGTTAACTCAAATGAAAATTAAACTAACTCAGGTACATTGGCTGATTGGTCGAAATTCAACACTTAGCCTAGACTGTAAACTTTTAATATACAAGTCGCTTTTAAAGCCAATATGGTGCTACGGAATTCAACTATGGGGCACTGCTTCAGCTTCAAATGTAGAGAAAATTCAACGCAGGCAAAATAAAATTTTACGCATGATAACATCGGCTCCATGGTACATCAAAAATTCAAATATACATCGTGATTTGAATATGCCACTAGTGACTGAAGAAATTGCAAAATACGCTGGCAAATATTTAACAAAACTCGAGTCACATCCTAATCCGCTTGCCCGTAATATTTTGAACTTTACTGGACACATCCGCCTAAAAAAGAGGGACACAATGGCTCTTATTCACAGCACTCCAGATGGGACTTCTTGAAAATACTTTTATTTTTTTCCTTTTGATTATCACTACTTACATATGTATTATATATAACTACTACTAAGCTTATGTCCGACATTGGTCGGGCCTAATTATATTTTTTAGATTTAAGATTTGAATATTTATTGTTAGTTCATATATGAAGATATTGTATCTTCATATATGAACTTAAATAAAAATCATGCATAAAAAAAAAAAAAAAAAAATAAAAAATAAGAGGTTTATTAAATAAATTTTCTTTGGAAATTTGATTAATTAGCCTTTTATAAAACCAAAATATTTTTTATGAATTACGCCCTATGTTTATTTATCAAACCAAATACAGACAATAATAAAACTTAAAATCAGTTTCAGAAACATGTTTGTTAAAAGAAGCTTGTCATATTTTTTTTTGTTTCAATCGTGCGAATTGATACGCAGGTTAAATATGAAACAGCTTTGGCCACCACTGTACTAATGGTAATACGTGAAGTGCTAACAAGATAACATACAACCAAGTACAAAAATATAATATATAACCCAGCGAAAACATTACCACCTTCACGTGTAATAAAATCCCAATTAAATTTGTACAAAGTAACTGCATCACTACAAGATCACTACAAGATGGACCGGGAGAGAGCAAAAGTAATAAGGAAGAACCCCGGAACTATCTCCTACACGGACGGGTAAAAAATTCGAAACCGGTGGGGATAACTGATTTTACACCATGAGTCTTAATATTCGTAAATTTGTTTGCCTGACGAATCATAATACAGTCGTTCAGGCTGAGATTTCTGCTATAATGGAAAGGCAATAAATAACTAAAGCAATTTGACAACGAACTACCAATCCGTATCTTTACGGATAGTATAAAAGTTCGTCGAGTCGTTACGAGTGTCCTTCAAGGTAAACTCATAGAGGTTTTGTACAGACATGGAGATTATATGGATTCCAGGGCATAAGGTTGTCTTTGGAAGCGGAGAGGCGAATAAAATTGCAAAGATGGAATCATTACTGAATAACATCACACTAGGAAAAGCCAAACCTTTCCAAGAATTCAAAAATGAACTGAAAAAATGGACTATAGAAAAAAAAAAAAAGATATTGACAGAACTCTGCTATGGGAAGAGTGAAAAGGCAATATAGATTTTAAGTTTAAAATTCCAACACTTCGGAATTTGGTTAGCATAATTACAGGATATACAGACTTAAAAAGTCACTTGGCTCCCATGAGTGTTGCTGACGATAGAACATGTGAGCTCGCCAGGAGGATGATCAAACTCTCCAATACTACTTGTGTCACTGTCCAGTATTCAGTCAAATTAAAATAAAATAAACCATATATAGAATATCTTAGGGTATCAGACTGAGAAATCCTAAGTATCCCTTGAGAAAAAAATGTATGTCTGGTAATTATAATTACAAAATCTATGTAATGTTCAAAAATCTAAACAATTTATTTTGTCGAAATAAATCACAGGCTGGTGCAACATTGGTGTGTTAATATTTATAAATATGTATGTATGTGAGTGCTTATATTCAAAATATGTCAACTCAAATTGGGTCAAAATGAGTTTCCGATGGCAAATAGCTACCCTATGCAATATTTATCTGTAATACAGATTTTGAATCAAAAAAATTAATTTCTCTCGTTTTATATAAATTTTTTTATATTCTGCTATCTCAAATTATAATTTTTTGGAGAAAATAAATGCTAACTCCTATGTAAATTTGGAAAATTTTTAAAAAATTTGTAATTTATTATAAATCTACTTTGTATCTTATTGCATGGCTAGTTTTTTAGATATGGTTACTTTTAACAAAATATTATATATATCTAGTGGTTCTAATAAAAAAAATTGATATATGTATGTATGAATTTTAGAGCCATTATTACAACTTAAAGATCAGCGTTGTCAACTCGGTGCTTTTCGCACCGTTTTTAGTGCTTTTTGAAATTTTTGACGCGAAAAATTTTGAAGTTAGTGCTCAGTGGTTTTTTAAATTAATTTTCGGTGCTTTTTGTTTCGAGCGGTGGCACTAAATCAAAAATTCAAAGAGAAATTTCCTATATATTTTATTTTTCGAGAAAGTCTATCATTTAAAAAACAATCTCTCAAGTTAAATGGAGCATTTAAAAAAAATTCTAAGAATATTGTACAAGACTTGGTTGAAGAAATAAACGCCATATTACCCTCAAACTTTAAAATTTTAAGTATAATTAATGTAAACAGTGTTTTGGCACACAACAAAGAAGACATAATACAAGTATTGAGTCCACTATCGAGTTTTGGGCAGAAGTAAAATCTAATAGCGATTCAGTTGAAATGAACTCGTTTGAGGCATTATCAAAAATTGCATTAGCATCAAACTTCTGGGACTTCCATATTTACACGAAGAAGTTTACCTCTATGACTGTATTTTAGTTTAAACTACGTAACAGAATGTCCTTACACTTGGTTAACGCTTTGCTTTATATAAAAATCGTCCTGAAAATTTGTTGTGAATAGAGCTGCGTTTTTGGTTAATTATAACCAAAATTGGTCAAATTTGTTCCCAATCTCCAATATTTTTTCATTTCGGTTACTTTTTTGCTATGAATATTTTTGTAAATAACTTGATAATCTTGCAAATCACTTTTTTTATTTTTAAATTTTTTATTTATATTTAATAACAACCAAATTTGGTAAGTCTTGATTAAAAATAAATAAACTACAAAGCCCATCGAGTTCAAAATGTAATCCGCTCTTAACCTCACAAATACTTGTCGTTTGCTGCCAACTTGACTAAACTCGAGTGATTCGTTTGTTCCTTGACTAAAAAAATTTTATTTTTTTTAGTTTTTTTTATAATAACTTCAAAAGTCCTCGTCAAATTGATTTTAGAATACACTGATTCCTATAGAATTAAAATGTGTATCGGATGCCGCAAATTTTACGTTTTAGGAACGGAATGAAAGGTCAACCGATTCGTTGTTGTGAGTAAAATAAGAGCCAAACATTATAATAGAAATAACGGCATATACTCGTCTCACACGTTCTGTATACAAGATATCAAAATGAGTATTTTACACAAGATAGAATATGATATTGCCAATATTTCTGTATTATTATGCCGTTCTTGCACCAAATGAGCGATATGTATTTAAAAATAATTTTTTTTAATGAAATAAGAAAATTTTACATTTATTGCTTTTTTACTTAAATTACGCGATTTTTTCCTGATTTCAGTGCTTTTTAAAATTTTAAAGTTGACAACGCTGTTAAATATAGTTAAGAGTAGGGTTTTGTTGGACGCATAAAACGCTATTCATTATTATAAATTTAATTTAACTTACCAGGAAGGATACATTTGCCTCTAACTTAGCGCTCACTTTAGGTTAAGCTAAAATTGTACTGATGAAAAACTTTTTATACGTACCATAAAATCTTACTTTTAACTAACTTTAAGTTGTAATAGTTAAAGACAAGATTTTGTCGGACGGATAAATGGCTTAGCATTATTAAATCTTCATTAATTGATTTTTTATCCATTAAATGTTATTATTATATATATATATATATATATATATATATATATATATATATATATATATATATATATATATATACAGGGTTGGGCAGTATTTGAAATACATGTATTTGAAATACGTATTTAAAATACAAATACGTATTTTGTATTTGTATTTAAATACATGACGTAGAAGTATTTTGTATTTCAAATATGTGACATGCAAGTATTTTGTATTTTAAATACATAATTTGCAAAACATTTACAAAATACATTACATTGTTGGCGTTTTGCATTTTGATCGATTTATAATGTATGATTCATCAAACCAATAACAGTTAAGTATTAAAAAATTTTATTTCACAACAAATTTGCCTGAAAAATTAACAATTATTTTTACTTTTTGTTACATTTTGTGTTTTTCATACAACACACCTTTTCCACACGCAAAGTTTACTTTGCAAAGTCTTAATGCAGCTGGGAGAGAGACAGAAAGAGATAGTATTCCTCCTTCTGCCTTTCACACAGCTGAATTAAGACTTTGCAAAGTAAACTTTCCGTGTGTAAAAGGGAAACAACTGAACAAATAAAATAAAATAAAACCTCAAATACACCTGCAAACTTCAAATTAACAACTGCGAACTTCAAAACAAAAGAGAATTGCGAGCACATGAAACTATGTACCCCTCCCCAATCTTCTCACCCCTCTCACCAATACACTCAATAATTGCTGCAACAAAAATTGCAAGTATGGGCGAGGACCAACATAAGCACGTATGTACGTGCTTCTAACTAGCAAGAATAGAGTGAACCTGAACTAGTAACACCACCTGTAAATAAATACATACATATGTACATAAAAGATGTGGAAGTATTTTGTAGTTTAAATACGTACAAAAAATTAAAGTACTTTGTATTTTAAATACATACATGACCAGCAAGTATTTTGTATTTTAAATACATAGCTTGAAAGTATTTTTATGTATTTTGCCCAACTCTGTATATATATATTGAATATAGGCTATCGATTTAGTTCTATGTTTATATGATTTTTGTTAGATAAATAACATAATTATATATTTAACGTATTTGAAGGCGATACTGGTCTTCATCTCTCTGTACACTTTGTAGTTGACTTCAGCTGATGGAGGAGTCGTTGGGTTGTTCATAAAAAGTACGTTAACGTTCTTAACGTTTTATTGCGAAAACATTTTACACGAAAAATACATTAGAAATGTTTACTGACATACAAAACTTATTTTTTTTTTATTTTTCCTCGTCTTATTCATTTCACAGAAATAAATAGCAACAAAACTCATCGTCATCTTCAAGTACAGAAATGAAGTTATGTATAAATAAAAACTAGTTTGTTTATACTTCTTAAACTGTGAATAAGGTTGAAATTAGTTTCGAACAAAAGTAAATTTTTGTTTTGTTTGTTAAAAGTTAATTAACACTAGTAATTCAGTTCATAATTTGGTTTATATTTCGTTTTTTAAACTATACAAGAAATATGATCGAAAACATAAGAAAGTTTTGACACACACTAGAAGAAAAAATCAGCTTCGGGGTGAAGTCAGTATTATGGCAAATGTAATTAATAAGACCACAACTGAGATTATTATCATACAATTTTGTCGTGCTTGAAGTGTCATCTGTGAGATGGCAGCAATGAAATCAGTATGATGACACATTTTTTATGTTATTAGAAGCTAAAATATTTGTGGAAGATAATTTTAAATGGTTTCTAATACTTGTATCTTCAATATATCGAAATATATTTATTAACATATTAAGACGTTATAGCGGATTTTTGATGTGTAAACATCTCTACGCTAGGCGGTAAAAATCTTTTTCACAATACAATAACAAATTTTGAATAAGAACATCATCACACCGCATTATGAAGTATGAGTGTATTAGTGTTTGAAAGAAGCAACACCCCTGCAGTCCGCGTAGCCAGCGAATGTCTAGCTATTTCGTTAACTACCAATCGTTACTTTTAACTACCAGCCTAACTACTAGCAATGCAAAAAACTGAAAATTTTAACATGGGGATGAGATTGACGGTAGTCAATTGCCACCATCTGCATAACCCTTCGTCAGTGATTTCGCTAATCAATACAATTAATTTTTGTACAGATAAAACAATTGCCGCCATATTCATAAAATTTTACATGCGATTGAAATGTATTTTATTTAAAATTTTCTTACAAAATTTTCTTAAACTGGATTTCAAACACATTTTATTTATTTTTTGTGAATATAGGGGTTAATTATTAATTCAATTAAATGTGCTACGTTTTAATTGACTTCTACTGCTCATTTTAAAACTAAAAATTACACGTACACAGCAACAAGAACAGCAACAACTAAACGATGAACAACAGGAATTAATAATTAAAAAGTAAAAGTAAAGGCATTTACTATAGATGGGCACTTTGCAGCACTACTAAAATTTCAATAAAAATAATTTTATAACCAGTAAATTTTTACTGATTACTAAAATTTGTTTCTACAATTTTTATAAAGTGCCTAAATGATTTATTGTATGATGAGGTGCATTGAATTTTCAGTAATCAATAATGCCCGTATTCATAATGAATTTCTACCAATTAGAGCTGTGTCGTTCATGAACGAACGAGTAGAATTGAACGAATCAGTGAAATGAACGAAGTGAGCCGGTCACTTTACTGAGCTGTTTTGGCTCAGCAGTACTGATAAAAAGTACAATCACAAAACTGTGGTACAATTGAACGAAATGAACGATCGAGCACACTTGGCTCTTTTTTTTTTGTTTTGTTTGGCTTTTTCTTTGTTCATGTGAGATTTGTTGTCATATTCTTGTTTTCATTTGACTTTTTACATACTTTTATTAACACTGTGGCAATTATGAAATTAATTCAATTGTCATTCATATTTATTAAGCTTTTAGAACATATGTAGGTATAATAGTTTTTTTAACAAAATTAGTTTAGATATATACAGTTTATTTTCATTGTCATTATTGTGTACAAGTATATGGCTATTTTGGCGATATGAATCTTTTTTCATTTCTTTACTTTCAATTCAAAATAAAATGCATTGTGCATGTTTCCCTTTTTATGTACCGAATCAACTGCTCGTTTTTTTTCACTTCGTTCTATTTCTTGAAAAGAGCGGATGAACGAAATGAACGAACTCGTTCTTTTTTAGAAAATGAACGAAAATGAGCGGTCACTTGAATGAACGATTTGGCACAGCTCTACTACCAATGGCAAAATTTTTTTCATACAAAAATTAAAAAATTTTAATAAAAAAAAACTTTGCCACTTGCTACAATTTTATTATGAATGCGGCCGTAAAATTTTACTGGTAATGCAAATTAAATTTCGTTATCAGTAAAAATTTACTGAATTTTTTCAGTAATAAGTAAATTTACTGCAGTACATATATACTGCAGTACATATATACTGCAGTGTGCTCATTTACTAACCAAATAAGTTAAATAAAACAAACAAAAATCAGCAAATTCCTATGTACTTCCAACTTAAAAAAAATTTTTCACTACTAGATGTTTACACATTTCCCCTGTGATCGGACTCGTATTTAAACACATACGAAACAAAAATAAAAAACAACAAAATCAAAAATCATTAAAAAATAATATTCGTAATAAATATTCACCTAGATAAATAAGCTTTACTAATATTTTTTACATAGCAAGATATAACAAAAATAAAACAACCGCAAGCAAACACAAACAAAGTACCCTTGAGGAATATTCTATATGAGTACATGAAAGGAAAAAAATTGTGAAGTGAGTTCTAACGGCAGAAATGCCTATTTTACTGTGAGTTCTGAAACTCTTAATAAACATATTAAAAATAAAAAATCTAATGATAACCTTTTTCTAACGGAAAGCCACTTTTTCGTTAGCGATCAACTTCGATTTCCCCAATGCCAACTAGTAAATCGTTATCATTACCATTGCCTAGTACTTCTACATTTAACTCACAGTGAAGATAAGAGTAGCCCTAAACCCAAGGTACAAGTCGGAATGGACAGATATATAACCGTGGTAAGGCGCTCCAAAGATGTCTAGGGCTAACAGCGCATCTGCTACCAATCGTCAAAATCGTTTTTCATTATTGCAAGACAAAACCGACAAGCCCGCTGCACCATCGCAAAAGTCTTTTAAGCCACCACCTATTTATCTGAGAGAAAAAAGTTCTAACGCACTTCTAAAAAAACTACTATCGACCATTGGTGAAAATACTTTTCACATCATTCCAATTAAACGAGGAAACATTGATGAAACTAAAATCCAAATATGATGAAAAAGATTTCCGAAAAATTGTTAGTGAATTTTAAAAAAATAAAGCAAATATTTACACATACCAACTTAAGAGTGCTAAAGGCCTACAGATATTATTAAAGGGCATAGATTCATATGTTGATTTAAGATAAAAAATGTTACCAACATAATTAACAAAGAAAAGGTCCCCCAACCCCTATTTCAGGTTGAACTGGAAAATAAATGAAACCCATCCAATTTAAAGTATCTCTTACACAGAAAAATCACAGTTGAAGAGCCACGTAAGCGTTCAGGTCCCGTACAGTGCCATAATTGCCAAGAATATCAGCCTGAAAATGCCAATGGTCGTTACAAGAATGGTCGTTACGATATTTTCCTTAAATTATTACTATTCTTTATTTAAAATTAATAAATTTAGTTTTTCTCTGATATATAATTCACTTGACTTCAATTCCGTAGTATTATATCATTTGTTTTGCTTATGGCCTCTCAGCTCCCCGGATTTATTATGGCTTTTCTTCCTGCGAGTTATCTTCTATGCTTCCGTAGTCAACCTTTGTATTACTCCTGTGGTCCTATGTAGTGCCTTATCTGGAAAATTGGGGCCTTATGGATATTTTACTTATGTTTCCGCACAGTTGAACGTATCGGCTACTGGCCTACTACTCCCGTTTCAGTGGTGGCGTTGTATTGTTTTCGTGGTGAGAACAGTCGTTGCAATACTACCGAGATTACCCTATATTGACGCGTGATAATATTGGTAAATATCTGCTTAACGATGCACTACTGTATTGCTTCGTGACTAGGTAGTCGCTGACAGTGTCTATAATATCTAGTTCTCGGTGTCTTATTGTATTGTTTAGCGACTAGGGAATCGCTAACAATATTTATTAATTTCTCTTTATCGATGTTGTTTCGCGACTAGGAAATCGCTAACAATGGTTATTATTATCTATTTATTTAGGTGCTACTGTATTGTTTCGCGACTAGGTAATCGCTGACAATGTTTATTAATATCTATTTATCTAGGTTCTACTGTATTGTTTTGCGACTAGGCAATCGCTAACAATGTTTATTAATATTTATTTCTTCCAGGTTCTACTGTTTTGTTTCGCGACTAGGAAATCGCTAACAATGTTTATTAATATTTATTTATCCAGGTTCTACTGTATTGTTTCGCGACTAGGAAATCGCTAGCAATGTTTGTCAATGTCCAATTATCCGTGTTCTACTGTATTGTTTCGCGATTAGGCAATCGCTGGCAATGTTTGTCAATGTCTACTTATCCGTGTTCTACTGTATTGTTTCGCGACTAGGCAATCGCTAACAATGTTTTTTAATATCTACTGATCCGTGTTCTACTGCATTGTTTCGCGACTAGGCAATCGCTAACAATGTTTATTAAATATCTACTTATCTAGGTGCTACTGTATTGTTTCGCGACTAGGTAATCGCTAACAATGTTTATTAATATTTATTTATCCAGGTTCTACTGTATTGTTTCGCGACTAGGTAATCGCTGACAATGTTTCTTAATATCTACTTATCTAGGTGCTACTGTATTGTTTCGCGACTAGGTAATCGCTGACAATGTTTATTAATGTCTACTTATCTAGGTACTACTGTATTGTTTCGTGACTAGGCAATCGCTGACAATGTTTATTAATATTTATTTATCCAGGTTCTACTGTATTGTTTCGCGACTAGGAAATCGCTAGCAATGTTTACTTATCCGTGTTCTACTTTATTGTTTCGCGACTAGGCAATCGCTAACAATGTTTATTAATATCTACTGATCCGTGTTCTACTGTATTGTTTCGCGACTAGGCAATCGCTAACAATGTTTATTAAATATCTACTTATCAGTGTTCTACTGTATTGTTTCGCGACTAGGCAATCGCTAACAATGTTTATTAATATCTATTGATCCGTGTTCTACTGTATTGTTTCGCGACTAGGAAATCGCTAACAATGCTTATTAAATATCTACTTATCCAGGTTCTACTGTATTGTTTCGCGACTAGGTAATTGCTAACAATGTTTGCTAGTTGAATACTAACTTACCCGTATTCATCCTGATCAACTGATGTCTACGCAACGACTGATCGATTGTTTGCAAATTCTTCGGCCTTTTATACTATTTTCCGTTTACATTATTGTTGTAATATTTACAGAGATTCTGCATGCTTATGTTTGGTGGTTATTGTCCCTAACTTATTTTAATGTACATGATTTTATGTATGTTTTGTTAGTGACCGTTAATCCCTTTGCTTGTAAATTATTTTGTTGGATGTGTTTGTTGTTGTATGTTTTGTTCTTTAGTTTATTTCTTTTAATATATTTTGATAATGTCTTTTGTTTTATAAATTAGTTCGTCGATCATATTTGTTATTTTATGTTTTACTACTTTACAGGGTGTAACAACAGTTTGTGTGCAAACTGTTCGTTACACTTCCCCCTTCTTTGAAAAAAAATTAAAAAAAAATGTGTTGGTAAGTTTTTTCCGTATTCCTTGTGTTTTCCTCCGGAGTGCTCACCATGAGCTGAGGTACCTCCTGTAGTTGTTTTTGAACGATTCCTTTGCTTGTGCTAGCACCTTCCGTGTGAGGCGACGCACAGTGAGACAGCCCTATAGTAACCACGGCAAAAAATGTTTTTTGGCGTGTCGTCCAATTTGGATGAAATTTTCACAGTATATAAACAAATATATGAGTAATAATTCCCTGAAACTTCAGCCTCATAACTTTATTACTTTTTGGTCTAGAGCAAGTCAAAGTTGAGGTTTGCCAACGCGCTTGAAATATGTTAATTCAATATGTAATATTCAAAAGCTTATTAATAAAAAAAATACATAATAAATATAACTTTAAAGTATTTTTTAAATTAATTTAGTTGTTGTAGAATGAGTAGATGAAAAAAGAAATTTAAAAACAAAACAGAAACAAAAAATTTCTTAACAACAGAATTGTGGTGTAAAAATTTAACATTTTGCATTTTCAATGGACTAGGAAATATAGAGCAGTCACTCGCCCTAGGTGCAGACTTATATCAAATGAAAGATTAAAGTCTCAGCTTTCATTTGAAGTAAAGGACATATAGCAAAAGTTTGCAAAAGTAATTTAAACATACAAAATACTACAAAAAATACGCAACGCGCACATTCTGTCGCTATACGTATGTATGTTACCATGCAATAGCATGTTTACAACTTTTTATTTTAATTTTTTTTAATTATTAGGTATTAATTATTAATTATTTTTTTATTGTTTATTATTATTTTATTTACTTTATACATTTGATTGAAAATTTTTTTGAAGGTCATTGACTTTGGGTTAGATAGTTGCATAATTTTTAATTTAAGTGCAAGCTGTTGTTATTATCTAAGTTGTGTTATGCTCACTTTCTAATGTGGTTAGTTTAATTGTTATATAATATATAATACTAGCTGACCCCGGTCCGCGTTGCTGGCCCTAAGCAAACATTAGTGTTGTATATGGCATTGGTGGTACAATATGAAAACTGGATTTTGCCCACGAATAAACTAAATATTGCGCCATCTGCCGGACGAATTTCAAACTACACAGAAATACTCCTCACGCCCCATAGAGCATGTATATAAAGTTTGGTCTAAATTATAGACCTGCGTAAATTGTCTTGAAATTTAAATACGTCTTGTTTTTTAAATGTATTCTCATGGCTGCATTATACTTAACCAATAATAAATGCTGTCGCATTATAAGCAAAGCACGATAGGTGCATTGGTATATGTGTATACATATGAGGGCTAACAAGCAATGTCGTCAAGACTTCTTGTTACGAACAAACAGTCAACAAAGTAGTGTTGATACGTGTACGCTTGTTATTTTCCATATTGTACGTTTGAGTGTGTGTGTGTAAGATGTAGATGGTAAGCTATTATGTGTTTAAGGGAGGTTTTTTTAAGCAAGCGCACACAACTAATGTAAATGCATGTGAACGTTTGTTTGTGTGCAGAAAAATAGAAGAGCACACACACCGTGTGTGTGTATGTACATGCATGACGCTTTTATACGCGCCCATGCGTAGAAAGAAACAAGCATCACAAATTTTTCAGTCACGAAGTATTTTCTTCGTTACTCCTATACTTGCAATGACTGAAACAAATTCTTGCAAACAGTGTTGCTTAGCGTTTGTTTTAGAAGACTTCGCTGTAGTAAAGCATTTGAAAAATCCCTCATGTCTTGAAAGTTCTTATAAATAGTCTTGTGCAGGACTTTAGTCTAAATCGGTGCAGTAGTTCTTGAGTTACGGTGCAGTAGTTCTTGAGTTACGGAGCAAAAACACAAAAATAATAAATACTGCGCCATCTGTCGGACGAACTTCAAACTACACAGAAACACTCCTCACGCCCCATAGAGCATGTATATAAAGTTTGGTTTAAATCGGTGCAGTAGTTCTTGAGTTACGGTGCAAAAACACAAAAAAACTAAATATGGCGCCATCTGTCGGACAAACTTCAAACTACACAGAAACACTACTTACGACCTAGAAAGCATGTGTATGAAGTTTAGTCAACATCGGTGCAGTAGTTCTTGAGTTACGGTGCAGTAGTTCTTGAGTCGGAGCAAAAACACAAAAATAATAAATACTGCGCCATCTGTCGGACGAACTTCAAACTACACAGAAATACTCCTCACGTCTCATAAAGCATGTATATAAAGTTTTGTCAGCATCGGTGCAGTAGTTCTTGAGTTACGGTGCAAAAACACAAAAAAACTAAATATGGCGCCATCTGTCGGACAAACTTCAAACTACACAGAAACACTACATACGCCCCATAGAGCATGTATATAAAGTTTTGTCAGCATCGGTGCAGTAATTCTTGTGTTACGGTGCAAAAACACAAAAAAACTAAATATGGCGCCATCTGTCGGACAAACTTCAAACTACACAGAAACACTACTTACGCCTTAGAAAGCATGTATATGAAGTTTAGTCAACATCGGTGCAGTAGTTCTTGAGTTACGCTGCAGTAGTTCTTGAGTAACGGAGATTGGTCCAGCGGTCTAGCTTCGTATACGGTACAAACATTTTGCCACGCCCCTCCGCCCCCAGGCCATTAATTTAAATAATAACTATCCTATCATCTAAGTTGGACCAAATTACATATATATGCCAATTTTCATGAATATTAGTTGACTCGTTTTTGAGTTTATTCGGAAACATTTAGATTTTTATATTATTAAAAAATGGGCGTTAAAGTAGGCGTGGACGAAAAAAAATTTCCTATTATTTATGCTGGAGCTTGAGTAACATGCTGACAAAGTTTCAGAAGGATCGGTCTAGCGGTCTAGCTTCGTATACGGTACAAACATTATGCCACGCCCCTCCGCCCCCAGGCCATTAATTTAAATAATTACTATCCTATCATCTAAGTTGGACCAAATTACATATATATGCCAATTTTCATGAATATCAGTTTACTCGTTTTTGAGTTTATTCGAAACATACACAGTGACACGGATTTTTTATATATTAAGATAATATATAATATAATATATAATATAATATATAATATATATATAATATAATATATATATAATATATATTGAATTTAGTTGTTGCATTATTTATTGGGTTAAGTAATAATGAGTGTTCTTGTAATGATCTCTTTTGATAAGAAATTAGCATTTCTCTAACATATTTGATATTTTATTTTGTGCAACAGTCAGTAAGAATTGCTCGATAGCTGTTTGTTTCATATGTGGAGCAAAAACTACTAAAATTAATAATTTGGATGCAGTTATCTTTAGAACAAGTTCAGCTGAAGCATTGAAAATTGGAATTTCGTCGCTACATGCTCGAATTAAATTCATGGAATGTATATTACATAACAGTTATAATAAAAGTTTTAAGGCGTGGAGGACAAATAAAGATACAAAAGAACAAAAAGAAGCTGTTAAAATAGAAATAAAAAACAAATTCAATTTAGTTCTGGTTTGAAAAGTCGATGTGGTGAAACAAGGCATGGGAACAACAAATGATGGTAATGTCTCTAGAAGATTTTTTGAAAATCCAGAAATAACCGCTGACATAACTGGTGTAAATGTAGACTTAATTCACCGCATTAAAATTATATTAAATACTAGTAAAAATATAGATGTTGGTAAATTCCATACGTATTGCATGGACACTGCAAAATTGTATATAGAGCTCTATGGCTGGTATTTGCCTATCACTGTTCATAAAGTTCTCATTCACGGCAGCAAAATGGTATCTGAGGCATATAGCCTCAGATACCATATATAGTAATAAGTTTGCTTGCAATTTTTATTTTTGAAAGTATTTTTTTAAATTTTATTTAATATTAACTTTTTTTTTGCTACAGGAATGTTATCCGAAGAAGCGCAAGAAGCTTCTTCGCGTATTTCTACGAATGAAGACGTCATGCACTATTTGCAAATATCATCAGATCCTTATATTAATTCATTTAGAATGAGAATTAAATTGAAGAAATTAGAATACCATGATGATGTTAAAAAATTGTTGATAGAATGAAAAAAAATTGTTCTTTTTTATTTCAGTTCAATGGAAGGTGGGCGTAATAGTGGGAGTGTTATTGTAATTTTTGCATGCAACATTACAGTAAATATCAAAATTGAAGGTTGAATTGAATTTTCCTTATTTTTTTTTTAAACTGGAATTGTCTCAAAAATAACCTGTGCAAAATTTCAAACCTCTACAATGACTCCTTGTATTTAATGCTGGTGTTGTCTCACTGTGCGACGTAGCCCTGGTGTGTTTTTGCTCCAGTTCTTCTAGTCGTTGTACTATATCTTCTTGTAAATCCATTTTAGAGAATTCAACCATTCGTTTCCGAAGTTCCTCGACTGTTCCTGTAGTTTCTAGTTTAAATTCTTCTGCATATTGTATCAGCTCTTCCTTTCGAAGGCTGTAGATCCAGTTTGTTTTTACCATCCTGATTCGTTTATTTAAAAAAAAAAAATATATATTTATTTTTTATTTCATTTTTGTTACGTCTTTTTATACAGAATTTTGCTCCGGCTCCACTTGTAAGGTGGCTTCTTGCTTCGTGGTATTTTTTTTCTAAAAAAAAATTATCCTCTTTTTTTTATTTGTTCCGTGTTTTTCTTGTTTTTATCCAGAATTTGCTCGGGCGCCACTTGTAACGTGGCTTCCTGTTTCGTAGTATTTTTTTTTCAAACAAAAAATTGTATCCCTTTTTTTTCTTTGTTCCGTGTTTTTCTTGTTTTTATCCAGAATTTGCTCGGGCGCCACTTGAAACGTGGCTTCCTGCTTCGTAGTATTTTTTTTTTTCAAACAAAAAATTGTATCCCTTTTTTTTCTTTGTTCCGTGTTTTTCTTGTTTTTATCCAGAATTTGCTCGGGCGCCACTTGTAACGTGGCTTCTTGCTTCGTGGTATTTTTTTTTAATTTTATTATTTTTTTTTAATTGGTACGTGTTTTTCTTGTTTTTATCCAGAATTTCCTCGGGCGCCACTTGTATCGTGGCTTCCTGCTTCGCAGTATTTTTTTTTTCAAACAAAAAATTGTATCCTTTTTTTCTTTGTTCCGTGGTTTTCTTGTTTTTATCCAGAATTTGCTCAGGCGCCACTTGTATAATTCACTTGACTTCAATTCCGTTGTATTATATCATTTGTTTTGCTTATGGCCTCTCAGCTCCCCGGATTTGTTATGACTTTTCTTCCTGCGTGTTCTCTTCTATGCTTCCGTAGTCAACCTTTGTATTACTCTTGTGGTCCTATGTAGTGCCTTATCAAGACAATTGGGGCCTTATGGATGTTTTACTTAGGTTTCCGCAGTTGAACGTATCGGCTACTGGCCTACTACTCCCGTTTCAGTGGTGGCGTTGTATTGTTTTCGTGGTGAGAACAATCGTTGCGATACTACCGAGATTAGCCTATATTGACGCGCGATAATATTGGTAAATATCTGCTTAACGATGCACTACTGTATTGCTTCGTGACTAGGTAATCGCTGACAGTGTTTATAATATCTAGTTCTCGGTGTCTTATCGTATTGTTTAGTGACTAGGAAATCGCTAACAATGTTTATTAATATTTATTTATACAGGTTCTACTGTATTGTTTTGCGACTAGGAAATCGCTAGCAACGTTTGTCAATGTCTACTTATCTAGGTGGTACTGTATCGTTTCGCGACTAGGCAATCGCTAACAATGTTTATTAATATTTACTTATATAGGTTTTACTGTATTGGTTCGCGACTAGGAAATCGCTAACAATGTTTATTAATATCTACTTATCTAGGTGCTACTGTATTGTTTCGCGACTAGGTAATCGCTGACAATGTTTATTAATATCTACTTATCTAGGTGCTACTGTATTGTTTCGCGACTAGGCAATCGCTAACAATGTTTATTAATATTTACTTATATAGGTTTTACTATATTGGTTCGCGACTAGGAAATCGCTAACAATGTGTAATAATATTTACTTATATAGGTTTTACTGTATTGGTTCGCGACTAGGAAATCGCTAACAATGTTTATTAATATCTACTTATCTAGGTGCTACTGTATTGTTTCGCGACTAGGTAATCGCTGACAATGTTTATTAATATCTACTTATCTAGGTGCTACTGTATTGTTTCGCGACTAGGCAATCGCTAACAATGTTTGTCCATGTCTACTTATCCGTGTTCTACTGTATTGTTTCGCGACTAGGCAATCGCTAACAATGTTTATTAAATATCTACTTATCCGTGTTCTACTGTATTGTTTCGCGACTAGGAAATCGCTAACAATGTCTACTTATATCTTCTGCTTACCGTGCTTAATCCTGATCCACTGATGTCTATCAAACGACTGAACACAGATAAGTAGATATTAATAAACATTGTTAGTGATTTCCTAGTCGCGAAACAATACAGTAGAACACGGATCAGTAGATATTAATAAACATTGTTAGCGATTTCCTAGTCGCGAAACAATGCAGTAGAACCTGGATAAATAAATATTCATAAACATTGTTAGCGATTGCCTAGTCGCGAAACAATACAGTAGAACACGGATAAGTAGAAATTGACAAACTTTGCTAGCGATTTCCTAGTCGCGAAACAATACAGTAGAGCCTGGATAAATAAATATTAATAAACATTGTTAGCGATTTCCAAGTCGCGAAACACTTGGAACCTAGATAAATAGATATTCATAAACATTGTCAGCGATTTCCTAGTCGCGAAACAATACAGTAGAACCTGGATAGATAAATATTAATAAACATTGTTAGCGATTGCCTAGTCGCGAAACAATACAGTAGAACCTAGATAAATAGATATTAATAAACATTGCCTAGTCGCGAAACAATACAGTAGAACACGGATAAGTAGACATTGACAAACATTGCTAGCGATTTCCTAGTCGCGAAACAATACAGTAGAACCTAGATAAATAGATATTATTAAACATTGTCAGCGATTTCCTAGTCGCGAAACAGTACAGTAGAACCTGGATAAATAAATATTCATAAACATTGTTAGCGATTGCCTAGTCGCGAAACAATACAGTAGAACACGGATAAGTAGACATTGACAAACATTGCTAGCGATTTCCTAGTCGCGAAACAATACAGTAGAACCTGGATAAATAAATATTAATAAACATTGTTAGCGATTTCATAGTCGCGAAACAATAATGTAGAACCTAGATAAATAGATAATAATAAACATTGTTAGCGATTCTCTAGTCACGAAACAACATCGATAAGGAGAAATTAATAAATATTGTTAGCGATTCCCTAGTCGCTAAACAATACAATAAGACACCGAGAACTAGATATTATAAACACTGTCAGCGATTACCTAGTCACGAAGCAATACAGTAGTGCATCGTTAAGCAGATATTTACCAATATTATCACGCGTCAATATAGGGTAATCTCGGTAGTATTGCAACGACTGTTCTCACCACGAAAACAATACAACGCCACCACTGAAACGGGAGTAGTAGGCCAGTAGCCGGTACGTTTAACTGTGTGGAAACATAAGTAAAATATCCATAAGGCCCCAATTTTCATGATAAGGCACTACATAGGACCACAGGAGTAATACAAACGTTGACTACGGAAGCATAGAAGACAACTCGCAGGAAGAAAAGTCATAACAAATCCGGGGAACTGAGAGGCCATAAGCAAAACAATACGGAATTGAAGTCAAGTGAATTATATTTCAGAAAACACTAAATTTATTAATTTTAAATAAAGAATAGTAATAAATTAAGGAAAAGAACGTGTTGTTTCTTGTAACCACCATTGGCATTTTCAGGCTGAATATACCCGGCAGAAAACGACGTTACAAGTGGCGCCGTATAATTATTATTATTGATGTGAATAAGTAAAAAACTTTTTTACATCTGCAGTCGTGAAATCGGGAAAAGGCAAAGAATTCAAAACTTTAAAATTTTCCTGAAAAAGGCATGTTTTTTTAGAAAAAGTATCTTCACTATTTTAGTATCCGTGTTAACCGGGCACTGTCTCATAGGTAGGCATGCACAACGGCTTAGGGTTGAACACAACGACTTTTGCCGCAGCTGCCAAGACATCGATGAAGAGGAAAGTATAGAACATTTTCTTTGTCACTGCCCTGGACTTGCAGGAAAGAGAATGGCCACAATGGGCGCTCTTGAATTCAGGGAACTTTCTGACGTTGCTAGTGTTGAACTTCAACGTATTAGTAGCTTTATACTGAGCTCTGGATGGTTCGACGGTGGGGACTACGCATAAGCAGAGTCTCCGTGGCATCACAATGGACCAAAACGGTCTAAGTGAGTCCGGCTTTCTGACTGCCACCTCTACCTACCTATCTTCATTATTTTCAATTTTCTGGAAAACTTTATTTAACACATGCACTTTTAAACCACATAGCGGTAAAAACAATCTATTCAGAATATTTTTTTTTTTTATTACATGATATTTTATTTATTGTATCTTCATATATGTACTAACAATAAGTATTCAAATCTTAAATATAAAAATATAATTAGGCCCGACCAGTGTCGGACATAAGCTTAGTAGTAGTTATATATAATACATAAGTATTGATAATCAAAAGGAAAAAATATAAAAAATAAAAGAATTTTCAGGAAGTCCCATCTGGAGTGCTGTGAATAAGAGCCCTTGTATCCCTCTTTTTTAGGCGAATGTGTCCAGTAAAGTTCAAAACATTGCGAGCAAGCGGATTACGATGTGATTCGAGTTTTGTTAGATATTTGCCTGCGTATTTTGCAATTTCTTCAGTCACTAGAGGCATATTCAAATCACGATGTATATTTGAATTTTTGATGTACCATGGAGCCGATGTTATCATGCGTAAAATTTTGTTTTGCCTGCGTTGAATTTTCTCTACATTTGAAGCTGAAGCAGTGCCCCATAGTTGAATTCCGTAGCACCATATTGGCTTTAAAAGCGACTTGTATATTAAAAGTTTACAGTCTAGGCTAAGTGTTGAATTTCGACCAATCAGTCAATGTACCTGAGTTAATTTAAGTTTCATTTGAGTTAACTTAGAGTCAATGTGGTGTTTCCATGTAAGTCGTCGATCAAGGTGTATACCAAGATATTTCACATGTGAATGTTGAGAAACAACTTGATTGTTAATCCGAATGGGGGAACAAGTATCTCTTCGTAAAGTAAATGGTACTTGAACACACCTTTGTTCATTTACCTTGATTCTCCATAAGTTTAACCAAAGCTCCATCTGGCTAATGTGTTCCTGGAGTTTGCGGGATGCCTCATCAGGGTTTTCATGCATACTAAGGCAGGCTGTATCGTCGGCAAATGTGGAAGTATGGATACTACTGCTTACAGGCATATCACAAGTATAAATTAAATATAAAACTGGTCCCAGTATACTCCCTTGTGGCACACCAGATGAAATTGTTTCAGGCCTACTTGTAAAGTCTCCTTCCGCAACAGTGAACTTACGGGAAATAATGTAACTTTCCAAAAGATTTAAAATGTTTATTGGTAAGTAAGTCTTCAATTTTAAAATAAGGCCTTCATGCCACACTTTATCAAATGCCTGGGAAACGTCAATAAACAGCGCACAACAATACTTTTTTCTCTCAAAAGTTCTTCTTATAAATTAAACTAATCTGTGAGTTTGTTCAATGGTGCTATGCTGACTTCTAAAACCAAATTGATGGTCTGGTATGCACCCACTACTAATTAGAATTGGGGACAATTTTGTTTTGAGCAGTTTTTCGAAAAGCTTTGACATTGTAGATAGTAGACTTATTGGCCTATATGACTCAGCCTTTGTTATATCTTTGCCCGGCTTTGGAATCATTTTAACCTTGGCAAGTTTCCAGTTGTGTGGATAATACTCCAGTCGTAAAATAGCATTAAATATGAATAACAGGATTCTCATTGCAATACGAGGCAAGTTCATCAGCATCTGATTACTAATTCCATCAATACCCGGAGCTTTCTTCGGGTTGAGTTGAGATTCAGAATATGCCAAGAGCTAATTATTTGGTATTTTGGGCATGCACCCTACATTCAGCAGTATCCAAAAATTGCTCGTTTTAAAAATATTTTTTGTGCTTATGCGCTTATAAAAAGTTGTGACGGTAGATTTTGAAAGTTTTACCTATAGCATTGAATTGTACTGATAGTTTGCAACATGTTAAACTTAAGTTTTTGACAGCCTTTTCATAAATGCGAACAGACAAGCAAATTTTCTGAAAAAAAGTCAAAATTTTGGAAAAATTGTGTTGTTGTACCTTCATAGTGAACAGACGTATTAGCGGAATTTTTTTTTTACATACATACTAAATAAAAAAAATATTTGTGATACATAATATTCGTTGTACATTAACTTTGATAAATAAGATTTTTTTGCTTTGCTAATATTTTTTACATAGACAGTAATAACTAAAGCAAAAAGAAAATAAATAAAAAAAAAAATAAAAAAATAAAAAAGTCTGATGATAGACTTACTGTGAGTTCTGATGCTCTTAATATAAACAAAATAAATAAAAAACCTGATGACAGACTTTTTTTTAACGGCTAAGCCAATTTTTCGTCAGCGATCAACTTCGCTTTGTCCAATGCCAACTAGTGATTTGTTAACATTACAGTTGCCTACTACTTCGTCATTTAAATCAGCGATATCATCCGATTCAGGCTCGTGTTCATCACTTACCCAAATTGTCAATATAAATAAGAGTAGCCCAAAACCCAAGGTCCAAGTCGGAATGGACCGATATATAATTGTGGGAAAGCGCGGCCGAGGCTCAAATTCGACTAAAATTGCATCTGCTTCAAAGGTATCTAGGGATAACAGCGCATCCTCCACTAATCGTTTTCAAATATTACAACGACACACCTAATATATCCGCGAACAAAACTTCCAAGCCGCCACCAATTTATTTGAGAGAGAAAAATTCAAACGCTCTTATTAAAAAATTAATTTCGGTCATTGGTGAGAATAAATTTCACATTGTTCCAATAAAACGTGGCAATATCGATGAAACGAAAATTCAAATTTATGAGGAACAGAAATCCGCAAAATGGTTTCTGAATTTGAAAAAAATAAAACAAGTTTCTACACATACCAGCTTAAGAGTGCTAAAGGACTGCAGATCGTATTGAAGGGCATAGATTCTTATGTTGTTCCCGAAGAAATAAAAGATGCACTCGTCCTCCAGGGATTCAAGGTAAAAAATGTTTCCAATATACAGCCCAATCATGAATATTCCCTCGGAATTTATTTCTTACGGAAAATAATTTTCTCGAGAAAACATTCCTCCAATCACAAATTCCTGGGAACAAAAAAGAGTAATACGTGGCATCACCGCATTACGAAGCTCGTTGTTTTGCTTGTTGTTGACATTTTGTTTCTCCTTTTTTTTTCAGTGAGAGAATAAACAAAATTAATAAAATTCGTAAACTTGAAAAAATATATGAAAAAAAGCTTATAAATGATTTATTTGAGCATTATTTGTGTTTTTTTATATACAAAAACTATAAAATACAAGTTTATGTATATAAATTGTGTTTTAATTGTGTATTAACTATGTTTTTATGTAAACTCCATTCTGTTTTGCAAGGGAAAGATTTTTAGTGAAAAAAACAAGTTCAACGGCGTTCATAATACCTACTTTTTTCCCGGGGAGTTTTTTTTATTCCCGCATTTGGTAAAAAAAGGGAAAACACAAGTTCATAATAGGAGAAAAGGGAAAAGTGAAAAAACTCGCACGGAATTGTTGTTCATAATTGGGCTGATAATAAATAGGGAGAAGATCCCCCAGCCTCTATTTCGTGTTGAACTTGAGCCGAATGATATAAAATTGAGAAAAAATGAGATGCACCCAATTTATAATTTAAAATATCTTTTATACCGAAAAATAACAGTTGAAGAACCACACAGTGTCATAATTGTCAAGAATATGGCCACACAAAAACTTACCTACAGTTTGTGTTATTTGCGGTGAATTGCACGGTACTGCTAGTTGTACTAAACCAAAAGATCAAGCAGAAAAAAATGCAGTAATTGTGGAGGTAATCACACCGCTAACTATAGAGGATGTCCTGTATATTCTTTCGTTAAAAAGACTATGGGGCAAAAACCTAAAGTAGCTCCAGCCACAAACAGCAAACACTTACTCCGCCACTCTTGCCCAAGTGAGCCAAACAGTTAATTCACGTGTATCGTATGCTGATGCTGCTAAGACAAGCTCTATTCCCACACAAAATGTTTCACGGCCAAATACTTCAAGAAATACAAACTCAGGCTTTAATTTTAATCGCCTTGAAGCTACTATTGAAAATCTGGTGCAAACTATAAAAAATTTTACAACAAATATGACTAGCATGATGCAAGAAATGCTGCGAATGCAGAATACATTGCTTCAAGCTTTAGTTAACAAACCATGAACACGTTAAAAATATGTTTCTGGAACGCAAACGGCATTCGCCAACATAAAAATGAACTTGAGCACTTCCTCACGGAAAAAAATATTTATATAATGTTGGTATCTTAGACTCATTTGACTTCGAGAAGCCTTTTTAAAATTCATGGCTACACCTTATATGATTCAAAGGATCCGAGAGGAAGAGCATGCGGTGGATCAGCAATTTTAATAAAGTCAAGACTCATGCATTATATTATTGACAACATTTGTGAAGAACATTTACAAGCAACGAATATTTGTGTCGAAAATTTTTGCTCTAATTTTATCATATCATCAATTTACTCTCCTCCTAGATTCGCAATTACTGAGGATCAATACGAGGATTTTTACAAATCTCTGGGCCCTTGTTTCGTAGCAGCTGGCGACTATAATGCTAAACACACGTTCTGGGGTTCGCGTCTTATTACACCCAGAGGTCGAGCGTTGTTCAATACAATTTCCAAAATGGGCTTGGATGTCATTTCGAGCGGGGAGCCCACTTATTGGCCTACTGACATACGTAAAATTCAGGATGTAATAGATTTTGGCGTTATGAAAAATATCTCTAGGGATTTAATTCAAATTGAAGCTTCTCTAGATCTCTCGTCCGATCACTCTCCCATGATCGTTACAATTTGTAGCCCATTAGGAAGTTATTTACCTCACCCATATGCGAATTTGATAAATCGTGTTAATTGGCTGCGATTTAAAAAATATCTTAGTAGTCATTGCACGGAAAATATTACGCTAAGAACACATGATGGTATTGAATCTAACATTGCCAACCTTAATGAAAATATTAAACAGGCTGCTGAACATGCCACTACCGCCCATCCGCAGACTAGGGTAAATAGAATTTATTCTACGGATATTAAACGTTTCGTAAGTGAAAAAAGAAAAGCTAGAAGAGAATGGCAACAGCACAGATCACCCCAACTTAAAATCAGATTTAAAGAGTGTACTAAACGACTCCAAGAGTTGCTTGCATTTGAAAAAACTGCATCTCTTAAAAATTATTTGGAAGGTCTTGATGTCACACCAGCATCTAATTACGCTTTGTGGCGCGCTGCTAGAAAGCTTAAAACACCAGTTGAGTTTAAACCACCTCTGCGCACATCTACCGGAGGTTGGGCAAGAAGCAATACTGAAAAGGTAAAATATTTGCTGAGCATTTAAAATCTGTATTTACCCCTAACACATGTACTGGTGTTATTGATTTGCCGAATGTAGTTGCGCTACCCCCTCGGCCCATAAAATTTAGAACGCGTGATGTACAAAAACTAATTGCTGAACTTAACCCGAAGAAAGCTCCGGGTATTGATGGAATTAGTAACCAGATGCTAATAAAGTTGCCTCGTATTGCAATTAGAATCCTGTTATTTATTTTTAACGCCATTTTACGACTGGAGTATTATCCACACAGCTGGAAGCTTGCCAAGGTCAAAATGATTCCAAAGCCGGGCAAAGACCTTTCCAAGGCTGAGTCATACAGGCCAATAAGTCTGCTATCAACAATGTCAAAGCTTTTCGGAAAAATGCTCATGACAAAATTGTCCCCAATTCTGGTTAGTAGTGGGTGCATACCGGACCATCAATTTGGTCTTAGAAGTCAGCATAGCACCATTGAACAAACTCATAGATTGGTTCAATTTATAAGAAGAACATTTGAAGAAAAGAAGTATTGTTCTGCGCTGTTTCTCGACGTTTCTCAGGCATTTGATAAAGTGTGGCATGAAGGTCTTATTTTAAAATTGAAATCATATTTACCAATAAATTTTCTGAAGCTATTAGAAAGTTATATTACTACCCGGAAGTTTACGGTTGTGGAAGGAGACTTCATGAGTGTGCCCGAATCTATATCATCCGGTGTGCCACAGGGGAGCACACTGGGGTCAGTTTTATATTTGATTTCCACTTGTGATATGCCTTTGAGCACCAATATCCATACATCTACGTTTGCCGATGGTACAGCCTGCCTTAGTATGTACGAAATCCCTCACGAGGCTTCCCGATATCTACAAGAACATATTACACAACTGGAACTATGGTTAAATTTATGGATAATCAAAGTAAACGAGCAAAAGTGTGTCCAGGTAACATTTACCCTGCGAAGAGATACTTGTTCCCCAATTTGAATCAACAATCAAGTTGTTCTTCAACATTCACACGTAAAATACCTTGGTATACACCTTGATCGACGGCTTACATGGAAGCCCCATATTGACTCAAAGCTAACACAAATGAAACTGAAATTAACTCAGATGCATTGGCTGATTGGTAGAAATTCAACACTCAGTCTAGATTGTAAACTTTTAATATACAAGTCAATTTTGAAACCAATATGGTGCTACGGAATACAGTTATGGGGCACTGCTTCAGCATCCAATATAGAGAGAATCCAACGAAGGCAAAATAAGATTTTAAGACTAATAACATCGGCTCCATGGTACATCAAAAATTCAAATATACATCGTGATTTAAATATGCCACTAGTGACTGAAGAAATCGCAAAATACGCAGGCAAATACATAACAAAACTCGAGACCCATCCTAATCCCCTTGCTGATAATATCTTGAATTTTACTGGACACATCCGCTTAAAAAAGATGGACACAAGGGCTCTAATACTCAACACTCTAGAATAAACTGCTTGATTATACTTTTGTTTTTGCTTATCACGACTTATGTATTATTAATAACTACCACTAAGCTTATGTCCGACACTGGTCGGGCCTAATAATTATATTTACATTTAAGATTTGAATACTTATTGTTAGTTCATATTTGAAGATTCAATAAATAAATATATGTATTAAAAAAAAAAAATATTTATACTATATTATGTTGGATTTTTTTACTTCTATATAAGTCTTTCTATTTCACCTGAAAAAATTATTCCAATATAATTAACTGATCTCGAGATATTCCGATTGTAGGGTGCCATTCAAGAAATATATACAGGGCAATTATGAATAAAATTCCGCGAGAAAATTTTCCATTTTCCAAATAGAATTTTTCGTTTTCCTTGTTACTTGCCATTAGTTGGAATTGTTCCCCGGGAGAAATTTCTCGCAGAATTTCATTCATAATTGCCTCAATAGAATGCGCTTAACTTTTTTCCCTTTATTCACACATCAGCTGTTTAAAACTTTAATGAATTCTGAAATTCAACCTAACTAGAAAAACAAAAATAAATTTGAAAAAACTGCATCTCTTAAAAATTATTTGGAAGGTCTTGATGTCACACCAGCATCTAATTACTCTTTGTGGCGCGCTGCTAGAAAGCTTAAAACACCAGTTGAGTTTAAACCACCTCTGCGCACATCTACAGGAGGTTGGGCAAGAAGCGATACTGAAAAAGGTAAAATATTTGGTGAGCATTTAAAATCCGTATTCACCCAAAACACGTGTTCTGGTGCTGTTGATTTGCCAAATGTAGTTGCGCTACCCTCTCGACCAATAAAATTAAAGACGCGTGATGTACAAAAAATAATTGCAGAACTCAACCCGAAAAAAGCCCCGGGTATTGATGGAATTAGTAACCAGATGTTGATGAAGTTGCCTCGTATAGCTATTAGAATCCTGTTATTCATTTTTAAAGCTATTTTACGACTGGAGTATTATCCAAACAGCTGGAAGCTTGCCAAGGTTAAAATGATTCCAAAGCCGGGCAAAGATCTTACCAAAGCTGAGTCATATAGGCCAATAAGTTTATTGTCAACAATGTCAAAGCTCTTTGAAAAGTTACTCATGATAAAATTGTCCCCAATTCTAACTGATAATGAGTGCATACCGGATCATCAATTTGGATTTAGAAGTCAGCATAGCACCATTGAACAAACTCATAGATTGGTTCAATTTATAAGAAAAACTTTTGAAGAAAAAAAGTATTGCTCTGCGCTGTTCATTGACGTTTCTCAGGCATTTGATAAAGTGTGGCATGAAGGCCTAATTTTAAAATTAAAGACTTACCTACCAATAAACATTCTAAATCTGCTGGAAAGTTACATTATTGCCCGGAAGTTCACTGTTGTGGAAGGAGACTTTATGAGTACGCCTGAAATAATCTCATCCGGTGTGCCACAGGGGAGTATACTGGGGCCAGTTTTATATTTGATTTATACTTGTGATATGCCCTTGAGCAGCAATATCCATACATCTACGTTTGCCGATGATACAGCATGCCTTAGTATGCACGAAAACCCACACGAGGCTTCCCGATATCTTCAGCAACATATTACTCAGCTAGAACTATGGTTAAACATGTGGAGAATAAAGGTAAACGAACAGAAGTGTGCTCAGGTAACATTTACCTTAAGAAAAGACAGTTGTTCCCCCGTTACAATCAATAATCAAATTGTTCCTCAAAACTTACATGTGAAATACCTTGGTATACATCTTGATCGAAGGCTCACATGGAAATACCACATTGACTCCAAGCTAACGCAAATGAAACTTAAACTAACTCAGATACATTGGCTGGTTGGTAGAAACTCAACCCTCACCCTAGATTGTAAACTTTTAATATACAAGTCGCTCTTAAAACCTATATGGTGCTACGGAATTCAGCTATGGGGTACTGCTTCAGCTTCTAATGTCGAGAGAATCCAACGAAGGCAAAACAAAATTTTACGGTTAATAACATCGGCTCCATGGTATATAAAAAATTCAAATATACATCGTGACTTAAATATGCCACTAGTGGCTGAGGAAATTGCAAAAAAACGCTGGCAAATATTTAACAAAACTAGAGTCACATCCTAATCCGCTTGCCCGTAATATTTTGAACTTTACTGGACACATCCGCCTAAAAGAGAGGGATACAAGGGCTCTTATTCACAGCACTCCAGATAGGACTTCCTGAAAATTCTTTTATTTTTTATATTTTTTCCTTTTGATTATCAATACTTATGTATTATATATAACTACTACTACGCTTATGTCCGACACTGGTCGGGCCTAATTATATTTTTATATTTAAGATTTGAATACTTATTGTTAGTTCATATATGAAGATACAATAAATAAAAAATCATGTATTAAAAAAAAAAAAAATTTTGGAATGTTATTCAATAAGTCTATGTATATTTTCCCTTCTTGGAAATATCGTTGCCTTAAACAACTATGGTTAAAATGCAATCCAATATTTCTTAGCAAATGTTCTAAATATTTTTAGTATAATTTGGCCTTTATAATAAATTTTATTGATATTTTATTAAAACTTATGTAGGTGAATATTGTTTTGTTTATACATACGTATGTATGTATGTATCTTTATAATAAACTTCGTTAGAGACATTGGAATTTGAAGTTTCGCTTGCATAATTTTGTAGCATATATAACTCGATTTTGTTCTACGTCATCTTATACTGTTATCGCTTTTAAGCACAGAAATATAAATGCCGTTAAAGTCAAATAGTGGAAAATTACACAAAAACTTTATGGTGCAAAAATAGTGCAAAGAATTTGAAATAGTACAGATTTTGCACTATTACACAGAAAGTGGCAACGCTGGCTGCTACTGAGAAAATTTTGTATCATCTCCTCCGTGCATTCTGCGGTTTTGTGTATTTTATTTATACCGAGTGCTACCGCTTCAAGGACCTATGTTTTTTTGCCATTTCGGCAAGAGCTTCTTCATATGTTGTGCCTGCTCTCTCATTACTGCCACAGTTTCTTCAGCCACCACCGCTTGTCGGCGAAGTAAATGAAGCTGTTTGTCAGCAATAGTTTTTGGTTTTTTTGCTGATGAGCTGGTTGCGAACTCAAAGTCGCTATCATTGCAGTCTACATTTTGACGCTTTGAAGCATTTTTAGCATCCACCCTAGAGTATTCCCGTTTTTCTCTTGATATGATATAAAATATAGAAATATCAAAGGTAATGAAACTGTCTCCTCATGAAACAACAAAGACTTAGCAGACACACGAAGAACTGAGAAGAAAAGGATGCAAGATGAATTTAGAAAGCATGGGCTTATAATTGATAAGCCAATTAACAGTTATGGTAGCTCGAATAATGAAAACACCCCTGGACGATTTTTTGAGGATCCTGAGACCACATCCTTGATAACCGGCTTGGATAAAAAAACTAATAAGGAACTTTAAAATAATACTGGCAACTATTAACAGTAAAAAGCAAATCAATGCAGAAAAATTTGATGCTTTTGCTAATGAAACAAAAGTACTGATAAAAAATGTATATCCATGGATATTCATGACACCAACTGTACATAAGGTATTATCTCATGGAAAAGAAATCATTGAAACCAACATCCTACCTCTGGGAGAACTTACAGAACAACCTCAAGAAGCAAGGAACAGAGATGCAAAGCAGTACAGATTATTTAATAGTCGAAAGTGTTCAAATTAGCAGAAAATTATGATTTAATGCTTCACTTATTGTTATCCTCAGATCCAGTTATACAAGCAATACGATTGAAATGGTTACAAAAGATAACTAAAGAAATAGAGAAAGACGACAGTGAAGCAGTTCAAATAAATAACGTTTTAAGCTTCTTTTAAGTTTTCTTAAAAATAATTGAAATAAATAAATTGTAAAATATTGGTAATTAACATAGCTAAAACATGTAATTTAAAAATAAATACTTTATTTAGTTTTAAAAAGTTTTTCTTAGTTATCGCGTAATATTAAATAGATTATATATTGGTAAATAATAATAAAAAAAACAATACATACACCCAGAAAAAAGATTGGTTGGAAAATGGTTAGTCCAATAAAATATCATTTGCATAAACTATCAGAAGTGTTCTGTAAATCGCGTGATTTGAAATCGCCTAATTTCCAGAAAAAAGCTCAATTAAAAAGGTGACTTATTGCAGCTTTTTAATTGGTTTTAATGTTTTAGATGCTTAAGACATTTCAAACGAACCTAATTTTGAATGCACTAAATCGTCCGATCAGCGAAACACTGTTTTCGATTTTGGAAACCGTACGATTTCAAAAAGCGTGGTTTACAGAACACCCCTGTATATTTCAGTTCACGCAATCAATTTTCTGTTAATCCAAAAAAAATACATGTTTCTTGCCATAAGGGCATAATTGTAATAAAGATAAGATTCTGACAATTCATAAATTGATTGCATCAACCGAGCGTATGCTTCTGTCATGACTAATTAACTGATTGGTTAACACAACCGAATAAAATATTATGAATTGGATTTTACTACCAACTTTTGGTATTGGCAACTAAAAAATTGTCGTTCCATATTAAGGTTAAAATAAATACTTATTTAAGTTTAAAATTTTAAACGCACTAATAATCCCAAATTATTATTTTACTTATTAAGTAAAATATTTTTTATTAAAAATACATTGAAATTGATTATTGAGGGGTTTAGCTGGATCCTATGCGCATTTCACTGTTGCTAATGCAGATCATCAGGGAACCTTTACCCAAATTTCTTAGAACAACTAGAGTTATTATGTTATAAACTTTCATTTAAACAAATGAGAAGCCTAACAACAAATAACAAAGTTGAAACAAGAACTCAATAATCAACATGTTTTTTTATTTTCTTACTTTACCATTGCTACATTGGCTGACTTTTTTTCAGCTTCAAGAGTATGTAAAAGAAAATAAATGTAAATAACAACAACAGCTATTAAAGAATAGAGTGTTGCCACACAAGTATTTTTGACCGGGTGCAGTCAAGTTAATAATTAGTGTTTTTATGGGAATTGTTAAAATTTAAGTTTAAAATTTTAAACGCACTAATAATCCCAAATTATTATTTTACTTATTAAGTAAAATATTTTTTATTAAAAATACATTGAAATTGATTATTGAGGGGTTTAGCTGGATCCTATGCGCATTTCACTGTTGCTAATGCAGATCATCAGGGAACCTTTACCCAAATTTCTTAGAACAACTAGAGTTATTATGTTATAAACTTTCATTTAAACAAATGAGAAGCCTAACAACAAATAACAAAGTTGAAACAAGAACTCAATAATCAACATGTTTTTTTATTTTCTTACTTTACCATTGCTACATTGGCTGACTTTTTTTCAGCTTCAAATTGTAGTTGTAAGAGTATGTAAAAGAAAATAAATGTAAATAACAACAACAGCTATTAAAGAATAGAGTGTTGCCACACAAGTATTTTTGACCGGGTGCAGTCAAGTTAATAATTAGTGTTTTTATGGGAATTGTTAAAATTTAAGTTTAAAATTTTAAACGCACTAATAATCCCAAATTATTATTTTACTTATTAAGTAAAATATTTTTTATTAAAAATACATTGAAATTGATTATTGAGGGGTTTAGCTGGATCCTATGCGCATTTCACTGTTGCTAATGCAGATCATCAGGGAACCTTTACCCAAATTTCTTAGAACAACTAGAGTTATTATGTTATAAACTTTCATTTAAACAAATGAGAAGCCTAACAACAAATAACAAAGTTGAAACAAGAACTCAATAATCAACATGTTTTTTTATTTTCTTACTTTACCATTGCTACATTGGCTGACTTTTTTTCAGCTTCAAGAGTATGTAAAAGAAAATAAATGTAAATAACAACAACAGCTATTAAAGAATAGAGTGTTGCCACACAAGTATTTTTGACCGGGTGCAGTCAAGTTAATAATTAGTGTTTTTATGGGAATTGTTAAAATTTAAGTTTAAAATTTTAAACGCACTAATAATCCCAAATTATTATTTTACTTATTAAGTAAAATATTTTTTATTAAAAATACATTGAAATTGATTATTGAGGGGTTTAGCTGGATCCTATGCGCATTTCACTGTTGCTAATGCAGATCATCAGGGAACCTTTACCCAAATTTCTTAGAACAACTAGAGTTATTATGTTATAAACTTTCATTTAAACAAATGAGAAGCCTAACAACAAATAACAAAGTTGAAACAAGAACTCAATAATCAACATGTTTTTTTATTTTCTTACTTTACCATTGCTACATTGGCTGACTTTTTTTCAGCTTCAAATTGTAGTTGTAAGAGTATGTAAAAGAAAATAAATGTAAATAACAACAACAGCTATTAAAGAATAGAGTGTTGCCACACAAGTATTTTTGACCGGGTGCAGTCAAGTTAATAATTAGTGTTTTTATGGGAATTGTTAAAATTTAAGTTTAAAATTTTAAACGCACTAATAATCCCAAATTATTATTTTACTTATTAAGTAAAATATTTTTTATTAAAAATACATTGAAATTGATTATTGAGGGGTTTAGCTGGATCCTATGCGCATTTCACTGTTGCTAATGCAGATCATCAGGGAACCTTTACCCAAATTTCTTAGAACAACTAGAGTTATTATGTTATAAACTTTCATTTAAACAAATGAGAAGCCTAACAACAAATAACAAAGTTGAAACAAGAACTCAATAATCAACATGTTTTTTTATTTTCTTACTTTACCATTGCTACATTGGCTGACTTTTTTTCAGCTTCAAATTGTAGTTGTAAGAGTATGTAAAAGAAAATAAATGTAAATAACAACAACAGCTATTAAAGAATAGAGTGTTGCCACACAAGTATTTTTGACCGGGTGCAGTCAAGTTAATAATTAGTGTTTTTATGGGAATTGTTAAAATTTAAGTTTAAAATTTTAAACGCACTAATAATCCCAAATTATTATTTTACTTATTAAGTAAAATATTTTTTATTAAAAATACATTGAAATTGATTATTGAGGGGTTTAGCTGGATCCTATGCGCATTTCACTGTTGCTAATGCAGATCATCAGGGAACCTTTACCCAAATTTCTTAGAACAACTAGAGTTATTATGTTATAAACTTTCATTTAAACAAATGAGAAGCCTAACAACAAATAACAAAGTTGAAACAAGAACTCAATAATCAACATGTTTTTTTATTTTCTTACTTTACCATTGCTACATTGGCTGACTTTTTTTCAGCTTCAAGAGTATGTAAAAGAAAATAAATGTAAATAACAACAACAGCTATTAAAGAATAGAGTGTTGCCACACAAGTATTTTTGACCGGGTGCAGTCAAGTTAATAATTAGTGTTTTTATGGGAATTGTTAAAATTTAAGTTTAAAATTTTAAACGCACTAATAATCCCAAATTATTATTTTACTTATTAAGTAAAATATTTTTTATTAAAAATACATTGAAATTGATTATTGAGGGGTTTAGCTGGATCCTATGCGCATTTCACTGTTGCTAATGCAGATCATCAGGGAACCTTTACCCAAATTTCTTAGAACAACTAGAGTTATTATGTTATAAACTTTCATTTAAACAAATGAGAAGCCTAACAACAAATAACAAAGTTGAAACAAGAACTCAATAATCAACATGTTTTTTTATTTTCTTACTTTACCATTGCTACATTGGCTGACTTTTTTTCAGCTTCAAATTGTAGTTGTAAGAGTATGTAAAAGAAAATAAATGTAAATAACAACAACAGCTATTAAAGAATAGAGTGTTGCCACACAAGTATTTTTGACCGGGTGCAGTCAAGTTAATAATTAGTGTTTTTATGGGAATTGTTAAAATTTAAGTTTAAAATTTTAAACGCACTAATAATCCCAAATTATTATTTTACTTATTAAGTAAAATATTTTTTATTAAAAATACATTGAAATTGATTATTGAGGGGTTTAGCTGGATCCTATGCGCATTTCACTGTTGCTAATGCAGATCATCAGGGAACCTTTACCCAAATTTCTTAGAACAACTAGAGTTATTATGTTATAAACTTTCATTTAAACAAATGAGAAGCCTAACAACAAATAACAAAGTTGAAACAAGAACTCAATAATCAACATGTTTTTTTATTTTCTTACTTTACCATTGCTACATTGGCTGACTTTTTTTCAGCTTCAAGAGTATGTAAAAGAAAATAAATGTAAATAACAACAACAGCTATTAAAGAATAGAGTGTTGCCACACAAGTATTTTTGACCGGGTGCAGTCAAGTTAATAATTAGTGTTTTTATGGGAATTGTTAAAATTTAAGTTTAAAATTTTAAACGCACTAATAATCCCAAATTATTATTTTACTTATTAAGTAAAATATTTTTTATTAAAAATACATTGAAATTGATTATTGAGGGGTTTAGCTGGATCCTATGCGCATTTCACTGTTGCTAATGCAGATCATCAGGGAACCTTTACCCAAATTTCTTAGAACAACTAGAGTTATTATGTTATAAACTTTCATTTAAACAAATGAGAAGCCTAACAACAAATAACAAAGTTGAAACAAGAACTCAATAATCAACATGTTTTTTTATTTTCTTACTTTACCATTGCTACATTGGCTGACTTTTTTTCAGCTTCAAATTGTAGTTGTAAGAGTATGTAAAAGAAAATAAATGTAAATAACAACAACAGCTATTAAAGAAGAGAGTGTTGCCACACAAGTATTTTTGACCGGGTGCAGTCAAGTTAATAATTAGTGTTTTTATGGGAATTGTTAAAATTTAAGTTTAAAATTTTAAACGCACTAATAATCCCAAATTATTATTTTACTTATTAAGTAAAATATTTTTTATTAAAAATACATTGAAATTGATTATTGAGGGGTTTAGCTGGATCCTATGCGCATTTCACTGTTGCTAATGCAGATCATCAGGGAACCTTTACCCAAATTTCTTAGAACAACTAGAGTTATTATGTTATAAACTTTCATTTAAACAAATGAGAAGCCTAACAACAAATAACAAAGTTGAAACAAGAACTCAATAATCAACATGTTTTTTTATTTTCTTACTTTACCATTGCTACATTGGCTGACTTTTTTTCAGCTTCAAATTGTAGTTGTAAGAGTATGTAAAAGAAAATAAATGTAAATAACAACAACAGCTATTAAAGAATAGAGTGTTGCCACACAAGTATTTTTGACCGGGTGCAGTCAAGTTAATAATTAGTGTTTTTATGGGAATTGTTAAAATTTAAGTTTAAAATTTTAAACGCACTAATAATCCCAAATTATTATTTTACTTATTAAGTAAAATATTTTTTATTAAAAATACATTGAAATTGATTATTGAGGGGTTTAGCTGGATCCTATGCGCATTTCACTGTTGCTAATGCAGATCATCAGGGAACCTTTACCCAAATTTCTTAGAACAACTAGAGTTATTATGTTATAAACTTTCATTTAAACAAATGAGAAGCCTAACAACAAATAACAAAGTTGAAACAAGAACTCAATAATCAACATGTTTTTTTATTTTCTTACTTTACCATTGCTACATTGGCTGACTTTTTTTCAGCTTCAAATTGTAGTTGTAAGAGTATGTAAAAGAAAATAAATGTAAATAACAACAACAGCTATTAAAGAATAGAGTGTTGCCACACAAGTATTTTTGACCGGGTGCAGTCAAGTTAATAATTAGTGTTTTTATGGGAATTGTTAAAATTTAAGTTTAAAATTTTAAACGCACTAATAATCCCAAATTATGATTTTACTTATTAAGTAAAATATTTTTTATTAAAAATACATTGAAATTGATTATTGAGGGGTTTAGCTGGATCCTATGCGCATTACACTGTTGCTAATGCAGATCATCAGGGAACCTTTACCCAAATTTCTTAGAACAACTAGAGTTATTATGTTATAAACTTTCATTTAAACAAATGAGAAGCCTAACAACAAATAACAAAGTTGAAACAAGAACTCAATAATCAACATGTTTTTTTATTTTCTTACTTTACCATTGCTACATTGGCTGACTTTTTTTCAGCTTCAAATTGTAGTTGTAAGAGTATGTAAAAGAAAATAAATGTAAATAACAACAACAGCTATTAAAGAATAGAGTGTTGCCACACAAGTATTTTTGACCGGGTGCAGTCAAGTTAATAATTAGTGTTTTTATGGGAATTGTTAAAATTTAAGTTTAAAATTTTAAACGCACTAATAATCCCAAATTATGATTTTACTTATTAAGTAAAATATTTTTTATTAAAAATACATTGAAATTGATTATTGAGGGGTTTAGCTGGATCCTATGCGCATTACACTGTTGCTAATGCAGATCATCAGGGAACCTTTACCCAAATTTCTTAGAACAACTAGAGTTATTATGTTATAAACTTTCATTTAAACAAATGAGAAGCCTAACAACAAATAACAAAGTTGAAACAAGAACTCAATAATCAACATGTTTTTTTATTTTCTTACTTTACCATTGCTACATTGGCTGACTTTTTTTCAGCTTCAAATTGTAGTTGTAAGAGTATGTAAAAGAAAATAAATGTAAATAACAACAACAGCTATTAAAGAATAGAGTGTTGCCACACAAGTATTTTTGACCGGGTGCAGTCAAGTTAATAATTAGTGTTTTTATGGGAATTGTTAAAATTTAAGTTTAAAATTTTAAACGCACTAATAATCCCAAATTATTATTTTACTTATTAAGTAAAATATTTTTTATTAAAAATACATTGAAATTGATTATTGAGGGGTTTAGCTGGATCCTATGCGCATTTCACTGTTGCTAATGCAGATCATCAGGGAACCTTTACCCAAATTTCTTAGAACAACTAGAGTTATTATGTTATAAACTTTCATTTAAACAAATGAGAAGCCTAACAACAAATAACAAAGTTGAAACAAGAACTCAATAATCAACATGTTTTTTTATTTTCTTACTTTACCATTGCTACATTGGCTGACTTTTTTTCAGCTTCAAATTGTAGTTGTAAGAGTATGTAAAAGAAAATAAATGTAAGTAATAAATACTTATTATCAGTTGCTGCAACTAACTAGAGGTTGAGTTACATATCATAGGTTGAGTTTTTACTCGTAGCAGCAAATTAAAAATTAACTTTTTTGTCTTTCAAAGATATTATGATTTATGAATTCTCAAATGGTTTTTGAAAGTCTGTGCATAAGATAACAGGATTGCGGCTGTTTAAAATATGTGGTTGAAGAAATGCATATAGACATGCTTCACCAAATAAATAAATTTCAATTAAAATAAACTTATGGCAATATGTTAAATAATAAATTTCTTAAATTGTATATTTTTATTTGGGTTTATTGCTTATTTTATTTCAGCAAGGAAGGCCAATTTTTCTTTCACAGGTACCAATTATGATATTGTTTCAGTTATACTAACCACATTTTCGGTAGCAAGAATAACTTTTTTTTCAAATTCCATACTGTTAACCAATTTTTTCTGTTGCTGCAACTATTTGTTTAAGGGTTATAATTAAAATATAGTGGTACCACAAGAAAATTGCAGTCGTTATATCAGAATTCTATATAGTTAGTGCAACCACCAAAATTCGATTGGCAACAAATTCGGTTGTCTCAACGAATCTGTTTTCTCTGTGTATAAATAAAACCTTTCAAATTGTTTATTCAATACAGCATACTTTATAAGCACCTTTGCTAATTTTGTCTAGTTACCTGGTACTGTGAAGTGTTATTTATTTTAAGTAGTAGCATAATCAGGTAGCACCACCCGATGCCGATGTGTGTTGTTATTCGTTAAATACTTATCTGTTATTAGCATTAACTACACTTATGTACATGGAAAAACATATGGTATAATTACCATAAATATTTTTTATTGCGAAAAATATACATAGACTTATTGGATAACATTCCAAATTTATTTTTGTTTTTCTAGTTAGGTTGAATTTCAGAATTCATTAAAGTTTTAAACAGCTGATGTGTGAATAAGGGGAAAAAGTTAAGCGCATTCTATATATTTTTTGAATTGCAACCTAAAATCGGAATATCTCGAGATCAGTTAACTATATTGGAATAATTATTTCAGATGAAGTAGAAAGACTTATATAGAAGTCAAAAAGGCCAACATAAGAAAAGAAAATTATTTTAATATATATTTTTTATGGTACAAAACAAAATTTTTCCAAAACTTTGACTTTTTTCAGAAAATTTTGCGCGTATGTTCGCATTTATGAAAAAGCTGTCAAAAACCTAAGTTAAACATGTTGCAAAATATCTTAACAATTAAATGATACAGTTAAAACTTTCAAAATCGACCGTCACAACTTTTTATAAGCGCATAAGCACAAAAAATATTTTTAAAATTAGCAATTTTCGGACACTGCTGAATGTAGGGTGCATGCCCAAAATACAAAATAATTGGCTCTTAGCATATTCTGAATGGATTGTTTTTAGAGCTATGTGGTTTAAAAGTGCATGTGTTAAACAAAGTTTTTCACAAAATTGAAAATAATGAAGATACCTTTTCTTAAAAAAACATGCATTTTTCAGGAAATTTTTAAAGTTTTGAATTCTTTGCCTTTTCCCGATTTCACAACTGCAGATATTAATAAGTTTCTACTTATTTTTATTTAAAATTTTATCGGAAATTTAATGCTGTCTTTTAATTTAAAATCCAACAATAGACAAAAAAAAATGTAGGTGAAATACTAAAAAAGTCAAGGCAAAAAATAATTATTTTTTTGTTAAAAGTCAAATATCTTCTAAGTTATGAGAGATACGAAAACACATCTTAGGAAATTATTTCTTAAAAATTTGGGATTAGATCAAAACGCTTTATCTCATAAAAATCGGATAACTTTTCTAAAAGTTACAAGCCTCACAATATTTTTTAAGTCCCATGTTGTCAACTTAGGCCCACTGTAACTCCTCTACAGCTTAAGCCAGACGGCTGCCAAGTCATTTGTTATAAGGCCTAAGTCCTTCTCTACAGATGTTCTAAGTTTCATATAAATCCAATCAGTAGTTTAGAAGTTCCAGATTTATTACCATTTATTTGGCAAAAGTCCCCACTGTGCAATGTAGCAATGGTAAAGTAAGAAAATAAAAAAACACGTTGATTATTGAGTTCTTGTTTCAACTTTGTTGTTTGATGTTAGGCTTCTCATTTGTTTAAATGAAAGCTTATAACATCCCACTAAAAAAAGACACTCCAAAAAAGTCATGAAAATGTAGAGTTTGCGATCTGGAAGTAGTGCAAATTTCGATCCGATCTAATGATTTTTACATAGGGTTGTCATTGCAAGAAGTTCTCTTTTTCGATGCCTGGTCACCGAATTGGAAGCGATTTTAAGAAAAATTTCCTTTTTTGTGTTCTATGATAATATTTTCATCTAGGAAAAATGGCTAATAGTTACCTATTTTAACAATTAGTTTCTTTTTATACGAATTTAAACGTGAAACAGTAATTTCATCTGAATTTAAGCAAATAACTTTAAAATTTTAGACCAAAATTAGTTCATAAGTTTCTTCAAAAAAATCGATTTTTTAAAAATTCTGGTGAATAATTTCTAAAACTAGAGAGGAATTACAAGGTTTTGTATGACTAAAATAAACTTCTACTTGGTTTTCTGCTAACTATCGGCAAATTAAAATATCGATTTTTTGGAAGCAATGAAAATGTACTTCCTTTAGAATGACTTCCAATTTTTTTTACTGGGATAATAACTCTAGTTGTTCTAAGAAATTTGGGTAAAGGTTCCCTGATAATCTGCATTAGCAACAGTAAAATGTGCATAGGATCCAGCTAAACCCCTCAATAATCAATTTCAATGTATTTTTAATAAAAAATATTTTACTTAATAAGTAAAATAATAATTTGGGATTATTAGTGCGTTTAAAAATTTTAAACTTAAATTTTAACAATTCCCATAAAAACACTAAATATTTTTTTATTCATACCTCCTAATATTAATTTGAAAAGAAAATATGTTTAGAAAATATTGAATATCCATACATGTATGTGCAATTAATGATTTTAAGGTGGTTTTTAAAATAGTCATTTGTATTTTGATTTCAAAAATAGACAAACATAAGTAGCATAACAAATAAACTAAACAATATATTTAAAAATCATTAAAGAATGAAACGACGTTATTTACTCACACCAAATGCTAGTGACCAATAAAAATAAATTTTAAAATAACATAATTTTTTTTAATTGGTTAAAAAATCAAACAAGAAATTATTTTGTCTGCATATTTACATACATACATATGTATTTAAGCATTTTTATTACAACAGGTTTAAAAAAATAATAGCCTGTTTGTAGAACGCGACAAAGGCGACTCACGACGAGCCAATTCATGGACGACTACGTAATGAAAAGCGTTTGTATAACGCGAGTCGACTTTGTTGTGCAGCTTACGTTAATTCGCCCTTATGTCAAATATGTACTAAATCGTACTGTTGCCAACATGTTGAAAAATAGTTTTAGTTTATATTTTTTCATACAAAATTATGTTTTCACCTTAAAAGAACGGCAACCCTATTCTTATGCACAACTGACATGTACATACATACATAAGAAAACTAAACAAATTCTGCGTAACAATGTTTTATTTTGTGAAAAATGAGTAGTTAATCATCCAATTTAAAATTTAAAACAAAGTTGATGTCCCACAAAAATATTTCGATTGCCTAGGAATTGAGTATGGACATTCAATATTTCGCCCAATACAGTGAACAATCTACATTGTGTTTGTTTTTTTTTTGTGTCATGATCGCCAAAGATTTGTGGGTCCCTGATGAGAGATTATTTGGCATGGAAAATAATTTCATAACGCCATTGCCAATTCTGGTCCCAGCACCACAATCAAATATGTAAAAACTCACACAAAATAGTGATCAAACCCCGAAAAATCAGTGCGAGGGTATCACACCATCATCAAAACCTTATATCAATAGGCTCAATCAAATCTACTAGGAGCCATACGGCCGAAACGAAATCAGCTATGTTATTGTTATTGAATCATATTGGCAAAGAAAATAGATGTTTGTGCGCAGATGTGAACTGGTTACGGTAAATTTTTAACATATCAATATCCAGCAATATACGTGTAATTAGGAGTGCATTCCCACGTAATCGTAACTATTCTTTAACTGAAGTCAGGCTTGTGTGTTGTTTGGCCTTCGAGAGTTTTTCGTCTCGCTCGCACTGGTTGACTGATTTGCCACGGATAGCCGTATAGCCTTGTGGTTCTTTTGTGGAACTTCGTTCACAACCACTTTCCTAGTTCCTATGTGAAGGCATATGGGTCATGTTTAGTCAGTCAAAAAAATATTAAGAATATTGTAAATAATATCATCGACATATGGTCAGTCCTCTCATTTTTGTGCTTTGTAAAGTATTTATAAAAGAAATAAATAATAATATTTATGTAATGTACATATACATATGTATTTTTAATTTTATAGTGTCCGAGTGGTTAAGGTATCCAGACTTTAGTGTAGTGACAAAAACTTATTTATAGGATAGATGGCAAATAAGTAGTATAGCGACTTTTATGTTGTATCATTTATTTCAGGTTCATTCCAAGTTTTTATAGTTCTTATTGTTGTATGGCTTACTGATACTGGACTTGTTGTAACACATTATTTTATGTCATAGAAAAATTGGCTGTCATCTTTGGTAACAGACGATATGGCACAACAAGTTTTAGTCTAGTCATAGTTAACGACCAATGACACATCTTTACGGTCTTATGTATAAGCAAAAAATGGAATCAAGTTAGCAAAAGTTACGACATTGAACGAGTTTCTGCTCATAATGTAGTTTTCACCCACTATTAAATCCGATTTTGATTTAGTTTTTTCTATTTAAAAGGTGACTTGATCGAAAGGGTTCTTAGTTATGTTTTATGGAACAGGGTCAGCCGTTCAGAATATATCACATCTTTTCTAGATATATTCGGGTGTTTTACAAATTTTAATTTTTCTTATTTCTTATACATAAGGCCGTTAATGTCCATACCTCTACCAGCAACGTCTGTAACCACCAACATACATACATTTCGTTTGTCCCAGATTTTAAAGCAGCCAAAGCATATTCGCGATGTTAGCGCAGATTAAAACATTGCTAAACTGCATCCCTGTTGTCATTTTGATGCTAAAAATTTAAGCAATCAAAACAAGCACAATATTAACTTGAAAGATTACTTACCGTTTTCTTTTTCGAAATTTTTACTGTTTTGTTTATTTTTTAAATTTTTTGTTTGAAACGACTACAATTTTTTAGTCGTCCTCCTTGACGTTTATTGTGAGTCAAATCGTGTTCTACAAACGCAAATAAACTGACATCTGTTACGTTTTTGATCAAAATCGTCAACACTCGTGTTCTAAAAACCCAAAAAATAAATAATGCTAACATGTTAGCGTTTTTTATTGACGAGTCGTGTTCTACAAACAGGCTATAAGATTGAGTTCACTTCCATGTAATGGTTAAAATTAAATTAAAAGATAAAAATAATTTAATAACTTTACAATTTAATAAATTACATATTGCTATGTAAAAACGCCAGCTTTTCGACTTTTTTTGGCTTCAAAAGGGTACGTCTGTCACTAATAATCTGCCCCGTTGCGGAAAATATTCGTTCGAACGGAACAGACGTTGCCATTATGCATAAACGCTTCAGAGCATATGAGTATATCCTTGGATAAACGTGCTTTCTTTATTTCCACCATAGTAATGGATCCTGTGCTCGCTCCAAGTACTCCTCATTCAGGTACTTGTCGAATTCGCGGGTACAAGCGGTTACGTTGCTGTCTGGTCTTACGGTTTTGTTAAAATCCAAATCATATGATTTCCATATAACTGACCCATGTTCTCTTACTACGGTGCTGGTTGGTATTGCCGTTATCTCTTCTATATTTTGAGCTCCTTAAAGCCCTTAGAGCATACTCATATGTGGCATCATTTTTAAATCCTTTACGCTTAAAGCGTGGGTCTAAAATGGTGCTTTCTGCATATAAATAATTTTTTTCCAAACCTCCAAACCGTGAAGATATACCACTTTGAGGTTTGGTTATCATATTTGCAACTTTTTCATTTGTGCATTGACATGTGGCAATACAACCTTCCAAAAGATTACATAAAACTTTAATTTTTGACAAAGTAACATTCTTTTCTCCTGAGACCTCCATTGTTACTTCATAAAAAGGCAATAAAATGGGTATTACTGTGGAAACAATTTCCCAGTCTTCAACTGACAACATCAGTTCTGGGCGGTTTAGGGAAAGTGTTGAAATCACGGCATTTTTTACATCAAAAAATCTTTGTAACATTTCATATGTTGAATTTCACCTGGTCCGAACATCTTGCTTTAACTTAAGCTCTGGAAGATTCATTTGTTTTTGTGCGGTAAGTAATTTGTTTGACGCAAGAGAGCTTTTATGAAAGTATTCAACTTTTTTTGCTTTATTAGTTGTATCAGAAATTTCTGCAGTTCCGGTTTGAACAATCAAGTTCAAACTATGCGCAAAGCAACCGATTCCACGCCATTCTCCCTGGCGGATTGCAGCAACTATGTTAGGGGCGTTCTCGCTTACAATTGCAGACACTTTGTTGGTTATTTCAAAGTCAGACATAACTTTTTTCAAAAATTTGTTTAAATTTTCGGCCGTGTGTCTGTCTTCAAATTCCCCCCACGATATCAAATGCGACGTTAGTTGTGATTCGGCATTTATATAATAGGCTGTCACAGCTACGTTGCTAATATTTGCACAAGATGTCCAAGCATCTGTAGTTAGGCATACTGCTGAGGCAGACTGAACTTTTTTTTCACATCTTCTAAAATTTCCATATAGACACTCGGAAGTAAACTGTTAGATAATGTCTTACTTGACGGCAGACTATATCCCGGACAAGTAGATACTTCATTAATTAGTTTTTTAAAATCTGGCTCTTCACCAAGTCGAAATGAGTGGTGTCCTTTCGCAATCATTTTTAAAACTAAATGGTCTATCATCTACATTTATTTCTATAGGAATAGGTGTTTGTCTTTCGAAATGAAAAGGTGTTAGTGGGTGCTTTGTTTTCAAATGCCGTCTTAAATTGCCATGACTTCCGCCAGAAAAACATAAAAGAGCTTTGCAGTATTTGCACATAGCTTTTTGGCCATCTTCATCAAAATGCAACCAAACTTCACTGAACTTTCTATTTGCGATTTTTTATATTTTAACTTTTTTTTAACACAAATCACTGTTTAATGCTTTTCTTCTTGCTTAAAATTACTCTGCTTTAATTCTTAGAATATAAAATTTTGTAACGACTTTTTCTTTTCTAACATGCCATATAATACATAGTTTTAACCAAGGTATATTTCGTCCGTTGATTTGCGGCACAGTATATTCTAAATACATTATGTCTGCAGTAAACCAATAACTAACCGGCGATTTATCAACTTAAAATAAATATGGCAACACACACAAACATGAACTGAAGTGTATGGTAGAATTGTCATTAAATTTTAAGATATAGAGTTTGACATATAGAAATCCTATCACATCAACAACAGAAAAATTAAATCAATCAGAAATATTAAATCAATCAGAAATATGAAAGTAAACAGAAAAATGAAACTGAAAGATGAAAGATATTAAGAGAAAATATAGAAGTATTTCATTCTTTCACTTGAAAGAATCATTCAGTTGAAGTAGTTCATTCACGAATGACACAAGCCTAATGTACATGTATGAAAAACTGTATGTTTTATTTTTGACGAATTTTGAACGTTCTCGGATAATTATTCTGACGATTTTTCGATCGAAATATGACGAATTTACCCCTATTTCATCTGGCAACTATGGTCATAGGACGAGTACGTTTGGATCAAGCAGAGATCAAATATTGAGAACATGTGGCTTAAGTTTTAAAAAAAAAGTTTTAGATTTCTTTATAATTGCACAACTATTGGGGTTTTTTGCATGTAATAAAATCTTACTGAAATTCTTTATACTTTTTGGCAACATTTTTTCAACGAAATTTATGAACCTGTCTTAAAGGTATTTAAAAAGTATGGTTTGTTTATAAATAACATCCGGTGTGCTACGGTTACCAGAAAAATGTACGAGCGAGTCTGTAGTTAAAGATAAAGATATTTTAAAGCACATCATAAATTCTTCAGAGATTTTTATCTGATGTTGCACCTTTTTCCAAATTTAACCTTCCGTCAAAGTAAAAATATTTATATAAAAAACCAGCTGCTAAATAGGGGTTTAAGATTCCTTTTTGCACAGTTAATTTTAAAAATACAATTTGAATTTTGTTGATCCCACATACATTTTTTTGTTGTCCAAATTGAACCTCTTGGTTTTTTGTCTTATCAATAGTATTATAGGTTTGAAGCATTTGTTTTCAAGTTTTATAGTTTTAATTTTATTTTTGATTTGTCTTTTTTAATTTCAAAGTTGTACGTTTGTGTTGGTGTTGTTAAGAAATACAGGTAAATTTTAATTTTGTGTGTTTGTGTTTTAAATTCTACACTAGTCATTGTTAATTTGCACTGGCTGCTTTACGCCTGATGTTAAATCTTAATTAGACAGCGATTAATTACCGTTTATTTTGAAATGATTTATGTTTATGATTAGGGAAATCAGAAATATGCTCTAAAAAAATTGTTTTATGCGCATTCAATATGCACTAAAAACTTGAAAATATGCACAAAAACCTCAAAAAATATGCTCTTAAAATAAAATAAATTGGTTTACTTGAAATGAAAATATATTTTTAATTAAAATTTCAACAACATTTGCATATAAAATAAGCAAAAACGGAAACAATAAAAAAAATTAAAGAATAACTGCCGTATTAAAAACATTAATCTTGGTTTGAAGTGGGTGTTGAAACAAAATTACCATACAAATTTTGACTAAAGCAAATAATACAAATTAATTTTTTTTTTGATAATCTCGTAAAAATTTAACTTAAGTTCAAAAGACATCACGATATCAGAATTAAAACTTTGGAAATGTATTATCGATAAATAAGAAAAGATTTTTATGTATAATATTTATTTCAATAAACAACAATCTAGGTCAATATAGATTTTCAAATAAAATCGTTGCATGCCACATCTAAAAAAACTTTTATATATTGACAATGTTCCTTCAACGTCTACTCGGGGTAGAGTCCGTCACAAATAGAAAAATCGAATTTTTTATTGAAACTAACGTCCGTAATAACTACGAAAATGTAAGTATATACCACATTGGAAATGAGATTTAGATGGCGAAAAATATAAATGAAAATTTTGTGCAACACTTATGCCCGTAATTTCTACACACAGGTAATTTACCTAAGGTTTTTACCCACGAGTTAGCCTTATAAAATTCAACTTACACGATAGATATCTAGGCACCAATAGATATTTACTTGTAGAAATTATGGAGCTTAAGCTTGTAAGCAAATTAAAATAAAAAATTTTATTTATTTAATTCTAAATATGCCCTAAAATCGTAAATTATGCTATAAAAATTAGAAAATATGCTAAAAATATACGTGTAAGAGTGATATTTGCAAAAACATGCTTTGAAGGGTAAAATATGCAAAAATATGCTTTAAAGGGCAAAATATGCAAAAATATGCACTAACAAATCGATGCCAAAATTAATAAAAAGATCTGAAACGGATAAATATGTATCTTGTCCCCGCATGAATACGTCGTACAAGAAAAAACATGCAATTGCATATTTACAGTTTCCCTGTTTATATTATATGTGGCACATGGTTAAACTAAATGAATTTTAAGACAGAGCCCCCCAAACGTGACTGAGCGCTTTTGTGCATGTGTATGTTCTTTTTACTTTTTTTGTGTGTTTGTTGTTCTTTTTGCAGTGCAGTTCTTTCTACTTATACTTGTGTGAAGTGCTGCCACAACCAAAAAATTTTTACAACCAAAATTCGCCTTAAAAGTTACCAAATGAGAAAAAAAATTACCAAATTTCAATATGTAGTATTTTTATTAAATAACATTTAAAATGCATACACTTTGTGCCGCACTACAAGAAGAAATCAAGGTACATGAAGCTGACTTGCAACCAATACTTCAATGCTCATTTGTAAGGCATATGACAGTCGGCAGCTGATTAATTTTTTCTCGTTTAGTTTTCCGTTTTATTGTTAAATTTTGATTTTCTTCACACGTTTATTTTTTGTATTTGACAGCCGAACAGTATTTTTATACAAACAACAACTTACGTGCATATTCTTTATATAAATTTACTTTGTAAAATCTTTTAATTGAATGTTGCCGCCATTACAAATGACATGTCATTTCTGTAGAACAAATTAAAAGCTGTTGACAGTGTGAACAAGTGAGTAGCAATCAAGGCGAATTCATAACAGGTGGCTGCACTAGCGATTTTAGTAACAGCTGTTTTATTTTCAGTTGCCTTGGTAGCAATACTAAAAGTTGAAGAAAATAAAAGCTTAAAAAATAACCAAAATGAGAAAAATATTCACATCTCCACATTAAAAAAAAAAGTATCCACTTTTGGTTAGAAATAACCAAAAACGGCAGCCCTGCTTGTGTGTATTAAACAAACACACAACATCACACATACTTTGTCCGAAGTAGCTGACGTACAGCAACGAAACAGCCAAACACACAACATCACACATACTTTGTACGAAGTAGCTGACGTATACGTGTGTCACCATAACGTCGACTGCGCTAGCCCATGGGCTTGCAAATGAAATTTTGCGTGGCTATGTTTTAAGAGCAAATGAAAAAACAATCATTTCCAATATACGACATGTATTGAAGCAAGTATATCGAGCCTTATTTTCGATTTTATCGTAAGCGAGTAAAATTAAAGTTTTCAGGACAGGACCATAAAATGTTAATTCCAATAAAAAAAGTATTTTTTCGATAACATGTAGCTTACGATAAAATTGAAAATAAGGCTCGATGTTTTATGTATCTTGGCAGTTTTAAATAAAATTAAAAAAATTTATTTTTGATATTTTAAAGCCACTTTCAATGATAAGGATGCCAATTACATGATCAAAATAGTTGTATCCCAGCTAGAGATGCTAATCGGGACAGGTTTTTTGAAATCCCGGGCTTCGGGATTTAGTGATGGAGTCTCGAAATCCCGAACCGGGATCCCGGGATTTTCGGGACTTACAAAATCCCGAAAAAATTGTGCACAAATGTGCGTCTTTATAGTAATTATAATATTTTAATTTAACAATTAATTTTTTTTTTGCATATTTTAAGGTTAATTATATAACTCAGACATTTAATTGCAAATTTTAATTGAAAAGTGGGATGTATGTAAACATTTTTCCTAGAAAAGAAAACGCCATATATCTGTGGCAATAAATAATAATGGCTTAAGTCGAAATGTCTTGTTTCGAGATATTAAGGGTATTGTCTAAATTGTGTTTAGTTTTTATATAAAATTTTTAGCCACCGAAAAATATGCACATTTACTTGGAACAAAACTGTTAATTTTATAAAAAAAAAACACGTTTTATTAGTTTATTTATATTCGTTGTTTTTTAGTTAAGATGTTATGAAAAATTCCATTGGCAGAAAAATAAAAACTAAAGTGCACTTAAGCTATTATATTGAAATGCAAAATAATTTGTTTTGATAGTAAGTCGCTTTAGATTAAATTGAAAATTGCGGAAAACCTGAGATAATCTGCCTTATCGTGGTTGGCGTATTTCAAATACGACTACGACTGTTTGGTAATAGATTAAAGAACAACTGTTGAAGTCTTCTTTCATCTATTACCAAACAGTCGTAGTCGTATTTGAAATACGCCAACCACGATAAGGCAGAATGTATAGATATTTTTTAAATAAGTTTTCAAATTAAATTAAATTTAAATACAAGTTTTTTTTTATGAGGAATATTTTGAATGGGCTGTAAGTTATTGAACTTAAATGTATACAAGTTTTAATGCTCAAACATTTTAATATTAATAATATTAAAGCTACCTTAAAAAAAGATTAAATTGAGTTAAGATGTTATGGCCACGGTTGCCAGAAATGCAGATTTATCTGGATTTTGCAGATTTTTACCCTCCAAAAAGACGAAATCCAGATTTGAAGATTTATGGGCTAAAAACGCAGATTTTTCAACTCCAATTATAGTAAAATTTTTTACATTTCTCCTAATACTGCTACTACTTCTTGTTTCTTTTATGTGTGAACGACTCATAGTTTAGAGAGTTACAATTACAATTTAAAATTTTTGAACTTAGGAGACATCATTAAAGAAAACGAAGAAGTACCTTTGGCAAGCTTCTGGAAACAAATATCTGACATAAAACGAGCTTATTCTGATTACGATTTTGCAGCACAAAGTTTATTCAAAATGTAATGTCATTACCACATTCATTTGCAGATGTCGATCGAATTTTCTAACTCCCTTGGATATTTATGCAATAAATTAAACGACTTAATATATATAATTATATATATATAGTTTTTGACATATCCGGTTTCTTTTCCCAATTATTTTATATTATTTGCATATTTTTTCACTTGAAGCTTTTAAGTTTATTTAACCGTATTCATAAAAAATAGTTTTAGTTTACGAAAGTTTTACAAACAAATTTTTCTTTGTTAAATGTTTTGTAAACCAAAATAATTTTTATGAATAATACCTATTACGCTTGTGTACGTAATTCTTAATAACATATTGTGATAGTCATTCTATAAACATATGAAGTTTTTTTACTTTATTTCAAGAATTTTTTGTTTGAAGTCTACTGATGAGTTTCTTAAGCAGAAACGAAACGCACATTCATCAAACATAAAAGGCTTGCATTCGTAATAAAATAAAGTGTGCTTGAAAGTTATTTGCATAAAATTTTTTCTAAAAAATTTAAATAAAATACATTTTAAACTGAGCTTAAATTTTATGAATATGGATTAATGAAAAAATATATATGTACATATGTTACACATTTACATCCATATTTATGTCAATTTTTTTAATAAAATATAAAAAAGTTGTTTAAAAAATTGCTTTGAAGATTTTTTGAAGATTTTAAAAATAAGATGCAGATTTTGCAGGTTTTTTCGTGAAAAATTTTTGAATTTTGCAGATTTTATCCTTAGAAATTCTGGCAACACTGGTTATGGCTTATGTATTATTTTCCATGAAGACTTAAGCTAAAATATAAATGCGTATAGTTTTGATATTAATGACATTTTAAAATTGAAATTTAGCTGAGTGATAGATCTTGAAGAAGATAATAAGAATATGTAATAAAATGAAAAAGCACTTATGTCAACTTAATCCATTATTATTTATTGCCACAGATATATACCATTTAATATTATCTACGAAAATATTTATTCAAAGCAAATTTTTTATTTTAACAAGGAGTTTCTAATAATTTTTAATATAGAAGATGACCGCCAAAAACATTATTTATGCTGAAAATCGGGATTCAGATAATCCCGAAAATCCCGGGCTTTAAAACTAAAAAATCCCGGGCTCCGGGATTTGCATAGTCCCGAAAAGCCCGGGATTTCCGGGCTCGGGATTTCCCGTTTAGCATCTCTAATCCCAGCTATAAAATTTTATTTAAGAAATTATTTTAAAAACTAATGCAATTATAAAGTAAAAAATAATCCGTTTTTTTCAATTTAACTCTTTGCAGTAATATGAACTTTATTTCTTAAAATAATCTGCAGAATTCCGTTATTTTCTATAAAATTAATGACAGAATTATCCTTTTTATTATTTGATATATTAAATAGTGCCACAATTAAAATAGTTTTAGTTACAAGATTTTTTCTTTTTTAAACGGTGACGTATACGTACGTATATAAACTTTGCATGCTGTATTTACTTTCTAATACATTTCCAATTCACCATTGATAGAAATTTTTTTTTTTTTTTTTTTTTTTTTTTCATATACATATTTATTTATTGTATCTTCAAAAATGAACTAACAATAAGTAATCAAATCTTAAATCTAAATATAATTATTAGGCCCGACCAATATCGGACATAAGCTTAGTGATAGTTATAAATAATACATAAGTAGTGATAATCAAAAAGAAGTATTTTTAAGCAGTCCCATCTGGAGTGTTGGGTATAAGAGCCCTTGTGTCCCTCTTTTTTAAGCGGATGTGTCCAGTAAAGCTCAAAATATTACGGGCAAGCGGATTAGGATGTGACTCGAGTTTAGTTAAATATTTGCCTGCGTATTTTGCAATTTCTTCACTCACTAGTGGCATATTTAAATCACGATGAATATTTGAGTTTTTAACGTACCATGGAGCAGATGTTATCAAACGTAAAATTTTGTTTTGCCTTCGTTGGATTCTCTCGACATTTGAAGCTGAAGCAGTGCCCCACAGCTGAATTCCATAGCACCATATTGGCTTCAAAAGCGACTTGTATATCAAGAGTTTGCAGTCTAGGCTGAGTGTTGAATTTCTGCCAATTAACCAATATATTTGAGTCAATTTAAGTTTCATTTGGGTTAACTTAGAGTCAATATGATATTTCCATGTAAGCCTTCGATCAAGGTGTATGCCAAGGTATTTGACTTGAGAATGTTGAGGAATATTTTGATTGTTGATTCGAATGGGGGAACAGGTATCTTTTCTTAGGGTAAACGTTATATGAACACACTTTTGTTCATTTACTTTTATTCTCCATAAATTCAACCATATTTCAAGCTTGGTAATGTGTGCTTAGAGATTGCGGGATGCCTCATCAGGGTTTTTGTGAATACTCAAACAGGCTGTATCATCGGCAAATGTAGAAGTGTGTATGTTATTGCTCACAGGCATATCACAAGTATATATTAGATACAAGACTGGCCCCAGAATACTACCCTGTGGCACACCAGAAGATATAGACTCGGGTACACTCATGAAGTCTCCTTCCACAACGGTAAACTTCCTATCAACAATATAACTTTCCAAAAGCTTTTGTATGTTTATTGGTAGGTATGTCTTCAATTTTAAAACTAGGCCTTCGTGCCATACTTTATCAAATGCCTGAGAAACATCAATAAAAAGGGCAGAACAATACTTTTTTTCTTCAAATGTCCTCCTTACAACTTGAACCAATCTATGCGTTTGCTCAATAGTGCTATGCTGACTTCTAAAGCCAAATTGATGGTCCGGGATGCACCCACTATCAGCTAAAATTGTGGACAATTTAGTCATGAGCAGCTTTTCGAAAAGCTTTGAAATTGTTGAAAGTAAGCTTATAGGCCTATATGACTCAGCCTTGGTAAGATCTTTGCCTGGCTTTGGAATCATTTTAATCTTGGCAAGTTTCCAGTTATGTGGAAAATACTGCATTCGTAAAATGGCATTAAAAATAAATAGCAAAATTCTTATTGCAATATGAGGCAAGTTCATCAGCATCTTGTTACTAATGCCATCAATACCTGGAGCTTTCTTAGGGTCGAGTTCAGCAACTATTTTTTGTAGTTCATGCATCTTAAACCTTAAGGGACGAGGGGGTAGAGAGACTACACTCGGTAAATCGGCAGCACCCGTACATGAATTGGGAGTGAATACAGATTTTAAATGCTCAGAAAATAAGTTACCTTTCTCACTATCGCTTCTTGCCCAGCCTCCAGTCGAAGTACGCAATGGTGATTTGAGATCAACGGGTCTTTTAAGATTTCTAGTAGCGCGCCATAAAGAGTAATTAGATGTTGACGTTACATCAAGACCTTCTAAGTACTTTTCCAGTAATGCAGTCTTTTCCGACGATAGCAGCTCTTTGAGTCGTTTAGTACATTCTTTAAGTCTGATTTTATTTAGGGGTGATCGGTGTTGTTGCCATTCTCTTCTAGCTCTCCTTTTTTCACATACGAGACGTTCAATATCCGTAGAATAAATTCTATTAAAGCCAGTCTGCGGATAGGAAGTAGTGGCATGTTCAGCAGCCTGTTTAATATATTCGGTAAGATTGGCAATATTAAGTTCAATATCATCAGGTGATCTTAGCTGAATGTTTTCTACGCAGTGACTACTAATATATTTTTTGAATCCTAGCCAGTTGACCCTATTAATCGTTTTCGCATATGAGTTAGTTAAATCACTCCTTAGTGGGTTGAAAATTGTAACTATTGTGGGAGAGTGATCGGAGGACAGATCTAAAGAGCCCTCTACGTGAATTAAGTCCCTATGGATATTTTTCGTGACGCCAAAATCTATAACATCTGGAATTTTTCTTACGTCAGTAGGCCAGTAAGTAGGCTCCCCACTCGAAATGACATCTAAGCCCATTTTTGAAATTGTATTAAACAACGCTCTACCTCTAGGTGTAACAAGACGCGAGCCCCAGTACGTATGTTTTGCATTGTAGTCACCAGCTGCCACGAAACAAGATCCAAGCGATTTGTAGAACTTCTCATACTGATCTTCGGTAACTGAAAATCTGGGAGGTGAGTAAATTGATGATATCACGAAATTCGAACAAAAATTTTCTACGAAAATATTCGTAGCTTGCATATATTCTTCACTAACGTTCTCAAGGATATAGTGCTTGAGTCTTGACTTAATTAGAATTGCTGATCCACCGCATGCTCTCCCTCTCGGGTCCTTTGAATCATATAGAGTGTAACCATTTATCTTAAAGCAGCTTCTCGAAGTCAAGTGAGTCTCAGAGACCATCATTATATCAATATTTTTTTCCGTGAGGAAGTGCTCAAGTTCATTTTTATGTTGGCGAATGCCGTTTGCGTTCCAGAAACATAATTTTAACGTGTTCATGGTTTGTTGACTAATGCTTGAAGCAGAGTATTCTGCATTCTCAGCATTTCTTGCATCATGCTAGTCATATTTGTTGTAAAGTTGTTTATAGTTAGCACCAGATTCTCAATAGTAGCTTCAAGACGACTAAAGTTAAAGCTAGAGTTTGCATTCGTTGAATTACTTGGCGGTGGAACATTTTGTGTGGGAATAGAACTAGTCTTAGCAGCATCGGCATACGATACACGTGAAGTTACTAGTTGGCTAGTTTGAGGAAGAGTGGCGGAGTAAGCATTTGCTGATTGAACTGGAGCTAATTTAGATTTTTGACCCATAGCCTGTTTAACGAAAGAATATACACGGCATCCTCTGTAATTAGCGGTGTGATTTTCTCCACAATTACTGCATTTTTTTCAGCTTGTACTTTTGGCTTGGTACAGTTAGCAGTGCCATGCAATTCACCGCAGATAACACAAACTGTAGGTAATTTGCAGTAGGTTTTTGTGTGGCCATATTCTTGGCAATTATGGCACTGTACGGGACCTGAACGCTTACGTGGCTCTTCAACTGTGATTTTTCGGTGTAAAAGGTATTTTAGACTATAAATTGGGTGCGTCTCATTTTTTTTTAACTGTATATCATTCGGCTCCAGTTCAACACGAAATAGAGGCTGGGGAATCTTCTCTCTATTGATTATATTGGTAACATTTTTTACCTTAAATCCTTGTTCGATAAGTGCACATTTTACTTCTTCAGGCTCAACATATGAATCTATGCCCTTTAATACTATTTGTAGGCCTTTAGCACTCTTAAGTTGATATGTATAAAAATTTGTTTTATTTTTTTCAAACTCACTAACAATTTTTCGGAAATCTTTTTCATCATATAGTTGGATTTTAGTTTCATCAATATTACCTCGTTTAATTGGAATGATGTGAAAAGTATTTTCACCAATGGTCGACAGTAGATTTTTTAGAAGCGCGTTTGAATTTTTTTCTCTCAGATAAATAGGTGGTGGCTTGAAAGACTTTTGCGATGATGCGGCGGGCTTGTCGTTTTTGTCTTGCAATAATGAAAAACGATTTTGACGATTGATAGAAGATGTGCTGTTATCCCTAGACATCTTTGGGGCGGATCCAATTTTAGTAGAGTTTGGGCTTCGCCCGCGCTTTAAAATGGTTATATATCTGTCCATTCCTACTTGTACCTTTGGTTTTGTACTACTGTTGTCTTCAGTAACAACTTGTTTAATTGTTGACCACGAGTCGGAAGCGGATGATATCGCTGAGTTAAATGTAGAAGTACTAGGCAATAATGTCAACGATTCACTAGTTGGCATTGGACAAAGCGAAGTTGATCGCTGACGAAACTGTGGTTTTGTCGTTAGAAAAAGTCTATTATCAGATTTTTGATTTATATTAAGAGCTTCAGAACTCACAGCAAGATTATTATCAGATTTTTTATTTTTATTGTTATCATTATGAGCATCAAAATAGAGTTAATAAAATGCAAGCTTTTTTTTTGTAAAAACGGTTTAACATACATATCGTACACTAAATCATAAACAGTCACAACTCAAAATGGTCAAAGTGATTTTGTGTTTGTATAAACGAATTAATTTAACAAATCTCTAACGACCGCAACAATTTCTTTTGCAAGAAAGTATTCTTGAGGAATATAAAATACCATTATGCTTGTTTTTATGTAACATACTTGCGTCATTTGTGCAGTATCAACAGTTGTTTGCCACTACTCAGCATCTGAAATATTTTGAGTTGTGACTGTTTATGATTGAGTGCGCGATATGTGCGACATCATGTATGCATACATGAGATTAGAAGTCTAAAAAAGTCGCAAGAATTGTGGCCACAACTAAATAAAATTTGAACGCTGAATGATGCTTAAGATAAAAATTTGGAATGATTTTTTAATAATTATACCGTTATAATTACGAACAAATATATTATTTAACTTTAATGAAACAAACACAGTTGATTCAAAAATAAAAACAACAATTAAGGAACATACAAAATACAATTGCTGAATTCATAAAACCACTTGTATCTTTGTATGATCGTTTAAACATAAAAATGTAAAAGTTATTGTCATATGAAAATGAAATACATAAAATTATTTTACACTTGTATTTAATATGTTTTAATGTATTGGCTGGCCAGCTATTAACATAATTTGAAATACATTTAAAAAATGCATTTTGCATAAAAAAATTTATTAAGTTTCTTTTTTTAGTTCTATTTGTTATTGTATGCCTAGGAGCCGGATTCCGCAACGATGAATTTTAAAGTGTTCGATCCCGAAAAACATAATTTTGAATATTTATTTTCTACTTATTATTAGGTGTTAATTTAAACCCGTGGTCGGCAAACAGGAGGCCGGTAAAAGAAATCGGATAAAAAAAGTTGTTGAAAATGCTTGAAGTGATTCATGTTCACGTTATTTTTTATCAATCACTCTCTTATAGCGCTGCATTACCTGAATTACCGAAAAGAAAAAGCTTTGTTGTTGATATATCGCTATTTTTATTGACACTGTCCGATATAACAGCAATACTCTCCTCAGTGCGCACTGTTTGCATACGTATTGATGGATTAATGTTAAAAAATTGAAACCGGTGCGAAATTTAGTCAAAACAGCTTGAAAAGGTCGATCGATTATGACGACCATAAAATGGACATAATTAACGAAACACAATTCTCACACAGCACGAATTTTGATAATAAAATTCAATGATTTGAAAGTGTTGTTCGTTTGTTAGTGTATTCATGGTGAAATGGCAAACCTTACTGAGAATTTTTGGAATTGCCACAAGTTACGAATCTTTTTTTTGCACTGACAAAATGCACACTGAAATAACAAAAAATAAAAAAATCACTCGATATATACTCGTATTTTTTTCTTATATGAAAAGCATTACTTATTATAAAACACAAAATTTGTTTTGTGTAATTTATAACATTTTGGATAATTCTGTGTAAAATTGAATTTCGATTCCTGCAATACTGATACTTACGTATGTACACAGTGATGGGAAATGTGGCACAATTGTACCATTTTTGGCACTATTAAATGTCAACTTGCACTATGGCACTCTCGCTCCTCTTCTGGCACTTTTGTCGAATCGAGCTATAACCGCCAAAAAAATTTAAGAGGCTTATTTTTTTTACTTCGTTTGTTGACGAAAATTGATTATCTGCGATCGCAACTAATCGATTTTCGTAAAAAATTATGTTACTTAAGCTTTTTTGGCGGTTATGGCTCGAATTAAGGTGGAAACGTTTCCTATTCCAATAATAAGTATTCTTATACAATCTTAGGTATTGAAAACTTAGTAGGATTTGGGGCTGACAACCGTTCGGTTGTGGTAGGTTAAATTTAACGGTGTCCAATGAATGAATATGACGATTTATTAAAAGAAATAAATAGTTTTTTTTGCAACAGCTGATGTCGTAAATATTTTATAAATTTCCCCAAATCGTTTGTTGTCTTATAATATTTCTTCGCATTATCAAATGTTTAGTAAAAATGCAATGATAAAATTTATGGTCTTAAAATAATAGATATTAATGTTGAAATGGAATCTGAAGATGTAAGAGTACATTTAATTTTTAGGAAATTTTTTGAACATAAAATATATTGATGATTTCTATGTTGATGATATATGTACATATGTAGTTCTAAATTATCACCATCTTTCAACCGAAATTTTCCAGCATAAAGTTGTAGAATTCAAAAACAAAATAGTTTTTTTTATTTTTTTTTCGCCAAATTGAAAAACTAACAGGGGAGTTCTGCAAACCGCGCGTTTTGAAATCGTACGATTTCCAAAATCGAAAACAGTATTTCGCTGATCGGACAATTTAGTGCATTCAAACTTAAGTTCGTTTAAAATGTCTTATGCACCTAAAACATTAAAACGAATTAAAAATTTGCAATAAGTCACCTTTTTAATTGAGCTCTTTTCTGGAAGTTGGGCGATTTCAAATCGCGCGATTCACAGAGCATCTCTGTTAATATAAATTCAAGTACTATTATTTACCTTGGTTTCTGCATCAGAACAAAAAATAATTGATATTTTGGAAATAGACTGCTTGACAATTTCAAATTGAAATTCTCAATTTCAACAGGAATTTTCTCAATGTCAAAATGAAATTCTCAATTTCAACTGGAATTTTCTCAATTTCAAATAGAAATTCTCAATTTCATTTGGAATTTTCTCAATTTTAAATTGAAAATCTCATTTACATTTGGAAATTTCTCAATTTCAAATTGAAATTCTTATTTTTAATTGGAATTTTCTCAATTTCAAATTGAAATTCTCATTTTCACTTCAATTCAATTCGCCTTGCTCGCTCTATATCAATGATGTCAGTTTCATGCAGTGTGACCAGATTTTAAAATAACATTAAGCTAAGTCACGTTTGAAAAAAAGCTAAAATAAGCTAAAAAGTTAACTTTTAGGCCAGAAAATAAAGCTAAACTTTTTTCTACTTCTTTGATCACTTTTCAATAGTTTCTTATTGCTAAACTAACATTAAATATTACACAAACATATTTTAAATGAGACATTATTAGATTTAATTGAACTATAGTGAATTTTTAATCAGAAATAATTTCTTAATCAGGCTTGAGTTCAGTAATTTCAATTCTTAAGAATGAAATATTTTTATTAATTAATGTGAGTATCTAAAGAATAGAAGAAAAATTAAACTAGACACTATTAGCTGGGGTAAATACCGATATTTTTCTGTGCAGCCACGCACTTCATCAGCACCCATGTCTATCTACTGGGGTAGAGATTATTATTAACATCAGCTATTAAACTTAAATTTCTATGAAATGGAATATGAGAATTGATTGTGTATACAATTATTGATTTGCCTTTAGCAAACACATTTGTAAGTATCACTATTCATTTTCTGTTTTTCCATTTTCTATTTAGGTTAGCACGAAGTTATATCACTCTACCTATGTATGTTTAACTATTCTTACTTATCTTTTACGATCATCACATTAATTATTTTTACTTATTCGATGCACCATCGGTACATACATATAAGTATTATTGTAGTGGCTTTATGTTACTTTGTTTTTGCTTTCTACAGTTGACTTAGCTTTCCAGCATTCTGAAGCAGTTCTGGCCAAGTGAACAGTGATCGCCAAGTGAACATATTTTTGTCACGTGCCCATGATGAATTAAATGAGACATTATTAGATTTAATTGAACTATAGTGAATTTTTAATCAGAAATAATTTCTTAATCAGGCTTGAGTTCAGTAATTTCAATTCTTATGAATGAAATATTTTTATTAATTAATGTGAGTATCTAAAGAATAGAAGAAAAATTAAACTAGACACTATTAGCTGGGGGAAAATACCGATATTTTTCTGTGCAGCCACGCACTTCATCAGCACCCATGTCTATCTACTGGGGTAGAGATTATTATTAACAGAAAGCAAAAACAAAGAAACATAAAGCCACTACAATAATACTTATATGTATGTACCGATGGTGCATCGAATAAGTAAAAATAATTAATGTGATGATCGTAAAAGATAAGTAAGAATAGTTAAACATACATAGGTAGAGTGATATAACTTCGTGCTAACCTAAATAGAAAATGGAAAAACAGAAAATGAATAGTGATACTTACAAATGTGTTTGCTAAAGGCAAATCAATAATTGTATACACAATGAATTCTCATATTCCATTTCATAGAAATTTAAGTTTAATAGCTGATGTTAATAATAATCTCTACCCCAGTAGATAGACATGGGTGCTGATGAAGTGCGTGGCTGCACAGAAAAATATCGGTATTTCCCCCAGCTAATAGTGTCTAGTTTAATTTTTCTTCTATTCTTTAGATACTCACATTAATTAATAAAAATATTTCATTCATAAGAATTGAAATTACTGAACTCAAGCCTGATTAAGAAATTATTTCTGATTAAAAACAAACATATTTTTTTATTATACACATTGAATATTTGTTTAATGAAATTATTTATTAATTATTATATTTTAGATTTAATGAAGAACAAAACAAAAACTTCCCCAAAATAATCTTAAGAACTTTTCAAAAATTTAAAAACATTTATACTAAAATACGAAAGTTTTTTTAAGTGCATTAATGCTATTTAAGGTAAAGCATTGATCACACTATCGGCACAATGTACCGAGTTTCGTCAGATCATTGAAATAAAGTCATAAGTAAAGAGCTAAATTTGCTCTAATTTATCGACTTATTGAAAGACAAGGACATAATTGCGCCACACTGCATTGGTAATAAGCCCATATAGACTTATTCCAGAATTAGTTGAGTAATAATGCCATTTTGGCTTATTACTTATGACTTTATTGAGGTGGCCCGACGAAAATCGGTACATAGTGTTATCCAGGCTTAAGGCTATTTCAAGTTTTTGTTTTAAGTTAATTGATGCCGCTGAATGAACGTTCAACTCAAGTCAAATAATTTTATACCCAAAAAACTCAAAAAGTGTTTTGACCACTAATATGAATTTAACTTTTTCCATTGTAATTCTAACCATTCTGCCATAATCTGCTACTTTTCTTCTTTCCATTTCTGTTATAAAATTTTCGTATAATTTACATTTTGTATTTTTTGTAAACTATTTTACAATGCTAAAAAATTATAATTTTTATAAGTTGTTTATGTTTTTAATATATTTTTAGAGAACACGCAATTTAGACTAAAAAAGGCTAAAAAAGCTAAATGAGTTTTTAAAAAAAGCTAAAAAATAAGCTAAGAGCTAAATGAAAATTTTAAAGCTAAATCTGAAATAAATAAGCTAAATTTAGCTCAAAATAAGTGCAAACTAAAATCACTCACATTCTTATTCTCTTTCATTTAGTCGTTGATGAGACAGCGACGAGAACACATGCGTAGCGGGTGTATTAATTTGTTTATAGATACAGTGAAAGAAAAGAAGTGGTATGCGAAAAATATTCTATGATCACCAATGCTTTTCGCGATATTTAATGTGTTTTATGTTTTAAAACGTTTAAGGAAAGAAATTAATATGTATTTAAAAGACATTTTGACTTTTTTTGGAGCATTTTCACTAAACTGCACTTTCTATTTAAACTTTAAAGACCAATAACTCGGGAAATATGGCCTGCAGAAAATTTTTTTTATTAAGTTTTTTTTCTTATTTTTCACATTACTATATGATAAGCTATTTAAAAATTATTTTTTTGAGATTTTTCAGAGTTTCCTATGAAAAGTTCAGAGCCCGATAACTTGAAAAATATGGGTCGCCGCTAACTTTTTAATTTAATTTGTTCTTCTTATTTTTTAATTTTCTATCACATAGGCTACTTTTTATTTATTTTTAACTGCTTTATTAAACTGCATTTGTTCCAAATATTTATTTTTTCCTATGTACTTCAGAGACGAATGAGACAACTTTTCTCACACATGTCGGGCGTTTCTTTGCACAATTGTGAAGAGAACATTCACACGTATTCTTACCAGTGTTGCCGATTTGTGTGTAATTACACATATCATGTGTAATTTTCACTTGCATGTGTAGCGCATGTGTAATTGATTTTATGTGTAATTCATGTGTAGTTTCGCTTTATATTATATTTTTGAGAAACTTCCAAAATTAAAATTTTTCCAAACTCTGATATTAACATATCTGCTTTCAGTTTGCAACACTAAGACAATTATTTTTCCGAACTCTTTAGATTCCAAACTGAATGGCTTCAGAAAACAGAGTTCAAAGGATGGCTGATCAAAATTTCAGATAGAGGAATAGATGTATCATTTTGCAAATTATGCAATAAAAAACTAATTTGTCATAAGCCAGTCCTTTCGAGACACATGGAAACAACTTCTCACAAAGCCGCTGCTTCTGCCGTAAGATCTACTTCTAATGTTTGCACTGCTTTACAAAATGCTATTGCAACTAAAGTGACTATTAAAACAGCTGAATGAAAACTCGCTGGACTATTAGCTGCTAACAACTTGCTATTTATACTAATAGATGACCTTGTACCTGTGTTAAAATCATCAATTCCAGATTCAAATATATTGAAAGATGTAAGTCTTCATAGGACAAAGTCAACTGCATTAATATTCTAGGTCCAAGTTTTGCTAAAGATTTGTATGAAAATCTAAAAAACACAAAGTTTTCTATTATAATAGATGAAACAACAGATATTAGCTCCATAAAAGAAATTGTCATAACAACTATTTTTTACAATGAGAATACATCCAGTGCTCAGTATTCCTTTTTCGATTTTAAGGAATGCATATCATCTACTGCAACCTACATTTTTAATGTTTTGAAAAACTCTATTGAAGAAAAGGATATACCTTTTACAAATTTGGTCGGATTTGCATCCGATACTTCTAATGTAATGTTTGGACAATACAATTCGGTAGCTAAATTACTAAAAAATTAAAAATCAGATATTGTCTTGATCAAATGCTCTTGCCATTTAATTTATTTGGTAGCATCAAAATCTTGTTTAAAACTGCCCATTAACTTCAGGTCTTATTTTAATAGAAGCTATATTCGCCAAAAAAAGCATCAAGAGTTTCAAGACTACTTCAAAACTGCTGTGCATAAAATATTATCCCCAGCGATTACCAGATGGCTCTCAATTCATTCATGTGTTAAGCTTAAATTAGACGTAACATAGCCATAACGCCATAGCCATAACCAAACCAAAATTTAATTGGTTTCTATGGTGAGAGTTATGGCGAGTCTCTCTTACTCTCACTCTCACCATAGAAATCAATTGAATTTTGCTTTGGTTATGGCTATGGCGTTATGGCTATGTCACGTCTAATTTAAGCTTTACTCGTGTTTTAGAACAATATGAACCTTTAAGAAGTTTTTTCAGGCTTGAGGTTTTTGAAGACCCTTCAAAAATTACTAGTTCAATGCTAGACGCATTAGATAATCCAGCAACTAAAATCTATTTAGAATTTTTATCATATGCCTTAGGTATTTTGGTTTCTTTTAACGCACTTTTTCAATCTGAAAAACCTATTTTGTATAAAATGAAAGATGAAGTTATAAATATATTGCAGCAGTGATGCCAACTTTTGAGACTCAAAAAGCGTAAAAATTTTTGAAAAAAGGGCTAAAAAGGGCTAAACTGAAAAACTATACGTTTAGCGCAACATTAAGTAAATTTTTTTTAAAAAGCGCGACAAGGGGATAGTTTTAAGCTCATCAGCACTACTAGTAATTTTACAGAACAACTTTAAATCTTTTTGCACTAGTTCTTGCTATTCTAGTAATTATACTAGTACGACCTGTCCCACGATTTCTGGTGATATTGTGGGACAGGCCGGTACCTTTTAGACATACATATACATACATACATACATACATACATATGTACAGGTAAGTAAATTTTAATTTGGTCGTTATTAAATAAAAATCTTTTTTAGGCTATACTGAGAATCTTTCAAAGCACAAAAAATTTGGAAGAAATAGAACACTATACCTTATTGTTTCTTCTTATTTTAATTGGTAAAGCAAACTAACAGAAGAAAGTGAGTAAAACAATGCTGTCACGTTATTTCATAAGTCGATATTGCTAGATTAAAGGAAGAAAAAGTTCGTAAAAATTTAAATGTAGACATATGGAGCAAAAAGTAAAAGGGGCTAAAAGGGCTGAAAGATAATTGTAAAAAGTGGTAGATTAGCGCGTTTTTTAGTTTCGGGCCAAAAAATTTTTTTCGCGTTTTGAGTGACTCAAAACGGGCTAAATCTAGCCCGAAACGGGCTAAGTTGGCATCACTGTATTGCAGACTTATTATTCAAATTATATTAAAATATCTGAATTAAAATTAAAAAGTATATGGGAAATTCATGAGCGTGAAGAGCATTTGTTTCTAAATTTAGAAGAAATCTATATTGGAATAGCTGCATATGAATCTTTGTCTAACTGCACTAGTACCGAAAAAAAGTTATAGACTTTTATATAGAAGCTATTCATCAAATAAAATTAAAATTTGATTTTTCAAATGAAATATATACAATTGTCGACATCGTTCGTCCAAAATTTGCTCAAAACTTTCAGTTAAAGACATTATCTTTGTTCTCAAAAAGATTTCCTACTTTTGATGTTGATCTGCAATTACTTGATAATGAATGGCGACAGCATCCATTTTTAGATTATGAAAAATTCGAACTTAGAAGTATACTGGCCAAAAGTTTTTAGATTAAAAAATTCTTTAGGTGAAAGTTTGTTTCCAAATTTACAAAAAGTAATTAAATTTCTATGAATATTACCATTTTAAAATGCTTTCGCGGAAAGAATATTTAGTAATTTAAAAAATTGTAAAACATATTTAGGAAATAAATTATCTTCAGAAACAATTGCGGAAATTTTTTTACTAAAGATGGAATTCGGAGAAGTGAAAATGAAAACTTCGAACCTACGCAAACTATGTATAATAAGCCAAATTGGAAAAATTGATTTTGTAAAAATTAAACATTTTAAAACATTATGGGCATAATTTTGCACAACGCAACGAAAAACAATAACAAATTTGAAATTATTTGAATAATTTTCTTTGTTATAAATTTTAAACTTTTCAATCCCAAAAACAATGGAGCATTTTACATGAAGTTTAAATTTTAAATTTACATCCATATGTGTGCATGCACAAACCAACAACTATTTAAAATATTTTCAAATTTGTTATTTTCTGTCACAAAAATTCTGACTGCTGCGCTGCGTTTTACAAAATTATGACTTACATATATTTTATAGAAAAAATATAATTAATTGATATAATAGTGTTATATATACCAAATACTTACATATGTATACATAAAGTATTATTTTTATAATTCCATATGTACCTATGTCTCTAAATGTAATGTTCAAGTTTGAATTATTATTATTTTTTTGGTTGAATATAGTACATATATAAAAAAAATCATGTGTAATTTTTCTTCAGATGTGTAATATTGGAAACAGTGATGTGTAATTTCCAAATTCTTCATCGGCAACACTGATTCTTACCCTCTGTAATTTAGTCGTCGATGAGACAGCGACGAATGCACATCAGGCGGATGCTTACATATTTTTTTATATTTTTTTCAAGAATATTTGTCCAGCAAACATACGTGTTTCATTTCAAATTGATGATGATATGCGAAAAATATTTTGTTATAAATAATGCATTTGGTAACATACAATGCCTTTTTTGTTATCAAAGTTTTAAAGGAAAAAAGGAATATGTCATTAAAAAACATTATGATGCTTTTCATAGTAATATGAATAAGTTTAATGGTAAGGAAGGGGAACCTTTTAAATAAAAATAAAAACATTTATTTTGAAAAATAAAAGAATGGATGATATCAATGGACGATACCAAACTAAAGTTTGAAAAATGCATAATTTTATTTGGTGAATTATTACCTTTGTGCTCCACCAAGCAACCATTCCTTTATTTATTTTTTTCTTCTTGAATGGAAAACATGATAAATTATTGTCCTATCTTTTTTATTTTTTTTGTTTCACTGTTTACTTAGAAAAAGTTTTATTTTCAATTAATAATTTTACTTAATCAACATTTAAGAAATTTATTATTCGACATATTGTCATAAGTTTATTTTAATTTGATATTTATTTGCTGGTGGTTCAGCGATGTCTATATGCATTTCATTGTTGCTGTAACAAATCGTCAGTAGACTTCAACCACACATTTTGAACAGTTACAAACCTCTTATCTTATGTACAGACTTTCAAAAACTATTTGAGAATTCACAAATAATAATATTTTTGAAAATCACAAAAGAAAAATAAGCATAGTAGGCTTAGAAACTTATACAAAACCCAGCAAATAATTTATATTCCATATGAATCTATTCTATTTTTCTACACCTTTATACAATTAGAAATCCTTTGGATAACAATAAAAGTAATTATAAGGCAAAACAAAAAAAACAATTTTCCATCCTTGCTCATGGAATGACAATGAAGAAAGAAAGAAATATATGTCAGATATTTTTAAATTGTGTGCCTATAAATTAATAGCAAATTTTTAAATAAAAAATTAATTAAAAAGTTTAATTTACATATATAATGGAGCAAATTGGAGATACTCAGCAGGTAAGCAGAAAAACTATTCTCATCTCACTATACATATGCACATAATTGACAGGTTTTTCTTTCTAGTTTCAATGCAAACGCATAAGGATAATCCCACCAAGAAAATGGTTACTAGATGAAGAGAACTGTTTAATGGAATTTCTCTTGGATAACCGAGACTTTGAGGTTTGTTTTTGTGCTAAGTTGAAATTGGTATCCATATGCATATCACGGTTGCCAGAAATGCAGATTTATCTGGATTTTGCAGATTTTTACCCTCCAAAAAGACGAAATGCATGGCCTAAAAACGCAGATTTTTCAACTCCAATTATAGTGAAATTTTTTTAAATTTTTCCTAATACTGCTACTACTTCTTGTTTCTTCTGATTACGATTCTGCAGCCCTAAGTTTATTCAAAATTTAATCTCATTACCACATTCATTCAGCGTGACCGTTTGACCGACTAAAGTGGCAAATTACCACTTTTTGGACTGTCTTGCCACTTTTTGACTGCCTTGCCACTTTTTTCTCCCTTTTTATAGAGTGAATTATATAAAAATATGTACATTAAAAATAAAAATTTTAATGTAGTTTTCTCGTTTTTTTTACTTTGCCCCTTTTTTTTGATAATCCTCTTTTGGTGCCACTTTTTAAAAAATATTATATTGCATTCATTTGCAAATGTCGATTGAATTTTCGAACTCCTTTGGATATTTATCCAATAAATTAAATGATTTTTTGTATAATTTTTTAAATATCCGGTTTATTTTATATTATTTGCACATCTTTTTTAAGATTTTCATTTGAAGCTTTTCAGATTATTCTGCCGTATTCATAAAATTCGAAAGGTTTACTTATCGAATTTTCTTTGTTAAACGTTTTGTAAACCAAAATAATTTTTATGAATATTACCTATTACGCTTGTGTACGTAATTCTTAATAACATAGTTTGATAGTCATTCTATAAACATATGAAGCATTCAAGCATTTGTTGGTTGAAGTCTTCTGATGAGTTTCTTAAGCAGAAACGAAATGTACATTCTTCAAACATGAAAGGCTTTTATTCGTAAAAAAAAATAAAATGTGCTTGAAAGTTATTTTATTAAAATCTTTTTTAAAAAATTTTAATAAAATACTTTTTAAACTGAGTTCAAATTTTATTAATATGGGTTAATGAAAAAGTAAATATGTTAAATATCGTCCATACCATGTCAAACTACCCAATATGCAAATTTGTAATTTTCAGAAGTGCGGAAAGACCCGTCAACTGTGAATTTAAAGACAGCGTATTCCTAAAAATGACAGGCTTAAAACATTTCTTATTGAGTTATCTATCGTTCATGAGAATTTCAGCATTTTGAAATGAGGCATATTGTATATACATATGTATGTATATGTATAACGCATCTAAAAAACGAACGAATAGAAACGAATATATTTATGTAAATTTCTTGAATAAAATATAAAAAAAGATATTAAAAAAAGAATAAAAAGTAATAAGCATTTCTTTATATTTTTCATACATACAGCTTATCATATACAAATGTATGCATGCACTTTAGAGTGCGTCAGAAAACATTTTTGGTTTTTTTTTCAGGTACTGTAATCTCAAAAGATTCTAGTAGGTATAAGAAAATCTATCACACAAGATCAGCTCCATATTTACATTATACGCGACGCACAACGACTTTAAATTTCCCAATACGTATTACATCTTGTAGGAAATTAAATTTTCCACAAAACAATCTCTGACAATTTTTTTTTTTGTAAACTTAACAGCTAAAAACGATGAATACTAGGAACAAAGTGGGCAAAAATGATGAAGTATTTGCTTTCAGTACTGTAATTGCTAGTATTCAACGTTGTGGAAAATTTAATTTCCTACAAGATGAATTGTTCGTTGTAATATGTATTGAAAAAGTTGAAGTCGTTGTACGTCGCGTATAATAAAAATATGGAGCTTATCTTGTGCGATAGATTTTCTTGTACATACTAGAAACTTTTGAGATTAAAACAAATACAAGTTTTTTTAGAAACGTTATTGAAAATGTGCAGTTTCTACAACGAGCTTGACGATGATTTTGGAAGCCAACTAAATAACTGTGCCATAATAGAAGACTGTATAATTTTAGACGACAATATTCTAAATACTACAGAGGAAGTTGTTGACGATAATTCAGCATGTACAAGTCGAAAAGGAATTTATTCTCGGACTGCAGTTTCTGACATAATAATCGGAAATAATGACTTTCAAAAGCCAAAAACTGCAGCAGGAAAATGAAATAAAAGAAAGAGAAATGTATATCAAGGAAAAGGTAAAACTGAAAGTAAAAGAGTTGGATCTGAAAAAAGAATTAAAATTATTAGAAATAAAGACTCAAAAAGAAATTAATATAAGGGAAGTTAACATGCAAAGATAACTAAAAATAATTTAGCTTCAAATGAAGGAAATACTTGCTGCGGAAGAGTTGAAATTGAAATATAATAAGTAACTTTTTATTATCTGTTTATAGTTATTTTACTTAATTTTTTGTCTTATTTCTTTCGTCTTTTTGTTAACTAACGGAATGAGTTTTAATAAAATAGTTTATTCAAAATCTTATTACTTTTGTTTTAAAAATTTTATTAATTAAATCCAAAAGGTACTGATAATAATATAAATTATATCAAAATTAAATTAACATGTGTAGAAATAACAAATGGCTCCAAAATCTAAATAGAAGTACATAAATATAACAAGTACTGTTATTGAGACGAGCTATGCCACCGCTCGTTTAGACCATGTTTAAACTATGTACTATGTATGACCCTGTCCATACGAGCCGACTTTTGCTACGCAACTTTTGAACTTTAGGGGGAGAGAGAGGTGAGAAGATTGGAGAAACTGCTTCACATACATGCAACTCTCTTTTATTTTCCTCTTCGTAGATAATCACCCCACGGTTGCCAGAAATGCAGATTTATCTGCATTTTGCAGATTTTTACCCTCTAAAAAGACGAAATCCAGATTTGAAGATTTTTGGGCAAAAAACGAAGATTTTCCAACTCCAATTATAGTGCAATTTTTTTACATTTTTCCTAATACTGCAACTACTTCTTGTTTCTTTTATGTGTGAACGACTCATAGTTTAGAGAGTTAAAATTTTTGAATTTAGGAGACATCATTAAAGAAAACGAAGAAGTAACTTTGGCAAGCTTCTGGAAACGAATATCTGGTAAAAAACGAGCTTATTCTGATTACGATTTTGCAGCTCTAAGTTTATTCATTGCCACATTCATTTGTAAGTTTCGATCGAATTTTCGAAATCCTCTGGATTTATGCAACAAATGACTTTGTATAATTTTTTTAAATATCCGATTTCTTTTCCCAATTATTTTATATTATTTGCACATTTTTTTATTTGTTTGTTTGTTATAGCATTTCGATTCTCCTTGCGAAAGACGGGTTTTCCACACGCAAAGTTTACTTTGTCAAATCTTGAGTTTGTTGGAGAGAAGGGAAAATAGATCTATTCTATCCTATTTTCCCTTCAACAAACTTAAGACTTTGCAAAGTAAGCTTTTCGTTTGGAAAAGACGCCAAACTCACCAGTAGACTTCAACCAATGTGGCAGCCAATTGTAAAAAGGTAATGACAAATTAAACATTTATTCAAAATCGAAGATGTTAAAGATTTTAGCTTGAAGCTTTTAAGCTTATTCTGCCGTATTCATTAAAAAATAGTTTTAGTTTACCTGTTACGCTTGTGTACATAATTCTTAATAATATATTTTTATATTCATTATATAAACATATGAAGTTGTTTACCTTATTTCAAGCATTTTTGTTGAAGTATACTGATGAGTTTCTTAAGCAGAAACGAAATGCACATTCCTCATTATATTTAAAAAAAAAAATAAAATGTGCTTGAAAGTGATTGAAAATTTAAATAAAATACATTTTAAACTGAGTTTAAATTTTATGAATATGGGTTAATGAAAATTATATATTTACACATGTACATCCATATTTATGTAAATTTTTGGAATAAAATATAAAAAAATTGTTAAAAAATTCATTTGAAGATTTGAAAAATAAAATGCAGATTTTGCAGATTTTTTCGTGGAAAATTGTTGAATTTTGCAGATTTTATCCTTAGAAATTCTGGCAACACTGAATCACCCTTATTCGAATTGTCGACATCGACGTCATTTTAATACAACACCAAAAAATTAAGGCTTGTGTATCCGTTGGCGAAAACAACTGACTACTGTTGGCAGGTTTATGCTATTATATGCTCGCTCTCGAGAACAAAATTGTTCTCGAGAGCGAGTAAACAAGCCCATATTTTTTGGTATTGTGTTAAAGTGACGTCGATGACAACAATTAGAATAAGGGTGAATATTAAGCAATAATAAATTCTATGCGAAAAAATTCACAACATTAATTTCATTGTATGAACACGAATGCAACTTCAAAAGAAAATTTAAAAAAAGTTCCTAGGCAAACGTTGACTCATATGGACAGGGACTATGTTGCACATGTATACATGTACATATGTAAATATTTATTAATATATTCTGAGTAAATTGGAGCAATCTATTTCTGCTATTAATTGATGATGGTGGATGAAAGTCTTCAGTTATTTCAACGAATTTGTTGTTGAAATCTAAAACGATATTGTGTAGAATACAGCATACCATTATCCAGTCGTTACATTCCCTTTTGTTTTGCTCTCCTAACATTCTGAACCAGGGTGTTACTCTCTATTGCGATGCGAAAGAAAAATGGTTCGAAATCGAACGATTGGTACTCTTTAATGCGTTTGCGCATTTACCTTTCTCATCTTTTATTTTCCCTTTCGCAAGTCTGGTATCACCAGACTTGCAATGCGAAAGCGCATATCAAAATCGCTCGATAAGCGCAAATATTTTGCGATAGCTAAATACCAAACGCAAAGTGAGAAAAACATGTAAGTACGTTGAAAAAAATATTTATATATTGACTGTCTTATTCATAAAAAATATTTTTGTTTTATAAGATGTTTATTAAACAAATTTTCTATGGATTGTATGTGAGCAAATGGCAAATAAGCCGCAAATAATTTGTGGACAAAATTGACAGACGACCTAAATTCTAATGGACCTCCTGTAAGGGATATAGCTGGTTGGAAAAAATTAATGTATACAATGAAATGTGACACTGATAGTACTTATAATATTACACATGTATGTTTGTATGTATGTATGCATACCCAGCAAAAAATTGTCGAAATTTTGTAATGAGTAGTACTCTTTTAATGGCTTACAAAGTAATGATTGGTACTTATTTATGTAATTATTTTATGTGCATAATAATGACTGCCCTTTAATGAATAAAATAAGAACTTATTTACATATATCATTACGTGAAAGTACTTATTGTAGTGCTTTCAAGTTAATAAGGAAATATATCTAGAGAAAAATTTATTGATTTATTTTAATTAGAAAAACTAGCAAATTAATTTAGAATAAGTTTAAACAAAAATTAATCTATAAAATTTTGCATATTTGTAAGCAAAAAATAACCCATTAAATTTTGAGTACTTTTAGGCAATCAGTAATATATTAACTTTTGCATGTTAGTAGGCAAAAAGTATAGGGTACCGCATACTTTTTGAACTTCTCAAACAAAAATAATGTGTTATTCAGTCAAATTGTAAGTACTTACGACTGAGGAGTACATACACTTTTTTGCATTCTAGTAGGCAAAGTTTTTGCTGGGTATAGATACATAGGTTTATTCTGATTTAAAAAATCACACCAACTGAAAATGCGTAAAAATGAATTAAGCATTTCCAGCACAGGTGATGGCCCCTCTCAGTTTTGTATTTTCTCAATCGCTACGTAGTGCTATTTTAAGCGACGGGAAATTGACTGCTGCTATATTCCTAAGGTGTGGTGCTGGCCAATTTGATGTTGGTATATATATACCTTGGCCAAGTAATTTTAAGGCAGCGGCTAGTTTTATAATAGTTGGAATTGCTGTGGATATCCTTCAAACTTTTAGCTCGTATTGAACAGCGTTTAAAACATACAGAAAAGCTTCCTCACTCAAACGCAAATTTTGTACAAAGATAAAATAAAGCAATATATATTTAATAACATATTCCGCTACAGATTTTTTCTTACCTGCGGTCATTTAAGGAAAGTATACCCGAACTATCTATTAAGACTCGTCTTGAAACTCGTTCTACATAGTCTTTTTCTTCATTAAGCCATAACGCTACAAAATCCATCACTAACACGCGTTAGTGCGCGTGCCAACTGTAGGCATCTGTCAAAAAAAGTTGAAATAGTGTTTTTGCATACGACAAGTTACATACCAAACTCTTTGACGCGTTTGCCGCAGAAAGTTGGTTAACTTTCAACTTTTTAACGCGTTTTGACGTTTTGACAACTAATCGCCTGACAATAAAAGAGAAACACTTTTAAAAAATTAGAATCATGAAAGAAAAACTTAATAAAGAGTTTGAAAACTATACAGTATTGGACAAAAAAGATTTGAAAATGTTCCAAGATCATTTTTCAATGTAAAAATAAATAAAAAAGCTGAAAGAAAAGGCGTTTGTAACGCGTGTTGTGTAACTTGCCATTTTTCATGCGGTAAAGTTTTCAAGCGCACGATATTCGTCGACGAACAAACGCGTTGTATGTATTTCTACCTTTACACTTCACTTTTTATTAAATTTTGTTTTTTTTAAATGTCGTTTTTTTCATATTTTGACATTTCAGTACTGCCAACCTTAGCCATATTTTATTTTGCAATGTCCGTGTTGCCACTTTTTAAAAAAATTTTGCGAAAGGTTTTGCGAAAGTAATAGAGAGTACCAAATTGGCATATCATCGCATTTAGCTTTCACATCGTAATTGCTTTCGCATCGCAATAGAGAGTAACCCCCAGGAATCTTATATTTTTTCATTAAAATTTGCTTCACAAAAAAACTATTCCGTGTTTGCACAACACTGCAGCATTTTTTTTTTTTTTTTTTTTAATACATATTTTTATTTATTGTATCTTCAAATATGAACTAACAATAGGTATTCAAATCTTAAATCTAAAATATAATTATTAGGCCCGACCACTGTCGGACATAAATTTAGAGATAGTTATAAATAATACATAAGTAGTGATAATCAAAAGGAAGAAAAAATAAAATAAAATAAAAAGTATTTTCAAGCAGTCCCATCTGGAGTGTTGAGTATAAGAGCACTTGTATCCCTCTTTTTTAGGCGGACGTGTCCAGTAAAGTTCAAAATATTACGAGCAAGCGGATTAGGATGTGACTCGAGTTTTGTTAAATATTTGCCTGCATATTTTGCAATTTCTTCAACCACTAGTGGCATGTTTAAATCACGATGTATATTTGAGTTTTTTATATACCATGGAGCCGATGTTATTAATCGCAAAATTTTATTTTGCCTTCGTTGGATTCTCTCGACATTAAAAGCTGAAGCAGTGCCCCATAGTTGAATTCCGTAGCACCATATGGGTTTCAAAATAGACTTGTATATCAAAAGTTTGCAATCTAGACTGAGGGTTGAATTTCTACCAATCAGCCAATGTACCTGAGTTAATTTTAGTTTCATTTGGGTTAACTTAGAGTCAATATGGTGTTTCCAAGTAAGCCGTCGATCAAGGTGTATTCCAAGATATTTCACATGAGTATGTTGAGGGATAACTTGATTGTTAATCCGAATGGGTGAACAAGTATCTCTTCGTAATGTATATGTTACTTGAACACACTTTTGTTCGTTTACCTTAATTCTCCATAAGTTTAACCATAGTTCCAGCTGGGTAATGTGTTCTTGAAGATATCGGGATGCTTCGTAAGGATTTTCATGCATACTAAGGCAGGCTGTATCATCAGCAAATGTGGAAGTGTGGATATTGCTGCTCAGAGGCATATCACAAGTATAAATCAAATACAAAACTGGCCCCAGTATACTCCCCTGTGGCACACCGGATGAGATAGTTTCAGGCATGCTCATAAAGTCTCCTTCCACAACAGTGAACTTGCGGGCAGTAATGTAACTTTCAAAAAGACTTACAACGTTTATTGGCAGGTATGTTTTTAATTTTAAAATTAGTCCTTCATGCCACACTTTATCAAATGCCTGAGAAACGTCGATAAACAGCGCAGAACAATACTTCCTTTCTTCAAATGTTCTTCTTATAAATTGGACCAATCTATGAGTTTGTTCAATGCTGCTATGCTGACTTCTAAAACCAAATTGATGGTCCGGTATGCACCCACTACGAACTAGAATTGGGGACAATTTTGTCATAAGCAGTTTTTCGAAAAGCTTTGACATTGTTGATAGCAGACTTATTGGCCTATATGACTCAGCCTTGGTAAGATCTTTGCCTGGCTTTGGAATCATTTTAACTTTGGCAAGTTTCCAGCTGTGTGGATAATACTCCAGTCGTAAAATGCCATTGAAAATAAGTAACAGTATTCTAATTGCAATACGAGGCAACTTCATCAGCATCTGGTTACTAATTCCATCAAAACCCGGAGCTTTCTTCGGGTTGAGTTCAGCAATTACTTTTTGTACATCACGCGTCTTAAACTTTATTAGTTGAGGGGGTAGAGCGTCTACATTTGGCAAATCAATTACACCAGTACATGTGTTTGGGGTAAATACGTATTTCAAATGGTCAGCAAATATGTTACCTTTTTCAGTATCGCTTCTTGCCCAACCTCCGGTAGATGTGCGCAGAGGTGGTTTAAACTCAACGGGTGTTTTAAGCTTTCTAGCAGCGCGCCATAAAGAGTAATTAGATGCTGGTGTGACATCAAGATTTTCCAGATAGTTTTTAAGAGATGCAGTTTTTTCATGTGCAAGCAGCTCTTGGAGTCGTTTAGTGCACTCTTTAAATCTGATTTTAAGTTGTGGTGATCTGTGCTGTTGCCATTCCCTTCTAGCTCTTCTTTTTTCGCATACGGCACGTTCAATATCGGTAGAATAAATTTTATTAAACCCATTCTGCGGATGGGAGGTAGTAGCATGTTTAGCAGCCTGCTTAATATTTTCGTTAAGGTTGGCAATGTTAGTTTCAATATCATCAGATGTTCTTAGCGTAATATTTTCCGTGCAATGACTACTAAGATATTTTTTAAATCCCAGCCAATTAACACGATTTATCAAATTCGCATATGGGTGAGGTAAGTCACTTCTCAATGGGCCACAAATTGTAACGATCGTGGGAGAGTGATCGGACGAAAGATCTAGAGAAGCTTCAATTTGAATTAAATCCCTAGAGATATTTTTCATAACGCCAAAATCTATTACATCCGGAATTTTACGTATGTCATTAGGCCAATAAGTGGGCTCCCCACTCGAAATGACATCCAAGCCCATTTTGGAAATTGTATTCAACAACGCTCGACCTCTGGGTGTAATAAGACGCGAACCGCAGAACGTATGTTTAGCATTATAGTCGCCGGCTGCTATGAAACAAGGGCCCAGAGATTTGTAAAAATCCTCATATTGATTCTCAGTAATTGCGAATCTAGGAGGGGAGTAAATGGATGATATGATAAAATTAGTGCAAAAATTTTCGACACAAATATTCGTTGCTTGCAAATGTTCTTCACAAATGTTATCAATAATATAATGCTTGAGTCTTGACTTTATTAAAACCGCTGATCCACCGCATGCTCTTCCTCTCGGGTCCTTTGAATCATATAAGGTGTAGCCATACATTTTAAAAAGGCTTCTCGAAGTCAAATGAGTCTCAGAGACCAACATTATATCAATATTTTTTTCCGTGAGGAAGTGCTCAAGTTCATTTCTATGTTGGCGAATGCCGTTTACGTTCCAAAAACATATTTTTAACGTGTTCATGGTTTGTTAACTAAAGCTTGAAGCAATGTATTCTGCATTTGCAGCATTTCTTGCATCATGCTAGTCATATTTGTTGTAAAATTATTTATAGTTTGCACCAGATTATCAATAGTAGCTTCAAGGCGATTGAAACTAAAGTTCGAGTTTGTATTTGTTGAAATATCTGGTGGTGAAACATTTTGTGTATGAGTAGAATTTGTTTTAGCAGCATCGGCATACGATATACGGGAACTAACTGGTTGGCTCACTTGCGCAATAGTGGCTGTTAAAGCGTTTGCTGATTGGGCTGTGGCCAATTTAGGCGTTTGCCTCATAGTCTGTTTGACGAAAGAGTACACAGGACAACCTCTGTAGTTAGCCGTGTGATTTTCTCCACAATTACTGCATTTTTTTTTACTTTGATCTTTCGGTTTATTGCAACTAGCAGTGCCGTGCAACTAGCCGCACACAACACAAACAGTAGGTAATTTGCAGTAAGTTTTAGTATGGCCATATTCTTGACAATTGTGGCACTGTACGGGTCCTGAACGCTTGTGTGGTTCTTCAACGGTTATTTTTCGATATAAAAGATATCTTAAATTATATATTGGATGGGTCTCACTCTTTTTCAATTTTATATCATTTGGCTCAAGTTCAACGCGAAATAGAGGTTGAGGGATCTTTTCCCTATTTATTATGTTCGATACATTTTTTACTTTAAAGCCCTGGAGGACGAGAGCATCTTTTACTTCTTCGGGAGCAACATAGGAATCTATGCCCTTCAACACAATCTGCATACCTTTAGCACTCTTGAGCTGATATGTGTAGAAATTTGTTTTACTTTTATCAAGTTCAGAAACCATTGTGCGAAAATCTTTTTCTTCATAAATTTGAATTTTCGTTTGATCAATATTACCACGTTTTATTGGAACAATGTGAAATTTATTCTCACCAATGACCGAAATTAATTTTTTAATTAGAGCGTTTGAGTTTTTTTCTCTTAAATAGATTGGTGGCGGCTTGGAGGTTTTATTCGCAGATTCAGCGGGTTTTTCATTATCATCTTGCAATATTTTAAAACGTTTTTGCCGATTAGTAGAGGATGCGCTGTTATCCCTGGACATCTTTGGAACAGATGCAATTTTAGTAGAATTTGGGCTGCGCTCGCGCTTTAAAATTGTAATGTATCTGTCCATTCCGACTTGGACCTTGGGCTTTGGGGTGCTCTTATCTTCAGTGACAACTTGTTTAAGTGATGACCACGAGCCCGAAGCGGATGATATCGCTGAGTTAAATTTAGAAGTACTAGGCAATAATGTCAACGATTCACTAGATGGCATTGGACAAAGCGAAGTTGATCGCTGACGAAACTGTGGTTTTGCCGTTAGAGAAAGTCTATTATCAGATTTTTGGTTTTTATTAAGAGCTTCAGAACTCACAGCAAGTCTATTATCAGATTTTTTATTTTTATTGTTATCATTATGAGCATCAAAACTCACAGTAAAATAGGCATTTCTGCCGTTAGAACTCACTTCACTATTTTTTTCCTTTGGGGTACTCATAAAGAGTATTCCTCAAGGGTACTTTGTATGTTTTTTTGTTTACGGTTCTTTTTTGATTTTGTTATTTCTATATGTAAAAAAATATTAGCAAAGCAAAAAAATAAGCTTATTTATCAAAGTTAATATGTACTACGAATATTTTTTGTATGATTTTTTTTTTTGTTTTGTTTGTATGTAAGAAAAATTCCGCTATTACGTCTGTTCACTATGAAGGTACAACGAGAACGACTGCAGCAATATGACGAAATTTTAAAATAACATTTAAATAAAATAAGCTAAAAATTTTAAGCCATAAAATGAAGCTAAACTTTTTTCGACTTCTTTCACTTTACAATAGTTTTGTACTGCTAAAATCACGTTAAGTAAATACACACACAAACATATTTTTTATTATTTGAAATAAAAAATATTGAATAATTTTTTAATGAAATTATATATTCATTATTATATTTGTGTTTTAAATCAAAACTTCCCAAAATAATCTTAACCAGTCTTCTAAAATGTAAAAACATTTATACTAAAATACTAAACCTTTTTTTTAAGTTGATTAGTGCTGTTAACAGTAAATATATGTCTAATTCTTGTTTTAAGTAAATTCATACCGCTGAATGCAAGTTCAACTCAACTAAACGATTACTCCTTAAAAGTAGTATGGGTAATATTAACTTAACTTTGACCATTGTAAATTCAAAATTACAATCAATGTCCTCTGTTTTTATATTTGCCATTTCTCTTATAATAATAATAATAATAAATGTAATAAATATACATTTAGTATTTTTAAACTATTTTCCAATGAAAAAATTTTATAATTTTAAATGTTAACAAATTACATTTGTATAACTTTTTACAGCTTTAACTTATTTTTTGAAAACATGCAATTTAGATTAAAAAAAGGCTAAAAAAGTTAAATGAGTTTTTAAAAAAAGTTCAAAAAAGTAAGCGAAGAGCTAAATGAAAATTTTGAAGCTAACAGCATGTTTATAGAACACGTGACAATCAAGCCACGCACGAATGGCACACGCACGAATACGTAAGAATTTGGATTTGTAGAACACGTTAATTTTTTTTCGTCCGTCTTACGTCGTGTGGCGCTCTTAGCAATTTAGTGCCAAATCACAGTGTTGCCTTTCTGTAAATAATTTTTATTTGTTTACATTTTGTCATATAAAATTTGTATTTTTGTCATTAAAAAAGGTAACCCTTTTTGACGGCAACATGGAAGTATTTATGTAAATAAACATTTTTTATTTAAAAAAGAAATCTTTAACTTTATACACATACACAAATAATGAAAAAGCATAAAATGAGCTATTATCTTGTAAGAAAAGAAAATGAATTTCGAAAAATAATAACTACACGGCTGTTGTCAACTTTATGCTCTAATTGCCACTTACAATAATAAAAAAAAAACAAATAAAAATTTACTAATTGTAGCAACATTCACTTTTTTGCGGATATGTCAATTTTATTTTATTTATTTCATATAAAATTTGTAATTTTTTCCACCGACGAATGTAATTTTGCATTCGTGCACTTTTTGTTGTTTTGACAGCAGAAAACGTGTTATACAAACCCAAACAAAATGTCACTTGTTACGTTTTTTACAAAAATAAAATGACATTCGCGTTATACAACCGCAAACTTGATAAACGTCAGGTTTTATACGCGTATTTTAGACATATTGGGTTCTATATATAAACATGCTGTAAGTCCAAAACAAAATTAATTTAGCCCTAATAAGCTAACAAAGTCACGCAGCACTGCAATAAAATGATTGACCTGCGCCTATAGTATTTATATTTTAACCAGTGTTGCCAGTTTTTCTCTAAGGCTTAACCCCAATTTTTGATTTCTCATCCCCAAAAATCTCCAAATTGAGTTTTTTTGATTAAACTTTTTTCTTTTCTAAAAAACATAAAAATTTTTAATATTTTTTTTTGAAAAATAATTATAAAAATAACATATCTATTCAATAAAATTCATTTATATCGATAGCTACGAGTGTATTTACATTCATATAAATTAATGCCCTTATGCAAAAACGATTGTTAAAGTTAAAGCATGCTTTAAAACCGGGTTTGCCATACAAAATTCGTTCGTTAAACCAACTTTAAGTTTATCTATCGTTTTTGCATAAGGGGGTTAATTTGTACTTATAAACCTTGTCAAGCAAAAATTACACTAATTTAATTTAATATACACAAGTATAAAAAAATTTTAACCAAAGTTTACCATTTCTAAAACTTCAGAATCGAAATCTTCTGATTCATCAGCCTCAGAAACTTTGTTGTACATAGTACTTGTATTAAAAAGTTTTAGCATATCAGCAGAAGGATTAAATTTGTCACAACAAATTTAATTATTTTTAAAGTGAGTGTTAATTCCAGGGACTGAAACCGAACCCGATCCTGAACCCAAACGAGTTCAACAAGGTTCAAGTTCAAAAATATAAGAAAATAGAGAAATTTTAATCATAAATAATTTCTTAAGGTGTCTTTACACGGTAATACAAAGTATTACGACTTTGTAGAATCAAAATATTATGAAATCCGCTCCGTGTTTAAAAAAAAGAGAACAAGAGTCTGTTGTAGGCAGCGTTGCCATTCGGCAAGTTTTCCCTTTTTTTTTGAAGTTTTTTGAGATGCCAACAAGTTTTTTGAAAATATAAAGTTTTTTCAAGTTTTTTTATAAATATGTCCATAATTGAACTTTTGCAGTATATTGAATGAAAATATTAAGTTATGTTTGTATGCAATAAAACGATCTTATATTTTCTCACTCCCTTATTACTGCAACAGTGTCTAAAGGGTCAGTTAGCCTAACCATTTTCATTACTTTTCACATAACAATATCGATCAGCTGTTTTCTTTTAAAATTTTTGTACTTTTGTAGAAAAAAAGTTTTTATTTTGGAAAAAAAAGTTTTTTTTTCAGATTTAGCAAGTTTTTTTAAAAATATATATGGTAACGCTGGTTGTAGGTATTTTTCATGTTTACACTGATACTATAAGTAAAATGCAAGCAAAGATATTAAACTGCTGAGTTCATAACAAAGAATGGAAATTGCAAAAAAAAAAATGTGTACTAACAAAACTGAATATTGGAGAAACCATTTTATTATTTCAATTGTAATTTTCCACCAAATATATTTTTTATAGGTTTGTTTATTGTTTGTTTGGTTTTTCTGTACCATCAGCTACTTGATGGTTGCAGTTGTACAATATTTACAAAAACAACATGAAAATTTCCTGCACTGATTTTGGTTGCTTCTGCAAAAATGTTAACACCTTCAATTGATACCATTACTGCTGCCAATGTTTACTTTGAAATACACCTCTGGTGTGATGAGAATACTTAAGTTTCTAAAATGGTTTAGAAAACAAAACATTTACCGACCGCATGTCAAATTGTTTATCCGTATTCGCTCCTATTCGATACATTTTGCGTTTACATGATAAGATTTTGTACATTCTACAGCATTTTTTGACATGTCGTAATATATTGTATTACCATGTAAAGACAGCGTAAGAAGCAGTATACTTGCCAAAATCGGAAACAAGTTTTGAAATTCATTAGAAACCGCTATAACTGTTATAGATAAAATAAACTCGAAAAAAAACAAAAAAGTGCAAATTCCCGAAAAACTCGCTAAAAATTTCCAAACGCATTGAAGAAATCACTGAAAGGACGCTTTACTCTTTTTCCGGGTTTTTGTGCTTATCCCTTTTAAACACAAATAAAATCATTAAAAAAAAGAATTTATATAAAAATGTTATTTATTTGCTCATATTTTCGTATTTTTGCAATAAATAGTTACAACAATTTTATTTTTACCAAAAAGTATTTTTCTTTGTTGCTTGCTGCCGAATTTAAATTACTTTTTTGTAGTGAACAGAACACTTCAATTTCATTTGAAACAAACTGAAAATGAAATTATACTTTTTAAATCACTTTTACGAAATTGAGAACACAAACCAAGGGAAAATTTCACTTTCATTTAATTTTACGAATGTAGAACCTAGGCAATTATTATAAAACAATTTATTTCAAAAGATTCAATACAGTTACATACATTAGGTACATAAGTATGTAGGAAAGTTATCTCGTGAGAGCGTAAGAATTCGTACGTGATTCTTAAAAGTAATTATAAATTTGATCACGATCACACGTGATTCACAACATTTACACATCTCTATTTATAACCATTAATTTCTTATGGTAAAGTCTGCTTGAGTAAATTGTTAATTTTGCTTACGAATGTTGTATTTTTGTGAATGAAACTCCCCGCTGATTTAAGTGTGCTCTTGTGTTAAATTGGCATTCAGGCAATTTTGTAAAACTCTGCTTGGCCTGCTGACAGGAGCTGAACGATCATGCTGTTAAATCAAGATGAATGTTACAGTGACAAGTTCGAATTTCAATTGGAAAATTAACTTATTCTTACGTTTTTAAGAACTGTTCATATTGCAGTCATTTTTGGTACGACCGCATTTTTTAGGACCACTAAAATTTGTGTAAATCAACATGACATTTTAAATAATGTTACACAGAATTCTGTCGCCTATTTCAAGAGATTTTTTTTTAATAATTTTGGGTCTTTGAAGCGATTACTATTTATAAACAAAGATCTACAAACTTTTGAATTTCTTTAAACTTGTTTATTTGCTGTTGAAAGATATGTATGTATGTATATTATTTGGTTGAAGCATTTTCAGCACTGAACTCTTTATTCAACAATTTCTCTACAACAATCTTTTGTAAGAAATTTATTATTCCGCTGATTTACACGGTATTCATTGTGCTGGCATAACATGCCAGTTTGGTGGTGAGAGAGGCAAAGAGAGGGGTTTTGTGTTTGGCATAAATTTTCAACCATGATACAATTATACAGGTAACCGCGAAGCGCCAGCTGTTTTGCTTGTTTCGTGGTGCACTCTGCCAAATGTTGTTTATGTTTTACAAACACCACCCAAATGTGATACTTTTTGTAATTCTTGCCACTTTTTGATACTTTTTACCAAATGAAGAGGTACTTTTTTGTACTTTCTGTTTTATTAAAACTCTCAGCTTTAATATACAAATGTTCTACTTTTATAATAAATGTATATGTAAGTAAGATAATATGAAATCGTTTTTGTTGTCATGCGTGCTTAGCTTATGTATATCTTGCGAGTAAAAAGTATGTACACATAAATATTCGAATATACATACATATGTATGACTATAGTGATATGTATACATATATATAAATATATATATATATATATATATATATATATATATATATATATATATATATATATATATATATATATATATACAAATACATACATACATATGCATATATGCTTAAAAAAGAACCGTTTGATTTTTTTCAATTCTTCAAACAAAAAATTTTTTGCAAGTTGGTCAGTGTTAAGTGCTTTTAAATATAGCGATTTCATTGTTTTTTCGCAGTTTAATACATTACACGTGCATTAATCAATAATTTGTTTTCTGTTGTATAAAAGGAGATAAGTTTTTATAAAAATATACTTATATACATAAAGTACCCAGTAAAAAAAGACACTCCAAAAAAGTCATGAAAATGTAGAGTTTGCGATCTGGAAGTAGTGCAAATTTCGATCCGATCTAATGATTTTTACACAGGGTTGTCATTGCAAGAAGTTCTCTTTTTCGATGCCTGGTCACCGAATTGGAAGCGATTTTAAGAAAAATGTCCTTTTTTGTGTTCTATGATAATATTTTCATCTAGTAAAAATGGTTAATAGTTACTTATTTTAACAATTAGTTTCTTTTTATAGGAATTTAAACGCGAAACAGTAATTTAATGTAAATTTAAGCAAATAACTTTAAAATTTTAGACCAAAAATAGTTCATAAGTTTCTTAAAAAAAAAAACGATTTTTTTTAAATTCTGGTGAGTAATATCTAAAACTAAAGAGGAATTACAAGGTTTTGTATGACTAAAATAAACTTCTACTTGGTTTTCTGCTAACTACCAGCAAATTAAAAATATCGATTTTTTGGAAGCAATGAAAATGTACTTCCTTTAGCATGACTTCCAATTTTTTTTACTGGGGTATATTAGTTTTTTTTTCGGGTTTAAAAGAGCAGCTTGCATGTTCCAAAAAAGACGTTATTATTAAAAGGAAAAGTGCTGTGCATCTATACTTCCACCGTTATATTTGTTTATCCCCATATTACCTTGCAACGTGATTATGGAAAAGTAAGAATTTATTTTATAAAATCAGTACTTTTATTAATTATTTATCTACTAGGTTTTTAGTAAAAGCGAAAACGCATCCACAAAAACTATCATCAAATAGTGTAGCACGTGAAGACAGCTCAGCAGAATCTGAAGAAGGAAGTATTTCGTTATCGGACGACGAGGATATTGAAGAGATAAAAAATGCAAAAAAGAAGAACCTAAGGAAATATTCCACGGAGTGGGAATTAAAACATAAATGGCTGAAATTTGATGAAGAGACAAAACGACCAAACTGTGTTGTTTGCAAACAGCTCTTGATATGCCAAAAGACACATATAGATCGTCACGCCAACACCAAAAAGCATTTAGAGAATCTTAAAATAGCACATGGTAGTTCGAAAATGAACATTACACAATTCTTACCAAATAAAAATTCAGGGTTACAACGCAATGTCTCAACCGCCGAAATGAAACTTGTTCTCAGAATGATAAGTTGTAATCATTCTTTTAAATCAATGGTCAAGCTGGCTAAGTTTAATGCAACAATATACCCCGATTCAGTGGTTGCAAAGTCTGTAAGTGAAATTTTTATTAAAGCAGTGCGAGCTAAAACTTTAAGTGATTAGTAATTACTTAGTTTCACTGATTACACGTTGTATTTTTAGATAAACTTTAAAAGTTAAAATATTTTTAAAATTACATTTACCGCAGGTGTCATGTAGCCGTACCAAATCTAAAGCGATTTCTCAGTTCCTCGGCAAAGAAGGATTACTTCAGATGGTGGAAAAAATGAAAAAGCAAAATTTTAGCCTAATAATTGACGAAACGACAGACATTTCTACGGAAAAATGCTTGGTACTGGTGGTCAGGCAGTTTGATGGTTGCAAAGGAAAAACGGTTGATAGGTTTTTCCGGTTACTTCAGCCAAGCGATGGTTCTGGCGAAAGCATTTGTAATTCAATATTATCATCATTAGAAGAAAATCAAATTCCTCTAAAAAATTTCATCGGCCTGGCCACAGATAACGCATCCACAATGGTGGGAAGAAATAATGGTGTAGCGACACAGTTATTTCATATTGGCTGCGTGTGCCATTCCATAAACCTAGTAAACAACTCCTCATTATCATGCATTCCAGATGATGTTGAGCAGTTACTTAGAAATATTTTCAAATATTTCAGGAGTGCAAAAAGACAACATGACTTCAAGGAACTGCAAGGAATTTTTGATGTACCCGAGCATAAAATACTAAGGCTTTGTGATACAAGATGGCTTTCATTTGAGTCTGTTGCAACTAGAATTCTGGAGCAGTGGTCCGTTCTACACCACTTTTTTATTCGGGCACAATTCGAAGAGAAATCGGCTTCTAATTTGCAAAAGATTCGTGTTATTCTAGACGCTTTGTCACCTGTAAATAAAACATATTTAAAATTCTTGACTTATATTCTTAGAACTATGAACAAGTTTAACAGAAATTTTCAAAGTGAGTCCTCTCAAATAATATATCTTGTTTCTTCAACTAAAGATATTTTGTTAGAGCTTTACAAAAATTTTTTAAAAAAAGAATACATAAATACAACAGAGTTAGAAAAAATTGATTTTAACAATGTTTTACACATCAAAGATATCTCAAGTATATACATTGGTCATGAAGCCGAATCCGAACTATTGTGTACGGAAAATTTTTCTAAAATTTGTATAATTGAAATTAAAAGTAAATTATTGAGTTTTTACCAAAAATTGTGTATGGAACTAATAACAAGAATCGATATAAAAAACAAGAAGTTAAATGTATTGAAGTATTTAGATCCCATATATATAGTGTCTAATGAAGATATAAACTATTTCGAATTAGTTTCAGAGTTTAAAGATGTTATAACTGACCCAGATGCATTTATAAATGAATTAAAACTACTAGAAAGTAAAATAAATGACACGAATTATGAAAACAGATTTAAGATTCTCAATGCTGAAGATTTTTGGCGTGAAATAGGAGCATTGAAAAATAGATTTAATGAATATATATATCCAAACTTGTACAAATTGGTCTCACACATTTTTACATTGCCACACAGCAGTGCTTCTGCTGAGCGGGTATTCTCTAAGTTGGCTTTAATAAAAAATAAAGTAACAAATAGGCTAAATGTAAATACTTGCGAATCCATGCTTTTATCATTAAGTTTATTAGATACTAGCCTTGAAAATTGGGTTCCAAGTGAAGAACTTTTACGAAAGTACAGAAATCGCTTTAAAAATAATTCATCGTAACAGATACACCGATAATTGTTTTTTACGATAAATTGTTTTTTAGTTTTCATAATTATATGTATATGCTGAATTCAAAAGGTAGTCATAAAGGTCATATTGTCATAACGTTTTAAGCTATTTTAATTTAGTTGTTTTTGCTTTTAGTTTTTCTTTCAAACAAAAATTTTAATACATTGTAACAATATGACTTTCATGACTGCAGTTTGAATTTCCCAATATTGTTTTTTGTTATGTTTTTTTTAAATGTATGAAATGTTATATGAAATTTTAAATTTTTGAATTTAAAATTTGAATTTCCCAATATTGTTTTTGTTATGTTTTTTTTTAAATGTAAGAAAAGTTATATGAAATTTTAAATAAATTGAAACAAATATGTATAAAAAAATAAATTTGGTGTACTTATTATGATTTTAAATAGGTGCCACTTTTTTTTTAAATCCCCTTTTTGGTGCCACTTTTTTTTCTAAATCCCCTTTTTGTGCCACTTTTTGAAATTTTCGGACGGTAACACTGGCTACAACCCCGCATTACCAGCACAAAACCAATACACACACAACTTAAAAAACTGCAAATGTTAAATGAATACGAAAAACACTAACACACACAAAGCTGTGTATACGTATACATTTTTATGCCGGATGAATTAGACTCGTGTGTTCTTAAAAGAACAAAAATTGTGCGGCATAAAAATTAGTCTCGTGTAAACTACCTCATTGGGCATATTGTCATAAGTTTATTAACCCCGACCATAAAAAGGGGTGTTATAAGTTTGTAGTGTGTGTCTGTGTATCTGTGTGTCTGTCCGTGTCCATGTACAGCCCAAACGGCTCGACCGATTTTAATTAGTTTTCTCCGTTTGAAAGGTGAATTGATCGAGATGGTTCTTATTCATGTTTGAAGAAAATCGGTCCAGCCGTTTAGAAGATGTCGCATCTTTTCTAGATACATATATCGGGGGGTTTTAAAATTTTTAATTTTTGTTATTTTAATTTGAAATTTATTTTCTGGTGGTACAGCTTTTACTACGTTTATACGCAGGGCTTATTTGCAAATAAAACTGTAAATTGTTGCCATATTATTGTTTTTATTGCGACTTACTAATTCAGAAAACTATTCACGATTAACGCACTATTTGCAAATAAAATGTTGAGGTTGCCACGCTTACAAATGTTTCATAACAAAAAACAATAAATGTATAAATATTGCACAAAAACATAGCTAGAAGCAAATAATGACAATTAAAACAAATAACTATTTGATATTTTATACATTTACACTATTTTTTTTATCAACATAAGTTACACTTATCCCTAAATAAAAGCGGCAAGCGTCGCGTTAGCAGCAGGGCACGTATTTTCAGTACAATCAAACAATATTTTCACATTTAAATGTACTGAAAATGCGTACCTTGCTGCTAACGCAACGCTTGCCGCTCTTATTTAGGTATGAGGGTAAGTTTTCTGTAGAAGTGCTACCAAGTTGGTGTACTTTTGCTGTGCTGTATAAACAGTGAGTTAATCTATTTGCAAATATTTTTATTTGCAAATAGTGCGCGTATAAGCGTAGTATTTGTTTATATGTATTTTATATTGTTTCTGTAACAAGCCATCAGTAGACTTCAGGATGCGTGGTTGAAGTTACTGACGGCTTGTTACAGCAACAATGAAATACATACATACATATAGACAAAGCTGAACCGCCAGCAAATAAATTTCAAATTAATAATCTTTTTTGCTGCATTAAAGTGTCGGCTTAAAGTATTTGGGATTTTATCAATTAAAACGCTTACTTTTCTTGTTACATAGACATACGTATGTACATACATACATACATATATGTATGTACATAAAAACTAGGGATGTAACTAGGGTTTGGGATTTCCCGGACTTTTGCACTTCCCGGGAATCGGGAATTCAAAAATCAAGTTCCCGGGAATTCCCGGGAAAAGCTAATTTTCTAAATTAAATACATTTAGTAAATGAAAGTTGGTGAAATTTCGATTGTTTTATTAATGTAAGCATTCTTTTGAAATAAAAGTTAATAAAAAAGCAGTTCTAAGACAAATTTTTAAGAATTTTTAATTGAATTTAAGCAAATGGAATAAAGTTATAACACAGCAAAAGATCATATAAAAACCAATTGACGACTGTTACCACAATTAGTAGACAATTTTCTAATAAGACATACCTTCATTTTAATAAGAATTTGCCTTGCTTGTTTCTCATTCTTTTTGAAAAAGTTCCAGGCGGTTTCTTATCGTTAAGTGCAAGCAGCTTACAGTACCATACTGCGCTGCGCCGAATTTTGAATACCCTGAACCACAGTATGTCTTAGTGTCTTTCATTTTATTTCTCCTAAAATATTTTCTGCAGGGTTTCCATAATAGCGTCTACTTGTAATCAATTTAAGTTTTGTCAACTCAGAGTTCTTATAGCTTAAAATTTTCACTACACTTTTCAAAATTTGTTCACTAATTCGGCGAAAAGTCACTTCAAGTTCGCTTAGCATCGAATTATTTACTTTAGGAAACGGTTATATCATTGCAATCATTGATACTTATACAATTTATTCCACTTTTTTTAGGAGATATGGTATGACCTCAATTTAATGGAATTTTTATGAAATTTCAGACTAGATTTGAATAGCTCACATTTTTATTTTATATTAAAATAACATGGACATTTTACTTCTTGTTTATCGGAGTCGAAAGAATTCTTTCTTTCTTACAGTTACATTTAAAACAAAAACTCAATTTAAATTTTAAGATTAAAAAATTTCCTTCGAACAAGGTATATGTAAGTGTTTGAACAGACGATGAAAAACGTGTCAACGTTCGTGTAAATTTAGTCATACAATCATTCAAACGAACTTTTGTAATATATAAAAAAATAATAAGTTTTTATATTAAAGTAAAATTGGATTATAAATTCTATATATTTATGAAATAACATGCACTTTTAATTTCCCGTTTTCCCGGGAAAATCTCAAAAATTTCCCGGGAATATTAGACAGACAATTCCCGCCCGGGAATTCCCGTTTCCCAAACCCTAGATGTAACGAATGTTCGCATTCGCTTTCGGATTCGCAAATAATTCACTTACTTTTGCTATTTGCATTCGCTTTTGCATTCGCTAAAATGTATGCGAATATTTAAAGCGAATACTAAAGACAAAAATATTGGAAATATTTTCCATTTTTTAAAAAGAAAAGGTGTTTGAATTGTGCGAAAATAGTTTCTACTTAAGAGTAGTCTCTTAAAACTTTTGAAAAATGGAAAACACCATTCATTACTTCGTACAAAAAATTTTAAATGCAAAAATATTAACTAATCCTTCTTTGTTGTAAATTTTTTGCGAAACAACTGCCACTCATATTATTTCGCATGAAAACTTAAAATGCTGCAGATATATTTTATGTTTTTCCCAAGATGAACAGAGTACTACTTCTGCAAAAAAGTTTCATGAAAAATTTTTCTTAATATGTATTCTGGTAGAATTTTACAGGAAATGTTGAACTTAGTACAAGGTCTTAGGGCCTAAGTACGAATGGGTTGATTGCCTAACATTCTGTAAATTTATTTTTAATTACACTATGGAACATTTTTGGGATTATTGTCTGGGGGGTGAGAAATTTCAAGTCAGGGTGATGGTACTAGGTCAGTATAATAAACCCCTCAAAGGGTTTGGCGTTCGTATGTGTCAGTTTTTTTATGGCCTTTTAAATGTTTTCCTTATCTTGATGCTTTTTCGCTTAGTTGTAACATTTTGGCAAAAACGTAGTTTAACATAACTCGAGAACCACTTGTCCGATTTTGATGAAACAAATTTAGAAAAATTAAGAATTACAATTTCTCTAATCTGTTTCTATACCGTTTTCCTATATGTGCAACAGTTTCGAAGTTAAAAATGAATGTATGAAGGGAAAGAAGTATTTTTTGCCTAAAAATTTAAATATTTTTTTTTAAATTCATAAAAAATCCAAAATGGAAAAAAGTGCCAAAACTTATTACTTTCGCGTAAAGTCACATAACTAACTCATGAGCAAAAAAAGGGATAGATCATGAAAATCGATGCACGCGTTTCTCATTTATTCACAATTAGGTAAATGTATGAATTTCAAAAATTTGCTCCAGATATGCACAACATTATTTGGAGAAAACATTGACACTCACAAGCCGAACTCTCTCATATTTTTCTACTGTACTAAAAGAGAAATATTGATGTGGCAACACTGGTTCTGTAATGTTCACATAAAACATGCATTGTCATTATACATTTTCTCTTTCTCACACTGGTTCTGTGATTTTTGTCATTCAACAAGTGCCGACGAACGCGAACAGTAAAAGTGATTTTTCTCCAGTTTTTTAAAAGTGACCAAAAGAGAACAGAATATGGAACTGTGCAAGCCAGATATAAATAGCTTTTGATACTGCTGTGGTCAATATGTCTCAACACATAAAAAAGTGGAAATTTCAGTACTCATTTTGTTCAAACATACGAGATGTACTTCAACCAAAATGTTATAGTGAACGAAAATTGGGTACCAAATATAGTGTGTAAAAGCTACTACAACCGTCTAATGGATTGGAAAAATAGAAGACGTGAAAGTATGCCATTCGGTATCCCAATGACTTGGACTAATCCTGGCGAAGGTCACAATCCATTGAATTGCTATGCATGTGCGAATAAAGGAGCCGCAAAAAGGATAAGAAAATCGTATAATTATGTTGGTGTTGCAAGTGCCGCAACACCATTGCCTCATTCGGACCACATTCCTGTGCCAAAAGCTTCTAGCCCAGATATTTTCTCTTCTACGACTGCTCCGACATATCATGCACGTGATGATCCCCCATATGAGCCATCAGTATCCAATGTGCCAATTTTAATAAATCAAAATAAGCTTGATTCAATTGTTGCCAAGTTGGAAATCAAACAATTTGTTGGCACCCGGTGTGAAAGTCACAGCTTATCGAAGTCGTCAAGCAACACTCCAAAGTTTATTCCTTGTGAATGATGAAAAAACTTCTGCATATTGCCCGGATGTAGGAAAATTCATGGACGCAATGGAAATAAAATATGAAGCAGATGACTGGAGATTATTTATTGACAGTTCAAAACTCAGCTTGAAGGCGGTTTTACTGCATAAGACCAATAAAAAACCTTCAGTTCCAATCGCCTATAGTACAGAAACGAAAGAAACATATGATTCACTGGAAAATATTTTAAAAATGGTTAACTACGCCAAACATATGTGGCGCATATGCTGCGATTTAAAAGTTGTAGCAATGCTTTGCGGTCTTCAAAGCGGCTATATAAAATATATGTGCTTTTTGTGCGATTGGGACACACGATTTTCCGGTGACCAATATGCATGCCACGGATGGAAACTCAGAGAGCACAGCAGGTTACAAACGGCCAATATTATTCGTGAGCCTCTAGTGCCGAAGGAGAAGATATTGCTGCCTCCACTGCATATTAAACTTGGAATTGTTAAGAATTTTATCAAAACTGTCGCCAAAAGAGATGAAGTTTTCTTGTGTTTGAAACTAATTTACCCGAGACTCAGCGAAAGTAAAATTAAAGAAGGTAAGTTATAATATCACATTCATTTCCCATGATTTTCCATCTTAACAAATTAATTTTTTCCAATCAGGCGTACTAAATGGTCCAGATATACGAAAGCTGATTAAAAGTGACGCATTCAACAATATTATGATTGACGCTGAATTGAATGCATGGCAGGCAATCAAAGAAGTAATAGAAGGCTTGTTGGGAAAGCATCGTTCTAACAACTACGATGTTTCTGTCGCAAGGATGTTAAGAGCATTCTCGGAAATTGGTGTCCACATGTCCTTGAAAATCCATTATTTACATCATCATCTGGACTACTTCAGCAAACAATTGGCTACCGAATCTTATGAGCAAGGTGAACGCTATCATCAAGTCATTTGAAATGAGGTAATACTGATTTTTTATTTTTTCAAACTCATTTTAATAAAAAAAAAATTTCAAGAAATAATTAATAATTCAAATTTTAACTGGATTATTTTTAGCAATACACTATACTGCAGATATTAATTTAGCTTTTAATAGTGTTAATCATATTTGTCGAGATGTTAATTATGGATGATTATTACGAACTATACACGCAAAAATAAATAAATAAAATAAAAATAAAATATTATAAAAATGTTTACTTAATTTTTTTAGTAGTTTATGGCCAGAAGTCTGGAGTTATTGGGGAAAATTTATAAAAAAGGCGATAAATGACACTTTTTTGAATAAAAACAAATATCAATATTCTTGTCAAAATGGGATACCTTCACTTAATTGTAAATAAAAGCAGAACGCGCTAATCGATTTCTATGATCTATGTCGCATTTTGTTTAAAGGTTATGTGACTTTACACGAAATTAATAACATCTGATCCTTTTTTCCGTTTTGGATTTTTTATGAATTTAAAAAAAAAAATTTAATTTCTAGGCAAAAAAATATTTTTTTGCCTCCACAAATTTATTTTTACCGGTAAAACTGTTGATTATAAAGAAAAACGTTATATGAACGGATTAAAGAAATTGTAATTCTAAATTTTTTTGAGTTTGTTTTAGCAAAATCGGACAAGTGGTTCTCGAGTTATGTGAAACTACGTTTTTGCCAAAATGTTACAACTAAGCGAATAAACATCAAGATAAGGAAAAAATTTAAAAGGTCATAAAAAAACTGACACATACGAACGCCAAACCCTTCGAGGGTTTTACTATACTGACCTAGTACCATCACCCTGACTTGGAATTTCTCACCCCCCAGATTGGCTGTTGTACTGTGTTATTATATATACTTATTTTAATATGATCTCATATATCTTTCAGTTTAACAATTTTTATTTCTAATAACTTATTAAATATTTGCTGAATTCAAGACTCAAGTAGGTCTAAGTATACAACACAACTTCATGTTCTTGGACAAATTTATTTTCATGTGATTTTTTTAACCTATTGTAATATTTGCATTCGCTTTCGCATTAGCATTCGCTTTCGCAAAAATTAAAATGTATTATTCGTTTTCGCATTCGCATTCGCTAAACTGGTATTCGTTACTTCCCTAATAAAAACATAAGTCCAAAAAATAAATAACTACATACGTAAAATAAATAAAAAATTATTTTTATTTAAACTACCTTAGCGCCACTTACGGCTTATAGCAGTTTGGAAAAAAAAGTGATCATTTTGTCGCCTTGAGTCAATGGCGCGTAGTCATAGTCAAAACAAAGTACACTTTAAGAAGTTAAAACCAGTTTTTGTATAACAATACTGGTTTTAAACTCTTAAAATGTACTTTGTTTATGACTATGACCAGTGCTGCCAGAATGATGATTTCTATCATATTTTTGATGATTTTTGGGCCAAAATATGATTTTAAGATTTTTGTTCTCGAATGATGATTTTTAATTTTGCAAATTATGATTTTTACTTTCAATACATACATATATATATATGTATGTACAATTTTTTTTGTTGTTCTAGAATGTTTATCAATAGCTACACCTATAAAGAAAACATTTTTGTTCCAGCGAAAATATTCGTCTTCATGGAAACAGAAGGAACAGGAGGAGGGAGAGCACAACTCTCCCTCCTCTTCTGGGATCATTTGAAAAAAAAGTATAAGAAAACGTCACTTTACAAAAAGAAGGCATGTTAGAGAAGTGACGAAAAATCCGTCCGGAATATATTCAAATCTTGCACAAATGTATACCAAATCGCTTCAAAGAAGTCATTCGTCGCCAAGGAAAAGCAATTTGCCTCCAAATTTTAGAGTATAAAACAACTGCACATCAGTGATGCAAAATTTGGCACAATTGGGCCATTTGTGGCACTTTTGGATGTTTGTGGCCCTATGGTACTTTCTAGGATATTTTGGCCCCTTCAGCTCAAAATTAAACTAATTCCTTCAAACCTTTGAGTACACTTTTTAATTCAGTTTTCTTCGTTTTAAGAACTACTTTTATTTTTGAAGATTTTTATTTAAACTGGTTTTCGAAATCTGTATTATAGTATTATACCACTTGCTATTAACCTTTTTCAAAAGGAAACAGAACAAGTAAATAGGCAATATCGCAAGTTCCAGAATTTAAACAGCTCAAAGATTTAAGTAGAAGTAAATTTTGCAAAAGGATTTCGACCATTAAAAATCGTTTATGTAAACTTTTGTGTACAAATATATACGGAATTATTCAAGAAACTCTTTGTATTCACCAATCCTCAGACTGAAAATTTATATTGAAATCAAGAATAAAATTTGAAAATTCGCTTTTGTTTTCAATATAAATTTTCAGTCGAGAGTTTTCTTTCGATATTGTGAAACAGGCCATAATAGAAGAAATCGTTGTCATGTAAAAATACTGTGGCAAATTTAATACAATAAAAAAAATTTATGAAATCTAGTTCTAATAATTGTTATGATGGAGATATTTTAAAACTTAACACAAAAAATGCTTTTAAACAGGGGTAAATGGAGGAACTATTGGACTTAGAATTTAGAGATTATGTTTAATAAAATTAGAATTACATAAATATTGTTTTTTAACTAAAATTTAGTTTTTAAGCAATATACATACATATAAAATATGTATTTACCTTAATTTAACAAAAAATACTTTAAAAAATTTTAACTTTTGTCGCTAAGTTCTGTTTTGGCTCTAAACAAAATAAATCATTGAAAAACTTTTTTGGCCCTATCAAAGGTATTTTGGCGCTTTACCTTTCCTAGTATTTAATTTTGCCCTAAACCAAAAAACCCAAAATGCATCACTCCTGTACATACATATGTACCTTATATGATAAGAACATTGGCAATGTCGAATACTTATTTTGTTTGAATTTCTTAACTAATTTTTCATTTAATGTAATTTTTATATAAGTTACTTTAATGATCTCATTTTTTATTGAATTCAATTTGAAAATGCTTTCTAAATTCTTTTTGTAAAATAAGCTAGTAAATACCTTTTTATTGATAAAAACAAATTAAAATTGGTGTACGTCGAATAGTTTTGTTTGTCCACTGTAAATATGTCAATTGTAACTTCTATTATTTGAAAAAAAATTGGACTTGTGATGATTTTTATCTTCAAAATATGATTTTCTTTCCGACAAATGAATATTTTCTTCGCAAAACTTCTGGCAGCCCTGACTATGACTATGGCCAATATCTTTTCTCCTCTTATTTAAGCGGCTCATTTATCGGTTTGTAGTGACTTAAGAGTGCTTAGAATTTGACTTCAACATGACTTTGGATTTTTATTGCTTAAATTCGTGTACAGAGATGAATATATTATTCATCAACCTTTTCAAATCATTCAGATGTTTGCATTCATTGTCTGGCGGTGGCATTTTATTCAAGTGTCCAATGTATTTTTTATAACTCTCGGAATTGTTGTCGGTTTCTCGTCTTTTTGATGCACCGACTGACTCAAAACTAGACAAACACAAACAAACATATGTACATGCAATAACCATAATGGTCATCATTAAAAGAAATTTACTTGCAGCATCTTAGCAACCGCAATATTAGCCACTCGAATCAATTGACGACAAAATGCAACATTAGCACTCGTATTAACCGACGGCTCTTACGAATGCTTATATTTCAGCTTACTTAAGATACTGGTAAAAAAAATATATTTTTTCCTTTTGTTTTATTGAAACATTTGGAGGCATTTATTTGTTTTGTATAAGAAAAATAACACGAAAAGTGATGATTGTCAACACTGCAGTTGCAATATTTGTATTTTTTATTCTCTTTGTTTTTCTCGTTTAACTTTTAAATAAATAATAAAATATCAACAAAGGACTGAGAAAGTGTCATAAAAAACCCCAGAACGTTTTTAAAGGTGTCATAAAATTTACTAAAATTCCCTAAATTGAAGCGTTTATTAGCACATTGCACCAGGGCCAGTTTTAATTAGTCATTATGTTGAATAATAAATCACGTAATAAACAATTTATTTATATAAATTTTTAACTAATTAAAAAAAAATTTACAGGGAAATAATTGTTAAGACTTTTTTATTTTTCTTTGTAAAGACCACTTTTAATTATACAAAAAAAAAATTTTACTTCCCGCTTGGTCAACAAATACAAACACAAGCAGATAACAAGTAAGGGCGACTTTTTGAGTTCAAGATTAGAGATTAAATTAACCTTAATCTTCATTCGTGATTTTTGGGTAGTTGATTATATGGTTTTACCTGATAGTTTAAGCGGCCAGTCTTGGTGGTTTAATCTTGCATTAATGTTGACAACAAAAACTTGTGAAAACTATAATTTCTTGTAAAAATTATATGATAAAATAATTTAAAAACACATGAATAAATATATATATATTTTATATTATTTATCTATTTTTTGTTTTAAAATGTGCAATCTTTTACTTGTAATTACTAAAATATGGCAGTTTCTTCTTCTTCCCACAAAAAATCAAAGGGTGTCGACAACATGCATGACTTTTGCACAGAAAATGTTGCCACTATTTTGTTCCGCAGTATGGTAATACTACACATAATAAGAAGTTTAAACTACCACTTAAAATATCAAACTGAAATAATCTTATTTCTAAGATTATAAACTTTATTCATTTGTTGAATAAAACACAAACTGTTTTCTATTTGTACTACTTTATTTTATACTTCAAAAAATATTCAACCCATCCGATAAATTAATACCGGATAAAGATGTTTATCGTTCGAAGACACAAAGCAAAGTGATTTTATTAATGCGAGCAGTGCTGCTTTTATACTATTTCAAAACATGGTTGTAAATATTTAGGAAAAAAATATGAAGATAAATAACAGAGTCGTACTTCAATAAAATCCGTTAAGTTTGAAATTACATACTTGGTAGAGTTGTATTCTGAAGTAGTAACATTTAGTGTTAAACAGAGTTGCCTAACTAATACATATTACATTAATATAAATCCGTTAATTTCAAAATTAGATTTAAAAGTGAGTAAATATTAAAATGAAGTGTTTCAGTCTCCCCCTTTGATGCTGAAATCGTCCCGATGAGGCATCAAAATTCATTTTCTTGGCCGTCCTCTGGTTCTTATTTTGTTCATGGGCTGAGCTGATTGATTTGTTGACCCTACTACTGGAGTCAAGGCTGAGGCATGATAAGTTCCTAATGGTATGTTCAAATCATCTTCATGAGCTATCGTGAAGCAGGTTGTACCTTTCTTATCTATGATGACGTAGGGACCGTCTCGTCTTGGAATAAATTTGGAGGTAACGCCTTTATTGCTGTTGCTTAAAATGTGTGTGTCTACTAAAACTTTTGACCCAATTCCTATTGGAGGCTGGGTACGTCTTTGGCTATTACTGTTCTTCTTGTTGTGGTCTTGTTGCTTATGAACATTCTCCTTAACATCTTTGAAAGTATTTGCTAGGTTTTGTAGGTACGGTGTAATTTCAGCCACAAAACTTTCAGACTGAATTATTGATCTCAAATCGTGCTGTATATCATCAAGTGTACGAAGCTCTCGACCAAATGTTAAATATGCCGCTGTGTTTTTTGTGCTTTGACATATGGTTGTGTTCATCGCGAACCGAATACTAGGCAGTTTTTCGTCCCAGGATTGGTGATTATTTCCAACTAAAATCGCAATTTGTGCCTTCATATCTCGGTTCTTACGCTCGACCGGGTTAGCCTCAGGGTGATAAACTGGAGTTAATATATGTTTAATGTTTAAGCAAAAAACAACTTTTTGCATAACTGCAGACACAAACTGTACTCCATTATCGCTGATAATTTTTCTAGGAATACCAAAGCGTAGAAAAACTTCGTTGATGAGTGTTTTAGCACAGGATTCTGCTGTGGCGACTTCTAATGGGAAAAGTTCAACCCATCTACTGGCAATATCTTCTATAATAAAGATCCATTGAAACCCTTTTGGAGACACAGGCAATGGACCAAAGAGATCAATCGCAACTATTTCGAATCTCTGGTTACATGATACCGTTTGATATAGTCCTGCTGGTTTTAGATTGGTGGCCTTGTACCTTTGGCATTCTATGCATTCTTTGACATGCTTTTCTATATCTTTTCGGATTCCAGGCCAATAGTACCTAGATGTAATTTTGTGTGTTGTTCTTTCAATGCCGTAGTGACCGGCGGTTTCATCGTTGTGGTAGTACTTAAGGATGTCAGGCCTTTCTTCCGTGGGTATCACGAGTTGAGCATCTTCGGAGTCATCGTTACTGTAGCAATAAAGAACGCCAGCATTCATAATGTACCCTCTTTTGGACCAATACGGTAAATCTTCGGTATTATTCTCCAGACATCGTATTATTGTTTGTAGTTGTAGGTCATTAAGTTGGCTCTGTCTGATTTCACTTGCGTTTTTCTTTGGCATGTCAATAGCAAATGAGCAAACTTCGCAAGGATTTAATTCACTGTGATTATCTTCACATGGTGGTCTGGAAAGAGTATCGGCAATGACATTTGTCTTTCCGGGCTTGTATTCGATTTGAATATCAAATGATTGTAGCTGTAAAGCCCAGCGGGCTAGACGTCCAGTTGGTGTCCTTATACTCATCAACCACTTTAAGGGCTGGTGGTCAGTGACAAGTTTTACTGGAGCTCCTTCAATGTAGCCACGATATTTTTGGACAGCCCAAACAATTGCGAGTGCTTCTCGTTCAATCGTAGAGTAATTGCGTTCTGCATCAGATAACAGCCGGCTGGCATATTCAATAGGATGCTCATCTGCACCCTCCCCCTGGAGCAAAACTGCCCCTAAAGCATAACCACTAGCATCTGTTTTGAGAATAAATGGTTCGTTATCAATTACCTGTTTCAAAATAGGGGATGATGTGAGTAATGTCTTCAGCTTATCAAATGACAACTGTTGCTCTGGGCCCCAGCACCATACCGCGTTCTTCTTTGAGAGAGATGTCAATGGCTTAGAAATGTCGGCAAATGATGGTATAAACCGGCGGTACCATGAGCATGCTTGAAGAAATGATAGAACTTCTTTGACGTTTCTAGGTTTCTTTCTATCATATAACGCTGCTACCTTGTCGGCGTCTGTCATAATTCCTTCCGGTGTAAGCACATGGCCCAAATATTTTACTTCACTGCACGCAAAACGACATTTTTCCAGGTTAACTTTAAGACCAAATTCTTTTAGCCGCTGGAAAATGTGTTTTAGATCTTGGAGGTGTTCCTCAAAACTGGGTGAGCAAGAAATGATGTCATCCAGGTATGCCAATAATACAGTTTCCCCCAAAGATGCCTTCAATCGGTCAATTAGTCTTTGAAAAGCTGCAGGAGCATTTCGTAAACCAAATGGCATACGTGTAAATTTGTACATTCCAAAAGGTGTTACGAATGCTGTTTTATCCTGGTCTGAAGGATGAACGCCGATTTGCCAGTAACCACTCTGTAGATCAATTGTTGACATGTAGCTGGTAACTTTGGCCTCGTGCAGTATATCATCTACTCTTGGCAATGGGTAGCGATCTGGTTTTGTAATCGAGTTTAGCTCACGGTAATCAATACATACACGGATTCCGCCAGTTTTTTTAGGTACCATCACTACTGGCGCAGCCCAGGGAGATTGACATTCGACAATGACTCCAGAGTCTATCATTTTATTAATTTCATCCTTCAGTTGACTTTTCCTAGCCGCCGATAACCGATACGGAGGGATAGCAATCGGATCATGGTCTTCTGTGTGTATTCTATGTATAGCATAGGGTGTAACGCCAGATGATTCTCTGAAAATTGACTCATTTAGAAGTAGAACTTTCTCTAATTCATACTTTTGACATGCAGTAAGACTAGCACCATCAGTTTCTTTTAAAAATTGTATGTCCATCGAGAATAGGGGTGTAAAATAGTCATCTGTATTTTCCACTTTCCGAGTTTTATTTGGTGGTGAAAATGCATTGAGATGAGTTTGTTCCTCTGCAGGTGTTGTTGATCTGAATATAGATTGGATGAATTGCGGAGAATAGTTATCGGAATCTGGTGAAAGGGGTCTACTTTTTTGACTTTCAGCAAATTTTTCTTTTAAAATTTTTTCCAGAGCATGCGACGAGTCTTCTTGAATTAAAAAATTCGGTGTTTTAGGTAAAGGGGAACCCTCCATCTTTGTGTTGTGTAATTTTGGCGTCGAAAGTAAGGGTGATAGCACATTTTTTCGTTCAGCAAACTTTATAAACGGTGACATCTCTTTTATAGCTCGTGTACATGGGGATGTCTCTGCTGTAATTTGCATTGAACAAACAGTGGTTTCCATCGGATTAGTAAATGGGAACTTCTGCCTGGGTGTATCTTCGAAATACCAGAACTTTTGCGCCATGTTAAGTACGATTCCTGACTGTTCAAGAAAATCGGCACCGAGAAGAGTTCTATTTTTCGTGGCATTTGGTAGGAATATTAGCCTTATTCTTCTAACTCTGTTACCTATGGTAATATCACAGATAGTAGACATAACCCTGTTGGTAGAGACCGACCCATCCGCCAAAGTAACTTCCGCATGCACATCTTGAAACTCACATTTATAGTTAGTAAGAATCTTTTTTAGTTCCGGACCGGCAACGCTAGTTTTTGCTCCACTATCAAATATAACTTCACCCTTATGACCAAAAAACTCAACATGTGTTGTTGGCAAGGAATGTCCAATAACTGTAGATGAAATCGAATTAAAAGATAGGTATTGAGGGCTGTTTTTACCAATTTTATTGCAGGTGCTGCAGTTGGACCTATATACGCCAGGTGCGCCACATCCGTAGCAGGAAAATGAAGGTTTTTTCATCAATTCTGGCTTTTGTTGTTGCTGTGATGTATACTGTTGTGTTTGTGGTGCTGTTTGATGATGTTGCCCTTCGTCGCGTTTTTTCTTTTTAAAACAAGTTTCAGCAGAATGACCTTTGATTCGGCAAAAACTGCAACGAGTTGTGTTGACTTCTTTCTTCATTTCTGTAGGGGCTATCGTCAAAGGTTGAGTTTCCAAAAAAAACATTTCTGCTTCACGGCTGGCAGAAATTAAGTCTTCAAATTTTTTAATATTTTCGCGACGCACACGGTCCCTTATGTTGATGTTGAGAAGGCCATATACCATATTTAGTTGCATTGTTTCACTTGGTTGTTCCTTAAGCTGTGAAAGGAGTAGGCGTTTCTTGCAAACAAAGCTGTCAGTCGGCTCATTTTTTTGTTGCTTGTCATCGAAAAACTGTGCGATTATGCGCCAATCGGGTAAAGGAGGCGTAAACGTGGTACGAATAAGTGATGCGGCATGCTCAAACGTTGTCACACTATCTTTTACCCCAATCCACCAAGATGCAGCGTAGTCTTCTAAAAGTAGCGGCATTCCCCGTAAGGCGTCAGTGTCAGAAATTTTTTCAATATCCTTGAAAACGCTGATTGCTGATAAAAATTCTTCTACCGTGGCGGGATCTCTTTGTCCTCTAAAACGAGCACTGCATTGAGTAAATGATCCACTTTTGGCATTCACACCCATTGCAGCTAGTATTTGCTGAAACTGTTCAGCTGAAAAAGTGGCCATTTCCTTACTCGGCCCTTTCGCAAATGAGTCGTCAGCTTCAATTTTTGGAGGCGTTGAATCTTCCTCGTCACTTTTATAGTCTTCTGGTGTGGTATTTTCAGTAGCCACTAAGTTGGGCGCCAATGAAATAATCTTATTTCTAAGATTATAAACTTTATTCATTTGTTGAATAAAACACAAACTGTTTTCTATTTGTACTACTTTATTTTATACTTCAAAAAATATTCAACCCATCCGATAAATTAATACCGGATAAAGATGTTTATCGTTCGAAGACACAAAGCAAAGTGATTTTATTAATGCGAGCAGTGCTGCTTTTATACTATTTCAAAACATGGTTGTAAATATTTAGGAAAAAAATATGAAGATAAATAACAGAGTCGTACTTCAATAAAATCCGTTAAGTTTGAAATTACATACTTGGTAGAGTTGTATTCTGAAGTAGTAACATTTAGTGTTAAACAGAGTTGCCTAACTAATACATATTACATTAATATAAATCCGTTAATTTCAAAATTAGATTTAAAAGTGAGTAAATATTAAAATGAAGTGTTTCAAAACTCAATTAATGTGAGATTAAGTTAATTTTAGGATTAGCTAATTATAGAAACAAACTAATCTTAATCCAGAACCCAAAAAGTCGCCCTAAGCAGTTTTGCAACATCAATGATAATTAAATACGGGAAAATATAAAACAATTTAGTTTACTTGGTATGGAGGTGCAATACTAAGACTATCTTAGAATTATTAAATAGCAGCACGGTTTTGGACATCTCACGAGCAAGTAAACAATGCCCAATTTTTTGGTATTGTATCGAAGTGACGTCGATGTTCACTGAAATAAGAGTGAATGTAAAATATATGTATATTAACCACAGAGTGTAGCGTGAAATACTCAACTATTGCTAATATCGAAAATAAAATAATTGAATCAAATTCTGTAATTGAAAAATACTGAAAGGTCACTTACTATTAATTGCTTTAGAGAAAAAAGTTATAAATTTTTTCACAAAACAAATATGAATGTATGTGTCTGTATACTACATATATGTACGTACGTTGGTAAAGGGTATATAAGATTCGGCACAGCCGAATATAGCACTCTTACTTGTTCAGTATCTTGCCCAACCTCCGGTAGATGTGCGCAGAGGTGGTTAAAATCTACAGGTGTTTTAAGCTTTCTAGCAGCGCGCCACAAAGGGTAGTTAGATGCTGGTGTGAATTCAAGACCTTCCAAATAATTTGTAAGAGATGCAGTTTTTCCAAATGCAATCAACTCTTGGAGTCGTTTAGTGCACTCTTTAAATCTGATTTTAAGTTGTGGTGATCTGCGCTTGCCATTCCCTTCTAGCTCTTCTTTTTTCACAGACGAGACGTTCAGTATCCGTATAATAAATTCTATTAAGCCCACTCTGCGAATGGGAGACAGTGGCATATTCAGCAGCCTGTTTAATATTTTAATTAAGGTTGGCAATGTTAGATTCAATATCATCGGTTTTCCGTGCAATGACTACTAACATATTTTTTGAATCCAAGCCAATTAACGCAATTTACCATCTTCACATATGGATGAGGTAAGTCAATTCTTAATGGGGTACAAATTGTAACGATCGTGGGAGAGTGATCGGACGAGAGATCTAGAGAAGCTTTATCTGGAACTTGTGTTAACAACGCTCGATATCTAGGTGTAATAAGACGCGAACCCCAGAACGTATGTGTTGCATTGTAGTCGCCAGCTGCTACAAAACAAGGTCCATGAGATTTTGTAGAAATTCTCGTATTGATCCGCAGTGACTGAAAATCTGGGAGGGGAGTAAATTGATGATATCACGAAATTTTTAAAAAAAATTTCAATGCCAATATTTGTTGCTTGTAGATGTTCTTCACAAATGTTGTCAAGAATATAGTGCTGGGTTTGACTTAATTAGAATTGCTGATCCACCGCATGCTCTTCCTCTTGGGTCCTTTGAATCATACAGCAATATTGATAGAATATTTTTAGGGACAAAAATTTGGATTTTTCTTTTGAAATAGGGATTGACTGAAGACATAACGTTTTAAATTGGGTACAAAAGGCAAAATTTTTCTAGCAGCACTGTTTGAAGTCGCTAAATCAGTCTAAGAACATTTGCTTAAAATAAATATGGTGAATTCATTACAAATGAATTGATACAACTGCTGCAAATACTGGCCCTCATAGTGGTGCTGGAACTTTGTTGGAACGCAAACTGGGGTGCAGCTTATTGTGGTTACGATGTCGCCGCCATATTACAGAAATTTTCTTAGCTGTATTTAAAATTAATTTCGGAAAATAAATGGGCGCAGAGGTAGCGATTTCTTAACGTTTTGCACTGGAATGGAGCACACTTAATTCAAAGGGATACAGAGCTTGTATGCAGGATGAACAAATTTTGATCTGTCGAAGAACGCGAAACAAGCAAGCACTTTTGTCTTGAATATTTAGCTAAAGTCCACATTCGGCATGATTATAGAGAACTCCTACAACTTGCATTTATTTTTCTTGGTGGTAGCACTGCCAATTTCACATTTCGTGCACCTGGAGTGACGCATTCCAAATTTATTTTTGTTTTTCTATTTAGGTTGAATTTCAGAATTCATAAAAGTTTTAAACAGCTGATGTGTGAATAAAGGGAAAAAAGTTAGGCGCATTCTACATATTTTTTGAATTGCACCCTACAAGGGAATATCTCGAGATCACTTAATGATATTGGAATAATTTTTTCAGGCAAAGTAAAAAGAGTCACATGAAAGCTAAAAATGCCAACATAAGAAAAGAAAATTATTTTTATATATATTTTTTATGGTACAAAACAAAATTTTTCCAAAATTTTTACTTTCTTCAGAAAAAATGCGTATGTTCGCATTTATGAAAAGGCTGTCAAAAATTTAAGTTAAACATGTTGCAAACTATCTTAACAATTAAATGGTACAGTTAAAACTTTCAAAATCGACCGTCACAACTTTTTATAAGCGCATAAGCACAAAAAATATTTTCGAAATTGGCAATTTTCGAACACTGCTGAATGTAGGGTGCATGCCCAAAATACAAAATAATTGGCTCTTAGCATATTCTGAATAGATTCTTTTTAGCGCTATGTGGTTTTAAAGTGTATGTGTTAAACAAAGTTTTTTACAAAATTGAAAATAATGAAGATACTTTTTGTTAAAAAAACGTGAATTTTTCAGGAAAATTTTAAAACTTTCATTTCTTTGCCTTTTCGCGATTTCACGACTGCAGATATTAATAAGTTTTTTTACTTATTTTTATTTAAATTTTGATCGAAAATTTAATGCTGTCCTTTAATTTAAAATCCAGCAATAGACTAAAAAGTTGTAGGTGAAATACTAAAAAAAGTCAAGGCAAAATAAAAATATTTTTTTGTTAAAAGTCAAATATCTTCTAAGTTATGAGAGATAGGAAAAGACATCTAGGGACATTATTTCTTAAGAATGTTGAGCTTAGATCAAAACGCTTTATCTCATAAAAATCGGATAACTTTTCTAAAAGTTACAAGGCTCAGAATTTTTTTTCAGTCCCATGTTGTCAACTTAGGCCCACAGTAACTCCTGTCCAGCTTAATCCAGACGGCTGCCAAGACATCTGTTATAAAGTCTAGGTCCTCCTCTACGGATGTTCGAAGTTTCATATAAATCCAATGAGTAGTTTAGAAGTTACAGATTTATTACCATTTATTTTGCAAAAGTCCCCACTGTGTAATGTAGCTTTGCATACAAAGAAGAAAGTAAAAACAATATTCAATTAAAAAGCAAAGATTCAGCTAAAAAAATATTTAGTTTTCAACCAATCACGTAAATTGTAGTATTAACTCATCCATTTTAATTGAATTTTTTTTTTTTAATTAAAAAAATATTACATTAACTAAACATTTAATTGATGGTTTTTTAAATATTCAATTAAAATTTAATTGAAATATTTTTAAAGATTCAATTAAAAAATTAATTGAAATATTTCTTAAGATTCATTTAAAAGAAAATTAAACATTTTTAAGGATTCAATATAGTAATTGAAATAAAGAAAAAATCTAACTGCCTGGCTCACGATGTCGACAAGAAATTTACGTTCGCTTATTTATATTGAAAACAAAAACAAAATAAGAAAATTTGTTTTTGTTTTCAATATAAATAAGCGAACGAAAATTTCTTGTCGACATCGTGAGCCAGGCAGTAAGAGTATAACGGTCTAATTCATAAAAAATATTTTAGGTTTATTACAGGTTTATTTGACAAATTTCCCATAGAAATATGTCAAATAAGGGGTTAATAAGACTGAAATATTTTTTATGAATAAGGCCGTAAGAATATAACAAATTATGTTACGTACATATAAAAAATTTCCAAAAATGTAAACATTTGTCTATTGTACCAAAAACCTAACCCAGTAAAAAAAATTGGAATTCATTCCAAAGGAACTACATTTTCATTGCTTACAAAAAATCAATATTTTTAATTTGCTAGTAGTTAGCAGAAAACTAAGTAGAAATTTAATTTAGTCATACAAAACCTTGTAATTATTCCATAGTTTTAGAAAATACTCACCAGAATTTAAAAAAAATCGAATTTTTAAAGAAATTCATCAACTAATTTTAGTCTAAAATTTAAAAGTTATTTACTTAAATTTATTATTATGAAAATATTATCATAGAACAAAAAAAAGGAAATTTTTCTTAAAATCGCTCCCAATTCAGTGACCAGGCATCGAAAAAGAGAACTTCTTGCAATGACAACCCTATGTAAAAATCATTAGATCGAAATTTGCACTACTTCCAGATCGCAAACTCTACATTTTCATGACTTTTTTGGAGTGTCTTTTTTTACTGGGAACTGATGCATCGTATGGCTTTTGAAGTTCGAATGGAGCACAAAAGTGCAATGGCCGTATTTCGGTGTTTAATAGTCTTGCGTAAGTGTAAAGGCAGAATAGCGTAGCTTTTCTTTGAATTGCGTGTGTATTTTGTGATTGGATTTTAAAGAAATGCTACGATATTATACATATGTACTTACGCAAGACCATTTGTATCGAACACCAAATACCGCCAAGGTACTATCTTTACCATCCACATTTGGTCTATAAGGTTGTATTTCTTATTATAATTTGCTTGTTATTTCTCAACAAAAGGGAACAAAATGAAAATTTTAAACTTAAAATTAATTTCTGTTTATTTTATTTTAATATTTTATTTTTATTTAACAAATGTCAAAATTACCACGAATAAAATAATAAGCCGAGTAGTTTTTTTCTTCCATATAAAATATCAAACCAATTAAAAGATTAATTGAGTAGTTTAATTGAAAATGTTTTTTCAAAACAATGTCTCATACTATAAAAAAACAGCTCGATTTTCACTCACAAAAGCAAAAGTTACATTATTTATATACAATCAATTTGGGTATTCAGATGGAACTCATCAACACGTTTTAAAGTAATAACATGAAAAAATATAAATCTGTGAGCAACTCCTCATAATTTACAACTAAAAATATTGTACTTATTTGTATTTTGGTTTTAGCACCTTTGTACATTGCTTTCTCTCTCAATTCCTTTGGTAAAATCTCACTCATGTCTACATGTAGTTACGACAAACAATAAACATAGCTGAGAAAGTCTTATTACTTTATGACCATTTTGTTTGAGCCACAACAACATTTTTTTTAAACTATGTTAAAGTGTTAAGACATTATTACACTTAGGACACTGGTGTGAATACCCCAAATATGTAATAATTGTTAACCATTTCATAGTATTCTGAGTTAAGCTCTGTTGATAATAACTTTTTGATAGAAGCAGTAAATTCAATTAATATAAACATATATTCAATTAAAATATTAATAAAAAATATTTTTTATTATTGAAAAAAATTCAACAATAATTTTTTCTGTGTACTTTATATGATAAGAATATTAGCAATATACACCCGTATTCTAAGCTCTGTGACAAAATAAAAATTATAAGAAATGACAATTTTTACATCGCTTAAAATATAAAAATTGTCATTTGTTATAATTTTGTTATTTGTCACAAAGTTCAGAATAAGGGGGATAGAATACTTTTTTTGTTTGAATTTCGTAACTAATTTTTTATTTAATGCAATTTTTATATTAGTTACTTTAATGATCTCATTTTTTTAATGCATATAATTTGAAAATCCTTTCTAAGTTTTTTTGTAAAATAAGATAGAAAATTTGGCTTAAAAAGCCTATTCTATTCATAAGAATATAGAAGCAAATACAGTTCGAAAAATAATAATTAAATTAACTAAAATTAATAGTCATTGGCTTGTGGCAAAAATTAAATAAAAATATACTTAATAGTAACAAACCAAAAAAGTTTGTCTTAAGTAGAACAAAAATAAGCAAATTAACAAACATGTGCGTAGTTAGTAAAGAAAAAACGACAATGGTAAGACTGTTGTAAATATAGAGATGGTAACTTTGAGCCTTCATTACAAAACACATGAGCAAATTGAAATGCAATGAATCAAACCAATTCACATATTCCATTTGCAATAAAGTTTCCTATATAAGGCAAACATCTACATCAACTGACACCACACACAGTGGACCAAAACACAGAAGAACGCTGATGAGGAAGGTTTAGTGGCCTTCGAAAATGGCTGGCTGTTCCGTTCAACTATGTGTTGTTGTCAGAATATTTTCAACTAACTTTGATGTTATTTGTTCATTAATAATTATCACATGTAATTTGGCTTAAAAAGCGTTACGAACATTAGCCTAATCAATCCATAAGAATATCAAACATTTTTTTTTTCTTCTTTATATTACAGAGTAATGTAATAGTGGGCTTTCAAGGTCTTTATTGTATTTTAATGTAAATAAAAACTATTATCACATTATTTTATCCAACGTTTCGCTGGTATTTTCCAGCTTCTTCAGGGATAATTTTTATTAATCTGGCAACGATATGTAAATATAATAGATTTAATAAATAAATAAACACACAAACATACATACATAAATGTTTACTTATTTTACTTACATATAGTTTATAATCACTTTCTACATTAAAATTTTCCAAAATATTGTCAAATCTTTACAAAACTATAAACACAAATTATTTAAATAAATGCAAGAATAATTGAATTAAATTAAAAATTAAAAAATATCACAGTAGAAAAAGTAAACCTAATATCACAGTTGGAGCAAAATTATTAAGTTATTGCTATCAAATAATTGGCGTTTATATTGTCCTTGTCTTCCTTTCTGTTTATTGCACTTTTTAATCTTTGCTGAATTCTTAAACTCTCCAAAGTATATCGTTTGTTCTCTTTTATCTCCTTGTCTAATATTCTAACATTGTCAAGATCTGCGTTGTGTCTCATTTCTACGCAATGTTGAGCGAGTGCAGTTGTGTGTTTTGCTATTCGTATGTCATTTTCATGTTCTGCCATCCTCTTACTCAGACTTCTTTTTGTTGTGCCTACGTATACTTTTCCACAGTTGTTGTTTATGTTACCTTTGCATGTTATTTCTAAGACAACATTACTTTGTTGATATTTTTCTATTCTGTCTTTTGTTTTTGTAAATAATGATTGAGTTGTTTTGTTTGCCTTATGTGCCAAAATTATTTGTTTGTTATTAATTATGTCTTGTAAGTTTTTTGTTTCCGTGAGTTTTGGTATATAAGAGACGCTGTAGTATTTTTTGGTGTTGCCAGATGTATCATTATTGCTATTTTCCCCGTTTTCCGAATTTCCACACCTTGGTATTAAATTATTAATTAGTTTTGTTGGATAACTATTTTTTGTTAGGATTTCTTTAACTTTATTAATATTTTTCTTTTTGAATTTATTATCACTAAGTTTTAATACTCCTCTGATGAAACTTAGCGCTGTGTTTATCTTCTGTTGTTTTGGTTGTGTGGAGTTAAAATTAATAAGGCGTCCAGATGCTATTGACTTTGCATACCAATCAGTTATAATTTTATTTTTGTCTCTATGTAATTGCATATCCAAATACGGTAATGAGTTATTGTTTTCTCTTTCTATAGTGAATTTTAGTTTTGTGTGATATTTGTTAAAAGTCTTTAGTATGGTTTCTTCGTCATCTTTTTTGATTATAGCAAATAGATCATCCACGTATTTTGTCAAGAATTTAATTTTTAGTTTTTAGTTTAGTCAATTCCTCTAGCGTGTGTTTGACTAGTCTATCCAATACAATATCAGCTATTGTAGGTGATAATGGATTTCCCATGGGCATGCCATAGGTTTGTTTGTAAAATATTCCATCATATATAAAATAATTATTATCTTCAAGACAAAACTGTAGAAGCTTGAGGAATTGTCGTCTTGGTATTTTGGTATGTGTTTGTAATTTGCTCCATTGTTCCATAATATTGCTAATAGCTAAGTGAATTGGGATATTGGTAAATAGTGATACTACGTCCAGGGAAATTAGAATTTCATCTTCGTCTAATGTAATATTTTCCAATTTATTTTTGAGTTCAAGTGAATTTTTTATGTTGTATTCTTCAGTTATTATATGTTTGAGAATTTCTCCTACATGCTTTGCTAATTTATAGCATGGTACTTCAATCGAAGAAGAAATTGGGCGAAGAGGAATGTTTGGTTTGTGGATTTTGGGTAATCCGTATAATCTAGGTGCTGTAGCTGAATTTGCAGTTAGTCTAATTTTATCGCATGTTGATATGTATTGGTTTTTGAAAAGGTCCATGACTAATTTGTTGTTTTCGCGCAATAATTTTTGGGTTGGGTCCGTTCTTATCGTTTTATATGTGCTTTTATCACCTAGTAATTTCTCCATTTCCTTCTTATAGTCTTGCTTATATAATATGACTGTCTTGTTTCCTTTATCGGATTTAGTGATAACTATTTCGTCTTTATATTGCTTTATTAATTTGGACGTTTCTCTATATATATTCAGTATAAATTTCTCCTTTTGTGTGTTTCTAGTGGTTCTTTTATGGGTTAAAATTCTATTCGTTATTTTACACCTTACAATATCTTTTTCTCTATCATCAGTAATCGTTTGGACCCATTGTTCCAGATCTGCAATTAAGTTAACTGTGGACAAGTTGTCATTTTTGACTGGTAATGCGAATTTTGACCCTAGTGACAGAAGCCACTTGCAATCTTCAGGGAACTCTATACACGTCTTATTAATGAACCAGTTTGAATTGTACAATAAATTATATTCTTTTAGCTGCTTGCATTTCAGATTGTAAATTTTCAATAAATGTATTTGTTTATCCAATGACGTGATATTTTTATATCTAATTTTTTGTTTTTTCTTAAAGTTGTCGTAGTCACTAATGTCAAGATTTAAATATATGTTATTTTCTATACTGTTCCTTTCCCTTTTTAAATGTTTTAGGGTGATATTGGTTTCTTTTGTTTCTAAATTTAAGATTTTAATATGGAAATTTTCTAATGTCTTTTTAACGTCAAATGATGTTTCCTTCGATGCAAATAATTTTATGGTGTTTCTTGTCGAGTTTACAATATGTGATGGTGTAAGTCCACTTTTTCTACATGTTAATAGATATTTCAACATTTCTTGTAATTTCGCAAGTGATAATAGTTTTTATTTACATTAAAATACAATAAAGACCTTGAAAGCCCACTATTACATTACTCTGTAATATAAAGAAGAAATAAGGAAAATAAGGTCGTTTAAAGTATCATAATAAAATCACCGGAGGGCCCGCCGAATAGTAGAATTATTCAATCAGCAAACGATATGAGGAACTTTTTTGAACACATACGATTTAAATATGACGCGGATACCTGTAAATTACTTAAGAAGTACTGCAGAGAAACAAAAAAACTTGCGAAATTACAAGAAAGGTTGAAATATCTATTAACATGTAGAAAAAGTGGACTTACACCATCACATATTGTAAACTCGACAAGAAACACCATAAAATTATTTGCATCGAAGGAAACATCATTTGACGTTAAAAAGACATTAGAAAATTTCCATATTAAAATCTTAAATTTAGAAACAAAAGAAACCAATATCACCCTAAAACATTTAAAAAGGGAAAGGAACAGTATAGAAAATAACATATATTTAAATCTTGACATTAGTGACTACGACAACTTTAAGAAAAAACAAAAAATTAGATATAAAAATATCACGTCATTGGATAAACAAATACATTTATTGAAAATTTACAATCTGAAATGCAAGCAGCTAAAAGAATATAATTTATTGTACAATTCAAACTGGTTCATTAATAAGACGTGTATAGAGTTCCCTGAAGATTGCAAGTGGCTTCTGTCACTAGGGTCAAAATTCGCATTACCAGTCAAAAATGACAACTTGTCCACAGTTAACTTAATTGCAGATCTGGAACAATGGGTCCAAACGATTACTGATGATAGAGAAAAAGATATTGTAAGGTGTAAAATAACGAATAGAATTTTAACCCATAAAAGAACCACTAGAAACACACAAAAGGAGAAATTTATACTGAATATATATAGAGAAACGTCCAAATTAATAAAGCAATATAAAGACGAAATAGTTATCACTAAATCCGATAAAGGAAACAAGACAGTCATATTATATAAGCAAAACTATAAGAAGGAAATGGAGAAATTACTAGGTGATAAAAGCACATATAAAACGATAAGAACGGATCCAACCCAAAAATTATTGCGCGAAAACAACAAATTAGTCATGGACCTTTTCAAAAACCAATACATATCAACATGCGATAAAATTAGACTAACTGCAAATTCAGCTACAGCACCTAGATTATACGGATTACCCAAAATCCACAAATCAAACATTCCTCTTCGCCCAATTTCTTCTTCGATTGAAGTACCATGCTATAAATTAGCAAAGCATGTAGGAGAAATTCTCAAACATATAATAACTGAAGAATACAACATAAAAAATTCACTTAAACTCAAAAATAAATTGGAAAATATTACATTAGACGAAGATGAAATTCTAATTTCCCTGGACGTAGTATCACTATTTACCAATATCCCAATTCACTTAGCTATTAGCAATATTATGGAACAATGGAGCAAATTACAAACACATACCAAAATACCAAGACGACAATTCCTCAAGCTTCTACAGTTTTGTCTTGAAGATAATAATTATTTTATATATGATGGAATATTTTACAAACAAACCTATGGCATGCCCATGGGAAATCCATTATCACCTACAATAGCTGATATTGTATTGGATAGACTAGTCAAACACACGCTAGAGGAATTGACTGAAGAAAAAAACATAAAAATTAAATTCTTGACAAAATACGTGGATGATCTATTTGCTATAATCAAAAAAGATGACGAAGAAACCATACTAAAGACTTTTAACAAATATCACACAAAACTAAAATTCACTATAGAAAGAGAAAACAATAACTCATTACCGTATTTGGATATGCAATTACATAGAGACAAAAATAAAATTATAACTGATTGGTATGCAAAGTCAATAGCATCTGGACGCCTTATTAATTTTAACTCCACACAACCAAAACAACAGAAGATAAACACAGCGCTAAGTTTCATCAGAGGAGTATTAAAACTTAGTGATAATAAATTCAAAAAGAAAAATATTAATAAAGTTAAAGAAATCCTAACAAAAAATAGTTATCCAACAAAACTAATTAATAATTTAATACCAAGGTGTGGAAATTCGGAAAACGGGGAAAATAGCAATAATGATACATCTGGCAACACCAAAAAATACTACAGCGTCTCTTATATACCAAAACTCACGGAAACAAAAAACTTACAAGACATAATTAATAACAAACAAATAATTTTGGCACATAAGGCAAACAAAACAACTCAATCATTATTTACAAAAACAAAAGACAGAATAGAAAAATATCAACAAAGTAATGTTGTCTTAGAAATAACATGCAAAGGTAACATAAACAACAACTGTGGAAAAGTATACGTAGGCACAACAAAAAGAAGTCTGAGTAAGAGGATGGCAGAACATGAAAATGACATACGAATAGCAAAACACACAACTGCACTCGCTCAACATTGCGTAGAAATGAGACACAACGCAGATCTTGACAATGTTAGAATATTAGACAAGGAGATAAAAGAGAACAAACGATATACTTTGGAGAGTTTAAGAATTCAGCAAAGATTAAAAAGTGCAATAAACAGAAAGGAAGACAAGGACAATATAAACGCCAATTATTTGATAGCAATAACTTAATAATTTTGCTCCAACTGTGATATTAGGTTTACTTTTTCTACTGTGATATTTTTTAATTTTTAATTTAATTCAATTATTCTTGCATTTATTTAAATAATTTGTGTTTATAGTTTTTTAAAGATTTGACAATATTTTGGAAAATTTTAATGTAGAAAGTGATTATAAACTATATGTAAGTAAAATAAGTAAACATTTATGTATGTATGTTTGTGTGTTTATTTATTTATTAAATCTATTATATTTACATATCGTTGTCAGATTAATAAAAATTATCCCTGAAGAAGCTGGAAAATACCAGCGAAACGTTGGATAAAATAATGTGATAATAGTTTTTATTTACATTAAAATACAATAAAGACCTTGAAAGCCCACTATTACATTACTCTGTAATATAAAGAAGAAATAAGGAAAATAAGGTCGTTTAAAGTATCATATCAAACATTTTTGTTAAGTAATTTATTAGAAAATAAATATGTGACTATCATAAGATCAACACATACATAAGTACATCAGCTCGAGATATTAGATTTTAATAAGGTACATATAAATAGAGTAGCTACATATATACGTAATAGAAGTATACATATATGCATATGTATGTATCTATGTTTACATAAGTACATACATTTAAAATTGGTCGTTATTAATAGCCTGTTTTCATAAAATGAATAAGATAAAATAACTAACAGCCAGTTTTTCGAAAATAAATAAGTGTATCAGTTCGTTAAAATAACGAATGAAATCATGTTTTCGTTTTGGTAACACTTATGAATTTTTATGTGAATGACAACAAGGGGGCTTTCAGTTTTTCACACTTATAAAATTTATTATGTAAAATTAATTAATAACACTGGTTTACAAATTTTTAATTTGGAAAAATACCAAGAACGCCATATGCCTAGATGAGTTAATTGGGACCTCCTGAACAGAAAAAACGCTGTAATTTTTTTTTTCTAAGTACCGTTTTTTAGATAACGGTACTTTTGTGTTTTTCGGTGTATGGTCCCACTCAAACCCTTGTGGAGCCCAACCGTAAAGTCCGATCGAGATAAATGACATATCGTTGAAAAGGTAATTGAATGCCTTTTCCGTCAATATGCTGCAAATTTCTATCTGACCAGAAATGGTTGAGTTATGGCACCTCAAAGTTCAAAATTTGCCTATTTTTTACGTTTTTTTCAAAATTTTTAAATTTTGTTTCGTTTTTTTTCTCCGTTATAGTAAAGATCTGGAATGTTTTATTTTTTTACCAAATAGTTTATTTAGTTACAAGCATTTTAAGCGTAATTTGAAGAAAAATGGATGAAAAATAAAGTTTTTATTAAGGATTTTGTGGAACGACAATATTTTCATTTTCAATACTCACACACTATATTCGGCATGAATTCAGAAAATTTAAATTAAAATGACGAGCGACTTGAACTTTTGCGTTTTTTTCGGATGGATCTTCGCGAATGAGGAACCAACAATAGTCTGCCATCATTTGTTCATCCCACCAGCCTTTATAACGTCTCTCGATTTCTTCCATTTCTTGGTGAAATCTTTCACCTTGTTCATCACTTTCGGAGCCCAAGTTCGTGGGGAAAATATCCAAATGACTGAATAAGAAGTGTAATTTATTTAGGTGTCATATTTGAACCTAAGAGTTAAAAAGAAAAAATTTTTAAATGATAACGGCCTTTTTGATATACATGCTTTCACTCAACGCTTACCAATAGCATTGAATTTTTGCAGTAATGTATCGATCTTCTCAGCGTAATCAGGACTTCTGTAGTTTTCCAAAAAGTTGTGAACGATGTCCTGGAATGCTTCCCATGCCTCCAAATAAGCTGGACCTAAACACTCAATAAATGCTTGGTCACCCTACAGAGCCCGAATTTGAGGTCCATCAAATATACCAGCTTCAATTTTTCTGGCTGTGGCTCTCGGAAGTTTTTGTTTAAGGTAATTCATGGCAAGACTGTCTTTTAGCAACTTTTTCACAATATTTGTAAATACGTTAAAACTGATGGACGCCGAATATAGTGTGTGAGTAATGAAAATGAAAATATTGTCGTTCCACAAAATCCTTAATAAAAACTTTATTTTTCATCCATTTTTCTTCAAATTACGCTTAAAATGCTTGTAACTAAATAAACTATTTGGTAAAAAAATAAAACATTCCAGATCTTTACTATAACGGAGAAAAAAAAACGAAACAAAATTTAAAAATTTTGAAAAAAACGTAAAAAATAGGCAAATTTTTAACTTTGAGGTGCCATAACTCAACCATTTCTGGTCAGATAGAAATTTGCAGCATATTGACGGAAAAGGCATTTAATTACCTTTACATCGATGTGCCATTTATCTCGCTCGGACTTTACGGTTGGGCTCCACAAGGGTTTGAGTGGGACCATATACCGAAAAACACAAAAGTACCGTTATCTAAAAAACGGTACTTAGAAAAAAAAAATTACAGCGTTTTTTCTGTTCAGGAGGTCCCAATTAACTCATCTAGGCATATGGCGTTCTTGGTATTTTTTGGCTGTAAACCAGTGTAATCATTCTACATTATTTTTTTCTCTAAGTTACAAAAAAAAAATTAAATGAACGAGAAAATGTGAATGTGAGTCAACTGAGTTCTTGAGAAAGAACAAATCTCGACTTCCGTATAAAGGAAAGATGTTTCCCTTCTTTCTGTAATTTTTCTGTCTAAAACCAACACAGAATTCAGTATACACAAATAATTTTTGCTTTATTGTCCATAATTTAACTGTCAAACAAATCACACAAAATTTTGGTATTGAGTCAAAATAATACAAGTTATAGGCAAAAAACATAGATCTAATAAAGAACGGAAAATACGAAATACAATGAAAATCTGTATAAATGTGTAAATGGTTTTCTAGTTGAATGCTAAAATCAATTAAAAAATGCTTACTCCCTTGTTCATAAAATGTAAATGAATTTGAAATTCATCGAATTTTTTTAATAGATTTTATTTTTTTTCGTTCACTGTAATAATTTTTTGAGTTTGTATTTTTGGTTGTAACTAAAAAGCTCTTTTTATGTCAAAACAAAAGCTTTAGAAATTTTTTTATAAAAATCAAATTTTAAACGTTATCGTTTATAAATGAAACATAACAAGTAAGAGTGCTATATTCGGCTGTGCCGAATCTTATATACCCTTTACCAAAGTTATTTAACAAAAAAATTAAAAAAATTGTGTTATCTAGTTACTTTTATATGTCAAAATCAAGTTTCAGTTTTGCAGCTCTGAAACCGTCTGCTTGATTTTGCTGATTTTCAATACCAATCTAAGTTGGACAATTTCTGACATACCAGTCCAAGAACGAAGTCTCTTGCTTTTCTGGGAGCTTCGGAAAACCGATTTCACGTACACCAGACGGACGGACATCGCTTACTCGTCTTCCCTATTCATAAGGACCCAGAAAATATATGCATTTTATGGGTCGCATATGAATATTATGGAAATTACACACGGAATGACAAACCTATACATATATACCCTTTTCTATTTTTGGTAAAGAGTATAAAAAATTCAGTAAAGTGCGACTTTGACTCGCGCACGAAGGGTTCCATTCGTACATTCGGTTTTGAGCATTTTTTAATGTGGCTTATTTGCTTTTTCTAAGATTTTTTCAGTTTAAACGATTTATTTAGTTTGTCGCTTCTTTTTCGTTTTGGCGATTTTTTTCTGTTTTTGGAGGTTTTTTAATTTTGGCGATTTTTTTCTGTTTTTGAGGCCTTTTTTCAGTTTGGCGATTATTTCCTGTTTTGGGGCTTTTTTTCATTTTGGAGACTTATATCATTTTGGCGATTTTTTTTCATTTTGGCGATTTTTTCCTTTTGGCGGTTTTTTTGCCTGGGTTTTTTTTTTATTTTGGCGAATTTTTTATTTTGGCAATTTCGTCATTTCATTTTGGCGATTTTTTTCTGTTCTTCATTTTAGCAATTTTTTTTTCATTTTGGTAATTTTTTTTAATTTTTGCGATTTTTTCATTTTGGATATTTTTTCTGTTGCTTGGGGTTTTTTTTCATTTTGGCGATTTTTTGTTTAGGGTTTTTTTTTCATTTTAGCGATTTTTTTATTTTGGCACTTTTTTGTTGTTTTTGGGGTTTTTTTCATTTTGGCAATTTTTGTTCTGTTTTTGGAGTTTTTTTCATTTTGGCGATTTTTTTTAATTTTGGCGATTTTTTTCATTTTGGCGTTTTTTTTTCATTTTGGCGATTTTCTTTCGTTTTAGCGATTTTTTTTCATTTTAGCAATTTTTCCGGTTTTTCGCGATTTATTTTAGTCTTAGACATTTTTTTTAATTTGGTGCTTTATTTCGTTTTGGCGATTTTTTTTTTGTTTTTGGCGAGTTTTTCCTGTTTTGGGGTTTTTTTCATTTTGGCGATTTTGTTCTGATTTTGTTTGGGTTTTTTTTCGTTTTGGCGATTTTTCTTCATTTTGGCGATTTTTTTCAATTTGGCGATTTTCTCGCATTATGGCGATTTTTTTCATTTTAGCAATTTTTCGGGTTTTTCGCAATTTATTTTAGTCATAGACATTTTTTTTAATTTGGTGCTTTTTTTCATTTTGGCGATTTTTTTGGTTTTTGGCGACTTTTTTCGGTTTGGCGATTTTATAATTCCTTGGTTTTTTAGTTTTACCGTTTGTGAAAATTTCAAGAGTTTAGCTCTTAGATACAGCAAGTTGTCAAAATTGCATAGTCAAAATTGCATTAACTGATGGAACACCCTTTAATTTAAATTTTTTGAAATTTTAGTGTTAATTTTTGTAGTCTGTATACAAATACACTAACCTTACAAATTTCAATTGTATATACATACATACATTCAATTGTATGTATATTACATGAGATTTTAACATTTTTCGTTGCTCGTTTTGGAACACCCTTTAATTTCCAATTCTCATGTATTTTTTGTTGTAGCGGCCAAAGGTCTATACACTGTGTCCAAATTTCAGGTCTCTAGCTCTTACGGTTCTCGAGAAAATACCCTGCATAGTTTTAGACATAGTTAATTTTACATAACACAAAAAGTTAAAGTTTTCCAACCCTGGAAACGTCTTTTTAATTTTTTTAATATTTTTTTAATTTAAAATACCAATTTTGGTCGTACTGAAGTGTAAAATAGGTTTATTTATTAAAAAAAAATAAAAATTTTTTTTTCGGTAGTGACTTTTATATGGCAAAATCAAGTTTCAGTTTTCCAGCTCTGAAACCGTCTGCTCGAATTTGCTGATTTTCAATACCAATCTAAGTTGGACCATTTCTGATACACAAGTCCAAGAACGAAGTCTCTAGCTTTTCTGGGAGCTTCGGAAAACCGATTTCACGTACACCGGACGGACAGACGGACGGACGGACAGACGGACATCGCTTATTCGTCTTCGCTATTCATAAGGACCCAGAATATATATATTTTTTTGGTCGCAAATTAATATTATGGAAATTACACACGGCATGACAAACCTATATATACCCTTTTCCATTTTTGGTAAAGGGTATAAAAACGAAAGGGCTTATGCTTTCAAAAAACAGGCTGTAATGAAACCATGTTTACATTTTTGTAGCATAGAATAATTTTCATGTGAGTGAAAACAAAGGAGCTTTCAGTTTTCTACGCTCATAAAATTCTGTATGTAAAATTAACTAAAATTATTGACTACAACAAATGAAAATTTTTGAAAATCGGTCTTTTCATTTCTAATTCAAAATTGACGAAATTATCGTTAAAGTTTTAATGTTAAAACGTTAACTGACTTAAAACCAAAAAAACTATTTATTTTTCATTTTTACTTTAAGTTACAAATAAAATCAAATAAAGGGAGAAATGTAAATGACTTTTTTCTACAATCGGATTAACTTAACATTCAGAAGAACGAATCTCGCCTTCCTAATTTTATTGTAAAATAATCCACTCCAAATTCAGTATAAACATATGATTTTTGCTTTATTTTTCATAATTTAACTGTAAAACAATTGCAAAAATGTTTAGCATGAGTCAAAATAATGTCAAGTGTACAAGAAAAAAAATTAGTTCTTAAAATCTTATTAATGTGTTTTTAGTTTTTTAAATGAGTGCAATAATCAATTTAAAATAAAACTTCTTACTCCCATATTAATAAAACTTGAAATGAACTTGAAATTAATTTTATTTAAAATTTTTAATACAACTTTTTTTTTAATTTCAAATACATTTGGTTTTTTTCTTATTCCATTATTGTAATTATTTTGTGAGCATTTCTTTTTGGTTATACCGAAAAAGCTCTTTTTATGTCAAAACGTAAGCTTTAAAATATGTTTTATAAACGTTATTATTTCTAAACGAAAGGGCTTATGTTTTACAAAGCCCGGTTGTGAATAAAATTTCAATATCTTTCTCTTTCAAAACATATGTACATTATCCAGTTTTTAGCCTATACTGAATATCTTTCAAAGCAAAAAAAGTCCGAAGAAATAGAGGATTATTCTATATTATTCTTCTGGTTTAAATTGGTAAACTAGCAAAATAAAATGAGTTAAAGGTCGTCGATATTGCTAGGTTAAAGGAAGAAAAAGTTCACAAAGACTAAAATCAAAGAATATAAATTATATAGAATGCGCATCTGAGCTAAAAAATGAAAAATTTTTTGCTTACGCTTCAGATGCGGGGGGAAAGTAAAAAGCGCAAGCAAACACGCAATGAGAGCATTCGCTTCCAGAGTGACCGATAACATTTTTCAATAAGTGGCACCAAATAGGGGAGGATTTATCAAAAAAAAAGGGGCTTACATTAAAAAAATCGACACAACTACATTAAAGTTCATTTTTTTAATGTATTATATATTTAGAAAAAGGGGGACAAAAAGTGGCAATTTGCCATTTTAGTCGATTAAACGGTCACACTGTACGCTACAGCGGCAGATCATCGAGTTCTTGCTACAGCTTGTCGTCACTGTTGCCAGTTTTGCAGATTTCTCTGCATTTTGCTGATTTTTCATTGAAAAAATTATAAAATGAAATTTGCAGATTTTCTGAAATGCTTGTGTAACATCAATATTTCGTGTTTTTCTTTACTCAGTCAGTTCTAATTTTTCTTATTTTTCTTTTTTGATTTTCAAAAATATTATTATTTGTGAATTCTCAAATAGTTTTTGAAAGTCTGTACATAAGATACGAGGTTTGTGACTGTTCAAAATGTGTGGTTGAAGTCTACTGACGATTTGTTACATAAACAATGAAATGCATATAGACATCGCTGAACCACCAGCAAATAAATTTCAAATTAGAAATGAGTAAGGAAATAAAAGAAAATTACAAATAATTACAGATTCTCTTTGGTAAATAGTATGGTTAACAGCATTAACAGCTTATTCTGTACTAAAGTCCTATTTCCAAAGAAATATGCCCTTATGCAAAAACGATTGTTAAAGTTAAAGCATACTGTTACGTTTTTATTCTCTGTTAAAAACGCTTTTCCGTAGATTCGTAGATTTGCAATAAATAAAAGACCCCAGTGTACTAATTAGGGTTAAGAATGATACAATCTTTATTTACTAATAAATAACACTAATCTAAATTCAATTCAAGAGCTTAAATACAAACACATAGATACTTCAATATTCACAACTGGTTACCACTATGCCTTCTTCGCTGTTGTATACGTACGTCTTAGACCACTGGCTGCGCTAGTGTTGACACAATTCTGCTTTCTCTGTTGCTCGTCACTCGCAAGACTCACTCTGCCGACACTTCCAGTTGATACACCAATAACAACTCTATGGCAGACTCTCACAGTTGATACACTAATCAAGACTCGCTGGCTTCACTTACACGTCTTTATCAGCTTCCACTGCTCCCTTACTCTTTACTCAAGGGACTCCACAATAATCTCAAATCACGACAGACTCTAACTGTCACTATAGACTGTACTATAGTCTCTTCAATTTCCAACTCACGTATTGTAAAGCACAGACTCAAATATCAACTCACTGTTGTATCACAAATCACGGACTGCGCACAACTTAATTGTCAACTCACTTGATTAACAACAGAATTCTTATTAGCAACTGAGCTTCTTCGCAACTGACTTATCCACAACTAACTTTTGATCGCGACTGAACTCTTAATCACAACTGAACTGCTGTTGGATGCGTCAACCCCTTTTTATACTTCGCACAACAACCACTAGAATTTTCATGCAAAGTCTAGACCTAATCATCATTATCTTCAATGTTGTTTATAAAGCGCGTAATTAAGTTCTTGTGGTAACTATGTACATACGTGTGTATATGCATACATCATTAAGTGGTTGTTTACTTATTTCTACCTTTCGTTGGAATTGCCAGGCATGTATGTATGTATGCATGTAGCTATGTCTATCTTCACAACAAGCAGAAGCTTGTAGTTGTTGTTGGTTGTTTACGTTTAATCACGTATGTATGTACTAGGCATGCGTATATAGTTATTTGTTATAGTGCTTGCATGTATGTATGTACGTGTGTACGTTTACTTCTTCTGGATGTTTCTTTGTTATTATTCCAGATACTTCTTTAATTGCCCTGTAGGAATATTTTCGCACTATTAACCCTGTTGGAATTTATTTGCATAATGATGCATTACTCTTGTCGACGGCCATTTCCGTAACACTGCCGCCCACTTAAGCCTATTCGTCCCGAATAGGCACATCATCGCCTTTCTTTTTCTTCGTTTTCTATACGCCTTGTAGTTACGTTGGAGACGACTACCTCTTCCATATTTGTTGGCTTTAGTTCTGGCTCTGCCTCGGCTTTCAACTGGCACTTGTGTTACTATGCGCTGGAGATTACTACTTTGTTGACATTTGCGGCCCTTGGTACTGACTCTGCTTCGTATTTCCTCTACTGCTGGCCTTGTTTTACGCTTTAGATGACAACTTCTTCCAGATTTGTGGTATTTGGCTCTGACTCTATTTTGTCTCTCAACTAGAGCTTGCCTTGCCATTCTCTGGAGATGACTACTCCTTTCCCATTTGTGGCCTTTGGCTCCGACTCTACCTTGTCCCTTGACTAGAGCTTGCCTTACCATTCCACATTTATGGCCTTTGGCTCCGACTCTACCTTGTCCCTCGATTAGAGTTCGCCTTACCACACGCTTGAGATTCTGTACAGAAGTTGTCTTCTTCTTCCTTACTGCTTTTCTGCTGCGTACTTCGTATACTGGAGCAGTTACTTTACCTTGAACAAATGAGACCATTTCACACATAGCTAGTTCCACTGTGTCACAGACCTCATGTCCATCTTCTAAGTCACGAGCTTCTTTTACTCTGGAAACTTCTGGCAAACTTCGCTCACGTTCAACTTGTTGACACTTGTTGATTTCATCTTCTGCCTTCAGTTTTTCGTCAGCGTCTTCCTTTGTGCCAGAAATGTCTTCGTTGACACTGTTTCCCAAGTTAAAAATCTCTTCGTCCGATTTACTGACTTGCATTTCTACACCATCTGCCCGTCTGTTTACGGTTTCAGCAATTTCATGGTGTTTCTCACTACTGGCTCCAGATGATTCTTGAACGTTAGTCACGGTTTTTGATTTAAATTTGTCAAATATGGCATCCATCTGACCTAGAAGTTTCTCATTGGTTGCTAGATAAGTATCCTTCATTTCAGCTTTCAATTCGGCAGTAGACTCTCGAAACTTATCAGTCATTTTCCCTAGCAGTTTTTCGTTGTTTGCCTCCATTTTTTCATTGGTTGCTCGAGAGGTTTCTTTTATTTCGTTCATCAAAGCAGCTAACATTGCGCTGATGTCTGTACTGATTGAAGTGCTAATAGAAGGAGTGGATGCTTCCATCTCATATTTTTCTTTTTCGTCGAACTCATAACTTTCTATGTCGATGTTGCGCCGCTGGAAATCTTGCAGTAGTCGCTCCTGTAGCTGTACCTTGTCACCAGTTGTCGACAGTTTCCGCTTACTCAACTCTTCCTTGAGTTGCTCCACATTAAGCTCTTGATATTTCATTTTCCTCAAAACCACTTGCTCCTACGTTTAACTTTTTCAAACGTATGTGGTTTTATTCACGTTTAACCTTTTCAAACGTGTGAGGTTCTCCTTTTCGTATCACTCTTACTTTACGTTTAACCTTTTTTTAAACGTGCCGCTTTTATTTGCAAATCCCACTTCTGACACCAAATGTTACGTTTTTATTCTCTGTTAAAAACGCTTTTCCGTAGATTCGTAGATTTGCAATAAATAAAAGACCCCAGTGTACTAATTAGGGTTAAGAATGATACAATCTTTATTTACTAATAAATAACACTAATCTAAATTCAATTCAAGAGCTTAAATACAAACACATAGATACTTCAATATTCACAACTGGTTACCACTATGCCTTCTTCGCTGTTGTATACGTACGTCTTAGACCACTGGCTGCGCTAGTGTTGACACAATTCTGCTTTCTCTGTTGCTCGTCACTCGCAAGACTCACTCTGCCGACACTTCCAGTTGATACACCAATAACAACTCTATGGCAGACTCTCACAGTTGATACACTAATCAAGACTCGCTGGCTTCACTTACACGTCTTTATCAGCTTCCACTGCTCCCTTACTCTTTACTCAAGGGACTCCACAATAATCTCAAATCACGACAGACTCTAACTGTCACTATAGACTGTACTATAGTCTCTTCAATTTCCAACTCACGTATTGTAAAGCACAGACTCAAATATCAACTCACTGTTGTATCACAAATCACGGACTGCGCACAACTTAATTGTCAACTCACTTGATTAACAACAGAATTCTTATTAGCAACTGAGCTTCTTCGCAACTGACTTATCCACAACTAACTTTTGATCGCGACTGAACTCTTAATCACAACTGAACTGCTGTTGGATGCGTCAACCCCTTTTTATACTTCGCACAACAACCACTAGAATTTTCATGCAAAGTCTAGACCTAATCATCATTATCTTCAATGTTGTTTATAAAGCGCGTAATTAAGTTCTTGTGGTAACTATGTACATACGTGTGTATATGCATACATCATTAAGTGGTTGTTTACTTATTTCTACCTTTCGTTGGAATTGCCAGGCATGTATGTATGTATGCATGTAGCTATGTCTATCTTCACAACAAGCAGAAGCTTGTAGTTGTTGTTGGTTGTTTACGTTTAATCACGTATGTATGTACTAGGCATGCGTATATAGTTATTTGTTATAGTGCTTGCATGTATGTATGTACGTGTGTACGTTTACTTCTTCTGGATGTTTCTTTGTTATTATTCCAGATACTTCTTTAATTGCCCTGTAGGAATATTTTCGCACTATTAACCCTGTTGGAATTTATTTGCATAATGATGCATTACTCTTGTCGACGGCCATTTCCGTAACAATACGTTAAAACTGGTTTTACCATACAAAATTCGTTTGTTAAACCAATTTTAAGTTTAACGATGATTTTTTCATAAGGGGATATTATGTAATATTTTTTTTAAATAATACTCGTATAATTTCTTTTTTATGATATTGGTATCTATGTATTATTATATAAAGAACGGAAACGGTAGTATTTTTTGAATAATGTGTGTATAAAACGTTATAATTTAATCGATCTCATGAATTATAATTTGTTTTTGTTGAAATAAATTAAATTTAAAAATATTTTGTATTGTTTTGTACTGGGCGGGAATTCCCGGGATTTCCCGAGAAACCGAAAAATCTTTCCCGGGAAATGAAAAAGTCCGGAAAAAAACTCTAACCGTTACCTATACAGAGCAGAAATATGTATATGAGTTCAAAAAAGCAGGTAGCAAAACATAGGACAGTTTTTTGTTATTAAAAGAGTTCAAAATGTTGAATTATTTTCAATGTGCAAACTCATGTTTGACAGACTGTATATTCTTTGCTAAAATCTAGCCATATTGAACAAAAAGTAAAAAGAGGCTAAAGGGTTGAAATATACAGGCCTGTCACAGAAACCAAATTCGATCGAAATGATTTCGATTCCGGAATTAGGTTCTGCAGAAAACGAAAAACGAAGAATTTGCTCGATGAATAATGCTCGGAATTGTAATTTTCTCTATCTGAAAGTACAAAATCTGATTGAAACAACTTTATTTCAACAAAGAAAAATGTTTTTCAACCATTTATTTAAAATGTTTGCTTTATTTAATTTTTGTACATATTTTAGATACTTTCTCAAGTCTTAAGGAAAAAATTCAACATCATAAAACTGAAATATTCTATTCTGTCAAATAAAATTAAATACAACTTTGACACATACAATACGTTTGAAAGTGGATCTGAATAAATTTTCCGGCAAAATCTTGACTGGTCTGTGCATCCAAAACTGCAGTTATTGCAATTACAGACATGCAATATGTAAAAAATTTTATATTTGGTTAACTTTAATAAAAAAATTTCATCCTTTGGTATTTTGTTGCTCTTTTAATACGAGCAACAATGTGTTTATTGTTGCCCAATATTGCCACATTTAAATTGAAAACAATCGAATTGACGTTTTTTCGGAATGAACAAATCGATCGAAATCTGAAGAAGGTAAAATAAAATCTATGGAAACGAAAATTCGTAATCAAAACAATTTCTATCGATTTCTGTGACAGGCCTGATAGTTGTAAAAATTGCTATATTTGCGCATTTTATAGTTTGGGCAACGTTTTTTTTTCTCGTTTTGAGTGACTATAAACGAATTAAATCTAGCCCGAAAAGTTCTAAGTTGGCATCACTGCATCAAAAAGATTTGTCAAAACGAACCACGAATGTGTCGTCTGAACACCAGGGTTCGCAATCGTGGTTCAGAGAGCGAACCAAGTGGTTCATGTTGTCGTCTGAACATAGCATTACTGGTTAGTACAACATTTAAGTTTCGGTTTTGGTTATCATAACAAACAGATAACATTCTTTGACAAACGTTGTTAAGCTCTTTATTAACGACTATTTTATAATTAAAATATATTAAATGCTAATTAACATATCAGGTGTTAAAAATTTTATGAACAAAGGAAATTAATTACACATTCTTTTAATAAAATAATTGCAAATATGTACAAGCAATGAAATAATATTCGTAATAAATTTATTGGTATGTATCAATTTAAATACGTTTGGAGTGTTGCAAATTTTTACCTCACAATGTCATGAAAATTTTTCTTTTAGTTTTCTTTTTAAAAACACGCTGGCATGTAAGCATTAAACCAGTCGTAAAAAACTTTTTTTTTGGATTTTGAATGTATTAGTGATGAAAATATGCGATTTGATGCTAAAATTGAGGTAGCAAATTTTCAGGCTGATCGGATGGTGCCAAAATGAGGTCAAAGGTCCAAATTTTGAAAAACTACCGAAATACTCTTTTGTTTTGCATTTTATAATTTTTTTAATACGAAATATTATAAATATAATATTTTTTCTTTAATTTTTTTAATACGCTTAGAAAGTCCTTACGGTAGTCCTCTACAATGTGTTGTTGTGTGTTAAGAATATGTTAAAGTCAGTTATTAGCTTGACTTTTCTTTCAACGGCATTATTCACAACACTAATGCATTAGTCGATCTGTTTCCCTTTACAAAATGCTTCGCTCCTAGGCCAATTTGACGGATCAAAGCGTAAAAAATTAATTGCAACTTTACGCAATATGAGATAAATCCTAGTAAATGAACAACACTTCACTGTATTCAATAATGTTTACATTTGGTTTGCCAAACGTTACCATTTTTTTAAAAGCTTACGTGAAATTAAACTTTTGAAAAAACACTCATTTTAAAGGTTATGTTAAAAATTTAATTTTTCAATAAAAAAATTTTAAGAATTTATGAAACAAATCTTAAGTACTTACATGACAGATTATTCTCCATTACAAACTTTTTATAAAATTTTAACACGCTCTTCACAATAAATGCTCAAACTTTCGATAAAAAAGTTATAGTTTAACAAATTGTTTCAACACGTATGCGAACAACGACTTTGACTGCGCGCTGTCAAATAGTATTTTGTACTTTTCAAAAAAAAAAGTATCAATTTGTTTGAATTGGATTATTAGTAACTGGTTGGCAAAAAACAAAGCAATATGGAATTTTCCAAATTTAAATTTCGCACGGAAAAAGCAGGTGATTGAAACATAGTGGATTGATTCAATTTATAACAAGAACTTTTGAAGAAAAGAACTATTGCTCTGCGCTGTTTTTTTACGTTTCTCAGGCATTTGATAAAGTGTGGCACGAAGGCCTAATTTTAAAATTAAAGACCAATAAACATTCTAAATCTTTTGGACAGCTACATCATTTCCCGGAAGCTCAATGTTGTGGAAGGAGACTTTATGAGTATGCCTGAAACTATCTCATCCGTTGTGCCACAGAGAAGTATACTGCGGCCAGTTTTGTATGTGATTTATACTTGTGATATGCCTGTGATCAGTTATATCCACACTTCGACATTTGCCGATGATACAGCCTACTTTAGTGTGCACGAAAACCCTCAAGACGCATCCCGATATCTACAGGAACATATTACCCAGCTACAACTATCGTTAAACATATGGTGAATAAAGGTAAACGAACAGAAGTGTGCTCAGGTAACATTTACTGTACGAAAAGATACTTGTTCCCCCATTAGAAAAAATAATCAAATTGTTCCTCAACATTCACATGTGAAATACCTTGGTATACACCTTGATCGAAAGCTTACATGTAAACACCACACTGACTCTAAGGTAACACAAATGAAACTAAAATTAACTCAGGTAAATTAGCTGATTGGTAGAAGTTCAACCCTCAGTCAAGATTGCAAAGTTTTGATATACAAGTCGCTTTTCAAACCTGTATATGGTACTACAGAATTCAACAAAAATTTACGGTTAATAACATCGGCTCCATGGTATATAAAAAATTCAAATATTCGTCGTGATGTAAATATGCCACTAGTGATTGAAGAAATTGGAAAATACGCTGGCAAACATTTAACAAAACTTGAGTCACATTCTAATCCGCTTTGCTCGTTATATTTTGAACGTTACTGGACACATCCGCCTAAAAAAGAGTGATACAAGGGCTATTATACTCAATACTCCAGATGGGACTTCTTAAAAATACTTTTTTTTTTCTTTTTGATTATCACTTCTTACCAGGGAAGGCATTGACAATTTTAAAATTGTACCAATAACTTTAAAAAATTGTACTTTTTTGGCCTTAATTGAACTAAAAGATTTTTTTAGTTCAAATTACATATTTTTATTTGTTTATATTAAAATAATCGACTTTTTTCTGGCTACCGAATTGTATTCACAAATTTTCTTGCAAGTTGGGATGTTAAAGCATATGGTTACAACTGTTTAAGTTGAAATTTAAGGTACACAAATTAAAATCAGGTGATGTAGTATTCGAATTTAGAAAATTAATTGGAAATGGACGACTTCACATTTTTTGATTTTCTCGCTGCGATTTGCTTTCATAAGACTGTTTCAAGTGGAAATAATGTGGGTTTTATTGTTCAAAAGGAAAAATTGACATATCCAATCGTTTGAAAAGAAATGCGGAGTGAAACTGGGGAGATTCCTTAAATGTACTAAATTAGTCATTGGTGTAGCATTGTACTTTCTGAGTTTAAATAGTACCAAAAACAGTACAATTGTACCAACTTTGCCATCCCTGCTACTTACATATGTGCCCTTAATTATGAACGTGGTTTAAGTCACGTGCATTTTTGCTTCAAAATATCAAATAAATCTTTAAAAATCTTCAATAAATATTTAACAAATGTTAAATAAATTTATATTAATCGAGACTAGTACAACTCTAAACTAAAATGTTGCATAATATAAAAATATTTTTCGATTTGTTCAAATATAATCTACTAAATATCTGGACCAAAGAAACATATGACAGACCACTTTCACACATATGCATTATTTATAACTATTACTAAGCTTATGTCCGACACTGGTCTGGCCTAATAATTATATTTAAGATTTGAATACTTATTGTTAGTTCGTATTTGAATTTACAATAAATAAATACATTTATTCAAATAAAAAAAATATTGTTTTTAAATATCATTTTAAAATGATGATGTAATGTATCTCATTCCACAGCTTTTCTATAAGATAACCATGTAGTGTTTGATATTTATACAAGTTTGTAAAATTTACTTGAGTCCACACCTAAAATATTTAAATCGAATATTCGTTTGTACTTAAGCGTTCGCAACTGAGAGTGCGAGAAATTGTTTTACCACTCTTTAACAAGATATTCGACAGAACTGGGAATTTATTTTGCTACTTGTTAGTTCTGTGAACGGCAAATCATTTAACCTATTTGATGTAACAATCTTAATTTTTGATATAAAAAATTTTTTTGAACCGCACACATTGCTTCCAATAACAGTTAAGTTATTAAAACTAAAAATCAAAACTCGCTACAGCTGCGAAGACGGTTTTGCCCATGTTCATTTTTATTTTAGTGGTATTACCATTTTCTTTAAATAGTATGATTGCCAACTACTTTAACTCGCGGTCTTTACCTGACATAAAATTACTATTTTTTAATCACAACATCGAAGATAAATTTGTATCCTGATACATGCCAATTACAAACTTATTAAGTGCTAATACTCTTTTAAAATAATCTGTAAAACTAGAAGAAACGTAATATTTTATTAAGATAAAATATAAGAAAAAGTGATGTTAGATGAAAAGTCCCCAAATTCCTCCATTGAAATTCTGTCCCCAAATGAGAGGTGAAATCCCCATTTTGGGACAAGTCCCCTAATCGGGCTGCACTCATTGCAGCACCAGTTCCAGCTTCAATGATGAAGATAGCTATCAATTTATCAACGTTCTCCTACGCATAGTGGCGTGAATTAAAAAAAAAGTGGTAAAAAGTCCGCAACTTTTGAACTAGTTAACCGATTTCGATGAAACCAACTGTTTTGGAAAGTAGAAGTGTTTTTAGAAAGCATATTTTGAGACACCCTGTTGTAAGACAGGGTAGCTCCAAACAGCCTCAAAGTGGGAAAGTGCGGGTATCGAAATTCTTTCGGAGCTTGTAACTTTTGTAAATAGGGACCGATTTCAATAATTTTTTCAGCGGGACAGTCTACGTTAAGAAATATAAATAAAACATGCAAAGAGTACCATTTTATCTCTTTCAGTTTCCAAGTTATTTGACTTGAAAAATTTTTTTTTTAATTTTTGGCCCTGACTTTTTTTATTCGTTAGTACATAACTTCTTTATTACTTGGCAAAAAGCAGTATGTTTTAATGTTTTTGAAAGAAAACTTCATTACAATTCATAAAAAAATTTTTTTTTGATATCTCAAAAATTGTAGCAAGGAATAATTTTGCAATTTGGATTTTTAAAAATTATGAAAAAATTTGGTATATTTTGTGAAAAAAGTATTCTTAATTTTTTTGGAATATTTTAAAAAATTATTAAGTATTTGATTAAAACTTTGATTGTTTCTGAGAAAGGAGACATTGAGAAATGCTGTGAAATAAATTTTGGAGATTGTTGTTGGTGCACCCTACATTCAGCATTGATCGAAGACTAGCAATTTTTTTCAAAAAATCCGATTTTCGGATGTGGCAAAAAAATTGCACGGTCGTTTTTATAAATTTTTTGGTTTTTTATTATAAATAAATTTGTTGTAAGTAACCTGTAAGAAACTCTTGACATCCTACATGTAGGCAGGAGAGGAGATTTTCTAAAAATTCTAAAATTTTTCTAACACAATTTTTCCCAATAAGAAAAAAGTATTATAAAATTATTAATTGGGAATCATTTTAATTTTTATCAATAGTATACATTTAGCTTTGCAAACTGGAAAAAAATTATTCTCCTACCTTCAATACTTTTTGAAATATTCGAAATCCAATTTTGATTAAAAATTTTAATTTTCTACATTTTTTATTTTTGTCTAAATTATTGATCTTATTTTCTTTACTGCAAATGTTTCTTAATTTTTTCTATGTTATTACAATAGTAGATTGTCTATTCAACGGTATATAATATACACAAATATAACACCTCAGGTAACAATTGACGTGTTTTATCTGATACTCAAACAAACCCACATTTGTTATGAACTCTTGAAGTATATTTATATACCTACAAGGACAAATAGATTGAGTTATTTATTTATTTAAAAAAAATTAGTAGTTAATTTAACATTAGAACATTAAATTACGAAAATTTTTTATGTAGCTCCTTTTTAAACGCATATAAATTCCCTAAGTTTTGAATATAATTTGACAGAGAATTCCAGAGACTTTTTGCCATGATATCAGATATTTGTTTGTATGAATATAAATACTTATGTATCAAGAGATATATGTACAATGTACATATGCATGTATGAGTATGAAAACTTACAACCAAATTTCTGGTTTTGATTCTGATAATTGTATTAAAAATATATTTAATAAGTTCAGTTTCATTTTCTTTATTACTCGTATCTAAGTGCATGGATACATATGTTGTTTTTAATTTATATTTGGGTTTTACTTCAAGAATTTGCTTTAAAATACTCTGAGACATCATGGCCTAGCAAGCTATTAATTTCCTCTGCTTCGGGATCGTCCTTCTCTATTTCAATACTTATTTTTGGCAACCATTTCATTCTTATGCCTTGTAGGACTGGATCTGAAGACAATAGCAAATGATGCATTAAATCATTATTTTGAGCAACTCTAGATCATTTACGTGTATTGAAAAGTCGATATTGCTTAACATCTCTATTTCTAGCTTCCTGTGCTTCTTCGGTTAGTTCCCCCAGAGGAAGAATGTTGCACTTTATGTACGGTTGGAGTTATTGATTTCCATGGATATAATTCATTTATTAGAATCAGAGTGTCTTTTGCATATTTTTCAAACTTGTCCTTATTAATTAACTTTTTGCTATTTATGACGGCCAGTTTTATTTTGAAACGTCTTATGAGATTAAAGCTAATACCAGTTATAGAAGATGTGGTTTCAGGGTCATCAAAAAATCGCCTGGCAGTGTTGCCATTATTGGAGTTTCCATAGCCATATACAGGTTTGTCAATGATTAAGCCACGTTTCATAAACTCATCTTGAATTATTTTCTTTTCTTCCAACCGTATCTGTTTTAAAGCAGAATTATTCGCAACTGGAACGTTCTGAAGTTCTGGTACACTGCGATATTTATTGTCGTAAGATAGATGTAAAATGTACTCCACGAATCGAAACCGAGCATGAAGTGGTGATATTCCAAGCTTTAGGGCATCTTCATTAGTTGGAGTATAATTCACAATGTCCTTAAAATCGGAATTTTTCTTTCCGCATATATTACAAATCAAATAAGATTTTGTATCGGTCATTGCATTCGCAACTTTTCCATCTATCATTGTTAAATAAGGTCTAAAAGATACTGTTATTACTCGTCCTAATATATGAACGTCAATGGGTTCCATATTAGAAATTTCATGTTTTATACCATCAACCAGATTTTGAGTTGTTTCTTTGTTTTCCTTGATGTATTCTAAACGTATTGGTCGGCATAAAAACTTTGAGCCTGGAGTAGTATTTACCCACACATCTTTAAATGCATTTTTACTTGTTGAAGGCATTTCATTATGTAGTCGAAGCCTTCATGGTACTAACGATGCCATTAAAACTTTGGAAAAGTCATTATCGTATGCACTGGGCTGCCTATATTCTGAAAATCCAGATGATCCATCACATCCCCATTTGTATATTAGTGTTAGTTCAGAATTATTACATGTATCTAAGTCTCTTTCGTCAAAAGTAGCGATGAATCTTGATGCTGTATTATGAAGAAGGTCTGACAAACTAATGACTGCACTTCGGCTATCCACTGTTATCGGATGTGGCAAAATTTCCGATTTTCTTTTTAACAATAATGTACTTGATGGCAAAGGCCCACTTTTTTCTTTAAGCACCTTCCTTGAGATATCGTATTTATTTCTTGAAAGGCCCAAATTAAGAATGAGTGCTAGTGCATCTTCCACCGTAAAATGTTTACTATATTTTGGCGTTGGAATGCTTTCCACCATCCGTCTTAATCTTTTTGGAGACGCAACTGGTAGCACATCTACGATTTTGCCTGCTTCTTTAAGTTGAGTCTTCGCTAAAATCAATTTGAATGAATCTTTGATTTCATTTTCCGAATACGTACTATTTATCAAGTCTTCTTGTTTAATCCTTTTGCTCCTGCGTCGAGCGTTATCGTAATCTTTATTTGGCCGACCAAACTTCTTTAGGTATATTTCCGTAGATAGTCCCATATCTAACCAATCCTTATTTATATTCTGAAATTTAGAAATTGATTTATTGCATTCACTTATCTTCTTTTCATATAATTAAAAAAAAATTTCAAGTTTTTTCGATAAATCGGTGTTTACAGATAAACCATATGTAGTAGATATTATGTACATCATTTGGTCTACCTTGTCCAACCGAGTACTACCATCAGTGAGGTTTTCCCACATTAATTTGCAGAGCGATTTATTTTTAATTGTTATCTCCATGATAGCTATAACTGAAATAATGACATTAAATGCATCGCAGCTTAAATATATAGCTATTTTACAAGCTACGAATACAAAACCGATACAAATATCAGGTAAAACCATACCCATATTGGAGATGTGCGCGCAGGTACCTTTGTGCTTGTGGGTATATAAATATACTTATATTTATGTTTATAAATTCTTATATTTTATTGTATTTAAGTAAAGAAAGTATTTATTAAGAGCTTCAAGAGTTCATAAAAAATGTGGGTTTGTTTGAGTATCAGATAAAACACGTAAATTGTTACCTGAGGTGTTATATTTGTGTATACATTTTAAGACTGATATAATGGCAAAAGAATACTTATTATATACCGTTGAATAGACAATTATATCTACTATTGTAATAACATAGAAAAAATTAAGAAACATTTGCAGTAAAGAAAATAAGATCAATAATTTAGACAAAAATAAAAAATTTAGAAAATTAAAATTTTTAATCAAAATTGGATTTCGAATATTTCAAAAAGTATTGAAGGCAGGAGAATAATTTTTTTTCAGTTTGCAAAGCTAAATGTATACTATTGATAAAAATTAAAATGATTCCCAATTTATAATTTTATAATACTTTTTTCTTATTGGGAAAAATTGTGTTAGAAAAATTTTAGAATTTTTAGAAAATCTCCTCTCTTATGTGTAGGATGTCAAGAGTTTCTTACAGGTTACTTACAACAAATTTATTTATAATAAAAAACCAATTACAAAAACGACCGTGCAATTTTTTTTGCCACATCCGAAAATCGGATTTTTTGAAAAAATTGCTAGTTTTCGACCAATGCTGAATGTAGGGTGCACCAACAACAATCTCCAAAATTTATTTCATAGCATTTCTCAATGTCTCCTTTCTCAGAAACAATCAAAGTTTTAATCAAATACTTAATAATTTTTTAAAATATTCCAAAAAAATTAAGAATACTTTTTTTCACAAAATATACCAAATTTTTTCATAATTTTTAAAAATCCAAATTGCAAAATTATTCCTTGCTACAATTTTTGAGATATCAAAAAAAATTTTTTTTTATGAATTGTAATGAAGTTTTCTTTCAAAAACATTAAAACATACTGCTTTTTGCCAAGTAATAAAGAAGTTATGTACTAACGAATAAAAAAAGTCAGGGCCAAAAATTAAAAAATAAATTTTTCAAGTCAAATAACTTGGAAACTGAAAGAGATAAAATGGTACTCTTTGCATGTTTTATTTTTATTTCTTAACGTAGATTGTCCCGCTGAAAAAATTATTGAAATCGGTCCCTATTTACAAAAGTTACAAGCTCCGAAAGAATTTCGATACACGCACTTTCCCACTTTGAGGCTGTTTGGAGCTACCCTGTCTTACAACAGGGTGTCTCAAAATATGCTTTCTAAAAATTTCAACACTTCTACTTTCCAAAACAGTTGGTTTCATCGAAATCGGTTAACTAGTTCAAAAGTTGCGGACTTTTTACCACTTTTTTTTAATTCACGCCACTGTGCTACGTGAGCACAATAGCCAAGCGATCAACTCTATCTTTTCTAGCAATTGTGGGAAGTAGTTTTCCGTCCCAATGCAAAACAGGGCCAAAATAAAAATATTTACCTTGAAATTTACAATAATTTCTTTGCCATGAACCCGACGATATTTTTTGCATTGTTCACGAAAATTTGTGCAAGTAAGAACAAGATCCTCAGACCCAACGCTTTGGCAGTTTCACTGATAAAGTGTATAGCTAATAGAGATGACATATTGCCAGCACACAGAGGGGAATTTTGAAAGAAAAGTGGAAATAATTCTGCAGTTTCTAAACCAGCCATCGGATTGCTATGAAATTTCATGCAGCATTTAAGGAGGTGTCACCGAGCTTAAGTCTGGAATTTACATCTTTGAATGGGCCGGGACCACAAAGCCCCAAAGTGGGCAACCTTGGACTAATGAAAAATTCAAACCGATGCACAATGGTTCCTGCTAGTGTAAGAGCGTAGATAAATTCAAAATTTTAAGTGTTTGAGACGTAATGTTTTTTCTGTTTTTTCAATAAAAATATGTCCAAATTTACATATTTTACTACGTTCGTCAATAGATTTTATTTTTCTTTAGGAAATATCCTTGCATAAAGTAGCTATATATGTGAAATCAAAAAAGTTGACTTATAATAACTAAAGATTTGAAGACCTATAACTTTAAAAGTATAATAGTCATACTTACATATTATATATTTTTAAAAAGGTGATTTTATTGCAAATAAAACTGTGTTAATTTTTTATCAATGTGGTTTAATAAAAAAAATTTCAACCAATTTTTCGATCTATATTTAAATTTTAAGAACTATATTTTAAGGTGGACCTACAATTTTACCGCCACTCCCCTCCACTTAGATATTAGCACAGGTATATTGCTATATGTTTCACTTATTCGTCCTAAAAATTTTAGCTGCTAATACCTGCTAGCCTGCAAAATATTTACAAAATACTTTAACTACTACATTTTGGAATATGCATTTTTTTAAGTTTTTCCAATAAAATTAAACAAAATTTATTTTTATTTTTTGGTTTAAAAGTCAAATATTATCATAAAGAATTAGGGCCGTATGCAAAAAAATATTTTACTTGAGCTTTAAAGTTCATAGTAGTTACCAAGCACTTTAAGGCTAACATTGCTTTGTTAAGAAATTGTATGCAAAAACCAACTTTAATTATTTTGTAATTTAATAATAAATACTGGTAACACCACCGTGTTCAACAACCACTTCACGGCTTATGATGTACAACATCGAATACAAATTAATTCGAGTATTCAAATAATTTTTTATTTTATTAAATAAATTTGTATTATCTTGAAGTAAAGCAACCTAATTTAAAAAGTATGAGCTTCTGACATGGAAGGAAAACAGATAAACATTTTTATGAAGTAAAAGTAAAAATAATATGATGAACAAAGAAAAATTATGGCAATATATTTTATTCGAATGAAATGAATATTTGAATATCCAGATTTTTTCCATTCGTTTTGACTGTATGTACATCACTAAAACATTTTTGTATAACTGAATTTATTTTAATATTTTTTTATGGATTTTGCTATGTATTTCGAATCAGTTGGATAATTTGGTGATGTTTTCCATAATATAACAGAAATAATAAATTTAAGATAAGAGCTAACACTCCTAGCTTCATTTTTATATGTATCATGAATCAATATGTGCTATATTAACAAAAATATTTGAACAACAAAATACACATTTTGGAAATATCAACTTAAAGGACCCTTAACAAACGTAGGTGCCTACTTTAGAATTTTGATATAATAATTTTTTTAGAATACAACTTTACTTAACATTGCTTGGCAAAGCTTTGTTAACTTTTTTTGCACACGACCCTTAATGTGTAAATAATATTAAAAAAAAATGCCTTTGGTGGGATTCGAACCCGCAACCTCTTGAATCAGCAGTCTTATCTGCTAAGCCATGCTTTGTGGTTATTGATCAATAGTTCCTTATGTTTTAGGTGCGAATGCACTTAAAGCCAGTTATTTTGTTCAGTTTTTGTTGTTAGTCAAAATGAGAGTATGTCAGAGAAGATTACAGCGCCAATGTGGTTGTTGTTTCGTGACAGTGTGTGAGAGTGACAGTTTATCCGTATGAAACGTTTCTTCTAATGGTAGAATTAGTCGATTCGTATCGTGTTACTTTTGAAGTGGTAGTATCGTTTAACTCTGGATGTTAGTTAGTAAAAACGTGAGAGTTCCACCAAACGTTTCAGCTGTTGTATTTCTCTTTGCTTTATACATGTGTGTGCATGTATGTAAGAAATAAGTTGACGTAGAAATCTATTTTCTGTAGATTTCTACCTCACATACACTTACGATACATATTAAATAAACAGCAACATGTTATATTTATGCTACAGATTTTCTCAGCTGCTCCGTCAACTCACGATACGAATCTACTAATTCTACCATAAGTCGTATAACTTGAAATATTGGTGTAACAAGAGTTACTAATAATGGAAGAATTTAAGTGTAAAAATAAAGATTTAATTTTGTCTTACATAAATAACAATAAAAGTGATTCTGCAATAAGAATATTATATGCCCTTTTCTATGCATAAACTTCTTATTCATGGAAAGGAGATTATAAAACATTTTGGGATGATTCCCATTGGGGTTCTTTCAGAGGATGCACAGGAATCAAGAAATGCTACAAGGAAACACGACGATTTCACTCTAAAACTGCTCGAGATATTCTATAAAGCTCTTAGAAAATTCGGAATATTTGCATAGTGTTACAGACGACTCGGAAGATTAAAATGTTGAAGTATAAATAAACGAAATTTTTTGAATTATAATGCTAATAAATTTATAAATCTGTTATAGGTAATTTTTATTTTTTATGTAAAAAATAAAACAAGTAATTATTACTTGGAAGTAAAAATAAAAAAAAAATTATTTTTAAACTTTAATCTCAAAAAAGCTAATATTTGCAAGACGAAAAAAATTAAATTTTTTTTTGCGCATTATGAACAATTCCATCAAAACATAAAAACAAAAAAATTTAAATTTCTGGTTTCTTGGAAATCCAAAAAAAAATCAACTTTGTAAATTTTTTTGCAATATACCTTACTGTGCGATTTTCAATGCTGATATGTCGTAGTAATCCTTGATTTCTTGTCTGCAATCGGTGTTTTACAAAACTCAAAAATGTTTTATAGATCAAAAGTTACAGATTTTAGCTACGCAAACCCCAAAAAGGAACCACTGTGCGATGGTAAGCTGATGGTTTTGATCTGATAAAAAAGATTTTTTGCCAGTGGATTTCTCTATCCAAGAGCTAAAAAAAGTCTGCTACATTTATGCAGTTGCGCTAGTTTAGGAAATATTCGAGAAAAAAAAATTAAATTTAGGATTTTTTACCAACCTTGGTCCACTGTTCTGCCATTAGAGACGTCAATTTTTTTTCGATTTTAAACAAAAAACTTAGTATGAGTTAAAAACAAAATTTCTAACATTTAAAAACCATTTTCTTATTAAAAAACACAACTAAGTCAAAAGTTATACGCAATTTAAATTAATATTTGAAAAAAGTCGGTTTTTGCCGTTTTTTGCAGAAAAAGTGGGTTAATTATTTCGCTATTATTAAACAATATTGCAAAAATATCGACCCCATATTTTTATTTATTCAAAAGGTAATACTATAAGAAACATTATAAAGAAATTTTTTTTTCAAAATTTTTGTTATTGCTTTTCAGATTGCTTTAAAATATACCTATTTTTGTTATAAATATCGAAATATCTTTTTTTCAAATTCCAAAGCTGGAACCGAAAAATTCGTTATTGCATCTTAAGACATGGTATGTTTTTAAATATTTCCTAAAATATTATCTGCGCCCGGCGAAATATGAGAGAAATACAGCAGAAATATTAAAAAAGTCCCATTTTTATGATTTTATGAAATTTTTTTGGGAATTGCCGCGAAATTAAAAGCAAATTCTATTTGTTTTTACATTTTATGTATTAACTGCATCATTTTCAACCTAAGGGAGAATTTTCACCCGAAAATATTAACAAATGCGAATTTCATAGCATTCCTTTGTGTAGGATCTATGTCTTCTCGGAAAATTATATATGTTGTAAACAGATGCAGTTAATGATAAAAAAATTAGTAAAAATTTATTCTTATAAAAAAATTATTATTTATTCTTTTTTTTATTGTTGCTGGTGCTGTATTAATTGAATATATTCGTATAATATTCATCTATGTAATTATACAGCTGCGCCTATTTAAAAAAAAAATCCCTAAGAAAATTCTCGTAACTATACCTGGGACCTGGCTGTCCCAAAAAACTTTTTTTGAGCCAATTAAAAAAAATTATAAAATGCTAAAATTTTTCGGCGGTTTTTCAAATTTTTGAACTTTTGGCTTCAAATCGCACATTTACAACGCTAACCACATTCAAAATTCCAAAAAATTTAAAGCCCCGAATGAGCCGCGCCAGGTCTAATATGCATACATACATACACTCGCAAATTCATTCTTCCAATCTAGCCAACCGACCAGCCAATCCATCCGTTCCTACACACAGAAAAATTTCAACGTAAAATTTACTAAAACAAGGTTAATCTAATATTTTCGGCAATGATTTTTCTTCATATTTGTTTCATGTTAATCTAACATGATTTATAGTAATTGTCAAAGAAAATTTTTCCTTTTGAAATAACTTTATTTCATGTTGATTTAACATTTACGTACTATTAAATTCAAAATGAAAAATCATGTTGAATCAAAGTTATTTCAAGTTGAAACAACATGAATTTAATTTAATGTAGTAATTGTACTTTATTAATTATTTAACTTACGTGTGGTTGACATAGACATCAGAAAAATTTTTTCTATATGAATTAAATTGGCCGTGGACAAGATTTTAACTCGGAACTCATCGCGTGGTAGTCAACGTGCTTACCCCTGCAGCCACAACAACTATAAATATTCTTAAGATACTAATATGTACCATCTTGAATTAAATTGTAATTTAACATTATTTCATTTATCATTTAACATACAATTTATTTGAAAAGTTTTAGTTTTAGTTAAAAAAAAAAACAAAATGCTTTCACTTGACTCCAGGATTCGAACACTGTTGCCAGATTTGCAGATTTCTCTGCATTTTACTGATTTTTCATTGCAAAAATTATAAAGTGAGATTTGAAGATTTTCATTGCCAAATTGCAGATTTTCTGAAATGCTTGTGTAACATCAATATTTAGTGTTTTTCTTTACTCCGTAAAAGAAATAATCATGGTGTTACTGTCAGAAACATAAACCATCATAATAGTGTTAAAAAGAAACTAACAAATCTGTGCAAAGATATATACATACATATGTATATACATATCGTGCACTAAATCATAAATAGTCACACAACTCAAAAGTCCTCATTTACACTAAACAAGTCTTATTTTTAAACTGATTAGTTTTTATGAGAGAGAGACGAGGGGAAAAGAAACGTTTCTGTTCCCCTAGTCTCTCTCTCCTAAAAAACTAATCGCTTTGTGTAAACTAGGACAAATTATGAAAATGGTTTTATTTTTACATGTGCCGCAAAAATTTCTTTTGCAGCAAAGTTTTCTTGTACCAGTTTTGTACCTCTCCTGAACATCTGGGATTTTTGGGTTGTAACTGTATATTTCTTTGCACAGATTTGTATTTATATGTACTATTTTCTTTAAGTTTTATGTAGAAAAATTTTAAATATATTTGTCCTTATCATTTTGTTGATGTTTATTTTTTCGCAAACAATTTGTAATATCAGCATATGTTTTTGTATAGCAAGATAATTTATGTTAATTCGGAAACAAAATGAAAAATAATTCAAAATGAAGGTGTTTTTATTGTTGCAGATTTTTTTAAATTATTTTTGAGATTTTTCAGATTTTTTAGCCAAATTTTGCAGATTTTTGGTAAAATTATCTGACAACAGGGCCTGCGATCCTCCGACTGGAAGCCTAGTACACTGCCTACAAGCCAGCAGCAGTTTGTCTGCTGTGTACAAACATAAAAAAACAACAATACAAAAACAACCTACACAACTAAGCACAAAACTGTATTACAGCTATCACTACAAACATTTGGAAGATATCTCACCCAGAAGATATATGTATGTATATACAATATATTATATTTATCATTTGGAGAAAATCGTCAAAGCAATACTTTTTTGATATTAAAATATTTTCATTTTAGTGAAACTTTTTGAATGAACAGTTCAAAATGTATTGACTATTTATTTTTTCCTTTAACAATGTATTTTCTGTTATTAAAATGTTGCTATTTGTTCTGCCTGGTGTTTTATCACATGCGCAATAAATTATAATATCAATATGCTTTTGACTAGAAGACAAAAAAATATTTAATTTAAAATAAAAACAATCAGAAAATTTTCAAAACATTAGCTCTAGAAATTCTTTTTTATGCTAAAAATATGATGACTCCTGTGATGATAAATTGAATTTAGTTGACCATAAAAAATTTATTTAAATATATATTTTTTTTTAAGAGAAGTAACACTCAGGCAATTAATGCCTACTACTATTACTAGGTGTTACCTTCTTTAGGAAAGGGATAGTGAGAGAGAAGACAGGTGGTGAAGGAAGAGATAGGAGATAGGAAAGCTTCATTCTTTTACAACTCTTCTTTTTCGCACGTTTTTTTTAAATAATGCAGTGTTGCACCGCCTCTCTGATGTTAAATGAGGCGTAGGTATTAATTTTTTATTGATTATTTTACTTCGCCGATGATTTTGCTACACAACTAAGGAGGGCGCTCTGATGTTACATTAGGATTAGTATCTGCTGAAGTCGGTATAGTTCAGTGACCAGTGACTATGCCTTCATCACTTGAACTTTTCCTACAACAACTGACACAAAGAGACACTAATGCACATGTTGTTATTTAATGGCTGTCGGATACAGGGATTGAACCCAGTACCTTCGGGTTTGTAGTCAACGTGCTAACTACTTCTGCCAACGCCACCCTCTCATAGTTTTATGTACATATACATATGTATATACATACATATATATTTTTCTTCTTCAAAGATAATTTAGCAAAATTGAAAAATTGTACTTTGGGAGATAATCTATCGTTATAAATAATTTATCTTCCTAAAGATAATCTGGCAATATCATAAATAGTTCAATTAGATGATTATCTAGCAATATCATAGTTTTATCTTCTAGAAGTATTGCATTCGTATTTCTTCGAAGATCGCCCTGGCCGCACAACCTCTCCCGAAGGGGGAAACTTCCGCAATACGAATATTATTGTTACCGCAATATTTTTCTTCCAACCAATACGATTTCGAATCATTTTCGTATTACTTTGCTTGTAGGCAGTGTGACCCTTTTAGCATTTTCACTGCTAAATTTAGCATTATATATTTTGATTTAGCAGTGAATTTTTTATTTTGCATTTAGCATTTTTTTCAGCATTTTTGTATTAATTTTTTAGCATTATTTAGCATTTTTAATTTTATAAATTTCATATATTCTTTTCCATTTATACATGTAAAAACTCCTGTATTTCATTGTATTTTGTCGTTTTTGTAGAAATTTATAATGATGGAAACCATGTAAACAGCAAAAGACGTCTTAAGCGGCTATTAGGCTGTCATACTTGGTATTTGAGAATAGTGTGATAATTCAAAATTCGTGTTTTTAAGATTTAAGGAATTTTGAATTTTTGTGTTTGTCATCATACTCCCTTAATATATCTTTTGTCAAATTCAGTGCAAATTTCATTTATGTTTTCGTAACTTGCGGTCTCCACCTGACATAAGAAGGCTCACTTGAACATAAACTTTAAGTTAATGTTAAGTGAAGACTGCTCAAGTTAATGCTTTTTTCAAGTGATAACATTATTGATAGTGCATTTGTTTTAACAAATCACTTATAACTTCAAGTTACAACGGAATGTCATGTCATGTGGAAACGTAGAGTACGGAAAGCATAAAGATGATAAAGCCGCCTTAATGTATTTTAAACGTCAAACACCTAATAATAAGAAGAAAATAAGTATTTTAATTATGTTTTTCGGAGTCGAACACTTCAAAGTTCATCGTTGCTGAATCCAGCTCCTGGACGTACAGTAAAAAATAGAAAAGTAAATTAATCCGTTTTTTAATGCAAAAAGTATTTTTTAAATGTCTTTCATATTATGTTGATAGCAGGCATGCTAATACATTAAAACATACATATAAAATAAAAGTGTAAAATTATTTTATGTATTTAATTTTTATATGAAAATTACCAACAACAAATTTTACACTTTTATATTTAATACGATCGTGCAAAGATACAGGAGGTTTTATGAATTCAGCAATTGTACTCGTATTTTGTATATTCCTGAATTGTTGTTTTAACTTTTGAATCAACTTTGTCTGTTTTATTAAAATTAAATTAAATATTTCTTCGTTATACCGATATAATTAATAAAAAATCATTAAAAAATTTTAGCATTATATTTTAGCATTTTCAAATATTTTTTTAGCATTTTTAGCATTATTTTAAGCCCCATTTAGCATTAAAATTTTTTTTAGTTGTGGCCACACTGCTTGTAGGGTATAGACAAAGCAAATAAAAACCAACACACTCAAACAACATATTATTTCTTGTAAATTTAATGTGATTTGAAGGAGTTTGAATCAATATTATTGCATGTTGATTTTACATTGGTATTTTTTTCTATGTGTACGAAAAATTTTCAAGTAATTTATGATCAGACCGTCTTAACAATTTGACCATACGCGAAATGAAACTAAAACAAGTTAGCTATGTAGATAATATTTTGCGTACGGCAAACCTGAAATATGTTCGCTCGTATGTATTAAGCATGCAACAAAAGCAATAACGATAACTTCAAAAGCAACAAACCACAGTGCACACTGGGGTCGATTGTGAAATAAATTGTGGCATGCACATGACTGCTCGAATAGAAACCACGTAAAGCGTTTTCACGTTTTAACACTCTACGCATTCTAGAGTTGTATCGAACTCATTCAGTAGCTCTTTTTTGACACAAATCAATGATCAAACCCATGTAATTTAAATGGGTGTGATCATTGGTTGGTGTCAAAAACGAGCTACTGAATGAGTTCGATACAAGTCTAATATTTACAAGTCTACCGCATTCCACATTTCAATTAACATACTAGACATGGGTCAAGCTCCTTCAATCGGTCGTTTTTCACACAAACCTATGATCAAACCCCATGTAATTTAAATGTGTTTGATCATAGGCTTGAATTGAATGATTTCGACCCAAGTCTATAACATACACATATGTACATAAATACAAACCGATGCTTTGCTGCAAAAGAATAATAACTGAAAAAAAGTTGTTTTGCAGAAAACGAGCTTTAGGTTTTGAATTTACTAAAAGTTTAATGGAAAAAGAAAATTTTATTATTCTCTCAAGAGTTAAGTATACAAGATATTTGTATGAAATTTTTAAACAATATGAAGAACAATATGGTTATAAATTCTACGTTAATATTATTGCGATATAGCGTTGATATAAAATACCGTTAGGGATCACTGAGTATCAAAATCAGCTGAATGGTTCTTACACCGCCCATGATGCTTGCAACAGTAAAAAATAAACCAATTTATCGTATTCTAAGATCTAAGTCAGCTAACACATTGTGTTCTGTAACTAACGACATGCAAATACACCAGCTCTACTGTTTTGACATTCGCATAGAACGGGAGAAAGCGTAGAAAGCGTATGGATTTTAAGCTGGTTTTACATAAGGCTAATAGTTTAAATACATGTTTGCTCTTGTTTTGCTAAAACAGGTGATACTTTGATCAAAATAAAACACCCTTTAATTAAAATTTTTTAATGTTTGTTACCTTTTGACCAATAAATTAATATTAAATATTAATAAATATTAATATTTGAATTGCTTTGAATTGAATTGGGAAGTTTATTAAGTTAAACAATTTCATACATAATTAATAGACAATTTTGTAGAATCGAACATGATTGGAAACTGTTTAAAACAATAAATACGAGTACTTGCCTGAATCAAAAAATTTTTCTTAAGTAATAAGTGGTTAAGCATTTCTGGGCACATGTGTGCCAGATGTAAACTCGGCCATACATACATATGTACATTGACATCGCCCAATATTAGTTCTTTGACCATATGCATAATTCTTTATTCAATCAGTTAATTGTTTTATATGTAATACTTAAGACGACATATTTAGTATTCTGATAAAGGATCTTGAAAGAATATGTTTCTTCGACTATTTATACTCAAAACATCATCGTTCAATAGGAAATACATATCTTTATCAGGCTAACAGACATGGCCTAACGCACACTTTTGTTTCTCCCTTACCGAAAACGATATTAATTTTACTTAATTCGTGGCGACTTGCTGGAATTGAACCACTATCCAAAGAAATGCTATATTTAGCACCGATAACTCGAAAGCTGGCGCCGACGGATGATCTTACTCGATTCATTGGTTCAAAGCTTGTAATATCCCCACTGTGCATTGTGGCATATTGAATAATAAAACACAAACAGTTTTAACTGACACTTTGGGATTTTTTAAAGTCTTTTTTTTCATTTTTTGCATTTGGCATAAGTATTGTCCAAGTTTAATTTATTTTAAGTTGCGGGTAATTAATACATACAACAGAAATGGAAGTTGAAAGAGAAGCTTTTGTGAAAACGAAACCAAAAACTATACAAAGGTATAAAATATATAAATAAAAAATGAATGCAAATCTATATGTGATGTTGTTTAGTGTTTTACATTTTGTGGCAAAAAAAATGTAACTCATTATGTCACAAATTGAAATGTTGCAGTAAATAAATGGCCAGCATGCCACATAAGACAAGCCAACAAAAAGGCTGAAAACGAAGACTACAGAGGCTGCTCTGAGGAAAAAAGAACGTACTCCGACAAAAATAAATGTCATTATTATATCAATGCAAATGAAACGTTTTGTTGCAGTTTTGTTTAAATAAATATAAAATAATTCATTAGAAACAGTATAAAGCTACTGTTAAGTGTAAAATAATTTTTTTAAAGGACTTTCTCCCACTCCTGAGCAGTGCTGCCAGAAAAATGTTGCCTCTTGGCCCCAATTTAAAACGTCATCTGCCCAGATAATCCCCATTTCAAAAAAAAATCCTAATTTTTGGCCCCAAAAGTATTTTGTCAATATTGTTGTTTGATGCCATTTTAAAATGATGCTGTAATGCAATCCATTGCTCAAAAACTCTGCACAACTTTTCCATAAGATAATCATCTAGTGTTTGATATTTGTTAAAGTTTGTAAAATTTATTTGAGTCCACAACTAAATTATTTAAATGGAATATTTGTTTGTACTTAAGCGTGCGTAATGGAGAGTGCGAGAAATAAAAAAAAATCGACAGAACTGGGAATTGATGTTGCCGCTTCTGACCGGCATAAGTTTAGTGAATGGCAGTGTTGCCGAATCGCGGGTAATTACCCGAATCAGGTGTAATTTTTATGTGCAAGTGTAACGCGTGGGTAATTGCTCTCAGGTGTAATTTACGGGTAATTTGAAATTCGTTTGTTTTATATAATAAATCGTGTGTGTTCTAGCTTTCACATCGTTTTCACACGTTTTCTTGTGGGTTCGGATGTTAAAAAACATGGTACGCCTGCTTAAGTTGAAATTTAGAAAATACAAATTAATAGTATGTGGAAATTGACGATTTCAAACTTTTAGATTTTTTCGTTTTTGATTTCGTTTTCGATTTTCTTTTCACTTGTTAACAGTCTTGTGAAAAATATACGAATTTCACTTGTTAACAGTGAAAAAACACGATTTTTTGCTCAAAATCGAAAACGAGAAAATCTAAAAGTTTGAAATCGTCAATTTCCAAATTGTGTTCTTCTAAATTCGGAGGCTAGAACACATACTATTAATCTGTATTTTTTAAATTTCAACTTAACCCTCCGATGAGTGAGAAGGTCCCTAGGGACCTTTTTGCCTTTTCAAACTGAAATTACTCCTACTTCGGCCACTACAACACCCCCCCCCCCAAAGTCACTCTGTATTCCAAGAGTATTTTGTTGCGCATCTTTTGGAAAAAAATCAAGCCGATCGGATCATTACTTTAGGAGTTATTGAGGTTTTAGTGAGAATAGTACGCGGACGTGTGAATAGGTCCGTATGGACCTTGTACTGAATTTCATTAATAAATGCATGTTTTTGGGCATCATTATAATTTTTTTATTGTTTGAACCAGGGACCGTAACGGTTATAATTTTTATTTTAAAAATCACTTTTTAATCATTATTTCTTGATTTTTATTTATCCCTCACAAAATAACTCTTATTTTGTGACTTTTATTTATTCCTCAGAAAATAACAGTTATTTCTTGATTTTTATTTATCCCTCACAAAATAAGAGTTATTTTGTGATTTTTATTTATTCCTCACAAAATAACAGTTACTGTTTGATTTTTATTTTTTTGCTTAACTTTTAAAATGTAGAAAGCGTAATTTTTGCGTTAAAATGAATATTAACCGATTTAAAATTGAATTTATCGCCAGAGTCTTTAAAAACACTCTTATATGTTAAATTAAATTTACTTTTTTATTATTTATTAATTTTAAAAGTTAAAATTTTTTGAGCAAAAAAATAAAAATCAAAAATTAACTGTTATTTTGTGAGGAATAAATAAAAGTCACAAAATAACTCTTATTTTGTGAGGGATAAATAAAAATCAAGAAATAACTGTTATTTTCTGAGGAATAAATAAAAGTCACAAAATAAGAGTTATTTTGTGAGGAATAAATAAAAATAAAAAAAATAAAAATCATTGCATCTATCGGTAGTCCATGTAACATGGAGTATCTTGGTATATTCCTTGTGCACGTAGCACTTCTCTACTTTTGTGATTTTTTTACTTTAAATTTGGAAAATAATCGTTATTTGCGATCCCTGGTTTGAACACATAATTTACTTGTTCTGAACACAAAGACCTAAACTCAAAGACATTAGGGATGATGATAAAAACAAAAAATTCTAAGAAAAATTCGAAGACATGAACTTTATTGCTTTCAAGGAAAGGCACAATATTCTAATTTTATACTACTAGCAATAAACCAGTTTTTTTGTTTATAATAGTCTTAAGAAAATTCAAGCAAAAAAAAAATTAAAAAAATTTAAACAATTATTTTTGTATGTAGAATTTAGTTATAAACAATAAAAACAAAAATAAAAAATAAAAAAAAATTTTTTATATGAAATAAACATGATTTACAAAAAAGGTCCGTAGGGACCTATTCACACGGCCGTGAAGTTCAGAACTGTCACTCATCGGAGGGTTAAACACGCGTAGCATGTGTTTTAACATCCGAACTCAGAAGAAAACGTGAAAACGATGTGAAAGGCAGAACACACACGAATACATATGTACATATGTAATATAATAAACAAAATAAAATATAATAAATTATAGTCTGATACCGTTGATGATATTTTATTATTTAAAGAAGGTATACAAAAAAACAATAATAATAATAAGCAATAAGATATGAGGTAGATTTATAATGAACTACTTATTTTTACATGAAAGTTAGCATTTATTTTCACCAAAAAAATTATTCTTTTAGATAGCAGAATAAAAAAATTTATACAGAACAAGAAAAAACATTTTTTTGATTCGAAATTTATATTACAGATGAATATTCTATAGGAGAGTTTTTTGCCATCGGAAGCGCATTTTGAGAAAATTTGAGTTGACGTATTTTGAATACACACTCTCGATATGTTGCACTTCACTGGGGCTGATACCAAATCATAAGTAGACCTTAAACAAGATTTTTGAAATGTGTCAAATATTTATTTTAATATTGGGTGTAATTCCTTTGAAATCGGGTAATTTTGGCTCCTACGAGGTGTAATTTTTAATATATATTTTGGTAACACTGGTGAATGGTCAAAAACATTTAAACAATTTAATGGAACTACATATATTAATTTTTTAATTAGTGAGTATAAAGAGACTTTTTCTAACCGCACATATTACGGTTAAGTTAGATATTAAAACTTATGCTTAAACACCTACGGTCTAATTCATAAAAAATATTTTAGGTTTATTACAGGTTTATTTGACAAATTTCCCATAGAAATATGTCAAATAAGGGGTTAATAAACCTGAAATATTTTTTATGAATAAGGCCGCTATACTTTAGCAGGCTACATGGCTACACAACTACAAGTGCCGCTGGCAACAAATGATGCCTGGTAGCCACCTACTTAATTATTTTGAAAACGGCAGCAGCACCATAAGAACCTGATAATGAAATATAAATATATGTATATTTGTAACAATAAAATAATTTATTCAGATACATTTTTTTCATATTTTAGCATTTACAGGTTTATTTCTTTAATCGAAATGTATTATTTTTCGCTAACTTGCGATTTTTTTCGCCTTTCAGCGATTTTGCAACTTCTCGCGAATTTTTGCAAACTGTTTTGCGGTTTTTTTTAAACTAAATTAGAATTTGTTATCATTTCACTGTAAGCTAGGTTTTGCGAATTTCCGCCATTTTCGCGGTTTTCCTCTCACATTTTTCATTACTCTCTATTTTGACGATTTTTGATCAGTAGTATGGATTGTTTAAAAATTTGAAACCTTTCGCGATTTTTTGCAAAGTTCGCGATAAAAGCGACTTTTGCATATTTTCAGCCTCCTAACAGTTCGCCAATTTTTAAAAAATGTTAGACATTTTGCGAATTTTCGTCATTTTCGCGATTTTTATTGATTTGTTTGCATTCCGTACATTTTTAGCGATTTTTAATCAATATTATGGCTTTTTTAAAATCTTGCAACTTCTCGCAATTTTTTTTGCAAAGTTCGTGATACAAGCGACTTTTTACATTACATGTCTTCAGATTCTTGGTTTGTCAAGAATATGAAGAAAAAAATATCATCCCGCTGTTAATAAGTTTTTGCAAATTTACGTAATTTTCGCGATTTTTGCCGAATTTTTTGCATTTCTTACATTTTTATCGATTTTTATTCCATATTAGACTTGTTTATAATTTTGCCAATTTTCGCGATTTTTTGCAAACTTCGCAATAAAATCGGCTTTTTTGCATGGTTTTTGAAGGTTTTAAAACATTATCAGACCTTGTTATCATCCTGATGTTAGTAAGTTTTAGCCAATTTTTGTCATTTCGCGAATTTTTTTAATTATTTGCATATATAATAGTACTAATTTTTATTAATTTAACAAACAAAAATTAAGATAAATGTAATTAAAAAATATTAGCACTTTCATAAGCTTATGCATAACTGATGCCATTCTACGACATTCATCAAACATAGGGAATAATGTTGTAGGTGTCGTAGCAAACTTTTCTATGGAAATTACCTACAACATTTTACAACTATTGTACAGCTTGACGACCTACTACACTTACAATAGGTTGTGAATTGAGCAAACATAACAATAAAAAGTCAGTCTTTATATATTTTAAAGAAAACTCGTTACTCATTAAAACAAATTAAACAAAAATATAAACTCAGTGATGCCAACAATTCAGAGGTAAAACGAGCCAACGGAGTAGTCAAAAAGAGCTATATTTAAAAATTAGGGTCAACTGGCTAGGATTCAAAAAATATATTAGTAGTCACTGCGTAGAAAACATTCAGCTAAGATCACCTGATGATACTGAATTTAATATTGCCAATCTTAACGAATATATTAAACAGGCTGCTGAACATGCCACTACTTCCTATCCGCAGACTGGCTTTAATAGAATTTATTCTACGGAAATTGAACGTCTTGTATGTGAAAAAAGGAGAGCTAGAAGAGAATGGCAACAACACCGATCACCCCTAAATAAAATCAGACTTAAAGAATGTACTAAACGACTCAAAGAGCTGCTATCGTCGGAAAAGACTGCATTACTGGAAAAGTATTTAGAAGGTCTTGATGTAACGTCAACATCTAATTACTCTTTATGGCGCGCTACTAGAAATCTTAAAAGACCCGTTGATCTCAAATCACCATTGCGTACTTCGACTGGAGGCTGTGCAAGAAGCGATAGTGAGAAAGGTAACTTATTTTCTGAGCATTTAAAATCTGTATTCACTCCCAATTCATGTACGGGTGCTGCCGATTTACCGAGTGTAGTCTCTCTACCCTCTCGTCCCTTAAGGTTTAAGATGCGTGAACTACAAAAAATAGTTGCTGAACTCGACCCTAAGAAAGCTCCAGGTATTGATGGCATTAGTGACAAGATGCTGATGAACTTGCCTCATATTGCAATAAGAATTTTGCTATTTATTTTTAATGCCATTTTACGAATGCAGTATTTTCCACATAACTGGAAACTTGCCAAGATTAAAATGATTCCAAAGCCAGGCAAAGATCTTACCAAGGCTGAGTCATATAGGCCTATAAGCTTACTTTCAACAATTTCAAAGCTTTTCGAAAAGCTGCTCATGACTAAATTGTCCACAATTTTAGCTGATACTGGGTGCATCCCGGACCATCAATTTGGCTTTAGAAGTCAGCATAGCACTATTGAGCAAACGCATAGATTGGTTCAAGTTGTAAGGAGGACATTTGGAGAAAAAAAGTATTGTTCTGCCTTTTTTATTGATGTTTCTCAGGCATTTGATAAAGTATGGCACGAAGGCTTAGTTTTAAAATTGAAGACATACCTACCAATAAACATACAAAAGGTTTTTTAAAGTTATATTGTTGTTAGGAAATTTACCGTTGTGGAAGGAGACTTCATGAGTGTACCCGAGTTTATATCTTCTGGTGTGCCACAGGGTAGTATTCTGGGGCCAGTCTTGTATCTAATATATACTTGTGATATGCCTGTGAGCAATAACATCCTCACTTCTACATTTGCCGATGATGCACCCTGTTTGAGTATTCACAAAAACCCTGATGAGGCATCCCGCAATCTCCAAGCACACATTACCCAGCTTGAAATATGGTTGAACTTATGGAGAATTAAAGTCAATGAACAAAAGTGTGTTCATATAACGTTTACCCTAAGAAAAGATACCTGTTCCCCCATTCGAATCAACAATCAAAATATTCCTCAACATTCTCAAGTCAAATACCTTGGCATACACCTTGATCGAAGGCTTACATGGAAATATCATATTGACTCTAAGTTAACCCAAATGAAACTTAAATTGACTCAAATATATTGGTTAATTGGCAGAAATTCAACACTCAGCCTAGACTGCAAACTTTTGATATACAAGTTGCTTTTGAAGCCAATATGGTGCTATGGAATTCAGCTGTGGGGCACTGCTTCAGCTTCAAATGTCGAGAGAATCCAACGAAGGCAAAACAAAATTTTACGTTTGATAACATCTGCTCCATGGTACGTTAAAAATTCAAATATTCATCGTGATTTAAATATGCCACTAGTGAGTGAAGAAATTGCAAAATACGCAGGCAAATATTTAACAAAACTCGAGTCACATCCTAATCCGCTTGCCCGTAATATTTTGAGCTTTACAGGACACATCCGCTTAAAAAAAAGGGACACAAGGGCTCTTATACCCAACACTCCAGATGGGACTGCTTAAAAATACTTCTTTTTGATTATCACTACTTATGTATTATTTATAACTATCACTAAGCTTATGTCCGATATTGGTCGGGCCTAATAATTATATTTAGATTTAAGATTTGATTACTTATTGTTAGTTCATTTTTGAAGATACAATAAATAAATATGTATATGAAAAAAAAAATCTATGAATGTATTTATTATTCAATTTGTACTTCAAGATTTTTCAACATTAATAAAAATAATAGTAAGAAAAAATAAAAGATCCATTGCTAAAACGGTGTATGTAATGCAGCATATAATGCAAGATTTGCTTGCGCAATTTGCGTTTGTGTAGGAACTTCTAGTGAAAATTATATATCTGGCTAGGATAGCACAATATCGCTAAATGGAGCCATACATTTTTTATGCTTTCGAACAGCGTACTAAATCAAAATATTTCGCTTTTATAGTTGAATTGCAACATTTGAAAGCTTTCGATGGATCTTTTGTTGGTTTAATCCATTTTTAAACGAGGAATTTGATTCCTAGCCCTTCCTATATTTTTGGCAGTAAGAATCCATTTCAATAATTTGTCAAAAATTTTCTAATTATTCAGAAACGAATACACTAAATACATAAATATATCTTACATAGTTGCAAAAAAGTATCTGCATTTGCATAAAACATAGGGTACGTTCGTAAGTGCTGCAAATTTATGCATCAATGCGGCAGTTCTGCCAGGTTTTACTGCGTATGCGTGATTATCTGCTGCACATGCTTTGCAACTGCTCAACATCTGTGCTCAGTTGACATTTTTGAACAAACTGTAAAAAATTTTAAAATTGGCAAGTAATTTTATTTAAGAAAATATTGACAATTTTCTTTTAAATTATAGTAAGCAAAAAATTTAAAAAAAGATCAAAGCGACAATTTCTTATGAGAACAGCATTGGCCTTAAAAAGAATATAACTAAAATAAAAAAAACTCCTTTGAAATAATAAAAAAACTGCCAAGATTCAAAGTTATTTTCGAGTTTATCAATCTCATTTTTTGGTAAGATTCGAAACATGTAATTTAAACATCAAAATACATAGATATATTCAACTTATTGTTCCACTGCAACTTCTTGCATCTTAAAATTATTTACTGCGCCATTTGCACAGATTTGCAGCAGGTATGCCGATTAAATGCATTAAAAAACGTTTGACTCTGAACAGTGCTGCCAAGTTATGCATTTTTGAACGTTAGATGTTCGTGATGCTGCAGACTTGCACTATAAATGCTTTTACGAACGTAGACATATTTACCAAAAATGTAAATGTCTCAAACACGAAACGATAGGGTAAAAACAGTAGTTCACGGATAAATGCGCCACGCTTAAGAGAGTTTCACGCTTAAATAGTTGTCAAAACCAACATTTTCATCGATCTATTTAATTTGTGCACATATTTTTCTGTTAAATAAATCCCGCTTTACTGCGTTTCACTCATATATAGGTCGCATATTTCATAAAAATAAATTATTTATCATGCAGACTTTCACGGTTAAATGCACAAACTGAATTTAAAATTGTGAACCTTGGAAATTGTTTCTTTAAAAATTTCACACTTCCAATCACTTAGTTTTCATCACAATGTCTACGAAGAAAGTGCAACTATCGTTGACACAAAAGCTTCAGATTTGTGCAGAAATTCAAGAAATTTCTAAAAATGTCTAAATTTCTTGTAAAATTTATGCAAGTGTATGTAGCATACATACAAACGTTACATACATACGTTTGTATGTATGCAATGTTGTACATACATACAAACGTATGTATGTACGTTTCTTTGACGTACAATGTACATTTGTTACATGCACATGAACTTAAATCTGTTGCCTTAAATCTCAATTTGTGAAATTGTTTTTTTAGTTTTTAAGATGTTTTGCTTGAATTGTTATGTTTTACTTTAAAATAATTTTATTTTTCGTTTTATTGAATTGAATAACAAATCGGAAAACGATGATCTCTAATACTTAAACATATTTTCGTTTTTTTTAGTAAGAATGAAAAGGGATAGAATTTGGTTTTGAAGCACGCACTTTAGAGGGAATTTCGTTAAGTGCGTTGGTAATGCAAATAATCATGATTTTTTTTAAATGCGCCGGTAACGCACTTAACCGTGTGTTTTTTAAAGCGTTTATCGTTTAAATGCGTTGGGCTTTAGACATTTTCACAAACGCATTTATCCGTGAACTACTGTATTATGCACATATATTTTTCTTATATTATTATATTTTCCATTTTGAGGTTTTCGATGACAGGTTTGGGGATTTCAATAATGTAAGAACTGCAAGATATGTGTATGTAGGTCCAATACTACAAGCAACGTTCTATAAAAGTAAAGCTTAGGAAAATAGTGAAAGGCAATATTATTGGATAAATGTTATGGTTAACTATAAATTGTCAGCTTTCGAAAGCATTAAAAAAATACGCAAAGATGTTCCTTGAAAATTGCAATATCAATTATTCTAGTTAGATAAATGATTAATATAAAGAAATAAGTTAATAAAAGTGTATATGTACTCTTTTAAATATGGACATTTCCTGGGGTCACGAACGTACGTTCGTACACTTTTGATGTACAAGGAATATAGAAAAAAAAAACTTTTCCTAGCATTTTTTTGCGATTTGATAACATTTTGGTAGCTCTATGCTTAGTGCAAAAAAATTAATTTCATCGAGTTCAAGTTTTCATATTAATATTTATAAACATGTGGTCACGAACGTACGTAAAATAGAAGTCAAAATTTGGCTGATAGTAGTGAAACGTAAAAATCTGCGAAATGGAACGAAATAATGAAAAGTGCTTAATTTATTTTAAAAGTGTATTAATGTAGGTCTCTATCCAGTATCTACACAATAAAATACCTCTATTGGTTTTTGTTTAATTGGCTTAAGTACCGGTCGCGAACGTACGGGTCGCGAACGTACGATTTTTCCATATGTTTTTTTTTATTATTATCACCATGCATTTTCACATAAATATCTAAAAATTTCCTCAACAAAAAAACTTAATACTCAATTTATAGTGTGTAGTAACTTATAACAAGAAATATACTATTTTTAACCCCCTACCAAAAAAAAACTTATTGTGTGCCTGTGTGTCTCTCTGAGTCCACGTACAGACCAAACGGCTGGCCCGATTTTGATTTAGTTTTTTTTTGTTTGAAAGGTGACTTGATCGAAACGGTTCTTAGCTATGTTTTAATACAATCGGTCTAACCGCTTAGAAGATATCACATCTTCTCTGGATATATTCGGGGCTTTTTTTATATTTATGAAATAAAATGAAATTTTAAGAAAATTTATTATATATCTGTTTTTATTGAATGGGCCGTTAGAGCTGTGCGTAACAGTGATGTCAGTTTAGGGGATCTGTGGATTTTTTTTGGGGATGATAGCAAAATTTTAGGGGATTTTTGGGGATTTATTTTTATAACTGATGGTAACAAGAATGAACTAAGAACTAAGAAATATGCGTCTGGCTAGTCTGAAAATATGTGCTGCTATTCATAGTGAATGGTTTCTAATAGTTTTTTCACACAGACTTGGTTTTAATAAAAGTTGGTTTTAATGTCAAAACCAACTGAAGGTAAGCCGCGAATAACGTTTTAAGTGACAAAATAATATTTTTTCAGGATAGCCCAAAAACGTATTTTAAAGCAAGATTGTTTTTTTCGTTTAAATTTTTTTAGCTTATCGAAAATAATGATAACTAGCATTATCTTTTCTTTTTGTATCTCTTCTACATTTATCAATTATTTTCGACAATTTCGTTTGCATGATTTTAATAGTTACTTACAAGGTTTTCCACCGACTGATTGGATTGTAATTGTATTTTGACGGCGATAAGATGCATAATTTTGGATGATTTGATGTTTGAACAGAGAGTTATGTTAATTATAATCTGTGAAAAAACTGGTTTTTTAAAAAATGTCTCTTACAACGTTATTCGCGGTTGTGCTTCAACTGTTAAAACCTGGTAATTCCTCTATAGTTTTAGAAATTACTCACCAGAATTTTTAAAAAATCGATTTTTTTGAAGAAACTTATGAATTAATTTTGATCTAAAATTTTGAAGTTATTGGCTTAAATTTACATCAAAATACTGTTTCGCGTTTAAATTCGTATAAAAAGAAACTAATTGTTAAAATAGGTAACTATTAACCATTTTTCCTAGATGAAAATATTATCATAGAACACAAAAAAGGAAATTTTTCTTAAAATCGCTTCCAATTCGGTGACCAGGCATCGAAAAAGAGAACTTCTTGCAATGACAACCCTATGTAAAAATCATTAGATCGGATCGAAATTTGCACTACTTCCAGATCGCAAACTCTACATTTTCATGACTTTTTTTGGAGTGTCTTTTTTTACTGGGCAATAATGAACACTAGCAAAACAAAAATACGTAACAAAATGTAATACGACTTGTTGGAAGCACTTCTTAGAATAAACACACATTTAAAAAATAATTAAATTTGTTGTGACAAATTTAATCCTTCTGGTAAAAGAAAGCTTTTTAATACAAGTACTATGTACAACAAAGTTTGAGGCTGATTAATCAGAAGATTTCGAATCTAAAGTTTTGGAAATGGTTAACTTTGGTTAAAAAAAATTGGTTAAAAAAATAAAATAAAAACTCAATTTGGGGATTTTTGGGGATGAAAAATCAAAAATTGGGGATAAGATCTAAGAAACTGGCAACACTGGTGCTTAATTTAAAGTCCTCATCACAGAGAACCGAATGCATCATTCTGATATCTGAAATATTCGGTATATCATTAAATTTTTCTAGTAAATAAATGCATTGTTTATGAAAAATTTACTTACGGTCGCGAACGTACGAAATTTTGCAATTAAAAAAACTTTATTTAGTTGTAAAACAGAATTTTTTTTATTTGCAAATTAGTGACACCGAACTTATTTAAAATGTGATATGTCTGGCACCTGCTGACGTTTAATGCAAGGCAATTACAATAAAATGAGGTTTTCGGTCGCGAACGTACGATTGAAACATAGATAAGAAACAAACACCTTACACTTTCCTCTTTTTAATTGATTGTAATAAATTAAAAGAGCTGAGATATGCTATGAAACTATCCTATTATAAAAATATCTGTTCTTTTTTATAATTATAAACAATAAAACTCGATGATTATCAACATTTCATTTTTCCATCCTGGTTGACCCTTCGGAGGAAATGCCCATATGCATATATCACTGCGCTGATTTACACGGGCATAATTGTGCTGGCATAACATACCAGTTTGTTGGTGAGAGAGGTAAAAAGGGTGGTTTTGTGTTTGGCATAATTTTTCAACCAGCTTCAACCCCGCATGAGCAGCACAAAACCAATACACGCACAACTTACAAAACAGCATATGTTAAATGAATACGAAAAGCACTAACACACAACCAGCTGTGTATACGTATACATTTTATACCAGATGAATTAGTCTCGTGTAATTTGGAAAAGAACAAAAATTGTGCGGCTTAAAAATTGTTCTCGTGTAAACTACCTCACTGGGAAGAGTGTTTTTAAAAATTTTATAATCGGTGGTTAAAGTTAATTTTTGTTTAATGTAGGAATTTTGTGTTTGAAATCCAAATTAAAAAAAGCTTTAACTCTGACAATCCTTTGTGAATACAGGTGTAAGAATTTTCACTTAATCAATATTGCATTTGTATGCAAACGAGCAACAAAATCAGCGGTTGAACTTTTTTTCACCATAATAAAAAGCAATCAAAAACATTCTTGCATACATTTAAAGTTGTTTAAATATTTTCATGCATTAAAGCCTGGTACTCTGTTCAAAATTTCACGTGAAATGTTGACATAATCTATACAAAAGAAAGTTTACGTGAAATTTTCATGAAATAATGTTGCAAAAGTTGTACTCTGTTCAACTCGTGATAAATGTATGAAATGTATCTGGTAACATTTTCTTGTTTTATGTGACATAATGAGACTGGCATTTATTTCGTGCGAAATATTGACAGCTGATGTTTTTGTTAACAAAAGTCGATCAGTGTTGCCTACTTCAAACCAATAAAAACGAAATTTTTTTCCAAAAAAGTAAAATGGGCATCACTTGTTACGTGTACCAGGCTTAGGCAATATGTAGTGAAAAGGCTTTCTATACGAAATTTCTCACAGTCTTTATTATTATTATTTAATGTCATTCTCACAAAATGGAAGGAAAGAATTTGCAGTGGACTGCAGAATAGTTGGTGGGATGCGAACACGCCGACCGCAATGCCAAAACACACGAAAAGTAATTGTAAAAATATAAATTGTTAAAAAAGTTAATTTATGTTGGCAAAGGATTATAATCGTACATATTTGTGTTAGTTTCAAGTTAAATGTGTTAAAATTTTGCGTTTGAATTTTAAACCAAAGTGTATTATTCTCATCAACGAACACCCAAGTTGTTTAACAATTGACCGAAACAAACTCAGAGTAAAAAGAAATCAAAATAAAATTCAGCCTGGGTATAGTAAATATTTTATTTGTGGCAAAAAAATTTCATTCTTGTAGCTTAAAATAATCAATGTCGCTTCAGCACACTCGTGCTCGCACACATATTCTAAAAACAGTCAGGGATGATAAAGTTGGAACAATTGTACTTTTTTTGGTACAATTCAAATATTAAAAGTACGTTGGTGCCAGTGTTGTTAAAAATTTTTTTTAAGACTCCTCAAATTTTAAAAATAAAATCGTCAAAATTTTCCAAAAAAAAATTGTCGAAAAATCGTCATACAAGAATTATCTATTTTATTAAACATGTTAGCCCATGCTCTTCAATTACACGCCTGCGTTAAAATCATGCGTTCTGCACCTAAATTGAACCAATTCATTAGCAATAGAACCCATGCATTAACTATTTCTTTTGCATGTCTTTTTTTGTTCAGATTATTCAGATGTAGCCCATCAAAAAAGCATTAATTCTTTTTGTAAGCTGCAATAAATTTGCACACGAAGTGTATGTAAATGTGTATTATATACATGAAACACGCTCATCCATTCTACATCATATTATACACATGCATATTTCGTTATCCACGTATCCAATTAATACAACATTTAAAAAAATGTGTATTAAATCATAATTTCTAAACTTAAAATTACACATTTCCAAAAACATTCCTAAAAAAGTTCCCCGTAATATCGTGTGGCAACGTTTTCCTCTCTCTTTACAAAAAAACAGCAATCAAACAATTTTGGTAAAAGTCAAAATTAATTTTATACGTCAAATGTGGTTGTACCTCTATATTATTGTATCATGATTTATTGTATCTTCCTATATGAACTAACAATAAGTATTCAAATCTTAAATCTAAAATATAATTATTAGGCCCGACCACTGTCGGACATAAATTTAGAGATAGTTATAAATAATACATATTTAAGTAGTGATAAACAAAAGGAAGAAAAAATAAATAAAAAATAAAAAATATTTTCAGTTAGTCCCATCTGGAGTGTTGAGTATAAGAGCCCTTGTATCCCTCTTTTTTAGGCGGATGTGTCCAGTAAAGTTCAAAATATTACGAGCAAGCGGATTAGGATGTGACTCGAGTTTTGTTAAATATTTGAGTTTTTTATATACCATGGAGCCGATGCTATTAATCGCAAAATTTTATTTTGCCTTCGTTGGATTCTCTCGACATTGGAAGCTGAAGCAGTGCCCCATAGTTGAATTCCGTAGCACCATATCGGTTTCAAAAGTGACTTGTATATGAAAAGTTTGCAATCTAGACTGAGGGTTCAATTTCTACCAATCAGCCAATGTACCTGAGTTAATTTTAATTTCATTTGGGTTAACTTAGAGTCAATGTGGTGTTTCCAAGTAAGCCGTCGATCAAGGTGTATACCAAGATATTTCACATGAGTATGTTGAGGGACAACTTGATTGTTAATCCGAATGGGTAAACACGTATCTCTTCGTAATGTATATGTTACTTGAACACACTTTTTTCGTTTACCTTAATTCTCCATAAGTTTAACCATAGTTCCAGCTGGTTAATGTGTTCTTGAAGATATCGGGATGCCTCGTAAGGATTTTCATGCATACTAAGGCAGGCTGTATCATCAGCAAATGTGGAAGTGTGGATATTGCTGCTCAGAGGCATATCACAAGTATAAATCAAATACAAAACTGGCCCCAGTATACTCCCCTGTGGCACACCGGATGAGATAGTTTCAGGCATGCTCATAAAGTCTCCTTCCACAACAGTGAACTTCCGGGCAGTAATGTAACTTTTCAAAAGACCTACAACGTTTATTGGCAGGTATGTTTTTAATTTTAAAATTAGGCCTTCATGCCACACTTTATCAAATGCCTGAGAAACGTCGATAAACAGCGCAGAACAATACTTCTTTTCTTCAAATGTTCTTCTTATAAATTGGACTAATCTATGAGTTTGTTCAATGGTGCTATGCTGACTTCTAGAACCAAATTGATGGACCGGTATGCACCCACTATTAACTAGAATTGGGGACAATTTTGTCATGAGCAGTTTTTCGAAAAGCTTTGACATTGTTGATAGGAGACTTATTGGCCTGTATGACTCAGCCTTGGTAAGGCCTTTGCCCGGCTTTGGAATCATTTTAACTTTGGCAAGCTTCCAGCTATTTGGATAATAATGCAGTCGTAAAATGGCATTAAAAATAAATAACAGTGTTCTAATTGCAATACGAGGCAACTTTATTAGCATCTGGTTACTAATTCCATCAAAACCCGGAGCTTTCTTTGGGTTGAGTTCAGAAATTAGTTTTTGCACATCACGCGTCTTAAACGTTATTTGTTGAGGGGGTAGAGCGACTACATTTGGCAAACCAATTACACCAGTAGATGTGTTTGGGGTAAATAGGTATTTTAAATGGGCAGCAAATATGTTACCTTTTTCAGTATCGCTTCTTGCCCATCCTCCGGTAGATGTGCGCAGAGGTGGTTTAAACTCAACGGGTGTTTTAAGCTTTCTAGCAGCACGCCATAAAGAGTAATCAGATGCTGGTGTGACATCAAGATTTTCCAGATAGTTTTTAAGAGATGCAGTTTTTTCATGTGCAAACAGTTCTTGGAGTCGTTTAGTGCACTCTTTAAATCTAATTTTATTCTGGGGTGATCTGTGCTGTTGCCATTCCCTTCTAGCTCTTCTTTTTTCACATACGAGACGTTCAATATCTGTAGAATATATTCTATTAAACCCAGTCTGCGGATAGGAGGTAGTGGCATGTTTAGCAGCCTGCTTAATATTTTCGTTAAGATTGGCAATGTTAGATTCAACATCATCAGGTGTTCTTAGTGTAATGTTTTCCGTGCAATGACTACTAAGATATTTTTTAAATCGCAGCCAATTAACACGATTTATCAAATTCGCATATGGGTGAGGTAACTCACTTCTTAATGGGCTACAAATTGTAACGATCGTGGGAGAGTGATCGGACGAGAGATCTAGAGAAGCTTCAATTTGAATTAAATCCCTAGAGATATTTTTCATAACGCCAAAGTCTATTACATCCGGAATTTTATGTATGTCAGTAGGCCAATAAGTGGGCTCCCCACTTGAAATGACATCCAAGCCCATTTTGGAAATTGTATTGAACAACGCTCGACCTCTGGGTGTAATAAGACGCGAACCCCAGAACGTGTGTTTAGCATTATAGTCGCCAGCTGCTACGAAACAAGGACCCAGAGATTTGTAAAAATCCTCGTATTGATGCTCAGTAATTGCGAATCTAGGAGGAGAGTAAATTGATGATATGACAAAACTATTGGAAAAATTTTCAATACAAATATTCGTTGCTTGTAAATGTTCTTCACAAATGTTATCAAGAACATATTGCTTGAGTCTTGACTTTATTTGAATTGCTGATCCACCGCAAGCCCTTCCTCTAGGGTCCTTTGTATCTTATATAGTGTAGCCATAAATTTTAAAAAGACTTCTCGAAGTCAAATGAGTCTCAGATACTAACATTATATCAATATTTTTCTCCGTGAGGAAGTGCTCAAGTTCATTTTTATGTTGGCGAATGCCGTTTGCGTTCCAGAAACATATTGTTAACGTGTTCATGGCTTATTAAGTATTGCTTGAAGCAGAGTATTCTGCATTCGCAACATTTCTTGCATCATGCTAGTCATATTTGTTGTAAAATTGTTTATAGTTTGCACAAGATTTTCAATAGTGGCTTCAAGGCGATTATAATTAAAGTTTGAGTGTGTATTTGTAGAATTATTTTGCGGTGAAACATTTTGTGTCGGAATAGAACTAGCCTTAGCAGCATCTGCATACGATACACGGGAACTAACTGGTTGGCTCACTTGCGCAATAGTGGCTGGTAAAGCGTTTGCTGATTGGGCTGGGACCAATTTAGGTGTTTGCCTCATAGTTTGTATGACGAAAGAGTACACAGGACAATCTCTGTAGTTAGCGGTGTGATTACCTCCACAATTACTGCATTTTTTATCACTTTGATCTTTTGGTTTGTTGCAGCTAGCGGTGCCGTGTAATTCGCCGCACACAACACAAACAGAGGGTAAATTGCAGTATGTTTTTGTATGGCCATATTCTTGGCAATTATGGCACTGTACAGGACCTGAACGCTTCAACTGTGATTTTTCGGTACAAGAGGTATTTTAAATTATAAATTGGATGCGTCTCATTTGATTTCAATTTTATATCATTAGGCTCAAGTTCAACACGAAATAGGGGTTGGGGAATCTTTTCTCTATTTATTATATTGGACACATTTTTTACCTTGAACCCCTGGAGGACGAGTGCATCTTTTATTTCTTCGGGGGCAACATAATAATATATGCCCTTCAATACGATCTGCATGCCTTTAGCGCTCTTAAGCTGGTATGTGTAGAAGCTTGTTTTACTTTTTTCAAATTCAGCAACCATTTTGCGGAAATCAGTGTCGTCATAGATTTGAATTTTCGTTTCATCGATATTGCCATGTTTTATTGGAACAATGTGAAATTTATTCTCACCAATTACCGAAATTAATTTCTTAATAAGAGCGTTTGAATTTTTTTCTCTCAAATATATTGGTGGCGGCTTGGAGGTTTTTTTCGCGGATATATCAGGTGTGTCGTTGTCATCTTGCAATATTTGAAAACGATTAGTAGATGATGCGCTGTTATCCCTAGATACCTTTGAAGCAGATGCAATTTTAGTAGAATTAGGGCTTCGCCCGCGCTTTCCCACAATAATATATCGGTCCATTCCAATTTGGACCTTGGGTTTTGGGCTTTTTTTATTTTCAGTGACTAATTGAATCGGATGATATCGCTGATTAAAATGACGAAGTAGTAGGCAACTGTAATGTTAACGAATCAGTTGACATTGGACAAAGCGAAGTTGATCGCTGACGAAAAATTGGCTTAGCCGTTAAAAAAAGTCTGTCATCAAGTTTTTTATTTATTTTTTTTAAATTAAGATCATCATAACTCACAGTAAGTCTATCATCAAATTTGTTATTTTTATTGTTATCATTAAGATCATCAGAGCTAACAGTACGATAGGCATTTCTGCCGTTATCACTCACTTCGCAATTATTTGTTTTCGAGGTACTCATATAGAGTATTCCTCAAGGGCACTTTGTAAGTGTATTCCTCAAGGGCACTTTAAGTTATTTTGTTTACGGTTGTTTTTGTTTTTTTTTGTTTTAGTTATTACTGTCTATGTAAAAAAAAATATTAGCAAAGCAAAAATAGTTTGTTTATCAAAGTTAATGTACAACAAATATTATGTACTACAAATATTTTTTTTTTGTATGGTTTTTTTTTTTGGTTTAGTATGTAAAAAGAAATTCCGCTAATACTTCTGTTCACTATGAAGGTACAACGAGAACTGTATGTCCGAAATAAAATTCTTTCAGTAGAGACAAAAAATAGTTATTTTTCAAGGTTATTTAAAAAAAGGTGAAAGTTGTGATGTTGTTTTAGAAAAAAATTATGTACATGCGTTCATATTTTTGAAAAATTTTCTTGAACTCTCTGAAAACCATTAAGATATTTTCCCGGCTTTGGAATAATTTTAACCTTGGCAAGCTTCCAGCTGTTTGGATAATACTCCAGTCGTAAAACGGAATTAAAAATAAATAACAGGATTCTAATAGCAATTCGAGGCAACTTGTTAAGCATCTGGTTACGAATTTCATCACCCGGAGCTTTTTCGGGTTGAGTTCAGCAATTAGTTTTTATACATCACGCGTGTTAAATTTTATTGGTCAAGGGGGAAGCGCAACTACATTTGGCAAATCAACAGCACCAGAATAGGGATTTTAAATGCTCACCAAATAATTTACCTCTTTCAGTATCGCTTCTTGCCCAACCTCCTGTAGATGTCCGCAGAGGTGACTTAAACTCAATTACAAAGAGTAATTAGATGCTGGTTTGACATCAAGACCTTCCAAATAATTTTTAAGAGATTCATGTTTTTTCAAATGCAAGTAACTCTTGGAGACAAATATCTGGCAATAATTTTGCAATGTGTTCACACGATGGTAAGATGTCTGACAATTTGTTGTCAGCTGGTAGTCTTGAAATAGACTGACAATGCTTTTTCTGGCAACGACGTCTGACAAAAATTGCCATTTCATACGGTTGTAAGAAATTTTGAGCACATTTTACTGGTAATATTGTAAGATCTGACAACCGTCTGTCCATAGCTTTACTCTTCAAATAATCTTTTGAAAACATATTGCTTTCATGGGCTTTTGTTTCCAGTATATTTCAGATCTTGGTTTTAGTAAGATTAATATTACTAAATATTCTTTCAACACTACGAGTAGCTGTTGAGTTTTTAAAAAAGTAAATAACAAACTCACATAAGTTATGAAAAAAAGTATATTTTTTGGTAAATTAATCCATTTATTTTTTTCCAAAATATATTTTTATACAAGTCATTACCTTGAAACTTAAAAAACCTTAGTTCTTTTAATTCATTTTCAATGTCTTAATATTTTTCCTTAGACACAAGTTTTGAAAAACTTTTAAGTAAAGGAAGAATTTCAGAGTCCATATTTAACATAACTGATGCTGTAAATAAATTAAAATTTTTGATAATTGTGTTATCAAAATGAATTATCTTTTCTGCAAGGGTTTGTTGGTATATTTAAGTTACTAAATACTTACAAATTTCAACAAATCGTCAAAATATGAGGAATATTTAATTTGAAAAAAATCGTCAATCGTCATGTTGAGAAATTTGTTATAAAAAATCGTCAAAATGACGGAAAATCGCCACATTTAACACATTTAACCCCTGACTAGAGATGGATTTAGACCTGGGTATTTACCCAACGCTGGGTATTTACCCATTTATACCCACTTTCATACCCGGGTATTTATCTAATTTCGGGTAAATACTCATTTGAATAACAAATACTCGTTGTTACGTAGAGTAAGAGAAATGTGAACATTTTCGAATTTATTTTGAACATATTTTGTTTAAGTGTATTTTGTTTATACATTTGTTGATGCGTTTTGCTCAGATAAGGCAGTTTTGACTGCAACTGGAACTTGCTTTTTAAAAATAATTTACCACCTTCAGCAGAAAGCACGCACTGCACTTAATTTGATAATGCTATGAATTCTTCAGTAGAAGGTACTCAAGACGATATCCCTTCAACTTCAACAGGAATCACGCACTCTACTCAATATGAGTTTTTATCGGATACGGACAGCGACAGCGATTACGATTAAATTTAAAAATTATTTCATTTGTTATTAAAAAATCTAAGTCATAATAAAAAATTAAATTCTTTTAATTTATTTGAATTTTTCTTTATTCTGATTTATACCCACATTTTGGCTAAATACCCAGGTGCTTGGGTAAATACCTGGATATTTACATTTAAATACCCAATTTACCATTTGGGTATTTACCGTTGTCCCATCACTGCCCATGACTCATTTGGTACTATTTGAAAAATTTGCCAATTCAAGTTTTTTCCAATATATTTTTATTAATGAATTTAATATGGCAATAAATAACAAATAATCTCGGGAGACTACTCTTGTTTTTTCATAAAAAAAATAAATAGTGATCATATAAAGTATATGCAGTTTGACAGCAAAGTGACGAATTTGATTTGTTGTTGAGAGCGACTACCTTGTTAGATATACATTACACTTGTTTGATTTATTAAAAGGAAATATATCTAACTTCACTGGTGATTTGATTTCAATACGATATTATTGTCTTCATTTATTATATCTTTTGTATTAGATTAAAATTTATACACACAGAAAAAAAATACCAATGCAAAATCAACATGCAAAAATGTTGACTCAAACTCCTTCAAATCACATTAAATTTAGAAGAAATAATCTACCTTATCGTGGTTGGTGTATTTCAAATGCGACTACGACTGCTTGGTAATAGATTAAAGAAAAACTGTTGAAGTCTTCTTTAATCTATTTCCAACAGTCGTAGTCGTATTTGAATTACGCCAACCACGATAAGGCAGAATATGTTGTTTGATGTTTATTTGGTTTGTTCATAGCTGCAATACACTTTTGTGCTTAGTTGTGTAGGTTGTTTTTGTATTCTAGTCGTTTTCTCGATGTTTGTAAACAGTCGACAAACTGCTGCTGGCTGGCTGGTAGGCAGTGGACTAGTCTTGCAGTCAGAGGATCGCAGGCACGGTTGCCAGAAATGCAGATTTATCTGGATTTTGCAGATTTTTACCCACCAAAAACACGAAATCCAGATTTGAAGATTTTTGGGGTAAAAACGCAGATTTTTCAACTCCAATTATAGTGCAATTTTTTTTACATTTTTCCTAATACTGCTACTACTTCTTGTTTATTTTATGTGTGAACGACTCATAGTTTAGAGAGTTAAAATTTTTGAACTTAGGAAACATCGTAGAAAATATATTATTTTCTCTTCAAGACTTTGCAAAGTAAACTTTGCGTGTGGAAAATTGGCGGCTTTTCCTTATCAGTAGACTTCAACCAGTGTAATGAGAAATTAAAAATTTATTCAAAATCGAAGATGTTATCTTGTAAAGATTTTTGCTTGGCGCTTTTAAGCTTATTCTGCCGTATTCATAAAAAATAGTTTTAGTTTACGAAAGCTTTACAAAACAAATTTTTCTTTGTTAAACGTTTTGTAACCCAAAATAATATTTATAAATATTACCTATTACGAATATTACCTATTTTGTGCAATTACGCTTGTGTACGTAATTTTTAATAACATATGTATTTTGATAGTCATTCTATAAAAATATATATGTTGCACATGTAAGTACATCCATATTTATGTAAATTTTTTTAATCAAATTTAAAAAAGTTGTTTAAAAAATTGCTTTGAAGATTTTTTGAAGATTTTAAAAATAAAATGCAGATTTTGCAGATTTTTTCATGAAAAATTGTTGAATTTTGCAGATTTTATCCTTAGAAATTCTGGCAACACTGATCGCAGGTTCGAATCCTGGAGTCAAGTCAAAATAGTTTTCATTTTGTTTTTTTAATAAAACTAAGACTTTTCAAATAAATTGTATATTAAATGATTAATGAAATATGGTTAAATTACAATTTAATTCAATTAATCATATTAGTGTGTATCTTAAGAATATTTATAGTTGTTGTGGCTGCAGGGGTTACTACATTAAATTAAGTTCATGTTATTCCAAAATTTATTTCTAAAGGAACAATTTTATTTGAATGCTTACTTGTATGCAAAAAACTGTATGTTCAGTCGTAAGTACTTACAATTTGACTGAATAACCCATTTTTTTATTTGAGAAAATCAAAAATTACGCGGTACCCTATACTTTTTACCTACAAATATCCAAAAGCTTATACATTACTGATTGCCTAAAAGTATTCAAAATTTAATGGGTTATTTTTCGCTTACAAATATGCAAAATGTTGTAGATTACTTTTTGCCTTAAATTATTCAAAAGTTAATTGGAAATATTGTTCTAATAAAAATAAATACAATTTTTTAACATAATTGTAAAACTTGTACCTTTTTTGGATTGGTTAAAATCATCATTTTATAAAGAAAATATATGAATACGTATATTGAAAAATATGCGAAAATACTCAAATTTTTTAATAAAAGTTATAGTAAGTAAACCAAAGTTATTTTATTGTTTTCGAAGCTCATTTTCACGATCAATAAATTTTTTCTAGATATATTTCATTATTAACTCAAAAGTACTACAATAAGTACTTTCACGTAATGATATATGTAAGTAAGTTGTTATTTTATTTATTACAGGACAGTCATTATTACTCGTATACACATAAAATAATTATATAAATAAGTACCACGTAGTACTTTATAAGCCATTAAAAGAGAAATCTTGACACATTTTTGATGGGTAGCCGCTCGAATTCTACTAAAATTTAATTTTTTGAGTTAATGACGCAGTTTTATCCTCATATTGTTCTTCGTATTGTGTAAAAATTTCAGACAAATATATTCTTTACTCAGCTATTGAGAGAAAAATAAAATTTTCTTTTTGATTAAATTGTGTGTAAATAGAAAACTTTAAACTTGTGGTCTTGCAAACTAGTTTTTTTGAGTTATGACGTTACTTGAGTAAATGAGCGACATGTTCTAAAAATATAATAAAAACAATTTAAAGTCAAAAACCGATTTTAGTACTATTGGGGTCGAAAAAGTAAATTTTTAAAAGCTGGTTGGTACAAAATTAGTTTTCTCATTTAACATCCCTCAAACAGTCATCAATTTCTTTAGGAGTTATCAATGTTGTAAAATTCAACATACTTAAGTTACCATAAAAACAAAGATTTTATTTAATCATCATCCTCATTTCTAGCACGGAACAGCACTTGATGGGTATTGTCTACTACACATGACCGTATCGCTTGTTGTTGAAACTGAACATTTTAGCACTACCATGAAACAAAAAACTTTTAAATAAAAACACAAGCCGAAGTTATTTAAGCAACTGCATCATTACCAGTCAGCCGGCTAACCAACCAACCATTTGACCATTATTATTAACTGCAACAACAACTTATGATCATCTTCGAAAGAACAAGAAGTGGAAGATGAAATAAAAATAACACGAAATTTAACAAATACAGACACTGATTTACACTCACAGTCAAAACAGGTTAACAAACGAACGAGAAAAAGACACAGAAATGCTTGTCACTCTTAACATTTATACCGAAGTTATGCGGCATTTTCCTCTTGAAATTTAAATTTTATGGAAGCTCATTAAATATAAATTTGTCGTTTATTATACACACCATGTCCGTACCATCCCAGTTAAACGAGCGGCTAAGCGAGAGAGTGTTTTCACCACAACTATCGTCGGTGTGGGGAAACAAACGGAACCTTTATCATTTTGTTGTTCTAAAAAAGAAAATAAAAAATATATCGCGATGGTGGTGGTTTTTGGTGCAAGTGTATCTCATCAGCTGTGATTCGTTCTTTAGTTCATTCCCTTATTCGTTCGTTTTCTGACCACCATTACGCGGGCACGTTATAAACGTTGACGTTGATATAAAATAATATAAATTAATTAACCCAAAATGCATTCATTTATTAACTCTACTCTTGAAAAGTGTCTTTAGTAATTGTTGCTCATTTTGTGATGACAGGCTGCAGCGGTCTTCTATTAAAAGTAAAAAATTTGCATTTCTTTGTTTTAAACCCGCTTTGCGTGTCAAGGACTCAATAAGACTTCAAGCCGCAAAACAAAATCAGAGAAAAAAGGAAAGCACTACCACATGCATACGTATACAGTATGTCGTTGGTCTCAAGTAGAAAGGCCCTAACTCAAATAATTGTAACTTTACAGGAAAAGGCAAAACATAATAGAAACAGTACAACGGCTTGTAAAAGCGTTTTTTACACTATTGCAATACATTTTTGTGACGAGGTGTATTTGTGTGAAATGTTTCGGAATTACTGAAAAATTCAATTTCGTAAAAATACGAGTTAGGGCCTTTCTACTTGATACCATCGATATGTACCTTATAACAGCAATAATTTTCATTACTATCATAAATTTTTTTTATATTGGCGGTATTCAGTGTTTGATGCAAATTGTCTTGCGTCATTGTAAATGCAAAATATCGTAGCTTTTCTTTAGAATCCAACAGCAAAATACACACACAATCCAAAGAAAAGCTACGATATTTTGCAATTGCAGTTACGCAAGACCATTTGCATCAAACATCGCATAACGCCATTGTTTTGCCGGTACCATTGCAATCGATACGTGCGTGCAGGCAATCATCTTTATACCTATATCTGTGGCAATAACGAAAAGTGCTTAAGTCATATTTGACTGTTTTGCAGGAGAACACTTTTAAGCTTTCAAGTCGATTTTCAGAAATTTATTTCTTTTACAGTTAAATTTGGAAATTCTCTGTTAACCTTTATTTTTTGTGCAAACATCGTTCCACACACTGTAAGTTATTCATTTAAGTTGAAATATACCAAAGTATAACATATCTAAAAAGATATATCGCAAATCATAGTGCTATAACTTCCTGAAAAATTACACAAATTAATTGAGATTTTGACCAGGGGTACTTTTGAGGTACCATTAACTCAAAATCAGCTTGTGTCGACTTAAGCACTTTTTCCTTTTTGCCACAGATTTGTTGAAATATAAAAAAATTTCAATGAATAATAGTCTCAGTCGAAACTTTTCTTTGTTTCTCTGTAAGGTTTCCTTATCAACAATAGAGCCCCAAAAATAACACTGACGTCGATAGCCAAATAAAATTTTTTTATCAATATTAGCCTTGGCAATAAAATAAAATATCCTAGAAATTTAATTTACATATATACAAGTACGTTCATTCATATATAACTGAAATCAGAGGACCACTTAAAACCTGCTGTCCCGGTAACGTAACTCAGGATAACCACACAAAACCTTTCACAATGCCCAACATGTCGGACAGGACAAATAAAGTAGAAGTACAAAAGTGAACAAGTTGCAATAAAAGCACGAAGTATTTTATATTAAATTAATTTAAATTAAATTTCTACCCCGATGTTCATAAAATTTCAAATTAATTTGAAGTGTATTTTATTTCAAAATTTTTATAAAAAATTTTCCTAAAATGGATTTCAAATTCATTTTATTTTTTTATGAATATGGGGGCTAGTGGTTAAAGAAGTTTATATGTAAATAATAACACTCGTAGTATGTTTTTATGAAAATGTTGATAAGTAAATATTGTGATAGTAAAAAAAATTTAGTGGGCGCGACCCCGCCTATTTTTCTAAAGTCTGTTTAGATGAAGTAGTTTCTAAAACGCAAAATTAAGGGCTAGCTAGCATAAGTGCAAAGTGCATGCAAAGTTTCAATAGATTAGCTCGTGTTTTAATTTTTTCTAGTTGGCAACTTACCTAAGCCTATTTGTTTTGCAAAATTTCATTTCTCTACCGTAAAATATTACGTTAACTTTTTATGAACGTGGCTCTTCCTCCCTAATATAACAATCGGTGCCTTCCGATTTATTCAGTCCGTAATTCACCCCTTAACTTAAATTTTTAATTTCGAGCTTAAAGGATTTTAGATTTTTCTTGGTGATCACTGATTAAGATTTATTTTTGTATCGAATTTAAGCTCTATGGTGCAAATTCTGGCTGTAGATGTTAATGTGCTGACCCGAAGTACATGAAAAAGGAGGCTAAAATTATATGGGCCCACTTTTTTAGAAAAAGCTTTTGTAAATATACACACTGCGTGCAGTGGCCTCTTACCCACGATTAAACATATTTTATGCAAAATTAAACATATGCTGCTCAAAAATCAACAAAAGGAATCAAAGACATAGTTGTGTAATGTAAGTAGTGTTTGGGATTTCCCGGACTTTTGCACTTCCCGCCAAACGGGAATAAACAAATCGAGTTCCGGGAATTCCCGGGAAAAGCAAATTTTCTAAATTAAATACATTTATTAAATGAAAGTTGGCGAAATTTCGATTGTTTTATTAATTTAAAGATTCTTTTGAAATAAAAAATAAAACAAAGGCAGTTCTAAGACAAATTTTTAAAATTTCTTAATTAAATTCAATTAGTAGACAATTTTATAATAACAACCGCAAATCACTTCCAAAAGCATTTGCCTTGCTTGTTTCTCGTTATTTTTGAATGCGGTTTCTTATCGTTAAGTACAAGCAAGTTACAGTACTATACTCAGCTGCGCCGAATTCTAAAAACTCTGAGCCACAGTCTGTCTAATGGCTTCGTTAGTCAAATCGTATCGTCTTTTTGAAGTTGTAGTATCGTTTAACGTGTCAGATGTTATTGTATTTCTCTTTGCTTTATTTACATATGTGTGTATGTTGACGTTTGTACCAAACGTTACCAACACATTTTCAATAAGCATCAAGATGCTTATTAAATTTTTTTTTAATACATGATTTTTATTTATTGTATCTTCATATATGAACTAACAATAAGTATTCAAATCATAAATCTAAAAATATAATTAGGCCCGACCAGTGTCGGACATAAGTTTAGTAATAGTTATATATAATACATAAGTAGTGATAATTAAAAAGGAAATAAATAAAAGTATTTTCAAGAAGTCCCATCTGAAGTGCTGTGAATAAGAGCCCTTGTGTCCCTCTTTTTTAGGCGGATGTGTCCAGTAAAGTTCAAAATATTACGGGCAAGCGGATTAGGATGTGACTCGAGTTTTGTTAAATATTTGCCTGCGTATTTTGCAATTTCTTCAGTCACTAGTGGCTTATTTAAATCACGATTTGAATTTTTTATATACCATGGAGCCGATGTTATTAACCGTAAAATTTTGTTTTGCCTTCGTTGGATTCTCTCGACATTAGAAGCTGAAGCAGTACCCCAAAGCTGAATTCCGTAGCACCATATAGGTTTCAAAAGCGACTTGTATATCAAAAGTTTGCAATCTAGACTGACGGATGAATTTCTACCAATCAGATAATGTACCTGAGTTAATTTAAGTTTCATTTGCGTTAGCTTAGAGTCAATGTAGTATTCCCATGTGAGCCTTCGATCAAGATGTATACCAAGGTATTTCACATGTAAATTTTAAGGAACAATTTGATTATTGATTCTAATGGGGGAACAAGTATCTTTTCGTAGAGTAAATGTTACCTGAGCACACTTCTGTTCGTTTACCTTTTGTTGCCATAGGTTTAGCCATAGTTCCAGCTGGGTAATATGTTTCTGAAGATATCGGGAAGCTTTGTGAAGGGTTTTATGCATACTAAGCCAGGCTGCATCATCGGAAAATGTAGATGTGTAGATATTACTGCTCAAAGGCATATCACAAGTATAAAGCAAATACAATACTGGCCCCAGTATACTCCCTTGTGGCACACCGGATGAGATAGTTTCAGGAATACTCATAAAGTCTCCATCCGCAACAGTGAACTTCCGTGCAATAATGTAACTTTCCAAATGATTTAGAATTTTTATTGATAGGTAAGTCTTTAATTTTAAAATAAAGCCTTCTTACCACACTTTATTAAATGCCTGAGAAACATCAATAAACAGCGCAGGGCAATACTTCTTTTCTTCAAAAGTTTTTCTTATAAATTGAACCAATCTATGAGTTTTTTCAATGGTGCTATGCAGACTTCTAAAGCCAAATTGATGGTGCAGTATGCACTCATTTTCAGTTAGAATTGGAGAGAATTTTATCATGAGTAACTTTTCAAAGAGCTTTGACATTGTTGTCAGTAAACTTATCGGCCTATATGACTCAGCCTTGGTAAGATATTTTCCAGGCTTTGGAATCATTTTAACCTTGGCAAGCTTCCAGCTGTTTGGATTATACTCCAGTCGTAAAATGGCATTAAAAATGAATAACAGGATTCTAATAGCAATACGAGGCAACTTCATCAGCATCTGGTTACTAATTTCAGCAATACCCGGAGCTTTTTTCGGGTTGAGTTCAGCAATTACTTTTTGTACATCACCAGTACTAAGCTTTATGGGTCGACGGTGTAGCGCAACTACATTTGGCAAATCAACAGCACCAGAACATGTGTTTGGGATGAATACGGATTTTAAATATTCACCAAATATTTTACCTTTTTCAGTATCGCTTCTTGCCCAACCTCCTGTAGATGTACGCAGATGTGGTTTAACCTCAACTGGTGTTTTATGCTTTCTAGCAGCGCGCCACAAAGAGTAATTAGATGCTGGTGTGACATCAAGACCTTCCATATAATTTTTAAAAGATGCAGTTTTTTCAAATGCAACCAACTCTTGGAGTCGTTTAGTGCACTCTTTAAATCTAATTTTATTCTGGGGTAATCTGTGCTGTTGCCATTCTCTTCCAGCTCTTTTTTTTCATACACGAGACGTTCAATATCCGTAGAATAAATTCTATTAATCCTAGTAACACAACTGAAACTTATTTTAATTCAGGTAAATTGGCTGATTGGTAGAAATTCATCCCTGTCTAGATTGCAAACTTTTGATATACAAGTCGCTTTTGAAACCTATATGGTGCTATGGAATTCAATTATGGGGCACTGCTTCTGCTTCCAATGTCGAGAGAATCCAACGAAGGCAAAACAAAATTTTAGGGCTAATAGCATCGGCTCCATAGTATATAAAAAATTCAAATATATTCATTTAAACATGCCACTAGTGACTGAAGAAATTGCAAAATACTCAGGCAAATATTTAACAAACCTCGAGTCACATCCTAATCCGCTTGCTCGTAATATTTTGAACTGGACACATCCGCCTAAAAAAGAGGGATACAAGGGCTCTTATACCCAATACTCCAGATGGGACTTTTTTTATTTTATCACTACTTATGTATTACTTATAACTATCACTAAGCTTATGTCCGACAATGGTCCGGCCTAATAACTATATTTTAGATTTAAGATTTACTTACTTATTGTTAGTTCATATATGAAGATACAATAAATAAAAAACATGTATTAATAAAAAAATGTATAGTGTACCAACCAAGTCCTTTTATGTGAAATCCATATTGATAGAGTTTAGTTCTAAGATTTTAGTTCATCAAATTTAATTATTAGGGTAGTTTTTTGCCCAAACATATCAAGTTTCACTCATCATTTTCTGGTTGAGTTTGTCCAGAATTTGTTTATACTATTTCTAATGATTCACTTACCAAATCCTTTTGGTTGAGACCCATATTGATAAGAATTCTTTTCCTCCATTGTAATCACCTAGAAGAGATTTTTTTATGCTGGCAATTTTTGTAGTTTTGGCACTCTTTCGTAAAAAAGAGGGACACATGGGACTGCTTGAAAATACTTATTTTTCTTTCTTTTTGATTATCACTACTTATGTATTATTATAACTATCACTAAGTATATGGTCGATAATGGTCGGGCTTAATAATTATATTTAGATTTGAGATTTGATTACTTATTGTTAGTTCACTTTTGAAGATACAATAAATAAATATATATATAACAAAAAAAAAGAATGTATGTCATATGTACGTTATCATTTATAAGAAAGTACGGATTTTAACTCTTTTAAACTGGAATTTTCAAAAGTGTCAAGGCTCATTCGAGATTTGGGCCAGATGTATCGAGTGCTAAAATGTACCAAAATTCTTTTTACCCCTAAAAGTATGCATATTAAAAAGTACCAAAAACGTTTTGTTTAATCCTTAGCAATATTCGTATGCTTTTGCAATTTTTAGTCTATCTAATGTAGTTTCCGAGATTTAAAGATACCGATTTTACCCCTTTGTATGTCATATGTACCTTATCATTAACAAAAAAGCACCGCAAACGAGTACCATTTCAGCCCTTATAAGAGCGAAATTTCAAAAAGTGCCAAAATCTGTCTAGAAGAAAAGAATGCGCCTAAAAGCTTTTTCCTACGTTCAATAATTTAGGAGATATGTCGAGTGCAAAAAACGTACCAACATTCAGTTTTTACCCTCTTTTAATCCCTAAAAGTACACATATCGAAAAAGTACCAAACACGTGTTGGCTTAATTTTTAGCAGCATTCGAGTGCTTTTAGAATTTAGATAATGTAGTTTCCGAGATATAAAGATAGCGATTTTACCGTTTTTCCCCATTTTTACTCCATTAGCATTCTAGTATCCAAAAATCCCTTCTTAATGAATCTATACACCTACCCTACAAGAACAATGACGGTCATTTGATGCATCTTCTGATGGAAATTATTAATGGGTATATTAGAGTGGCCGTTAGTTGTATGGAGGATTTTTTTGTTGGTTTCTTTTACTCTCACCCCCCAAATTGGTTTTTATGTAAAAAAATACAAACAAATTTCACAGCGATAAGTTGTGTTTTAGGGGATGCGTGCGGGCCGCAAAGTTAGCCCGCGAGCCCATACATTCAATGTAATTTTTTTTTTGGTTTAGTTTTTTATGACTATACTTAATATATGTATGAAATGATTTAATAGATATAAACTCTTATTGTAAACGCTTAGTAAAATAATTTCCATATAAATGCAATTTCGGTATATACATATAATTTTTGGTATTGTGTTGGCTATTTTTTTCATTATTTCCTAAAATATTAATTTTAGCTAAAAACTTTCTTTGAGACTAATATTGTAGACTAGAAGAGCTAAACTATTTCCGTACATCATTTTCTTGTGAAATGTCATATGCAAAAAATTACATTGAAAAATAGGCTTGAAGGCCAACTTTGAGGGGCGGACGCACCCCTAAAACACAACTTATCGCTATGAAATTTTTTGTATTTTTTTTACCTAAAACTGAACCGATTTAGGGGGGTGAGAATATAAGAAATAAAAAAAAATAATCACAAGAGGAGACTTTGCTAAAATATATAGATAAAAATCCGGAATTAGTAAAGGGTTCTGTAAGTGATTTCTCCAATGAGCTTAGAAATGTTTATCGAGCTTGCGATTTTTCGCGTTTTTTCCGAGTTTATTTTATTTTTAACAGTTTTGGTGATTTCTAATGAATTTCAAGGCTTGTTTCCGATTTTGCAACTTCTCGTGAATTTTGCTATTGTTTGCGAAGCGAGTTTTTGCAAGTATACTGCTTCTTAATAGTTTTCGCGAATTTTGAACAGTATTACCCATTGGCATTATTATTGATAACATGATAAGTTTTTGCGAATTTTCGCAATTTTTCCCGAATAGTTAGCATTCCTTAGAGACTTAACAATTTTTAATAAAAATTATCAATTGTTTAAAAATTGCAATTTTTAGCAAATTTTGTTATTCTGCTTTCTAGTTTTTTGAGTATTAATTTGGTACTTTTCAAAAAATAATTTTTTTTCGGAAAATGTAGTTTTTGGAAAAAGTATTTTGAAAGGTACTTTTTGGAAAAAATTTTTTTTAAAAAGATACGTTTTGGAAAAATTATCTTTTGAAAAGGTACTTGGAAAATTTTTTTTGATGAAGGTACTTTTTGGAAATAGTTCTGTTTGGAAAAAGTATTTTTTGATAAAGGTACTATTTGAAAAAAGTACGTTTAGAAAAAGGTACTTTTTGGAAAAAGGACTTTTTGAATTAATAAATTAATATATATATATATATATATATATATATATATATATATATATATATAATATACATATATATATATATAAAATAAAGCAAGTCTAAGTACGTAATTATTGTTATTATTTTTATTACTGGTATTATTACTACTGAAGAGGAAGGTTTATATGCATAATAACATCCATTAAATAGTGGAGAAATACTGTTATTTTTAATGTTTCTAATGTGATGTCGTAAATAATTAAATTTTTCAGCTTACATTGCAAACACAGGCTGAACCCTACGAGATTTATCCAAATAATGTGCTAAGTATTGTACACATTGAAAAGGTCTACAGAAAACTCCGCTATGGTATATGTTTATCTCTTATGGATATCGCACAATAACATTTTTAACCGAATTCAAAAAAGAAGGAGGTTATCAATTCGTGTGTATTTTTTTACTTTTTTTAATGTTCGTACACGCCTAACTCGGTCATTTTTAAACCGATTTTTGAAATTCTTTTTTTGTTTGAAAGGGTTTGCCTGCAGTTAGGTCCCATAATTTTTTTTTTTAAATATGCAGGGAAAATTTCCTCCCCTATTCCATAACTCTGCTATTTGTGAACCGATTTCAAAATTCTTTTTTGGTTTGAAAGAATTTTACTTAAGGTTAGAACAAATTTCGTTGGGATATTTTGAGCCCCTCTCTATTGATGATTACATAACTTCTCTATTTACAAACTAAATATGAATGAAGAGGAAGGTTTATATGTATAATAACATCCATTAAATAGTGGAGAAATACTTTTATCTTTTGAGATTTCTAATGTGATGTCGTAAATAATTAAATTTTTTCCACTTACATTGCAAACACAGGCTGAACCCTACGAGATTTATCCAAATAATGTGCTAAGTATTGTACACATTGAAAAGTACTACAGAAAACTATGCTATGGTATATGGTTATCTCTTATGGATATCGCACAATAACATTTTTAACCGACTTCAAAAAAGAATGAGGTGAGGTTATCAATTCGTGTGTATTTTTTTTTACTTTTTTTATGTTTGTACACGTATAACTTGGTAATTTTTAAGCCGATTTTCGAAATTCTTTTTTTGTTTGAAAGGGTTTGCTTGCAGTTGGGTCCCATAATTTTTTTTCGAAAATCAGAAGAGGAAATTTGCTCCCCTCTTGAATAACTCTACTATTTGTGAACCGATTTTCAAAATTCCTCTTTGGTTTGAAAATTTTTTTCGTTAAGTTAGAACCCATAATTTTTTACGAAAATCGGAGGGGGAAATTTGCTCCCCTTATGCATAACTCCGTCATTTATGAACCGATTTTCAAAATTGATTTTTTGTTTAAAAGGGTTTGCTTGCAGTTTAGTTCTATAATGTTTATTTTTTTAATCGGCGGTGGACTTTGCTGCCCCCCCCCAAAAATAATACGTCATATAAAAAGCGTTTTAATTTTTTTTTTGCTTGAAAGGGTTTGGTTTCATAAGTTATAACACAATATCTTGATTTAAAGAAATAGCTATTCTGTCACCAACTAACGAACAAGTAGATAAGGTAAATAACTTGATTCTTTCAAAGATTAATCTGCCAGCGAAAATATACTATTCGGTCACTACTGTTCTCGATTTGGAAGAAGCTGTTCATTTTCCTACAGACTTTCTAAACACTTTAAACCCGTCTGGACTCTCTCCTCTTATTTTATTAAGAAACCTGAAACCTTTCTTATTTTATTAAGAAACCTGAATCCATCTTTACTTTGCAATGGCACGCGTTTGTTGGTAAAATCACTCCAAACTTTCATAATAGAGTCCACAATACTCACAGAATATGGTACCGGAGAAGATGTATTCATTCCCCGAATTCCTCTGATACCATCGGATTTACCCTTCCAATTTAAACGTTTACAGTTTCCGGTAAAGACATATTTTGCAATGACCATTAATAAATCGCAGAGTCAAACCTTCAACCTTAGATTTGAGCGCTGACTGTTTTTCACATGGCCAACTGTATGTCGCTCTTTCAAGAGTAACCTCTTAAGAAAACATGTTTGTATTGTCTAATGACAAGAAAACTGTGAACGTTGTATATAAAGACATTCTGTAATATATTAATTGTTGTAAAAATCAAATAAATAGGTAAAAATTTAAAAATAAATAAGTAAGAATGTAGTGTATGAATTTAGATATTCCAAAGATAGCAGGAAATCTTCATGGTTTAGGGAAAGAAGAATTGTTTTACTCTAAATTTAACGCGTGCGGTGTACAGGCAGTAATGAATAGATCAAAACTACGATTTTAATAGATTTTTCAATGAATGACATAGGCTATATATTTTATACCGGTGCGAAGCCGGAGCGGGCCGCTTGTTATATATAAAACAGTAACGTGACTGATTAAGTGATCATCGTCTAGCCCAACCCACTGTATGTATTAGTTTTGGAAAAATTTTATGCACAGGGTTTATCAGTGGCAAAAATTAGTGAAATCGGTAACTTTGTGTCTCCGAAACTACAGCAGATAGACTCAAATTCCAAAAAAAAAATATATAAATACTGCTAAAAAATAAGTGCCTGGTACTCTTTTGACATATATACTTTTGAGAGATGAAACATGCAAAAAATTTATATTGTACCCAACATACATATCCTTAAAGTATTACATATAAAAGCAAAGATTTTCATTAATCCTTTTCTCGGAGAAAACATCTGGGATGGGTTTTTCACTTTTCCGTATTTCGAGCATATACGGGTTAAAATTGTACCCGCTTTTGGTACCTTTTACTGAATGCTTACATATGTACATATGCAAGTTTTTAATTATTTTTGTCCACTCCAATGATATATGTGGGTGTCAAATGAAAGAAAATTTCGAGAAAATTAAAAATACTTAAATCAGTCAAAACACAATATGACCGATGCTTTGAAATCGCGGCTCCTTAAAACGGCGGATCACTGCTTCTACACGCTTCATCAATATAAGACTTTAGCTAATCCAAATTCAAAACGCATTAATGACTATAATTAATGCAAGAAAAATCATCAAAAATCATTTTTGTTGTAACTTCTTGCAGACGAGTTTTGGTAGGATTTATTTTTGAAACTACTCCTGCAATGTATTAAAAGTGTAACACACAAGCGTTTTGCTATCAAAGTATATCGATATTTTATTTAACAATTTCTTCAACTTACATACTAATAGCCTCTTCACACTTACTCACATGTGTGAGTAACCGGTTCACATTACAACATCTTTCATCTGTCATGTATTATAATACTATTTGTACGAGTGTGAGCAAATAAAAAATTAATAATAAAATGGAAAAAAGAGCAGAAACAATGAATCCTACAATATGCAGAATTAGTAGAAATTATTCTATCAGACGATGATGTTGAAGAAATGTTAAAGTGTATTCACACTGACTTGGTTTTAATAAAAGTTGGTTTTAATGTTAAGACCAACTGTTAAAACCTGGTTTTACCACACAAATTGTTTTTGTTAAATCCAACTTAAAACCATTTCTAAATTTGTTTTATTTTGGTTTTATGAAATGCAACCCTGTTTTCCCTGTGGTAAATTCAGTGCTGCCAAGTTAAAATATCCGGCAGCAGCTGATAATGTTTATGCCAGTGAATAACAAGAAATGTCGCTTGAAAGATTTTCAACTTAAAAATGGATGCAGCTGGAACAATAAGTAAAAAATTTTGGAAAAATAGAGTTTTTTGGAAGGAAACCAACAAAAATATTTTCATTGATCTCTGGAAAATGAAAACAAACGATATGACATATCGATCCACCGATAAAAAAGTTGTATTTTGTGACTTATTTGTGCATTTTTTATATACAATAACTTGATTTCCAAGCACTTTTTCACTTTGTACTTCTAGTTCCATAATTTTTAAATATTATAGTGTTTTCACACTGCAAGTTAAAACCTGGTTTTAACGTTAAAACCATAAACAGCTGATTTTGCATTCACACTGCAAGTTTGTTAAATTCAGGTTTTAACTCACAGACTGTCTAATAACTTTGCTCAAAATAAAATAAATCTCCTGCAGAAATGCATGTGGTTGTTGCTGTATTTTTGTCTGCTTTTTATAACACTTATTTGACAAACTGTACAATTGTTTTTATTTGTATGAAAAACTAAGAAACTTTGCAATGCGCTCTAAAGTGGAAATTATTGTATATTTTGTAAGTTAATATTTTAAAATTATGGCACTAGTAATACAAAGTAAAGAAGTGCTTGGAAATCAAGTTATTGTATATAAAAAATTCACAAATAAATCACAAAATAAAACTTTTTTATCGGTGGATCGATACGTCATATCGTTATTTTTCACTTTCCAGAGGTCAATGAAAATATTTTTGTTGTTTTCCTTCCAAAAAATTCTTATTTTTTCTTAATTTTTTACTCATTGTTGCTGCTGCATCCATTTTTAAGTTGAAAATCTTGCAAGCGACATCTCTTGTTATTCACTGGCATAAACATTATCAGCTGCTTCCGGAGATTTTAACTTGGCAGCACTGAATTTACCACAGCGAAAACAGGGTTGCATTTCATAAAACCAAAATAAAACCAATTCAGAAATGGTTTTAAGTTGGATTAAACAAAAACAATTTGTATGGTAAAACCAGGTTTTAACAGTTGGTTTTACCATTAAAACCAACTTTTATTAAAACCAATTCAGTGTGAAAACACTATTAATTTACAAAATATAAAATAATTTCCATTTTAGAGCGAATTGTAAAGTTTCTTAGTTTTTCATACAAACAAAAACAGTTGTACAGTTTGTCAAATAAGTGTTATAAAAAGCAGAAAAAAATACAACAACAAACACGCATTTCTGCAGGAGATTTATTTTATTTTGAGCAAAGTTATTAGACAGTCTGTGAGTTAAAAATGAATTTAACAAACTTCCAGTGTGAATGCAAAATCAGCTGTTTATGTTTTTAACGTTAAAACCAGGTTATAACTTGCAGTGAGAAACCACTATTACATACTTTATTCGCAACGATTTCACCTCCGCGCAGCTTATAGACATTTGCAACTACTTCTTTATAATTTATTTCGATTTGGAAAAATGCGTGTATATACATATAATAAAATATTGGAGGAGTTACGGAACTTTCTACGGGAAGAATATTCCAAAAGGTATCTCTGACTAAATGTATATGTGTATGTAAATATACATGTATGTATGTATGTATATATGTAAGTTTATAGTATGTATGCATGTATGTATATACATATATAGTTGTTTATATTTTTTCTAGTGATGACACTAAAATAATCGAAAGATGTTGAATGGAACAAAGTGAAATAGGAACATCTTTTAAAGATGTACAACATTCATCCCTGTATAATTAGAATTAATTCATGTAACCTCATGTGCGAAATTTGAAACAACCAAGCAACCTGCTTACTTGGCAATACTTTGATCCTTATAATACTACTTATTTTTCAACCAATTTGTAGTTAATTAATATTATTGTAAAAAAGATATATGTATGTATATTTATATTATATACATATATTATATATATAAATATATGTATGTATATATCCATATATATCTATGTAAATATATAAATACATACAGTCTATATAAATATTTACTATTATTATATTTACTAAAAATAAAAAATTCGTACATACATAAATATATCCATACATACGAACTGCTCATAGAAAATATTGTACATATTAAGTATTGAAATTATTTAGTTTTTTTTCAACACAAACATTTGGCATTTGATTTCATGGTTGTTTGGTTGATATCTGAATGAGATTTAAACCAATTTGTAGTCACTTGCAAAATAATTAATTTATAAGATAGTGTTTTTTCTCAACTGATTATTTTATTTACTACAGGGATTGTTTTAAATATAAATTATATCAGGCTGTGTATGTGTTTATGTATATTTGAAGTTCAGTGCCATTTCGCTTTAGTCATAGTAACAGTTTATTCAAGTCAGCAAAATTCAAAAAAGTTTAGCGGAACTTAATTATTTAAACCAGTAAAACAGTTCTACTTGTTGGTTTTTTTAAATTTTTTATAAAAATTAATGTACTTTATTTAAAGTTTTTGAGTTTCATTGTATTTTTTATTACAAAACAATTAAAAACAACACACATTTTTAACCGACTTCAATTCGCCTCTATTTTTTTAGGTGTGTAACTTCATAACTCGGTACATTATAAACCGATTATAAATTTTGCTTTGTTGTCTGAGAGGGTAAGGCTTCCCATTAGTCCCATTGTAAACAAAGTGGGCGGGACATGCCTAATTTTTTTAATATAATTTTATAATATCCTACTTGTTTGATTGCTGCGAATCCTATAACACCTTTGGTTCTTGTAACTACACAATTTTTTTGGTTTTTTATACATGATTTTTATTTATTGTATCTTTAGATATGAACTAACAATAAGTATTTAAATCTTGAATCTACAATATCGTATTTTGCAATTTCTTCAATCACTAGTGGCATATTTAAATCACGATGTATATTTGAATTTGTTATATACCATGGAGCCGATGTTATTAACCGTAACATTTTGTTTTGACTTCGTTGGATTCTCTCGACATTGGAAGCTGAAGCAGTGCCCCATAGTTGAATTCCATAGCATCATATAGGTTTCAAAAGCGACTTGTATATCAAAAGTTTGCAATCTAGACTGACGGATGAATTTCTACCAATCAGATAATGTACCTGAGTTAATTTTAGTTTCATTTGGGTTAGCTTAAAGTCAATGTGGTGTTTCCATGTAAGCCTTCTATCAAGGTGTATACCAAGGTATTTCACATGTAAATTTTAAGGAACAATTTGATTATTGATTTTAATATCTTTTCGTAGAGTAAATGTTACCTGAGTACACTTCTGTTCGTATACCTTTTGTCGCCATAGTTCCAGCTGGGTAATATGTTTCTGAAGATATCGGGAAGCCGTGTGAAGGTTTTCGTGCATACTAAGGCAGGCTGCATCATCGGAAAATGTAGATGTGTAGATATTACTGCTCAAAGGCATCTCACAAGTATAAATCAAATACAAAACTGGCCCATTATACTCCCCTGTAACTCCGGATAAGATAGCTTTAGGTATACTCATAAAGTCTCCCTCCACAACAGTGAACTTCCGGGCAATAGTGTAACTTTCTAAAAGATTTAGAATGTTTATTGGTAGGTAAGTCTTTAATTATAAAAAATTCATGCCGCACTTTATCAAATGCCTGAGAAACAACAATAAACAGCGCAGAGCAAGACTTCCTTTCTTCAAAAGTTTTTCTTATAAATTGAACCAATCTATTAGTTTATTCAATGGTGCTATGTAGACTTCTAAAACCAAATTGATGGTTCGGTATGCACTAATTTTCAGTTAGAATTGGAGAGAATTTTATCATGAGTAACTTTTCAAAGAGCTTTGACATTGTTGTCAGTAAACTTATCGGCCTATATGACTCAGCCTTGGTAAGATATTCCAGGCTTTGGAATCATTTTAACCTTGGCAAGCTTCCAGCTGTGTGGATAATACTCCGGTCGTAAAATGGAATGGAATGGAAATGAATAACATGACTCTAATTGCAATACGAGGCAACCTCATCAGCATCTGGTTACTAATTCCATCAATACACGGAGGTTTCTTCGGGTTGAGTTCAGCAATTAGTTTTTGTACATCACGAGTCCTAAGCTTTATGAGTCGACGGTGTAGCGCAACTACATTTGGCAAATCAACAGCACCAGAACATGTGTTTGGGATGAATACGGATTTTAAATACTCACCAAATATTTTACCTTTTTCAGTATCGCTTCTTGCCCAACCTCCTGTAGATGTGCGCAGATGTGGTTTAACCTCAACTGGTGTTTTATGCTTTCTAGCAGCGCGCCACAAAGAGTAATTAGATGCTGGTGTGACATCAAGACCTTCCATATAATTTTTAAAAGATGCAGTTTTTTCAAATGCAACCAACTCTTGGAGTCGTTTAGTGCACTCTTTAAATCTAATTTTATTCTGGGGTGATCTGTGCTGTTCAGTATCGCTTCTTGCCCAACCTCCTGTAGATGTGCGCAGAGGTGGTTTAAACTCAACTGGTGTTTTAAGCTTTCTAGCAGCGCGCCACAAAGAATAATTAGATGCTGGTGTGACATCAAGACCTTCCAAATAATTTTTAAGAGATGCAGTTTTTTCAAATGCAAGCAGCTCTTAAAGTCGTTTAGTGCACTCTTTAAATCTAATTTTATTCTGGGGTGATCTGTGCTGTTGCCATTATCTTCTAGCTCTTCTTTTTTCATACACGAGGCGTTCAATATCCGTAGAATAAATTCTATTAACCCTAGTCTGCGGATGGGAGGTAATAGCATGTTCAGCAGCATGTTTGATATTTTCATTAAGGTTGGCAATGTTAGATTTAATATCATCAGGTGTTCTTAGCGTAATATTTTCCGTGCAATAACTACTAAGATATTTTTTAAATCCCATCCAATTAATACCATTTATCAACTTCACATATGGGTCAGGTAAGTCACTTCTTAATGGGCTACAAATTGTTATGATCGTGGTAGAGTGATCGGACGAGAAATCTAGAGAAGCTTCAATTTGATTTAAATCCTTAGAGATAATTTTCATGACACCAAAATCTATAACATCCGGAATTTTTTCTATGCCAGTAGGCCAATAAGTGGGCTCCCCACTCGAAATGACGTCCAAGCCCATTTTTGAAATTGTGTTGAACAACCCGCGACCTCTAGGTGCAATAAGACGCGAACTCCAGAACGTATGTTTTGGATTGTAGTCGCCAGCTGCTACAAAACAAGGTCCAAGCGATTTGTAGAAATTCTCGTATTGATCCTCAGTGATTGAAAATCTGGGAGGGGAGTAAATTGATGATATCACGAAATTTGTACAAAAATTTTCAATGCCAATATTTGTTGCTTGTAGATGTTCTTCACAAATGTTGTCAAGAATGTAGTGCTTGAGCGTTGACTTAATTAAAACTGCTGCATATAAGGTGTAGCCATAATTTTTTAAAAAGGGATTCTCGAAGTCAAATGAGTCTCTGAGACAACAGTGTATTCATATTTGTTGTAAAATTATTTAAAGTTTGCACCAGATTATCAATAATAACTTCAAGGCAATTGAAATTAAAGCTAGATTTTGTATTTATTGAACTATTTGGGGGTGAACCATTTTGTGTAGGAATAGCAGCATCGGCATACGATGCACGGGAAGTAACTGGTTGGCTCACTTGCGCAATAGTGGCGGATAAAGCGTTTCGTGATTGGGCTGGGGCTAATTTAGGTTTTTGCCCCCTAAGTTTGTTTGACGAAAGAGTACACAGGACAGCCTCTGGAGTTAGCGGTGTGATTACCTCCACAATTACTGCATTTTTTGTCACTTTGATCTTTTGGCTTAATGCAACTAGCAGTGGCGTGTAATTCGCCGCACAAAACATAAACAGTAGGTAAATTGCAGTAAGTTTTAGTATGGTCATATTCTTAACAAATATGGCACTGTACAGGTCTGAACGCTTGTGTGGTTCGCAACTGTTATTTTTATAAGAGATATTTTAAATTATATATAGGATGGTTCTCATTTCTTAAATTTTATATCATTAAGTTCAACGCGAAAAAGAGGTTGGGGGATCTTTTCCCTATTTATGAATGAATGAATGAATGAATATGATTTATTGTAAAATATATAATAACATAAATATGTAGTATAAAACATAATGTTAAAAGAGTTTTATAACATAAATCATAGTAAGACATAACTTAAAATGTTGTGTGTCTGATTGGCAAACTATTATAAAAAGATTACTAACTACTTATTTTTAGCATAATAATACCTTTACTGAAATTCAGATATAATAAGATTCCTGTATTTTAAACAATTTAACAAATATTTGTAAAGACAAATGTAATCCTTGCCGTTTAATACTTCATAAACTTCTTCAGATGATAGATAGGGCACCTGCCTATTAAATGATGTGTGTTTTCCTGTTCATTACGGTTACAGAGTGAACAAATGTCAACACTGTTTCCACTAAAAGCACGAGCGTTTAAATTTAGCAGGCCTCCTCTAGCTTTTAGTATCAAGCTAACGGCTTGTGATGAAATACCATCACAAAAGTACGGGATGATATCATATTGAAGTGTGGGATACATATCATGAAATCTAGAGTCTCTGGCATTCGCAACAAATTTTTCATATTCAGTGATTCTTAAAGATTCAAGTATTCGATTGTGAAGAAATTTAATATTAGTCCTCCAAATATCAAAATCCTGAGCTATACCGTTTTCCCTGCATAATGATTTCCAATGAGGCAACCAAAAAGTGTTATGTCGAAAGGTCTCTTCAGCAAGCAGTCGTGGCAGTCTATTGACAGGCAGATTTAACACCTTCCTGACATAACTAAAATGTAAATTCAAAGTCTCAAAAAAAAGCGAGTGGAGACCAGTTTCAATATGTAACATATAATTAGGTGTATTTTTAGGAAGGTATAACATTTTCTTCAAAAAATACCGCAACAATTTCTCAACTTCATCGAAGCTAAGATAGCCCCAAACCTGAGCACCATAAAACATAATGGATTTTGCTGCAGTATGGAAAATTTTAAGTTTGCTTGAAAAATTTATTTTGGGATGGTAGATATAGCTTAGCCAAGTGGCATTTATCGCCGTTTTTGATAGAGCAAGTTTAGATTCAAGGTGTTTTTTAAATGACAAATTGTAAGTTAATTTGATGCCAAGGTATTTGTATTCGTTTACAATATCAATCATGTTGTCTCCATACTTCCAATAAAGACTCTGGCTGACTTAGTACCAGTTCTGAATATCATTATCTTAGACTTATCGAGATTAATTCTTAGGCGCCACTGACTACAATAAACATACAGAGAATCAATCATACTCTGCAGCACTTTTGGTGAATCAGAAAGGAGAACAATGTCGTCTGCATAAAGTAGGACTTTCACAACCGTCCCGGCAATAGCAATGCCACCGAGTAGGTGATCATGGAGGTCGTTCAGGTAAATGGAGAACAAAACTGGGCTGAGTAAACAACCCTGTTTAACACCTTGAGAGACTGTGAAATGTTCAGATAGAGTGTTACCATCCCAAACCTGACTAGTAGTATTATTGTATAATTCCCGTAAGATACGCACTATTTTGCTTGACAAACCTGTACGACTTAGCTTATAAAACAATGCGTTTCTTGGGATTAAATCAAAAGCTGAGTAAAAGTCTATGAAGAAAGCATACGTGTTTTTTTTCTGACTAAAGTTTAAGTTTACAATACTTATTAAATTGAACAAGTTATCTACCGTAGAATAATTCTTGCGAAAACCCGCTTGATACTCATTGATTATATTTTGACAGTCTATCCAGCTATTGATACGATTAAGTAACATGCTTGTGAAGAGTTTGTAAATAGTATCGAGAAGAGACAGTCCTCTATAATTTGAAACAACGTTAATGTCTCCCTTTTTGAAGAACGGAATTATAATTGAGCTGCGGAAAGTGTCTGGGATATCTTCACGCATGAAAATAACGTTAAAAAGCGCTAAGACTTCATTCAGAAAACATGTGGGGGCATTTTTATAGAACTCGTAACTAATTCTGTCCTGTCCAGGGGCCTTATTTAATTTTGCCGCTTTTAGTGCTAAAACGAGTTCTCTCATCTCAAAAGGTGAATCAAGAAAAGGATCATTTATATTAACCGGGGATAATAAAACATCAAATACATCGTCTTCTTGAGATAAAAGAGACTTGAAATAGTCACAAAAATGGGTTATGCTCAAATTGTTTCCTACCTTTGGTTGACAATTTCTTAACGAATTAGCCAGCTTCCACCATTCACTACTGTTTCTAACTCCGTTCAGTCTTAATATGCTGTCCATTTTAAACTTTAACTTTTTCTCGTCACATAGCCTGGAATATTTGGCTCTACTGTCTATATAGCATCTTCTTCTGATTTCCGTGTTTGACTTACGATATCGATCCAGTTTATCAAGCATAATCCTACGAGCATTTTCACATTGACTATCAAACCATTTGTTCTTGGGATCAAAACGATTCCTAATACAAAAGTTGCCAGTAGCTGTACTAATTTTGTCGGTGCATATAACAATTTTTTCCTGTATAGTTAGAGAAGATTGCAGATATTCAGCGTTAGCAAGTTCAGTTAGGGAGCTAATGTACCTCATCATATTTTTGGGTAACCAAGGAAGTTTCTGGGGGAGTGACAGGTCTTTGATAAGAGGTTTGTTATTTGAACATAATGAGACAGTACATGGCATGTGGTCAGAGTATGGTTTACTGGGTATATGGAAGTTACAAAGCAATTTCAAAACATCCAGTGAACATATACAATAATCGATTATTGAACTTCCCATAACCCCACAAAATGTAAATTCTCCTTTATCATCCCCTGACGTTCGTCCATTTACAATGACACCACCCACGTTTTCTAAAAGAGCCATTAATTTTTTCCCTTTGCCGTCTAAAATTGCATCCTTCGATACACGAGACTGGGATATCAAAGGCGTATCAAGCAACATGCTCTCATCAAGAATTTGAGCATCAGAAACTCTAGCGTTCAGGTCGCCCACAATACAGAATGGTGTGCCGTTTAAACTATATATAAAATCTTCGAACTTATCAAAGTCTCGACACCAGCTTGTGCAATTAATATATGTTGGTATGAAGTGAAAACAAACATCATTTAATTTTGCTGATAGAGAAACCCCATTAGGGAAAACACAAAATTTCAAAAAGTATTTTTTTTGTACAGTTTTTTTAAAACCATACAGACAACCACCAATGGCCCGGCCCAGTGAGGGATTTTTTGTAGCGTCCACCCAGTAAAGAACATAATTTTTAAAGAAATTTGAGAAATATATTCGCTTATCAGCAAGAACATGCGTCTCGAAAAGAAAAAAGATATCAAAATTATTAATGTATGAAAAAAAATTACCAAATTTAAGTTTGCTATTAAGGTTGGCAACATTATACGATACCACTCGACACACTTCTGGTTGCTAGTTGATGTTTGGTGTATTATTAGAGGCAGCAATAGAGACAGCGTTAGCAGCAGTAGTTGCAGGCGAGACATTTGCAATAGCTGCGGAAAGTACGGTGTTATTTTGTGGTTTTTTAACCTCAATGCAGATTTCGTGGTTAGCTTTGGACATCAATTCACGTAAAAAGGCAGCATCAGAATTATTATTTGCAATGATCTTGTCCTCTGAATAATAAAAAGGTTTGTCATCTAAGAAGATGCGCAGGTCTCCATACCTGACTTTCACATGTTTGTTTACGTTTTTAATTTTATTGCCAATCTGTCTTAAACGATATCTTTTGTTGCGTACATCCGCTGTGTAGTCTTTATCAATAAATATATTTGAACCAGAAAGTAAACGTCTACCCGCCATAATAGCATTAACCTCCATGGCAGAATTGAGCGTAAGCAAAAAAGATTTTCCTCCAGCGATTTTTTGAGCCTCAGTGACATTCACGTTGGTTTTGAGTGTGGTATTGCACAATTTTTTGAATTCTTCAAGAGCCTTAGGCACAGTTACGCTTACCAGACCACGTATTACGATATTGTATCTTCTGCTTGCTTTATCCACTTGTTCCAGTCGGTTTTTCATCACTTGCAGTTCATTCTGTAATCGGGTGTTATCGCTACGTAGTTGTTGTATTTCTGTAGAAATGTAAGCTAAATCATCCTTCTTAACAACACTTTCCAATTTTGCGTCCAGCGCATTATTAAGTTTTTGATCAAAAACAGCCCAAGAAAAACTATCAGCGGTGGTAGCCGGCACCGCTGTTGCCGTTGCAATGTCACTTCTGCCAGCAACTGGCACATTACTAAGACCTGTAGGATTGCGTGCATCCACCGGATTAGACATTCCCTATTTATTACGTTCGATAAATTTTTCGCCTTAAATCCCTGGAGGACGAGTGCATCTTTTATTGCTTCGGGTGCAACATAGGAATCTATGCGCTTCAATACAATCTGCAGACCTTTAGCACTCTTGAGCTGGTATGTGTAGAAATTTGCTTTACTTTTTTCAAATTCAGAAACTATTTTGCAAATTTTAAATTTGTAAATTGTGAAAAGAAAACCGAAAATTAAATCGCGGATAGGGCTAAATTTAATGAAAATATTAATTTCCGTTTTGCTGATATTAAGTCGATCTCTTCAACGTTGGTGGTCTTGATTTCTTTTTTCATTTCCAGTGAAAGGACCTATTGTTTCGGAGAATTAGCATTAGTAAGCTGTAATATAGCGGGAAGTGATTTTAATGTTGTCATCTCTTTTGATATGAATGTCTTAATTTCTACTGTGACTGTGTCGTTATGGAATTTTATTAAATATGTTCCTGATAACTGATATGATTTATTTCCTGATATTTCCAAAAATCCTTTAAACTGATTTAAAAATATCATGCCTTGATAGAGTTCTTGTACTGAAGGTACGTTCTGATTATTAATTGTTATGCAATCATGCTTTTTGCTGTTTAGAAGTGGTGGTATACAATTTGTTTCACTTATGTCTAGAAAATTATTTTTATTACAAATACATAATTCGTTAATTTGGTTACAATTATTTTTAACTTCATAAAATTTATTCTGACATTTTACAATTTCTCCCGAATTGATTTTTACAATAGTTTGGTATTTTTCAACAGGTTTAACAAGTACCTTTTCGCAAATATCCTTATCTATTGCCGGTAAGTTTACAAAATATAGTATTGTTGATTCGTTTGTTGCTATTCTAATCGTGGCAAACCCTAAAGCTTCCTCCAAATCATTATATGGAAACTTTTCAGAATCCAAAAATGTTCTTGCCTCATAAATCTCCTTTTCAGAAAGTATAAATGTATTTATCACTCCTACCTTTGCCCATTGCAAAGCATATTCAATGTTCATCAATTCGTCTCTAATGATCTTCACCTTGTTTATAATAGTATCTTCTCTTGTTTTTTAATTTGTTCAAATGATTGTACTGTTTTCAGAAATTGATTACTGGTATTAGTCAGTATATTAATTTTGTCGATAGAGTCTTTATTAATAATCCTCTGTCGTTCATTGTTTTTAAGAAGGTCGTTCATATTGATTACACTAGTTTACACTGAAAATGTACACTTGACGAGAGGTGATTTTCCTTATGTATTTTCTTTCGCTGAATTCGAAAATCAATGTTAAATTTTTTTTTATGGACCAGTTTTTGAGATATTGTGATTTTTTCAGTTTTTCGACCTTTTTTCACCTGACCCATAATATCTCGAGCTAGACTTGTCCGATTAGGTCGTTCTTCGTATTCAAATGAAAGGTATTGAGATGACAAATAAAAATGTATAATCGGATCTTTAATTGGTATAGCGGTTCAAAATATATCGATGAAAATAGGGCACATTTTCAAAAAAATCATATTTTACAGTGATTATATGTTGACAGAAAAGTACAAATCGTTAAAAAATCGTCTGGTTTCTGTTCATGTACGTAAAGATAATACTTTTACGTAAGAACTTAGACCAACTAGAAGAAAATCGACCGAAAAATTAAAAAGCTATAAGCAATGGATTGAATAAATCCAAAGTAAAAATACATAAAAACAAGTAAGAGTGCTATATTCGGCTGTGCCGAATCTTATATACCCTTTACCAACGTACGTACATATATATAGTATACAGACACGTACATACATATTTGTTTTGTGAAAAAATTTATCATTTTTTTAAAGTTTCCATCTTTGGAGCTATAATTTTCATTTTTCAAATTTCATACACCAAACTTTTCTTTCAGAAGCATAAAATATATTCAATTTATAAAGAAAAAGAATAAAAAACAAAAAGTGTAAGTTTTCCAACCCTGGAGTCATAATTTTGGATTTTTCTGATTATTGTTACCAATCTAGTTCTTTAAAAAAAACATAAAATATGTTAAGTGAAAAAAGCAAGAACGAAATAAGCAAAAACTTAGTTTCATTTAATTCCTTTAATATTAAAAAAATCAGTTAAGTGCGACTTTGAATCGTGCACGAAAGGAAGGTTTTTTGCTTTTTTTGAAGTTTTTTTCAGTTAAAACGATTTTTTCAGTTTTGTCGCTTTTTTCTCGTTTTGGCGATTTTGTCTGTTTTTGAAGGTTTTTTTCATTTTGGCGATTTTTTTCTGTTGTTGGGCTTTTCTTCATTTTGGAGATTTTTCTCATTTTGACGATTTTTTCTGTTCTTTTTTTGGGTTTTCTCGCGATTTTTTTGGCGATTTTTTTGTTTTTTTTTCGTTTTGGTGATTTTTTTCATTTTGGCGATTTTTTTTTCATTTTGGCAATTTTTTTCCTTTTTTCTGTTTTTTTTTTTGTTTTGGTGATTTTTTTAATTTTGGCAATTTTTTTTCAATTTGGCGATTTTTTTTCATTTTGGCGATTTTTTTCTGTTTTTTAGTTTTTTTTCGTTTTGGCGATTTTTTTTCTTTTTTTGGCGATTTTTTTTAATTTTGGCGATTTTTTTCTGTTTTTTAGGTTTTTTTTCGTTTTAGCGATATTTTTCATTTTGGCGATTTTTTTTTCATTTTAGCAATTTTTTCGTTTTTTTGCGATTTATTTTAGTCTTAGAAATTTTCTTTTAATTTAGTGCTTTTTTCATTTTGGCGATTTTTTTTCGTTTTGGTGATTTTTTTCGTTTCGGCGATTTTTTTTTTCATTTTGACGATTTTTTTCTGTTTTTTAGGGTTTTTTTTCGTTTTGGTGATTTTTTTCATTTTGGCGATTTTTTTTCATTTTGGCGATTTTTTTCTGTTTTTTTTCGTTTTGGCGATTTTTTTTATCATTTTAGCATTTTTCCGTTTTTTTTGCGATTTATTTTAGTTTTATAATTTTTTTTTTAATTTGGTGCTTTTTTTCGTTTTGGCGATTTTTTCTTGTTTTTGGCGATTTTTTTCGGTTTGGCGATTTTATAATTTTTTATTTTTTCAGTTTTACCGTTTTTGAAAATTTCAAGAGTTTTGCTCTTACGGTTTCCAAGATACAGCAAATTGTCAAAATTACATAGTCAAAATTGCATTAACTGATGAAACACCCTTTAATTTAAATTTTTTTAAATTTTTGTGTTAATTTTTGTAGTCTGTATAAAAATACACTAACCTTACAAATTTCAAGTGTATATACATACAATTGTATATATACTACATGGGATTTTAAAATTTTTCGTTGCTCGTTTTGGAACACCCTTTAATTTCCAATTATCATGTATTTGTTGTTGTAGCGGCCAAAGGTCTACATACTGTGTCCAAATTTCAGGTCTGTAGCTCTTACGGTTCTCGAGAAAATACTAATATAGTTTTAGACATAGTTAATTTTACATAACACAAAAAGTTAAAGTTTTCCAACCCTGGAAACGTCTTTTTAATTTTTTTGTATTTTTTTTAATTTAAAATTCCAATTTTAGTCGTACTGAAGTGTAAAATATGTACATTTATTAAAAAAAAATAAAAATTTGTTTTCGGGAGTTACTTTTATATGGCAAAATGAAGTTTAAGTTTTCCAGCTCTGCAATCGTCTGCCCGATTTTGCTGAATTTCAATACCAATCTATTTTGGAAAATTTCTGACACACCAGTCCAAGAACGAAGTCTCTAGCTCTTCTGGGAGCTTCGGAAAACCGATTTCACGTACAGACAGACGGACAGACGGACAGACGGACTGACGGACAGACGGACAGACGGACATCGCTTATTCGTCTTCCCTATGCATAAGGATCCAGAATATATATATTATATGGGTCGCTTATTGATATTATAGAAATTACAAACGGAATGACAAACCTATATATACCCTTTTACCATTTTTGTTGGTAAAGGGTATAATAACAAATAACACAGGTCAACAAAATGAAATTTATTATGTAAGGTCAAAGGTTTCATAGTCAATTTGTATATACTAAGTACTGAGTATCAATCCCTTTAAATTAGTTTTTTTGAATTGGCTCTGTATCTCGAGATTTTCCGTTATAAAAAAAGAGGATGCTGTATCACATAATTTGCATTAAATCGAGAACCAGTTCTTCGATTCAATAAAAAATTACACAGAAGGCTAGGAAACAAATTGACCTTTAAATTACGGCTATATGAATTTTTTAACAGTCTTATAGTTTCAGAGATATTCAGAAAGTTTTATACAAAAAAAATAAATTTTTTTAAAAAAATTTAGAAAATCGTTTGTTTCTTAAAAGACTCATTAAAATTTTAAACTGAAGAAAATTTTATATTTTATTACTAATTGTGATACATTCATATGTTATAAATAAAACGAGCCAAATTTATTAAAAATCATTCCATTAATTCTGAATTTATTCACAATTAAGTGCTACCATACGAGTATATTTTAAAGAATAAAATAATAATAATAAAATAAATAAAAATTAAAAAAATTCCGTAAAATATACACGTATGCTAGCACTTAATTGTGAATAAGTTCAGAATTAATGGAATGATTTTTAATAAATTTGGCTCGTTTTATTTATAACATATAAATGTATCACAATTAGTAATAAAATATAAAGTTTCCTCAGTTTAAAATTTTAATGAGTCTTTTAAGAAACAAACGATTTTCTAAATTTTTTTGAAAAAAATTTCTTTTTTTGTATAAAACTTTCTGAATATCTCTGAAACTGTAAGACTGTTAAAAAATTCATGAAGACGTAATTTAAAGGCCAATTTGTTTCCTATCCGTCGGTGTAATTTGTTATTGAATTGAAGAACTGGTTCTCGATTTAATGCAAATTATGTGATACAGCATCCTATTTTTTTTATAACGGAAAATCTCGAGATACAGAGCCAATTCAAAAAAACTAATTTAAAGGGATTGATACTCAGTACTTAGTATATACAAATTGACTATGAAACCTTTGACCTTACATAATAAATTTCATTTTGTTGACCTGTGTTATTTGTTATTTTTATGTATTTTTACTTTGGATTTATTCAATCCATTGCTTATATCTTTGTAATTTTTCGGTCGATTTTCTTTTGGTTGGTCTTAGTTCTTACGTAAAAGTATTATCTTTATGTACATGGACCGAAACCATACGATTTGTTAACGATTTGTACTTTTTTGTCAGTATATAATCACTGTAAAATATAATTTTTGTGAAAATGTGCCATATTTTCATCGATATATTTTGAACCGCTATACCAACTAAAGACCCAATTGTACATATTTATTTGTCATCTCAATACCTTTCATTTGAGTACCAACAACGACCCAATCGGACAAGTCTAGCTCGAGATATTAAGGGTCAGGTGAAAAAAGGTCGAAAAACTGAAAAAATCACAATATCTCAAAAACTGTTCCATAAAAAAAAATTTAACCTTGATTTTCGAATTCAGCGGAAAAAAATACATAAGGAAATATAAATCTTATCAAATGTACATGAAAAAAATTTTATTTTGTAAACTAGTGTTATTATTAAAGGGTGTTTTTTTTAGAGGTATAGAACTTCGAATTGAAGTAAAACACAAGAAAATCGTTTTAATGTCCATCAATTTGGCTTTATTGGAAGGATAATTTTATGCCATTAATGTTTAAATATGATTTCGGGCATGTGGCCGCCGCGGCTGGCTCGAATAAAGCCAATTCGGCTGGCTCGAATAAAGCAAATTTGCACGATTTGCAAGCGTTGTTCTTTTGTCAACCTGTTCATGATGAAATGGCAAACCAAACTAAATATTAATCACTTGACAGCTGGCAAAATGGCCGCCAGTTAAAAAAGTGATGCCAACTTAAAGTTCTATACCTCAATAAAAACACCCAATATTTCATGATCTTCGTGGTCCGTTATTCCTGCTATCCATATTGTTCCTGTTACCTCCAATATTAGACCCTACTACTATTTATTACAACATTATTCATTTTAAATTTTTTAAATCGCTTTACAACACCATTTACATTCTATGTTATCTTAAAGCCTTTTTCTTATTATACATACTTAAGGCGTTTGCCATTTGCTAAATTTTAAGAAGAGCACAAAAATTAAAATTAAAAATTAAAATAATAAAAGCATAAACTAAGGTAAACATCATTAACTATTGTTAAAAAAAAGAAAAAAAAATAATAATTAATAAACAATTATCGTTTTAGATTTTTAAAGCGATAAACTGCTGGATAAAACTTAGTTTGTTTTATTTTTAACAAATTCTTTAAAAATCTTAAATGATAAAATGGCTAAAAGTATGTCAAAAGAGAATCTGACCCTTGCTGCCAACTGCGTCTTATGTACCGACCCGGATGATGGAAACATGATAACCTGTTCCAAGTGCCTTCATTGTTTTCATAGCAGCTGCTGTGAATTCGACGAGGATGTTGATATGTTTAGCTGGAGATGCCAATCTTGTGTGGTAACAGAACAAAAAAAAGACTCACATAACCTCAAAACATCAGACCCCATAAACGAATCCAGTGTTGAGATTGTTGAGACACCAAGACCACACCCACCACTTACCATCAATCAACTAACGAGTCACTCACAAACAGTTCTGCCAGCTATAAGTGCAAAAAAGCAGCTAGAATTGCAACAGCTAGAGGAAGAGATGCTGTTAAAACAGGAGTTTTTGAGACGTAAGTACCAATTACTACGCCAAGAGATTGACACTGTATGGCCAGTGGGTAATAGCAGTAAAAATGCTACCATAGAAGACCCACCGTGTGTACCAAGTTGTCAACAAAATGCTAACATCAGACTCCAAACAAGTACATCTCACCATATTAGCAGCGCCATCTTACGGCAAGTAGCAGAACAATCAGGTCACGATCAGACAAACACCGCGCTGCCATTTAGTACTATAAATAGTGGCAACACTTCTGAGAGGCAAAACGTATTGGGTAACATCACTCAGCAAAACAGAAACGCTACAAGCTATCAATCAACTAACGAGTCACTCACAAACAGTTCTGCCAGCTATAAGTGCAAAAAAGCAGCTAGAATTGCAACAGCTAGAGGAAGAGATGCTGTTAAAACAGGAGTTTTTGAGACGTAAGTACCAATTACTACGCCAAGAGATTGACACTGTATGGCCAGTGGGTAATAGCAGTAAAAATGCTACCATAGAAGACCCACCGTGTGTACCAAGTTGTCAACAAAATGCTAACATCAGACTCCAAACAAGTACATCTCACCATATGAGCAGCGCCATCTTACGGCAAGTAGCAGAACAATCAGGTCACGATCAGACAAATACCGAGCTGCCATTTAGTACTATAAATAGTGGCAACACTTCTGAGAGGCAAAACGTATTGGGTAACATCACTCAGCAAAACAGAAACGCTACAAGCTATCAAAATATTGAATACAATGCAAACAAAACAAAAGACACTCGGGCTGACCCCAATTTACATTTTAATAGAAATAATCGTGAAAGTGAATATTTTAATACGACAGCGACCCAATTAATGACACGGCAATATATTTGTAAGGATTTACCCCCATTTAGTGGAGACCCAAAAGAATGGCCAATATTCATAAGTGCTTATGAACACAGCACTCAGCAGCTGGGTATACCAATGAGGAAAACCTTATCAGACTCCAAAACAGCTTACGTAGTAGGGCCCGGGATGCGGTAAGAAGTTGCTTGATGCTCCCAGATATGGTCCCAGATATTATCAGGACTCTTAAGATGTACTACGGCAGACCCGAGTGCATAATAAAAAATCTGGTTGAGGAAGTGCGCAAGTATACAATACAGCGGGGCAAATTAGAGTCCCTAATAGAATTTTCATTTGCAGTGAAAAATCTTTGTGCCACTATTCGTGCATCTCATTTAGAGGAATATTTAATTAATCCTACTCTTTTGCAGGAGCTGGTAGACAAGTTGCCTGTGGACACTGTACTACAGTGGGCATTGTACTCGAAGGACATTTACCATCCAAATTTGTTACATTTTTCAGACTGGTTATACATGATTGCAGAGGCAACTTGCAAAGTGACTGTTCCTGTGTTTGACCACAATAAAGGGCCAGCCAACAAAGAGGGACGTTTAAACACGCATAAGCCACAGGACGTACAGCAGCAATGCATAATTTGTGAGGACCCACATAAATTGGTGCAGTGCGCAAAATTTAAGGAGCTTTCTGTTGCTGAACGTTGGGAGACTGTCAAGGTGAACAATTTATGCCGTATCTGTCTGGGCAAGCACAGACGTAGGTGCTGGGTCCATAAACAATGTGGTGTGAATGGGTGTACTGTTTTACACAATGCTTTATTGCATAATGAGGAGCAGCCATCAGGCGGTGTGGTTAATAATCACAGGTCTAGTGAGGGAGAGTCGTTTTACCGTGTAGTGCCAGTAACTCTTTACAGTGGCAACAAATCTGTTCAAATATATGCTCTTATGGACGATGGTTCGACTCTTACACTTCTGGAAGAGGAAGTAGCTGACATATTAGGAGTTGAAGGCATCAAGAACCCACTTTGCATCCGATGGACTGGTGACGTCACTCGTTATGAAAACAACTCTAAAAGGCTGGATTTAAAAATTTCTTCAGCCAGACCCAATTCGAATATTTTCCCCATAAGCAATGTGTACACTGTAAAAAAGTTGAATTTATCAGAAGAAACTATGAACGTGGAAAACATCAAATCGAAATACACTTACTTAAAAGATATACCCCTGGAGGGCTACACCAACGTCGTGCCATCGATGATAATCGGTGTAAATAACCCCAATTTAATTGCAGCTATAAAAGTACGTGAAGGTGGATGACATCAACCTGTTGCATCCAAAACGAGATTGGGGTGGACGCTTTTTGGTGGTGGTTATAAAGCTGGTGGAAAACTTAATTTTCACAAATGCAGCTGTGATGAAGTTCATGATCTGGTAAAACAATTTTTTTCTGACGAAAGCATTGGTATAACGGGAGAGCAGCCAAAACCTATGTCCAAAGATGATGAGCAAGCTATGCAAATTTTAAATGACACCTGTGTGCTTAAGGACGGCAGATATGAAGTTGGTCTCCTATGGAAGGTGGACCCGCCAGAGTTGTCAGATAGTCTGCCAATGGCCAAGAAGCGTTTACAGTGTATTAAGCAGAAAGCCGAAAGAGACCCAAATCTAGCCGAAATATTAAATCAACAAATCGCTAATTTAGAAGAAAAGGGTTATGCTGAAAGGCTACCCATAGAAGTACTTAAGCAAAAAAATATCAAAACATGGTACCTACCCACCTTTATTGTCAAGAACCCACATAAACCAAATAAAATAAGACTCGTGTGGGATGCTGCAGCTAAGTCTAACGATTGCGCCCTTAATGACTTTTTGTTGAAGGGCCCTGACCTGCTGGTGCCCCTTATTTATATTTTATTTAAATTTAGAATGGGAGCAATAGCTGTGTGCGGCGACATAGCCGAAATGTTTCACCGCATACTTGTTCGTGAAGAAGATGCAAGGGCGCAACGATTTTTGTGGTGGGACGAAAATAATTCTCTACTAGTGTACCAACTAAATGTACTGACATTTGGAGCATCATGTTCGCTGTACAATTTGCTAATGATAGGGTTATTGAGGCAATTACAAAGCAGCATTACGTAGACGATTTTATTGCCTCTACATGCACCATAGAAGACGCTATTGAATTGGCAGTAAGTGTGCGAGACGTCCATGCCAAGGGTGGTTTTGTTATGCGTAATTGGTCATCAAACTCCATAGAAGTTCTGAAAGCGTTAGGAGAAACCAGAGACTCAGACCCAAAAACCTTTGAGAACAGTGAACAAATGCCTCACTATGAAAAGATTCTTGGGCTTTATTGGGACCCTAAAAACGATTTTTTTAAAATGAATGTGAAGTTTGTGCGGCTTCGCCGACCAATTCTATCTGAAGATTTAGTGCCTACAAAGCGAGAGGTTTTACAAGTCCTGATGTCCGTTTTCGACCCTCTAGGTTTTATGGCGTGTTTTATGTCATATTTAAAATCTATTTTGCAAGAAATATGGCGAATCGGTATAGACTGGGATCAACCTCTTAGTGGTGATCTCTTTAATAAATGGAAAAATTGGCTCACATTTTTGCCAACAATTTCCCAGGTTGCAATACCACGCTGTTATTCATTGGCACTACAACAAAATGAATATTCTTTAGAATTGCATACGTTTGTCGACGCAAGTGAGGACGCCTATGCTGCCGTTTCATATTTTCGATTTACGTTTGGTGATAAGGTTGAAATAAGACTCGTAGCAGCGAAATCAAAGGTAGCCCCACTTCGACCCCTTTCCATACCACGGCTTGAATTGCAAGCAGCAACTATTGGCGCCAGACTTATGAACACAATTACTTGCCACAATGTAAAATTTAAGCGAAAGGTTATGTGGACCGATTCAAAAACTGTCTTGTCTTGGTTAACTGGGGACCCTAGGAAATATAAACAGTTTGTCATGTTTCGAGTTGCTGAAATTTTAAAATTCACAAATGCTTCTGAATGGCGATGGGTTCCAAGCGCAATGAATGTGGCCGATTTTGCAACAAAGTTTAGACCAGCTACTGACAACTACAATGAGTGGTTTGAGGGTACATCTTGGTTGAAGGAACCTGAAAAATTTTGGCCAAATAACTTCATTGCTGTCTGCCCCAATATCGAAGACATCGAGATGACTGAAATTCGTCCTCGTTACTTGAACATACATTTTCGTAAATCAATACAGTTTTCAATTAATTTTGAATATTTTTCTAGTTGGTACCGGCTTAAACGTGCTGTGGCTAATTGGGTAATGTATGTGGAAAGAAGACTACAAAAATTTAAGCAGCAAGAAATAGTTGAAAGTCTTAATTCGTCGCATTTGATTAAGGCAAACAAGATTATATTAAAGATGATTCAGATGACAAGTTTTGTGGATGAATATGCTGCAATACAAAGCGGTCGACCCACTATTAAAGGCGGTGCCTTTGATAAACTTAATGTTTACATGGATGATGATGGAATCATCAGAGTTAGAAATAGGGCGCAGTATGCAACAGAGGCTTGCGGACCCCAAGGAGATTTCATAATATTACCAGGTAAACACCATGTCACAAAACTCATAATTATGGATTACCATAGAGCCTACCACCATTTAAATCACGAGACGGTCCTAAATGAAATTCGTCAAAAATACTTTATAATAAATTTGAGAGCTGTATACAAATCCATTCGCAGAAGTTGCCAACAATGTAAAATTGATGCCGCTAAACCTGTATCACCCCAAATGGCTAACCTGCCACCGGCACGCCTGGGAGCTTTTCAGCGACCCTTTACGTTTGTTGGAGTCGACTATTTTGGTCCAATAACAGTAACTTTTGGTAGAAAATCATTAAAGCGATGGGGAGTTATATTCACATGCCTCACTGTAAGAGCCATTCATATTGAAATAGCCCATTCACTCTCAACAGACTCGTTTTTAATGACCCTTAGAAATTTTGTTGCAAGACGCGGTACACCAGCTGAAATTTACAGCGATAACGGGACAAATTTTCGAGGTGCTGATCGTTTTCTCAAGGACGAGTTAAAAAATATCGAGTTCAATAAAGTGCAAACTGATATGGCATATAAGGGCATTTCGTGGAAATTTAATCCACCAGCAGCTCCTCATATGGGGGGAGCTTGGGAGAGGTTAGTGAGGTCAATCAAAACTATATTATATAAAATATCTCCCGCGCAAAAGTTCACAGACGAAAGCCTGAGAAGTGCCTTGATGGAGGTGGAGCTAATAGTTAATTCAAGGCCCCTTACATATGTGTCGTTGGAAACTGAAGATCAAGAGGCCATCACTCCGAACCACTTTCTTCTTGGCAGCTCGAATGGTACGAAGCCATTTTGCTTACCCGAAAATATTGATTACAAAATGACCCTGCGCCAAAGTGAGGTATTCGCTAACATGTTTTGGCGACGTTTTGTAAAGGAAATGCTACCAATGCTAACCCGGCGAGGAAAATGGTCCAAACAATCTAAAGCAATTGAAGTTGATGACGTAGTGCTTGTGGTTGATGAAAATGCCAATAGAAACACCTGGCTACGAGGAAAAATTGTTGAAGTCACAAAGGCCAAAGATGGTCAAGTTCGAAGAGCTAAATTAAAAACAATCAACGGAATCATTGAAAGACCCGCAGTAAAGTTGGCAGTCCTAGATGTCGGCAATTGATTGGAGCAAGACTCACCAATGGCTCATCTTACGGGGGGGGGGGGAATTGTTACCTCCAATATTAGACCCTACTACTATTTATTACAACATTATTCATTTAAAATTTTTTAAATCGCTTTACAACACCATTTACATTCTATGTTATCTTAAAGCCTTTTTCTTATTATACATACTTAAAGCGTTTGCCATTTGCTAAATTTTAAGAAGAGCACAAAAATTAAAATTAAAAATTAAAATAATAAAAGCATAAACTAAGGTAAACATCATTAACTATTGTTAAAAAAAAGAGAAAAAAAAATAATAATTAATAAACAATTATCGTTTTAGATTTTTAAAGCGATAAACTGCTGGATAAAACTTAGTTTGTTTTATTTTTAACAGTTCCTATGGCATCTATTAAACGCTTATTTCTTGGTTTCATTTTTTTAAATTGATTTTTCATCTGAGTGATATGATGAAGAAGGCATGGTAAGTTTGTGCTGTTTTTTAACAATTTGTTTTGTATATCAAAGTTCAAGTCGTTAACTGTTCGTTCATAATCGGTTAAGTTTAATACGTGAATGAGTTTAAAGTTTCAGTTTTGTAGTCTAATTTGTCCTAAATGGATCGAAATTAATTGTGAATTATTATAGTCCAATATTTGTACCTCGGTCCGACAAGCAGTACAAAATGCAAGTAGTAATATAATAGTAAAAATCAGTTTCTCGAAAGAAAAAGGAAAAAACTTGTAGTAAGTATTCAGGTCTTTATATTAACCTTACGGATGATCCTGTTACGAGACTGGACTCTGACTTTGTTCCCTAAATCTTCCTGGACTATTTGTTTTTTAAATCGGGGTGAAAGTTTGTTACGCTGCCCAATTATTTTTTCATAGATAATGTCCACCGTTTGGTATGTCTTCACACCATTAGAGTTGCTTCTTTCAAGCATTTTCTCAAGTTATGCGGAACCTTATTAAAGAAAATGTCCACTGGTTTATTTCCTATATCGGAATGTATTGTATGGTTGTATTGTTGAGCTGCCCTATAGAAGGCCATAGAGGCCTTCTTCTTCTTTCAAACATCTGGCTATTTCAATAGTAGTAGATCTGTCCATTTGATGTACTATGGTCAGGTGTGCAATAATAAAGTTCTATTTCCAATCGCTGCATAAGCGCCTTAAACTGAGGTGACGTAAATCCAGGTTCGTTATCTAAAGTGAGTTTTTTTGCTTCTGGGAAATTCTGAAAAACGTCTAAGACCTTTTCTCTCAAATTAGTTTTATCTTTTATAGACTTTATAATAAGAAATTTTGAATACGCATCAATGAAAGTTATAAATTTAAGATTTTGAGCATAAAAATATCAATATTGAGGCATTCTCCCTCTTTGCTTGGAATTGGAGCCTCTCCGATTCCTACTCTTTGCGGGTGTCTATGGTATTTCGTTTTGTTGCAGATTTCACAGTGTGTCTTATAAATTCCTTAAAGTGATTTAACATTTTGGGCCAGCAATACTGCTTGTAAATTTGCCTATAGTTTTCCTTAAAATTCTATGGGCACGAATGTGTGTTTGCTGGATTATAGCTTCTTGATCATCGAGAGTAGGTACGTCAATAGGAAATATCTTTGTTAAAATAAATTTATTTGTAAAAACACATTTAAAAATTTCTTTAAAGTGGAAAATATCCTCCAACGTGCAATGTATTGCAGTTACCAATTTAGGTTGGAGAAATTCTAAAAGAATTGTTTTTAAATTCTCTCTAGTATCATATTCAATTATATGCCTAGTTCTTCCAAAATTTACTACTGATTCGTGTATGGTATAGTTAGCCTTAGTGGGAAGAATTTGTTGCTTAAATTCATTTAATGGCTTAGATGATTCAGGTATATTAAATTCATCACTACATTCAAGTGAATGCTGAGTGATTCGCTATCAGAAATATTATTTAGTATCTGTCTTGAAAGTGCGTCTGCTACCGCATTTTGTGTTCCTGGTTTGTATACAATCTTTGGTAAAAACTCCTCAATGAAGGCATGCCATCTTTTCATTTTGGCATTATGATTTCTAGTTGATACCGCAAATGTTAAGGGTTGGTGATCAATATGAATCTCTAAATTCCATAAACCATATAAATAATTCCTAAGTGTCTTTAATGCCCACACTAGCGTGCAATTCCTTTTCATTTGTAGCGTAATATCTTTCGGTGGAATTAAGGGTTTTTGAAATAAATGACAAACGTTTCCCACTTTGGCTTAATACAGCTCCTATGGCAACATTCGATGCATCTGTTGTCAAAATAAACTTACTATTAAAATTAGGTTGCACCAATTCAACTTGATCTATCAGTAATGCCTTTACTTTATTGAAGGCTATAATTGCTTCCTCGTTGAATTGAATCTCAGTTTTTTTTTGACATGGTTCTCGATACTCTTCCATTTTCTCCTGATAGATAAACTGTAACTGGTTTGAAAAATATATATAAATTTTATATAGTATCCTGACATCCCTAGAAAGCTTCTAAGTTCTAAGTTAAGCCAAGGTAACTAGTAAGGGGTAATTTTGTATAGTTGCAATGCTCTTGGGATCAGTTCTTATCACATTATATCCTACTATATATCCCAAAAATTCAACTTCTTCCTTACAAAATTCGGATTTTCCCATGAAATTTTCATATTTGCTTCCTTAAGGGTTTCTATTATTTTTGTAAGGTGATTGGTATGCTCTTCTATTAAACTAGAGAATACAATTATGTCATTTATATTGACATGAAAAAATTTACCAATCCTAAGAATATCATCCATTGCAGCCTGGATAATAGCTGGAGCATTCTTCAGCAAAAATTGCATTTTTAAAAATTCATATTTCCCGTTATTCACGGAAAAAGCTGTCCTTTTCCGACTCCTTCATTTAAATTTGATGGAAGCCAGATTCTAAATAAATTATGGAGAAGTACTTAGCCTTCCCCAGATTCGATAAAATACGTTGCAGTCCGGAATGGGGTAATTCACTGCAATTGTTTGTTCATTTAATTTTTTGTAATCAATGACCATCCGCAATTTTGATGATCCATCTTCATTCGTCACTTTTTTTGGTACAATCCAAATTGGTAAATTGTACGGACTTCTACTTGGACGAAAAATGCCGTCGTCCAACAAATTATGTATTTCTTTATTTACAAACGTATTAAGAGACAGTGGGTATGGATCACAAAGTACACAGAGGTGACACGAGACGGAAGATAATTTGTGTTTTCGGATTTCGCACTCACACCGAAACCGTGTCTTCTTTAAGCTTCTTTCGTAGTTGCATTGGTTTAACGTTTTTGTATTTTATTCTTTGAGTCCTCATTCGCTACGAGATTTTTGCAATTAAAATGTTAAAATTAACATTTATGAACTAAAAAGCTCAAAGTTAAATCAGGAATCATTTGAAAACAAATCTTAATCACTTTTTTAATACTAATAAACATTTTCATATTCAGTTTTTTAATTCAACACAACAAATTCCTTGATTTAATTTTGTACAAATGTTCACTCGTTGAAATGTATTTTCATTTTATTCTTTGTGGTATTATTCGCTATATGCTTTTTGGAAGTAAATGGTAAAAACTAATATTTTTTAATGAAAATGCTTAAAATGATGTCTGTAGTTATGTGGAAACTAATTTTAAACACTTTTTTACCACTAATAACATTTAACACATTAAGTTTTCTAGTTCAACACTACAAAATCTTTCATTTAATTTTATAAAAATGTATCTTGGTTATTTCACAAAGTACACATTTTTTCTTGTTTGTTTTGATTATATTGTTAGCAACTTAATAACAAATATACTACAGTTGTCCCTTTCTCGCCGAACCCGTGTCGTAGCTGATTTTAGCTTTTTTCATCACTCACTTTCTTCACCTCTGTATACTTTGTGGTATGGATATTGTTTACTCCATATAGGAGTTTCAGCAGTTGTATTAATCTCTGCTCTTACGTCTGTTCTAAATGGCAATCTCATATTTGTTATAGATTGGAGCTGTCTAATTTCTCCATTAATTTTTTTCATCAAATGTTCAATTTCTTCATTTTGCTTTATATAATTAATATTTTCAATTTCTTCCCCGTCTTCGGAGATGATTTCCTTATAGTCTTCTTATGTTTCTGCTTTTTTAAAGTTCAGAAACTTTTCACGGTTATCTCCATTTTTCAAGGTTCCGTTTTCGAAATATAGCACAATGTTTGCTTTTCTCATTAAATTGTACCATAACAAATACCAGCTTCGAGATTTGAAATTTCATAGAATCGTTCTTTCATTCCAAATAGTCTTGATTCGCTAAAATAACACTGCACACCAAAGTAGAGGTTTTTTCATGATGTTTAAATAAAAATGGCCGATCCTGATGTATTTTTGTCTCCTGATTACGATGGCGTCATTAGTTTTTCTCTATCAGCTCTAGTTTTGAAGACATAGTGACATTTAGGATTTTCATAATTTTCACCTCTTTTTGTATAATTCCGTAAATATATCACGAATGGTACTCCAAACTTAAAAATGCTTTCTGGATTATTAATCTACACAAAAATTCATTTCATTTAAATAGATTGGCATTGATGAGTATATCAGGGTATCTGACTATAATTGCAAGGATTTTAAAAATTTTGTGTTTTTAGTTTACTCTTTGAACATTTTTTATTATAATTTTTTTGACAAAGTATAACTAATTTTTATATAATTTTGTTCGCTAATTACAAAACTAATTCCTGGGCTTTTGCCAGGGCATTAGGAAGGTCAGTTGGAGATAAAGACAATAAAATATTACCTAATCGCGGATTCAACCCAGTTATAAAAACTCTCAAGGCATATTGTCTATATCTCTTATTTAACTCGTTTGTCAGTTCAGAACTCGAACCATGTGTCATAATGATTTTGTTAATTAATGCAGTTAACTTTTTGTTAACTTCATTGTAATAATCGAGAATTGTTAAAGAGCCTTGTTCAATGATATGAAGTGGTCTGAATAAGCAAAATCTAAACGACTAAGGATTGCTTCAAGGTTGAAAAATGTACCGTGGTTTGTAAGTATGTCATTCGCTTTGTCAGTGATCTTGTTTCTATCTACGACTTCCTCTTCTGTATAGATTCATAGAATTGTTTGCGGCCTCTCGCCAACTAACATATGATGTTTTGCCATTAAATATTGGCAATGATTTGAATACATCTAAGGTTTCTTCACAAAGAATTCGTTCGTCAATCTGTTCGACTCAACTGTATATATACTGCTTAATTGTTGGAGGTTCCTAGTTAAGTCATCTACCCTTCTAAGGAAAGGTCCTGTCTCTATTTCTACTTTTATTAAATCTCTTATTTGATTCTTTTGTGTTTCTGTCAGTCCAGTTAAACTCGACCTTGATGCTGTATTGAGTGCCATTGTAAGTGTCCTATTTAGTCGGCCAGATAAATTGTCAATTGTGTCTTCCGGCATTAGAAAAAGTTATTTATTAAATCTTATTTTATATATATCTAACAATTATTAAATAATAATAATAATTATAACAATTATATTAAATACTTTTAATATATACGCTGCTAATGTTGTCCCCGAATGTTGTTGAATTTCTGGTAACACTTTGCTGTTGTTCTTATTGTTGTTAACTTCTAGACACTTCTTCTTTTGCTATTTCTTCAAGTTGTATTTTGTCTCTTGTGCTCACAATTTTTAAAACAATGTTGCAAGTTGTATATTTTGTATGTGCTTATGTTCGCAATTTTCAAAAAATTTTGTAAGCTCTATGTATTTTTCAAGCTATAGTTCACAATTTTTCATTTTTCGTATTTGTTGTTCCTGTAAGTTTCTGTTCTCTAGCGTTTATTAGTTTTTTTATTACTGTACGTTTTGCATTAACCACAAATGTTTGAGGACAAGTTTATTCATCAGTTGGTAGTTCTATTATTGTTTGATAGCACAATAACATGTAACATTTGTTAGAATCCTTTTTTCCTTTTTTTTAGTTACAATTCTGCAATTACGCTTATATTTCTTTATCTTATTTGATTATTTTTTCACAACACTATTTTTAAAACTTACTTATTATTTAAATCAATTAAAATTTAATTATTCAGTTTTATTAAAAAAATTTATTTAATGTTGACTTTCTCAGTCAACATCTCAAACCAAACTTAAACTTATTTTACAAAAGTTAATTCTTATATCTATTTAATTAGATTATACCTCTTTACAGCAAAAAGTACGAGTCTGATTTTATTTTCATTTAATTTTGCTTGTTTGGCGAATATTTGCAAATGTTGCAAACATTCATTCAAAAGGTAGAAACATTATACCGTTCATATTCAGCAGACATAATGTCAGCATAATTTTGTGGGAAAGGATTTATGTTTTATTTAAAAACAAGAAATTCATATCTTAACTTGCATATGTCGTACTTCATATACGCTACACTCCTTCAACAGACTAATTTTCCTGAATTAGAAAAAGTTTTAAGTTCAATTTTGTTTAAAAAAATAGCCCTTATAAACGCCAGAAAAATCTCCATGTCGCCAAACCAAAAATGTGGACGCCACACAAGTTGAAAAATCGCCACATTTGGCGAGAAATCGCCCTGGTGTAATCCTAGTAATAGTGCATAGTAGTGTTACTTCTCTCTAAAAGAGTGAGTGTTACTTCCCTCTTTAAAAACAAAATTAACTTAAACTTAAATTAACTAAGATACATTCGCTGATTGGTAGAAATTCAAACCTCAGTCTAGATTGTGAAATCTTAATTTAAAAGTCGCTTCTGAAACATATATTGTGCTACGGAATCCCGCTATGGGGCACTACTTCAGCGTCTAACGTAGAGAAAATCCAACGAAGACAGAACAAGATTTTAAGACTAATAACATCGGCTGGATGGTAGATCAAAAATTAAAATTTATATCGTAATCTAAATATGCCACTTGTGACTGATGAAATTGCAAAATACGCAGGCAAATACTTAACAAAACTCTGGTCCCATCCTTATCTCCTTACTCGTAACATTTGTAACGTTACGTCTACACATCCGCTTAAAAAAGAGGGACACTAGGGCTATAGTACGCAATACTCAAAATGAAATTTATTGAAAATATTTTTGTGTTTAGTACGATATTTATATATTACTTAAATACAACCAAGCCTAAGCCTACTATGCTTATTTTTCTTTTGAAATTATATTATAAAAATATTATTACTTTTGACTTCTCAAATAGTTTTTGAAAGTCTGTGCATAAGATAAGAGGTTTGTGACTGTTCAAAATATGTGGTTGAAGTCTACTGATGATTTGGCCAAGCACTAATGAAATATACTTATATAAGTAAGACAATGCTTAGCTACCAGCAAATAAATTTCAATGTTAAATTAACTATTTTTGTTTTTTATTATTGAGGGGTTTATCTGGATCCTATGCGCATTTCACTGTTGCTAAAGCAGATCATCAGACCTTTACCCAAAATTTTTTTTAGAACAACTAGAGTTATTATGTTATAAACTTTCATTTAAAAAAATGAGAAGCCCAACAAATAACAAAGTTGAAACAAGAACTCAATAATCAACATGTTTTTTTATTTTCTTACTTTACTCTATTGACTGACTTTTTTAGCTCTAAGTCCTAATTTATACTCAGCAAGTCTTATTGCTAAGCTGATTAGTTTATTTTTTGGAAAGAGAGACGAGGGGAAAAAACTTTTATGTTCCCCTCGTTTCTCTCTGCTACAAACTAATCAGCTTAGCAATAAGACTTGCTTGGTGTTAATTAGGACTAATTGTAGTTGAAAAAAATATGTAAAGAAAATCAATGTAAATAACAACAGCTATTCAAGAATAGAGTGATGCCACACAAGTATTTATTTTTGATCGGGTGCAACCAAGTTAATAATTAGTGTTTTTTTATGGGAATTGTTGCAATTTAAGTTTAACATTTGTTAACGCACTATTTTTTAAATTAATGTCCTAATTCAGTAATAAGATTTAGGACGTTTTTGTTTGAAAATACTTTTAAGTTCTTGTTTTTGAATTCTCTAAATTACTTTCTTAAAAAAATGGTTGTTTTCTTTGATAATGAAAAATAAAAGTATTATTGCCATGTTTTTAAACCATTAAAATTAAACTAAAGTATATATTATACAACAGTTTGAAAAATATATGAAAAAATATGTGTTGGATATAATGTTTGGAAAAAAATCATAAAGCAAATACACGAACCTTCTAGCATAGACAATAAATAATAAATGTTTTAAAGAATCACAACTCGTCCATAGACAAGACGGTACAATCGTCGAACAGAATATGCAAAACTACAATGATATACATATATATAGACAATGCTTAACCATCAGCAAATAAATTTCAATTAAAATAAACTTATGACAATATGTCAAATAACGAATTTCTTAAATTGTGTATTTTTATTTGCGTTTATAGTTTATTTTTATTTCAGCAATGAAGGCCAATTTTTCTTTAACAGGTACCAATTATGACATTGTTTTAGTTATATTAATCATATTTTCGGTAGCAAGAATAACATTTATTTCAAATTCCATACTGTTAACCAATTTTTTCTGCTGCTGTATCTATTTGGTTAGGGGTTATAATTAGTGTTTTTCATACGGGATTTCCCGGGAAAAATTTCCCGGGATCCCGCACATTTTCCGTGAAAGAAATCCCGGGAAATTTGTGCGGGAATTCCCGGGATTTTTTGATTTTGTTATGGCAACTTAATTTGTATTTACACATTCCTTGATGAGTGTCGTTATTCACTTTATGTATGCGATGGTGCAATAATAAGGTGATGGCAATATCACAATAGCTAAAGCTTTACAACAACTAAGGCCAAGTTTACATCTGGCACGCACGTTCTGAGATTTAGATGCCTTTATTTGGAAAATGCAGAGCGCGACGTTCAAAATTGAATTCTACAACAATTCATAAAAGTAAAAAACAGAAATGAGCAAGGAAATTAAAACAAATACAAATAATTTCAGATTCTATTTGGTAAATAGTACGGTTAACAGCATTAACAGCTTATTCTGTACTAAAGTCCCATTTCCAAAGAAATATGCCCTTATGCAAAAACGATTGTTAAGGTTAACGCACGCGTTAAAACTGGTTTTGCCATACAAAATTCGTTTGTTAAACCAACTTTAAGTTTAACAATGATTTTTTCATAGAGGGTATATTTTGTAATATTTTTTTTAATTATACTCGTATAATTTCTTTTTTATAATATTGGTATCTATGTATTACTATTATATAAAGAACGGAAACGGTATTATTTTTTGACTTATGTGTGTATAAAACGTTATTATTTAATCGATCTCATGAATTATAATTTGTTTTTGATGAAATAAATTAAATTTAAAAATATTTTGTATTGTTTTGTACTGGGCGGGAATTCCCGGGATTTCCCGGGAATCCGAAAAATTTTTCCCGCTTTCCCGGGAAATGAAAAAGTCCGGGAAAAGAAAAACTCTAGTTATAATTAAAATATAGTGGTACCACAAGAAAATTGCAGTCGTTATACCAGAATTTTATGATAGTTGGCGCAACCGTCAAAATTCGATTGGCAACAAATTCGGTTGGCTCAACGAATCTGTTTTCTCTGTGTATATATGGCAATAATGTAGTTAAGAGTCCACTAAATAAATCTTATTAACATTTTACGCCGAAAAAATTATTTCTTCATGCACTTTTTTGCAAAAGGAAAGTAAAAAAAAATCATTTATCCTAGAATAACTAACAGCGACTCCAAATTTTTTGCTAACAATATTTGGCAATATAATCTGAACGTGTCTAGCTCATACAAAACCAATTTGTAACTGAAAAGTTTTCGTTTTAAACAATTTTTCGACACGGCCTGGCTCACGATGTCACTAGAAATAGTTCGATCAACAACTTATATTGCAAACAACAATAACTTTAGAAAATTTGTTGTTGTTTGCAATACAAGTTGTCGATCGAACGATTTCTCGTGACATCGTGGGCCAGGCCATAATTTTTTTTCGAATATCATATAATTAATGTTGAGTTTCAGTAACACTCTTTGCAAAAAAAAAGTATACGGCCATGTCACAGAGTTCAGTTCCGTTCGGAAACGGAATTCAATCCACCCAATTTGTGTAGAGGATGGTGTCTAAAAAATAAAACTAAAATACAGAAATTTGTCAGGTGTGTCCAGACTTTTGGAGGCGCTGGTATGCTGTGGTATGCTCCGTCTAGGGCTTGATATTTTGAGGTGGATTCAATTTCCGAACGGAATTGAACTCTGTCACATGGCCGATAGTCTGGAAAACGAAAATTTAACATCTGAATTTATTTAACCCTCTGCTACTGACGTGATATAGTTTCCACAATTCTAATGAGGTGGTAGACTACCAGACACCATTTCCATGGCTTATATTTTCCGAGATCCGTTTTGTAAAACTAATAAAGCCATTTATATATATTGTGTATGAATGAAAGTTATTGTTTATATAACTATTTTTCTAATTCGATCCGATATATGTTATTAATCAGGATGACATGAGTTTTTTGTAATACATATTAAATATAAAATTTTTTAAAAACTTTTATTTTTTGTTTTTTGTCGTTAGAATTAGATTTAGCAGTTGGTAACAAAAAAATTTTAATTTAGTGGTTAAAAAAATTAATTAACATTTCAATTAGCACATTGAAGCCTATAACTTAACGAACAAAATATATTTCTGTAAGCCGAATCTGACTAAATTTCTCGTTTTCTCAGTCATATACGATAATTTTCTTTCAGATATGATATTTGAGAATCTATGTATATAAAAATTAAAAAAAGTCTGAAAAAATATTTATATTATTGGAGTTAGTTTTCTAAAATCGTGCGATTTCAAATCGATTCAGTTTACAGAACAAGGCCGATAATTTATACAGCAAAAATTTTAGATTTTGCTAATTTGCACTTAAATTATCAGTATCATATCCTTCATTATTATTAACATTAAACATAAGTGATATGTGAATTTTTAGAATGAAATGGTTATTCCAACAGAAAATTTTAATTGTGACTATAGAAATAATTAATTGATACAATCAATATAATGGTATTTCTGTGTCATATACATACATATGTACATTAGGGGTATAACTTTTGAACAATTTTTTATATTATCAAAAAATACCTATGCATGCCATAAAGACCATGAAAATCTATGATAAAAAGTTGTGTCACTTTTTTGCGGGCGTTAAAAAAGTCCCCCCCCCCCCCAAATCACTTTGAAGTTTAGTATATAGATTTTTTTTGTTTATTAAAAAACAATATCCTAAATACAACAATACAATACAATAAAAATACAACACGGAAACTCTTTTTTTGAACAAAATTAAACCAACCTCACAATCCCAATTCTTTACTTTTATTTTCATTTGTTTACAGTTATGTTATGGATGCTTCCAAATATTGCTTACGATTTGGTTGACGAATTCGTAAACATCTACGCCCAGTTGAAACAAATATACCAACAAAATGAGGAACGAATAAAAATTGAAAATATAAAGTGCCGACACGACATGCAATATTTGTACGAATTAGGTAAAACCTTTAGATACTTCATTGAGGAGAAAAATTGCCATTAATAAATTTTAAAACAAGACCGCCGCTAAGTAATGCAAGATGAAATTCCAGAGCAATACTTGCAATTCTAGCATTTATACTCATTCCGAAATATCATGAAAAGTTATTCAGAGTATGCGAACTTATATGTGGACCCTGGTATAACGTTTGGTTTTCTGATCACTGCTTTGATTAAATTGATTTTGAATCTTTAAAGCAATCACTGAAACAATTTACACATGCTCGGGAATGCTTTCTTAAACAATGGCTGAGAGAAGACTCTAAAATCCACAAACAACAACTAATATAATTTGTAGTAGCTGAACTTAATATATAGTACATAACTGTATGTATGGTATTTAAATAATAAAAATTCAAATATTATTATTTTTTGGAAGCTTTTAGAAAAAACTGTTTGGGGAGTTTTTTTTTTAAATTGATCTCAAAAACCTGTTTTCTTGATATTCACATCAGTGGCCACCACGTCGCGATGGGTATTTTTTGTTTTATACCCGGACCATCCGTCCGGGACAGTCCCGATTTTCGGTTCACCGTCCCGGTGTCCTGGAAGGAAAATGGGGAATGGGAATTTGTCCCATAATATAATAGCATAATATACATGTTTGAAAATGTAAAAAGTCAAAAATTTTTGTTCCGTACGTTATTATTGCGGTGTCCCGGTCTGTGTCCCGCTTTGTGTTACTAAAAAAATGGTCACGTTAGTTATACCCCTAATGTACATGCATTTGTATATACATACATAAAAATTTTGTGCAGAATAAAAAGGTAAGTTAATGTACTTACATTTTTGATCCACATGGTGCAATGTAACATCCCTTGCCGGTATTCGGCTTTATTACACACATACATTTTCCTATCAAGAAACTGCAAATTATTTGCACAAATAATTCCACTTCAGAATATAGCAATAACACTTCGAACATTCTGCGATATAAGTATATATATATTAATATCCTTCCCATTTTTGTTAAATCTGGATTATTCTGGTAGATATTTTTTATATGACATTTCTATTTAATTTTTATTTTTTCTTTATTGTGTAGATACATTCAAATCGAAACAAAACATATTTTTATTCAAGGTGTATTTAACTAGGTGGCAGCGTTACTTCAGCTGATAATTTTTTGCTCTATGTACTTTGTAGCTGAAGAATGTTAAAAACTTCGATTTTGTTTTGGTTTTAGTACAATTATTTTTATGCTTTTGACATTCTTCGGTTCTTTACATAGCTATGGTTGCCGTATTTTTGTATAAAAATTCCTTACGCAGTCACCTGTATAATTACACCATGTTTTTATTTTTGTATTCAGAATAAAAAATTGCTTGGGTTAAAATTTTATTCGGTTAGGAATATCAATAAAGTATTTGATTTTCTTTTCTTTTTATTACAATAGAATTTCAGTACAGTGGCAAATGATTTGTTAGTTACAATTACCGATTTTGTTTCCACCCAGATAAAAAAATTATATATGGTCCATATATTTTTAATATATGAATGTATATAAATATATGTATATGAATATGTATGAATTCATGTATGGAAACATATAGGATTGTACATTGCAAAAGTGTTATATATGAATTGATATATGGACTAATATATGAAATTTATTATAATATATGAGCTCATATATGGAAATTTAATTATGAAGCTCTTCAGATGTCGATCCATATGTACAAATAAGATGTAATATATGGGGCCATATAAAAAAGTATGCATACATCAAAAAAACCTTGCTTTTTGTCTTTTTTATCACTTTTGAATTCGAAATATATTAGAAAATATAGTATACGGTATGCAAAGTTTATATGCTTAGAGCCTCCTCAACGTTTAAAAAACAGAAACTTTTGTAACAAAAAAAAAAATCAATTCTTGTACGATTTTATACATTGTGGCCCTATTTAATAAATCAAATAATCAAAAGGATAATTCAGTCATTAATTTTATAGAAAAAAGGGAATTCTCCACATATTTTTAAAAAACGAAGTACATATTACTACCAAAATTTATATTGAAAACTAGTGTTAGTATAAAAACGGATTGTTTTTCTTTTATAATTGCACTAGTTTTTAATATGATTTCTTATATTATGAATTTTGTTTTTTAGTCAGTTTTTAATTATTTTATTGGAGCTTATTTGTTTCTACGTTAATGATTCGATTTGGCTAAAGTTCGTATCACTCGGTAAGACAAATTACATTTGATTATTTTTAAGGAACAAATTGCACTAAAAACTCTTGAAAATTATTATGACAAACTTCAGCATAATGGACCAACATGCAGATTACAAAGGCCGCCACAAAATTAAATAAAGCCTCCCTTACAAAAAACTCATTAATTTTAGTAATATATACATATATGTAATAGTGTATGGATATGAATATTGCTTACTGTATATGGAATAACTACGCATACATGTGTGGAAATGTATGAATATATATTATCATGTATGTCCATATACATCATATATGCTATATACATAACCTGACCAGACATCCCGCTTTAGGCGGGATTATCCCGCTTTTCTGAGGTTGATCCCGCCTTGAATTTTTATCCCGCTTTATCCCGCTTTTTAGAGTTTTGAAATTTCTTATCTCTTAATATATTTTTATTAATATGTAACTGATAAAAATTTATTCCAAATATTTTTTAGTGTAGTTATTGTTTATTTTTTTTGGATCTGGCAGCTCCTCAAATGAAAAAAATAAAAATAGAAACGTACACACTCAAAGATCCTTTTGTTACAGTGCTTTATATGTGCAGACATTCTGCTGCTTTAGGAATTTATTACCAAGAGGGCTTATTAGGAGAATAACAACTGACATTCACCAAACTGTCAATAATAAAATAAAAAGTTCTTGCTTATTTTTTTATAAAGAGTTTGACACATTGGTGTAGTCAGTTGATGATAATATGGACTAACAAGGCCACTTGCTATCATTTGCTTTAAGGTTTTGTACATTGTTTTGTCTTTTTACATAAAAAACTATACTTTAAAGCAAAATGCTGAAGAAAAAGCTTTTGTGCTGTTTTAATGTTAAAATCAAAGAAAAATATAGTTTTTTAAAAGCAAATATTGAGGAATCGATTCTTTTGAGTTAAAAACTGTGTTTCCTAAGTACATACGAAACTTTTTATGTGCGTATTACACATCCCGCTTTCAAATAGTTGTTTATTTAAAAATCCCGCTTTTTGGCCGTATTTTCGTCAAAATCCCGCTTTTTGAACGATCGTGTCCCGCTTTTTGTAAAAAGCTTCTGGTCACGTTATATATACATATTTTTTTAGCTGGGCAATTAAATATTAAAAATAGTTTTTTTTAATTTCAAAAGCCAATATTCAGTCACGTTACTTTCTAACTTATATTTAATTCAGTTGTGTCTACCAATACTTTAAAATGGATATTATAAATTAACGGAATCAATTGTTATTACTAATAAAACTATTTTGAGAATTATATTTGTGTTGTAAGTATGGTTTTTGTTTATAAATATGAAAAAATCGTACATTTGATTGATAACACAGTGTGACAAAAAAAAATACCTGCGAAGTGTTACTATTTTTTTTGGTAGGTATTGTCGAGTATAACAACAATCTGTATTTGAAATTTTCCAAACACCTCCAAAATCTTGAGTTACGGGTAAAAATCCGGTTTTTCGTACCCGCAGGTACTTCTCAACCTCTAATTAAGTTAAATATCGACCGATTTTAAATTTATAAACGGATATAAAAATAAGAGACTAAGGCCTTTCGAACCATATATATATTGTTTCAGTCAATTTCAGATATATGTATGTATTTTTTTGCCAAATATATTTTTTCGGTTTTTTTCGACACTTTTCTACTTTGGACTCGTTCTTAGGCAGTATTTTTGTACTGGAATCACACTGTTCATAACTTTATTTATAAAACATAATTGATTAAGAGTAATTCGCAGGTTTGTTTTAAATAATTCCCTCGAATTACTCGAAGACTTTTTATTAAAAAACTACCTGTATGAAGTATTTCGTGTTCTATTTGTACGCTTCGGTGTATTTAAGCTTCCAGGATGATGAAAGTACAATTTAATAGACATATATCAACAAAGAGTACAAAATTTATACTCGTACAACAGTGGTCGCCAAACTTTTTTTCTTGAGAATCACATTTTTCACAGATTTTTAACCATTCTGTTCTCTCTGTGTATGTATACTGCATAAACTGCATCAGCAGCTGCTGTATCAACATCATAAGTATATAGTATCAAAATGAATTTGTATCTTTATAAAAAATATATGTAAAGATTAAAACTTTACTAAAATTTGTTAACTCTTTTAGTTGAGATTCATTGCTTTAAATTTTCATATAACATTTTGAGACTGGTATGTTGTAGAAGTCCAATGTGCAGCCAGCGAAGCCATCGTACATATCTTTTTGTCTTAATAACCAGTAGTAAGTTTCAACTTAGCTAACGTGCACAATTTTGAAGCTTCCATGAGCTTTAAACTTGTTCCTGATGCTTATGCCAGTCTCAGTGGCCATCATTGGCTGATGCGAAATCTACATCCAAAACAAATACCTCATGATGTTACTACATTCATACTTGTATATTTTGGTTTATCATTTTTTTTAGTTGTTCTTGGGAGTTAGATCGAGGGATGCAGTTTTTCGTCCTCTTCGTTTATTTGTTTGTTTGCTGTTTTTGTTATCTTATCGATCATTGTTTTTTCTTATTTATTTTTTCATCAACAATTTCTGCATTTAGTGAGGCAAAAAACTTTATGTTGCAAGATGAGCTTTTTGCTGCAGATACTGTTGATGAGATTGGTGCATGCCTTCTGTATTTTTAAGTCTTGACTTTAGAAACCAACTTACATATTTATACGTATATCTATATATATATATATATATATTATATGTATATATATATATATATATATATATATATTAGGGTGCCCCTTAGAAATATTTTTCGATTTTATCTAGTCTCATCCCCCGAACTGGTAACAATAGGTAAAAAAACTATGATCTGTAAAATTTCAAGTCAATTGGTGAAGACTAAGTTCTGCCTCAAGCCCACTGAAATTCGGGGAAACCATAATTTATCTGAAAATCTGAATTTAATGTATTGTAACTTGAACTTTACAACAAAATAGTGTAAGAGAAAATTGTTTGACATGAAGTTTACAACATATGTTATTTCAAAAAGTTTTCCCCTAACCTCATATATAAAAAATTTAATTGAATAAAACCAACAAGTATGAAAGTAATCATATCATAAAAAAAAATTTTAATTTACATATGTACATACAGTGAACAAAGAAAAAACTTGTACAGCAAACGCTCCGCTCTTCTAATCAAAATATCTCTGTTGCTTTGTAAGATTTTAAGATAAAACCAAAAGCAGTTTCAAGACAAATTAATAAGCTTTCTATAGAAATCTTTAATTTTATTAAGAAATTTATTTTAATACTAAAAAATAACTTAACATAAAATAACACTATTTTCAAGAGCAAAAAAAAACTTGTACACTAACTCTTCTTTCAGGAAGGAGCTATGAAATAAGGAATACACTAAAAATTAGTACTAAATGTGGCCACGTCTAGCATCTAATAGATTATTTCCATAGAATGAACTGGGTTTTTGGTAATTTTGGGAGCTATATGGTCCAATATGACCTGGAGAGCACTTTTGAGTTAATTCTTACACATAATCTACAGCTCGCGTAATTTTTTGTTCACATACGCCCACAGAATTTCATTTGTACTAAAGCCAAGGATCTAGAAAGGATGTGCCTGCAATTTTTTTTCCATTGAATGGAAGCCATTCTCTTATTATTGAAGACGAATGTTTCGGGTATTTAACTCTAACTAATCACTAGTCTCCACTTACATTTAATTTGGCAGCTAACTGTGCTAAATTATCTCTTAGTATTTTTAAATAATTCATTTTATTTATTGTACGTTCTATAAAAAGCGGATTTCATACACCACTCGATCCCATTGGGCCCCATACCATCATATTACACCCCCATGCTTCACCGTGTTATTCAGGTTTTTATCACTAATGCTGGAATTCCTCTTCGCCACAAAAATCTACAACGATAACATCCAATTATATTAAATTTGGATTCAGCAGTGTCCCAAAAGTCATCATAGTGATTAATATAATCTTTCTTTGCGTGGCAAAGAAAAGCTCCAGCCTTAACGATAATAACTTGAATAACACGGTGAAAGAAGCTTTATTAGTAAAGATCTTTTAGAAAAGTGTAACCACAATTAAATATCAATATCAATATTTCATTCAGTGATATTTTATGTGGCACAGAAGTTGATCTATTGAAACAACTGTTTTAAATCAGTTTAAAGAAAATTTTAAAAAGTTTATATTAAGTTCTAAGGGCAAAAGTGGACTTTGACAATAAAATGTTAGTTTGGTTTAGTAAGTTTCCCCCTGAAAGTATTTTATCTGTTAAACCAATATCATTATACCACTTTTAATTAAAATGTTCCCAGCGAAAAGAAAAAAAGAAGAATAATTTGAAATATTAACAACCAATATAGAGCACTGGCTTATATAAAAACGCATTAGATGAATACATGTTTCCTGATATATCGAGAGTAGCTTACGGAATTTTATCCATGCCTCACTCCGCTGTAAATGTCGAAAGGAGTTTCTTTTACCAAAATTTCATGAAAACAAAACATAAATCAACAGCCATCGTAACCCGCTAAAGCTAAATCTCTATCGCTAAGAATCCATAAAATCAATTTGTCGATTTTCGGCTACGAATGCAATTTTCAAACGGGTATTGATAAATCAGGTAATGGCTTAAAAATGTAATTCGCCGAAATTTTATTGCTTTATGTCATCGCCAAAAATTTTAAATTTTCTATTTGTTCAGCATTTTGGCGGTCGAATTTAGCTTTAGCTTTAGCGAGCTATGGAATACGGAGGCAAGCTTTATGTTCCAACAGTATTAAGTCTAATCCAGGCTACACCTATTTGTATATTTGTACCTATGTGTTCCTTTCTTGTAAATGAATTTCTTATAATTTTTTGTTAATAAAATTTAAATAAGAAATATTATAATTTTTGGTACTCTCGGGATCAAAAAAGCACTAAAAAAATTTGTTTTTGATACCGAAATGCAAATCTCATTTCCCATCACTGACATCTGGTAATGCTATTGAAAGGGCATTGCGGACAGGTAACAGAACTTTAAATTGTGAATAAAATCAAGATTTATTGCTGGATTTTCACGTTTTATAGCTTGTTTTATTCCTAGGATATGTGGTTTTAAGAAAAATTTAAAAAATATGAAACTTTTGAGTTTCTGATTTTTTTATTGCAATTTTCATGTAAAAAAATTACGCGATTTTTGCATAAAAAAAATTTTTTCTCTTTTAAATTCTGAATAACTCCGAAACCATAAAAGATAGGTAAAAAATGATTATAAATTTTTTTTAACAAAATTTTGTGGCGCGTCTTTTGGTTTATTATCTATTTAAATCGAAATAGCGGTTTTCGAGTTATAGTAAAATATTTTAGTATGGCCGACTAATTTAGGGGCCAAAATTAGCCACGCCCATAAAAAAAAGCTCTACGTGATAGAGAAAAACTGACAGCAGATTTGAATTTAACGCATCGAAATCCATATAGTCCGCATACTTTTATCTAAAGGCTATTTAGGCTGTTGTACAGTGTAGTAATTACAGATTCTCTTTGGTAAATAGTACGGTTAATAGCATTAACAGCTTATTCTGTACTAAAGTCCTATTTCCAGAGAAATATGCCCTTATGCAAAAACGATTGTAAAAGTTAAAGCATGCGTTAAAACTGGTTTTGCCATACAAAATTCGTTTGTTAAAATAATTTTAAGTTTAACAATGATTTTTTCATAAGGGGGATATTTTGTAATATTTTTTTTAATAATACTCGTATAATTTCTTTTTTATAATATTGGTATCTATGTATTACTATTATATAAAGAACGGAAACGGTATTAATTATTGAATAATGTTTGTATAAAACGTTATTATTTAATCGATCTCATGAATTATAATTAGTTTTTGTTGAAATAAATTAAATTTAAAAATATTTTGTATTGTTTTGCACTGGGCGGGAATTCCCGGGATTTCCCAGGAAAGCGGGAAAGATTTTTCGGTGAAAAAGTCCGGGAAAAGAAAACCTCTAGTACATATGTATGTGTGTTTTTAATTTTAAATTCAAAAAGCGGTTGAAGTATTGAGTAGTATCGAGCACCCAATTGAAAAAGTATCAAGTAGTATTGAGTATTCAAAAGTAGCCGCTTTTTACACTAGTGAGATTTCCAAAGCTTTTTATCATTTAGTGCAATAATTGAAATTGCTTGAGGAAGGGCTCGATATCATAGCAGAGAATAAAAAATTTAAGGTTAGCTTTACACTTGCATTAATTGTAGGCGATAGCTTAGCTGTGAATAGCATTTTGGGGTTTGTGCAATCTTTCAATTCTATGAAATATTGTCGTTCCTGGACAAGAACGAAGCCAGAAATGCAATGCGATGTTTTGGAAAATATTGATCACTTAGAACCTGTTTTTAGTTATAAATCTTCTAAAGTTATTGATTTAAGCCAATATATTTTTTTCTAGAATAATTTTTGCATCAGATATTGATTTTACCAGTGTGGAATTGATTGACGATTATAAGAACACACTTTACAAAACTGATTATTTCTTAGCAATTAAGGAAAACACGCTTAACATCTTTAAAATAACAAAAATTTTGTACCAAAATTAAAATATTTATGTTATGTGTTGTCAAAGTAATGTAAGAGCTTTTCACAAACATTTCCAGTCATATGAAATTGAAACTGGACTAACTGAAAATGTACACATTATAAATATTTGTAACTTTACTAGCACAACTTTACATACATACATGTATATTGCATAAATAATATCGAAGCTTTCGTTAGACTTAAGCCTATATAATAAGAACTACGAGTACATATGTATATGTAAATATAAATTTTGTTTATTTTAATTTTGTTTTTAATAAAACTGTAATAATTTCAAAATACTACTGATAGTTTATAATTTTCTTTGCTGGGGTTGGTTGTGGGTTAAATGCATTTGAATTTCGAGAATCGTGAAATTAGGAGGAAACAATTTTAAAATAAGATTTAACATTCTAAAATCAAGCATGAATTATACTTAAAATAAGTTTACATTAAGCTTATTTCAAGACTGCAAAAATATTAAAATAAAATTTTTATTCTCAAAAGTAGAACGAAGCAATTTAAAAATAATCGTTCTAAAATTAAAATTATCATCTGGATTTTAGTATTTTCGAGCTTAACAGACTATCATGACGTTTTGCGTTTCTTTTAAGCCCATTTAGCTTAAATATAGCTTGTTTTTTCCCTGAGAGTACTTTAAACGCAATTCCAAATATGTAGCTTACAGAACCTTAATGCTTATACATGAAATTCAATATAATGAATCTTTTTCTCGGTTCGCGGCAAAGTACACATATCAATTATTGAATCAAATCTTTCGTATTAATTATTTCATTATGGTTTTAAATCTTTACTGGGATACATAAACAGCAAATAAACTATTTGGGTACATAAATTTGTTTTAAACTTCTTGCATTGTAGAACATTTTGGTTGGGATAAGGAGTTACAGGATTTAGAAATTTTAAAGTTTGGAACATATACATATTCATTATAGCCCTGATTTTCTGGAAGTCTATCAAGCATTTCTGATAGCAATATATTTAACATTATTCTCTATTATTAATTAAATATCACCAATCATCATTTCAAAATTTTCTCTAACCACACTGTCTATAAAGAATCCGAAGGGGGATCAATATAGCTATTGATTCGTTGCACTTATGTATCAGTAAATCTTTGATATATCAAAATGTCAACAAATACGAAAACAAATTCATTATAACTATCGTTTTTTAATAACCCAAATTCTACATATTTTACAGGAATTGTACAGGCTGTACGCCTGTAATATTACCAGTATTGGGGGTGGTGTTGGCTGAAGTAGTTAGCACGTTGACTACAAAACCGAAGTCTTGGTTCCGATTCCGGTCTCCGACATTCATTAAAATAACAACACCTCGCATTTTTCTGATGTGCATTAGTGTCCCTTCGTATAAGTTGTTGTAGGAAAAGTTCTAAAGATGCAGGCACAAGACACAGGTCACTAAACTACACAGGTTTCAGCGGATGCTAATCCTAATTTAACATCAGAGCGCCGTCCTTCGTCGGTATTGTGGAGCAGAATCATCGGCGAATTAAAATAACCAATTAAATGGCTACTAAACACAGTTTCTAAACTTAATGCGCCTCATTGACACAAGAGGCGCTGCAACACTGCATTATTAAAAACGTGCACAAAAGCAGATTTGTAAAAAAAGACTGAAGATTTCCCAAGTGAGCTGGACTCAAAATGTTTCCTTCCTTACCAGCAGCCTACTAACCTAACCAAATCTAATATTAACAGTAATTAAAATTAATAGCCTTTCCTTACCATGTTTTGCACCATTGCATTTCTTGGATTCAAGCGCCATTGTTCGTTCTGTTGCGAATGTGAAAATAATCCTGTTTCACCTGCATTAAAAATATTGTGCGGCCGTATTCTGTCAACAAGATTGGTATCAGTGTTTTCCAATCCAAACAAACTTGATAACTTATACCTGTACTTTTCAAAACCATTACTACCTTTAAAATTGTTGCGTTTTAAACGTTCGGCAAAGTGTTCAGATTTGCTTTTTAGTATTGCTCCTCCCAAACGCGTGTTTTGAATTCGACATGACTTAAACCATTTTGATAAAAATTGCTCAATGTATTCATATTCAGCAAAGCGAAATCCCCCGATTTTTTAAATTGCCTAGATTTGCCAGCACGATTATCGTCATCAATTATAGAAATTTTTTTCACGTAGAAATTTTGTCATGACTGTGTTTGTGACAAATTAAAATTTCGTTGTTCTGATATTACGACTTTAATTAAAATTTATATTTGGTTTAATTCTGACTCCGTTGTATGCAGGCTTTTGAATTAATACATCGCTATCATGCTTTGTAGCTCAAAATTTTTTCATTATAACTAGATCGTTTTCAAAGTATTTTTATATGAAAAACTTTGCAATAAAGATTTTTTTCAGCGAACCGAGAAAAAGATTCGTTATATTGAGTTTCATATATAACCACTAAGGTGTTGAAACCTAAATATTTTAAATTGTGGTTGAAGTATACAAATGAGTTGTTTAAGCAGCAACGAAGTGCATCTAGACGTGCTTAACTAACAACAAACTACCTTTTATAATTTGCAGATTTAAATTTCAATTTTTTTTATAAAAATAATAATAAAATGTCAACATAAGTACATACATATACATATACATATACATATACATATATATATGTTAAAAAAAATGTTTAGATATAAACATTTTCATAATTGTTGGTTTTATTCAATTCTTTTAAATTAAGTTTTTAAATATCAGACTGGTGGCAAAATTGTTGAAGTAACATAAATACCTATGTTGTAAACTTCATGGCAAACAGTTTTTTCCTATACTATTTTATTGTAAAATTAATATGTTTCAAGTTGCAATACATTAAAGTCAGATTTTCAGAGAAGTTATGATTTTCCCCGAATTTCAGTCGGCTTGAGGCACCAATTGGTTTGCAATTTTGCAGATCACATTTTTTTGCCTATTGCCACCAATTGGGGGATGAGAGTAAGGAAACGTTGATTCGCCATAAAGCTAAGGGACACCCTAATGTACATACATAACACGGGTAATATTTCTGCTTCGCTCCAATTCAACCATCTAAGACTTAGATTCTAAGTGTACATTCAACGAGTGGCTGTATAAATTTTGTTTTTTATTCTTGCCACTTGTATGTATCAATAAAAAACACTCACTCGTGCAATACATTCGATTTACTATCAGTAATGTTGTGTGTCTGACACAAACATCTGTGTGTATGAGATTCTCTTCTTTCTGTTGCTGTTGTTGTTTTATTAAAAATTTATTCAGTTTTTCATGTTCGATCATTATACATTTCAGTTTTGGACTTTGATAGATCTCCGACTTGATAAGTATTTATAAAAATATATGTATTTATCCAGTCGTTAAGCAGCTCTGGGTTGGAGAACATTTCTCTCGTCGTCGTAATTATTTCTCAAGTGCCGTCAGGCTTGTGTGTGTTGTTTGGCCTTCGAGAGTTGTTCGTCTCGGTCACACGGGTGGACTGATATGCCGCGGGTAGCGGTATATTCTTCAGCGATGCCAACTATTTATAACCCAAACTCGCTATACCCCTTCTAAAATCGCGCTAGAACGCGCTAAGTTACAGCATTATCAACAATTTATAGTCAAAACGCGCTATTTTCCTACGCGCTAAATTAAATTTTTATAAAGGTGGATCGATGTATGTATTAGTAAATACGAGTGCAATTAATTTTTTTAGTAACTCTTTTCAGATTATTCAATATTCCTCCTTCGAAATTTAATCCTAAATAACTAAAATCATTTAATACAGAATCAGTCTCGCCTTCCAAATATTCGGAATTCTTAGTATTTATTAGCGTTTCGTACAGCAAAGGTGAAAAGACCTTTGGCCGCTACAACAACAAATACCTGAGAGGTGGAAATTAAAGGATGTTCCAAAACGAGCAACGAAAAATTTTAAAATCCCATGTAATATATATATATATACAATTGTATGTACATATGTATATACACTTAAATTTTGTAAGGTTAGTGTATTTTTATACAGACTACAACAATTAACACTAAAATTTAAAAAAATTTTAATTAAAGGTGTACCATCAGTTAATGTAATTTTGACAACTTGCTGTATCTTGGAAACCGTAAGAGCAAACTTCTTGAAATTTTCAAAACCGGTAAAACAAAAAAATCCCAAAATTATAAAATCGGCAAACCGAAAAAAAACGCCAAAACAAAATAAATCGCCAAAACGAAAAAAGCACCATATTAAAAAAATCTAAAACGAAAATAACGCAATTAACCGAAAAAATTGCCAAAATGAAAAAATCGCCAAAATGAAAAAAAATCGCAAAAGTGAAAAAAATCACCAAAATTAAAAAAAAAATCGCCAAAATAAAAAAAGCCAAAATGAAAAAAAGCCAAAATTAAAAAAATCGCCAAAACGAGAAAAAAGCGAAAAATAAAAAAAAAATATTTCAGCTGAAAAAACGTGAAAAACTTAAAAAAACGCTGTATTAAAAAAAATTATCAAAGCCCAACGTTCGGAACCCTTCGTGCGCTAGTCAAAGTCGCACTTTACTGAATTTTTTTAATTTTATTTGTCAAACTTTGTAACAAATTATATAAATTGTTGTATAGTGTTGCTATTCAAATGCTTTTTGAAGTACAAAAAGAATAGATATTTTTAGCTTTGAAATTTCAAAATATTTGCCATTTACAATATTTTTAGTTGTGAAATTTCAAAATATTTGCCATTTATAATATTAAAATGCGTTTTTAATTCTAAGCACAGTCAAGGGAATTTTATTTGCAACATCTGAATCATTAACGAATTTAAACAAAAAGTTAAATTTTGAATATTAGAAAATTCTTAAATTTATACAAAAGAAGTAAAAAGATATTGAACTGAAATTATATTTTTGACTTTAATCAAAACGCGCTAACTTAGCGCTTTTTTTATTAAATGCGCTAAGACGAAAAGAAGCGCGTTTGGCATAGTTAAAACGCGCTAAAACTAGCGCGAAACGCGCTAAATTGGCATCGCTGATATTCTTGCGGTTCTTTTGTGGAATTTCGTTGGCAACCACATTGCTACTTTCTATGTGAAGGCATAGGTCGGATATAGCCAGCCACAAAAACATTTAAGATGTTAATAACATCATGGACATATGGTCTTAGTCACCCGTCCATTTTTGTGTGCAACAGTAGGTATGTTTTATTCGAAACGTATACCTACTTAATTTTTGAGCAGCTATAGCTATAGCTACTTAATAAGTTTATATACACTTAAATTTGTTCTAAATATTTATATAAAGTTCGAATAAAACATACCTAATATTCTACAAATTTACTTTGTAGAGTATGTACCAATAAATAAATAAATTAAAAAAAATATGTAGGTATGTACTCGTATATACATTAGAGTGGCCGTTAGTTGTATGGAGGATTTTTTAGTTGATTTCTTTTATTCTCACCCCTCCAAATCGGTTCAGTTTTATGTAAAAAAAAAAATACAAATAAATTTCATGGCGATAAGTTGTGTTTTAGGGGATGCGTCCGGCCCTCACTGGATAGTGCTATTGAATTAAAGTGTAAATCAAGCAGAATTCAACCCTTGACAATTGATTGTTTGACTTGAATAACACTTGTTTTACACTTGATTTCAAGCAAAATTGCTTATTGGGTAAGAATTAAAAAAAAATTAATAACGGCCACTCTAATGTAAATATGTATATACGGTTAAATGATTACACATATGTATACATTTGGACATCTCTGCCAAGCTAAAAAAATATGTATGGAGCATACATATATGGTATTAAAAAAAATTAGGGTATATGAACATACATGATAATAATCTTGTATGTTCATGTATTTTCATACATGTACATACATATGTGTAAATATTCCCTATACGGTATGCAAAGTACATATTCATACTCTCTTGATTCAAAAAATCGTATTACAAAAATTACTTTTTTTAAGAGTTTGAACATTGAGGTTGTATTTAATGAAACATTTGTTTGGACAAAATAATTAAAAACGAACTAAAAGACATTTTATTCAACATTTTAAGCGAAAAGGTGAATCAGTAATTTAAAAAAAAACAAAACTCATATTCGTACATAAAATTTAATTTAAGAAATCAGATTAAAAACTAATGCAATTATAAAAGATAAAAGATATTGCTTACAGTAATTTGAACCATGATATAAATATAGAAGTACTTCCATTCTCTCATTTTTTCTTGACATTCACCTTCTGACAAGGATAGGTATTCTGAAGTTTCCAATAAAATCGTGCCACCTTATTAATTTAATATTTCCCCTCTGATTCCTGTTTGTTTGAAAATTTTATTGAAAAATTATTTCAGAATTTTTTTTTATAAATTCAAACAATTAAAAAAAAATTGTGATGATAAATGTTTTATTATCTTGAAAAGCAATGAAATGCATTGTAAATGTGTTGTGTTAAAGAAAGCGAAAATGAGCTGAACACTACAAACTGTGGACGTGTGAGCTCTCTACATTATTTGGTATCCGCCAACAGTATCTAAGAGCCTGCAAAACCTGTGAAATAGACTTGCCAAAATTAACTAATCGGGTATTTAAGTCATTTCTTAGAAAAACGTGTTACAATCAACAAGAACAACATTGTTAAAATTAATGAAAATTTATTGTCAACTAATCAAAATGATCAATCAATTTGGATGAAAATATAGTTAAAATACTTATTTTAGGCATAAAATTTAAAAAGGTGCGCCGAGTTATTACATTGCCAGTTTTTAAACATCATAGATGTGCAGTCATGTATGTAAATCACTTTTGGAATATTTCCCACCTGCGAAAGAAAACGTTCGACTTAAAATTTAAATTGAAAAAAACAATAAAATATGAAAATTTGTTTTTGTTTTCAATATAAATTTTAAGTCGTTTTATTTATTTATTCGCAACTTTTGTTAAGATAATTACACATTTTTGTAAGAATTTTATGGGGGAAGACTAGTGTTGTTAATTATTCGTCTTTTATATTTGTTCAAATGAAATTTCATGATTTTTTTCTTGTTCGAATAGAGGAATAATTTTGAACTTTTGTTCGAATATTCGAACGAACAAAGAATAAAAAAATTTATTCGAATAATTTTTTTATTAACAAACAAAATGCATTACACAAGAAAAACACATAATTTTAATAACAAAAAAATATTAATAAATAAAAACATTATAACAAATATTAAAAATTTTAAAAGCTTCCGACGCAGGTTACGCTGTTGTATAAGTTAAGAACTCTATGTTCCACTAATTTTTTGAAGTAATAGAATCACAAAAAAGAAAAGATTAAATTCATATATAGAAAATTTATGATAACTTCCAATCGACTAGACCGATTTTCTTCATAGACTAGAAGATATACGATCACGTCACCTTTCAAACGAAAAATCCAAATTAAAATCGTTCGAGCCGTTTGGGAGATACGGCGTCAAATACACACAGACTGAACAGAATATATATAAAATAGATGTGATATCTTCTAAACGGCTGGACCAATTTTCAGACAAAGCTAGGAATACTCTCGATCAAGTCACCTTTCAAACAGAAAAACTAAATCAAAATCGTCGAACCGTTTGGTCTGTACGTGGACTTGTACAAACAGATACCCAGACACACACTACCAACTTATAACATCCCTTTTTTCAGATGCCGGGGGTTAAAAACCGAAATGAAATTAGTTAAAAAGTATAGGTATTTATATACATTTACAAAAATTTTTTAATATGTCATTGATTTCTTTTAAATAATCATTTAAAAAACCCAGATAATCCTACTTTTTACTCGCAGCTTGCAGATGATTATTTTTTTACTTTTAATAAAATAAAAAGTAGAAAAGTTCCTTCCGCAAATTGTTAATGTTTGTAATATAGTTGAAATAGCATTAAAAATTTTATACAGTTTGTGTAATCCTTTCTTTGATGTTTCCAAATAATTTAACTGCCTCTTCCACTATTTCGAAAGAAGGTCATCATGCGCATTCTAAGCGAAAGAAAACTGATTTTCATTTCGCTATCTTACTTCTGTACGAACGGTGATTCGAATGACAAGTCGCAAGAAAACGTAAGTGTTTTCCTACAGATTTTCATACCACTAATTCGAATGAGTCGTCAATAGGGTTTGGGAAACGGGAATTCCCGGGCGGGAAATCCCGGGAAATGTCTGTCTAATATTCCCGGGAAATTTTTGAGATTTCCCCGGGAAAACGGAAAATTAAAAGTGCATGTTATTTCATAAATATATAGAATTTATAATCCAATTTTACTTTAATATAAAAACTTATTATTTTTTTATATATTACAAAAGTTCGTTTGAATGATTTTATGACTAAATTTACACGAACGTTGACACGTTTTTCATCGTCTGTTTAAACACTTACATATACCTTGTTCGAAGGAAATTTTTTAATCTTAAAATTTAAATTGAGTTTTTGTTTTAAATGTAACTGTAAGAAAGAAAGAATTCTTTCGACTCCGATAAACAAGAAGAAAATTTCCATGTTTTTTTAATATAAAATAAAAATGTGAGCTATTCAAATCTACTCTGAAATTTCATAAAAATTCCATTAAATTGAGGTCATACCCATATCTCCTAAAAAAAAGTGGAATAAATTATATAAGTATCAATGATTGCAATGATATAATCGTTTCCTAAAGTAAATAATTCGAAGCTAAGCGAACTTGAAGTGATTTTTCGCCGAATTAGTGAACAAATTTTGAAAAGTGTAGTGAAAATTTTAAGCTGTAAGAACTCTGAGTTGACAAAACTTAAATTTATTACAAGTAGGCGCTATTATGGAAACCCTGAAGAAAATATTTTAGGAGAAATAAAATGAAAAATTAAAGACACTTAGACATACTGTGGCTCAGGGTATTCAAAATTCGGCGCAGCGCAGTATGGTACTGTAACCTGCTTGTACTTAACGATAAGAAACCGCTTGGAACTTTTTCAAAAAGAATGAGAAACAAGCAAGGCAAATTCTTATTAAAATTAATGTAGGTCTTATTAGAAAATTGTCTACTAATTGTGGTAACAGTCGTCAATTGGTTTTTATATGATCTTTTGCTCTGTAATAACTTTATTCCATTTGCTTAAATTCAATTAAAAATTCTTAAAAATTTGTCTTAGAACTACTTTTTTATTAACTTTTATTTCAAAAGAATGCTTACATTAATAAAACAATCGAAATTTCATTTAATAAATGTATATAATTTAGAAAATTAGCTTTTCCCGGGAACTTGATTTTTTAATTCCCGTTTCCCGGGAAGTGCAAAAGTCCGGGAAATCCCAAACCCTAGTCGTCAACAAAGTGACCACCATGTCAAAATCAATCACTTGCTATTTTGCTTTCGTGAAGTAAAATTTATTTCCAAGGAATACAATAAAGTTTATAAAATTATTATTTTATCACATTATTATTTTTTTTATTCACATTTCTTCAATTTATATTTTATTTGTAGAGAAAAGTCATTAAATATTTATCAAAATATTATTGAATAGTTTTGTTTTGATTATTGCTTTATGTTCATTGTACAAAGTACTCGCACATTTAAAACAAAACGAATGTAGTTGTAGAGCAAAACAGTAATAACATGCTGTTACTGTGTGACCATTTTCTTGAGATCTTTTTCGTTGTTCAATATGGTTGCATTTATTTTCATGTAAATATTAGCAAGTCTAAGAAAATCTCTAGAAATATTTGAAATTTACAAATTGGCGCTACTTTAATTTATAAACACGTAAAAAAAATTACGTACGTAATCATAAACGAAAGAAAGCTGACGACATAGTGGAATGAAAATGTATTAGAATTCGAGCGACTAGTTTTCTTTCGCAGAGTTTTTCTTTCGGATTAGTGGAAGTGGCAGTAAATAAATTTCTTACTTTATTCATCAAATTTTTTAGATCAATTAATAAAATATTATCAGTTACTTCAGAAATGCCATCTAATACTTCATCGTACTTGAGATTATTTGCGATATTTTGATTACAAAATAATTATGAAAACAGAGTATTTGCGTACTCTTTTTTCGTTTTTTGTAGCTTATTTTAAAAAGTTAGTATTGGATAGGAAAGCTGAGGAATAATATTAAAGCATTTAATGCTTTTTTACGTCGTTCAAAAACTAAATTCTTAAGGCTTTTGATTAGAGAAAAACAGTTTTTTTTTCTAAACTCTATCAGGAATTGTAAGACACCTTCTAGTTCGACTAAAGAAGCATTATCTTTTCCTAGAAAGAAAACAAAAGGTATGTTTAACGAACACACAAACAAGCTTACACAAGTATTTATGATTTGGAGGAATTTGATTACTTAACATCCTATTGTTAACAAATTAAAAAGTTATGAAATGTAAAATACTTCTTATACAGGGTGTTTTTTTAGAGGTATAGAACTTCGAATTGAAATAAAACACAAGAAAATCGTTTTAATGTCCATCAATTTGGCTTTATTGGAAGGATAATTTTATGCCATTAATGTTTAAGTATGATTTCGGGCATGTGGCCGCCGCGGCTGGCTCGAATAAAGCCAATTCTACAGGTCCAATTTTGAACCACTTTTTCGAGCATATGGGGCCGTATGTTGGCAATAACGCCACGAATGTTGGCAATAACGCCACGAATGTTGGCTTCCAAGTCCCCTAACGTTTCTGGTTTGTTGGCGTAGACGAGCGACTTCACATATCCCCAAAGAAAATAATCCAATGGTGTCAAATCACACGATCTTGGTGGCCAATTGACAGGTACATTCCGCAAAATTATGCGCTCATCGAATGTTTCCTTCAATAAATCGATTGTGACGTGCGCTGTGTGGCATGTAGCGCCGTCTTGTTGGAACCACAACTCATCCACATTCATGCCATCCAATTCGGGAACAAAATAGTCGGTTATCATGACTCTATACCGGTCTCCATATCGAATCGATTCATTCGGGTCCTCTTCAACACTTTGCTCTACAGCGGCAATTGTTTCTTCGGTGCGCACTGTTCGACGTCTCTGCGGATGCGTATTATCACATAGAGTAAACGTAGTGCGAAAACGATCCATGGTTAACCGAATTAATTGCTCTGATGGACGATTATGTCGACCATAAAATGGACGGAGCTTGCGGTAAACTTCGCGAACTGAACCATTATTTTCGAAATAAATTTGCACGATTTGCAAGCGTTGTTTATACCCTTTACCAACAAAAATGGTAAAAGGGTATATATAGGTTTTTCATTCCGTTTGTAATTTCTATAATATCAATAAGCGACCCATATAATATATATATTCTGGATCCTTATGCATAGGGAAGACGAATAAGCGATGTCCGTCTGTCCGTCTGTCCGTCTGTCTGTACGTGAAATCGGTTTTCCGAAGCTCCCAGAAGAGCTAGAGACTTCGTTCTTGGACTGGTGTGTCACAAATTTTCCAAAATAGATTGGTATTGAAATTCAGAAAAATCGAGCAGACGATTGCAGAGCTGGAAAACTTAAACTTCATTTTGCCATATAAAAGTAACTCCCGAAAACAAATTTTTATTTTTTTTAATAAATGTACATATTTTACACTTCAGTACGACTAAAATTGGAATTTTAAATTAAAAAAAATACAAAAAAATTAAAAAGACGTTTCCAGGGTTGGAAAACTTTAACTTTTTGTGTTATGTAAAATTAACTATGTCTAAAACTATATTAGTATTTTCTCGAGAACCGTAAGAGCTACAGACCTGAAATTTGGACACAGTATGTAGACCTTTGGCCGCTACAACAACAAATACATGATAATTGGAAATTAAAGGGTGTTCCAAAACGAGCAACGAAAAATTTTAAAATCCCATGTATTATATATACAATTGTATGTATATACACTTGAAATTTGTAAGGTTAGTGTATTTTTATACAGACTACAAAAATTAACACAAAAATTTAAAAAAATTTTAATTAAAGGGTGTTCCATCAGTTAATGCAATTTTGACTATGTAATTTTGACAATTTGCTGTATCTTGGAAACCGTAAGAGCAAAACTCTTGAAATTTTCAAAAACGGTAAAACTGAAAAAATAAAAAATTATAAAATCGCCAAACCGAAAAAAATCGCCAAAAACAAGAAAAAATCGCCAAAATGAAAAAAAGCACCAAATAAATAAAATAAATCGCAAAAAAAACGGAAAAATTGCTAAAATGAAAACAAAAATCGCCAAAATGAAAGAAAATCGCCAAAATGAAAATCGCCATAATGAAAAAAATCACCAAAACGAAAAAAAACCCTAAAAAACAGAAAAAAATCGCCAAAATGAAAAAAAATCGCCAAAATGAAAAAAATCGCCAAAACGAAAAAAACCCAAAAAACAAAAAAATCGCCAAAATGAAAAAAAGCCAAAAAAAGAAAAAAAATCGCCAAAACGAAGAAAAGCACCAAATTAAAAAAAAAAATATAAAACTAAAATAAATCGAAAAAAAACGGAAAAATGCTAAAATGAAAAAAAAATCGCCAAAACGAAAAAAAACCTAAAAAACAGAAAAAAATCGCCAAAATGAAAAAAAATCGCCAAAATGAAAAAAATCACCAAAACGAAAAAAACCCTAAAAAACAGAAAAAAATCGTCAAAATGAAAAAAAATCGCCAAAACGAAAAAAACCCTAAAAAACAGAAAAAAATCGCCAAAATGAAAAAAATCGCCAAAAAAAGAAAAAACCTAAATAACAGAAAAAAAATCGCCAAAACGAAAAAAAGCACAAAATTAAAAAAAAATTTCTAAGACTAAAATGAATCGCAAAAAAACGGAAAAATTGATAAAATGAAAACAAAAATCGCCAAAATGAAAGAAAATCGCCAAAATGAAAAAAAAATCGCCAAAATGATAAAAATCACCAAAACGAAAAAAAAACTTAAAAACAGAAAAAAATCGCCAAAATGATAAAAAAAATTGCCAAAATGAAAAAAATTACCAAAACGAAAAAAACCCCAAAAAACAGAAAAAAATCGCCAAAATGAAAAAAGCATTAAATTAAAAGAAAATTTCTAAGACTAAAATAAATCGCAAAAAAACGAAAAAATCGCCAAAACGAAAAAAAAACCTAAAAACAGACAAAAATCGCCAAAATGAAAAAAAATCGCCAAATGAAAAAAAAATCGCCAAAATGAAAAAATCACCAAAACGAAAAAAAACATAAAAAAAGGAAAAAAATTGCCAAAATGAAAAAAAATCGCCAAAATGAAAAAAATTACCAAAACGAAAAAAAAAAACAAAATAATCGCCAAAAAAAATCGCGAAAAAAACCCAAAAAACAGAAAAAATCGTCAAAATGAGAAAAATCTCCAAAATGAAGAAAAGCCCAACAACAGAAAAAAATCGCCAAAACGAGAAAAAAGCGACAAAACTGAAAAAATCGTTTTAACTGAAAAAAACTTCAAAAAAGCAAAAAACCTTCCTTTCGTGCGCGATTCAAAGTCGCACTTAACTGATTTTTTTAATATTAAAGGAATTAAATGAAACTAAGTTTTTGCTTATTTCGTTCTTGCTTTTTTCACTTAACATATTTTATGTATTTTTTAAAGAACTAGATTGGTATCAATAATCAGAAAAATCCAAAATTATGCCTCCAGGGTTGGAAAACTTACACTTTTTGTGTTATGTAAAATTAAATAGGTCTAAAAATTTTTTTCTTTTTCTTTATAAATTGAATATATTTTATGCTTCTGAAGGAAAAGTTTGGTGTATGAAATTTGAAAAATGAAAATTATAGCTCCAAAAATGGAAACTTTAAAAAAATGATAAATTTTTTCACAAAACAAATATGTATGTACGTGTCTGTATACTATATATATGTACGTACGTTGGTAAAGGGTATATAAGATTCGGCACAGCCGAATATAGCACTCTTACTTGTTTTTTTGTCAACCTGTTCATGATGAAATGGCAAACCAAACTAAATATTAATCACTTGACAGCTGGCAAAATGGCCGCCAGTTAAAAAAGTGATGCCAACTTAAAGTTCTATACCTCAATAAAAAACACCCAATACAAAGTAATTAAGGAAATTGTTCGAATATTCTACAAAAATGATTCGAATAATTTTTTATTCTAAATTGAATATTTTTGTTCGTTCGAACAAAAATTATAAAAAGTTGTTCGAATATTCGAACAACACTGTTGGCAATATTTTTTTTGAGTTCTTTGTCTTGCCAACAGTTTTTTTTAGCGTTTAGAATATTTCGCTGTAGTAAAGCGTTTAAAAAATGTCGCATGTCTTGAAAGGTCTTATAAATAGTCTTGTGCAGGACTTTAGTATCCATTACAAAACATTTTAAATATTTTTAGTCTTGGCCTTGCTATTTTTTCTTGAGATTCTATGTTTTATGAATATGGCAATAATATTGGTTGACAAATGGGATTGGTTGGCGTCTGGAATAGTAAAGTAAAACGAACACAATGGTCGAAATAAAAACCAAAATACAACTGATAAAAAGCAGTTGGCTCATGGTGAAAAAAGTTGTAATACATAATAATAATTTGGCAACTACAACTCAACTATCATTTATTTTTTGGACGTAAACGGTAGTCTGGATACCGGTGTTTTCTAACCGAAATGGATTTCGGTATCGGTATTTTTACGATACCATTTGCCAACCTTGTTTTATTCCCAAACCTTCTTATTGGCTAAAAACACTTAAGTCATTCAACTTATATAAATTGCGAAATTGCAATTTCTTGGTGAACAATTCTTTATAAAATTATTTGTGTGACCAGAAGTGCAACTGTATTAAATTTCATATTTTTAACTTATGCTTATGCAACAAATTTACAGTTTATTTTGTTTGCTTATTGCTTCTATGAATTTGTCAAATTTGTCAGGGGTCGCATATGTAACTCGTGCGACCGCAAGCAAATAACCTTGTATTTCTGAACAATGTGACCAAATTTTTCATAAAAGTTTACCTAACATAGAGCTGCTGACGCCCTACACAAATGTATAAAGAAGTAAAAAAAAGTTTTGTTTTGTTTGAAAAAAAACAAGCATATTTGCTTGGTGTCGAACGCGGCAAAAAGTAGACATTCCTGGAGAACTACCCATATGTATTAAGAAAAACTACATAAAATTAATTTTGGTGATTTTTAAACCCAATGGTCGGAAAAAATCTGACAAATCTGTTTGTGGCTTGTCACTGAACTACTATCTCATATTGACCAAATCGGTTTAGATTAGGGATGTAACGAATGTTCGCATTCGCAAATAATTCGCTTGCTTTTGCTATTTGCATTCGCTTTTGCATTCGCTAAAATGTATGCGAATATTTGAAGCGAATACTAAAGACAAAAAAAATGTATTTCTTTTAGGAAATAGTTTACGATTTTAAATTTAAGGACGAAAATTATTTTAAGCCAGCATGGAAAAGATACATGTAAAGCATTAATATTTTAGCGGAAAACTTTTCTATCAATAAGTTCTCATAAGTATCAAAATGAAACCCAAATCCAGCGGTGTTTGGAAATATTTTTCAGTTTTGAAAAAGAAAAGACAGTGTTTGATTTGCGCGAATATATTTTCTGCTTAAGACTAGTCTGTTCAAAATTTTGAACTCCATTCATTACTTCGTACAACAAATTTCAAATCCAAACAATATTAACTAGTCCTTGTTTGTTGTAAACTCCACGCGAAACAAGTGACACTCTTATTATTTAAGAGTGGCACTTGTAAAAATAATTAATGTGATGATCGTAAAAGAAAAGTAAGAATAGTTAAACATACATAGGTAGAGTGATATAACGTCGTGCTAACCTATATAGAAAATGGAAAAAAACAGAAAATGAATAGTGATACTTACAAATGTGTTTGCCAAAGGCAAATCAATAATTGTATACACAATCAATTCTCATATTCCATTTCATAGAAATTTAAGTTTAATAGCTGATGTTAATAATAATCTCTACCCCAGTAGATAGACATGGGTGCTGATGAAGTGCGTGGCTGCACAGAAAAATATCGGTATTTCCCCCAGCTAATAAAGTCTAGTTTAATTTTTCTTCTCTTCTTTAGATACTCACATTAATTAATAAAAATATTTCATTCAATAAGAATTGAAATTACTGAACTCAAGCCTGATTAAAAAATTATTTCTGATTAAAAATTCACTACAGTTCAATTAAATCTAAAAATGTCTCATTTTAAAGAATTGTAATATTTGCATTCGCTTTCGCATTCGCTTTCGCAAAAATTAAAATGTATTATTCGCTTTCGCATTCGCATTCGCTAAACTGGTATTCGTTACATCCCTAGTTTAGATTAATATATGTACATAAATTATTTAAAAAAGTCATTCCGACACTTAACTGTAATAATGAAAACTTATAATTTTTTCATTGTTACAAATGCAATTATATTTTATCTTTAAGCAAAGTGTTTTTGGGATTCGAACTGACAACCTCCGGCATGACACTTGCTTGCACACTAACTACTCGAACAGATTAGCTTAATATCCATCTATAGTTACGTGACTGGTTCCAGAGTGGCTTGGCGGTATCATTGGAGGGAACAATTAACATTATATTTATACTATTTGATAGGTTCTGGATACAAGAATATCGAAATTGTTCAGGTCGTTTACTATAATACGAGACTAAAGTCCCAATTACATTGACCAAAGATTAAAACAATACATCAAAAGAATGGTGAATATGTAAGCATTTACAGGATATGCCCTTTTTCACCATACACTACTCCCTACTTTTGGTAACACTCGCATTTTCTCAAGTCATAGGAGGATCATTTGTCAGAAAATTTTCTGCAGGGATATTTCACACAATCAAATACCGTTATTTTTATGCTTAAAATTTTTGTTATTTCAGGTGTATAATATGTATGCATACATACATACATATGTACATACATTGTTACAGATTAATAAAAAAGCAAACGGATCAAACAAGATTTATTTTTACATAAAAAAGCAACAAAAAATCTTGGGAATTCCCTCAAGGCACTTTTGCAAGGTTTTTTCTTTTGCATTAATCCACATACGCAGGTATTTTTTTGTTTCTGGGAAAATGCATTCGTTTTCCAAGAACACAATGTGCTATAAAATCAAAAATCCGCTATAAAAGCCCACATGATGACAACATTAATACGCATCTTTTTATTTTTTGTTTATTATTTTTACCTGAAACCATTTTTTCACTCTTTCTGGTGGCAAACGAATGACTTTGACTAAAAGGCATTAATTATCCAGCCTATTCCCATTAACATTCAACAAAATAAAAAACGAAATCTTTATACCTATACAATAAAAAAACAAAAAATGGAATAATAAAAACAAAACAGAACAGTATCAAGGCAACACAAAAAATAACGTAACGACGCCTGAACACGTGCCCAAATTATTACGCACACAGTTGGCTGGCGGAGAAGACTCATCAATTTTGTAGATAAAACTGGAGACACTTTTGACTGTATAAGTATATGCATGTGCATATGTATATAAAAACCGACTATAGGAATTTGTGGTACTAAAAAAATGTTTTTTTTTATTTATACAGTCGAACTTCTCTTTAGTGAACTTCTATAAAGTGAAACTCTCCCTATTATGAATTGATTTCAAAAGTTCAGCTTTTTTGTTACAATTTCATTGTATGTGGATCTACTTATAATGAACTTCCATAAAGTGAAGATTTCCTTACAATTAATCAAATTTGCAAATATAATTTTTGTTCACATGCATTTTTGTCTCCATATAATTAATTAATCTAAAAAATTTTATGTTATATACAGTCAAATCCCGCTAATTCCCGATAATTCGTAATAAACTGTCGGTCCCTTGAAAAAATCTCGTTAATTCGTAACATTTCCATACATTTTGGTCCCCTCGCTAATTCGTAATTTTTGTTTCAAATAAAATCTTCTTTACCTCTTAGAAATCATAATTATTTGCTAACTACCACTTATAACTCCTAATAAAAACAACAGAAACATGGAAATAATGATTTTTTTAATGCTATTTTTTTGTGAGGGTTTTTGCTTTTGCTTGCTTGTGTTTTTTTTTTAAGATCAATTTGTTAGCTGAGTAATAAAGAAAAATGTCAAAGCGGACGCATAAAACTCTGTCGGTGTTACAAAAACAAAAAATTTAGTAAATAAATTGAAAACCCCGTTAATTCGTATTTATTTTATTTTAACCCCGTTAAAAATAGCGAAAACCCGCTAAATCGAAAACCCCTATAATTCGCAAGAAAGGGCCTTAATTAAGCGTTTCTTCCTCAATTAACATAATTCGAAATTTTGTGTAAAAGGATGTGTGTAAGGGAAGAGTAACGTGTTCATTAATGTATATATTTAAATTCCCGTGGAAGAGTGTATTCTAAACTAAAATATATAAATATATATACATATGTATACCTATATCATTTCTGTATAATGAAGTTTCAATATAATGAAGTCATAACCGGTGCCATGCATATTCATTATAGGGAAGTTCGCCTGTATTTCAATTTTGGGTTTCAGATTTTATTATTTCGAAATTCACACATGTGTTGGCTGCAAAGGAATTTTGTGTAAAAAATGGGTTTAACTTAAATCGTTTATTATTTGGGGTATTCGAAAATTAAAAAGGAATATATTGTTGTTTCTTAATCTAACGGAAATACTTGAAATACCTTTGATATCATTGATTTGTGTATGCACATATACATAAATAGATACATATCAGTATATGTTTTCGTTTGAGTATTTAAGTCCTTTAGAAATACATAAAAAAAGTAATTTATTAATTAAGCTTGCAAGAAAGCAGGAGTGTGAGGAAAAAAGAGTTGCGAAGAAAAAGAAAATCAAGTCAATAACTACATTTGTATGAACGTCTCAACGGTCAGGTCTGTGAAATTCGCCGTCTTTGCTACAGAACCAGGCTAAAACAAAGAAGCCGCTTTCAAGTGTTTATTGACCACATTTGAATAAAACAACACAATGGGTCGATCACCAAACACACAGCCTCTCACACATTTGCTCAAGTACAAGAAAAACAAAAATAAAATCTTGGTCAACAGATGAAATAAGAAAACAAGCAAACAAACAAACAGTTGAACGGCCAAGGGACAGTCAGAAAGAGAAACAACGACAACATTAAACAAAAAGGTAACTCTTCATTATATTAATGTCATGGCAATTCTCAATGTCGCTTTAACTTTGAAGCTACTGCACACATTTGCGGGTAAACCAGAGCTGGCCGCCGAGAGAAATTTGGTACAATAGCATTTGCATTGGTACACTTTATACTTCAGTGGTACAATTTGAAAAAAGTTGTACTGTGCCATACAATAATAACATGTTTGCCCAACACTGATCATAAGTACCAAAATTTGCAACATTGGTAGTTTATGCTCATATTTTTCATTGCGCTGATTTACACGGGCATAATTGTGCTGGCATAACCTGCCAGTTTGTAGGTGAGAGCAGGGTTGTAAGATACTATGTTGTTTGCGATTTTTATGGCTATTATTATTATTTAATAAAATTGAACTTAAAGATTTTTGTAATTCAGGAAATTAGTTTGTTAGTTTAAAAAATTAATCCTAACAAAACTCGTCTGGAAGAAGTTAAAACAATTGGATTTTTATGATTTTTCTTATATTAATTTAAAATTATTAAGGCATCTTGAATTTGGATGCGAAAAATTTACAAAAAATATTTTTTGGCGATTTTATTTCTACTTTTGGCGATTTTCTGCTAAATTTGTATGCGATGATTTTATAAAAAATTATATTTAAAATAATTGTTATATAAAAACAAATTTATTATCAAATCTATATTAAGAAAAACTACAAAAAATTGATTTTGGCGAATTTTGGCGATTTTTATAATCAATTTGGCGAATTGGGTCGGAAAAAATCTGACAACCCTGGGTGAGAGAGGCAAAGACAGTGGTTTTATGTTTGGAATAATTTTTCAACCAGCTACCACCCCGCATTAGCAGCACAGAACCAATACACAGACAACTTAAAAAACAGCAAATGTTAAATGAATACGAAAAACACTAACACACACAAAGCTGTGTATACGTATACATTTTTATGCCGGATGAATTAGTCTCGTGTGTTCTTAAAAGAACAAAAATTGTGCGGCATAAAAATTAGTCTGTGTAAACTACCTCATTGAGGTAGTTTTTAAGTTGTCTGTGTATTGGTTTTGTGCTGCTAATGCGGGGTTGTAGCTGGTTGAAAAATTATGCCAAACACAAAACCCCTCTCTTTGCCTCTCTCACCCACAAACTGGCATGTTATGCCAGCACAATTAATCCCATGTAAATCAGCGCAATGATAAACTACAAGATTACGGCAATCGTAGAGTTTACCGTTAGACGTGACGTCACACGTCTCCTGTAAGAGTTGCCATAAAGGCTGGGAAAATCCAATGAAAGATTTAAAGCAGACATACATAAGTCTGGGAAACTAAGAAATTTAAACAATAAAATTTTAGTCGACTTTATTGTATTTTCTCTATAAAAATGTTTGTTATTGAGAGTTTCTTTTAATTTTTGAAATTCAACTTGCTTTATTAATTTTAACAAAGCGCTTAATTTTGAATTTTTATAGTTATTTAATATTTTCTGTGTTAATACATAGTAAAGTCCTGCACAAGACCATTTATAAGAACTTTCAAGACATGAGGGATTTTTCAAATGCTTTACTACAGCGAAGTCTTCTAAAACAAACGCTAAGCAACACTGTTTGCAAGAATTTGTTTCAGTTATTGCAAGTATAGGAGTAAAGAAGAAAATTCTTCGTGACTGAAAAATTTGTGATGCTTGCTTCTTTCTACGCATCGGCGCGTATACAAGAGTCATGCATGTACATACACACACACGTTGTGTGTATGCCCTTTTATTTTTCTGCGCACAAACAAACGTTCGTCAAAAGCGACTCAGTACATTTTCACCATCGACATTTCCTTCAGGGATACGACAGCATTTATTATTGGTTTAGTATAATGCAGCCACGAGAATACATTTAAAAAACAAGACGTATTTACATTTCCAGACTATTTACGCAGGTCTATAATACATAGCACCAAATCGAAACATACCGAAACTAAAGACTCTAACTATGATATATTTTTAAATAGCTATTATCTAATATAGCTCAGTTCTCACTGAATTTGTTATTTGTCTATTTAGTAAAATTGGAGCATTTTTTATAATTTTTTTTCCAAAATATGATGATGATATGAATATGATATCTACATCATTTTTCCAAGTAAACAAATAACAAAAGCAGTGTGAAAGGCGCTATTTTGTTGGCATAGCACCCCTTCAAGCATGTACATTATACAAATTGCAAAAGGAATGAAAAATTTGTATACATACATTCAGTGTTGTCAGATATGGCGATATCTCGCCAAACGTGGCGACAAAAATTTGGTTTTGGCGATGAAAATTTTGAAATGGCGATTGGCGATTTACTTGGCGATATTTGAACTCCTTGGCGATATTTTTGGCTATATTTTTAAGATTTCAATAAAATAGAATAATGTTAAAAAATATGCTTATATAAAGCAATTTTTTCTCCAACATAAAATATTTCGTGCAAAAAAAATCTAAATGTTGTGAGTCTTTATCTCAAACTCAAGAAGTTAAAAAAAAATATGGAACAAAAAATCTCATTTGATGTTTATACAACACAGTTAAAAAAACTTCCTATAAATTGGAACCAACATTTTGATAATTAAGCAGGAAAAGGCTGAAAGAGTTCTCGCATAAATTGTATTATTATGACGATGCTGATGGCACTTACTACTTCAAGGATATGATATGTGTACTTTAACACACATTTAAGTGAACGTTAATTCCGTTTTATCACAATATTTAAATAATAATTTTGATCTTGGTGTTCAAGTTCAATTTATCCTATTAAGATTGATTTTCGCAATAAGTTATTTTTAAGTCTTTTATACGCCAGTACTTTTTATATGTTAATTTAAATACTTTGCAATATTATTGCAAAGAAAATATTGCCCAATATTCCTGACATTGAAAAGGTAAACAACATTGAAAAATGTTGCCACCACATTACACAATTCCCTTGATTGTACAATAAAAATCAGAAGTCTTTTGATATTTGCCAATGAGTATATTGTGCTACCTTCGAATATGACATACACATTGGCGATATTATTGTACAATACGAAAAATTGCACAATTACATATCTGTGGCAATAAGGAAAAAGTGCTTAAGTCATATTTTACTCATTTACAGGAGAGCACTTTTAAGGTTTCAAGTCGATTTTCAGAAATTTATTTCTTTTACAGATAAATTAGGAAATTTTCTGTTAACCTATATTTTTTAAACCAATCATCGTTTTACACACTATAAGTAAGACATTTGAGTTGAAATATACCATATTATAACCTTAATTATAATATTATTCCAAATGAGATTAGAAGTCTAAAAAAAATAAGTCGAAGTCATAGTGCTATAACTTCATGAAAAATCACACTAATAAATTGAGATTTTGACCAGTGATACTTTCAAATATGCAGATTACGGACGTACCATTAACTCAAAATTTGCTTATCTCGACTTAAGCACTTTTTCCTTTTTGCCACAGATATATTGCAAGTGGGTGCGCCGCTTTAAACAACATATTTTTTATGTTTTACGATAGACGTTACCTACTGAATTTAAAATTTAACGATATTTGCAATGCAATTACATAATAAAAATATTTTTGTAGCTAAAATTTAATGTTTTATTATATTGGCGATATTTGGCGATATTCGACAAGTCATTTGGCGAGGAGGCTGAAAATAAATCTGACAACACTGCATACATTCATAAAAAGTGATGGATGTAGTTTTTGAGAATATTTTCTATATTATCTACTATAAAAACGCTTAAAAATATTAGTTTTTATGTAATAACGCATTGCTGATGGTATGATGGTAAAGTTTAATGCACAATAAGATGCGGCTCTTTCAGATGATGTATTTTTTTAAATGTTGTATTATTGACAGAAAATATGCAAAAAAAAACAACAAAAATAAACCTTTTTAGACACGGCCCAGCTCACGAACGGTCATCTCTAGACCACTCAAATGGGAAGCGTCATTAAAACTACCGAACTTTAATCTGAGAGGGGTAACAAGAACTTTTTTTTTGTGAGTGGGTCTTATTTATATACATATGTATGTATATGTTTAGATACATACATATATTTCAATATTTAAAACTTAAACTTGTTTGCTGTGGTAATAAATACCCAATTTAACAACTTTGCATTTCATACTTAATTACATATGTATACGTATGCCAATGAATGTGCGTATGTAGTATGTGTATCCATATAAACATAACATCTACTTACATACGCATAGCGGTCAGTTAATTATTTAAAAAATATTTTAAAATTGTTCATGGATAAAAGTTGTTAGAAATACTTTCGGTTACCTGCTAACAACACACACGAATTATTATAAAGAAAAAACTTATTAAAACTGAACTCCTTAAAAGATCACAGGTCATAATTTGCATATCGGTTAAAAATCAATTATCCGCTTTAAATATTCCAAGGGACCAGAAAAATTTGTTTCGTTATAAGTGTTTTTTTTAAGAAGCTAACCTCAAAATCGTTGACCTAGTGTCAGAGAACACAAACATTTTTTTTTCGATATTATTGGAATAAATTATAACTTTATTCAATTTAACAGTTTGCAATAAACTTAACAGTAATTAACGGCCTTCTAAGAACCGTCAACAATACACTAGTGATGGAAAACAGTGACCAAAATTATTTGATTCAAGTCATCGAGCAATTTCACAAAACGCATCCAAAATCCAACAGAAGTACAATTTTAGCAAATTTTAAAAAATAAAAAACTAACATCAATCTTTTCTTACTTATAATAATATATTTATTGTAAAAGATTGAACCAATACGTTTCAGTTTTTATCGAACAATAATTTATTGGAAAAAATTATAAGACATTTTAAGAAAATATTCAAAGTTTACATTCATAATATTTGTTGTTTCATTTTCGTAGAACAAGTACATTTTCTACAAGTGGCTCTAACATTCCCCCCCCCTTGTGAATCAACTTGATTCACTTTCAATAAGGCGAGTTTGGATGTTGGACGTCGGAGTATCCCGATTGTTGTTTTAACGTCGACAAATCGAACTTGACCGTCTTTGGCGGGATATGTTTTTAAGATTATCCCTTTTTTCCATTTGTATCTAGGATTCGTGGCATCGATTATTAAGACAACATCATTCTCTTTCAAAGGCTCAGTTTTTTCGAACCACTTGGAACGGCATAATAGTTGTGGAATATATTCTTTTATCCATCTCTTCCATAAACAATCTTTTAAATTTTGAGCGATACGCCATTACGCAAATACATTTCTTCATTTGGAAGGCTTTTAGTTTCTGTTGTATTAAGACATCCAATTAAAAAATGGTTTGAAGTTAATGGATCTTCGTCCATTGATGATATTGGAATTTCTGTAAGTGGTCTGGAATTTATAATATTTTCGGCTTCAATTAACACACTTCTTAATGTTTCAACTCTTGGAGCAACCTCATTTAATGTTTTTTGTAATATACGTTTGACTATACGTATAAGTCTTTCCCAGCAGCCACCAGAACTGGGATTTAAAGGACAATTTAGAACCCAATCAATATTCCGCTTAACGGCCTCGTTATTTATTGCATCAATATTCAGAATCTGATCTTCGGTTTTCAAAACCTTCTGAGTCCCCAAAAAATTTGACCCATTATCACTTCTTATTCGTACTGGAGTGCCTCTGCGATTAATAAAATTTCTTAAGCAAAGTATAAACGAATCTGTAGATTGAGTTTCGGCAACTTCAATATGTACAGCACGAATAGTGAGGCAAGTGAATATAACTGCCCACCTCTTTTCTCTGCGCCGGCCAACTGCTACATTGAATGGCCCAAATAAATCAACCCCAGTAGTATATGAAAAAGGCCGAACATATGGAGTTATGCGATCTAAAGGTAACTCACCCATAATTGGCTGATATGGATGTGCAGAGTCATTCTGACAAACAAGACAACTGCGAACAACTTTCTTCATAGCTGATTTGATGTGAGGTATCCAGTATTTTTGCCTTATCTCATTTAATGTCAATAAAGAATTTTGGTGGTAGTTTTTTTCATGATAAAACTTCACAATCAAATCGGAAACATGGTGCTTCCGTGGGAGAATAATCGGTTTTCTTGCATCGAAAGGAAGGCAAGATGCTCTGGTTAGGCGACTATTAACTCTTAAAAGGCCATCGGAATAAATAACTGGAGTTAAAGTGTATATTGGACTGCTCTTAGATATTTTGCTGTTATTCTTAAGGCACTTTAGCTCTTTTTCGAAACTCTCTTCTTGTACTAGACGACATAAAAGTTTATCGGCTTTGTCTAATTCTGTTACAGATAAATTTTTGCTTTTAACATATTTGCTACTTATAAAACGATTTACCTATGCGACTGTTCTCTTAAGCTTCAAATAAGATGAAAATCGTTTGTAATTAAAAATATTGAAACTGCTTTGATTAATAACAAAAATGGTCTTAAGCTCTCCTTCAATTGTATTATCTGGTACAACTATTGTAAATTTTGGCCAATCATTTTCATTGTTTTTAAGAAAAGAAGGACCTACAATCCACTTACTTTGTTGATTAAACTTTGGTGGATATACTGTTCGGGTTCCGGCATCCGCTGTGTTGAGTTGAGATGGTATCCATTTCCACTGCCGAGGCTGTGTATGTTTTAGAATTTCAGTAACTCTGTGGCTAACGTAAGCTTTACAGCGACGTTCTTTGGAATAGATCCAACGCAAAACAGTTTGGGAATCGGTCCAATAATGACAGGACGATATTTTAAACTCATGATTTTTTATAACTGATTTCGACAATCTTACACCCAATACTGATGCTTGCAACTCCAGACGAGGTATGCTCAACAGCTTTTTAGGGGCACAACGAACCTTCCCTGTGAGGAAAGATACTTCTACTACTTCAGTTAAAACGAGTCGCAGATAACAAACTGCTGCGAAAGCTTCCTGACTAGCGTCTACGAACACATGTAGTTGAATGTTGTTGCTTTTTAATAAATTGAGCGATAAGCATCGAGGTATTTTAAAGCTTTTTACTTGTTTAAACTCACTCCACCAAGCCATCCAATTTCTCTGAAGTTCTAAAGGAATATAATCATCCCAACCTAAATTATATTTCCACGTTTTTTGAACCAATGACTTTGAATATAGTAAAAAGTCAGCAATCATTCCAAAAGGATCGAAAATTGACATAGTTATTTTGAGAAGCTCCCTTTTTGTTGGTACCCTAAATCCTTCAATTATCTCGGGTGGTATACAATGGAATTTGGTCTGAAAAATGAATACATCTTCATCTTTTTTCCAGTACATACCTAGAATTTTGTCTACTGAGGAATGTTTTTCCATCTTGACTGGATTAATTTCATCCGTTTGGCAATAATTCATAATAGACTCAACATGTTTACTATTTGAAGTAAAACCTCTCAATTCAAATCCACCTTGTGAGTGTATAAAAACTACGTCCTGGCAAACTTTTAATGTTTCCTCTTCAATAAAAAAGCTGCAAACAAAATCGTCTACGTAGTGTTTTTCTATGATGGCAGCAGTAGCTTTTGAAAACTGTTTTACGAAAAGTGAAGCATTGAAGTTTTTTATATATTCTGCACAGAAAGGCGAACAAATTGCTCCAAATGTCATTGACTCCATTACATAATATTGAATTGGATTATTTGGGTTACCATTTCTCCAAAGAAATCTCTGCGAGTGTTGGTCTATGGTGCGTACCTTAATTTGTGAAAACATTTCTCTAATATCTGCAGCCACAGCAATTGGTCCTTCTCTAAACTTCATCAATATTCCTAGTAGTGGTTTGACTTGTTCTGGACCTTTGACCAAAACGGTATTTAGGGACACATCTCCAGCGTGACCGTTTGACCGACTAAAGTGGCAAATTGCCACTTTTTCAACTGCCTTGCCACTTTTTTGACTGCCTTGCCACTTTTTTCTCCCTTTTTTTAGAGTGAATTATATAAAAATACGTTAAAAATAAAAATTTTATTGTAGTTTTCTCGTTTTTTTTTAATTTTGCCCCTTTTTTTGATAAATCCCCTTTTGGTGCCACTTTTTGAAAAATGTCATCGGTCACCCTGCACATCTCTTACTGTCGCAGCTGCATCAAAAACAATACGTAACTTTTCAGGCTTATGTGGAGATATTACTCCAAAATGTGGCAAATACCAGACAGGCACCGATGAATTGTTTACTTCTTCTTCAAACAATTTTCGGGCATAACCTTTTTCTAAGTATTTGTTCATTTCTTTGATGTATCTCAAACCGTAATGAGGATCTTGTATCATTTTTCTTCCTACGGTTAAAAGGCGCTTTTTTGCCATTTCAAAACTTGATGGTAAATATGGTGGATATTCTTTCCATAGAAGGCCAGTTTCAAATTTGTTACCAATTTTTCGGGTAGTACTTTCCAGAATTTTTTGGGCATTTATATTTTCTTCTGAAAGAAGCAATTCGGTATCAAAATTAGTTCCGAAATTCTCGTTTTCGATGAACTCTGCAACTATATTATGGATTTCGTTTTCTTTTATCAGCATCACCGTTGATACAGGAGGTAAGGTACTACTTGTTGGTCCATAAACTACCCAGCCAAGTTTTGTTTGAGCTGCTATTAATTTGACATCTTGACATTCTTTGGTGCGACAAGAGATAGCAAGATGAGAATAGTCTAGTCCCAGAAGTATTACTGGAGAAGTGTTACAATAACTTTCGAAAGGCAAAGACTGTAATTCATTATATTGAGATTTGTCAAATTCTTGACTTGGTAAACTCAAATTTGAAACTGTATGGATGTTTTTCAAAGCAAAGCTTTGAGCTGATTCATGGACGCCTTTGATTTCAAACTGGACTTTAAAAGACTTTTCGGTAACAACCTTGTCACCATAGCATTGTAATGTAAGTGGGGCAGATTTGCCTTTAAGACCCAGTTGAATTGCAGTTTGTTCAACAATTAAAGATATAGATGAACCCTCATCAAACATTGCGAATACCTTTAAATAACCAGTTGGGCCATAAATTGTTACAGGAAAAATTTTAAAGAGGATACTTGCCTGTTGCGTTCTACAATTTAATAATGGTTGCAACGAACTAGAAATTTTCTGATTTTCTCTCGGTAACACCTCTGAATAAGTTCCCTTTGATTCATGAAGCATTTTATGATAATTTCGGTAACAATATTCAATACCACAGGCCAGTGATGGTATTTGAGAATTTTAGTTTCGTGCCAAAATGTTAGCCAAAAAGTGCCAAAATAACTTAAAAAGTGCCAAAAAATAAATGTACATACATTCACAGCTGGCTCATGAAAACGGTGAACTATATTGTATTAATTGTAAATTTTATTGAGTTTGTATTTTAAATGTGCAATTATACAGGTGACTGCGTAAGAATTCGTTATACAAAAATACGGCAACCATAGGTGTGTAAAGAACCGAAGAATATCAAAAGCACAAAAATAATTGTACCAAAACCAAAACAAAACGAAGCTTTTGACATTCGTTAGCTACAAAGCACATAGAGCAAAAAATTATCAGCTGAAGTAACGCTGCCACCTGTTTAAATACACCTTGATAGGAATTCAATTCATTTTTGTTTGTTTTATTTATTTATTTAATTCAACAATTCAAGTAGAAAAAAAAAACTTTCAGTCTTCAACAATAAATTTTCGTCCACTTTAGATTTTTTTAAGCTAGCAAGGACGCGACCTTATAGAATTTGTTTGTTTTTTGAGTCAGTTGTGTTGAATCTTGAACAATTCACATATACGAACGAATATAACGAATGATATAAAACTGGCCAAAATATAACAAAACCGATGGTTTCGACGGCGGCTAATCTATGTATGACAAAAAGGCAGGCGACTCGGTGCGCCATTTAGGCAAGGAGATCAAAATAGAAGCGAACAAAAAACAACATGTAAGATGTCATTTACTTGAAACTAATACTTTCATTGTTGCAGCTCTTAGAAGTACACATTTTTACAACAGATTTTACAAATTTTGCTGAAGTATTTTATACAATATTAAAAACTTTTTTCAAAAATTTTGGATGTTGCATTAGTGCCAAAATTTGGGTGAGCGTGCCATCGTGCCATTAATCATTGAATTGTGCCAAAAATGGCACGATCGTGCCACATTTACCAACCGTGCCACAGGCTTTCTTATAACGACACAAACCGGTTCCATGACCTTTTTGTAGACAAGAGAAACAGAGTTTGAACTGTTTTACTCTCTCCCATCGCGTTGTTAAAGGCATTTTTTCAAAATCCTTACATTTTGATATATTGTGGTCTTTTTTGCAGATGACACATTGATTACTTCTTGTTTTCTCTATAACCATCATTTGTTTTGGCTGCATTAAGTGGGATGAGTTAGTCGGCATAAGGCTAAAAACTCTGGCCATATCACTCAACCAGGTAGAAAAGTCAACTATTGTTGCATACGGTTTAATCGACATTGAGTGCCGGGCCCAATCGAATTGTTTACCTGATGGCAGTTTATTTACTAATTCTTCTAATAAGGTAGTATTAGTAAGGTGGTGGCTACAGTTCGCAGAATTAAGGAAAGTCACAACATTTCGTACTTTTGTAGAAAATTCAATCAGTTGACTTAACTTTTTGTAATTTATTGTAGGGAATTGCTGTATTTTTAATAACTGTGAACGAACTAGTATATCTGGCCTTCCAAATCGAAATTCTAATTCTTCAATAACCTTTGGCACACTATTAGGATATATTAACATTGAAATAACAGCTTCTCGTGCGTGACCTTGTAGGCATTTTTGCAAGCGCATTAAATTTTCACGATGGTTATAATTATACATACTCGTTGTTTCGTTATAGTTAGCTATGAATAAGGGCCATTCTTCAGCCAAACCAGAAAATTGTGGCAGATCATATAGCTTATGGGCTGAACTAAAGGAATTCATAGGCATTTATTGTGGCAATAATAATGGTTCTTGATTCATGTCAAGGTTCTCAGTATCTCTTCTAGATTCAGGTGCTTGAATTTGCTGTCTAATGGGCAACTGATCTCTTAGCACACTTATATCCATACGACTGTCAGAAATTGATTTGGCTAGTTCCTGAATACAAGATAAGACTTCGGCAAATTGTTCTTGAGTAACTGGAATTTCTCCGGCAGCATTCACTACATTTGGATCTTCTGAACATTCAGCTTGGCTCCTTAAATTATATTGCTTAGGCATTGTGTAAACTTATCGTAAATTTCACAAAAATTCAAATAGCGACAAAATATGAATTTACGAAAAAAGAAACAAAGTAAGACGACTTTGTAAAGTTCAACAGCGACAAATATTTCTCACGAAATTATTATTGTATAAAAAATACCAAGAAAATGAAAACTTGTAAAAGATTGAACCAATACGTTTCAGTTTTTATCGAACAATAATTTATTGGAAAAAATTATAAGACATTTTAAGAAAATATTCAAAGTTTACATTCATAATATTTGTTGTTTCATTTTCGTAGAACAAGTACATTTTATACAAGTGGCTCTAACACTTATGTATGAAATTGAAGCAAATTGACAAATAAAAACTTTAGTCATTTCGGCATTTCTCCTAAAACTGAAGATTTTTTAACAAAATGCTACTGTTATTTATACTAAAATCTTTATATTAAAATCTCTTACCATACTGCATTTACAGAATATAAAACTTTTGTTTCGTTCACTTTTTATATAAAAAAAGGTAAGCAAAAATTAAAAAAAGTTATAAGTTCGTATTTGAAAATCTGAATTGGTAATGCTACGAATAAAAAACCATCGAACAAACTAACCAAGTTGCTTTAAGAAAGATTTAGGAAATTTAATAACTTTTCTAATACATGCAATTAGGTTCAAATCCGTTAAGAACTGCATGAGTTAGAGGCAAATTATTGAAGCAAGATTTTTTAATTTTTTGGAAAAATGTGTTTTTCTTAACAAAAGATAAAAACGATTTGATAATTGTTATACAACAAAATTCTTGGTTTTTAGAGTAGATTCAAAAAATCGATGTTCATCAAGGAATTTCGAAAAAAAAGTGAGACGGTCTAATGTACAATTTTCTTTGTTGTTCTATAATGTTTATCAATAGTTATGCCTATAAAGAAAACATTTTTGTCCCAGCGAAAATATTCGTCTACATGAAAACATGTTGGTAAGGGGGAGATGACAACTCTCTCTTCTCCTCTGGGGTAATTTGAAAAAAAAAGAAATAATAAAACCTCACTTTACAAGCAAAAATAAAAAATAGTAATCTTAAGGAAGTGACGAAAAATCGGTCCGGAATATACTCAAAAGGAAAATCAATTTGCACCTAAATACATTATATGATAAGAATATTAGAAAAAAAGTATTGGAATTTTTTTTTAATTTCTTAGCTAATTTTCTATTTAATGCAACTTTTATATTATTTACTTTAATTATCTCATTTTTTTATTGAATACAATTTGAAATTGCTTTCTAAGTTCTTTTTGTAAAATAAGATAGTAAATAGATTTTTATTGATGAAAACAAAATAACATTGGTATGTGTCGAATAGTTTTTTTGTCCACTGTAAATATGTCCATTGTTACTTTTTCTATTGGAACAAAATTGGATTTTTTTCTTCAAAATATGATTTTCTTCGCAAAACTTCTGGCAGCCCTGACTGTAAGTTTCACATGCACATTTATGTGTATATATGTATATATATATATATATATATATATATATATACATATATATATACACAAATGTGTATATATGTATATATATATATATATATATATATTATAGTAGCTGACCCCGGTCCGCGTTGCTGGCCCTAAGCAAACATTAGTATTGTATATGGCATTGGTGGTACAATATGAAAATTGGATTTTGCCCACGAATAAACTAAATATTGCGCCATCTGCCGGATGAACTTCAAGCTACACAGAAACGCTCCTCACGCCCCATAGAGCATGTATATAAAGTTTGGTCTAAATCGGTACAGTAGTTCTTGAGTTACGGTGCAAAATCACAAAAAAAACTAAATATGGCGCCATCTGTCGGACAAACTTCAAACTACACAGAAACACTCCTCACGCCCCATAGACCGTGTATATAAAGTTTGGTCTACATCGGTGCAGTAGTTCTTGAGTTAATGATCAAGCAGAATTGCGGCATAAACACATTTTCCATACAAATTGACACAAATAAGTACATCCAGAAAGCAGTCGAGAGATAGAATCTATTTTATTTTGACAGCGTTTTTTCTTATGTTCTCATATATAAATTAACATTCTCTCAACAATGCTACCATACTTTCAATAAATTTCATACATTTTGTGAACAAAACTACAAAGAAATATAAGCACAAAAGAAAATTAAACAAAAATTAGAGAGCATTTGAAGTTACTGCCGTAGTTTTTATTATGAGCTTTTTTAATTTGACGGCGATTTTTCCTGAAGTTGCGGATTTATTCTATTTAATCAAATTTCTACAATTTAAGTTTAACGTTTATTAACGCACTAATAATCCCAAATCATTATTTTACTTAATTAGTAAAATAACTTTTTTATTAAAAATACATTTAAATTGATTATTGAGGGGTTTAGCTGGATCCTATACGCATTTCACTGTTGCTAATGCAGATCATCAGGGAACCTTTACCCAAAAATCTTAGAACAACTAGAGTTACTATGTTATAAACTTTCATTTAAACAAATGAGAAGTTCAACAAATAACAAAGTTGAAACAAGAACTCAATAATCAACATGTTTTTTATTTTCTTACTTTACTACACTGGCTGACTTTTTTTCAGCTCTAGTTGTAGTTGTAAAAAGTATGTAAAGAAAATAAATGTAAATAACAACAACAGCTATATAAGAATAGAGTGTTGCCATACAAGTATTTTTGACCTGGTGCAGTCAAGTTAATAATTAGTGTTTTATTTTTGGGAATTTCTACAATTTAATGCTATGTTTAGACGACGAGTTGAATCACCTGCTTCGCTCTCTGAATCATGTTCATGAATCATGCTGTTTATACTACGCATTAGTGCTTCGTATGCAGCATGCCAATAGAGTGCTTTTCGTACTAGATTTAGAGTTTTTTAATTCATAACAGTGCGGAATTTTTCAAATTGTTGCTTAAAAAAAGGCACTAATTGGTGCTTTTCATCTTTGATTTTAGTGCGTTTTACAAATCTACTAAATATTAATTTGTTAAAGTGTGGTGGCTTTATTTTTACTTTTCAAAAACTCTCTGATTTCACCCCTTTTAGACATGCAAAGTTTCCTTTGCAGAATGTTAATTCAGTGTGAGAAAAAAGATTATATTTCTAGAAATTACAAAGGATACCATGCATGTTATAAAATAGTTTAATTACAATAATCTAATTACTAACCACTGAGGGAAGCAATGTATTGCTTTCTTGATAACGAAAGCTTCCAAAAATGCTTCTGAAAAGTACTAACGTAAGGCTCTCTAACAAAGTGGAAAAAAGTAAAAAAAATGTAAACCAGTAACTTTTGCATCTGAGTACATAAAAACTACACATTATTACTTCTGTAAATGGAAACAGTAAGGCAAAAAATTAATATCTTTTTGGAAACTGAATACATTGCTTCTAGCTGGCTTACTAAAACTCTTCTGGGAATCAGTAATTTTTGCTGGGATGGTGAAATTGAAGAAATAGAACGAATTATTAGATACTTAAGGATAAATAAATGGAAAAATTTGCTCAGAACTGATCAATTTTGGATTGATGTTCATAATTCTAGAAATTCAACTGATCATAATCTATTTCTAATACTGTCAATATTTCCTCTAGGACTATTAATATTACCATGTTCAAATGTTGAAGTAGAAATAATTTTTAGCGCTAATAACTATTTGAAAAGTAAGTTAGAAATACAATAATGATTTTATAAATCAAATTGGTTCATTCATATAAAATACGGTCTAAAAAGAAAAGACTTATGTTGTTCAGAATGTAACATACTGAACCATGTTCATGTAAAAATTAATTCAGACGAAACACCTAAAAATCTAATTGTTTTATTAAAACAGTTTTATGGCCAGAGGAAAAAAATGAAACTGCATTTCTTGAAACGAGGAGTATAATTGTCGTTGATCATCTTTTGTTAAAATAGTACTCCATAATTAGAGTGTCTTCCCAAATGAACTTCAATTATTTTCCTACTCATATTCTACTTATAAGCAAAATCGAAATATGGTTCGATATAATTGAAATTATTACAAAAACCTATGAAATGTAGTAAATTTAAAATTGTAGTTAACTTAAATTTTTAATTTCTACTCATTCAATACATATATAATTAGCCATGTCGGCTTTCTCTGTATTGCAAATAAATAGATAAATATAAAAAAATAAATAAAAATATATTTATGTACATACATACATATGTAAATATAAACGAGTACTTATTTCATTTAGTGCTTTTTTATGAACACACAGTGGTTTTTGCTCTGAAAAAGTTGGCATCACTGTTCGCGTGGCATTTTTTTATGTATATTCACATAAACATACCTATCATACGCACGTATATACATGCATACACATAAGCATACATACTTTGCATAAATTCTACTCATGCGAAATCTTGTTTTTGAAGGCATCTCTATATTTTCTTCTTATATTTCCTTTTTATATTATTCATAACTTAATTAAATTTATTTATATTAAACTCACATCTATGTTTTTTGGTTTGTTTTTATTTGTTTACAAACACACACATACACATATACCTATTTTGTTTTGATAGCTAGTTCAGATAAAGTGGCGATTAACTGCGATAAAAGTTAGAGAAGATACCAATTTTACGTGCTTCGCAAGTAGATTCATATTGAATTCGCTCTCATAATTTTGTATGGCGAAGCAAGTGGATTCGGTCATGATTGGGGCGTGAAGCATGAATAGAGAGCGAAGCACGTACCGTCTAAACATAGTATAAGTTTAACGTTTATTAACGCACTAATAATCCCAAATTATTATTTTACTTAATTAGTAAAATAACTTTTTTATTAAAAATACATTTAAATTGATTATTGAGGGGTTTAGCTGGATCCTATGCGCATTTCACTGTTGCTGCGTTAATAAACGTTAAACTTAAATTGTAGAAATTCCCAAAAATAAAACACTAATTATTAACTTGACTGCACCAGGTCAAAAATACTTGTGTGGCAACACTCTATTCTTATATAGCTGTTGTTGTTATTTACATTTATTTTCTTTACATACTTTTTACAACTACAACTAGAGCTAGAGTAAAGTAAGAAAATAAAAAACATGTTGATTATTGAGTTCTTGTTTCAACTTTGTTATTTGTTGAACTTCTCATTTGTTTAAATGAAAGTTTATAACATAATAACTCTAGTTGTTCTAAGATTTTTGGGTAAAGGTTCCCTGATGATCTGCATTAGCAACAGTGAAATGCGCATAGGATCCAGCTAAACCCCTCAATAATCAATTTAAATGTATTTTTAATAAAAAAGTTATTCTACTAATTAAGTAAAATAATAATTTGGGATTATTAGTGCGTTAATAAACGTTAAACTTAAATTGTAGAAATTCCCAAAAATAAAACACTAATGAAAAAAAAAATCGCCAAATTGGAAAAAATCGCCAAAATGAAAAAAATCGCCAAAATTAACAAAATCGCCAAAATTTAAAAAATCGCCAAAACGAGAAAAAAGCGAAAAATAATCAAAAAAACGTAAAAAAACACTGTATTAAAAAAAATGCTCAAAGCCCAACGTACGGAACCCTTCGTGCGCGAGTCAAAGTCGCACTTTACTGAATTTATTTTATATTAAGTTCTAAGGATTTGAACGCAAAGACAAATCGTCTGGTTTTCAAATGTATTTTGTTCTGTATTTGTGCACGAGTGTGTGTGTGTTCTGTATACATTTTGTTGATACCACCACCAACCTAAGAACTTGTCATCACAGCCCAGATTACAACAATGATAATATTATTTTTTATTATTATTATTTTCTAAATTTTCATTTGTCTTTGCTTCTCCTATAGGTTTGTTTGTAAGAAATGTATGAATCTTAGTTTAATTTTTTTCCATTTTTTTGTACAACAATAATCAAAGATCGTTAAAATTAATGAATAAATGAATGAAGAACTTAAAAAATCAGATTCATCTGTTTGAGTATGTACATATGTATGTAGGTTTGTAGATAGTGCAATATATTTTTATATTGTTAAGGAAACAAAAAATACATAAAACAAAGGAAATATAAAATCAATTTTAAGGTGCGGTCACTTTTTTTGTTGTTTTAGTGAGTTATTTATGGTCTAGATAAATATTGAGACAAACTCCAAGTTTATATATTCTTGGCGCCAATAAATGAAATAAAAATTTTAAAATTGTTATAAATGTTTTCACTCGTGTTTCCTTAACTAATAATCCTCAAAGTTATTTCAGTTTTTAAAAAATATCATTAACAAAGGAACTAAAGGTACTATGTACATATACATATATGTAGGTATGTATGTAATTTGGTCACAATATTTGGATACACATACATATCTTCCTTTAAACGTCATTAAAAAAAATATTGACAAAGTTTTTGAAAAGTATTTTCAGAAATTACATCTTGAAATAAATAAAACATATTTTGATAATTATTTTTTTAAGAATGCATAAGTGATTTTAAACAAATATGGGATATATCTTTGATGATTTTATTTAATTTTGGCATTGTCAGACAATATGTCGGCTGGTGCCACTTCCCTGCAAGAAATTAATGACCGAAATTAGCACAAACGAAATTTATTAAAACACTTGAACCATTTCGTAGCGAATTTTTGCTATCGCTGCTGTCATTGTTTGGTTTTGCAATAAAATCTGAAGTAATGTTTTTAGAACACTTTTAATTAGGGGTGGAAAACTATCGATACTATCTTTAGGTAATTTGTTTTGTTACTATCGATGTGTTAATTCTGCCATCGATTAATACTTGAAAACAATCGATATTTTAGCAACTATCGATAGTAAATGATACAGCACTAAAACCAAAAAATGTAATGTGTTGGTTTTCATAAACAAAAATAACTGACCTCACTTATTTTTCATACAATTATTTTAGTTTTGTTACTTATTGAACTCTATTTTATTTTGTTTTGCTTAAAAATATTTTGACATTTAAGAAATTTATTAATCGACATATTGTCAAAAGTATTTTAATTTGAAATTTATTTGCTGGTGGTTCAGCGATGTCTATATGCATTTCATTGTTGCTGTAACAAATCGTCAGTAGACTTCAACCACAAATCTTGAACAGTCACAAACCTCTTATCTTATGTACAGACTTTCAAAAACTATTTGAGAATTCACAAATAATAATATTTTTGAAAATCACAAAAGAAAAATAATCATAGTAGGCTTAGAAACTTATACAAAACCCAGCAAATGATTTATATTCGATATGAATCTATTCTATTTTTCTACACCTTTATACAATTAAAAATCCTCTGGATAACAATAAAAGTAATTATAAGGCAAAATGAAAAATAAAATCTAAATTTAACATTTAAGAAATATATTAATCGACATATTGTCAAAAGTATTTTAATTTGAAATTTATTTGCTGGTGGTTCAGCGATGTCTATATGCATTTCATTGTTGCTGTAACAAATCGTTAGTAGACTTCAACCACAAATCTTGAACAGTCACAAACCTCTTATCTTATCTTCAAAAAGAAGACTACGTTGGTAAAAAAAATCGCATTCATATTATTTTGGGAAAACTTAATGGAATATGTAGAAATGAATTAATCACATTCAAGACGTAATTTTTTTTATGAGAATCCGCTTGGAATTTTTCCACTGACATTTTTAAAATACCAGTAAAGTATTGCATGCCTTCGAAGTTGCCAGAATAACAAAACTTACCCCTTAAAATATTGGTTTCACTTATTTTGAACATAGCTCTATAGTATGCTAGCTATGACCACAGCGCATAATGCTTTGTTCCCATATAACGATGCACTATAGGTAAAATCACCACTTTTTCTGTGCGAAATTAAAACCGCCTACCAAATCATGGTATTCAAACCAAGTTCTGAAAAAATTTCTTCAAAATTTAATCTAACCCATTATCGACCACAAATTAACCCTTTAATAACAACAGTACACATATGCATTAATAAGGGCCTGTTTCTCTAAATGCGAACGATAGATTCGATCGAACATTTATATTAAAAACAAAAACAAAAAACTGAAATTTCTTTTTGTTTCTAATATTAATATTCGATCTAATCTATTGTTCGCATTTAGAGAAACAGGGGGTATGTTTTAATTTTAACAAAACATTACCAAATTGTTTAAATTTAGTTCATTTGGTAAATTTAAATTAAAATATCCTCTTCATTTTCATTAATTTCATCCACAGTTCAGTTGTTTTCATGCAAATATTACCTACTAAAAAGAGGCATTACCCGCAAAACGCAAAAAATCGCACTTTGAAATAAATTGCAAATAACTCATTGGTTTTTGAAATATCGGCGATATATCATCGGTAAGTTTCTGGTTTGCTGCAGACATAATGTATTTTGAATATACTGTGCCGCAAACCAGAAACCAACCGACGATATAGCGATATTTATGTTCTCAAATATCGATATTTCGATATATCGATATTTTTTGCTCATCCCTAATGCAAAGAGAATCTCAGGCATTCAAATAGAATAGATAATTCCTTTTTGACCTATGTAGAACCGTATCCAAGTATTCTGATACGGTGATTATTACTAGATACAACCCGTCCAGTTAAGAATCTGACAAGGTCATTCAACCCAATCTCAGTTAAATCTGAAAGATCGTCTAGTACACGACTGCCTAAAAATTTTTGTCTCGAGAGATGCAAAGCTGGATATTCGCAAAGATTTGTGTTTCAGGGGGGTTACTCTCTATTACGATGCGAAAGAAAAATGGTACGAAATCGAACGATTGGTACTCTCTAATGCGTTTGCGCATTGACCTTTCGCATCTTTTATTTTCCGTTTCGCAAGTCTGGTGTCACCGTACTCTACAATGCGAAAGCACCTGTCAAAATCGCTCGATAAGCGCAAATATCTTGCGTTTGCTAAATACCAAACGCAAAGTGAGAAAAACCTGTAAGTACGTTGAAAAAAATATTTATACATTTATTGACTGTCTTATTCATAAAAATTTTTTCTTTATAAGAGGATTATTAAACAAATTTTCTATGGAAATTTGATTAATAAACATTCTATAAAACCAAAATATTTATATCTAAATCGTAGTTTTTAGGGAAAAAGCAAAAAAATTACAAACAAAACAACGGTAGTTTGAAATTTTAGTGGATTGCATGGGAGCAAATGTCTGTCTTCCTTTTGTTATAAATATGTGCACATCCTTTGCTCTGTTGCCAGGGATCGGGTAGTAACACATAAGTTCTATGGGTAATGTACAAAAGGTACGTCAACGGCAAAAGCTACATCACCCCAGCTGGGACCCGGGCTTGCAACACTCGTAGTCAAAAATATACTCCCCTGGGGAGTAGAACTCATTATAGGACAAACCTATACTACTAGCATGTTCGCCGACCGTAAAGTGCCCCGTAATAACTGCAATGAGCCTGACAACCCAGTCTTGATAGCAAATTCTTACACTTCCCGACTAGAATAGATGAAGTGATAGCTTTTAGTTAAATATTGGGCCTTATTACGGTTCTCGAATTTTTCTATTCGACTTCGAGAGTTTGTATCAGATTAAAGAAAAATTTTTTATTTTTCTAAAAATTCGAGAACCGTAATAAGGCCCATTATCTATTTTTTAGATTTTTTCCTTTTTTAGGGTTCCGTACACCAAAGGTGAAACTTTAGTCATTTAGTGAAAATACCCACAGTCACAAAACAACACTTCAAAACGCACGAAAATGGTGAAAAACGCGCCATTTAATAAAAACCCCACCAACTTTAGAATTACTTTTTTAATTCAAATGTTTATTGAATTAATAATTTTACATAAAAAGTTTAATGGTTTTGTATAAAAATGTTAACAATAAAAGGGGATTTCACAGGATTCAGGATTTAAAAAAATAAAAATAAAACTTGACACAAATAAAAAAAAACTAAACAAATTTTTACTATTCATTTGTACCAGATAAAATATTTTTTTTTCAATTCCATAAATTCTTACAAAACTTTTTAAAAAGAGATCAACGATTAAAGGTAAGGATTAAAATTAATAATAGCTCAGTATTTATAATTTTATTAAGATATTTTTAAAAAAATTTGCTTTTGCTTAGCTGTTTAACATTTCATGTAATGAAATGTTTCTTTTTCTTTACATAATACAAATTATCTACAAAAACAAGTAAGAGTGCTATATTCGGCTGTGCCGAATCTTATATACCCTTTACCAACGTACGTACATATATATAGTATACAGACACGTACATACATATTTGTTTTGTGAAAAAATTTATCATTTTTTTAAAGTTTCCATCTTTGGAGCTATAATTTTCATTTTTCAAATTTCATACACCAAACTTTTCTTTCAGAAGCATAAAATATATTCAATTTATAAAGAAAAAGAATAAAAAACAAAAAGTGTAAGTTTTCCAACCCTGGAGTCATAATTTTGGATTTTTCTGATTATTGTTACCAATCTAGTTCTTTAAAAAAAACATAAAATATGTTAAGTGAAAAAAGCAAGAACGAAATAAGCAAAAACTTAGTTTCATTTAATTCCTTTAATACTAAAAAAATCAGTTAAGTGCGACTTTGAATCGTGCACGAAAGGAAGGTTTTTTGCTTTTTTGAAGTTTTTTTCAGTTAAAACGATTTTTTCAGTTTTGTCGCTTTTTTCTCGTTTTGGCGATTTTGTCTGTTTTTGGAGGTTTTTTTCATTTTGGCGATTTTTTTCTGTTGTTGGGCTTTTCTTCATTTTGGAGATTTTTCTCATTTTGACGATTTTTTCTGTTCTTTTTTTGGGTTTTCTCGCGATTTTTTTGGCGATTTTTTTGTTTTTTTTTCGTTTTGGTGATTTTTTTCATTTTGGCGATTTTTTTTTCATTTTGGCAATTTTTTTCCTTTTTTCTGTTTTTTTTTTTTGTTTTGGTGATTTTTTTAATTTTGGCAATTTTTTTTCAATTTGGCGATTTTTTTTCATTTTGGCGATTTTTTTCTGTTTTTTAGTTTTTTTTCGTTTTGGCGATTTTTTTTCTTTTTTTGGCGATTTTTTTTAATTTTGGCGATTTTTTTCTGTTTTTTAGGTTTTTTTTCGTTTTAGCGATATTTTTCATTTTGGCGATTTTTTTTTCATTTTAGCAATTTTTTCGTTTTTTTGCGATTTATTTTAGTCTTAGAAATTTTCTTTTAATTTAGTGCTTTTTTCATTTTGGCGATTTCTTTTCGTTTTGGTGATTTTTTTCGTTTCGGCGATTTTTTTTTCATTTTGACGATTTTTTTCTGTTTTTTAGGGTTTTTTTTCGTTTTGGTGATTTTTTTCATTTTGGCGATTTTTTTTCATTTTGGCGATTTTTTTCTGTTTTTTTTCGTTTTGGCGATTTTTTTTATCATTTTAGCATTTTTCCGTTTTTTTTGCGATTTATTTTAGTTTTATAATTTTTTTTTTAATTTGATGCTTTTTTTCGTTTTGGCGATTTTTTCTTGTTTTTGGCGATTTTTTTCGGTTTGGCGATTTTATAATTTTTTATTTTTTCAGTTTTACCGTTTTTGAAAATTTCAAGAGTTTTGCTCTTGCGGTTTCCAAGATACAGCAAATTGTCAAAATTACATAGTCAAAATTGCATTAACTGATGAAACACCCTTTAATTTAAATTTTTTTAAATTTTTGTGTTAATTTTTGTAGTCTGTATAAAAATACACTAACCTTACAAATTTCAAGTGTATATACATACAATTGTATATATACTACATGGGATTTTAAAATTTTTCGTTGCTCGTTTTGGAACACCCTTTAATTTCCAATTATCATGTATTTGTTGTTGTAGCGGCCAAAGGTCTACATACTGTGTCCAAATTTCAGGTCTGTAGCTCTTACGGTTCTCGAGAAAATACTAATATAGTTTTAGACATAGTTAATTTTACATAACACAAAAAGTTAAAGTTTTCCAACCCTGGAAACGTCTTTTTAATTTTTTTGTATTTTTTTTAATTTAAAATTCCAATTTTAGTCGTACTGAAGTGTAAAATATGTACATTTATTAAAAAAAAATAAAAATTTGTTTTCGGGAGTTACTTTTATATGGCAAAATGAAGTTTAAGTTTTCCAGCTCTGCAATCGTCTGCCCGATTTCAATACCAATCTATTTTGGAAAATTTCTGACACACCAGTCCAAGAACGAAGTCTCTAGCTCTTCTGGGAGCTTCGGAAAACCGATTTCACGTACAGACAGACGGACAGACGGACAGACGGACTGACGGACAGACGGACAGACGGACATCGCTTATTCGTCTTCCCTATGCATAAGGATCCAGAATATATATATTATATGGGTCGCTTATTGATATTATAGAAATTACAAACGGAATGACAAACCTATATATACCCTTTTACCATTTTTGTTGGTAAAGGGTATAACAAGACCGTTTTAATTTGTGGCTATGATTTGATACCTCTTAAGCACCATCATTTGTTGTTCTTATTGTGGTCTGTAAAATTGATTGTAAAAATTGTGCACTGTTGAATGAAATGGTATTTAAACAGGCGTATTTTATTGTACAAAGATTTTTTTCTCCCACTGAATCATAAAGTTGTGTTGAACTTGCTTTGGTGCCACCAAAAATTAAAAAAACGCACCGAAATTTAAAAAAAAGCGCACCACGCACAAACTAACCCTCATCCCTAAATAAGAGCGGCAAGCGTCGCGTTAGCAGCAGGGTACGTATTTTCAGTACAATCAAACAATATTTTCACATTTAAATTGTATTGGAAATGCTCTTAGTTAGGTATGAGGGTTAGGAATGTTCCGCACAAAAAATTTAAAAAGCACCCACGAGTTGACAAAGCTGGTAATAATGCAGGTTTTGCTTTTTTCTCGCTCTCAACAAAGTTATCATTTCTCAATCAGTTTGTTTTCAGTAAATTATTAAAGTTTATAATTTTTAGCCGATTTTCATTATATTTAGATTATTACATTCTTAACAAATTTGTTTTTACAGACGATGGACAAAAGTAAAATATTTTGCAGTTTTTAAATTTTTATGAGCTTTTAGAAGCAAACAATTTTTAAATATTTATTAAAAAAATTTACTTATTCAGTTTTATTTTACAAATAACTAAGAAACCATTAATTTGTTTAGCTTACTATATTTAGATGATTTGAAGCAAATTATGAATTAGTTGCCCGATGGTGTTTTACTGGTCGACGACGGACATACGGCCTTCGAGATATGGTGAATTATACTGGCGCACCTCGTGAAATATTAGGTAGGCTCATAAAAAAAATCCAATGATTTAGTTTGTTTTAATATACATACCTATGTATGTAAGTATATGAAAAAATGGAATGAATGGTTGAAGGGGAAACAAAAAGTTGTATTTCGTGTACTGTGGCACAGCACAGTCTTGTATATATCCAACATATATTCAAAAATATTTGTATGTATGTACTTTGTTAAAAGTATTTTGTCCAGTTAAAAGTATTTTGTCGCGATTTACGTCATTTTTCATGAAAACAATATATACCTTGTCCCCTAAGATCCAACACAGTATGATTTAATTTTATGTACATTGTATCACAACACTTAATTTTTCAATATTTACAAGAAAAATAATAAAATAACAAGGAAACTCTTACTGAAGTAAACAATTCTATACAAAATGCTGTGATAATAAAAATTTTCTGGCCATGTTACGTTTCTCTAGTCATGTAACAAATTCATCATTGTTAATGAAAAAAAATTACATAAAACACACACACAGTCAAACAGACGCATGGATCTAAAACTTAGTTGTAGACAATTACGTCGGGAAAGAAACGTTAAACAAAACGAATATTTAAGAGTCAGTGATTAGGATGAAGATAAGCAACGGAGTACACTGGTGTAGACAAAAATTAAATAAATACAAAAACAAGACGAAATTCATGTAATTAGATAAAAACATTTACATAAGTTCATCAAGATATGATCAGGTTTTTCTTATGTAGTTGTTATAGTTATAGTTGTTTCTGGTTTAAATAGTACACAGAAAAAAGTAAAAACAAGATTCAATTAAAAAAAACAAAGATTCAGTTAAAAAATTAATTAGTTTTCAACTAATCACGGAAATTGTAGTATTAATTCATTCATTTTAATTAAAAACTTTTTTGATTTTTTCAATTAAAAAAATATTACATGAACTAAAAATTTAATTGATGTTTTGCAAAGATTCAATTAAAATTTAATTGAAATATTTTTCAAAATTCAATTAAAAAATTAATTGAAATATTTTTTAAGATACAATTGGTAACATTGATGAAACGAAAATTCAAATATACGAAGAAAAAGATTTCCGCAAAATTATTACTGAATTCGAAAAAAATAAAACAAATTTTTATACTTACCAGCTTAAGAGTGCTAAAGGTATGCATGAGGGATGTAACGAATACCAGTTTAGCGACTGCGAAAGCGAATACAAATATTACAATTCGTTAAATTAAATATCACTTGCAAATAAATTTATATAAGAGTAAGTATAGATAATAATTAATAATAAGTTTACAAAATCAACCAATTGGTACTTTGGCTCTAAAGCCTGGTACTCTGTTCAAATTTTTATGTGAAATGCTGTCAAAATACAGATTAAGAAAACTTGGAATGAATTTTTCCTGAAATCATCTTGGGAAAAACATATGAAATATATCTTCAATAATTTAAAATTTCATGACAAATAATATGAGTGGCATTTGTTTCGCGTGACATTTAAAACAAACAAGGACTACTTAATATTGTTTGGATTTGAAATTTGTTGTACGAAGTAATGAATGGAGCTCATTATTTTTTCAAAAGTTTGAACAGACTAGTCTTAAGCAGAAATCAAACACTGCCTTTTCTTTTTCAAAAACTGAAAAATATTTCCAAACCCCGCTGGAATTTGGTTTAATTTTGATACCTACGAGAAATTATTTATAGAAAATATCCGCTAAAATTTTAAAGCTTTGATTAGAATGCTTTTCTTGTGTATATGTATGTATCTTTTTTATATTGGCTTAAAATAATTTTCGTTTTTTTTGACGTTTGTTAATTGCAAACTATTTTCATAAAAGAAATAATTTTTTTTTTGTTAGTATTCGCTTGAAAAATTCGCATACATTTTAGCAAATGCAAATAGCAAAAGTACGCGAATAATCTGCGAATGCGAAAGCGAATGCGAACATTCGTTACATCTCTAGTATGCATAAAGTATTGAAGGGCATTGATGCTTATGTTAATCCCGAAGAAATAAAAGATGCATTCATCATACAAGGATTTAAGGTAAAAAGTGTTACTAATATAATCAATAGAGATAAGATCCCTCAGCCCAGTGTTCCCAGTTTAGGGGATTTGTCCCCGAATTGGGGATTTTTTTTCGCGATTGGGAATTAAAATTTCGTATTGGGGATCTGGGGATTTGTTGGGGATGTAAATATTTTTAAGGGGATTTTTTTTATGACTGATGGTCAAACAAGAATGATTTTTGAACTAAGAAATATGCGTCTAGCAAGTCTAAAAATGTGTGTTACTGTTCATAGTGTATGGTTTCTAATAAAGCAGAAGTATAAAGGCTGATTAAACAATAATGAACACTACCAAAACAATAATACGCAACAAAATGCAATACGACTTTTTAGAAGCACTTAGAATAAACACACTTTAAAAATAATTCAATTTGTTGTGACAAATTTAATCCTTCCTGCTTAAATGCTAAAACGTTTTAATACAAGTACTATGTACAACAAAGTTTCTGAGGCTGATGAATCAGAAGATTTCGATTATGAAGGTTTTGAAATTTTAATTTTATTGAATAAATGTTATTTTTGCCATTATTTTTCAAATATAATTAAAAAATCTTTTTTTTCACAAAAGAAAAATTTTGAATCAAAAAATTCAATTTGCGAATTTTTGGGGATGAGAAATCAAAAATTGGGAACAAGCTCTAAAAAAAACTGGGAACACTGCCTCAGCCTCTATTCCGTGTTGAACTGGAGCCAAATCACATATGAACAGTTGAAAAAACGAGACACATCCAATTTATAGCCTAAAATACCTTTTATACCGAAAAAGTACAATTAAAGAGCCACATAAGCGTTCTGGGCCCTTACAGTGCCACAATTGCCAAGAATATAGCGATATAAAAACTTACTGCAATTTACCTACAGTTTGTGTTATTTGCGGTGGATTGCATGGTACTGCTAGCCGTACGAAGCCAAAAGATCAAGCAGAAAAAAATGTAGTAATTGTGGAGGTAATCACACCGCTAACTATAGCGGATGCCCTGTATATTCTTTCGTTAAACAGGCTTTGGGTCAAAAACCCAAATTAGCTCCAGCTAAATCAGTAAATGCGTACTCCGCTAACATTGCTCAGATGAGCCAACCAGTTACTGCACGTGTATCTTATGCCGATGCTGCTAAGACTAGTTCTATTCCCACATAAAATATTTCACCGCCAAATAATTCAACGAATTCAAACTCAAGCTTTAGCTTTAGTCGCCTTGAAACTACTAACTACTGAGAATCTGATGCTAACTATACAACAAATATGACTAGCATGATGTAAGAAATACTGCGAATGCAGAAGACATTGCTTCAAGCATTAGTTAAAAAATCCTAAACAAGTTAAAAATATGTTTCTGGAACGCAAACGGCATTCGCCAACATAAAAATGGACTTGAACACTTCCTCATGGAAAAAAATATTGATATAATGTTGGTCTCTGAAACTCATTTGACTTCGAGAAGTTTCTTTAAAGTAAATGGCCACACTTTATATGATACAAAGGACCCTAGAGGAAGAGCGTGCGGTGGATCAGCTATTCTAATAAAGTCAAGACTCAAGCACTATATTCTTGACAACATTTGTAAGGAACACCTACAGGCAACAAATATTGGCATTGAAAATTTTTGTACAAATTTCGTCGTCGTGATTTTCAATCACTGAGGATCAATACGAGAATTTCTACAAATTGCTTGGATCTTGTTTTGTGGCAGCTGGTGACTACAGTGCAAAACATACGTACTGGGGCTCGCGCCTTGTTACACCTAGAAGTAGAGAGTTGTTCAATACAATTTCAAAAATGGGCTTAGATGTCATTTCGAGTGGGGAGCCTACTTACTGGCCTACTTACTGGCCTACTGACGTAAGAAAAATTCCAGATGTTATAGATTTTGGCGCCACAAAAAATATCCGTAGGGACTTAATTCACGTACAGGGCTCTCTAGATCTGTCCTCCGATCACTCTCCCACAATAGTTACAATTTTCAACCCACTAAGGAGTGATTTAACTAACTCATATGTGAAAACGATTAATAGGGTCAACTGGCTAGGATTAAAAAAAATATAGTAGAAGTCACTGAGTAGAAAACATACAGCTAAGATCACCTGATGATATTTTATTTAATATTGCCAATCTTAACAAAAATATTAAACAGGCTGCTGAACATGCCACTACCTCCTATCCGCAGACTGGCTTTAATAGAATTTATTCTACGGAAATTGAACGTCTTGTATGTGAAAAAAGGAGAGCTAGAAGAGAATGGCAACAACACCGATCACCCCTAAATAAAATCAGACTTAAAGAATGTACTAAACGACTCAAAGAGCTGCTATCGTCGGAAAAAACTGCATCACTGGAAAAGTATTTAGAAGGTCTTGATGTAACGTCAACATCTAATTACTCTTTATGGCGCGCTACTAGAAATCTTAAAAGAGCCGTTGATCTTAAATCACTACTGACTACTTCCACCGGAGGGTGGGCCAGAAGCGATAGTGAGAAAGGTTACTTATTTTCTGAGCATTTAAAATCTGTATTCACTCCCAATTCATGTACGAGTGTTGCCGATTTACCGAGTGGGGTATCTCTACCCCCTCGTCCCTTAAAGTTTAAGATGCGTGAACTACAAAAAAAAATTGCTGAACTCGACCCGAAGAAAGCTCCAGGTATTGATGGCATTAGTAACAATATGCTGATGAATTTGCCTCATATTGCAATAAGAATCTTGCTATTTATTTTCAATGCCATTTTACAAAGGCAGTATTTTCCACATAACTGGAAATTTGCCAAGATTAAAACGATTCCGAGGCCAGGCAAAGATCTTACCAAGGCTGAGTCATATAGGCCTACAAGCTTACTTTCGACAATTTCAAAGCTCTTCGAAAAGCTGCTCATGACTAAATTGTCCACAATTTTAGCTGATAGTGGGTGCATCCCGGACCATCAATTTGGCTTTAGAAGTCAGCATAGCACTATTGAGCAAACGCATAGATTGGTTCAAGTTGTAAGAAGGACTTTTAAAGAAAAGAAGTATTGTTCTGCCCTTTTTATTGATGTTTCTCAGGCATTTGATAAAGTGTGGCACGAAGGCCTATTTTTGAAAGTGAAAACATATCTGCCAATAAACATACAAAAATGTTTGGAGAGTTATATTACTGATAGGAAGTTCACTGTTGTGGAAGAAGAGTTCACGAGTGTGCCCGACTCTATATCTTCCCGTGTACCACAGGGTAGTATTCTGGGGCCAGTCTTGTATTTAATATATACTTATGATATGCCTGTGAGCAATAATATAGTGACCTCTACATTTGCCGATGATACAGCCTGCATGAGTATGCATGAAAGCCCTTATGAGGCATCCCGCAATCGTATTACTCAGCTGGAAGCATGGTTGAACTTATGGAGAATTAGAGTAAATGAACAAAAGTGTGTTCATATAACGTTTACCCTAAGAAAAGATACCTGTTCCCCCATTCGAATCAACAATCAAAATATTCCTCAACATTCTCAAGTGAAATACCTTGGCATACACCTTGATCGACGGCTTACTTGGAAACACCACATTGACACTAAGTTAACCCAAATGAAACTTAAATTAACTCAAATATACTGGTTAATTGGCAGAAATTCAACACTCAGCCTAGACTGCAAACTTTTGATATACAAGTCGCTTCTGAAACAAATATGGTGCTATGGAATTCAGCTATGGGGCACTGCTTCAGCTTCAAATATTGAGAAAATGCAACGAAGGCAAAACAAAATTTTACGTTTGATAACATCGTGTCCATGGTACATTAAAAATTCAAATACACATCGTGATTTAAATATGCCACTAGTGACTGAAGAAATTGGAAAATACGCAGGCAAATATTTAACTAAACTCGAGTCACATCCTAATCCGCTTGCTCGTAATATTTTGAACTTTACTGGACACATCCGGTTAAAAAAGAGGGACACAAGGGCTCTTATACTCAACACTCCAGATGGGATTGCTTAAAAATACTTCTTTTCTTTCTTTTTGATTATTTACTTCTGTATTACCAAACAATATAAACTATATAGAATGCGCATCTGAGCTAAAAAATGAAACATTTTTTGCTTACGCTTCAGACGCGGGGGGAAAGTATAAAGCGCAAGCAAACACGCAGAGAGAGCATTTGCTTCTAGGGTGACCGATGACATTTTTCAAAAAGTGGCACCAAATAGGGGAGGATTTATCAAAAAAAAGGGGCAACATTAAAAAAATCGACACAACTACATTAAAGTTCTTATTTTTAATGTATTATTATATAGTTCACTTTAGAAAAAGGGGGACAAAAAGAGGCAAGGCAATCGAAAAATTGGCAATTTACCAGTTTAGTCGATCAAACGGTCACACTGTACGATACAGCGACAGAGATTCGTGTTCTTGCTTGTCGTCACTGTTGGCAGTTTTGCAGATTTCTCTGCATTTTGCTGATTTTTCATTGAAAAAAATATAAAATGAAATTTGCAGATTTTCTGAAATGCTTGTGTAACATCACTATTTCGTGTTTTTCTTTACTCCGTAACAGAAATAACCATGGTGTCACTGTCAGAAACACACACATAAGAAACACTAACAAATAAGTAGTGTTTGACGTTTAATTTTGCAGTAACCATACCACCATCATAACAATGGTAAAAACAAACTAGCTAATCTGTGCAAAGATTTATGTATATACTACATGCATATATACATATCGCACACTAAATCATAAACAGTCACAACCCAAAACTATAAAAATTGTTTTGTTTTTTCATGGGCCGAAAAAATTACTTTTGAAGAAGTGCTCGCGAACAGTTTTTTGCCACTCCTAAACAAATGCGATTTTTTGAGTAGTGACTGTTCATGATTTAGTGTGCTATATTTTGCACAGATTTGTATGTATATGTCCCATTATTTTAAGGAATTTGTAATATCGACATATGTTTCTGTACAGCAAGATAATATATGTTAATTCGCAAATTAAATAAAAATGCATACCTGACGCACATATAACCTCCTCCTTAATTGAAGTCGGTTAATAATTCGAAAACAAAATGAAAAACAGTTCAAAATATATGTGTTTTTATTGTTACAGATTTTTTTTCCTGTTTTTTAAAATTATTTTGCAGATTTTTCAGATTTTTTAGGCAATTTTTCCAGATTTTTTGTAAAATGTTTTCTCACTTGACGTTGTAAACATTCACCTCTATCGTGAATAAACTGTGAAATTTTTGATCCCATGAAATTTTTATTCCCCATGAGGGAAAATTTGCTATCGTGAACTTCATGGGAACGTTTTTTCCCGCTATCGATTCGCAGTGAATGTCAAGAACGGGAAGAAGGCTTGTAAAGCTTAAAAATTAATTGAAAATCAGACAAATTTATGTTTGATAGTGATAAATACACAAATTTTTTGTTTCAGTTGCAATGTTTTTAAGCTATTACATTTAAATCTTTAATTCAGTTTCATATTTGTATTGAGCCTTATTTTCGATATTTATCATAAGTGAGATTTAATCGAAAATAGACATTTTTATTTAAATTAAAATTTTATGAGCTATCCATAGTTAAGAATTATCAAAACGCCAAAAATTTTATAACTTTTAAGATACGGGCTGTAAAATTTTATCGTAAGCGAAAATTAATTATGTAAAACAAATTTGAATATTATAAAAATAATCTTCTCCTGAAAACTAATGTTTTTCTCACTTAGTCCTAATTTACATGATGCAAGTTTTATTGCTAAGCTGATTAGTTTGTCGGAGAGTGACAAGGGGAACAGAAACGTTTCTTTTCCCCTCGAATCTCTCTCCTAAAAAACTAATCAGCTTAGCAATAAGACTTGCATGTAAATTAGGACTTACGATTAAATCAAAAATAACGTTCGATATGTGTTATAATTATTCATCAAATAATACATGCTACAATAATGTTACAAATGTTACAAGTAACCAAAACGGCAACGCTGATCATAGCATACGCAGACTACGAGATTGTAAAAAAGCAAAATAATAAAAATCAAACATAAATACACACACGTTTTCGCTGTCAGCAATGTGAGCGCAGAAAGAAATGAGAGTGCGTACGATGGACGGGTAGTACTGGAAATACCCGCCATATGCATTAAACACATTCGACACAGCAGGCTACGGGCTACAATCTGTCAAAAATAGAATACACACATTCTTATGGTAACAATTATTTTAACGACAGCAGGCTACACGACTGCACGACCACCGTTGTAGCTGTCGCCTACTTTAAACTAATTTCTATTTCTCTGACTACAATGAGCAAATGCAGTGTTACCAGTATAATACAAAATGGTGAATGAATAATATCGTACAATTATTTCATACTATTTACTAGAAACAATATCCAAAAATTGATGTAAAGAATAAATTGATTCATTATTGTACTTTTATGTGAAATAAGTACATTTTAAAAGAAAAATTAATTTTTATAAATGCAAAATATATGAAAGTGGCAATACTGAGCTATGTATTTATTTGTACTTGAATATCAGCTGCAGATGGTGCTGCTGCCGTCTCCAAAATAATTAAGTAGCTGGCTACGAGGCGACAAATGCTGCTAGCGGCATTTGAAGTCGTGTGTTCGTGTAGCCTGCTGTGGTGAATGTGTTTAATGTAATAGAAAATTTTAGCTTGTATGAGATGGATATTCTATATGATTTATATTCTTTGGTATTATGTACTTATAACTATCACTAAGTTTATGTCCGATACTGGTCGGGCCTAATAATTATATTTAGATTTAAAATTTGACTACTTATTGTTAGTTAATTTTTGAAGATACAATAAATAAATATATACATATATGAAGAAAAAGAAAAAAGTTAACTTTGACAAAATTAAGTTTGCGCACAATTAAAGCATATACAATGATGATAAAATAGAAGAGTTAAACCTTAATTTAATAAAGCGCTCAAGAAAAAATACACAGCTCGTTGAAAATGGACCGCAATTTCTTTATTCAGAAAAATTAGAAATATCAGCACAAAAATTTAAAGTTTTGTGGACATTATGTGACAAAGGAATAATCCCTGAAAGATATCATCAAGAATACATTAATATGAAAAGTAATGATAAAATTTAAGATGTACTAGCAGAGAGTGACGATGATGATAATTAAAAAAAAATTTTAAAGCCATTTCCATAAGTATTACTACTAAATACCTAACATAATTATATTAACAAAACACTTTATAATATTTAAATAATATTGTTTATAATACATAATACCTATTTATTACTAAAATAATATTGTTTTGACAACCTAATTTTAATCAGATTGAAAAAAAACCCAAATGTACCAATTTAATTTTCTATTAAATAAAAAAAAACACAAAAAAAATATCGTAAGCGACAAAATTTTTTGAATTCCTCCATTAATATGAAAAAAAAATATCGTAAGCGCCATAACTAGTGCCAAATATGAAAATACAAAATTCTTTTTGCTTCCAATCACTGGCCAGGACAAAATTATCACAAACTGCATAAAAACATTTTCAATTTTATTCATACATTTGGAAATAATCGAAAAAAGGCTCTCCTGTAAAGTCGCTTACGATAATGTTGCGCTCAAGGCTCGATATGTAAGTATATGAAAATAATGCTAAAAATTTTGCACAGATCTGTATGGACTGAACAGATGAACAAAAAGTAATCTTATATCAACATATGTATGTATGTATTTAATAAATTGCTAATCGATTTCTTTATTCAAAAAAACAATCTATGTATATATTTTATTTTAAAATTTTTTTTGAAAAAAACCAAAGAAGCGCAAAAGCCACAAAAGCAACATGGTGTATGAGACTTTTTTCAGAAAGAAAAGTGTACGCAGAGAAATATACATACATTCATGCATACATATGTATATAGAGCATGTATGTATGTACATTTAAGTATTTATGTCTATACTTATTTCGAATAAAACACATGGCGGCATCTGCAAAATGAACGAAACAAGAGTCATCTATCTGAAAGAAAAAAAATATATAAAATGAAAATCCCTGTGAAAAAAACAGGCAATGAACTTTTGGTACACAGAGTTTGTTAACCAAAAACACCACAACATGGCATGAAAAACTAAAAAAAACACAAACACTTCAACAATTGCACACACACGTTCTTGTTTATTCACACACCAATGCAAACAAATTGTTTCAAGTTTAACAAAATGGCAAAAATGCTCACACATACAAAAATATATGTATGTACTTGTGCCCAAAAAGTATTTGCCACAAAATGTTGAACGGAATTCACAACATCAATGAGTGTAAGTAAAAAAGTACTCAAATGTTTTGCTACAACAAAAAAAAACTTCAATCCCCATTATGGTTATAATAGGGCTGTTAAAAGCGTGTCCAATATCAAATATGTACCACTACAAATGCATTAACACGCAGTACGAAAACGAATACTTAATAGAGAAAACGAGAATTCTCATACCACACTTACCGTCCTTTTAACCAACGGAAAGGAATTCATTAGTAGGAGGCAATGCGCAGGTCATTTAAAGTCGATGTCATTTCATTTCATCAGAATTATTGCAATATGTTTTACCTTTAATAAAATGCTGATGCTTTTGCTATAACAAATAACATTTTGTAAGTTAATACATATATTAGTTTCAAGCTCGTTTAAAATTGTGCAGAGAAATAATACCATATATGCAAATAAATATTTATCTTTTCTGTCCAGATATAGTTGTGTGAACTTCCATTTTCAGCTCAACTAGGAAATATTTATCATTTTCCCTAGAAATCAATGTGAATTAAATACTCGCCTGGAATATTGTACATGGTGTCCCAATAAGACGTTTCATTTCGAATATCCCGATAATATATGATTCAACTACGCTTTGAATCATATAGTAACCAGGTGCTGATGAAGTTGCCTCGTATTGCAATTAGAATACTGTTATTTATTTTTAATGCCATTTTACGACTGAAGTATTATCCACACACCTGGAAACTTGCCAAAGTTAAAATGATTCCAAAGCCGGGCAAAGATCTAACAAAGGCTGAGTCATATAGGTCAATAAGTCTCCTATCAACAATGCCAAAGCTGTTCGAAAAACTGCTCATGACAAAATTGTCCCCAATTCTAGTTAATAGTGGGTGCATACCGGACCATCAATTTGGTTTTAGAAGTCAGCATAGCACCATTGAACAATCTCATAAATTGGTCCAATTTATAAGAAGAACATTTGAAGAAAAGAAGTATTGTTCTGCGCTGTTTATCGACGTTTCTCAGGCATTTGATAAAGTGTGACATGAAGGCCTAATTTTAAAATTAAAACCATACCTGCCAATAAACGTTGTAAGTCTTTTGGAAAGTTACATTACTGCCCGGAAGTTCACTGTTGTGGAAGGAGACTTTGTGAGCATGCCTGAAACTATCTCATCCCGTGTGCCACAGGGGAGTATACTGGGGCCAGTTTTGTATTTGATTTATACTTGTGATATGCCTCTGAGCAGCAATATCCACACTTCCACATTTGCTGATGATACAGCCTGCCTTAGTATGCATGAAAATCCTTACGAGGCATCCCGATATCTTCAAGAACACATTACTCAGCTGGAACTATGGTTAAACTTATGGAGAATTAAGGTAAACGAACAAAAGTGTGTTTAAGTAACATATACATTACGAAGAGATACTTGTTCACCCATTCGGATTAACAATCAAGTTGTCCCTCAACATACTCATGTGAAATATCTTGGTATACACCTTGATCGACGGCTTACTTGGAAACACCACATTGACACTAAGTTAACCCAAATGAAACTAAAATTAACTCAGGTACATTGGCTGATTGGTAGAAATTCAACCCTCAGTCTAGATTGCAAACTTTTGATATACAAGTCACTTTTGAAATCTATATGGTGCTACGGAATTCAACTATGGGGCACTGCTTCAGCTTCCAATGTCGAGAGAATCCAACGAAGGCAAAATAAAATTATGCGATTAATAACATCGGTTCCATGGTATATAAAAAACTCAAATATACATCGTGATTTAAATATACCACTAGTGATTGAAGAAATTGCAAAATATGCAGGCAAATATTTAACAAACCTCGAGTCACATCCTAATCCGCTTGCTCGTAATATTTTGAACTTTACTGGACACATCCGCCTAAAAAAGAGGGATACAAGTGCTCTTATACTCAACACTCCAGATGGGACTGCTTGAAAATACTTTGTATTTTTTTTTTCTTCCTTTTGATTATCACTACTTATGTATTATTTATAATTATCTCTAAATTTATGTCCGACAGTGGTCGGGCCTAATAATTATATTTTAGATTTAAGATTTGAATACTTATTGTTAGTTCATATTTGAAGATACAATAAATAAAAAATATGTAATAAAAAAAAATAAAACAAAACTACGCTTTGAAATTATTAAAATTCGCTACAAAAATGCTGAAAATTTCACGGTCACAGATCATAAAACTAAAGTTGCGAAACTGGTGGGAAAATTAAGCTGTTGTTCGGATAAGTTAGTTATTTCTATTGTATTGAGAAAAGGTCAGGTTTGTCCATATCTCGTCAATCTTTAGAATTGGGAATTCCACAAACGTTTTGTATGACCGTAATTGGAAAATATTGATTAGGACGACGTTTATTTTCAACAGGATGGCGCTACGTACTGCACAAGTAAGGATAATATAGCTCTTCGTGAAAAGTTTCCAGACTGTGTGAGTTCTCGAAGAGGCGATCATAATTGACCACCAATATCTTGTTTATCACACCTTTAGATTTTTTTTTAGAACTACGTGAAAAATTAGGTCTGTGCTTGTAGCCCATAATCGATTCAAGACCCCCAAGATAAAACATTAGCCTGTTCAATTCATTACAATATAGAAACAAATATAGTTTGAAAAATAACAATTAAATTAACTAAAATTAATAGTCATTAGCTTGTGGCAAAAATTAAATAGAAATATACTTAATAGTAACAAACCAAAAAAGTTTGCCTTAAGTAGAACAAAAATAAGCAAATTAACTAACATGTGCATAATTAGTAAAGAACAAACGACAATGGTAAGACTGTTGTAAGTTTAGAGATGGTAACTTTTAGCCTTCATTACAAAAAAGGCTTTCAGCAAATTGAAGTACGATGAATCAAACCAATTCACATATTCCATTTGCAATAAAGTTTCGTATATAAGGCAGAAATCAACACATCACTGCGTGGTGTCAGTTGATGACACACAGTGGACCAAAAAAAACAGAAGAGCGCTGATGATGAAGGTTTAGTGGCCTTCGGAACCGGCTAGCTGTTCCGTTCAACTATGTGTTTTTGTCAGAATATTTAAAACTAACTTTGATGTTATTTGTTCATTAATAATTATCACATGTAATTTGGCTTCAAAAGCGATACGAACATTAGCCTGTTCAATTCATAAGAATATAAAATTCGTGAAGTTATCCAGAATATATTGTCGCAAATGTGCAAACATTCGATTATTTTTAATTATTACTTAAAATTTATTATGAAATGAAAAATTCAAATAAATGCTCAATGCACAACCTATGTTAGGATTCGTAGCGTCAGTTATGGATTTACGCCTAGGCCCGTGAAGCCAACGCATAGGGCGGCATGATTTCAGGGGCGGCAAAGTGTTCAGAACCCTAAAAAATAAGAACCGTAATATGTTAGAATAATTTAAAATTGATAGCTTGTGTGGATTAGTTTCGCTTTACATCAATGAAAATTTTTGAATATCGGTGCAATGTAATTTTTTCGGTTTGACTGACTCTAGCTTAAATAAATTCGGAAGCTAAATTTTTGTTTTTTACTAGATAGGCTATATCCTATTTTTTTAATTTTAATTTACTTTATTTGTTACTAGCATATTGCCCGCTACTTTGTCAGCGCATATTTTATATGTACTATCCAAACTGGGGTTCAAATATAAAAGTTCGCGAAACTCGTCATTTTGATATTGTATTCAACTGATACCTTCTTCATGTGGATTCCTTATATGTACCTACTCATAAAGGCCTTTTATTTGGGACCCATATTGATAAGAGTGTTTCTTGTCCAAAAGAAATATTTTTTGATAGGCCATTTTATTCTAGTCATTAGAGAAATTATTTATGTTATTTTTTATAATGAACTAACCAAGTCCCTTTATTTGAAATCTTTATTGATATAGTTTAGTTCTAAGATGTTAGTTCCTTAAATTTAGTCGTCAACCCTTTTTAATTCAGACTCGTATTGTTAGGCTTATTTTTTGCCCAAACATATCAAGTTTCACTCTCCATTTTCTTGTTGAGGTCATCTCAGAATTTTTTTTATACTATTTTTAATGATTCACTAACCAAGTCTTTTTGTTTTAGACCCATATTAATAGGAATTATATTCCTCCATTAGAGACTAAACAAAATGTTTGCGGTGCGGTGTGATTCTCGTTGCGGAGAAACAATAAACATAATACAACGGAAGAAGACTACGGCAATACTTGTCAGTGTTTGTTTAAATTTCTATTAATTTTTTTGTGGATACATTTTGATAAAATTTTCCAAAAAATTTACTATTTGTTTAATATTTTGTAATAGAGGACCTATGCTCCTAATAAGAACGACGGAAACATATTTACATATGTATATATACATACATATATAATACTTTGTAATTTCAGTAACTAAAAACAAGAATTTATTAACATTTTATACATTGGCAGATATATTTGATATATTTTTTAAACTTTTATATTTTATGACAAAAGTTTTTGAACTTCAAAATCATTTTTTTGTTCACAATAATGTTGTGAACACCGCCAATTATTAAAAAACTATGGCAACATCAGAAAGAGAAAGAGAGTCAAAAATTGAGAGAACAAGAAAGTCCGAAAATAAAATAGATTTTAATTTTATACCGTTCCGCACTGCGGTTTTTTACTTCAAAGTCGTATGAAAAACCGCACCGCAATAAATTATCGTTACATTGTGTTCAGACTCTTAAAATCACTTAGAAGAGATTTTTTCACGCGGACAATTTTTGTATTTTTGGCATTCTTTCGTTGTACGATTTTTTCGATTTGGTAAAGTTTTGTTTTTTTGATTGAAAACACGTAAATCTTTCTAAGGTTAATTTTATTTGAGGTTTTGAATTCATTTACATATTTATTTTATGAAATGGGATTTGTATAGGAAACGTACTCGTACCAAAAAGTGGTACTATTTTCACCACATATTGGTATGAATTTCCATGTAGCACTAAAACATTTTTGAGACTTTTTCAAAATAAGACCAAGTGCTAATTCTTTTGATTTTATTTCGGAAGATAATTACTAACCTAATCCCCTTTTTTTATTCAAATTAAAAAAAAAAAAAGTCCGTTACCATTTATTTGTTTAAATTTTAGAAAAGTGCAAACACATATTTGAAATTTTTTTAAGGAAAGTTTAACATAAATAACCTTTTCTTTTTATGTTCTGTAATTCAAAAGATATATGAATTACAAAATGAAAGTATCAAAATCGGTTTTTCTCGTTTTATTTAAAAAAATAAGACACTTTTCTTCTGTTTTCTAAATTAGTTGGTGCTGAAGATATTAAGTTTCCAAAAAACAATCCCTTCCCAGTAAATCTCAACTTTAGAAAAGCAGACTAATAATGAAATTCATTTTCTAATTTAATAAAGCTAAATTACATCACGTACGTAATGTCTTGGAATGTGGTAGAGAACAATAGGTTCGCTATTGTGGAACGTATAATATATTTGTTAACCAATTCTACGTTATAGTTTTTATTCTTAAAGTCTTATATTGATAAAGTAAAGAGAAAGTAGTGCTCCGCCATTTTAGAACGCCCAGCCTAATGTGTTTGGACATTTGAATATATTTATTAAAGTATTTGCTTGATATATTGAGTCGCGATTTTGGAGCATCGGTCATATTGTGTTTTGATTTCAGTACTTTTTATCTTCTTGAAATTTTCTTTAATTTGACACCTATGTATATCATTGGAGTGGACAAAAATAATTAAAAACTTACATATGTACATATGTAAGCATTCGGTTAAAGGTACCAAAAGCGGGTACAATTTAAACCCTTATATGCTCGAATTACGGAAAATGAAAAAACCCATCCCACATGTTTTCTCGGAGAAAACGATTAAGGAAAAACTTTGCTTTCTTATATAATACCTTAAAGATATGTATGTGGGGTGCCAAAAAAGTGCCAATACTAATTTCTTACACGTTTTATCTCTCAAAGTATATATGTCAAAAAAGTACCAGGCACTTATAATTTTAAGCAGTATTTAATTTTTTGGAATTTGGGTCTACATATTTCCTTTAGTTTCGAAAACATAAAGTAACCGATTTTAACAATTTTCAACCCTTTGCGTCCAAATTTCCTAAAACCCGTTCTTAGTGAATGCACACACCCTCTACATCCATTGTTTTGGGCTAGGCAAAAATCACCCAGTCAGTCACGTTACTGTTTTATATATACATATAATAACAGTAATAAAACCAATAGTAAAAATAATAATAAAAATTACGTATTTAGATTTGGTTTAGTTTTTATATACATACATACTAGCTACACACGGTGTGCTTCGCTACCCCGATCGACTTTAAAATTTACTCCCATCGTCTTTTAAATTTCATTTACATCGATTTGAATGTGTCGGAGGAGCAGAAATTAAATACATACATAGACTATGTCTTCTTCTATGCTTTAAATTTCATTAAAATCATTTTAAACGTTTCGGAGGAGCAGGAGTCATCCTCTTGCTCGTCTTATTTTCGAGAAGGTACATAGAGTATGTCTTCTTCTAAACGAATGTTTATCTATATCAGTGGTGGGTACTCTCAATGTATTGGTAAGTTGTGTATGTGTTGAGCTTGCGAGCTACCCACCAAACACAAAGCCAAGTGTTTGAAAGATAATGGTGCATTATATATTTATACATGAGTAGAGATATTTTATATCTTGAAAAAAAACGTTGATTAAGTAAACTTATTAATTGAAAATAAAACTTTTTCTAAGTAAACAGTCAAATGAAATTAAAAAGGAAAGGACAATAATTTATCATGTTTTCCATTCAAGAAAAAAATAAATAAACAAAAGAATGGTTGCTTGGTGGAGCACAACGGTGAAAATTCACCAAATAAAAATTTGGGTTGGATGTATCAAACTTAATAAGCTTTGATATTTGTCGGCATGGAAGATCATTTTCAGATGGGAAACATATTAAAAATATTGTTTTTATTTTTATTTAAAAGGTTTTCCCTTTTCTTACCATTATGAAAAGCATTATAATGTCTTTTAACGACATATTCCTTTTTTTCCTAAAAGCTTTGATAACATGAAAGGCATTGTATGTTACCAAATACATTATTTATAACAAAATATTTTTCGCATATCATCATCAATTTGAAATGAAACACGTATGTTTGGTGGACAAATATTCTTGAAAAAAATATACAAAAATATGTGGGCGTCTGCATGCTATGCATTCGTCGCTGTCTCATCGATGACTAAATTAATGAGGGTAAGAAGATGTGTGGATGCGCTCAGCACAATTGTGCCAAGAAACGCCCGTATTTGATCTTTTTTAAATTTCACTAATATCGAGTTGAGACTCAGAAATTATCCCCCTACTTTCTCGTGGTCCCACTTTAGAAAATGTCTATGGTCATTTTGTGACTTTCTAGATGCAGATCTATGTTCTGAATTTCAGTAAAATCGGCTTAATTGTTCCGGAGGCACATATTTCCCTCTTTCACTCTCCTGGTTCTAGTTTTCAAAATGTGCAAAGCCTATGTAAGTTTTTAGATGCAGATCTCTCTATGTTCTAATTTTATTAAAATCGGTTTGAACGTTTCGGAGGGCAGAAATCTCCCCCTATCGCCCTCCTGGTCATTAAAATCGGTTGGAACGTTTTGCAGGGGCGAAAATTTCTCCCTATCGCCCTCCTGGTTCTAGTTCAGAAAATGTACAGCACCTATGTGACTTTTTAGATGTTCTAAATTTAATTAAAATCTGTTTGAACGTTTTAAAAATGTACATAGCCTTTTTAGAAGCAGATCTATCTGTGTTCTAAATTTCATTAAAATCGGTTTGAACGTTTCGGAGGGGCAGAAATTTCCCACTATCGCTTTCCTGGTCCTAGTTTAAAAAAAAAATAATATCCTTAAACACTCCCGGAGTTGCACAGACTACGAGCACAAAATTTCATTGCGATCGTTCGTACGAAGTTCATAGGGAATCTGTAAAAAAATTTAAATCCCATAGAAAAACAAATTCCAAACAAATTTTCTTATGTTTCTTTCCTTAAAAACCTTTTTCAGACTATTACACATATTTCCAAACAAAATTGGTCAAGCCATTTTCAAGTTATGCGCTTAGCAACAGACATTTAATTTTTATTTATATAGATTATGTCAAGCTCTAAGGGCAAAAGTGGACTTTGACAATGAAATTTTAATTTGGTTTAGTAAGTCGTCGCCTGAAAATGTTTTATCTGGTAAAACCATACTTTTACCGTCTTCTGAAGTGCGACAGAATGGATTATTGACATATTAGTTGGTTGTCAAATCTAATGTCAAAAAATATGGCTGCGTTCAGAAATTTAATTTGTGACAAAACTTAATATTTATCAATCTATATAAAACAAAATAATCTGATAGATTAACAACTGAAATTAGCTAAAATAAAGTTTCGCGAAGCCAACCAAATTGAAAATCAGATCTATTACATTTTGTGACTATACAATTTGGTCGCATTTGTTGAGTTTCGGAACGCGACATTAAATCTTTCAACGCGCACGCGAAGACTATTTTGATAGATCTGATTGAAATTGAACTTCATTTCAATTAACTCTTTGAAGTTAAGAATACACCTACATTTCTTACACAAAAGTGAGTGACTATAATTTAATATGAACTTTATTCAATAGCAATAAAGTTCAAATTGACTCTACATTTTATTTAGAAAACTTTTATATGGGAAAAAGAAAAAGGCTGTTTTTAGGGTTTTATCGGCAATTATTCGAATTTTTCTCACCTTTTAAACCTTCCCTGGACCCCCACGAACATTTCAAGACCAAGATTAGATAAATCCGTTCAGCCGTTCTCTAGTTTTAGCCAGACTAACGAACAGCAATTGATTTTTATATATATATAGATATTAATAATGTATTAATTCAAAAAGTTCTTTTTCCATAATGTACTTCTTTCAAAAAATACTTTTTCCAAAAAGTCCCTTTTCCAAAAAATACGCTTTCCAGAAAAGTATTTTTCAAAAAAATACTTTTTCCAAAGTACCTTTTCAAAAAATACCTTTTCCAAAAAGTACGTTTTTCAAAAAAGTACCTTTTTCAAAAACAAATTTTTTCTAAAAGTACCTTTTCCAAAAAGTACTTTTTCCAAAAATTACATTTTCCGAAAATAATTATTTTTTTAAAGTGCTATTTCCAAAAAGTTCTTTTTCCTGAAAAGTATTTCTTGAAAAGTACCAAATTAATATTCAAAGTACGCCTTGGTGACAGTTTTCACCAACTTTTACTCCCACACATATTGGAAAACTTCTGGCTTCTGGTTGGCTTCTTTTTTAGTAACATTGGTATGGTTTTGGAATTTTTAATCTATTTAATGTGGTTTCCGAAACATAAAGATATCGATTTTATCTTTTTATCCCCTTAGCATTCAAGTTTCGCAAAATTCCTAAGAGGAACTTACACACCAAATTTCAGCTCTCGAGCTATAGTCGTTTGGGCTGTGCGTTGATACACCACTTAGTCAGTCAGTAACGTTACTCTTTTATATATGTAGATGTACCTTATCATTAACAAAAAAGTACCGAAAACGGGTACGATTTCAACCCTTATAAAAGCGAATTTTCAAAAAGTACCAAAATTTATTCTAGATTTTGTCTTAAAGAAGAAAAGAATGCGCCAAAGAGCTTTTTGTTAAGTTCAATAATTTAGAAGATATGTCGAGTGCAAAAAAGGTACCAAAATTCAGTTTTTACCCCCTTTTAATCCCCAAAAGTGCACATATCGAAAAAGTACCAAGTACGACGTGTCTGCTTTTTTTCTTTGCAGCACTCGTGTGTTTTTGGAATTTTAAGTCTATCTGAGGTGGTTTCCGAGATATAAAGATACCGATTTTACCGTGTTTTACCCCCTTAGCAATCGAGTTTCCAAAAATCCCTTCTTAGTGGACCTATACATTGTAAGGGGAACTTACACACCAAATTTCAGCTCTCTAGCTATCGTCGTTTGGGCTGTGCGTTGATACATCAGTCAGTTAGTCAGTCAGTCAGTAACGATACTCTTTTATATATGTATGTTATTATATAGATTGTTGTATTTTTTTGTATATTTACTATTTTTATACTCTTTACCAAAACTGGAAAATGGTATACATAGGTTTGTCATTCCGTGTGTAATTTCCATAATATTCATATGCGACCCATATATTCTGGATCCTTATAAATAGGGAAGACGAATAAGCGATGTCCGTCTGTCCGTCCGTCCGTCTGGTGTACGTGAAATCGGTTTTCCGAAGCTCTCAGAAAAGCTAGAGACTTCGTTCTTGGACTGGTGTATGAGAAATAGTCCAAAATAGATTGGTATTGAAAATCAGGTAAATCGCCCGGACGGTTTCAGAGCTGGAAAACTTAAACTTGATTTTGCCATATAAAAGTAACTAGATAACAAAATTTTTTTTTAATTTTCTTGTTAAATAAACTTATTTTTTGACATATTGTCAGAAGTTTACATACAATAATTGAAATTTATTTGCTGGTGGTTTATCATGTCTATATACGTATTTCATTGAATCGCCAATGAATTACGCATGAACTCCGTACCAGGCTTAAAGCCCGGTACGGAGTTCTTACGGAATTTCACGTTTGTAAATTTACATTTAATTCTACACGGAAAAATAATCGTGTAGCCTTTTGTGTAGAATTATGTTTGCATAAGCACAAATCCGTTTATTTTTGAACTTAGAATGCACAAAAACACTAAAAATTAATTATTTGATGAAAATTAGAAATGTCAAAAATTCCGTATCCGAACAATTTTTTGAACATTAATTTTTGTATCAGTTGACTGAAAAAAGTCTCCACTTATATTTCAAAATCCCTAAGATAGGCAATAAATTTCAAAAATTTTGTGTATTTTTCTTTTGAAAATCCGTACTGGCAAATGGAAATTTCATTATGAAATTTACCAACCTGAATTTCCGTAATTTTTTTTACATAGACTTTGTATGAGAACCTGACAATAATTTATCATGTTTTCCATTCAAGAAAAAAATAAATAAACAAAAGAATGGTTGCTTGGTGGAGCACAACGGTGAAAATTCACCAAATAAAAATTTGGGTTGGATGTATCAAACTTAATAAGCTTTGATATTTGTCGGCATGGAAGATCATTTTCAGATGGGAAACATATTAAAAATATTGTTTTTATTTTTATTTAAAAGGTTTTCCCTTTTCTTACCATTATGAAAAGCATTATAATGTCTTTTAACGACATATTCCTTTTTTTCCTAAAAGCTTTGATAACATGAAAGGCATTGTATGTTACCAAATACATTATTTATAACAAAATATTTTTCGCATATCATCATCAATTTGAAATGAAACACGTATGTTTGGTGGACAAATATTCTTGAAAAAAATATACAAAAATATGTGGGCGTCTGCATGCTATGCATTCGTCGCTGTCTCATCGATGACTAAATTAATGAGGGTAAGAAGATGTGTGGATGCGCTCAGCACAATTGTGCCAAGAAACGCCCGTATTTGATCTTTTTTAAATTTCACTAATATCGAGTTGAGACTCAGAAATTATCCCCCTACTTTCTCGTGGTCCCACTTTAGAAAATGTCTATGGTCATTTTGTGACTTTCTAGATGCAGATCTATGTTCTGAATTTCAGTAAAATCGGCTTAATTGTTTCGGAGGCACATATTTCCCTCTTTCACTCTCCTGGTTCTAGTTTTCAAAATGTGCAAAGCCTATGTAAGTGTTTAGATGCAGATCTCTCTATGTTCTAATTTTATTAAAATCGGTTTGAACGTTTCGGAGGGCAGAAATCTCCCCTTATCGCCCTCCTGGTCATTAAAATCGGTTGGAACGTTTTGCAGGGGCGAAAATTTCTCCCTATCGCCCTCCTGGTTCTAGTTCAGAAAATGTACAGCGCCTATGTGACTTTTTAGATGTTCTAAATTTAATTAAAATCTGTTTGAACGTTTTAAAAATGTATATAGCCTTTTTAGAAGCAGATCTATCTGTGTTCTAAATTTCATTAAAATCGGTTTGAACGTTTCGGAGGGGCAGAAATTTCCCACTATCGCTTTCCTGGTCCTAGTTTAAAAAAAAAATAATATCCTTAAACACTCCCGGAGTTGCACAGACTACGAGCACAAAATTTCATTGCGATCGTTCGTACGAAGTTCATAGGGAATCTGTAAAAAAATTTAAATCCCATAGAAAAACAAATTCCAAACAAATTTTCTTATGTTTCTTTCCTTAAAAACCTTTTTCAAACTATTACACATATTTCCAAACAAAATTGGTCAAGCCATTTTCAAGTTATGCGCTTAGCAACAGACATTTAATTTTTATTTATATAGATTATGTCAAGCTCTAAGGGCAAAAGTGGACTTTGACAATGAAATTTTAATTTGGTTTAGTAAGTCGTCGCCTGAAAATGTTTTATCTGGTAAAACCATACTTTTACCGTCTTCTGAAGTGCGACAGAATGGATTATTGACATATTAGTTGGTTGTCAAATCTAATGTCAAAAAATATGGCTGCGTTCAGAAATTTAATTTGTGACAAAACTTAATATTTATCAATCTATATAAAACAAAATAATCTGATAGATTAACAACTGAAATTAGCTAAAATAAAGTTTCGCGAAGCCAACCAAATTGAAAATCAGATCTATTACATTTTGTGACTATACAATTTGGTCGCATTTGTTGAGTTTCGGAACGCGACATTAAATCTTTCAACGCGCACGCGAAGACTATTTTGATAGATCTGATTGAAATTGAACTTCATTTCAATTGACTCTTTGAAGTTAGGAACACACCTACATTTCTTACACAAAAGTGAGTGACTATAATTTAATATGAACTTTATTCAATAGCAATAAAGTTCAAATTGACTCTACATTTTATTTAGAAAACTTTTATATGGGAAAAAGAAAAAGGCTGTTTTTAGGGTTTTATCGGCAATTATTCGAATTTTTCTCACCTTTTAAACCTTCCCTGGACCCCCACGAACATTTCAAGACCAAGATTAGATAAATCCGTTCAGCCGTTCTCTAGTTTTAGCCAGACTAACGAACAGCAATTGATTTTTATATATATAAATAATAATAATGTATTAATTCAAAAAGTTCTTTTTCCATAATGTACTTCTTTCAAAAAATACTTTTTCCAAAAAGTCCCTTTTCCAAAAAAAACGCTTTCCAGAAAAGTATTTTTCAAAAAAATACTTTTCCCAAAGTACCTTTTCAAAAAATACCTTTTCCAAAAAGTACGTTTTTCAAAAAAGTACCTTTTTCAAAAACAAATTTTTTCTAAAAGTACCTTTTCCAAAAAGTACTTTTTCCAAAAATTACATTTTCCGAAAATAATTATTTTTTTAAAGTGCTATTTCCAAAAAGTTCTTTTTCCTGAAAAGTATTTCTTGAAAAGTACCAAATTAATATTCAAAGTACGCCTTGGTGACAGTTTTCACCCCCTTTTACTCCCACACATATTGGAAAACTTCTGGCTTCTGGTTGGCTTCTTTTTTAGTAACATTGGTATGGTTTTGGAATTTTTAATCTATTTAATGTGGTTTCCGAAACATAAAGATATCGATTTTATCTTTTTATCCCCTTAGCATTCAAGTTTCGCAAAATTCCTAAGAGGAACTTACACACCAAATTTCAGCTCTCGAGCTATAGTCGTTTGGGCTGTGCGTTGATACACCACTTAGTCAGTCAGTAACGTTACTCTTTTATATATGTAGATGTACCTTATCATTAACAAAAAAGTACCGAAAACGGGTACGATTTCAACCCTTATAAAAGCGAATTTTCAAAAAGTACCAAAATTTATTCTAGATTTTGTCTTAAAGAAGAAAAGAATGCGCCAAAGAGCTTTTTGTTAAGTTCAATAATTTAGAAGATATGTCGAGTGCAAAAAAGGTACCAAAATTCAGTTTTTACCCCCTTTTAATCCCCAAAAGTGCACATATCGAAAAAGTACCAAGTACGACGTGTCTGCTTTTTTTCTTTGCAGCACTCGTGTGTTTTTGGAATTTTAAGTCTATCTGAGGTGGTTTCCGAGATATAAAGATACCGATTTTACCGTGTTTTACCCCCTTAGCAATCGAGTTTCCAAAAATCCCTTCTTAGTGGACCTATACATTGTAAGGGGAACTTACACACCAAATTTCAGCTCTCTAGCTATCGTCGTTTGGGCTGTGCGTTGATACATCAGTCAGTTAGTCAGTCAGTCAGTAACGATACTCTTTTATATATGTATGTTATTATATAGATTGTTGTATTTTTTGTATATTTACTATTTTTATACTCTTTACCAAAACTGGAAAATGGTATACATAGGTTTGTCATTCCGTGTGTAATTTCCATAATATTCATATGCGACCCATATATTCTGGATCCTTATAAATAGGGAAGACGAATAAGCGATGTCCGTCTGTCCGTCCGTCCGTCTGGTGTACGTGAAATCGGTTTTCCGAAGCTCTCAGAAAAGCTAGAGACTTCGTTCTTGGACTGGTGTATGAGAAATAGTCCAAAATAGATTGGTATTGAAAATCAGGTAAATCGCCCGGACGGTTTCAGAGCTGGAAAACTTAAACTTGATTTTGCCATATAAAAGTAACTAGATAACAAAATTTTTTTTTAATTTTCTTGTTAAATAAACTTATTTTTTGACATATTGTCAGAAGTTTACATACAATAATTGAAATTTATTTGCTGGTGGTTTATCATGTCTATATACGTATTTCATTGAATCGCCAATGAATTACGCATGAACTCCGTACCAGGCTTAAAGCCCGGTACGGAGTTCTTACGGAATTTCACGTTTGTAAATTTACATTTAATTCTACACGGAAAAATAATCGTGTAGCCTTTTGTGTAGAATTATGTTTGCATAAGCACAAATCCGTTTATTTTTGAACTTAGAATGCACAAAAACACTAAAAATTAATTATTTGATGAAAATTAGAAATGTCAAAAATTCCGTCACCAAACAATTGTTTGAACATTAATTTTTGTTTCAGTTGACTTAAAAAAGTCTCCACTTATATTTATAAATCCCTAAGATAGGCAATAAATTTCAAAAATTTTGTGTATTTTTCTTTTGAAAGTCCGTACTGGCAAATGGAAATTTCTTTATGAAATTTACCAACCTGAATTTCCGTAATTTTTTTTACCAGGCTTAAAGCCCGGTACGGAGTTCTTACGGAATTTCAGGTTTGTAAATTTGCATTTATTTCTACACGGAAAAATAATAGTGTAGCCTTTTGTGTAGAATTATGTTTGCATAAACACAAATTCGCTTATTTTTGAATTTACAATGCACAAAAAGATTCGAAATTAATTACAATTTGATGAAAATTAGAAATGTCAAAAATTCCGTATCCGAACAATTTTTTGAACATTAATTTTTGTATCAGTTGACTGAAAAAAGTCTCCACTTATATTTCAAAATCCCTAAGATAGGCAATAAATTTCAAAAATTTTGTGTATTTTTCTTTTGAAAATCCGTACTGGCAAATGGAAATTTCATTATGAAATTTACCAACCTGAATTTCCGTAATTTTTTTACATAGACTTTGTATGAGAACCTGAAATTCCGTATGAACTCCGTACCAGGCTTAAAATGTTAATTCTTAGGGTTCTGAAGCTGAAAAAAAGTCAGCCAATGTAGCAATGGTAAAGTAAGAAAATAAAAAAAACATGTTGATTATTCAGTTCTTGTTTCAACTTTGTTATTTGTTGTTTAAATGAAAGTTTATAACATAATAACTCTAGTTGTTCTAAGAAATTTGGGTAAAGGTTCCCTGATGATCTGCATTAGCAACAGTGAAATGCGCATAGGATCCAGCTAAACCCCTCAATAATCAATTTCAATGTATTTTTAATAAAAAATATTTTACTTAATAAGTAAAATAATAATTTGGGATTATTAGTGCTATTATTATAAATTTAGTTTGTAAAATCTTTAATTTGAATATTGCCGCCCTTACAAAAGACATGTGATTTCTGTAGTACAAAGTTGCGATCATTTAGTAAAATTAAAAGCTGTTGACAGTGTTGTAAAAGTATTGTAAGCAAGTGAGTAGCAATCAAGGCTAATTCATAACCAGGGTGACCGATGACATTTTTCAAAAAGTGGCACCAAAAGAGGATTTATCAAAAAAAATGGGCAAAATTAAAAAAATAAAGAGAAAACTACATTAAACTTTTTATTTTTAATGTATTTTTATATAATTCACTCTAAAAAGAGGGAGAAAAAAAGTGGCAAGGCAGTCGAAAAAGGGGCAATTTGCCACTTTAGTCGGTCAAACGGTCACGCTGTTCATAACAGGTGGCTGCACTAGCGATTTTAGTCACAGCTGTTTTATTTTCAGTTGCCTTGATAGCAATACTAAAAATTGAAGAAGATAAAAGCTTAAAAAGTATAACATAAAAAATATGTACATGTGTAGCATTATTTTGGCAAAAAAATAACCAAAATGAGAAAAATATTCACATCTCCACATTAAAGAAAAAAATAACCACTTTTGGTTAGAAATAACCAAAAACGGCAGCCCTGTACAAAGGTGCTAAAACCCAAATACAAATAAGTACAATATTTTTAATTGTAAATTATGAGAGGTTGCTCACAGCATTGTATTTTTTCGTGTTATTACTTTAAACTTGTTAATTTATGAGTACCATCTGAATACCCCAATTGTATGTAAACTTATTTTATATTTCAGTACGAATAAAGCTGGTATTTCAAATAAAATAAAAAATTAGAAGACATTTCCAGGGTTGGAAAACTTTAACCTATTTTGTTAAATAAAAGTGATTTACTAAAGCTAATTTTACCTCTTTTTCTATAAATTAAACATATACTAGATTCTTAAAAGAAAGAGATTGGTGTGAGATCAGGAAAATAAGAAAAGGACAATTCCAGGGTTGGGAAACTTACACTTTTTGTGAATTATAAAAGTAAGTAGGTCTAAATATTTTTTTTCTTTTTCTTTATAAATTATATATATTTTACGTTTTGGAAAGAAAAATTTGGTGTAGAAAATTATAAAAATAAAAACCACAGTTCCAGAGCAGGAAACTTTTAACTTTTTTTCACTTTTTTAAGAACTATGTACTAGATTGGTACAAAAAAACAGAAAAACTCTAAAATTATGATTCCAGGGTTAGAAAATTATTTTTTTTTTGTATATAAAAGTAACTGTATATTTTTTTTTCATATATATATTTATTTATTGTATCTTAAAAAATGAACTAACAATAAGTAATCAAATCTTAAATCTAAATATAATTATTAGGCCCGGCCAGTATCGGACATAAACTTAGTGATAGTTATAAATAATACATAAGTAGTGATAATCAAAAAGGAAAAAAAAGAAGTATTTTTAAGCATCTGGAGTGTTGAGTATAAGAGCCCTTGTGTCCCTCTTTTTTAGGCGGATGTGTCCAGTAAAGCTCAAAATATTACGGGCAAGCGGATTAGGATGTGACTCGAGCTTTGTTAAATATTTGCCTGCGTATTTTGCAATTTCTTCACTCACTAGTGGCATATTTAAATCACGATGTATATTTGAATTTTTAATGTACCATGGAGCCGATGTTATTTTTTTTTTTTTTTAATACATGATTTTTATTTATTGTATCTTCATATATGAACTAACAATAAGTATTCAAATCTTAAATATAAAAATATAATTAGGCCCGACCAGTGTCGGACATAATCTTAGTAGTAGTTATATATAATACATAAGTATTGATAATCAAAAGGAAAAAATATAAAAAATAAAAGAATTTTCAGGAAGTCCTATCTGGAGTGCTGTAAATAAGAGCCCTTGTATCCCTCTTTTTTAGGCGGATGTGTCCAGTAAAGTTCAAAATATTACGGGCAAGCGGATTAGGATGTGACTCGGGTTTTGTGGCAAATATTTAGCCAGCGTTTTTTGCAATTTCTTCAGTCACTAGTGGCATATTTAAGTCACGATGTATATTTGAATTTTTTATATACCATGGAGCCGATGTTATTAACCGTAAAATTTTGTTTTGCCTTCGTTGGATTCTCTCGACATTAGAAGCTGAAGCAGTACCCCATAGCTGAATTCCATAGCACCATATAGGTTTTAGGAGCGACTTGTATATTAAAAGTTTACAATCTAGGGTGAGGGTTGAGTTTCTACCAACCAGCCAATGTATCTGAGTTAGTTTAAGTTTCATTTGCGTTAGCTTGGAGTCAATGTGGTATTTCCATGTGAGCCTTCGATCAAGATGTATACCAAGGTATTTCACATGTAAGTTTTGAGGAACAATTTGATTATTGATTGTAACGGGGGAACAAGTGTCTTTTCTTAAGGTAAATGTTACCTGAGCACACTTCTGTTCGTTTACCTTTATTCTCCACATGTTTAACCATAGTTCTAGCTGAGTAATATGTTGCTGAAGATATCGGGAAGCCTCGTGTGGGGTTTCGTGTATACTAAGGCAGGCTGTATCATCGGCAAACGTAGATGTATGGATATTGCTGCTCAAGGGCATATCACAAGTATAAATCAAATATAAAACTGGCCCCAGTATACTCCCCTGTGGCACACCGGATGAGATTATTTCAGGCGTAATCATAAAGTCTCCTTCCACAACAGTGAACTTCCGGGCAATAATCTTTAATTTTAAAATTAGGCCTTCATGCCACACTTTATCAAATGCCTGAGAAACGTCAATGAACAGCGCAGAGCAATACTTTTTTTCTTCAAAAGTTTTTCTTATAAATTGAACCAATCTATGAGTTTGTTCAATGGTGCTATGCTGCTATGCTTCTAAATCCAAATTAATGATCCGGTATGCACTCATTATCAGTTAGAATTGGGGACAATTTTATCATGAGTAACTTTTCAAAGAGCTTTGACATTGTTGACAGTAAACTTATTGGCCTATATGACTCAGCTTTGGTAAGATCTTTGCCCGGCTTTGGAATCATTTTAACCTTGGCAAGCTTCCAGCTGTTTGGATAATACTCCAGTCGTAAAATAGCGTTAAAAATGAATAACAGGATTCTAATAGCTATACGAGGCAACTTCATCAACATCTGGTTACTAATTCCATCAATACCCGGGGCTTTTTTCGGGTTGAGTTCTGCAATTATTTTTTGTACATCACGCTTCTTAAATTTTATTGGTCGAGGGGGTAGCGCAACTACATTTGGCAAATCAACAGCACCAGAACACGTGTTTGGGGTGAATACGGATTTTATATGCTCACCAAATATTTTACCTTTTTCAGTATCGCTTCTTGCCCAACCTCCTGTAGATGTGCGCAGAGGTGGTTTAAACTCAACAGGTGATTTAATCTTTCTAGCAGCGCGCCACAAAGAGTAATTAGATGCTGGTTTGACGTCAAGACCTTCCAAATAATTTTTAAGAGATGCAGTTTTTTCAAATGCAAGCAACTCTTGGAGTCGTTTAGTACACTCTTTAAATCTGGCTTTAAGTTGGGGTGATCTGTGCTGTTGCCATTCTGTTCTAGCTCTTCTTTTTTCACTTACGAGACGTTCAATATCCGTAGAATAAATTTTATTTAACCTAATCTGCGGATGGGCGGTAGTGGCATGTTCAGCAGCCTGTTTAATATTTTCATTAAGGATGGCAATGTTAGATTCAATATCATCATGTGTTCTTAGCGTAATATTTTCCGTGCAATGACTACTAAGATATTTTTTAAATCGCAGCTAATTAACACGATTTATCAAATTCGCATATGGGTGAGGTAAATCACTTCCTAATGGGCTACAAATTGTAACGATCATGGGAGAGTGATCGGACGAGAGATCTAGAGAAGCTTCAATTTGAATTAAATCCCTAGAGATATTTTTCATAACGCCAAAATCTATTACATCCGGAATTTTACATATGTCAGTAGGCCAATAAGTGGGCTCCCCGCTCGAAATGACATCCAAGCCCATTTTGGAAATTGTATTGAACAACGCTCGACCTCTGGGTGTAATAAGACGCGAACCCCAGAACGTGTGTTTAGCATTATAGTCGCCAGCTGCTACGAAACAAGGGCCCAGAGATTTGTAAAAATCCTCGTATTGATCCTCAGTAATTGCGAATCTAGGAGGAGAGTAAATTGATGATATGACAAAATTAGTGCAAAAATTTTCGACACAAATATTCGTTGCTTGTAAATGTTCTTCACAAATGTTGTCAATAAAATAATGCTTGAGTCTTGACTTAATTAAAATTGCTGATCCACCGCATGCTCTTCCTCTCGGGTCCTTTGAATCGTATAAGGTGTAGCCATAAATTTTAAAAAGGCTTCTCGAAGTCAAATGAGTCTCTGAGACCAAGTTCATTTTTATGTTGGCGAATGCCGTTTGCGTTCCAGAAACATATTTTTAACGCGTTCATGGTTTGTTAACTAAAGCTTGAAGCAGAGTATTCTGCATTCGCAGCATTTCTTGCATCATGCTAGTCATATTTGTTGTAAAATTATTTATAGTTTGCACCAGATTATCAATAGTAGCTTCAAGGCGATTAAAATTAAAGTTCGAATTTGTATTTGTTGAATTATTTGGTGGTGAAACATTTTGTGTATGAATAGAATTTGTCTTAGCAGCATCGGCATACGATACACGGGAACTAACTGGTTGGCTCACTTGCGCAATAGTGGCTGGTAAAGCGTTTGCTGATTGGGCTGGGACCAATTTAGGTGTTTGCCTCATAGTCTGTATGACGAAAGAGTACACAGGACAACCTCTGTAGTTAGCGGTGTGATTTTCTCCACAGTTACTGCATTTTTTGTTACTTTGATCTTTCGGTTTATTGCAACTAGCAGTGCCGTGTAACTCGCCGCACACAACACAAACAGCAGGTAATTTGCAGTAAGTTTTAGTATGTCCATATTCTTGACAATTATGGCACTGTACGGGTCCTGAACGCTTGTGTGGTTCTTCAACGGTTATTTTTCGATACAAGAGATATCTTAAATTATATATTGGATGGGTCTCATTTTTTTTTAATTTTATGTCGTTTGGCTCAAGTTCAACGCGAAATAGAGGTTGAGGGATCTTTTCCTTATTTATTATGTTAGATACATTTTTTACTTTAAAACCCTGGAGGACGAGAGCATCTTTTACTTCTTCAGGAGCAACATAGGAATCTATGCCCTTCAACACAATCTGCATACCTTTAGCACTCTTGAGCTGATATGTGTAGTAATTTGTTTTACTTTTTTCAAATTCAGAAACCATTTTTCGAAAATCTTTTTCTTCATAAATTTGAATTTTCGTTTCATCAATATTACCACGTTTTATTGGAACAATGTGAAATTTATTCTCACCAATGAACGAAATTAATTTTTTAATAAGAGCGTTTGAGTTTTTTTCTCTTAAATAGATTGGTGGCGGCTTGGAGGTTTTGTTCGCAGATTCAGCGGGTTTGTCATTGTCATCTTGCAATATTTTAAAACGTTTTTGCCGATTAGTAGAGGATGCGCTGTTATCCCTAGACATCTTTGGAGCAGATGCAATTTTAGTAGAATTTGGGCTTCGCCCGCGCTTTAAAATTGTAATGTATCTGTCCATTCCGACTTGGACCTTGGGTTTTGGGCTACTCTTATTTTCAGTGACAACTTGGTTAAGTGATGACCCCAAGCCCGAGGCGGGTGATATCGCTGAGTTAAATGTGGAAGTACTAGGCAATATTGTCAACGATTCACTTGTTGGCATTGGACAAAGCGAAGTTGATCGCTGACGAAACTGTGGTTTTGCCGTTAGAAAAGGTCTATTATCAGATTTTTGATTTTTATTAAGAGCTTCAGAACTCACAGCAAGTCTATTATCAGATATTTTATTTTTATTGTTATCATTATGAGTATCAAAACTCACAGTAAAATAGGCATTTCTGCCGTTAGAACTCACTTCACTATTTTTTTCCTTTGGGGTACTCATATAGAGTATTCCTCAAGGGTACTTTGTATGTGTTTTTGTTTACGGTTTTTTTTTTGTTTTTGTTATTTCAATATGTAAAAATATTAGCAAAGCAAAAAAAAGGCTTATTTATCAAAGTTAATATGTACTACGAATATTTTTTATATAATTTTTTTTTTGTTTAGTTTGTATGTAAGAAAAATTCCGCTATTACGTCTGTTCACTATGAAGGTACAACGAGAACTCCTCCGATGTTATTAACCGTAAGATTTTATTTTGCCTTCGTTGGATTTTCTCAATATTTGAAGCTGAAGCAGTGCCCCATAGCTGAATTGCATAGCACCATATTGGCTTCAAAAGCGACTTGTATATCAAAAGTTTGCAGTCTAGGCTGAGTGTTGAATTTCTGCCAATTAACCAATATATTTGAGTTAATTTAATTTTCATTTGGGTTAACTCAATATGATATGATATTTCCATGTAAGCCTTCGATCAAGGTGTATGCCAAGGTATTTCACTTGAGAATGTTGAGGAATATTTTGATTGTTGATTCGAATGGGGGAACAGGTATCTTTTCTTAGGGTAAACGTTATATGATTACACTTTAGTTCATTTACTTTAATTCTCGATAAGTTCAACCATATTTCAAGCTGGGTAATGTGTGCTTGGAGATTGCGGGATGCCTCATCAGGGTTTTTGTGAATACTCAAACAGGGTGCATCATCGGCAAATGTAGAAGTGAGGATGTTATTGCTCACAGGCATATCACAAGTATATATTAGATACAAGACTGGCCCCAGAATACTACCCTGTGGCACACCAGAAGATATAAACTCGGGTACACTCATGAAGTCTCCTTCCACAACGGTAAATTTCCTAACAACAATATAACTTTAAAAAACCTTTTGTATGTTTATTGGTAGGTATGTCTTCAATTTTAAAACTAAGCCTTCGTGCCATACTTTATCAAATGCCTGAGAAACATCAATAAAAAAGGCAGAACAATACTTTTTTCTCCAAATGTCCTCCTTACAACTTGAACCAATCTATGCGTTTGCTCAATAGTGCTATGCTGACTTCTAAAGCCAAATTGATGGTCCGGGATGCACCCAGTATCAGCTAAAATTGTGGACAATTTAGTCATGAGCAGCTTTTCGAAAAGCTTTGAAATTGTTGATAGTAAGCTTATAGGCCTATATGACTCAGCCTTGGTAAGATCTTTGCCTGGCTTTGGAATCATTTTGATCTTGGCAAGTTTCCAGTTATGTGGAAAATACTGCATTCGTAAAATTTCATTAAAAATAAATAGCAAGATTCTTATTGCAATATGAGGCAAGTTTATCAGCATCTTGTTACTAATTCCATCAATACCTGGAGCTTTCAGCGGCTTGAGTTCAGCAATTATCTTTTGTAGTTCATGCATCTTAAACCTTAAGGCACGAGGGGGTAGAGATACCCCACTCGGTAAATCGGCAACACCCGTACATGAATTGGGAGTGAATACAGATTTTAAATGCTCAGAAAATAAGTAAGCTTTCTCACTATCGCTTCTGGCCCACCCTCCGGTGGAAGTACGCAGTGGTGATTTAAGATCAACGGCTCTTTTACGATTTCTAGTAGCGCGCCATAAAAAGTAAGTAGATGCTGACGTTACTCAAGCCATTTTAAATACTTTTCCAGTAATGCAGTATTTTCCGACGATAGCAGCTCTTTTAGTCGTTTAGTACATTATTTAGGTCTGATTTTATTTAGGGGTGATCTGTGTTGTTGCCATTCTCTTCTAGTTCTCCTTTTTTCACATACAAGACGTTAAATTTCCGTAGAATAAATTCTATTAAAGCCAGTCTGCGGATAGGAGGTAGTGTCATGTTCAGCAGCCTGTATAATATTTTCGTTAAGATTGTCAATGTTAAATTCAATATCATCAGATGATCTTAGGTCAATGTTTTCTACGCAGTGACTACTAAGATATTTTTTGAATCCTAGCCAGTTGACCCTATTAATCGTTTTCACATATGAGTTAGTTAAATCACTTCTTAGTGGGTTGAAAATTGTAACTATTGTGGGAGAGTGATCGGAGGACAGATCTAGAGAGCCCTGTACGTGAATTAAGTTTCTATGGATATTTTTCGTGACGCCAAAATCTATAACATCTGGAATTTTTCTTACGTCAGTAGGCCAATAAGTAGGCTCCCCACTCGAAATGACATCTAAGCCCATTTTTGAAATTGTATTAAACAACGCTCTACCTCTAGGTGTAACAAGACGCGAGCCCCAGTACGTATGTCTTGCATTGTAGTCACCAGCTGCCACGAAGCAAGAACCAAGCGATTTGTAGAACTTCTCATACTGATCTTCGGTAACTGAAAATATGGGAGTTGATGATATCACGATATCCGCACAAAAATTTTCTACGAAAATATTCGTTGCTTGCACATATTGTTCGCTAACGTTGTCGAGGATATATTGCTTGAGTCTTGACTTAATTAGAATTGCATGCTCTCCCTATCGGGTCTTTTGAATCATATAGAGTGTAACCATTTATTTTAAAGAAGCTTCTCGAAGTCAAATGAGTCTCAGAAACCCACATTACATCAATTTTTTTTACCATGAAGAAGTGCTCAATTTAATTTTTATGTTGGCGAATGCCGTTTGCGTTCCAGAAACATATTTTTAACGTGTTCATGGCTTGTTAACTAAGCAGTATATTCTGTATTCGCAGCATTTCTTGCATCATGCTAGTCATGTTGTTGTAAAGTTGTTTATAGTTAGCGCCAGATTCTCAATAGTAGCTATAAGGCGACTATAGTTAAAGCTAGAGTTTTCATTCGTTGAATTATTTGGCGGTGAAATATTATGTGTTGGAATAGAACTAGTCTTAGCAGCAGCGGTATACGATACACTTGAATTAACTGCTTGACTAGTTTGAGGAAAAGTGGCGGAGCAAGCGTTTGCTGATTGAGCTATAGCTAATTTAGGTTTTGGACCCATAGCGTGTTTAACGAAAGAATATACAAGGCATCATCTGTAGTTAGCGGTGTGATTACCTCCACAATTGCTGCATTTTTTTCAGCTTGATATTTTGGATTAGTACAGGTGGCAATACCATGCAATTCACCGCAGATAACCCAAACTGTAGGTATATTGCAATTATGGCACTGTACGGGACCTCAACACTTACGTGGCTCTTCAACTGTGATTTGTCTGCGTAAGAGATACTTTCCGCTATAAATTGGATGGGTTTAATTTTTTTGCAATGGTATGTCATTCGGCTCCAGTTCAACCCTTTTTTCTGTTAAATATGTTATTTTCTTCATTTTCAACATATGAATCTATGCCCTTTAATACTATCTGTAGGCCTTTAGCACTCATAAGTTGGTGTGTGTAAAAATTTGTTTTATTTTTTTCAAATATTTTTCATCAATATTGCCTCGTTTAATTGGAATAATGTGAAAAGTATTTTCACCAATGCTCGACAGTAGTTTTTTTAGAAGTGCGTTAGATTTTTTTTTTTCTGAAAAAATGAAAAACGATTTTGACGATTGGTAGAAGATGCGCTGTTAGCTCTAGTCATCTTTGGAGCAGATGCAATTTTATTAGAATTTGGGCTTCGCCCGCGCTTTAAAACAGTTATATATCTGTCCATTCCGACTTGGACCTTGGGTTTTGGGCTACTCTTATCTTCAGTGAAAACTGAAGTGATGACCATGATCCCGAAGCGGATGATATCGCTGAGTTAAATTAGAAGTACTAGGCAATGGCAATGGCAATGATAACGCTTCACTAGTTGGCATTGGACAAAGCGAAATTGATCGCTGACGAAAATGTGGCTTTTCCGTTAGAAAAAGGCTATCGAATGATTTTTTATTTTTAATATTTCCATTAAGAGTTTCAGTAAAATAGGCATTTCTCCCGTTAGAACTCACTTCACAATATTTTTCCTTTGAGGTACTCATATAGAGTATACTTTGTTTGTGTTTGCTTGCGGTTGTTTTGTTTTTGTTATCTCTTGCTATGTAAAAAATATTGGTAAAGCCAACAAGCTTATTTATCAAGGTGAATATATTTTTGTTTATGATTTTTGATTTTGTTGTTTTTTATTATTTTTGTTTCGTATGTATGTGAAAAAAATCTGCTATAACGTCTGTACACTATGGAGGTTCAACTAGAACTATATATATCGATATTTATTTTCTCAAATATCGATAGGTATTTTTTTAATAATGAATTATTTTAACGTTGTCTTTTCTTCTACTTTTCATTTTTAATCATACTTCTCGTACGATTTAGTTTTAACATTTCGTCTTAGCTTCTCACATATCGCTGGCTTAATTGCAAAGGCTCTTTTCCAGAAATTGAGATTTTAATGCAGCAATGTGCAATAAGTAAAAATACAATGACTACAAAGAAAAAAATTACAGTTATCTCATTTGTTGTTGTTGTTTTGTAGTGATGAGCAAAAGCGCTAAGTCCAATTTACCACAAGAAAACGCTCTAAGTCCCTGTAAGAAGTACAGTTTAACCATTTCTGTCAAATTGTTCCAACACATGTATTAAAAAATCTAATAACTGCTTTATAATAATTAATGTATGCTAAATTTTGTTCAATATCAATGAGTCAGTATTGCAGCGATAGTACAACTTAACAGTGTTAATTTTCTTAATTGTTAAAATTTTTTCTATTTATGTATAATTTTCTTTTCAAAACCTCTACATGAGAAAACTAGTTTAAAATATTATTTTTTTTTAAATCTTAAATTAATAAGGCTATATAATTTATGGTGCTTAAGGTAAATTTATTAAAATATATTTAAATTCTTCAAAAATATTGTTAAATTATTATTTTATCAGACGCCAACAATGGAAACAGCAACTTTGGAACTAAATCAATTGAAACCCATTATGGATTTGAGTTAGACGACGAAGTCATAAGTCTGGTTCCATATAGTTTTCATAGTGACCCCGATGCTTCATATGAGTTACTAACCAAAACTAAAACTCGCAAAATATGAGTCCAAGTTGAAAATTCAGCTTGGTTTTCGGCCAAAAATAGAATTCGTAGAGAAAAGGGTACACGTAATTTTGGAAAAGTAAAGGACCGGAATGTTTGGAATTATGAAAAGATGAAAGAATCAAGAAATATGAAGGATAGATGCAGATGTAAAAAATTCGGAGCCATGAAATGTGCGGAGATAAATGACGATGATAGAGAAAATATTTTTAAGGAATTTTGGAAAATGAGTTGGGAAGAAAAAATAGTTAATAGACCGCGAAATAGAAAAGTATTAAATGAATCCAAAAGAAGTCTATTTTTTAAATATTATCTCAAGGTACAAAACAAAAAATGCGAGTATGCAGAAAGTTTTTCTTGAACACGTTTGACATAGGTGCAAAGGCTGTGCTAAATTGGTCGAAGAGGTATTCAATTTCAGAAACAAAAAAATTATTCAGAAGAGGGGGTACCTAACAAATGAAAGGCAATGCCTTTATTCATTTTTGGATGCCCAATGAAATCACATTGCTGTCGTGCTGAAAGGAAAAGAAATATATGTTACCACACTGGCGTACAAAAAGAGAACTCTATGACTTTTATGTAAATTATTGGTGCAAAAAGAAGAACATGCAGTCACTCTCAGTAGCAGCATTTTATAAAACACTTGATGATAAAAAATTTACCCTGTTTATGCCAAAAAATTATCAGTGTGAATTATGTACATTCTATTCAGTCGGTAACATCCCTTATGAAGAGTACGCACTTCACCAAGAGAAGAAAAGCGGAAGGTGGACCGCATGCTGAAGAATTTGCAAGTATATGGGTTTACTTTGTGGAAAAAAGATTCTCAGTGAAAATAATAGTCCCGTGAAAATAATATTTTATAGTGACGGTTGCACTTATCAAAACCGCAATTGTGTGATGAGTAATGCCTTGCTGAATACAGCAGTCAAACATAAAGTAACAATTGAGCAAAAAATATTGGAAATTGGTCATACTCAAATGGAAGCTGATAGTGTACACTCTACGATTGAACGAGCCATGAAAAATAGAAATATTGATGTGCCTGCTGAATATACAGCAATATGTAAAGCAGCAAGGCAAAAACCTGAACCGTATTATGTTAATTATTTGGATCATTAATTTTTTTAAAAATTTGGCAATATTAAATTTTGCAAAAATATTCGCCCTGGCCGTAGAAAAGGCGATCTCAGAGTAACGGACATAAGAGCAATACAATACACACCAAATGGAGAAAAAGCTCTAAGTCCAAAACATCGTTTATCTCTGCAAATACTTATTTTTTCATTTTGCGTTTACGCACATAGAAAACAAACAAAAATACAAAAAAAAATTGCGTTTACAGAATTCAAAAATGTTTACGCAAATAAAAGTTTGGTTGTTTCTTGTCTCTCCTGTAAAATTTTAAAATATGGACATACAGCCTTTGCATGTTAAGCCAGCGATATGTATATGAAGTAGGGTTTTTTCCCGGGATTTCCCGTCCCAGAAATTCCAGTTTTAAAATTTCCCGGGGTTTTTTCTGTGGGATCCCGGGAAATAATAAAACAAATAGTTGACTACATATAGAAAACAACTGCTTTCACTTTGGCATTTGTGAAAATATATTGCGAGCAGCGTTTTCTTCTAAAAAATTTTATATTTAAAGATATATCTGGTCACATAAATTGATGTTTTAAGCAGGAGCATAACAGTTATAAGAGAAATGGCGAAAGTTTGTATAACAATTTATTGAATATAATATATTTATAATCGTAACCAATATAAGTGAGAAATATTTTTTTATTATAAATAACTATTACAGGAACCAAAAAAGTTTTTTGGTGACCAATGACCATTATCGAAAGTAATTTTATTTTTCGGTTATAGCTACAAGAATACACATCGTATTTTAGATGTAATGGATGCATTTCTAGGGCAACATATTAAAATGTCTTTGGAAAAGTTAACAAAATATATGGATATCTCACGATAATGGTTAATAATAACCTAAAGTAGAAAGTAGTAAAGTGGTTATTTTCTAGTAGCCTTTTCTTCAGAAAGAAAAAAGTAACAATTATTTTCGGCCCCCGATTTTAAAGTAATTATTGAAATCATTGTTCTCTTTTTTTGTTTTAAAAAAATTGTTTTACATGGAAAACTCAATTGTATGGACGTTTTTTAAGAACAAATATACTGATCTGTTTGCGATCTCAAACCTCGAGTATCTTAATATATAAAAAATCCGTGTCACTGTGTATGTTTCGAATAAACTCAAAAACGAGTCAACTGATATTCATGAAAATTGGCATATATATGTAATTTGGTCCAACTTAGATGATAGGATAGTTATTATTTAAATTAATGGCCTGGGGGCGGAGGGGCGTGGCATAATGTTTGTACCGTATACGAAGCTAGACCGCTGGACCGATCCTTCTGAAACTTTGTCAGCATGTTACTCAAACTCCAGCATAAATAATAGGAAATTTTTTTCGTCCACGCCTACTTTAACGCCCATTTTTTAATAATATAAAAATCTAAATGTTTCCGAATAAACTCAAAAACGAGTCAACTGATATTCATGAAAATTGGCATATATATGTAATTTGGTCCAACTTAGATGATAGGATAGTTATTATTTAAATTAATGGCCTGGGGGCGGAGGGGCGTGGCAAAATTTTTGTACCGTATACGAAGCTAGACCGCTGGACCGATCTCCGTAACTCAAGAACTACTGCAGCGTAACTCAAGAACTACTGCACCGATGTTGACTAAACTTCATATACATGCTTTCTAAGGCGTAAGTAGTGTTTCTGTGTAGTTTGAAGTTTGTCCGACAGATGGCGCCATATTTAGTTTTTTTGTGTTTTTGCACCGTAACTCAAGAATTACTGCACCGATGCTGACAAAACTTTACATACATACTCTATGGGGCGTAAGTAGTGTTTCTGTGTAGTTTGAAGTTTGTCCGACAGATGGCGCCATATTTAGTTTTTTTGTGTTTTTGCACCGTAACTCAAGAACTACTGCACCGATGCTGACAAAACTTTATATACATGCTTTATGAGGCGTGAGGAGTGTTTCTGTGTAGTTTGAAGTTCGTCCGACAGATGGCGCAGTATTTATTATTTTTGTGTTTTTGCTCCGTAACTCAAGAACTACTGCACCGTAACTCAAGAACTACTGCACCGATTTAGACCAAATTTTATATACATGCTCTATGGGGCGTGAGGAGTATTTCTGTGTAGTTTGAAGTTCGTCCGACAGATGGCGCAGTATTTATTATTTTTGTGTTTTTGCTCCGACTCAAGAACTACTGCACCGTAACTCAAGAACTACTGCACCGATGTTGACTAAACTTCATATACATGCTTTCTAGGTCGTAAGTAGTGTTTCTGTGTAGTTTGAAGTTTGTCCGACAGATGGCGCCATATTTAGTTTTTTTGTGTTTTTGCACCGTAACTCAAGAACTACTGCACCGATTTAAACCAAACTTTATATACATGCTCTATTGGGCGTGAGGAGTGTTTCTGTGTAGTTTGAAGTTCGTCCGACAGATGGCGCAGTATTTATTATTTTTGTGTTTTTGCTCCGTAACTCAAGAACTACTGCACCGTAACTCAAGAACTACTGCACCGATTTAGACCAAACTTTATATACATGCTCTATTTGGCGTGAGGAGTATTTCTGTGTAGTTTGAAATTCGACCGGCAGATGGCGCAATATTTAGTTTATTCGTGGGCAAAATCCAGTTTTCATATTGTACCACCAATTCAATATACAACACTAATGTTTGCTTAGGGCCAGCAACGCGGACCGGGGTCAGCTAGTATATTATGTTTGTTTTTATTAACTATTATGTTATTACTTATATTTGTAAGTTTACTTTTTTCATCTTATCAGGCATGTTCTGAAAATCACTTTTTGTTCTGCACACAAAACTTTTTGAATTTTTGTGATTTTAAACCGGTCAGCTAAATGCATGCCGATTTGAAATCACTTGGTTATTTTTTCTATCATTTTATTTTGAAATTCTCAATAGATTAATTAAATGAATAACTTAGTATCTTTTTTATTAATTTTTATAGTAAAATGATAATTGTCTACGAAAGAGTTTATAAAATTATGAAAAAATTTAAAACATTTTCTTTTGCAAGAAATGTTGTTATTTGCTTTGTGATTTACATTTGTGCTTTTGCATTAACACAACAAAACGTCAGCTTTTTTCATGTGTTTTTGAAAGGGTAAAATCACACAGAAAAGTTAAACCTTTTGTGATTTTCAGAACACCATCAAATCACAATTAAAATTTTAAAACCACTACGTGATTTTAAATCTTGTTATTTTCAGAACATGTCTGTATATAACAAAATTTTTCGTGTTGGAAAAAAACCTTTATGGAATTTAAAACTAATCCCCTTATTAAAAAAAATATTTTACTTGAGCTTTAAAGTTCATAGTAGTTACCAATCACTTTAAGGTTAACATTGCTTTATTAAGAAATTGTATTCAAAAGACAACTTTAATTATTTTGTAATTTAATAATAAATACTGGTAACTCCACCGTGTTCAACAACCACTTCACAGCTTATGATGTACAACATCGAATAGAATTTCATTCGAGTACTCAAATAATTTTTTATTTGATTACATAAATTTTTATTTTCTTGAAGTAAAGCAACCTAATTTAAAAAATATGAGCTTCTGACATGAAAGGAAAACAGATAAACATTTCTGTGAAGTAAAAGTAAAAATAATATGATGAACAAAGAAAAATTATCAGAATTTATTTTATTCGAATGAAATTAGTATTTGAATATCCAGCTGTTTTCGATTCGTCTTGACTGTATGTACATCACTAAAACATTTTTGTATAATTGTATATATTTTAATATTTTTTTATGGATTTTGCTATGTATTTCGAATCAGTTGGATAATTTGGTGATGTTTTCCATAATATGACAGAAATAAGAAATTTAAGATAAGAGCTAACACTTCTAGCTTCATTTTCCGATGTATCATGAATCAATATGTGCTATATTAACAAAAATATTTGAGGTACAAAATACACATTTTGGAAATATCAACTTAAAGGACCCTTAACAAACGTAGGTGCCTACTTTAGAATTTTGATATAATAATTTTTTTAGAATACAACTTTACTTAACATTGCTTGGCAAAGCTTTGTTAACTTTTTTTGCATACGACCCTAAGGTCCAAAATGTGTATTTTGTTCTTCAAATATTTTTGTTAATATAGCACATATTGATTCATGATACATCTAAAAATGAAGCTAGAAGTGTTAGCTCTTATCTTAAATTTATTATTTCTGTTATATTATGGAAAACATCACCAAATTATCCAACTGATTCGAAATACATAGCAAAATCCGTAAAAAAATATTAAAATAAATTCAATTATACAAAAATGTTTTAGTGATGTACATACAGTCAAAACAAATGGAAAAAATCTGGATATTCAAATACTCATTTCATTCGAATAAAATATATTGCCATAATTTTTCTTTGTTCATCATATTATTTTTACTTTTACTTCATAAAAATGTTTGTTTTCCTTCCATGTCAGAAGCTCATACTTTTTAAATTAGGTTGCTTTACTTCAAGATAATACAAATTTATTTAATAAAATAAAAAATTAATTTAATTATTATTTTTCGAACTGTATTTGTTTCTATATTCTTATGAATTCAATAGGCTAAAGTTCGTAACGCTTTTTAAGCCAAATTACATGTGATAATTATTAATGAACAAATAACATCAAAGTTAGTTGTAAATATTCTGACAACAACACATGTTGAACGGAACAGCCAGCCGTTAATTAAAAAAATAAAAATATACTTAATAGTAACAAACCAAAAAAGTTTGTCTTAAGTAGAACAAAAATAAGCAAATTAACAAACATGTGTATAGTTAGTAAGGAACAAAACGACAATGGTAAGACTGTTGTAATATATATAGAAGATGGTAATATATATAGAAGATGGTATATATATATAGATGGTAACTTGCGTATACATTACGAAACACATTAGCAAATTGAAATGCAATGAATCAAACCAATTCACGTATTCCATTTGCAATAAAGTTACGTATATAAGGCAGACATCTACATCAACTGACACCACACACAGTGGACCAAAAACACAGAAGAACGCTGATGAGGAAGGTTTAGTGGCCTTCGAAAACGGCTGGCTGTTCCGTTCAACTATGTGTTGTTGTCAGAATATTTACAACTAACTTTGATGTTATTTGTTCATTAATAATTATCACATGTAATTTGGCTTAAAAAGCGTTACGAACTTTAGCCTATTCAATTCATAAGAATATAGAAAATAAAAAATTATTTGAATAGTCGAATTAATTTGTATTCGATGTTGTACATCATAAGCCGTGAAGTGGTTGTTGAACACGGTGGTGTTACCAGTATTTATTATTAAATTACAAAATAATTAAAGTTGTTTTTTGCATACAATTTCTTAACAAAGCAATGTTAGCCTTAAAGTGCTTGGTAACTACTATGAACTTTACAGCTCAAGTAAAATATTTTTTTGCATACGGCCCTTAATGTTTATTATTTCTATGGAGCGGGATCCCGGGATATATGAAAAAGTTTCCCGCTTTCCCGGGAAATGAAAAAGTCCGGGAAAAAAACTCTAATATGAAGCTCTTAGCTTATTTTTTTAGCTTATTTTAAAAACTCATTTATCTTTTTTAGTCTTTTTTGAATTTTCTCAAAATATATGTTGAAGACATAAAAAAGTTATAAAAATGATAGTTTGTTAACGCTTAAAAATATAAAAAGTGTTTTCATGAGAACGTTCAACAGTCTCGCAAACTGTGCAATTGTGCACGTGTACGCAATCGTAAATAAAATGTCAAGAATTGTATGGAAATTTAGTGTTTTATTTTTGGGAATTGTTACAATTTAAGTTTAACATTTATTAACGCACTAATAATCCCAAATTATTATTTTACTTATTAAGTAAAATAATTTTTCATTAAAAATACCTACATTGAAATTGATTATTGAGGGGTTTAGCTGGATCCTATGCGCATTTCACTGTTGCTAATGCTGATCATCAGGGAACCTTTACCCAAAATTCATGAAAACCCTAAAATTTTTTAATTGGGAAATAGTTTAAAAAATATAAAATGTAAATTGTTTATTTATAAGAGAAATGACAAATTTAAAAATAGAGGACATTGAGAGCTATTTTGGAATTGCAATGATGAAACTTAAATGAATATTACCCATAAGACTTTTAAAGAGTTATCTTTCAGTTGAGTTGAACTTGCATTCAGTGGCATGAATTTACTTAAAACAAAATTAGAAATAGATTTACTGTAAATAGCTATAGTTCACTTTAAAAAAAGGAACGCAAGAACGTGTGTATATTAGGGATGGGCAAATGAAAAAAATGTATCGATATATATCGTATCGATATTTTTGAACAGTATCGATATATATTTTTTGAAAACATCGATATTTCGATATATCGATATTTTTTGCTGCATTAATTTCGAATGCACAATTAGTCACTTTAAGAAATTTAATACAAAAAAAACTATTTATGTTAAGTTATACGTGACCTACTGTAGCTCCTTAAGACTTCATTAGTCTTTACTTTCTGTTGCTGTTTCGGACCACAACGGTCACAGTATTCCATTAAAGTAATGAGGTTTGCATCGTCCATTCTTATTAGAGTTTTTCTTTTCCCGGACTTTTTAATTTCCCGGGAAACAACGTTTTATAAACGCATTAGTCAAAAAAATAATACAAATTCAGTTCCCGTCCGTAATTGTTGTAAAGTTTTAGCTATAGTTCTACTGCCATCACCTTATTATTGTACCATCGCATTCATAAAGTGAATAACGATATTCATCGAGGAATGTGTACATTTGTACCAACTAAGGTTGCCCGCACAAATTTCCCGGGATTTCTTTCCAGGAAAATGTGCGGGATCCCGGGAAATCCCGTATGAAAAACACGAATTGTTATGTTTCAATATAATTTTATGTTTTTCTGGTAAAAATTAAATTTTTTTAAATTCTTAAAGCACAATCACAGTTTATTTCGAAATGTTTTTATTTTGTTTATGCTGCCACTTACAATTAGTTAACAGTTTTTTTTTATTTTCACAGGTTGAACCGAAACATAACAGAATGAAAAAGAAAAACTAACGGCTTGTGTATGATTTCTATAAACCAAAAAGAGTCAGCTGATTCGCATCAGTACAGAAAGTAAAACAAATTCTGCCTTTACGCTTATACCCACACAATCCAAAAAGTCACTTGCCTTAGTTGGGTCACCTTATAAATTCGGCTGGGATGCTATTGGTGGCTATTCTGGAATACGCGTCGACTTTGTGAAATTTACATGTAGAACAAAAACAAAACTTCACAAATGTTAAAAATTTGTTTTTGTTTATCATACAAAATTTACCGTTTTTAAAAAAGAGAGCAACGCGTTGAAATTCTCACGTTTATTTCATCTTAGAATTGTATGGGAAACAAAAACAATTTTTGAAACTTTGTTTTTGCTTTAATGTAAAGTTTCAATTCTTCGACGCGTTTTCCCGAATAGCCACCATTATGAAATTTCTCTTTTTTTCTCCACATCACTAGTAGTGATGTCAATATCGTACAGTTAAGAAACGGCTATAGCTCTTAAAAGTATCGAAACCCGACACTCGTAAATTAAAATCGATGTATCGATATATCGGATTTTGAAATATCGGCGATATATATCGATACTTATTTTCTAAAATATCGATATTTCGATATATCGATATTTTTTGCCCATCCCTAGTGTATATGCATGAGCATATGCATGAATTTGCTTTGAGAATCACTTTCGTGCACACAACTAAGACATTACGTCCAGTTGTCAAACTTCATATCCATAACCCAAACAGAATATTGTTCTTCTGTTCTGAGGTTGTAGTGCAGTCTCTTTTTCTTTTTTCTTTCTCCCAACTGAATTAAGACTTTGCAAAGTAAACTCTGCGTGTGGAAAAAAGGTGTTTGTTAAATCTAATCCTAATGTAATATCAGAGCGCCCTCCTTCGTTCGTTATGTAGCAGAATCATTAGCGAAGTAAAATACTCGTAACCAATAAAAATGGCTACTAAACACAGCTTCAAAAATTTAATACGCCTCATTGACACCAGAGGCACTGCAACTCTGCATTATTAAAAAACTTGCAAAAAGAAGAGTTGTAAAATAATGAAGCTTTGCTCTATATCTTACTTCACCACCTCTCTTCTCTATCACTATACCTTTCCTAAAAGAAGGACACACCTAGTAATAGTTGTAGGCATTCATTGCCTGAGTGTTACTTCTCTTAAAAAAAGTACCAATTTCAACAAATTGTGCACTGTTAAGATTTAAAAATCACTAAATCTAGTGCCAATGGTACTAAATTGGTATCGTTGCAGGTAAGTATATAGTATGTTCCTATTTTCTTTACGGAAAAAGTCAAAATGGAGGATATACATATGTATGTATGTAGGTAAACATTGTCTGTAGCTAAAACAATTCCCATTCATCGTCCCTCTATATAAAATCCCCAATCAAAACAAACTGAAAAAAAACAAACCAAAGGCATTTAAGATTGCGTGCGCGCAAATATGTTTGTATAAGGAAAACGGTAGAGAAAAAAATTAAAGAACTTCATTATGAAGAAACAAATTAATAAAACATGTACAACCAGTGATGGGAATTCGAAATTTTGTGTTCGTGCCAAATATTTTTCCAAATAGTGCCAAAATCACTTGAATAGTGCCAAACAACTTTTTATATAATTTAATGGCAGTTAATGTTCATAAAGGCCGTTTCACACTATAATACAAGTGTTAATACTTTTGACGAAAATGCATCCCTAATCAAATTTCTGTTTCAAAAATTTCAAAAGACAATAACAACTCAACATGTCAGAGTTGCATTTTGCACAAAAGTATTAATACTTGTATTATAGTGTGAAACGGCCTTTAATAGTATGTCTAATGTAAAGGACATACAACGTAAAAACTATAATAACTCTAAGCTAATTTAAAATATAAATTAATAATATGTACTGATAACTTGTATAAGTTCGTACACGGTAAAAATATTGATAATTGTTAGCTATTTATTTTAATCCAACAAAGATTCTATCGGTATAACAAAATTTATGTTTTTTTTTTTGTTTCGCATTTTAAATGCATTACTTTTATAAAAAGATATATTAGGTATGTTTTATTCGAACTTTAAATAAATATTCAGAACAAATTTAAGTGTGTATAAACTTATTACGTAGCTATAGCTATAGCTGCTTAAAAATTAAGTAGGTATATGTTTCGAATAAAACATACCCATTGTTAGACTTCAAAAAGTTCTTATATATGTATTAAGGATGCTAAAGTTTCTGATCGCAGTCTATTTCTCATTTGGCTTTTGGTTAAATTTCAAACTGAAAATATTTTTTCCACACTTGATGAAGAGTGGAAAGACCAAACCAATACCAATGAAAATTTATTAATTATAATGTATTGGTTTTAAATGTTTGCTAAATCTTTTTAAATTTCAGCGACAAACTGTTTAAAAATTAATAATATTTTAATCAGAAATAATTTCTTAATCAGGCTTGAGTTCAGTAATTTCAATTCTTATGAATGAAATATTTTTATTAATTAATGTGAGTATCTAAAGAATAGAAGAAAAATTAAACTAGACACTATTAGCTGGGGGAAATACCGATATTTTTCTGTGCAGCCACGCACTTCATCAGCACCCATGTCTATCTACTGGGGTAGAGATTATTATTAACATCAGCTATTAAACTTAAATTTCTATGAAATGGAATATGAGAATTGATTGTGTATACAATTATTGATTTGCCTTTGGCAAACACATTTGTAAGTATCACTATTTATTTTCTGTTTTTCCATTTTCTATTTAGGTTAGCACGAAGTTATATCACTCTACCTATGTATGTTTAACTATTCTTACTTATCTTTTACGATCATCACATTAATTATTTTTACTTATTCGATGCACCATCGGTACATACATATAAGTATTATTGTAGTGGCTTTATGTTACTTTGTTTTTGCTTTCTACAGTTGACTTAGCTTTCCAGCATTCTGAAGCAGTTCTGGCCAAGTGAACAGTGATCGCCAAGTGAACATATTTTTGTCACGTGCCCATGATGAATTAAATGAGACATTATTAGATTTAATTGAACTATAGTGAATTTTAATCAGAAATAATTTCTTAATCAGGCTTGAGTTCAGTAATTTCAATTCTTATGAATGAAATATTTTTATTAATTAATGTGAGTATCTAAAGAATAGAAGAAAAATTAAACTAGACACTATTAGCTGGGGGAAATACCGATATTTTTCTGTGCAGCCACGCACTTCATCAGCACCCATGTCTATCTACTGGGGTAGAGATTATTATTAACATCAGCTATTAAACTTAAATTTCTATGAAATGGAATATGTAGATAGACATGGGTGCTGATGAAGTGCGTGGCTGCACAGAAAAATATCGGTATTTCCCCCAGCTAATAGTGTCTAGTTTAATTTTTCTTCTATTTTTTAGATACTCACATTAATTAATAAAAATATTTCATTCATAAGAATTGAAATTACTGAACTCAAGCCTGATTAAGAAATTATTTCTGATTAAAATTCACTATAGTTCAATTAAATCTAATAATGTCTCATTTAATTCATCATGGGCACGTAACAAAAATATGTTCACTTGGCGATCACTGTTCACTTGGCCAGAACTGCTTCAGAATGCTGGAAAGCTAAGTCAACTGTAGAAAGCAAAAACAAAGTAACATAAAGCCACTACAATAATACTTATATGTATGTACCGATGGTGCATCGAATAAGTAAAAATAATTAATGTGATGATCGTAAAAGATAAGTAAGAATAGTTAAACATACATAGGTAGAGTGATATAACTTCGTGCTAACCTAAATAGAAAATGGAAAAACAGAAAATGAATAGTGATACTTACAAATGTGTTTGCTAAAGGCAAATCAATAATTGTATACACAATCAATTCTCATATTCCATTTCATAGAAATTTAAGTTTAATAGCTGATGTTAATAATAATCTCTACCCCAGTAGATAGACATGGGTGCTGATGAAGTGCGTGGCTGCACAGAAAAATATCGGTATTTCCCCCAGCTAATAGTGTCTAGTTTAATTTTTCTTCTATTCTTTAGATACTCACATTAATTAATAAAAATATTTCATTCATAAGAATTGAAATTACTGAACTCAAGCCTGATTAAGAAATTATTTCTGATTAAAATTCACTATAGTTCAATTAAATCTAATAATGTCTCAATTAATAATATTAAAAAAATTAATAAGGGTTTTCATGAGAACTTGTTAAACTGCCATTTATGCAATTGGGCAAACTTGCGAGACCTGTTTCATTAAGCCCGTTTTGAACTTTGGCGCAAACAGTTTATGTAATTTACATAGTTTGTTACAGCAACAATGAAATGCATATAGACAACGCTAAACTATCAGCAAATAAATTTCATGATCATATAAAAAATATCGGCACCAATGTTGAATTAAAACGAAAATTTCCTTAAAACTAAGTACTCCTACCTCTTCAGGTTACTTTTCGACATAAATATCATTTATTATTTTAAGAAGATAACAAACAAGTAAGAGTGCTATATTCGGCTGTGCCGAATCTTATATACCCGTTACCAACGTACGTACATACATATATATAGTATACAGACACATACATTAATATTTGTTTTGTGAAAAATGTATCATTTTTTTAAAGTTTCCATCTTTGGAGCTGTAATTTTCTTTCAGAAGCATAAAATATATTTAATTTATAAAGAAAAAGAAAAAAATTTTTAGACCTATTTAATTTTACATAATACAAAAAGTGTGAGTTTTCCAACCCTGGAGTCATAATTTTGGATTTGTTTGATTATTGATACCAATCTAGTTCTTTAAAAAATACATAAAATATGTTAAGTGAAAAAAGCAAAAACGAAATAAGGAAAAACTTAAGGTCAGATTTTGTAAATTCAAACGATTTTTTCGTTTTGAAATTTGTATGGAAAAAATATTTTTTGAAAAGAATTTTCGTTATTTTTCATACAAATTTGAAACGTTTAGAAACAAAATTTTTTACAAAATCTGCTTATTAGTTTCATTTAATTCCTTTAATATTAAAAACTTCAGTAAAGTGCGACTTTGAATCGCGCACGAAAGGTAGGCTTTATTGAAGTTTTTTTTTTCAGTTTAAACGATTTTTTCAGTTTTGTCGCTTTTTAGGGTTCCGTACACCAAAGGTGAAAATGGAACCCTATTGTTTTCGCTACGCTGTCCGTCTGTCCGTCACAGGGTATTTTCTCGAGAACCTTAAGAGGTACGGACCTGAAATTTGTACATACTGTGTAGACCCTTGGCCGCTACAACAACAAATACATGAGAGTTGGAAATTAAAGGGTGTGCCAAAACGAGCAACGAAAAATTTTAAAATCCCATGTAATATACATACAATTGTATGTATATGCACTTTAAATTTGTAAAGTTAGTGTATTTTTATACAGACTACAATAATTAACACTAAAATTTAAAAAATTTTAATTAAAGGGTGTACCATCAGTTAATGTAATTTCGACTATGTAATTTTGATAACTTGCTGTATCTTGGAAACCGTAAGAGCAAACTTCTTGAAATTTTCAAAAACGGTAAAACAAAAAAATCTCAAAATTATAAAATCGCCAAACCAAAAAAAATCGCCAAAATCAAAAAAAAAATCGCCAAAACGAAAAAAAGCACCAAATTAAAAAAAATTTCTAAATCGAAAATAAATCGCGGAAAACCGGAAAAATCGCCAAAACAAAAAAATCGCCAAAATGAAAAAAATCGCCAAAATGAAAAAATCGCCAAAATTAAAAAAATCGCAAATATGAAAAAAATTGCCAAAATGGAAAAAAAATCGCCAAATTGAAAAAAATCGCATAAATGAAAAAAATCGCCAAAATGAAAAAAATCACTAAAACGAGAAAACGTACGGAACCCTTCGTGCGCGAGTCAAAGTCGCACTTTACTGAATTTATTTCTCGTTTTAGCGATTTTTTTCTGTTTTTGGGGTTTTTTTTATTTTGGTGATTTTTTTCTGTTATTGGGATTTTCTTCATTTTGTAGATTTTTCTCATTTTGACGATTTTTTTTTCATTTTTGCGATTTTTTTCTGTTTTTGGATTTTTTTTATTTAGGAGTTTTTTTTTTCTTCTTTTTTAATTTTGACGACTTTTTTCTGTTTTTTTGGGTTTTTTTTCGTTTTGGCGATTTTTTTCATTTTGGCGATTTTATTTCATTTTGGCGATTTTTTTTTATTTAAGCAATTTTTCCGGTTTATCGCGATTTAATTTAGTCCTAGAAATTTTTTTTAATATGGCGATTTTTTTTCTGTTTTTGGGTTTTTTTTTCATTATGGCGTTTTTTCCTGCTTTGGGGTTTTTTTTTATTTAGGCGATTTTTTTCTCTTTTGTGGGGTTTTTTAATTTTGGCGATTTATTTTCATTTTGTTGTTTTTTTTCCTGTTTTGGGTTTTTTTTCATTTTGGCGATTTTTTCATGTTTTTTTGGGGTATTTTTCGTTTTGGCGATTTTTTTTGTTTTTCGCGATTTTTTTCGGTTTGGCGATTTTATAATTCCTTGGTTTTTTAGTTTTACCGTTTGTGAAAATTTCAAGAGTTTTGCTTTTACGGTTTCCAAGATACAGCAAGTTGTCAAAATTGCATAGTCAAAATTGCATTAACTGATGGAACACCCTTTAATTTAAATTTTTTGAAATTTTAGTGTTGATTTTTGTAGTCTGTATAAAAATACACTAACCTTACAAATTTCAAGTGTATATACATATAATTGTATGTATATTACATGGGATTTTAGAATTTTTCGTTGCTCGTTTTGGAACGCCCTTTAATTTCCAATTCTCATGTATTTGTTGTTGTAGCGGCCAAAGGTTGACACACTGTGTCCAAATTTCAGGTCTGTAGCTCTTACGGTTCTCGAGAAAATACTAATATAGTTTTAGACATAGTTAATTTTACATAACACAAAAAGTTAAACTTTTCCAACCCTGGAAACGTCTTTTTAATTTTTTTTATATTTTTTTAATTTAAAATACCAATTTTAGTCGTACTGAAGTGTAAAATAAATTTATTTATTAAAAAAAAATAAAAATTTGTTTTCGGTAGTTACTTTTATATGGCAAAATATACTTTACGTTTTCCAGCTCTGCAATCGTCCGCCCGATTTTGCTGAATTTCAATACCAATCTAAGTTGGACCATTTCTGATACATCAGTCCAAGAACGAAGTCTCTAGCTTTTCTGGTAGCTTCGGAAAACCGATTTCACGTACACCGGACGGACGGACGGACAGACGGACATCGCTTATTCGTCATCGCTATTCATAAGGACCCAGAATATATATATTTTTTTGGTCGCAAATTAAAATTATGGAAATTACACACGGAATGACAAACCTATATATACCCTTTTCCATTTTTGGTAAAGGGTATAAAAACGAAAATACATACATAAAACTTAAGAATTAATTGAAGTTATTAGTTGAAATATATCCGAAATTTTATAAAATCATCTCGACATGAGCTGTTGCATAAAAAATTCATTAACATATTAATTTTGAAAAATCGTCAATGTCTCTAGGCAAACATTAATCAGACGCAGTTACTTTTCGCCGTCATAACCGAAACGTAAAAATACAAAAAGATTAGTTGTTATTGCAATAAGAAAATTTTCCGTATTAATGGACAAAAAGCGCCAGAAAAGGATCGAGAGTGCCACAGTGCCAGTCATGATCCAATAGTGCCAAAAATGGGACAACTGTGCCACATTTCCCATCACTGTATACAACAACAATTATAATGAAGAAGAAACCGTCTTAACTTCTGTATCTCTTCTAACCGTTTGTATGGAATGATGTACTTAAGTATGTATGTATCTCTTATCTTGTATAAATTTTCTTTATATTCTTGTATCTTATTAAACGTAGCCATCATGTTCTTGTGTGGCAGACTATAAAGCAATGGAAGCCCAACAGATAAAAAACAGAACAGAAAACCAGCAGGCTTAAAGCTTTAATATTTAATAGCCACGACTACCAATAACATCATCACAGATACAAAACATAGTTGGATTTTGGATAAAGTATGCACATACATTCATGCATACATAATTATACACATGCGTATATACACAAATTTTTGTGTTGTTTATATACTTACACAACACAGAAAAATTCATACAAAGATATGTGTATACATATCGCTCATTTATTCAATCAACATCATAACTCAAAAAACTCCGTTTGCCAGAAAACGAGTTAGAAATTTTCAATATATACACAACTTAATGAAAAAAAATTTTTTTCTTTTCTTTGAAGAGCTGAGCAAAGATGATATTTGTATGAAATTTTTACACAATATGAAGAACAATATGAGGATTAACCACCTGTTTGTGTAAGACGTTTGAGTTAAAAATCTTGGCGTTTCTGTAGTAGATTAAAGACAAGTTGTACAAGTTTTCTTTAATCTATTACAAAAACGCCAAGATTTCTAACTCAAACGTCTTACACAAACAGGGGGTAACTATTATGCAGCATTGACTCAAAAAGTCCATTTTTTTTTTTAATTATGACGTTCTTTGAGCAAATGAGCAATCTGTACATACATACATACATATGTAAATACCCCCCAAACAAAATGTTTCGACTTTTTCTGAAGTCAGATTTTTCGTACCGAATTCGTTAAGACATTGCGGTAGTTCGTCTGAACTCAGACTTTTCGTTCCGAACTCGTTAAGAAATTTCGGTAGTTTTTCTGAAAAATTTTTTTTAAACATTAACGGCCTGGCTCACGATGTCACGAGAAATCGTTCGATCGACAACTTGTATTGCAAACAACAACAAATTTTCTAAAGTTGTTGTTGTTTGCAATACAAGTTTTCGATCGAACGATGTCTAGTGACATCGTGGGCCAGGCCGTAAAACTTTGATTTTTGAGTACATAAGTAAAAGTCTGTGAAAATTTTTTTTAAATAAATATGTATATATGTTGCTAAAAACAGGATTGTAGCAAATATTAAAAAGTGTGAGTATGTGAAAATTATTTCGACAATAGCAGCAACATAACGGTGAAGCGGTACTCTGCTATAAAAGCAAAAAGAAATCGTACCTACATGTCGTTACGAATTCGTACCGACTTATCGTAACGAATTCGTACCGACATATCGTTACGAAGTCGTGTCAACCATTTCATACAAAAATTTTTACGATTTCGGTAATATTTCGGTTCCGAAATCGAAAGATTTTGTCGACAAGTCGTTACGAATTTTTTATGAATTCGGAGCATTTTCTTTGATAGGTAGCCAGAGGGAAGCTTGAGGTTAAGTGTCCCAAAGTCACCAGTTTTGCCACTATTTTGGTGACTTTTTGGCGAAATGAAGATTTGAAGAACAGTGCCAAACCACTTTTTATAACATTTGTTTTTTTTCATATTTTTATTTATTGTATCTTCAAAAATGAACTAACAATAAGTAATCAAATCTTAAATCTAAATACATATAATTATTAGGCCCGACCAGTGTCGGACATAAACTTAGTGATAGTTATAAATAATACATAACTAGTGATAATCAAAAAGGTAAAAAAAGAAGTATTTTCAATCAGTCCCATCTGCAGTGTTGAGTATAAGAACCCTTTTGTACCTCTTTTATAAGCGGATATGTCCAGTAAAGTTCAAGATATTACGAGCAAGCGGAGCAGGATGTGACTCGAGTTTAGTTAAATATTTGCCTGAGTATTTTGCAATTTCTTCAATCACTAGTGGCATATTTAAATCACGATGTATATTTGATGTACCATGGAGCCGATGTTATTAACCCTAAAATTTTGTTTTGCCTTCGTTGCATTTTCTCAACATTTGAAGCTGAAGCAGTGCCTCATAGCTGAATTCCATAGCACCATATTAATTTCAAAAGCGACTTGTATATCAAAAGTTTGCAGTCTTGACTGAGTGTTGAATTTCTGCCAATGAACCAATATATTTGAGTTAATTTAAGTTTCATTTGAGTTAACTTAGAGTCAATATGATGTTTCCATGTAAGCCTTCGATCAAGGTGTATGCCAAGGTATTTCACTTGAGAATGTTGAGGAATACTTTGATTGTTGATTCGAATGGGAGAACAAGTATCTCTTCTTAGGATAAACGTTATATGGACACACTTGTTCATTTACTCTAATTCTCCATAAGTTCAACCATATTTCAAGCTGGGTAATGTGTGCTTGAAGATTGCGGAATGCCTCATCAGGATTTTTGTGCATACTCATACAGGCTGTATCATCGGCAAATGTAGAAGTATGGATGTTATTGCTCACAGGCATATCACAAGTATATATTAGATACAAAACTGGCCCCAGAATACTACCCTGTAGCACACCGGAAGATATAGATTCGGGAACACTCGTGAACTCTCCTTCCACAGCGGTAAAATTCCTATTAATAATATAACTTTCCAAAAGCTTTTGTTTGTTTATTTGTCTTCAATTTTAAAACTAGGTCTTCGTGCCATACTTTATCGATTGCCTGAGAAACATCAATAAAGAGAGCAGAACAATACTTCTTTTCTTCAAATGTTCTTTTTACAACTTTGACCAATATACGTTTGTTCAATGGTACTATGCTGACTTCTAAACCCAAATTAATGGTCCGGGATGTACCCATTATCAGCTAAAATTTTGGACAATTTAGTCATGAGCAGCTTTTCGAAAAGCTTTGAGATTGTTGATAGTAAGCTTATAGGCCTATATGACTCAGCCATGATAAGATCTTTGCCCGGCTTTTTAATAATGCTTATTTTGGCAAGTTTCCAGTTATGTGGAAAATATTGCATTCGTAAAATGGCATTAAAAATAAATAGCAAGATTCTTATTGGAATATGAGGCAAGATCATCAGCATCTTGTTACTAATGCCATCAATACCTGGAGCTTTCAGCGGCTTGAGTTCAGCAATAATTTTTTGTAGTTCAAGCAACTGAAACCTTAAAGCTGAAGGTCCATGCTATCCGTTCAATGCGTAGTTGCGTTTTATGCATGTATCAAAAGTAGAATCATGGTAATTGTGTGTGGCAAGTTACAGAACAAAACGCAAAGAACGTATAGACTCATAGGACGGATAAAGTAGGTTTACTTTCTACTTTTGTATCCGTCGCATGCATCATTTTCTCTTTTGTAGCCAAATGTTCGTGTTGTGGATTTATATTTTCTATCTTTTTGCATTAAAACAACAAAAATACTTCCGTATAAGACGTGTTGCATGTAACTTGAATTTAGAATCAGAGAGAACAAACAGAAAAGCATACAAAACATATGCGAGAACGGATGGTATGGACCTTCAGCTTAAGGGACGAGGGAAACTACACTCGGTAAATCGGTAACAACCCTACATGGATTGGGAGTGAATACAGATTTTCAATGCTCAGAAAATAAGTTACCTTTCTCACTATCGCTTCTTGCCCACCCTTCCGTCGAAGTACGCAGTGATGATTTAAGATCAACGGGTCTTTTAAGATTTCTAGTAGCGCGCCATAAAGAGTAATTAGATGCTGGCGTTACATCAAGACCTTTTAAATACTTTTCCAGTAATGCAGTTTTTCCGCCGATAGCAGCTCTTTGTGTCGTTTAGTACATTCTTGTTGCCATTCTCTCCTACCTCTCCTTTTTTCACATACAAGACGTTAAATTTCCGTAGAATAAATTTTATTCAAGCCAGTCTGCTGATTGGAGGAAGTGGCATGTTCAGCAGCCTGTTTAATATTTTCGTTAAGATTGGCATTTTTAAATTCAATATCATCAGATGATCTTAGCTGAATATTTTCTACGCAGTGACTGCTAAGATATTTTTTGAAGCCTAGCCAGCTGACCCCATTAATCATTTTCAGATATGAGTTAGTTAAATCACTCTTTAGTCCTAATTTACACTAAGCAAGTCTTATTGCTAAGCTGATTAATTTGTAGGAGAGAGAAACGAGGCGAACATAAACGTTTATTTTCCCCTCGTCTCTCTCTCCTAAAAAACTAATCAGCTTAGCAAGAAGACTTGCTGAGTGTAAATTAGGACTTATTGGGTTGAAAATTGTAGCTATTGTGGGAGAGTGATCGGAGGACAGATCTAGAGAGCCCTCTACGTGAATTGAGTCCCTATGGATATTTTTCGTGACGCCAAAATCTATAGCATTTGGAATTTTCCTTACGTCAGTAGGCCAGTAAGTAGGCTCCCCACTCGAAATGACATCTAAGCCCATTTTTGAAATTGTATTAAGGAATGCTCTACCTCTAGGTGTAGCAAGACGCCCACCCCAGTACGTATGTTTTGCATTGTAGTCACCAGCTGCCACGAAACAAGACCAAGCGATTTCTATAACTTCTCATACTGATCTTCGGTAACTAAAAATCTGGGAGGTGAGTAAATTGATGATTTAACGAAATTCGCACAAAAATTTTCTACGAAAATATTCGTTGCTTGCATATATTCTTCACTAACGTTGTCAAGGATATAGTGCTGAAGTCTTAACTTAATTAAAATTGTTGATCCACCGCATGCCGTCCCTCTCGGGTCCGTTGAATCATATAGGCGCATATTCAGAAATCATTACTAGGTGCTAACTTTTTTAAATACCTATTTAAGTTATTCACAGACCGCTACGTAAGTTTAGACTTAATTATGAGTGAAGCTCTAACTAAATGTTAACTAACTTATACATGTTATACTTATACTTTACATCTCAAAAATTGTTTTTTGATAGTTTGAACAGTTTTTTATTTAATTGCAATTTATATCGATCACAGTTTTATCGACATTTTATTTTCTTATTTCTTTTATCAGCTGGGAGTCGTTACTTCGTTAGTTTAGATTTGTGAATAGAACCTGTAACTATCTGTTAACTATTTTTTAGTATCTGTTTAATAAATTTCGACTTTAGTTACGATTTATGAATATGCGCCATAGAGTGTAACCATTTATTTTAAAGCAGCTTCTTGAAGTCAAGTGATTCCAGAGACCAACATTATATCAATATTTTTTTTTTCATGAGGAAGTGCTAAGGCTCATTTTTATGTTGGCTTTTGCGTTCCACAAACATATTTTTAACGTGTTCATGGCTTGTTGACTAATGCTTGAAGCAGTGTATTATGCATTCTCAGCATTTCTTGCATCATGCTAGTCATTTTTGTTGTAAAGTTGATTATAGTTAGCACCAGATTCTCAATAGTTAGTAGTTAGTTTAAGGCGACTAAAGTTAAAGCTTGAGTTTGCATTCGTTGAAATATTTGGTGGTGGAATATTTTGTGTGGGAATAGAATTAGTATTAGCAGCATCGGCATGCGATACACGTGAAGTAACTGGTTGGCTAGTTTGAGGAAAAGTGGCGGAGCAAGCGTTTGCATTGAGCTGGAGCTAATTTAGGTTTTTGAACCATAGCCTGTTTAACGAAAGAATATACAGGTCATTCTCTGTAGTTACCGGCGTGATTACCTCTACAATTACTGCATTTTTTTCTGCTTGACCTTTTGGCTTAGTACAGGTAGCAGTATCATGTAATTCACCGCAGATAACACAAACTGTAGGTAATTTGCAGTAAGCTTTTGTATGGCCATATTATTGGAATTATGGCTAAGTACGGGACCAGTAGATAGGTAATGGAGGATGCAAATATCTATCTCTTTCTAACACTATATCTATCTCTCTCTATCTTTGTCTGTTGTGGAAGGTCATGGTTTGTGACGTCAGATATGAGTATGTATGTGTGTAATTGAGAGAGAGGGGGCGTTGACTTTAATATTTGTAGTTTTTGAGAGAGATGGAGGTGTTGGCCTATAATTTCTGATATCCCATGATTAGGGATTTAGAGGATTGGTATTTGGTATTAATAAATATTGTGATCATGAAATTTGGTTCTCTAGTTTAATATTTATCTCATGATTAGGGATTTAGAGGTTTGTCATTGCCTGCCTATCAATAATATGTTGACCACTGTAGTTTTTTTTTTGTTTGTTGTTGGATAAATGTACATATGTTTGCTTGTATCAGAGGGGTTTGTTCTTCAGTTGGGATATATGCTCCCTCAGCTACTACAAAAAATTATGTAGTGGGTGTGTACATTTTTTAGTGTTGGATCTATGTGTGCTCGTATCAGAGGGGTATGGATATAGTGTTAGAAAGAGATGGATTTTGCGGTAACTTATCCATAATTGATAGCTTTTAGTTGTATGTGTACATATTTTATATTTTTAATATTCTATGTATTGGTGTATGCATGGGAATGTTATAGAGGGATAATTTTTTTCTCGTGCTGGAATTGATGTTGCCCAAGCAAAAAATTTGTATGCTGCTGTATTCATTGATCTACATACTTAGTCCCCGTTCACGCTACGCAAGTGTTATTGCTAAGCTTATCACTTTTTATTCTTTGAACTTTCATCGACGCCCTCACAAAACAAAACGTATTGCCAGCACATGTATAGTGTGAACTGGGACTTCTATCATTTGTTCTTTTTCGCGTTTGATGTAGTTGAATTGCTTGGGTGGTAATTGTATACATGTAGGTATGTATGTATGTAAGTAAGCATGCATGTGTATCGATTTGTAAATTCGTGTGCGTAGTTCAATGATTTTTGGGGATCATAGAAACTGTTTAGCTTGTTGGAATATCTGTTCTCCTAGTTGGAATTTGTTTGCTGATGCTGATTGCTTCTACTGTTGTTATTTTTTTCTTCGTCTTCTATTACTCTGAGTGGTATGTATGTATGTACGTACATTCGTATGCGTACTTGACAATTTTTGATTTTATGCATATACAAACATACATATGTACATACTTATGCAAATGTGCTGATATTGCTTTTTCCCGTTTTACAGTATCCAAGGGAACTTTTTTATTCTTTTGTTTTTATCGTTCCTGCTATGTCCATTGGATACTTTTTTATGTTATTGTTTTTTTTTCTAATACGCATGTACATACATGTGCGTGTATATTTTGCTTTGCAAATTTAAGCTGGCTCGATCTTGTTAGAATTGAATGTTTTGCAAATTCAGCGATTTGTTTCTATGTAGGTACTACATACATACATACATATTTATGTACATACATACATATATAGAATAACGCATAAAGTAAAAAATGAAAATAAAAAATATGGGATCACAGCACATTTTATTATGATACAAGACATACATACATATATATACTCCCAGACCAATTTATGTGCGATCATGTATGTGTAAGTATGTTTTACTTGTTCAATAGTTTTGACTTGAAGAAGTGTCGTCATAGCTTTTGCGATTATATGCCACTTTTGTTGGGGAAGGTTATGGTTTTTAGGTTTCTGTGCAAAGTGAAGCTACATACATACATATCTACATAATACATGCATATGTACGTATGTATATATCTGCTATTCTTCTGTTCTTATTTGCTCTTTCATAGGTTTCGCGATTGCTTGACTCTTTTTGTTGGGGAAGGTTAGGGTTTTCCGTTTGTTGTGCAAAGTTTAGTAATATAAAACAATTTAAAAAATTCAAGAATGAATGTTTTTCGCATTATTATACAATTTTTTATTTTGTATACCATAACATCCTATTGGTTTGAAATTAAAAAAGTTTTAAACATTTTTTGATTTTGTTGTAATATTTATTTATTTTTTTAATAATGTTTTATAATACAAGCATCACATTTATATTGCAATATAAAAATTTATCATTAACATTTTATTTATACTTTTATTAATTTTTAATATTAAAAATAAACGTATATGAATTAATTATATTTATTACATTGATTTTTCTTATTTTAAATATCATACATCTGCACGTGTCTGGTCCTTCTATACAATCTGAGCAGTGCCAAGGACAACAAGAAAAGTGTTCTGCATCATTATTATCCTCCACACCAAAGTCTTCGTTTTCTTTAAGCATGTGAAGAAAACATAGTAGTGCATCCTTATGTTCGTGCATTAACCATCCTTCATATTCCTCAAGAAATTGTTCTACTGTAGATTTCATTGTCAAGTTCTTAACGTGTTGAATGGCTATTTGATATTGTATTAAAATTTTAATTTCATAATGATACACACAAATTTTTGATTGGAATTGCTGTTTTCTCTCTCTATCTCTCTCTCTCCCTCTCTCTACGAATATTCCACATATAGACATATTCACTATTTCACAGCAAATATTTTCATGTAGGCTTCTTAGACTCATCGAATCTACATTTAATATCAATTCAATTCAAATACTCAAAGACATTAAACATAAAATCATTATGGAATCGTTAAATTTAATTAAAAAATTCAGTTCATTAAATAACAAGTCCTTGATACATCTAAAGGACTTAGATGTTTCAAGGAAATATAGAGTGGTGTCGGCGCAAAGGACAACGACAAAATATGGTCCAACAGTAATAATTGAGATGGAGGACCACTTCATGTTCCTACCAAATAGGTATAACACTCTTACCGATGAGGAGCTCACGCACCTCTCAGATGGCACATTCCGGGTGCAGAGGCAAGGAGAACGGAATTTGCGTCTCGATAAGGAGGAGGATGTGGAGGAGTTTTTAATTCCCAATGCCCAATACACCATTTGGCAGTAATATAAATTTTTTTTTTTTTAGATATATATTTTGCAAGAATAAAACAAAATTTTATATAAATGATGGAATTTTAAATTTAATTTTTTTTATTTAATTCATAAAGAAATTGAAGGCATAAATGACCACAATTAAATGTATTAAACTTCTGATATTGATTATAGTTGTATCTTATATTTTTACCCAGATATTTGATTACTTCTGCAGGAGGTTGTAAGTTTCCAAAACTATCGAAATATTCTATTTCTTTGTTGTTTTTAAAATATGCTACCCAATGTGTACCGAGTCCTGTTGACATATCTAAATTGATTATTCCACATTTCTTTCTCCTCGGACGTTTTGGTAGAGTGTTCAGCATATAAACTCCTCTAAAGTATGGAATTTTTGATGAAAAATTTTGTAGATCAACATCCGTTAATGGTCTAGTGGGTAGCATTTGTATTAGTTTTTTGAGTTCTCTTTACAAATCAAACTATAACCTTTTTTATAGGGTTTGAGAAAAAGTCCTTCGCCTACCGCTATAGATTCTATCGCTCTATTATGTCTAGCTGCTTCCTCAAGTTGTCATTTTGCATTTTTTGTTGCATTTACAGTCTTTGCTATAGCAGCACCTCCAGTAGCTAAACTACCAATTGCACCCAGAGCAGGTAATATTGGAATTAATGGTAGAAAACCACCAATTTTTGGAACACGTATTATACGTGGTGCAATAATTTGTGATTTTTTCCCCTTCAAAGAACTGTTAATAGTTTTTCGTGCAATTCTAATGGCTGTGTTAATATCCAACGGTTTTTCCTTCTTCAACATTTTTGATAGTAGTATGTTTACGTTCCCTCTGGACCACTTTTTCCATACAAAATGTTGGCTCATGCCGACCAGTGTTACCACCCATGAAATTTAGTGGATGTGGGTCGGGTGTTGGTCAGTGTTACCACCGTGCAAAGGAAAAAAAAAAAAAAAAAAAATGTGCATACCTTAACCCTTTAACGGTCGATGGGGTTAAATTCGACCCCATGATATTTTATGTTATGAGACGACAGCGTGTTCGGTTTTGCTTAAAGTGTATGAGGCGACAGCGTGTTCGGTTTTGCTTAAAGTGAAGTCGTGGTGGATGTTATTTTTGTTGAAGTGAAGTCGTAACATTTAATGTGTTCGTTAGAGGGTTAATACAATATGAATTAGACTACATTAGGGCGGTTTACGAAAGTCTGTGATTTTTTGCTAGTATTTAATAAATAAAATTCATTTACTGCGGTATATATTAATCTCCCTAATACTACTCGTATTTGTTATCAGTATAAAATGTTAACCACATTATTTAAAAACAAAACACTAGTATTTAATAAATAAAATTCATTTACTGCGGTATATAATAACATCCCTAATACTATTCGTATTTGATATCAGTATAAAATGTTAACCACATTATTTAATTAAGTGTGTGGGTAATAAAATAAAATCAAATTAATAAAATATATTCATTGTTGTACTAAACTCTAAGGTGTGATTATACTTTTTGTTATTTATTAACAAAAAAAAAAAAAAAAAAAAAAAAAAAAAAAATAATAAAAAATTAATAAAATAAATTAAATTAAAATGGGTGGCAAATTTATTTGTGATATTTGTGCAAAAGCATACAAGCTGAATTCATCATTAAGAAGACATTATCGACTACATCACGAAGAACCATCGTCTTCGATTAAATGTATTCCATGTAGCAGATATTTCTCAGATCAGTCGAGTTACAAGATTCATCTTCTACAACATTCTAAGACTGGAGAAGGAGAAAGTAATAATATTAATTGTCTCGATTGTAATCAATATGTTGCTAAGTCCAATTGGTGCTATCATGTAAGAACAAATAAACACAAAATTAATTGTGCTAAGAAATCTAATGATGATAGTGACATTGATGAAATAGTACATGACAAATCAGTATTTAACAATCGCATTATAACATATTTAATTAAGAACAATAACAAATCGGATCTAATACCAGAGAATTTTTTATCGGGTATAAAATATAAAGTGGTTGAACTGTTACGGAATATGACACAAAAATTTATTAGCATAAAATTTAATCTTGAAATATTTTGTGAATACATGTTGGTTAAGGAAGAAGAAGAATCGTGTACCATTGAAATAAAGTCACATCAAAGCAAAATGACTGTAATAAACTGCTCATCGTCAACGGTAGAAGAGTCTAGAAATATTTATAATGCACACTGTGAAGAGATTGTGAGAAAGATGAGTGAATTTCAAGAGCGTGATAGCGGATGGGCATTAACAGAAATATTGCGTTTAGAAATAAACATTAATCAATATAAATGCATGAAGGGATCATCGTATATTGCTCTAACATCGGCAATACAGAGAAAACATGCATGTATCAATGTCCAAAATAATGATGAATATTGTTTCAAGTGGGCCATAATATCAGCCTTATTTCCAGTCGATGATCATTCAAATCGATGCACATCCTATAAAGTTATAAATATTGAAGATGACATTATAACGTTGGAAAACAATATTGTTATAAATTTTAAAAGTCTAAACTTTCCGCTATCAACACATAAAATTAAGATCTTTGAAATCAACAATCCAGAAATTAGTGTGAATGTATTTGGTTTGGATGATAAGGATGATATAATCGGACCCTACTATTTTACTTCAAAAGAAAAGGATAGACACATTAACTTGTTATTATTGGAAGATGGTGTGAAATTTCACTACGTATGGATTAAAAATATTTCAAGGTATATCTCAACTTAAAATTTTTACATTTCACACTTAATAATAATAGTTTTTTAACTTTTTAATTTTAGATTAATAAGGAGCCAACTGACAAGACATCGTAGATGTTTGTATTTATGCAATACATGTTTAAATCATTTTCAATCGGAATCTTTACTATTAAAACACAAAGAAGAGTGTAATAAAATTATAACTAGACTACCGACCCTAGTCAACAATATTGTGAGTTTTAAAAACTATAAAAAGCAAATGGATGTGCCTTTTGTAGTTTATGCGGATTTTGAGTGTATTTTACAATCAATTGATATTCAAAATTCAGTAAATGTAAAGTCCACACAAAGGCACAATCCAGTTGCTTATAGCTATTATATAAAATGTTCTTATAATAGTGCGTTAGATATATTTAGAATTTATAGTGGGGATAACCCATCAAGTCACTTTTTTTCAAATTTAGTCAAGGATTGTCTAGATATATATCATAATTATTTAAGTATAGTAAAACCAATGACAGTCCTAACATCCCTTCAACAACTAAAACAAAAAGAGGATAGAATATGTCACATTTGTACAAAGTTTTTATCTGCTGTAGATCGGGTAGCTGATCATTGTCACTTAACCGGCGAATATAGAGGACCGGCACATGTCAGTTGCAATCTAGAATATCAAATTGCAAAATTCATTCCCATATTTTTTCACAATCTTTCGTCATATGACTGTCATTTGTTTGTTAGAGAACTTTCATCGATTGAAGGCGATATAAATATAATTCCTATAAACAAAGAGTTATATATATCGATATCGAAAAGAATTGCCGTCGATGAAAGAAGTACTATTGAACTGCGTTTTCTAGATTCTTGTCGGTTTATGCCATCAAGTTTAGAAAAACTGGCAGGATACTTATCTGATGATGATCTGACGACCGTAAGATCTATTTTCCCTACACCAAATGAATTCGGTTTAATGAAACGCAAAGGTGTTTTTCCCTATGACTATCTAGATTCAGAGATTCGTCTTGAAGAGACAGAGCTACCACCCCGCTCATGCTTTTATAATAAACTTACGAATGAGTTGTGCAGTGAGGATGATTATGAACATGCTGAAAAAGTTTGGAATACGTTTAAATGCAACACACTCTTAGATTATCTTCTATTATATTTGAAAGTAGATGTTATGCTGCTGTGTGATGTTTTCGAAAATTTCCGTAAAGTTTGTAAAACCATTTATAATTTAGATCCTTGTCAATATTATACTACCCCAGGATTGTCCTGGGATGCTATGTTAAAAACAACTGAAATAGAATTGGAATTGTTGACCGATATTAATATGTACAATTTCGTTGCACGAGGTATTAGGGGGGGTATTGTACAATGTAGTAAACGGCATGCGATAGCCAACAATAAATATATTACTGATTATAATTATACAAAAGAGAATCAAAATTATATAATGTATTTTGATGTGAATAACTTATATGGATACGCAATGTCACAATATCTTCCCTTTAAAAATTTCGAATGGGTTGAAAACTGCGAAGACTTTAATGTAAACATTATAGCAGAAGATTCCGAATTTGGTTACATCTTAGAGGTAGATTTGGACTATCCAACCGCATTGCATGATTACCATAACGATTTTCCATTTTGTGCAGAAAACAAGAAAACTGAAAGCATGAAGCAAAGAAAATTAGTAACAGATTTAAACAATAAAAGCAATTATATAATACACTATCGCAATCTGCAACAATGCATTCGAAATGGTTTAATTCTGAGAAAAATTCATAGGATTCTTAAATTTAAGCAATCTAATTGGTTGAAAAAATATATTGATGAAAATAACTATCACAGAACATTGGCTAAAAACACATTTGAACAAAACTTTTTTAAATTGCTCAATAATGCTGTATATGGGAAGACTATGGAAAATGTTGACAAGAGAAAAGATGTTAAAATAGTATGTGAATGGGAAAATAGAGGTAAGCGATTAGGAGCTAGATCTCTTATTGCTAAACCCAACTTCCACAGTTGTCTCAAAATTCACGATGAAATGGTTGTCATTGAAATGAAAAGAGTACGAACGGAATACAACAAACCTATTTATGTAGGTTTTTCTGTTTTAGAACTATCGAAATGGAAAATGTATAATTTCCATTACGAGTATATGAAACCAAAATACTTTGAAAATATTAATCTCTGCTATATGGATACGGATTCATTTATTTATGATGTCACAACAAATGACATATACGATGATATTCGAAATGATCTCCCAATACATTTCGATACATCTGCATATCCAAAAGAAAATGTCTATCATTTTCCACTGATAAATAAAAAGGTTTTGGGCATGATGAAGGATGAATGTAATGGAAAAATAATTAGAGAGTTCATTGGTTTACGTGCTAAAAGGTATTCTTTAAAAATAGATAAGGTAGATCAAGAAATTAAGAAAATTAAAGGTGTTAAGAGTAGTGTAACAGCTAGATTAAACATTAATGATTTCAAAAAATGTTTGCTGGAGAAAAAGTTGTATTATGATTCTATGTATGTATTTAGATCAAAGATTCATGAAATATATACTCAACACATTAGTAAATTAGCATTAAGTTATTTAGATGATAAGCGATTTATTAGAGATAATAGTATTAATACTTATGCATGGGGACATTATGCAATAAATAGTCAACAACCATCATCATCATATCCCAATGAAAATGCATTAACATCATCTTCAAGTGATAATATTGTACAATAGTATTAAGTGATTTTAGATTATAAGTGAATATATATATATATATATATATATATATATATATATATATATATATATATATATAACGTTAAAAAACAATAAATAAATAAATAAATAAAGAATATCATTAAAATATTTTAGTTTGTTTTTATTTTAAACTATAGTTATCTATTGAATAGGAATTTTAAACACAAGTAACCACAATTTGTTTTTGTGTGAATAAAAATTAATCGTGCTTGTTCTTAACCTTACTCAACTAAGTTGATATAAAATTTAATCGTTTAGAAATAAAAAAAATCAAAACAAAACTTTTTTATATATTATTTTATTTTTTTTGAGAATTTTATAATAATATAATAAAAATAAATCTCATATTGAAGTATATATATAATATTATTGAAGTTCATCTTTATTAATCCAAGAATTATGTTGATTGGAAAATCCCAACCATTTTACGTACGCCTGGTGCCCCTTAGTTTTAATCACATTTTCAATCAAGTATGTATTTGGAAAATGTGTCTTTAATAGTTCATGTTCATAGAATCCACCAACAATCGGATTCCTTTGATAGTCTTCCAATAAATAAGTAATGGGGTTTGTGTTCTGTAAAGTACGAATTTTAAAAATTTCAGTTGTCCAGTTTGGAGTATATCCTTTTGAAAAAATATGTTTATATTTGCTAATTCGAACGTAATCTCCAACTTTTAGTTTACCAAATTTAAATATTTTGGGATGATTATAAACTTGTTTTAGTATAGAACTTTCATTTTCTGTGTTAACAGACTTTGGTGTCATTCCAATTGTTCTATGCTTTTTATTATTATATTGATTAATTAAATCCTTACATATATGTATCCATTGATAATTTCCTTGTAGACTAAAATTTTTCCACATCATTCCTTTTAGAGTTCTATTAAATCGTTCTACAATAGACGCTTTCATGATACTATATGTAGAATAGTGGTTGATATTATGTTTTTTCATCAAGTTTTGAAATATTTTATTATAGAACTCTTTACCATTATCGGTTTGCAAGTTTTTTGGAATTCTCTTTAGCGAAAAAATAGATTGTATAGCATTGGTTATATCTTCACTACTTTTAGATTTTACGGGTACAGCCCAAGCAAACTTTGAAAATGTATCTATAACTGTTAAAATAAATCTATAGCCTTTGTTATATTTTGAGTAAGCACCCATTTCAACAAGATCTGCTTGCCAAAGATCATCAATTCCCTTGACCACCACTCGACGTCGAATGAAATTTCTACGTGCTTGCTTGTGAAGCTCCTGAACCACTTCTTGTCGCTCCATTTCTAACGTCTATCTTACAGATTACATCAATTTAAATGCTGTTGATATTGAATTTAAATCAAAAACGATTTATATATCTATCTTTAAATGCTTTGTAATGAGCTTCGTTTTTTCATTTAGACGTTCTTCAACTGAATCAATTTTGTAATTAAATAATGATGTCATTTCTTTTAGTGATTGATTGAGATTATTTGGTATTATACTTTGATCATGTATTAATTTACTTAAACGTGTTTCTACATTATCAAATTTTTCTGTAGTCAACACGTTTTGTTGATGTATTATTTCGTTAAAACGATCCTCCATTCCCTTAATTCTCTCCATATACATTGTATCCAGTTGTTTCTTTATTTCACTTAAATAAGTTTTCATATAAATTTTGTTTACGGCATCGTTTTCCAATACAGGACTAGCAATATTTTTTATTCTCCGCAAGTTAAAGTTGAAATTACGATCACTATCCAAATGAATCTTGAAATGTTGATTTTGATATCTTGCAGATTTTTCAATATAATGTCCAAACTTATCGATAGGCATTTTATGAATATGAATTGTTTGTACATTTTTAAGTCTATTTATATAATAATTTTTGCTTCTCTCAATTCCTCAATAATTGATACAATTTCATTATTATGATTTGAGTGACCAGCTGTTGTTGATGAAATCAAAAGACGCAATCTATCAACCAATTCATTAGGATCATCCCAATAAACATAATTATGCTTTTTTCTATTCAATTTCATTAAACCTTTTCCCTCATGAATTTTCTGTTGTTGTTTAAATAGGTTTTTAATAATCGTTGTATATTTAATTGAACGATTTCCTTTAATTTGACCATTAATACTGTTATTTCGTTTATGGACATTAGTCATCTCCAATATTTGTTTATAATTATTTAAATCTGTTTTATTATAATTGCTTGGTTTCTTATAAACTAACAATTCATATAAGCCTGATGTGAAGGGCCATTTTAAATTACCTACAGTAATATTGATTGAATTGAAAGCGATGGGTTCATTACCCAGTCTCCATATTTGATTTTTATCCTTATGAGGACCATAGGTTTTATCATATATATTTAAGTTAACTTTTGATAAATTATATTGAACACTTTCATTGGGATGTATTGCAATGGTGTTATCATCATCATTGCTATCATCCTCATTATCAACATTATCATTATTATCATCATCATAATCATCATGATCATCATCATGATCATTTTCATCATCAAATGATTGAAACGTGTTTGAACTTTTCTCGATTTTCTTGTTATTAGAGCTTGGAGAAAACGTGTTATAATCAAGCTTACTCTTTTTATATGGTGTACTGAAGGCAACTTTATTATTCTCAAGATCATGTTTAAAAGAGTTATCCGGATAATTTTCATGTTTTATAATGTTATTATTATTATTATTATTATTATTATTAGTTGATTGAACTAATTCTTTTAATGGTTTTGATATTGGTTTCAATGTCTTTTCCAACAATTCATCATTTGCAATTTCTCCAAGCAAAATATTCTTATATTTCTTTTTTAAAATATTTCGAGTTTTAATAAGATTATTAACTAGATTTGTGTTCATATTTATAGGTTGAATTAGAAACAGATTCAAAACAGATCAGTTTAGCAGTTTAACAGTTTAGCAGTATAGCAGTATAGCAGTATAGCAGTATAGCAGTTTAGCAGTTAGCAGTTTAATAGTTGAGAAGCTGTTAGTTTAATAATTAATCTTGTACTGATTTTAAAATATCTGTAATGTTTCTTTTATAGCTTTATAAATATATCGAAACCTTTTCTATATCGACCATTATTCATAGGATCATCTTTGTTAATAACTAGAAAACCATATTTTTCTTTCCAACACTCGGTACATAACTCATGAAATGTTTTCAAAGTCATATCAGAACCAACATGATCATTGTAAATATGCTTAATATTCATTGCATCCTGTTTGAAAATTATAATCATATTAGCATTATCGCGAATCAAGTGTTTTGGTATACGTGTATATGTTTGACATAAATAAAAACTATCAATATCTTTATGACGACCCATACAGAAGTAGGCACGTACATGATTTTGTTTCTCACAAGCTATATCGTCGAATATAAATACTGAATTTGGTTTAACTTCGTCTGGCGATAGAACATCATCATTATTGGAAAATGATGAAAAATTTATCTCCTTAATGGGTTTAATTAGACTTTCTAAGTACTTATATTTCGGTTGTTGTGTTGATTTTGAATATAAGTAAATATTTTTAAATTTCAATCCATGAGGACTTTCAATAAGACTGATCATAACATTTGTTTTTCCGCAATTTGATGGACCCACAATAAGAGCTCGAATAGAATTCGGTAGTAATGAGCTATGACGAATTTTATTTGATGAATCGAACTTTGATTCGATATTCTTTACGTTAATCCTTTTATGTTGTTTAAAAAAGCGCATTCTGAAATCTAATGATAACATAATATATAAACCAGTCTCTTTTATTTGTTTTCAATCAATTTGATTTTAATCTTTAATCGACAAAGTATCAATAGATATGACAATCATTTATAAAAAGATATTCAGTCGTCATCCATACTTCATCGGTAGAGGTTTTCTGAATAAAATAATTAATAAACTTCCTATTGAACTTCATCTACCCGGTTATCAATTTTGCGGACCTGGTACAAAATTAAAGAAACGTTTAGCTAGAGGTGATCAAGGAATCAATCCATTGGATACTGCTTGCAGAGAGCATGATATAGCATACTCAAACAATAAAGATTTAGAGAAAAGACATATTGCTGATAGAATTTTAACTGAAAAGGCTTGGCAAAGGGTCAAAGCAAACGATAGTAGTTTGGGTGAAAAATCAAACGCTTGGTTTGTTGCTACTGCAATGAAAGCAAAAACAAAATTCGGTATGGGTAACGTTATTAGCAAAACTAAAAAGTCGTCTCCACTAAATACCCACAAACTGTTTACACATGCATTGAAAAGTGCAAGAAAGAATATAAAGAAAAGTGAAAACTTGAAAGATGCTATAAAGATTTCACGAAAAGTTGTAAACAATATTTTCAAGGGGAAGAAAAAATCGTTAATAAAAACACCTCGAATAATACCTCTACCTAAATCTGGAGGTTTTCTTCCACTTGCCCCTATATTTGCTGCACTGGGTGCACTTGGTGGTTTAGCTGGTGGTGTATCTGGTATTACAAAAGCAATCAATGCAGTCAAAAATGGAAAGGAACAATTGACTGAAGCAAAACGACATAATAGTACAATAGAAGCCATTGCGATGGGAAAAGGCATGTTCTTAAAACCATATAAAAAAGGACTTGGATTATATTTAAAACCTTATCAAAAAAATTTTTAATGAAGCTACCTGAAAGAGCTCTTTCTGATGTAGACTTGAGAAAATATGCAAAACATATTCCAAATTTTAGAGGTGTGTTTATGTGTAACACCCTTCCAAGCAGCAAACCATTTAAAAAAGAATGTGGAATAATCAATCTGGATACTTCAAAGGGCCCTGGCACACATTGGGTAGCATACTGGAAAAACAACAATCAAATCGAATATTTTGATAGCTTTGGCAATTTGCAACCACCAAAACAATTAATAAAATATTTAGGAAAAAACATAAGTTATAATTATGATAGATATCAAAATTTTAATACAATAAATTGTGGCCATTTATGTTTAAAATTTTTGTTTTCGAAGCTAAACTTAAAAGAAACTATAAATGTTTTTTAATAAAATACATTGATTAAGAATTTCTTTTATTTATAAATAAACATATTATTTCATTTATTAAAAAAATTTCAAAATAAATATAATTAAATAATTTTTCTAATTTCGCTTGTTAGAGGTGAGTATTCGATTAAACGATCATGAATAACTAAACAGTATGCTGATGTATTATCTGGAATTAGTTTGTTTGCTTCAGTATCAAATTCAATTCGTACATCAATAGGTCCAGTTTTAACAGTTTCATTTTGATGTGAAACATCAACAACAATAAGCGGTGCGTAAGACTTGTAATCATTAACATCCAGCAATGGTTCAGGTTCTCGCATGTAAAAGCCTTGTTGAAATTTTGCATACATATTATATAGAACAGAATACTGACCCATTTCGAAACGATTATTTAAATCATCATATGGATATGACTCTGAGTTTAGATATACTTTTAAATTAGAGATATTACAATGGTCAAATATATTTCCTTGTTCTTTACTTTTCTCTTTTTGTAAACCAATTATAAGAAATCGTGGTCTTTCGTTTTGTGGTGAAAGCTTTACATTCCATAAAACCTTTGTACTCTTTGGTAAAACAGGATTTACATGACAGTCCCAACTTCTAAACGCAATTGGTATAGAATGTTTGCTGTTGATTATCTTAAACATTTCCAATTTTGCAAAGTCCGATAGTTGAATGTGTGGCATTTTCCATGTTATATCCAGAATTGTTAACTTCAACTGATCAGTTACATTTGTAGAACAATATGATCTCTCATCGGATGTAGAACGTTGAAGGATAAGCTCATGTTTCGAATTTAATAGTATTTTGTTATAATCTTCAGCAAACCCCATCAACATTTTCAGAGGTATACAACAGCTAAAATGACTTTTTTCTAAAACAAAAGTTTCAGTAAGAGACCAACCAGCGTTTTTTAATACATCACTTTCAGCCTTATTCAATGATACAAAATTTTTCATGGTGGATGAAATTCCAAGTTTACGTGTACGATCAACTTCAAAACCATTAATTTCATAACGAATTTCATCGAACAAATATGAAACAAAGTTGTTTTTTAATTTCACATCTATAGCTGGAACCTCTTTGGTTGCTTCCTTCTTTACTATAAAACCATGAATGTAAATCATACTCTCACTTGGTAAGACAAAGAGATCCTGATTTTGAATTGGTATACGAATTTCATCATTGTTGTTGAATGATTTTAGATATGGAGAGTAACTATGATATTCCCTTTTTACAATACTCTCATCATATATAGGTTTTTGAAGGACATTTAGTATTTCATTCATTGTTGAAGATTAAATCCCAACGATTTTAAGTATTCTATATTATATGATGTTAACGGGTTTTTTTTATTTTTTATACTTTCTCGAATGCGAGTTGATGAGGGATTGAATGGAAATCCTCTTTGCATTACGTTTTTATTGTAAATTATCATTATTCTGGTTTGAAGTGGAGTCTAAGAGTGATTTTTTCTCCTCTAAAATTTATAAGTTCACCGTCTTGATTTAAGATTCTAATCGTTATGTTGTTTATTTGTTGACAGTTGACGGGTAAATAAATAACATTTCGAGGTTTTTCGTTTATTTTATATCCTGGAGGAATATCAAGAGGAAATTCATGAATAGCATGATTCGAAGTATTATTAATAAATGAACCGGTTGTTAAGTTGCTTTCAATGCGTATTGTATTAACATTCGTAATATGTGTAGGTAAATCAGATTCAAATAACTTTGTAGTATTCAATGAATTAACATCTACAATCATCACTTCCAAAGATTTATCATTTTTAAGATTTTGATTAGTATTATAATAGTAAGTTGAATTTACTTCTAGTTTTCTTTTACTAAATCCAAGTAACTTTCCTATACTGTTTGGTTGTGAAAAATCTATATCCATTGATGAGGTTATTTCAGTTTTAAGTGTGTTATTGTTAGCTTCAATTGTTAGAAAAATTGGTTCATCAATATCTTGTAAGCTTGAGTTTAAGAAAAAACCAATATCTTCAAGTTCGTATGAACCAACTGGAATAGTAATAATATGATTTCCTATATGAAACAAATTGTTGTGAACATCTACATTGGGTATGGAATTGAATGTTACAAAATCAATAAGTCCACAAACATATTTTGTAGGGAGTTCAATTGGAGGAAAATATTCTCCAACCAGAGTTGAAGTGTTTCCGCTTAAAGATATTGTTATTGACATTTCGAGTATTCAGAATGAACTGATGTTTGATGATTATTTTACCTGATTTAAGTGTTAAATAATAAATCCAAAAAAAGAAAAAATGTCTTTTATAATTTTATGTTTTCTTTATTAATATTTGATTTAATAAACTTTCTTAAGAGTATTACATTTTTTTGAGCACATATACAATATTTTCTATGATAACAACAAACATTTACAGATTCATCATTTTGATATAATGTTTTTAAATTTGGACAATTTAAATCATCCAGGTTATAAAAATAAATTTTATCCTTAAAAATATTTTGAATCCACTTAATTTTTTCTAATCCTTTAGCATAATAAATATAATTTTTATCTTTAACTTGCGCAATATAATATTCCACAATATTTGTTAAGGATGAATCGCCATCTTTCCATTTTAATCCATGATGATGATTATAAAGCCAATTAATTGAATATTTTTCTTTTGTTGTCAACGATGAATATGGAAAAGGTGGTTTAATAATAAATGTTTGAACTTGTGAGTCGTCAATTGAAATACTCAGTTCTTTTACAATGAATTTATTGTTGAGATAAAAACCTTGTACGTCTACAACTAATATTCTCTCCTCCGACATTGTTTAGTACTAATCAAGTCACAACGACGACTGTAGAACTGTTTATAAAGTCTATGTTTTTAAATTATTATAAAAATTCATTATATATAATGCTTGATCCCAACTGTTATCGATAAGGGAACATTTACAGGTATCAGGTCCACAAGTTGTTTCATCGTTGGACCACACACAATTATTATAATGATATCCAAATTTTGATTTACTTTTCTTATAAAATGCATTATCATCGAATTGAGCTTTTAATTTCTTCAAAATAATCTCATGTTCATACCACAAAAACCTTTCTTCATTCAAGAAGTCATGTACAATTTTCGAATAAAACTGATTATTCATTATTTTTTCTTATTTTTTTATATTAAATAAATCTTCTTAACACATCAACAACAAAGTTTATATTAAGTGGTAGTAGTAAATGTATTTCATCATATTAGTTAATTTATGATATTTCCATATCCAAATCATGTGTATAATCTTGAATGTTGATTAATGTCATATCGGATCGGTATGTAGTATCATCCTCAGAAACCGTCTCAATTTCACCATTACTTAAAATTCTCTCGTATTCAACTTGACGGTATTCGAAACATGAAATATTTAATCGACGTTTCAAGTAATTGCTGTTATATGTACAACGGATTCTCAATTTTATATTATCTTTGTATTGAAGTTGAAAATGTCTATAAAATGGAGCCGAACTTTCAATTATTCCTGCAATATTTTTTTCTTTTTTTACTAAATCTTGCCTAAATGCTTCAATAGCTTGTTCAACAGTAAAAGATTGATTTATAGGTGGTGGTGGTGGGGAGTCTTCTTGTTCTTCGTTTGATTCATATTCTGCTTTTGTTGTTGTTGTTGTTGACTCGATGTTTTTATTTAAATCATTACTATACTTTAAAAGTTTGAAATTTAGTTGTATGCTCACAGTATCATTATTCGGTAATTTTATTGCAAATTCTGTATTTTTAAGTTCATTTTCACTCAAATCAATAGGTAATGAAGCTGAAAACACTTGTATGATATAGATATATGAAAACAATATGATAAAAATATTTTTCATTTTAGTTTTTCTTTTTAATATATATGTTCTTAGGTTAGCGATATATTTTTGAATGAGATGATAAGAATTGTTTCTCATATTTATATACTAATTTAATAATCTTCATATTGAAATGAGTCATCATCACCACCGCTAGCACCACCAGCTGCTTTCTTAACTATACTATTATTAACCATTTTTTGAGGGAGGAGGAGGAGGAGAGGTTTTTGTTGATTTTTATTCAATGAATGGATACCAGTCTTACCATTATAAGATTTAGTTGCATATTCATCTATTTCACTATACGCGCATGATGGTTTATATGAGTGTACATTTATATCTTTAAAACCACCTTCATAGACTGTTCCGACTAGTGATATCATACCACCAATAACCTCAATTTTTATATGTTGATTGTGACTAAATTGAAATATTGGAATATTTGTTGGCATTTGTTGTCCTCTATTAAGAGAAAAAATTTGCGTTCTAGTCCCTCCTTCTGCAGTTAGAAACACCTGCATTATAATATCCAAAACTATTGCATTTATTATTTGAAAAGTTTTCCACTGTGCATGACAAGTACAATATTTATCACCAGTTTTTAAAAATTGACCCCAATACATATTTATCAAAGTTTTAATTTAACTGAATCTCTTTTTATATATGCATATATATATATATATATATATATATATATATATATATCTATATATATATATATGTATATGTATGCATACACGTATACTTAACCGCAACTGATAAGAAGTTATTGAAATATCTAAAAACGTCTTATACTATCAATTATTGAATATAAAGAATCAGTTTGAAAGTTCGTCTTACGGTGAAAAGTTGAAAGCAAAAAAAAATGAGGGCAAGCTTAAGAAAATTGTTTCAAAGTCCTAATATTTCATACTTACCTTTAAAGAATATGGAAGAAAATACTATATATGAAATCAACAAGATAGATCGAGTAGATACAAAATATGGTGAAAGTATAAGATGTGATCTAAATAACGAATATTACATTTATTTACCTAAACGATTTCTGATTATTACTAAAAATCAGATGGATTATCTAAACACAACTCCACACATTTTAAAGAAAGTTAAAGAAGTGAAGGGATCATATACTCTAGTCCTTAAAAAGAAGAAGCAATTTGTATTCTACAACAACTTGTATAACAGCACTGAAGAAGACGATGATGATGATGATGATGATGATGAAATAGAAAACACATTTTAAACAATCCACGAAACAGAAACCTTTTAAAATTAAAATCATATATATCAACAAAACTCTGCATACATTAAAATTTCTTTCACATTTGATTAAATAGAAACTTTATAAAAACGGAAAAACCGCAACAGAAACTTTTTTACAATTAAAACGCACAACATTAAAATTGCAACCACATTTTTTTTTTCCTGTTTAGAAACAAAATTATATTTCAGAATTTTGTATTTTTAAATAAACCTCGAAATAGAAACTTTTTTTAAATTATGAAAACATATATATCAATAAAAAAAAAAACCCCTACAACATCTAAAATTTCTCACGTATTTGATAAATTTGGGACCTTATAAAATGAAAAACCGCAACGGAAGCTTTTTAAAATTAAAACACACAACATTAAAATTGAAACCACATTTTTTCCTGTTTAGAAACAAAATTATATTTCTGAATTTTGTATAAAAACCTCCACCAATTTTACTTTAAGTATCATTCAAGTTAAGTAAATCATCAAAAATGGAATCACATTTAAAAAAAATTTTTAAAAAATCACAAAATAAAACCATTCTCCCTATAAAGGAGATGGTTTTTGATCATAATTATAAAATAATAAAGATGGAGCGTGTTCAGACACGCTTTGGAATGAAAATTCGGTGTCTGGTAGAGGGAACTCATTATATATACCTCCCGAGTATATTTATTGAGACGATAGACGATGATGCTATTTCAGAAGTTAATGTTAATACATACTACATTTCCAAAATAAAGAAAGGAAGCAGTGGGTTATACTATGAATTAACCATTATTGCGGAAACATCAGGTAATTTCTGGTAAAATAATTTTTATTTTTATTTTTTGATTATTAAATATAATAATAATTGATTATTTTCGTTTAAGCTCAAGATACACCAGAGAAATAAATTGAGTATTGAAGACAAAAAAACAACAACAGCAACCACCGAAACAATGTGTGCCAGATCCCTTTGAAGTATCCAGATTTTATAATTTTTTTATTTTCTTTTTTTAGTATAACATATTTACTTAAATAAAAATGTTAATGCAATTTTAATTTAACTATTTGTTTGTTTGTTCATTTTTATTATTTATACACTTAACCACAACTTTTTATCAAAGTTTTAAAAATAACATCCACCACGACTTCACTTTAAGCAAAACCGAACACGCTGTCGCCTCATACACTTTAAGCAAAACCGAACACGCTGTCGTCTCATAACATAAAATATCATGGGGTCGAATTTAACCCCATCGACCGTTAAAGGGTTAAGGTATGCACATTTTTTTTTTTTTTTTTTTTTTTTTTTTTTTCCTTTGCACGGTGGTAACACTGACCAACACCCGACCCACATCCACTAAATTTCATGGGTGGTAACACTGGTCGGCATGAGCCAACATTTTGTATGGAAAAAGTGGTCCAGAGGGAACGTAAACATACTACTTTTGATGCAGCTCTAATTGATGTATTAAACAGTTTTTTAGCATTTAAATTATTTTTTTTAGCATTTTTCTTTTTTTCCACCCCCATTCCAAATTTTGTTTTGGCTTTCATTGCGTTAGTTATCATATATGCAAATGATTTCTCCGTGAGAGTGCTATCTTTTGAGAGAACTCGGTTCCAAGCTTTGTTTTCAAGTATTTTATCAGCTTTATGTCTAGTAATTAAATCCTTATTTTTAGAGTAAGCAATGTCGTGCTCTTTACAAGCAGAGTCCAATAAATTAATTCCTTTATCACCTCTATCTAAACGTTTTTGTAGTTTTGTTCCAGGTCCACAGTACTGATATCCAGGAAGATGAATTTCAAAAGGTATACAGTTTATTATATTGTTAACTAAACCTTCTCCAATGACAGTTTTTTTATGACTAAACGATTTTCGATATCGTATAACCATATTATTTTATATTTTCTATAATAAAAGGAAGTATTTATGAATTGCATTTAGTTACAAAAATGCAGTTAGTAAAACAACATAAAAATATTTTAGTCCGTAATATTGACGATTCATCAAACATCAGCTCAAAAATAAAGCATAGTTCCCTCTTGCCAAATTCTATTCGCGCTCTAATAGTTGGCCCATCAAATTGTGGAAAGACTAATATTATGATTAGCTTGATAGAAAGTCCTAATGGTCTCAAGTTTAAAAACATATATTTATACTCAAAATCTTTATATCAGCCGAAATACGAATACCTGAGAAACTTAATTTTACCAATTAAAGGCATGGGATATTACACATTTACAGATAATGAATCTGTTATTTCCCCTAACGAAGCTAAAAGCAACTCAATTATGATATTTGATGATGTTGCATGCGAGAAGCAAAATAATATACGTGCATATTTTTGTATGGGACGACATAAGAATGTTGATTCATTTTACTTATGTCAAACTTATACCAGAATTCCAAAACATTTGATAAGAGACAATGCCAATGTAATTATAATGTTCAAACAAGATGAGAAAAATATGAGGCATGTTTATAGTGATCATGTGGCAAGCGACATGAATTTTGTAAAGTTTCAAGAAATTTGTCGAGAATGTTGGAAGGATAAATATGGATTTTTGATGATAAGCAAAGATAATGAATTAAATAATGGTCGTTACAGAAAACAATTTGACTGTTTCATAACAATATAAATTACTTTACAGAAAAGGTAGTCTTTAGTTCTTAATCTGACTTTAAACTTCATACATCTATTTTTTATAATTTGTCAGATGCATAAAACCTGATCTGATAACATTAACTGATAACTGATCTGATAACCGGAACTGATAACCGATCTGATACCTAATTACCGATCCGATATCTAATAACCGATCTGATACCTGAAAAACTGATCTGATACCTGATAACTGATCTGATAACCTGTTCTGATATCTGAAAACCTAATCAGATAAGCTGAACATATACCTGATAACTGATCTGATAACCGAAACTGATTGCTGATAACCGATCTGATACCTGATAACCGATCTGATAACCTGATCTGATACCTGAAAAACTGATCTGATAACCGAAACTGATTGCTGATAACCGATCTGATACCTGATAACCTGATCTGATACCTGAAAAACTGATCTGATAACCGAAACTGATTGCTGATAACCGATCTGATACCTAATCTGATACCTGAAAACAGCTCTGATATTTGACGCTAATAAACATGGATGAGAAAGTTTTAAAAGAGCTGGTTACAACAAGAAATGTCTTGAAGAAAAAGCTCCGTAGTATAAAAACTGGTGAAATAGAATCATTTGAACAACTAAGAGATACATTTAAACCTATAACAGAACCTCTTAAAGAATTTATAAATACTTCTAAAAATATTGGAAGAATCCCCAAGAAAGAAGAAAGTAAATTCCAAACAAAAATTGAGACCAACAAAAGTTTAAAGCCCTTGAAAACATCAGTAAAGGTACAGACAAGTACACCGAAGAAAATTGTAGAAGGAACAATATTTGATAACACAATCTTATTTAATGATGCTAATGACGTGAGTGATAAGGATGAAGACGAGTTTTACTCACAGACTTCTAATACTGAAGAGAGTTGTACAGACTTATCACTCTTGGAAGCGAGAAATGAATTAGATACTTACTACGGTCCACATAGAGATCACAATAATGAATGGAAATTTGGTAGTAGTAACATTGAGCTAACTGAAGATAAAATTCACGTTGGCGGACAAAGATGGGCTCTAACACCGGGTTTGTTTTCTTTAATGTTTCATAAAACACCAAAAAACTATGACAAATTTGAACTTGAAATCTACAAAAAAATTTTGATTACAACTAATGCATGCAGGAGAGACTATAAACCCGATGGTCAGATCAAGGGGACTAGAGGATATAAATATAAGCATATAATTCAAAAAATATTTAAAGAAAATAGTCAGAAGAAAATATCTAACGCAGTAGCAAATGCAGCAATTCCTGGTTATAAGGGTGATGGAATGATGCGCTTCAACCCCCAAAAACAAAACTATATATATTTTGGGATGAACCCAATGAGTTAGTAGATCGACTTCGACTACTGCTCGCATCACAAGCTGCAGGTCATACTAATCACAATAACGAAATTGTATCAATTATTGAAGAATTACGTGAAGCGAATATAATACATTAACTGTAATAATTAATACATATATATGAAGTATGTCTGTTGATAAGTTTGGACATTATCTAAACGATACTAGTGCTATAATTTCTATTAAAAATGCACCTAAGCTGCTGGGGTTCTTTATGGATACGAACAACAACATTGATGTCCAAAACAAAAGGATCAAAAATGTTGCAAATGCTCTGGAGGAAAACGATGCTATCAATAAATTGTTTCTGCAAACTCAAATCGAAAAAATAGAAGTCAAATTATTAAATTGCTTTAAGGAAGACAATAATCAAATTCAAGAAAGTCTTCAAGAACAGATAGAGGAATTACAAAGCGAAATAAAATTACAAATAGAAGACAATTATAAAATTGAAAAAGAAATTCTAAAAATTAAATCATCTTTTGAAGAACAAATTGAACAGCTGAATGAGAAAATTTATAGATTAGAAAATTACATGTTCGTATCAATAGCTGAAAGTGCATCAAATAGATCACAACACTCCCAAACAAATCCGTAAAACTACTCAATGTCTCCAAAAAGAAAGTTAGTTGACGAACTCCATAAGCAAGCTCGAAGACATTTTGTACGCCGTAGAGTTGTGATGAAAGGATTAGATGATCTTTGGCAAGCTGATTTAGTTGAAATGGGTAGTTATTCATCGAAAAATAGAAATTATCGATTTTTGTTGACTGTAATTGACACATTCTCAAAATTTGCATGGGCAGTACCGCTGAAAACAAAAACTGCACTCGAAACAAGCAAGGCGATGGAAAATATTTTTCAATTAGGACGAGTTCCAAAAAACTTGCAAACGGATGATGGTAAAGAATTTTTTAATACACACTTTGGAAAATTAATGCATAAATACAACATTAATCACTACTCAACATATAGCATTATGAAAGCATCAATAGTAGAACGATTTAATAGAACATTAAAAGGAATGATGTGGAAAGAATTTAGCTTTAATGGTTCATATAAGTGGATTGATATATACAAAGATTTACTTAATACTTACAATAGAAAAGTTCATCGTACCATTAAAATGCCTCCAATTAAAGTCAACTCAACAAATGAGGAAAAGCTACTAAATACAGTATACAGTCATTTGAAGATGTATAAAATGTCAAAATTTAATGTTGGAGATCATGTACGCATAAGCAAATATAAGCATACTTTTGAAAAGGGGTATACACCAAATTGGACAACAGAAATATTCACAATTAAAAGAGTTCAAAATACATATCCTACAACATACATATTAGAAGATTATCTCGGAAATCCTATCAAAGGTGGATTTTATGAAGAAGAACTTTCAAAAACTAGATATCCAAATACATATCTAGTTGAAAAGGTTCTTAAAACTAAAGGAGAGGAGGCATATGTTAAATGGTTGGGGTTTTCTAGTCAACACAATTCTTGGATAAGTAAGGATGATATATCGTAGTTGGAGTAAAAGAAAAATAACATTACTTATATGTATTTAGCATATTCTGTAATAATTTATGTTTACAATAAGAAATAAAATCATTTTTATAAACAATGTTGTAGTAAGTTCCATTTATTTGCAATCAGATTCCCATAATGTCAATAACACTTACTTTGTGCTCTAACTCATCAGAGTTATCTGCAAATTACTTCCCTCCTATCGAGTTAAATGGAACTTATGAGTGCGCTCTAACTGCTTTTCATTCATATAATAGCATACCGAATGTAGACGTCTATAACAATATGTTTCACATAGGAGAACATGTAATTAAAATACCAATTGGATCTTATGAATTAAATGATATAGTTGATTACTTAGATCAGCAATATAAAGACTGCTGTCCAACAAATAAAATTCGAATAGAAGCTAATAACAATACAATGCAAGTTAAAATTAACAGCTCTAAAGATTTAATAGATTTTAATAAAGAAAATACAATTGGAAAACTTTTGGGATTTAATACTAAAATCCTGACTCCAAACCATGATCATTACTCAGATCTACCAGTCAATATATTTAAGGTGAATCTCTTGCGAGTTGAAAGCAGTATCGCTGTTAATACATACATGAACAATTCCAAGGCGCATACACTACATGAATTTCCGATTAATGTTCCTCCAGGCTATAAAATAGATGAAATCCCTAGAAATCTAATTTATTTACCAGTCAACTCCCAAGAGATTAGTTCACTTGCTCTACGCGTGGTTGATCAGCACGGTGACTTAATAAATTTCCGAGGAGAGGAAATAACCATTCGCATACATTTGAAACCATCTAAATAATGATAATATATAACACAAACATATCAAAGAATAAAGCTGTATATAATTCTAAAACTATACTAGAACCTAAGCGACAGTTGAAGAGATCAGTCCAACAAAATCTGACCAAATCAAATCAAAACTTTCTCAAGTCGTTAAATTTAAAATTGAAAACGAAAAAATGAATTCAATAATGGATGTACTAGATAAGCCATTATCTGATGAGAGTATAATCAAAAAAGACTATCACACATATGTACCATATCTACAATCATATAACAATAATGACGAAATTCATATTTCAATACAAAATCAAGATCTGTACGTATTGCCCAGTGAAAGTTATATATATGTGGAAGGATTTATTGTAGATGATAAGAGCCCAAAATCCTCTAATTTAAGCTTTTAATTAAAAAACAACTTTGTAGCGTATCTCTTTGATGAAATCCGTTATGAACTTAATGGTATTGAAATTGATCACACAAGGCATTTAGGACAGACAAGCACCATAAAAAATCTGATTTCTTTATCACCAACGGAAAGCACTGTCATGCAAAATGCTGGATGGAACAAAATTGATAATTTGAATATTGAAAATGGATATTTTAATTTCTATGTTCCACTTAAAATGCTCTTAGGATTTGCGGAAGACTATAACAAAATAATACTAAATGGTAAACATGAATTAATACTCTTGCGTAACAAGAATGATGAAGATCTTGTACAATCGAGCACTTCTACTGACAAACCAAAACTTACAATTTCGCTAATATCTTGGAGAATTCCCCATGTACACTTATCCGATCATAGTAAATTGAATATGATTAAAATTATCAACAATGCTGCTTCTATACCAATAGCATTCCGCAGTTGGGATTGTCATGTAAATCCACAATTAACTACAGGAACTAGCCATATCTGTAATGTTAAGATGGCTGCAAGTAGAGAGCGACCCCGCTTTGTATTGATTGCATTTCAACAAGATAAAAAGTTTGTTCATTGCGATCTCACTAACTTAAAAGTACATTTGAATTCAGTTTCATATCCATATGATGATCTTAACTTAAAATTTAAAAATGAACGCTACGCAATTCTATATGATATGTATGTAAGATTTCAACAAAACTATTATATGAAGGAGTCACAACCTCTTCTAACTTCCCAAGAGTTTAAGAATAATGCACCCATTATTGTAGTAGATGTTAGTTATCAAAACGAAACACTTAACAACGGACCAATTGACATAAAAATTGAATTTGAAACAGCAACAAATATTCCAGCCAAAACATCAGCTTATTGCATTCTTATTCATGATCGTCTAATTGAATACATACCTATAAGAGGACAAGTTCGTAAAATCTTATAAATTAAAAAAGATGAACAATAATATAGTTTTTATAGACTTGCAAGGTTTCAAGAGTAATGCAAATGACTTTATCGTAAAAGAACTCGCAATCGTTTTCAAAAATAATCAACACATAAATTTTATCATAAAACCTCCTTTTGATTTTAAATGTTTATCAACAAAAAAGCAAAGAGAAGCAAACTGGTTAACAAAACATTATCATCATCTAAGCTGGAACGATGGGACTGTTTCATTTAAAAGCATTTGCGAATTTCTAAGAGCTAATGTAGGTGATTCATATACTATATATGTTAAAGGTGAGGAAAAGAGGCAATGGTTAGAAAAAATTGTGCAAAAAAGTGTTTTTAATATTGAAGATATTGGCTGCATCAACTTTAGTCAAATAGGGGTGAAGTATCCAGACCTATTTTATTGCAGCTATCACATCAATGGTATTTGTGCTTTACGGAATGCAATCTTACTTGAAAAAGAAACATCGGAATGAAAACAAATTGTTATCAGTTATTTTTAGTATATTATTGGTTTTATTTTCAAATATATTATAATACATGTATGTTGATATGTTACAATTTTAAATTTAATTGAAGTGTATAAATAAAAATGTTGTAAAAACTAAATAATTATATACATATATATATATATATATATATATGTTACAAATTTATATACTTATGTATACATAAAAATAATATTTTAATAAAAATATAAAAAATAAATAAATACACAAAAAAAAACATATGAGATTGTTTCTTAAAACCAGTGTTACCAAAATATATATTCAAAATTACACCTCGTAGGAGCCAAAATTACCCGATTTCAAAGGAATTACACCCAATATTAAAATAAATATTTGACACATTTCAAAAATCTTGTTTAAGGTCTACTTATGATTTGGTATCAGCCCCAGTGAAGTGCAACATATTGAGAGCGTGTATTTAAAATACGTCAACTCAAATTTTCTCAAAATGAGCTTCCGATAGCAAAAAATCTCCTATAGAATATTCATCTGTAATATAAATTTCGAATCAAAAAAATTATTTTTTCTTGTTTTGTATAAATTTTTTTTTATTCTCTATCTAAAAGTATAATTTTTTTGGTGAAAATAAATGCTAACTTTCATGTGAAAATAAGTATTTCATTATAAATCTACCTCATATCTTATTGCTTATTATTATTATTGTTTTTTTTTTATACCTCCTTTAAATAATAAAACAGCATCAACGGTATCAGACGATAATTTATGATATTTTATTTTATTTTATTTATTATATTATATATGTATGTATTCGTGTGTGTTCTGGGTTTCACATCGTTTTCACATATTTTCTTTTGAGTTCGGATGTTAAAACATATGCTACGCCTGTTTAAGTCGAAATATAGAAAATACAGATTAATAGTATGTGTTCTAGCATCCGAATTTAGAAGAACACAATTTGCAAATTGACGATTTCAAACTTTTAGATTTTCTCGTTTTCGATTTTGAGCAAAAAACTCATATTTTTTCACTGTTAACAAGCGAAATTCGTATTTTTTTCACAAGACTGTTAACAAGTGAAAAGCAAATCGAAAACGAAATGGGAAACGAAAAAATCTAAAAGTTTGAAATCGTCAATTTCCAAATAGCGTTCTTCTAAATTCGGATGCTAGAACACATACTATTTATTTGTATTTTCTAAATTTCAACTTAAACAGGCGTACCATGTGTTTTAACATCCGAACTCACAAGAAAACGATGTGAAAGCCAGAACACACACGATTTATTATATAAAACAAACGAGTTCCAAATTACCCGTAAATTACACCTGAGAGCAATTACCCACGCGCTACACTTGCACATAAAAATTACACTTCATTCGGGTAATTACCCGAGATTCGGCAACACTGCTTAAAACTGAATTAATGAATGTAAAACTCGTACATAAACATTTGAATATAATACATAAATATTAAAAAAAAAAATATTTGGATTCACGATTAAATAAATGTTATACATCACTGTCATCTCATATATATATATATATATTTATATATATATATATATATATATATATATATATATATATATATATATATATATATATATATATATATATAGATTAGTCAACTGGCATTGACTCACTAACTCGATCTCTATAATGACCCCAAGCTCGTGTTTTTACATGATCTTCCAAAATATTTCTTTTATCATCATTGTAGTTAAGGACTACTTTAAATAGCTTTTGTGTGTACAGTTTGTGAGTTTTTGATCTAATCAAATACATCTCATCTGATAGCACTTTCTGATCAAATAAACAATTTTTATAATCGTTTAGAGTTAACTTCTTGACGGCAGATTTTTTAACTCCTTTAGATTTTTTGACTTCTTCAGAGCTATGGGTTGAAAATGAGTACATTTTGGATCTTAAACCTACAAACTCGGTCATTATATCACCCTTGTTCTCGTCCTTCATCATTCCTAAAACCTTTTTATTTGCTAGAGGTAAACAGAACTGATTATCTTCAGAATAATCCGATGTATCGAAATTGGAATCAATATCATTACGGATGTCATCATAAAAATCATCAGTTTGAATTGTGTAGATGAATGAATCTGTATCCAAATAGTTAAGAGAAATTGTATCTTTAAACTTTTGTTTCATGTAGCAGTAGTGGAAGTCGTACATCTTCCACTTAGATAATTCTAAAACTGCTAGACCTATATATGTGGGTTTATCGTAATATGGTTCCAGTTCTTTTAACTCAACTGCATACATATTATCACCGAATTTTTTCAAACTTAAAAAATTCGGTTTAGAAATCAATGCCCTCAATCCTAAATGATTTCTGTTTGTAGTTTCCCACTCTGTAGCAATATGGATAACTTTTCTTTTATCAACATTTTCCATAGTCTTCCCATAAACAGCATTATTAAGAAGCTTAAAAAGTCCTTCTCAAATGCATTTTTGGCATTCGTACGATATGAACTATTTAGGTCAATGTATTTTTTAAGCCAAGGGGACTGCTTAAATCTTAATATTCTGTGTATTTTATGTAATACAAGCCCGTTTGAAATACATTGAAGTAAGATTTTATGATGAATAACATAATTCCTTTTGAATGTAAAGTCTGCTATTAACTTCTTACTATTATATTGTGATGTTTTTTTGTTTTGGGGGCAAAAAGGGAGGTCATTATGTGCGTCATGAAGTGAGTCTGGATACTCAATATCTACTTCTAAATAGTAACCAACTTCTGGTGTATTAGGAGCTTCATTGATATTAAAGACTTCAATTTCTCCAGAACTTAACCATTCGAATCCCCCATAAGGCAAAGGTTGAGACATTGCCCAACCATATAAATTATTATCATCTAAATACATCAAATATTCTGAAGGCTTGTTTCTATCAAAATCTTTCATGTATTTGTTGTTAGATTTTGAATATCTTCTTGAGCACTGCACTAGCCCACCCCTTATACCATTTTGAACAAATGAATGCATTTCACAATCTGTAATTAGCTCTAAGGTTACTTCTGTAGTCCTCAACATGGCATCCCATGATAGTCCTGGTGCAGTATAGTAGTGAGCGGGATCTAGACTATAAATACTCTTACATATTTTTCGAAAGTTTTCAAAAATATCTGTAAGAAGTAATACATCAGTTTTGAGGTACAGCTCAGTATAATCCAGAAGGGTTCTACAATCGAACTCACTCCACACTTTTTGTGCATGTTCATAGTCATCAACAGAACATTCGTCATTGCTTAAAATATTAAAAAAGTTCTGTCTACTTGGAAGTTCAGTTTCATCAAACTTTAATATAGAGTCCATATAAGAGTATGGATACACTCCTTTTCTTCTTAATAAATTAAATTGGTTGTCATTTGGAAATATTTCGCGAACTGTTTGTAAATCAGATACGTCAAGATTTTTTGCCAAAGAATCTAGACTTGAGGCCGTAAACCTGAAAGAATCTATAAAGCGTATTTCGAATCCATGATTCTTTTTTAATGAAATATAAACTGAGAGGGAAATATAACGCTCTTTGTTTAGGGGTATAAGTTTTATGGTAGCATTTTTTATTGTGGAAAGATGATTGAAAAAGAGATGTAAATCATATGCAGAAAGATTGTGAAAAAGAACAGGTATAAAATTAGGTACTCTATAGTTTAAATTACATACATTATGTGCTGCACCACGATAACTACCCGTAAGATGACAGTGATCTATAACTTTATCATTAAACAACTCTTTTCTACAAATATGACACACTTGTGCATTATTGTGGGCTTGCACATCTTCGCTAGTCATATTAATAGATTTTGTTTTTGATAACTGCTCATCAAATATGTTTGATGCATCTTCCACTTTTTTTTTAACAAACATAATTGCTGCATCTTCCCCAAAATAATACCTATGCCTATTATATTCTTTCTTAAAGCTACACTTTACATAGTAACCGAAAGCACAAGGGATATGCTTTTGAATGTTTGTAGTATTACTACTTACTTTTTCGTCAACTTTTTCTAAAATTGACTCAAAATCAGCATATATGACATATGGGACATCCATCTGTTTATGAATGTTTTTAAAGCTTTTGAAAACATCCTCGGGCTTAGGCATTTTGACGACTTTCTTCAGACACACATTCTTGTGATGCTTATACACATATTCATCATGAGTATGGTAGAGACAAGAGTTGCAAACAAAGATTTTTGATGTATGCGATGTTATGCTGGATCGTAAAAGTCTAAAATTGAAATATATAGATTATATCAAAGAAATATTTATATACTTTAAAAATTAAAATAATAAAAATTATTATGATTATTTGAAAATACTTACTTTGAAATATCTTTGATGTACACATAGTGGAAATTTTCATTCGAATTGAGCAAAAGTAAGTTTATATGCTTTGCTTTTTCCCCACTAGTCACATAATATGGTCCTATTATTGATGACTCATTATGACCAAAAACATTTATGCTAATGTCATTCTGTACTTCAAATTTTTTTAGCTGTTTTAAGGGAAGTGGGAAATCTAGCCCCTAAAAGTTGACCTCTATGCCTCCTAAAACAATCCTGTCACTTCTTATGTTTTCTATATTATACGAGTAGTGGAATTTTCTTTCTGCAACACTTAGCATATCATTTTGATTTAAAGCAGCAACTAAGCACCATTTGAAGCAATAAATATCATCATTTTCGATATTGATGCATGCACCCTTATTAACTATAGCTTTTGGCAAGGGTATGAAATATGAGCCTCTTATAATCGATGACTTGTTAATATTTATTTCAAGAAATTTTATACAGATTAATGTCCATCCACTGTCTCTCTCTTGAAATTCATCCATTTTTATAGTAATTTCATTCACATGCTTTTTGTATAGTTCTTCCACATCGTCCGAAATGGTGACCAATGTCATTTTTGATATGTGTACCAGTGGAGAAACAATCATATCATCGTTCATCAGTTTCATGTACTCACATGTTAGCTCAAAATTAAATTTAAATGAAACATGCTTCCTGCTACATTCATTTAGTTGTTTAGTAACACTATTTCTTGCATTTAAGAAAAATTCTTCTGGGAACAATATTCCCTCATTTTTATTTATGAAGGAATATACTTCTATCCTTCCATTGAAGTCGCTGCTTATCTTTGTCAGATCATTATTAATATGTACTTGCTCAGAATTTCTCTTATGCTTTGTGGTTCTAACATGAGCCGTCCATGATGAAAAACCTATTACTTCATTGCAAGATTTACAATGTCTGCATAAAATATTCCTAGCGTCCCCCAGGCTGGTTGAAGAATGAGTTTTTTTATGATCCTTGAGCTTACCATGCGACATAAATAGCTTTTTGCAAACACTGCAATGTAGCTTCATATGCACCTCCAACATTTTGACACTGCTAAGAGTCATCGAGCAAACTGAGCAAATTGTGGAATTCATTTCTCTTTAATTATTGTTGATATTAATTTTTTAACACAATTTCAATAATATCACTTTTACACTGATTTTATTACTTTTTTTTTTTTATTTTAGTCCACTATAAAAATTTTGGAAATTTTTGATAATAATATGTAATTATTGATTAATGGGTACCGCTTTAAATAGATTGTATATAACAGAAGTACTACAGCACACTAATCGGAGTTGAAATATTACTTTTCATTAAGTGCGATCAGAACTGTTCACTGTGAAGTAATAGGATAAAAATGAGAAGAAGAAGAATACAAAATAAAATGTTTATACATATAACCATATAAAAGCTAAATTTATTAGAAAGCAATAGGAAGCGACGCTTTACAGACATTCGCACCCCTTCTAGTAGGGATATAGTTTCACGTTGCACAGCAAACGGAAAACCCTAACCTTCCCCAACAAAAAGAGTCAAGCAATCGCGAAACCTATGAAAGAGCAAATAAGAACAGAAGAATAGCAGATATATACATACCTACATATGCATGTAGTATGTAGATATGTATGTATGTAGCTTCACTTTGCACAGAAACCTAAAAACCATAACCTTCCCCAACAAAAGTGGCATATAATCGCAAAAGCTATGACGACACTTCTTCAAGTCAAAACTATTGAACAAGTAAAACATACTTACACATACATGATCGCACATAAATTGGTCTGGGAGTATATATATGTATGTATGTCTTGTATCATAATAAAATGTGCTGTGATCCCATATTTTTTATTTTCATTTTTTACTTTATGCGTTATTCTATATATGTATGTATGTACATAAATATGTATGTATGTATGTAGTACCTACATAGAAACAAATCGCTGAATTTGCAAAACATTCAATTCTAACAAGATCGAGCCAGCTTAAATTTGCAAAGCAAAATATACACGCACATGTATGTACATGCGTATTAGAAAAAAAAAACAATAACATAAAAAAGTATCCAATGGACATAGCAGGAACGATAAAAACAAAAGAATAAAAAAGTTCCCTTGGATACTGTAAAACGGGAAAAAGCAATATCAGCACATTTGCATAAGTATGTACATATGTATGTTTGTATATGCATAAAATCAAAAATTGTCAAGTACGCATACGAATGTACGTACATACATACATACCACTCAGAGTAATAGAAGACGAAGAAAAAAATAACAACAGTAGAAGCAATCAGCATCAGCAAACAAATTCCAACTAGGAGAACAGATATTCCAACAAGCTAAACAGTTTCTATGATCCCCAAAAATCATTGAACTACGCACACGAATTTACAAATCGATACACATGCATGCTTACTTACATACATACATACCTACATGTATACAATTACCACCCAAGCAATTCAACTACATCAAACGCGAAAAAGAACAAATGATAGAAGTCCCAGTTCACACTATACATGTGCTGGCAATACGTTTTGTTTTGTGAGGGCGTCGATGAAAGTTCAAAGAATAAAAAGTGATAAGCTTAGCAATAACACTTGCGTAGCGTGAACGGGGACTAAGTATGTAGATCAATGAATACAGCAGCATACAAATTTTTTGCTTGGGCAACATCAATTCCAGCACGAGAAAAAAATTATCCCTCTATAACATTCCCATGCATACACCAATACATAGAATATTAAAAATATAAAATATGTACACATACAACTAAAAGCTATCAATTATGGATAAGTTACCGCAAAATCCATCTCTTTCTAACACTATATCCATACCCCTCTGATACGAGCACACATAGATCCAACACTAAAAAATGTACACACCCACTACATAATTTTTTGTAGTAGCTGAGGGAGCATATATCCCAACTGAAGAACAAACCCCTCTGATACAAGCAAACATATGTACATTTATCCAACAACAAACAAAAAAAAAACTACAGTGGTCAACATATTATTGATAGGCAGGCAATGACAAACCTCTAAATCCCTAATCATGAGATAAATATTAAACTAGAGAACCAAATTTCATGATCACAATATTTATTAATACCAAATACCAATCCTCTAAATCCCTAATCATGGGATATCAGAAATTATAGGCCAACACCTCCATCTCTCTCAAAAACTACAAATATTAAAGTCAACGCCCCCTCTCTCTCAATTACACACATACATACTCATATCTGACGTCACAAACCATGACCTTCCACAACAGACAAAGATAGAGAGAGATAGATATAGTGTTAGAAAGAGATAGATATTTGCATCCTCCATTACCTATCTACTGGGACCTGAACGCTTGCGCTCAGTTGTGATTTTTCGGTGTAAGAGACACTTTATACTATAAATTTAATGGGTTTAATTTTTTTCAATTGTATGTCATTCGGCTCTAGTTCAACACGAAATAGGGGTTGGGGACCTTTTCTTTGTTAATTATGTTGGTAACATTTTTTTACCTTAAATCCTTGGGCGATAAGTGCACATTTTACTTCTTCGGGCTCAACATATGAATCTTTGCCCTTTAGTACTATCTGTAGGCCTTTAGCACTCTTAAGTTGGTATGTGTAAAAATTTGATTTATTTTTTTCAAATTCACTAACAATTTTTCGGAAATCTTTTTCATCATATATTTGGATTTTAGTTTCATCAATATTACCTAGTTTAATTGGTATAATGTGAAAAGTATTTTCACCAATGGTCGACAGTATTTTTTTTAGAAGCGCGTTAGAATTTTCTCTCTCAGATAGATAGATGGTGGCTTAAAAGACTTTTGCAATGATACAGCGGGCTTGTCGTAATTGTCTTGCAATATTGAGAAGCGATTTTGACGATTGGTAGATGATGCGCTGTTATCCCTAGACATCTTTGGAGCAGATGCAATTTTAGTAGAATCTGGGCTTCGCCCGCGCTTCAAAACAGTTATATATCTGTCCATTCCGACTTGAACCTTTGGTTTTAGGCTACTGTTATCTGTTGTGATAACTGGGTTTAGTGATGAATACGAGCCCGAAGCGAATGACGTCACTGACTTATATGAGGAGATACTAGGCAACATTAGTGTTAACTAGTTGGCATTGGACAAAGCGAATTTGATCGCTGACGAAAAAGTGACTTAGCAGTTGGAAAAAGTCTTTCATCAGATTTTTTATTTTTAGTGTTTTCATTAAGAGTTTCAGAACTCACAGTAAAATAGGCATTTCTGCCGTTAGTACTCTCTTCACAAAATTTTTTCCTTTGAGGTACTCATATAGAGTGTTCCTCAAGGGTACTTTGTGTTTGCTTCCGGTTGTTTTGTTTTAGTTATCTCTAGCTATGTAAAAAATATTAGTAAGACCAATGCGCTGATTTACACGGGCATAATTGTGCAGGCATAACATGCCAGTTTGCGGGTGAGAGACCCAAGGAGAGTGGTTTTGTTTTTGGCAAAATTTTTCAACCAGCTACAACCGCGCACTAGCAGCACAAAACCAATACACAGACAATTTAAAAAACAGTAAATGTACTGTCCTACCATGAAATACTAAATTATTGTTATTGTTTTTTATTTGAGTTATTTTAATTACATTGTTCGAAACTAAACAATAACAATCAGGGTTGCGTAAGGAAAATTTAAAACCGTTTATATTTACATTTGAAATCTTGTCATTGAGTGATTTCCCTAATATGACTGATGGTTGGGGTTTTTTCAACAGGTAACTGTTTTCCACTTCCCGTTTGTAAATTTGAGAAGCTATACTTCCTGCTTTTCTTACTTTTGTTTTTATTTCTTGCAGATAATTCTCAAATTTAAATGCACTAAGTCCTTCTAAGGATCCATAAAGCTTAGCATCCTCATGAATATGCAAAAGGTAGTGGAAATTGTAGGTTAAAAAGCATTCATCATATAATAATGGTATGTCTTTGACAAATGACTTCAAGAGCTGTTGAGCACACAAATTATTGTTTTTGCTGTCCATTTCACTTAAAAGAATTCTTAAAGCAATGGACAGTTTTAGAAAATGACAGTACCTTTCTGGGCTCATGATGTTTTACCGTATAAAAGGGCCAGTATATAACAAAAATTGACGTAACTCTGTGGCCTTCCATCTGTCTAATTCCTTCAAGCTACGAGGTTTTCTACAAAACTCTTCTGATACATTATGGGCATTAAAAACTAACTCTTTTGAAAGTGCATCGACTTTCCATGAAACTAATGAAAAATCTTCACCCTTTTTTTTAATCCATGGATTCAAAAGAGTTCGAGTTACACCTAAACAGACAATGTGCATATAATCTAGCGAACATTGTGATATCATATTAATATCAAGCGATTCCAATGCTGAAGGTGTTTGCTTAGTATGATGCTCTGGTTGCAAACGATTTCTAAAAGATTCATTGTTTCTAAGGTTTAAATTATTCGATGGAGGAAAAACAAGGCGGGTTTTTACCATTTGGCCCTTTTCTGTGCACCGAACGCAGGAGAAATAGCCGCAATGCCCTTTAGTACCTAAGACAAAAGAACGCGCAGGGGCATCCATGACAAAGCATCTCACAAGTATATTAAAAAACTTTTCACCAAAAACCAAACCCTCAAGCTTAATATTACTAAGTTCTGATATGAATTCTGCTAAAAACTCATTTGAACAGTATGGTTTTGAAATACCTTCATAGACTCCAACAAGAAAAACATAGCTAGTGCTGATAACACTGCCAAGTATTGGCCAAACTTGCTTTGAACTGCTTTTAAATAGTGGTAGCCCGTCAATGCCGAAATCTAAAGTGATGCTGGGTAAACTGTGTTCATTGATTGCCAAGAAATCTGTCAATGCATTTTTAATACCATAATTCACATAGATGCCGTCAACAACTTTTCTTTGAACAACTACAGTTGGTGTTTTTAAAATTGTTCTACTATCTCTAGGCACTTTAATCTTGAATTTGTTAAGGAGACACAGCAGTGAATTTAATGCAGAAAAACTTATGGAAAATGCATTTGCCCATTTACCCAATTCTTCACATATATTCGTCTTCCTCACTTTCACTGCTGGAAAAGACGTTTTCCTCTCGATTACTTTCAAATAATGTCTCAAAACTCTTATCCACTTCTGACCGAGTTTCAATCTGCTCTTCCACATTTTGTTCACCTCTAAAATTGCATGACAATTTTTTCAGCTTCTCTTTTAGCAATGCATCTAATTTTTTTGGCTGACATAATTTCACTTGATTTTTTAAATTTTCTAATTTTTTAATTTATTTTAAATAGTTATTAGTATTTTGTTTACTATAATTATTAACTTTTTTTAATTTTTTCCAAAAAAAACTTTTTTATAACAAAAATAGACACCAATTCTCACTTTAGCGATAAAAAACAGGACTTCTCACTATGCAATCGAAATACAATATATAATTTGTTCTGCATTGCTTTTCCTTTGACTTGTTGGTTAACGGGAACTTGTTTACAATCTGATCACTTTTTATGTTTGCGAAATGGTGGGGGTAAAAGAGTAAGTAAGTATCACATTTTGGTCACCAAGAATAGTCAAAAAGAACTCAAGCAAATGATAAAAATAATTGTAATAAGTTTTTAATAATAAAGAATAGACAAATTTGACTGTTGTTTTTGATGAACTGTATGAAAGCTCAGTTTTTAATCACCATAAGTAATCAAAAATGAGTAAGTAAGATGACTACCGAATTGTATCGCATTTTGGTCACCAAGAATAGTCAAAAAGTACTCAAGCAAATGATAAAAATAATTGTAATCAGTTTTTAATCATAAGGAATAGACAAATTTGACTGATCTTTTTGATGAACTGTATGAAAACTCAATTTTTAATCACCAAAACTAGTCAAAAATGAGTGAGTAAGATGACTACCGAAAATTCAATCATCCAAATGGTAGCTGGGGTTAAATGAATACGAACAACACTAACACACATAAAGCTGTGTGCTTGTATACATTTTATACCAGATGAATTAGTCTCGCGTAATCTGGAAAAGAACAAAAATTTAACGGCTTAAAAATTCCCAGTGGTATAACATAGAACTATCGCCACTAGGGACTAGCGATATGGTTAGTATTTTCACTCTATAAACTAATGGCGCTATCAATATGTATACCTAACAGTATCTACATATTTCTCCAGACACCTGTAGCTAAAACAATTACTACCGGCTAATCCATGCCGAATTCTCTAACCTTTAGTAGTGCACGACGCTTGTTTTTTATGCCACAAATTCTTTATTCCTCACTAAGGGCATCAATTATGTACATAGCTAAATGCAGATCCCGTTATAAAACAACACAAACTAAATGATCACAGTTTGCTTGCTCTTTGAATTTTTTTATATGCAAACATACATACGTACCTAGGTACGTACATAAGAATGCTAATACTATGTTTAGACGGTACGTGCTTCGCTCTCTATTCATGCTTCACGCCCCAATCATGACCGAATCCACTTGCTTCGCCATACAAAATTATGAGAGCGAATCAAGTAGATTCAATATGAATCTACTTGCGAAGCACGTAAAATTGGTATCTTCTCTAACTGTTATCGCAGTTAATCGCCACTTTATCTGAACTAGCTATCAAAACAAAATAGGTATATGTGTATGTGTGTGTTTGTAAACAAATAAAAACAAACCAAAAAACATAGATGTGAGTTTAATATAAATAAATTTAATTAAGTTATGAATAATATAAAAAGGAAAAATAAGAAGAAAATATAGAGATGCCTTCAAAAACAAGATTTCGCATGAGTGGAATTTATGTAAAGTATGTATGCTTATGTGTATGCATGTATATACGTTCGTATGATAGGTATGTTTATGTGAATATACATTAAAAAATGCCACGCGAACAGTGATGCCAACTTTTTCAGAGCAAAAACCACTGTGTGTTCATAAAAAAGCACTAAATGAAATAAGTACTCGCATATATGTATGTACATATGTATGTATGTATGTACATAAATATATTTTTATTTATATTTTATATTTATCTATTTATTTGCAATACAGGTGAAGCCCATATGGCTAATTATAAATGTATTGAATTAGTAAAAATTAAAAATTTAAGTTAACTACAATTTTAAATTTACTACATTTCATAGGTTTTTGTAATAATTTCAATTATATCGAGCCATATTTCGATTTTGCTTATAAGTAGAATATGAGTAGGAAAATAATTGAAGTTCATTTGGGAAGACACTCCAATTATGGTGTACTATTTTAACAAAAGATGATCAACGAGAATTATACTCCTCGTTTTAGGAAATGCAGTTTCATCTTTTTCCTCTGGCCATAAAACTGTTTTAATAAAACAATTAGATTTTTAGGTGTTTCGTCTGAATTAATTTTTACATGAACATGGTTCAGTATGTTACATTCTGAACAACATAAGCCTTTTCTTTTTAGACCGTATTTTATATGAATGAAACAATTTGATTTATAAAATCATTATTGTATTTCTAACTTACTTTTAAAATATTTATAAGCGCTAAAAGTCATTTCTACTACAACATTTGAACATGGTAATGTTAATAGTCTTGAGAAAATATTGACAGTATTAGAAATGGATTATGATTAGTTGAATTTCTATAATTATAAACTTCAATCCAAAATTGATCAGTTTTGAGCAAATTTTTCCATTTATGTATCCTTAAATTTCTGATACTTCGTTCTATTTCTTCAATTTCACCATCCCAGCAAAAATTACCGCTTCCCAGAAGAGTTTTTGTAAGCCAGCTAGAAGCAATAACGTGTATGGTATCCTTTGTAATTGCTAGAAATATATTATTTTTTCTCACTATGAAAGATAAAGTTTTTCTTCCTTCATATTTCACCAAGCTGAATTAACATTCTGCAAAGGAAACTTTGCATGCCTAAAAGGGGTGAAAGCAGATAGTTTTTGAAAGTGAAAATAAAGCCAACATATTAATATTTAGTAGATTTGTGAAACGCACTAAAATCAAAGGTGAAAATCACCAAAAAAAAGGCACTTATTTCTTTTTAAAGCAACAATTTGAAAAATTCCGCACTGTTATGAATTAAAAAACTCTAAATCTAGTACGAAAAGCACTAAATTGGCACGATGCACACGAAGCACGAATGCGTAGTCTGAACAGCATGATTCATAAACATGATTCAGAGAGCGAAGCAGGTGATTCAACTCGTCGTCTAAACATAGCATAACACAAAACTTCATTCTTATTTTAGATTTGGAAGTGTATAGTTTAAAAAAGTGAAAGGTGATTAAAATTAGCAAAAGAAATTTTAAAAGATTGGAAAAATTAGAAATCGAAAAGTTTTTAGAGGATTTCAATAAAATTGCACAAGGAAAAAAAATCAGAAGTGTGAAGATTTTACAAGGAAAAAATCAGAAAATATGAATTGAATTTATGTATATGTTTTTTTTTGTTTGTTGAAATAGAAAATAAAAATTTGTGTAAAAATTTTGTAAAACAATAGTTAATTTATTTTTTTATATACGATAGTAAAAGGACAAGCTAACAGGTTCTAAGGAAATGACTGCCGAATGGTGACTTTGTTAGCACTTTTTGTTCAGTTCTGGTGGTACCTCTTAGAATTTAGGGCTCGCTTCAGCACTTTGGGAGTAGTACGCTGTATAGTATTATGGCGTTAATGCCTTATGTAGGTAAAGGTAATGCAGAAAGGGGTCAATCGCCACCTCCAATGACAAGTTCGTTTTAAATTCTGCACTCAAATGCATGTGAGGTAGATTGTAGCGGGACTAGAGGTGGTGCAAAAGTAGACAGCGAATCTAGACGTACGGAGCTAGTCCCTTATACCACTGGGTTGATCTCGTGTAAACTACCTCAATAAGCTGATTTATCAAAGTGAATATTTATTACGAATATTTTTTTTGTATGATTTTTGATTTTCTTATTTTTGTTTCATATGTATGTAAAAAAATCTGCTATAACGTCTGTTCACTATGAAGGTCCAACTAGAACTTCGCCTTTTATAAACATACATAAGTATATTAAATGTTGGCTCTTTTTGTTCTTGAATGCACTGATTTACACAGGCATAATTGTGCTGGCATAACATGCCAGTTTGTTTGTGAGAGAGGCTCTGTGTTTGGTATAATTTTTCAACCAGCTACAACACTGCAGCTACTGTGTATACGAATACATTTTATACCTGATGAATTAGTCTCGTATAATTGAGAAAATAACAAAAATTGTGAGGCTTAAAAATTGTTCTCGGTTAAACTACCTCAATGATACTTTATTGTGTTAATAACTGGAAAATTCCATGAATATCAGAAAAGGCACTGTTCATTGCAAGTTGTATAAATTTGTACATGCTAAAAATAATAATAATTCTTAGCTATTTACATATTTTAATCCAACAAAAATTCTGTGGATAGCAGAATTTGTAAGGTTTTTTTTTTAGTTCAACATTTTATATGTATTACTATTATAGCAAGATATATTATTAGACTTCAAAAAGTTTTTTCAGTGTATTAGAAGATGCTTAAGGCCCAATAATTGACCTCCCAATTACATATATGTCATTTAGCTAATAGCCACTTAAATTTAGGTGACACTTAAATGTAGCTTAATTTTTTCAGTGGTTCATTAAATGTTCTTATTAAATTACGTTGAAAGTACGGCAGCACTACAAAATTTCCCAGTATAATGGAAGGCTTTTTAAACAACAGCTGTTTATTATAAATAAAAAAGTTAGGTTATCAAAATGAAGAAAACTAAAATTGCATAAAAACACATTTTATGAAACGAAAAGAGCATCAGAATGCATTTTTCTATTTACATATTTCATGATATGAAAGTATACATATATTGTATGTTATATATTTACGAAAATTAAACGAAATTCTTTTTAATAACACCACATGATGTTCATGTACATGTTTTCAATAAACACACACAATCACAATAACATATGGTATGCTCGTAAAACTTAAGTGTGATTTGAGTCCGCAAGCTTGGCCATTTAAATGTCTCTCAACTTCGTACTGAAAAAATGAATACTCGCTATTGACAGTGTTTTTCTGTTCCAGAAGTCTAAGAAAATAGCATAAGGTTGTCAACAGCAGTCAGTTATTTTCGACGACTTGTAGAAAAACCCAAATATTTTTTGTATTGTATTGATGAGACGTTGATGTTGACAAATGGAATAAGGGTGATTCTTTCCACACTTAACGAAGAGAGGAAAATAGAAAGAATACCTTGAACTATTCGATAAATATTAATTAAAAATTGTTAAGTTTTTACGTCTTGTGAAGTTTTTTAAATCTGTATTCCCTTTTAATTTATTCAGCATGTTTTGTATCGCTTGGAAACATTGGTGTAACAAAAGGGACAATATTATTTTTGTCTCCACTTACATAGAACATGTTCTAGTGCAAACTTTGCAAACAAATTCAAATAATAGTCAAATATGACACAAAATAAATGTAAAAAGACTTTTTTCTATTTTTGGATTCTACAACTTTATGCTGGGAATTGGTTATTAATATTACTAGAAAGCCTCCTTAAAATTAAATGAACTCCCAAATCTTAAGATTGCATTCATTATCATTTATTATTTTAAGGACATAAATATATCACCAGTCAAACTATTTTATATGAATTAAATTTTATCACTGCATTATGACTGAAAGTTTGAAAATGTAAAGGAATATTTCGAGGGTTTCCACTATTCAAGGACTATATTTACAACAACTCGACGATGGTTTGGGGAATACTTAAGAAGTTCAGGAACTTCAGGGTTAAAATATTTCTAGAAACTTATAAAATCATCGCTATAACATGAGCTGTTGCAAATTTATTTATTCCATTTAATAGATCGTCAATTTCTCTGGGCAAAAAGTTACTTTTCCTCATCAGAACCGAACAATAATCAGTCTGAAATCCTACTAAGTTTTCAATTCTTAAAAACGGTAAAAGTACAAGAAGAGTACTTACTATTGCAATAAAAAAGTTTTAATTTTAAAAAACAAAAAGTGCAAAAAAAAGGAGTGAGAGTGCCACCAACATCCATTATAGCCCAAAATGACACAATTGTGCCTCATTTCACATCATGGATATAAATAGTTATACAATTTTTTGTTTTCCCTGTTACTTCCTATTGCTTGAAATTGTTCCGTGGGATTCGGAATTTCCCGTTTGCATCCGTAATTAGTACTACTAGTGCCATTTACTGCAAGGTATGTATAAATAATGCATATCGCTCATTTACTTCAATAGTGTCACAACTCAAAAAACGCGTTTTTGAATTAATAATGCAAAATAATTCTGCATTTCGTTTTTTATCTTGTGTAAAAATTTCATATAAATAGGTTTTACTACCACCTCGTGAGAGACGAATATTTTTTCATGTCTTCAAGTTGTATGCAAATTGAAAACTGTTAACGCATTTTCTGCAAAACTATTTTTTTTGATTTGTGACACTCAGAGTAAGTAAATACGCGGAGCAGAGCCGCTCTTTTCAGTTCTTTTGGCACTTTTACGCAAAGAGCGGAGCGGCTATGTTATTGCTCTTGCTCTGAGCCATTATGTTGACTCTGCTCATTACAAAAGCAGAGCAAGAAAAGGAGTACCATGGTTGGCTCTTTGCTTGCTCCGCTCCTTTTGTTTACGCAATGTGTAAAAGAGCCACAAAGAGCAAAAAATGCGCTTTGATCATTTACTGTGGTACAAAATACATATTTTCTTTTAAAAGATTCTGTTGCGTTGTAATGATTATTATGATAAAATAAGAAAATGTAAATGGATGACATTTTGTAAAAACCTTATTAATTTTTAGTTTTAATTGATGTAGTAGTAATGTAGTATTTATTTTATTAGGGTTTTTAAATTATCTGAAAAATCGACTGATTTCAAGTTCTTTAATTGGACCTTTTTTATACCCTTTACCAACAAAATGGTATAAGGGTATATATAGGTTTGTCATTCCGTTTGTAATTTCTATAATATAAATAAGCGACCCATAAAGTGTATATATTCTGGATCCTTATACTTAGGGAAGACGAATAAGCGATGTCCGTCTGTCTGTACGTGAAATCGGTTTTCCTGATTCTCCCAGAAAAGCTAGAGACTTCGTTCTTGGACTGGTGTGTCAGAAAATCCAAAATAGATAGATGGTATTGAAATTCAGCAAAATCGAGCAGACGATTGCAGAGCTGGAAAACTTAAACTTTATTTTGCCATATAAAAGTAACTAGATAACACAAATTTTTTGTTTTTTCGTTAAATAAACTTATTTTACACTTCAGTACGACTAAAATTGATATTTTAAATTAAAGAAATTTTAAAAAAATTAAAAAGACGTTTCCAGGGTTGGAAAACTTTTCGTGTTATGTAAAATTAACTATGTCTAAGACTATGTCGGGTATTTTCTCGAATTGGAAACTAAAGGGTGTTCCAAAACGAGCAACGAAAAATGTTAAAATCCCATGTAATATACATACAATTGTATGTATGTATATACAATTGAAATTTGTGAGGTTAGTTAGACTACAACAATTAACACTAAAATCTAAAAAAAATTTAATTAACGGGTGTACCATCAGTTAGTGTAATTTTGACTATGTAATTTGGACAACTTGCTGTATCTTGGAAACCGTAAGACCAAACTTCTTGAAATTTTCAGAAACGGTAAAACAAAAAAATCTCAAAATTATAAAATCGCCAAACCGAAAAAAAATCGCCAAATTAAAAAAAAGCGCCAAAACGAAAAAAAAGCTCCAAATTAAATCTAAATCGAAAATAAATCGCGAAAAACCGGAAAAATCGCCAAAATGAAAAAATCGCCCAAAATTTAAAAAATCGCCAAAATTAAAAAATAGCCAAAATGAAAAAAATCGCCAAAATGAAAAAATCACCAAAATTAAAAAAATCGCCAAAATGAAAAAATCGTCAAAATTAAAAAAATCTCCAAAATGAAAAAAAATCGCCAAAATGAAAAAAATTGCCAAAACGAGAAAAAAGCGAAAAAAAATTATTTCAGCTGAAAAAACGTCGAAAAAACAAAAAACGCCATATGATCATTAATATGGTCCAACGTACGTAATCCTGCGTTCGCGAGTCAAAGTCGCACTTTACTGACTTTATTTTTAAATAGGTCTAATGGTATGGCGATATCTGCCTCTCATATTGAATAATATAAATTTGTACAATATTAAAACGGAAAGAAAATGAATATGTATAATTGGGAGTATACACATACTACTTACATACATGCATGTATGTTTGTATACTTATACAGCCTTATCATGAATTCCACATGTGAAAATTTCCGAATCAAATTTTTTGTTCACATGGATTTTAATTTCGTATCATCAATTCCCATGAAATTAAAAACTTACATATTTCCACTTTTTCCAACAGACAAATCTTTGTGAATAATTTTCTTCATAAATTGTCAAAATATTTCGCAATAGTACGAAGTTTTTTGATTCCAATTGTTCACACGTTCGGAAATTTCCATGTGAAAATTTATTTATGATAAGCCTGATAGTATCCACCCAAACCAAATGTTTCGAGTTTTTAAATTTCAGGTCCGTAGCTCTTACGGTTCTCGAGAAAATAAGACTTAGGCAATTATTATTTATTGCCACAGATACATATGTACATATGTATATGTACATGTAAATATATGTACATGTACATACATATATACATTAATATGTACATATGTAAATACAAAAAATTTAATGGCGAGAAAATCGATATTATTTATTTTAATACCTTATATTATTTAATTTAACCCAAAGTAACCACTGTTAATGTCAAAAAGAGCAAGCGTAATGAGCCACTCAATGTACACAATACGCGGAGCAAAAGAGCAAAAGATAAACATCGTTGCTACTTGCTCAAAGAGTATGCTCCTACAAGTACGGAGCAAACGCAAAGCGCAAACAGTGGTTGCGCTTTTTTTGTACTCCGCTCTTTGTGCATGCTCTACATTTTAAAGAGCAAGACAACAGTACGCAATGAGCAAAAGAGTGCGCATTTACCTAACCTGGTGACACTATTGAAGTAAATAAGCTATATGAATTTATATATCGCTGATTTAGTTCAATAGTGTCATAACTCAAAAATGCATTTTTTGAGCTAATGATGCAAAATAATTCAGCATTTCGTATTTTATCTTGTGTAAGAATTCCTATATGTAAATAACTTGTATGTAAATTGAAAACTTTAAAGGCGTTCTGCAAAACTAGTTTTTAGAGTTGTGACACTATTGAAGTAAATGAGTGATATGTATGCATAATAAAGTCCTGCACAAGACCATTTATAAAAACTTTCAAGACATGAGGGATTTTTCAAATGCTTTACTACAGCGAAGTCTTCTAAAACAAACACTAAGCAACACTGTTTGCAAGAATTTGTTTCAGTTATTGCAAGTATAGGAGTAAAGAAGAAAGTACTTCGTGACTGAAAACTTTGTGATGCTTGCTTCTTTCTACGCATGGGCGCGTATACAAGCGTCATGCATGTACATACACACACGTTATGTGTATGCTCTTTTATTTTTCTGCACACAAACAAACGTTCACATGCATTTACATTACTTGTGTGCGCTTGCTTAAAACAAAAACCTCCCTTAAACACATAATCCCAGCTAGCATTTTGTATCACAATCGAATCTTTTCCGAATCAGCTTGACGGGAAAAATAGCCGCATGTGAGCTCATTTTTCTATCATAAATGATACTCTCGTTGTGAGAAAATGGTACCCTACAGATGAATCATACCAAAGAATCATTTATGATACGATTTGCTGATTACTTTTTGAACAATTTTCTGGTAGTATTAAATCATACAATCGCCTTTTTGCGATTTCTTTGCATTTTGTTCTTCTATTTTCAAGAAATCCTTATTTGATCATATAGATGAATCGTAAGTTAATCCTTTTTCAATCACCCAAGTGATTAATCATCAAAAGTGATCTGAGGAGAATCATATTAGAGATATCTGCAAAAACTAATCACCCAAATGCTAGCTGGGATAGCTTACCATCTACATCTTACACACACACTCAAACGTACAATATGGAAAATAACAAGCATACACGTATCAACACTACTTTGTTGACTGTTTGTTCATAACAAGAAGTCTTCACGACATTGCTTGTTAGCACTCATATACACGCACACAAATGCATCTATCGTGCTTTGCTTATAATACGACAGCATTTGTTATTGGTTTAGTATAATGCAGCCACGAGAATACATTTAAAAAACAAGACGTATTTACATTTCAAGACTATTTACGCAGGTCTTTAATGCATAATCTTGTGCGCTCCGCCTTTATAAATGATTCATGATATATACAACAAAATGTTGATGATGCTAAAGATATGGAGATGCATTGATACATGCGGGTATGTAATACCAAAGAATATAAATCATAATTTATATTCTTTGGTAATACATACTATGTATTTATCTATACATACCTACATGTGTACATAGAGATTGATGATTAATAGCATAGTAGAGGTCGACCGAAGGCGTTTTTTTTGGCCGAAGCCGAACTTCCCAACAACAAAAAGAACTAGTTCGTTCTTTCCGTTCAGTTGTTCAGTAAACAACAGAAAAGAGACTGCACAGTAATAGAATCCTCTTTAATGTTTACTTCATGTAGTTTTATTCAAAAGAAATTTCATTTTGTACTTAGTGACCTTATTAAATGGTTAAAATCAATATTTTTGATCGAAAATGCTTAAAATGAAGTCTGTGATAATTTGAAAACAAATTTTAAACTTTTTTAATACTGATTCATATTTAACGCAACAAATTCTTTGTTTTAATTTAGTAAAAATGTTCCTTGTTCATACGTATTTTCATTTGTACTTTGTGGTATCATTCGCTGTATGCTTTTAGTAAGTAAAAGGTAAAAATTAATGCATTCGAAAGCAAATTTTTAAAATGAAATCCGTAATAAGTTTAAAATAAGTTTTAATCACTTTTTTAACTCTAATAATCTTTTTCACAATCTGTTTCTTAATTCAACACTACAAATTATTTCTTTTAATTTTTTAAAACACACTTATATGTATATTTCACTACATTTATCTCTTTTTAATAGTATGCAAATCAGAAACTATAACCTTTTAATTGAAATGTTTTGAATGTGTACTTGTCAGCAACAGAGAATAAGATAAACAACGCGAACTAAACACCAAAAACTAACGAAGGAACAAGAACGAACGAAAGAAGAAAGAAAGGCCAAAAGAAAAAAAAGGAACAACTAGACTGAACTAATTCGCATTGTTGACTCAGAGGAATAGTTCATTTGAACTAGTTTGTTCCTTAACTGCACAACTCTACACTACAGACATGATTTTTTTTTCTTTTAATTTAAAAAGTGTGAGCAAAACGTTTTTTAAACATCACTAAATACGTCAAAGTTTGTTTTTTTTTATAGAAAAAGTAAAAAGTATGCACAAATTAAATAAAGTTTACAGTTTACCTTCAATAAAATGGAGGTAAAATATGTAACATATTTACATGTTTTTCATGCAACATATTCAGAAAATAAATTGAAAATGTTTCCCATAGTTGCATGTTTTGTTCAAACGAACACAGATATGTATATGCAACATATTTGTCAGAAAAGAAATCGCTATTACATAAGTATTTATAATTTGAAGTAATTTGATTACTGATCATCCTATTGTTAACAAATTTAAAAGTTATGAAATGTAAGATTGTTTCTGTACAAAGTAGTTAAGAAAATTGTTCGATTATTCGACAAAAATCTCTATTCGATTGGCATCGAGTGACATCATCATGACACTAGGGCAGGAATTAGGCCCCAAATTTTCATTTTACATAAAGCCGTTTATGTTCAAGAAATAATGTTTAAAGAATTTTGCTTCATTCAAAGGAAGTACCAATTTGTAAAGCAATATAAGAAGAGATGTGTCTAAGGACACCCGGTTATAGCTTTGCTGCTTAGTTATATAAAACAAATTTCATGTGTGAAATAACAATGCAATAAAATTATAATATATGATGATGTCAAATTCTCTGGAAATATATCAAAATGTTTCCATTTATTTCCCATTATTTTCTTTTCTAGCGGCATACGATTACATTAATGTACTGTTTGTGGCCGGTGGCGACTGTTAGCCGGCTTACAGCCTATCGGCTGTGTTTTCCGGTTTGTGCTCATGTGTAAAAACAAATTCGGCAATCGTTCTAAAACGAAATAAAACAAAATCCAAAAAAAATTTTCGTTTATTTACGTACTCTGCTTTTAAGTACAAAGAAATCAAAACAAAAATAAATCTATAACTGTAATAGTGTCGATTATTTTTGTTACGAAAATCACGTACTAACTTCTGTATCGCCCAATAAATAGCTAAGCTATAAAAGCAAAAATAAGCACCTTAAAAGAAACGATGTGAATTAAAAGAAGTATGTATTCAATTTTAGCATTATGTTTTAGCACTTTAATTGTTTTTTAGCATTAGTACACACGCATTGTTGAGAAATAAACTACATTATGCTCAGGGTGACTGCGGACATTTTTCAAAAAGTGGCACCAAATAGGGAATTTATCAAAAAAAGGGGAAACATTAAAACAAACGAGACAACTACACTAAACTTCTTATTTTTAATGTATTATTACATATATAATTCACTTTAAAAAAGGGGGATAAAAAATTCGGCACTTTATAGTATGTTTCCACCGGCATGATTTAGACAAATCATTATGATTTGTGCAAATCATGTTAATTTATACATGATTCGCCATACACTTTCCATATGTATAAATCACCTCAAAGTGGTTGATTTATTTTAAATAATGTCGAAAATACTATTTTTCGAACTCGATTTATGTATGCAACACTGCGTTGCTTTTAAAATTACAAACTCCATCCCTGGGTCATCCATCAATAGTGATTGACAATTTCGAAAAAATTACGGAATATTTAATAAATTTTAAATGCCAACCACATGTGAATAAAATTCACATTACAGCTGCTGCGCCCACCTTATAAAGCACGTACATAAATTGAGTACGAAAATTCGAACAACAAATCACTCACAACCTCGGTGGAAACACTTTGAAGTGATTTACTTAAACCTACTTGATTTAAAGTCGGTGGAAACATACTATTAGCCGGTCAAACGGTCACGCTGATTACACAGAAGTGAAGAAAGTGACAGCTAAAAAAACCTACAATCAGGTTTTTTAAAATTCGTGGAAAAAGGGACATATATAGTGTAATGGTTGGGCAGGATCGCTATGTAACGGTATATTAATCATACCGGGATCGCCATGGAATGGTATTAAAAGTTTTATAAATGTTCTACCTCCCCGATTGTGCCGGCGCTAATTAACGCCACTGTTTCTAATTGAATAAGGCAGCTGTACGCCTAGAAAGCAGATGAATGCTTTTATTGAATGAAATAAATTATTCCTTTTATAGTTAGAGCTCAGCGAGGAGCTCCCAAGAAAGATATTTATTAATTGTCTTAAATACTAAATTGTATTGGCTTATATACTAACTATGAGAATAATGCTTAGCCTATCTTAACATAAGAGAGAAAAGAAAAGGTATGTGCTTAATAAGCAAATTGTTCCTTTTAGTTTCCCACGGTAGGCGTGCGGCGTGTGTCTCATAAGAAATTTGGAAAACATAGATTCTGTATTGTTTATATTTATATATAAACACATTATTGGTTATTAAATATGATTTATTTAAGTGCATTATGCTGCGGCCTTTGAGCAGACTGGTGAGTGTCAAATAGCCGGTGTACAAAATACATATTTACGTTGCAGTCTGTCAATGCATTTATCTAACACTTCATGCAGCGGTATTTGCCCGAATGTATTAGTGTCAAATGTCCAAAATACTTTCAATGCAATTGGATGTTCTGTATGTTGCGGTCAAGTTGACTTTAAATGTTTACTACGCAATGTTAGTCGTAGTGATAGTTAGAACACGCTACAATAGTGTATATGATACTGTAGTATATTAGTACTTACCAATTAACACAGCTAATAAAAAGTGCTGTAATTTTGTTGCACTAGAAGGAAGAATCAAACCAAAAACGTAGACAAAATTTGAGGGAAAACGAGATAAACAGAAAAATATCCTCATCTTCCGTCTCGTGGCACTTCTGTATGTTTTGTGCTGATTATGCTATGTTTCCACTACGAATTGAATCACATGCTTCACTCTCTGAAGCATGTTTATGTAATAAAATTTGTCTGGCCTTAAAAACCCCCATCTGTCAAAAACAATTGACTAACATACCAATACATACATACATATTTATAAAATACATACACTTTTCATTTAAAATGTAAACAAGCATTAGATAAAAGAAGAGATTATAACAGTCAGTTCAATTAGTCTTCAGCACCTGGTAACCGTCTGGACTGTTAAGGTCACCGGTTATCAATTCGCCTTAAGTAGGTCTTGTGTATGTACATATGCAAAGCAAATTCATATAAGGTATACTCAGCTCAATTCGCTTTGAGAAATTTATTCTTTATATGTCAAAACAATGTACTGAAAAATGTCTGTTGACATCCATCGTATACTCAAATTACAAGCGGCGAAATTAGTCACCTGATCTCTTGCGACCACCTAGTATGGATTCGCCTAGTACAGATATGTATTAAATTTAACTTACAACTACAACATTTATAAATTTTTCTTTTTTCGTTGAGATTTAACCAAAATGTTTATTAATTTGGATGCCGAATAGTCGCCCGAATGATGGAAGATTTTATTCCTGAGTATTTGTGGAGAAATAATGAACTTGAAGGAGAAGGCTCGCCGAAATACTGTTGTAAGCCAAAATTAATGGAAAGGACCTTCAATAACTTAAGGATATTGCAAATAAATTTTATAAGACGAAACATGCTTGCTTTTGTTAATATAATAAAAATTTTCATTTGGGAATTTGTACTGAAACAACAACACCACTTCGTTATTCCCATTAAATTATATACATACGTAATATATAAGCCAAGCTCCGCCCACACAGAGTGTATATTGCACGAAACCGAATTCGAATTTTTTAACAACCCCCTCACAAGGCCTATTTATCAGGTCAACGCAACTCTCACTATGATTTTTGTTTTTATGGTTTGTTTTCTTGTTTGAGCTGTCAAAAGTTATTTGCACCATATACTTTAGTTCATGTTTGTGTGTGTTTCTGACAACTTAAACATAAACTTGTTTTTTGTATTGCTGTGTTTTTGTAGAGTTGCGTTGACCTGATAAATAGGCCTTGCCCCCTCATAACTCAGCTCCACTTGATCAATAAATAATGAAACCTTAAACATAAGGTCTACCTACAGAGGTGACCTCGTAGACGAAATTTCCATCGTAAAATCTTCCCGAGATATGAGAGGTTAAAAGCTTATTTTAGTACATATTCAGATTTTGCAGATTTTTTAACCCTATTTGGCAGATTTTATAATAAACTTTTCGGGTCTACTCTGTAATTCAAAACGAAAAAAATTCTTTTGAATTTGCTTGTTATTAATATACAAATTCGAAAGTATTTGCTTTCGTTTCAAATTACAGGGTAGACCCCCTGGCAACAGTGGTTATTCGGACAAAAATTCCACCAAACTATACCACAGAATATGAAACAGAATAGCCACTTTTGAAAGTTAAAAAGTCTGTTATTGTTTGCGTGCAAAGAGGGAAAATGTGAAATATAGGCTACGTTCGTAAAAGCATTTATAGTGCAAGTCTGCAGCATCACGAACATCTAACGTTCAAAAATGCATAACTTGGCAGCACTATTCAGTGTCTAACGTTTTTTAATGCATTTAATCGGCATACCTACCGCAAATCTGTGCAAATGGCGCAATAAATTATTTTAAGTTGCAAGAAGTTGCAGTGGAACAATAAGTTGAATATATCTATGTATTTTGATGTTTAAATTACATATCTCGAATCTTACCAAAAAATGAGATTGATAAACTCGAAAATAACTTTGAAAAACATAATCTTGGTAGTTTTTTATTATTTCAAAGGAGTTTTTTTATTTTAGTTGTATTCTTTTTAAGGCTGTTCTCATAAGAAATTGTCGCTTTGATTTTCTTTTAAATTTTTTGCTTACTATAATTTAAAAGAAAATTGTCAACATTTTCCTAAATAAAATTACTTGCCAATTTTAAAATTTTTGCAGTTTGTTCAAAAATGTCAACTGAGCACAGATGTTGAGCAGTTGCAAAGCATGTGCAGCAGATAATCACGCATACGCAGTAAAACCTGGCAGAACTGCCGCATTGATGCATAAATTTGCAGCACTTACGAACGTACCCTATGTTTTATGCAAATGCAGATACTTTTTTGCAACTATGTAAGATATATTTATGTATTTAGTGTATTCGTTTCTGAATAATTAGAAAATTTTTGACAAATTATTGAAATGGATTCTTACTGCCAAAAATATAGGAAGGGCTAGGAATCAAATTCCTCGTTTAAAAATGGATTAAACCAACAAAAGATCCATCGAAAGCTTTCAAATGTTGCAATTCAACTATAAAAGCGAAATATTTTGATTTAGTACGCTGTTCGAAAGCATAAAAAATGTATGGCTCCATTTAGCGATATTGTGCTATCCTAGCCAGATATATAATTTTCACTAGAAGTTCCTACACAAACGCAAATTGCGCAAGCAAATCTTGCATTATATGCTGCATTACATACACCGTTTTAGCAATGGATCTTTTATTTTTTCTTACTATTATTTTTATTAATGTTGAAAAATCTTGAAGTACAAATTGAATAATAAATACATTCATAGATTTTTTTTTTCATATACATATTTATTTATTGTATCTTCAAAAATGAACTAACAATAAGTAATCAAATCTTAAATCTAAATATAATTATTAGGCCCGACCAATATCGGACATAAGCTTAGTGATAGTTATAAATAATACATAAGTAGTGATAATCAAAAAGAAGTATTTTTAAGCAGTCCCATCTGGAGTGTTGGGTATAAGAGCCCTTGTGTCCCTTTTTTTTAAGCGGATGTGTCCTGTAAAGCTCAAAATATTACGGGCAAGCGGATTAGGATGTGACTCGAGTTTTGTTAAATATTTGCCTGCGTATTTTGCAATTTCTTCACTCACTAGTGGCATATTTAAATCACGATGAATATTTGAATTTTTAACGTACCATGGAGCAGATGTTATCAAACGTAAAATTTTGTTTTGCCTTCGTTGGATTCTCTCGACATTTGAAGCTGAAGCAGTGCCCCACAGCTGAATTCCATAGCACCATATTGGCTTCAAAAGCAACTTGTATATCAAAAGTTTGCAGTCTAGGCTGAGTGTTGAATTTCTGCCAATTAACCAATATATTTGAGTCAATTTAAGTTTCATTTGGGTTAACTTAGAGTCAATATGATATTTCCATGTAAGCCTTCGATCAAGGTGTATGCCAAGGTATTTGACTTGAGAATGTTGAGGAATATTTTGATTGTTGATTCGAATGGGGGAACAGGTATCTTTTCTTAGGGTAAACGTTATATGAACACACTTTTGTTCATTGACTTTAATTCTCCATAAGTTCAACCATATTTCAAGCTGGGTAATGTGTGCTTGGAGATTGCGGGATGCCTCATCAGGATTTTTGTGAATACTCAAACAGGCTGTATCATCGGCAAATGTAGAAGTGTGGATGTTATTGCTCACAGGAATATCACAAGTATATATTAGATACAAGACTGGCCCCAGAATACTACCCTGTGGCACACCAGAAGATATAGATTCGGGTACACTCATGAAGTCTCCTTCCACAACAGTAAACTTTCTATCAAGAATATAACTTTCCAAAAGCTTTTGTATTTTTATTGGTAGGTATGTCTTCAATTTTAAAACTAGGCCTTTGTGCCATACTTTGTCAAATGCCTGAGAAACATCAATAAAAAGGGCAGAACAATACTTCTTTTCTTCAAAAGTCCTCCTTATAATTTGAACCAATCTATGCGCTTGCTCAATAGTGCTATGCTGACTTCTAAAGCCAAATTGATGGTCCGGGATGCACCCAGTATCAGCTAAAATTGTGGACAATTTAGTCATGAGCAGCTTTTCGAAAAGCTTTGAAATTGTTGAAAGTAAGCTTATAGGCCTATATGACTCAGCCTTGGTAAGATCTTTGCCTGGCTTTGGAATCATTTTAATCTTGGCAAGTTTCCAGTTATGTGGAAAATACTGCATTCGTAAAATGGCATTAAAAATAAATAGCAAAATTCTTATTGCAATATGAGGCAATTTCATCAGCATCTTGTCACTAATGCCATCAATACCTGGAGCTTTCTTAGGGTCGAGTTCAGCAACTATTTTTTGTAGTTCACGCATCTTAAACCTTAAGGGACGAGGGGGTAGAGAGACTACACTCGGTAAATCGGCAGCACCCGTACATGAATTGGGAGTGAATACAGATTTTAAATGCTCAGAAAATAAGTTACCTTTCTCACTATCGCTTCTTGCACAGCCTCCAGTCGAAGTACGCAATGGTGATTTGAGATCAACGGGTCTTTTAAGATTTCTAGTAGCGCGCCATAAAGAGTAATTAGATGTTGACGTTACATCAAGACCTTCTAAATACTTTTCCAGTAATGCAGTCTTTTCCGACGATAGCAGCTCTTTGAGTCGTTTAGTACATTCTTTAAGTCTGATTTTATTTAGGGGTGATCGGTGTTGTTGCCATTCTCTTCTAGCTCTCCTTTTTTCACATACAAGACGTTCAATTTCCGTAGAATAAATTCTATTAAAGCCAGTCTGCGGATAGGAAGTAGTGGCATGTTCAGCAGCCTGTTTAATATATTCGTTAAGATTGGCAATATTAAATTCAGTATCATCAGGTGATCTTAGCTGAATGTTTTCTACGCAGTGACTACTAATATATTTTTTGAATCCTAGCCAGTTGACCCTAATTTTTAAATATAGCTCTTTTTGACTACTCCGTTGGCTCGTTTTACCTCTGAATTGTTGGCATCACTGAGTTTATATTTTTGTTTAATTTGTTTTAATGAGTAACGAGTTTTCTTTAAAATATATAAAGACTGACTTTTTATTGTTATGTTTGCTCAATTCACAACCTATTGTAAGTGTAGTAGGTCGTCAAGCTGTACAATAGTTGTAAAATGTTGTAGGTAATTTCCATAGAAAAGTTTGCTACGACACCTACAACATTATTCCCTATGTTTGATGAATGTCGTAGAATGGCATCAGTTATGCATAAGCTTATGAAAGTGCTAATATTTTTTAATTACATTTATCTTAATTTTTGTTTGTTAAATTAATAAAAATTAGTACTATTATATATGCAAATAATTAAAAAAATTCGCGAAATGACAAAAATTGGCTAAAACTTACTAACATCAGGATGATAACAAGGTCTGATAATGTTTTAAAACCTTCAAAAACCATGCAAAAAAGCCGATTTTATTGCGAAGTTTGCAAAAAATCGCGAAAATTGGCAAAATTATAAACAAGTCTAATATGGAATAAAAATCGATAAAAATGTAAGAAATGCAAAAAATTCGGCAAAAATCGCGAAAATTACGTAAATTTGCAAAAACTTATTAACAGCGGGATGATATTTTTTTCTTCATATTCTTGACAAACCAAGAATCTGAAGACATGTAATGTAAAAAGTCGCTTTTATCACGAACTTTGCAAAAAAAATTGCGAGAAGTTGCAAGATTTTAAAAAAGCCATAATATTGATTAAAAATCGCTAAAAATGTACGGAATGCAAACAAATCAATAAAAATCGCGAAAATGACGAAAATTCGCAAAATGTCTAACATTTTTTAAAAATTGGCGAACTGTTAGGAGGCTGAAAATATGCAAAAGTCGCTTTTATCGCGAACTTTGCAAAAAATCGCGAAAGGTTTCAAATTTTTAAACAATCCATACTACTGATCAAAAATCGTCAAAATAGAGAGTAATGAAAAATGTGAGAGGAAAACCGCGAAAATGGCGGAAATTCGCAAAACCTAGCTTACAGTGAAATGATAACAAATTCTAATTTAGTTTAAAAAAAACCGCAAAACAGTTTGCAAAAATTCGCGAGAAGTTGCAAAATCGCTGAAAGGCGAAAAAAATCGCAAGTTAGCGAAAAATAATACATTTCGATTAAAGAAATAAACCTGTAAATGCTAAAATATGAAAAAAATGTATCTGAATAAATTATTTTATTGTTACAAATATACATATATTTATATTTCAATATCAGGTTCTTATGGTGCTGCTGCCGTTTTCAAAATAATTAAGTAGGTGGCTACCAGGCATCATTTGTTGCCAGCGGCACTTGTAGTTGTGTAGCCATGTAGCCTGCTAAAGTATAGCGGCCTTATTCATAAAAAATATTTCAGGTTTATTAACCCCTTATTTGACATATTTCTATGGGAAATTTGTCAAATAAACCTGTAATAAACCTAAAATATTTTTTATGAATTAGACCGTAGGTGTTTAAGCATAAGTTTTAATATCTAACTTAACCGTAATATGTGCGGTTAGAAAAAGTCTCTTTATACTCACTAATTAAAAAATTAATATATGTAGTTCCATTAAATTGTTTAAATGTTTTTGACCATTCACCAGTGTTACCAAAATATATATTAAAAATTACACCTCGCAGGAGCCAAAATTACCCGATTTCAAAGGAATTACACCCAATATTAAAATAAATATTTGACACATTTCAAAAATCTTGTTTAAGGTCTACTTATGATTTGGTATCAGCCCCAGTGAAGTGCAACATATCGAGAGTGTGTATTCAAAATACGTCAACTCAAATTTTCTCAAAATGCGCTTCCGATGGCAAAAAACTCTCCTATAGAATATTCATCTGTAATATAAATTTCGAATCAAAAAAATGTTTTTTCTTGTTCTGTATAAATTTTTTTTATTCTGCTATCTAAAAGAATAATTTTTTTGGTGAAAATAAATGCTAACTTTCATGTAAAAATAAGTAGTTCATTATAAATCTACCTCATATCTTATTGCTTATTATTATTATTGTTTTTTTGTATACCTTCTTTAAATAATAAAATAGCATCAACGGTATCAGACTATAATTTATTATATTTTATTTTGTTTATTATATTACATATGTACATATGTATTCGTGTGTGTTCTGCCTTTCACATCGTTTTCACGTTTTCTTCTGAGTTCGGATGTTAAAACACATGCTACGCGTGTTTAACCCTCCGATGAGTGACAGTTCTGAACTTCACGGCCGTGTGAATAGGTCCCTACGGACCTTTTTTGTAAATCATGTTTATTTCATATAAAAAATTTTTTTTTATTTTTTATTTTTGTTTTTATTGTTTATAACTAAATTCTACATACAAAAATAATTGTTTAATTTTTTTTAATTTTTTTTTTGCTTGAATTTTCTTAAGACTATTATAAACAAAAAAACTGGTTTATTGCTAGTAGTATAAAATTAGAATATTGTGCCTTTCCTTGAAAGCAATAAAGTTCATGTCTTCGAATTTTTCTTAGAATTTTTTGTTTTTATCATCATCCCTAATGTCTTTGAGTTTAGGTCTTTGTGTTCAGAACAAGTAAATTATGTGTTCAAACAATAAAAAAATTATAATGATGCCCAAAAACATGCATTTATTAATGAAATTCAGTACAAGGTCCATACGGACCTATTCACACGTCCGCGTACTATTCTCACTAAAACCTCAATAACTCCTAAAGTAATGATCCGATCGGCTTGATTTTTTTCCAAAAGATGCGCAACAAAATACTCTTGGAATACAGAGTGACTTTGGGGGGGGGGGGTGTTGTAGTGGCCGAAGTAGGAGTAATTTCAGTTTGAAAAGGCAAAAAGGTCCCTAGGGACCTTCTCACTCATCGGAGGGTTAAGTTGAAATTTAAAAAATACAGATTAATAGTATGTGTTCTAGCCTCCGAATTTAGAAGAACACAATTTGGAAATTGACGATTTCAAACTTTTAGATTTTCTCGTTTTCGATTTTGAGCAAAAAATCGTGTTTTTTCACTGTTAACAAGTGAAATTCGTATATTTTTCACAAGACTGTTAACAAGTGAAAAGAAAATCGAAAACGAAATCAAAAACGAAAAAATCTAAAAGTTTGAAATCGTCAATTTCCACATACTATTAATTTGTATTTTCTAAATTTCAACTTAAGCAGGCGTACCATGTTTTTTAACATCCGAACCCACAAGAAAACGTGTGAAAACGATATGAAAGCTAGAACACACACGATTTATTATATAAAACAAACGAATTTCAAATTACCCGTAAATTACACCTGAGAGCAATTACCCACGCATTACACTTGCACATAAAAATTACACCTGATTCGGGTAATTACCCGCGATTCGGCAACACTGCCATTCACTAAACTTATGCCGGTCAGAAGCGGCAACATCAATTCCCAGTTCTGTCGAATTTTTTTTATTTCTCGCACTCTCCATTACGCACGCTTAAGTACAAACAAATATTCCATTTAAATAATTTAGTTGTGGACTCAAATAAATTTTACAAACTTTAACAAATATCAAACACTAGATGATTATCTTATGGAAAAGTTGTGCAGAGTTTTTGAGCAATGGATTGCATTACAGCATCATTTTAAAATGACATCAACATTTTCCTAAATAAAATTACTTGCCAATTTTAAAATTTTTGCAGTTTGTTCAAAAATGTCAACTGAGCACAGATGTTGAGCAGTTGCAAAGCATGTGCAGCAGATAATCACGCATACGCAGTAAAACCTGGCAGAACTGCCGCATTGATGCATAAATTTGCAGCATTTACGAACGTACCCATACACAAATATCACAAATATTAAATTGCCAGTGTTTATGTGTTTATGAATAAAAACGATGATTCCCAATATTTCAAATAAAATTAGTGTTTTATTAATTCCAATATGGAGTTTGTGGGTTCGCTGACCAAGGCTCTTAAATAACGAATGAATAAAATAATTTGACGGAAAGATGGCGAAAGCAAAGTTTAAGCGTTCCGTTAGCGGTTTACTCGTTGTAATATAAATAGTTACTCCGAAAGGACAAAGTTGTTTTCTTAAGGAACAAAATCAACATTTTCAAAAAAGGATTACAATAACCAAAACCAGCAAACTTGAATATAAAATTATATAAAGAAAATTAAATAGAAATTCGACTTAAACATTGCCGGCCACCTTGCGAGAATATCATTTACAGCAATTAATAATATCTTAACATTTATATATACATATATTAGAAAAAAGTCAAACATTCCAATATAAAGAGGTACAGTCAATCACATCTAAAGTCGGGCAGACGCATGAAAATATTTCTAGTGGCAATATCTATGTTTTTGAGAAGGAAATTACATTACAATTTTTTCTATTGCATCACAAAAATCAACAGCGTGACTACATTAGCTTATATTGAGCTAAATCTAGGTTCAAAATTTTCATTTAGCTCTTAGATTATTTTTTAATCTTATAAATTTTATGTTAAAATAAAATGTGTTAAAGACAAAAGATTTACGAGTATAATAACAAAAATCAAAAACTTTAAAATATATGTATTTAGAAAAGATTTGATATCTTCAAACAGCTGGAACAATTTTCTTCTAACATAGCTAAGAACACTCTCAATAAAGTCACATTTCAAACAGAAAAATCTAAATCAAAATCGGTCTAACATACGTGGACTCGAACAGACACACTGATACACACTTATAACACCCTTGGTTTTGGTTGGTCTTAAAAATTATAACTTTTCTCTTAGTTAATTTAATTATTATTGTTCGAACTTCATTTGTTTCTATATTTATGATTTGTTCGTGTTCGTATCTCTTTGTAAGCCAAATTACATATGATAATTATTAATGAACAAATAACACCAAAGTTAGTTGTAAATATTCTGACTAACACATAGTTGAACAGAACAACTAGCTAGAGTTGCCAGTTTTGAAGTCATAGAAATCAGTACATAAGAGAAAAAAAATCATTACAATTGAAAAAAAACAGTACAATAATTTTTTCAATATACATTTTTATTTTATTGACATGAAAGACTTTAACACTTCTTAAAACAAAATTTGAATCAATATATAATATTTTCCAAGACAAAATTGTATTAATAAAATAATATTTTTACAACATTTTTTGCTGAAGAAACTTCAAATTCATTATATGCATCCATCAGAAATCAATAATAGCAAATGTTTCTTGCTTAAATTTAAAAAAAACTGCACGAAATTAACATTAACTTAAATAAAACTTTATCACTTTCTTCTTTCACTCTTGTTTCTTTTTATATGAAGTATGTTATTTTATATAATAAGGTGGTATTAAACGCAATTTTAAACAAATTCGCTGTACCTCGAATAGTCAAATATCACAAATGAAAGTTTTAGACTCGAGTTTTGTTAAATATTTGCCTACGTATTTTGCAATTTATTCAGTCACTAGTGGCATATTTAAATCAAGATGTATATTTGAATTTTTGATGTACCATGGAGCCGATGTTATCAATCGTAAAATTTTGTTTTGCCTTCGTTGCATTTTCTAAACATATTGGCTTCAAAAGCTACTCTTATATCAAAAGCTTGCAGTCTGGGCTGAGTGTTGAATTTCTGCCAATTAACCAATATATTTGAGTTAATTTAAGTTTCATTTGGGTTAACTTAGAGTCAATATGATATTTCCATGTAAGCCTTCGATCAAGGTGTATACCAATGTATTTTACTTGAGAATGTTGAGGAATATTTTGATTGTTGATTGGAATGGGAGAACAAGTATCTGTTCTTAACGTAAACGTTATATGGACACAGTTTTGTTCATTTAATTTAATTCTCCATAAGTTCAACCATATTTCAAGATGGGTAATGTGTTCTTGGAGATTGCGGGATGCCTCATCAGGGTTTTAATGCACATTCATTCCGATGATACAGAAAATGTAGAAGTGTGGATGTTATGGCTCACAGGCATATCACAAGTATATATTAGATACAAAACTGGCCCCAGAATACTACTCTATGGCACACCGGAAGATATAGATTGTCTTCAATTTTAAAACTAGGCCTTCGTGCCATACTGTATCAAATGCCTAAGAAACATCAATAAACGAAGCAGAACAATACTTCTTTTCCTCAAATGTTCGGAACAAATGCAGGTTAGCGAAGCAGCTCCAAAGAAAATAAAAAGTAGCTTGTGTGATAGAAAATTGAAAAATAAGAAGAAAATATTAATTAAAAAAGTTGGCGGCGAAGCCTATTTTCCGAGTTATTGGGCTCTGAACTTTTTCATAGGAAACAGTGAAAAATTACCAAAATTTTTTTTAAATAGGTTATCTCATAGGAAATTTAAAATATAAGAAAAAAAAAATCAAGTAGAAAAATTAGCTCCGACCCTTATTTCTCGAGTTATTGGCCTCTGAAGTTTTCACCATGGTGTTTCCGGACACGGCGAAGATTAATAAAGATTTTTTGCATTGCAAAGTTTTCTTGTATAATAAAGTTTTCGTGGACTGCCGGCCTTTGGCCGGGCTTAAGGATTTTCTCCACCATGGTGTTTCCCGACACGGCGCAGCTTAAAGATTTTCTGCATTGCAAAGTTTTCTTGTCTAATAAAGTCCCCCCAGGGGAGTCAATGACTACGGGTGTGGCAATCCCGCGGCCCCAGCTAAGGGTAATGTAGTTTTTTCTGCTGGCGGACCTTTGGCTCATTACCCGTAAAACTTATGTGTTACTACCCGATCTCTGAAATAACAGCAAAGGATGTGCATGTATTTATAAAAGGAAAACAAATAATGAACGACCGTTGTTGTCAGTTAGGTGCATGATCACCTAGAACTGCCCCTGAGTTCAAAAGATAGTAGTAGTGAAGCCTTTATTAATAAAGGTGGATCTGCGAGGTCTGACCAGAGGCTACTTCTGGTGCTACGGGTGCCGGTTGCCCGACAGCTGAGCTGCTTAGAGATAAAAGCATTGCGGCTATCAAAATCCTGTGTTCAAAAGATTTAACGCCCCTGGATATGACCCCAGGGCAACGGCACTTGTGTCGGATCATAATAGGCACAGGATTTTGATGGCGACAGCTTGCTTTCTTCTCGCGTGGGTGGTTCCTTCTGCTCTGAAGTGCATGTAGCACTCAAACTTCAGAGTCAGGTCAGTTCCTTTGCTGAAATGCCGAGTTCGGACTACCCCACGGGGTTAAAGGGCTGATTTTGGTAAGTGTGGAGTAGGCACTGGAAATGTGGCGACACAGGCATGCGTTCATTACGGAGGAGTGGTAGCTGTGCCGGCAATGGTTGAGGAATTCTCTTGGGGACCTCGCTATGGTGTATACACAACACCATAGCGTGGAAGCCTGAGAATTATAGTAGTGGCTGTGGTTGCTACCAAAATCGCTGGGAGAATAGTCTTGGCTTCCCAGTGTTAAATCAATGCTAGTGATTGGTATGACGCGGTCAGCCAGACAGGGATAACTATATATAAGGTTTGCAACCTTTGTGCCTTTGAGGCGCATCTATGTATTGCATAGGTGTGTCCTGTAAGGGTGCATGGGGGCGTTGGTCTGGCGTCTAACCCAAACTCGGTGCATTGGCACCCGTGAGACAAGGCCGTTACGGCAGGTGCTCACGCAAAGCCTTTGCACTTCTGTCTAATAAAGTTTTCATGGACTGCCGGCCTTCAGCCGGGGTTAAGAATTTTCTGCATTGCAAAGTTTTCTTTTCTAATAAAGTTTTCATGAACTGCCGGCCTTCGGCCGGGCTTAAGGATTTTCTCCACCATGGTGTTTCCCGACACGCCGCAGCTAATAAAGTTTTCGTGGACTGCCGGCCTTCGACCGGGCTTAAGGATTTTCTCCACCATAGTGTTTTCCAACACGGCGCAAGTTAATAAAGATTTTCTGCATTGCAAAGTTTTCTTGTCTAATAAAGTTTTCGTGGACTGCCGTCCTTTGGCCGGGCTCAAGGATTTTCTCCACCATGGTGTTTCCCTACACGGCGCAGCTTAATAAAGATTTTCTGCATTGCAAAGTTTTCTTGTATAATAAAGTTTTCGTGGACTGCCGGCCTTCGGCCAGGCTCAAGGATTTTCTTCACTATTGTGTTTCCCGACACGGCGCAGCTTAATAAAGATTTTCTGCATTGCAAAGTTTTCTTTGCATGGTGTTTCCCGACAGGGCGCAAGTTAATAAAGATTTTCTGCATTGCAAAGTTTTCTTGTCTAATAAAGTTTTCGTGGACTGGCGGCCTTCGACTGGGCTTAAGGATTTTCTCCGCCATGGTGTTTCCCGACACGGGGCATATTAATTAATCATTGTATTTCCTAAATCGACACTGCTTGTTAATTATTTTCTGCACAGCTCTAAATTGGTTCAAATATTGACCAATCACATTTAGAAATGCAGAGAAATCACAATCGTCTATGAAAAATTTAAAATCCAATAACTCAAGAAATAAGGGTCGCAGTTAAATTTTTTTACATAATTTTTTTTCTTATATTTTTAAATTCTTATCAGATAAGGTATTTAAATTTTTTTTGAGATTTTTCGCAGTTTCCTATAAAAAAGTTCAGAGCCCCATAACTCGGAAAATAGGCGTCGCCGCCAACTTTTTTATTTAATATTTTCTTCTTATTTTTCAATTTTCTATGACACAGGCTACTTTTTATTTTGTTTGGAGCTGCTTCGCTAAACTGCATTTAAGCCAAATGTTCTTCTTACAACTTGGACCAATCTATGCGTTTGTTCAATGGTGCTATGACTTCTAAAACTAAGTTTATGGTCCGGGATGCACCCATTATCAGCTAAAATTTTGGATAATTCAGCCATGAGCAGCTTTTCGAAAAGCTTTGAAATTGTTGATAGTAAGCTTATAGGCCTATATGACTCAGCCTTGGTAAGATCTTTGCCTGGCTTTGGAATCATTTTAATCTCGGCAAGCTTCTAGTTATGTGGAAAATACTGCATTCTTAGAATGGCAATAAAAATAAATAGCAAGATTCTTATTGCAATATGAGGCAAATTCATCAGCATCTTGTTACTAATGCCATCAATACCTGGAGCTTTCAGCGGCTTGAGTTCAGCAATTATTTTTTGTAGTTCACGCATCTTAAACCTTAAGGGACGAGCGGGTAGAGGGACAACACTTGGTAAATCGACATCACCCGTACATGAATTGGGAGTGAATACAGATTTTAAATGCTCAGAAAATAAGTAACCTTTCTCACTATCGCTTCTGGCCCACCCTCCGGTGGAAGTACGCAGTGGTGATTTAAGATCAACGGCTCTTTTACGATTTCTAGTAGCGCGCCATAAAAAGTAAGTAGATGCTGACGTTACTCAAGCCATTTTAAATACTTTTCCAGTAATGCAGTATTTTCCGACGATAGCAGGTCTTTTAGTCGTTTAGTACATTATTTAGGTCTGATTTTATTTAGGTTTGATCTGTGTTGTTGCCATTCTCTTCTAGTTCTCCTTTTTTCACATACAAGACGTTAAATTTCCGTAGAATAAATTCTATTAAAGCCAGTCTGCGGATAGGAGGTAGTCTCATGTTCAGCAGCCTGTATAATATTTTCGTTAAGATTGGCAATGTTAAATTTAATATCATCAGATGATCTTAGGTGAATGTTTTCTACGCAGTGACTACTAAGATATTTTTTGAATCCTAGCCAGTTGACCCTAATAATAATTTTCACATATGAGTTAGTTAAATCACTCCTTAGTGGGTTGAAAATTGTAACTATTGTGGGAGAGTGATCGGAGGACAGATCTACAGAGCCCTGTACGTGAATTAAGTCCGTATGGGATATTTTTCGTGACGCCAAAATCTATAACATCTGGAATTTTTCTTACGTCAGTAGGCCAGTAAATAGGCTCCCCACTCGAAATGACATCTAAGCCCATTTTTGAAATTGTATTAAACAACGCTCGACCTCTAGGTGTAACAAGACGCGAGCCCCAGTACTTATGTTTTGCATTGTAGTCACCAGCTGCCACGAAGCAAGAACCAAGTGATTTGTAGAACTTCTCATACTGATCTTCGGTAACTGAAAATATGGGAGGTGAGTAAATTGATGATGTCACGAAATTCGCACAAAAATGTTCTACGAAAATTTTCGTTGCTTGCACATATTGTTCGCTAACGTTGTCGAGGATATATTGCTTAAGTCTTGACTTAATTAGAATTGCTGATCCACCGTATGCTCTCCCTCTCGGGTCTTTTGAATCATATAGAGTGTAACCATTTATTTTAAAGTAGCTTCTCGAAGTCAAATGAGTCTCAGAGACCAACATTACATCAATACTTTTTACCATGAAGAAGTGCTCAATTTAATTTTTATGTTGGCGAATGCCGTTTGCGTTCCAGAAACATATTTTTAACGTGTTCATGGCTTGTTAACTAATGCTTGAAGCAGTGCATTCTGTATTCGCAGCATTTCTTGCATCATGCTAGTCATATTTGCTGTAAAGTTGTTTATAGTTAGCACCAGATTCTCAATAGTAGCTTCAAGGCGACTAAAGTTATAGCTAGAGTTTTCATTAGTTGAATTATTTGGCGGTGGAATATTATGTGTTAGAATAGAACTAGTCTTAGCGTGTTTAACGAAAGGATATACAGGGCATCATATGTAGTTAGCGGTGTGACTACCTCCACAATTGCTGCATTTTTTCAGCTTGATATTTTGGCTTAGTACAGGTAGCAATACCATGCAATTCACCGCAGATAACACAAACTGTAGGTAAATTGCAATAAGTTTTTGTGTGGCCATATTCTTGGCAATTATGGCACTGTAAGGGACCTCAACTCTTACGTGGCTCTTCAACTGTGATTTTTCTTTGTAAGAGATACTTTACGCTATAAATTGGATGCGTTTAATTTTTTTGCAATTGTATGTCATTCGGCTCCAGTTCAACTCGAAATAGGGGTTGGGGGACTTTTCTCTGTTAATTATGTTGGTAAAATTTTTACCTTAAATCCTTGTTCGATAAGTGCACATTTTACTTCTTCAGGTTCAACATATGAATCTATGCCCTTTAATACTATCTGTAGGCCTTAAGCACTCTTAAGTTGATATGTGTAAAAATTTGTTTTTTATTTTTTTCAAATTCACTAACAATTTTTCGGAAATCTTTTTCATCATATATTTGGATTTTAGTTTCATCAATATTAACTCGTTTAATTGGAATGATTTGAAAAGTATTTTCACCAATGGTCGACAGTAGTTTTTTTAGAAGCGCGTAAGCATTTTTTTCTCTCAGATAGATAGGTGGTGGCTTAAAAGCAGCGTTGTCAACTCGGTGCTTTTCGCACCGTTTTTAGTGCTTTTTGAAATTTTCGACGCGAAAAATTTTGAAGTTAGTGCTCAGTGGTTTTTTAAATTCATTTTCGGTGCTTTTTGTTTCGAGCGGTGGCACTAAAACAAAAATTTAAAGAGAAATTTCCTATCTATTTTATTTTTCGAGAAAGTCTATCATTTAAAAAACAATCTCTCAAGTTAAATGGAGCATTTAAAAAAAATTCTAATAATATTGTACAAGACTTGGTTGAAGAAATAAACGCCATATTACCCTCAAACTTTAAAATTTTAAGTATAATTAATGTAAAAAGTGTTTTGGCACACAACAAAGAAGACATAATACAAGTATTGAGTCCAATATCGAGTTTTGGGCAGAAGTAAAATCTAATAGCGATTCAGTTGAAATGAACTCGTTTGAGGCATTATCAAAAATTGCATTAGCATCAAACTTCTGTCACTTCCATATTTAAACGAAGAAGTTTACCTCTATGACTGTATTTTAGTTTAAACTACGTAACAGAATGTCCTTACACTTGGTTAACGCTTTGCTTTATATAAAAATCGTCCTGAAACGAGACAAATTTGTTGTGAATAGAGCTGCGTTTTTGGTTAATTATAACCAAAATTGGTAAAATTTTTTCCCAATCTCCAATATTTTTCATTTCGGTTAGTTTTTTGCTATGAATATTTTTGTAAATAACTTGATAATCTTGCAAATCACTTTTATTTATTTTTAAATTTGTTATTTATATTTAATAACAACCAAATTTGGTAAGTCTTGATTAAAAATAAATAAACTACAAAGCACATCGAGTTCAAAATGTAATCAGCTCTTAACCTCACAAATACTTGTCGTTTGCTGCCAACTTGACTAAACTCGAGTGATTCGTTTGTTCCTTGACTAAAAAAAATAAAAATTTTTTTATAATAACTTCAAAAGTCCTCGTCAAATTGATTTTAGAATACACTGATTCCTATAGAATTAAAATGTGTATCGGATGCCGCAAATTTTACGTTTTAGGAACGGAATGAAAGGTCAACCGATTCCTTTATTTTTTTATATGTATACGTAACTCAGGATGTGTCGTTGTTGGGAGTAAAATAAGAGCCAAACATAATAGAAATAACGGCATATACTCGTCTCACACGTTCTGTATACAAGATATCAAAATGAGTATTTTACACAAGATAGAATATGATATTGCCAATATTTCTGTATTATTATGCCGTTCTTGCACCAAATGAGCGATATGTTTTTAAAAATAAATTTTGTTTAATGAAATAAGACAATTTTAAAATTAGTGCTTTTTTACTTAAATTTTAATTAAATTTTTTCCTGATTTAAAATTTTAAAGTTGACAACGCTGCTTAAAAGACTTTTGCGATGATGCAGCGGGCTTGTCGTTATTGTCTTGCAATATGGAGAATCGATTTTGACGATTGGTAGATGATTCGCTGTTATACCTAGACATCTTTCGAGCAGATGCAATTTTAGTAGAATTTGGGCTTATCCCGCGCTTTAAACAGTTTTATATCTGTCCATTCCGAATTGGACCTTTGGTTTTGGTCTACTGTTATCTGTTGTGATAAATGGGTTTAGTGATGAATACGAGCCCGAAGCGTATGATGTCACTGACTTATATGACGAGGTACTAGGCAACGTTAGTGTTAACGAATCACTAGCTGGCATTGGACAAAGCGAAGATGATCACCGACGAAAAGGTGACTTTGCAGTTCGAAAAAGTCTTTCATCAGATTTTTTGTTTTTATTGTTTTCAACAAGAGCTTTAGAACTCACAGCAAGTCTATCATCAGATTTTTTTATTTTTAATGTTTTCATTAAGATTTCCAGAACTCACAGTAAAATATGCGTTTCTGCCGTTAGAACTCACTTCACAATTTTTTTTCCTTTGAGTTACTCATATAGATAGAGTATTCCTCAAGGGCACTTTGTGTGTGTTTTTGTTTGCGTTTTTTTTTTTGTTTTTGTTATATCTATGTAAAAAAAATATAGGCAAGCAAATAAAGCTTATTTATTAAAGTCAATATGTATTACGAATATTTTTTTGTATTTTTTTTTTGTTGACTATGTAAGTATGTAAAAAAAACACCGCTAAGACGTCTGTTCACTATGAAGGTACAACGAGAACCGATTTGTAGCAAGTGGCAAAGTTTTTTTTATTACAATTTTTTAATGAGACAAAATGGAAAAACAGAAAATGAATAGTGATACTTACAAATGTGTTTAGCAAAGGTAAATCAATAATTGTATACACAATCAATTCTCATATTCCATTTCATAGAAATTTAAGTTAAATAGCTGATGTTAATAATAATCTCTACCCCAGTAGATAGACATGGGTGCTGATGAAGTGCGTGGCTGCATAGAAAAATATCGGTATTGCCCCCATCTAATAAATTCTAGTTTAATTTTTCTTCTCATCTTTAGATACTCACATTAATTAATAAAAAATATTTTACTCAATAAGAATTGAAATTACTGAACTCAAGGCTGATTAAGAAATTATTTCTGATTCAAATTTTTTAATTTTTGTATGAAAAAAATGTAGCCACTTGGTAGAATTTTATTATGAATACTGGCATTACTGATTACTGAAAATTCAATGCACCTCATTATATAAGAAATCATTTAGGCACTTTATAAAAATTTTAGAAAAAAATGTTAGTAATCAGTAAAAATTTACTGGTTACAAAATAATTTTTACTGAAATTTTAGTAGTACTGCAAAGTGCCCATCTATGGTAAATGCCTTTACTTTTGCTTTTTAATTTTTAATTCTTTTTGTTCATCGTTTAGTTGTTGCTGTTTTTGTTGCTGTGTACGCATTGCAATTACAATAAAGCAATTATCAAGTTAAATAAAACAAACAAAAACCAGGAAATTCCTATGTATTTACAATATTTTAAATAAGCTTGTGTTGCTTCTTTCAAACACTAATACACTCATACTTCATAATGCGGTGTGATGATGATCTTACTCAAAATTTGTGATTGTATTGTGAAAAAGATTTTTACCCGCTAGCGTATCGATGTTTACACACCAAAAAGTTTCATATTTTAGTTTAAATTATTTAAAATTTTTGAAGACTGGTTAAGCTTAGTTTGGGAAGTTTTTGTTTAGTTTTTCTTTAAGACTAACATTTAATAATGGATAAATAATTTAATTAAATTATTCAATATTTTTTATTTCACATAATAAAAAAATATGTTTGTGTATGTGTATTTGCAACGCAATTTTATCAACAAGAACTATTGCAAAGTGAGAGAAGTCGAAAAAAGTTTAGCTTTATATTCTGGCTTAAAATTTTACTTTTTTAGCTCTTTCAAATGTCAGTTAGCTTAATGTAATTTTGAAATCTGGTCACACTGGGTGTGAAGCATAAGCACGTATAGTAGAAACATAATATTAATCCCGTGGTTCGGCAAATTATGGGCGCCGCGCCTTTTAGCAAGGCCTTGCGACCGTTGGTACAACATGAGCAGGTTGTGTTTGAGATTGTAAAGTGTGGGGTCATCGTATGAAGTTGTGTCTCGGTTGTATGAAAGATTAAAAAGATTTGATTTTTTTCAAGTTGTATATACAGGTTGTAAGATTTAAGAGTTTGTTGTAAAACTTCATTCAATTTTGTTCTTATTTTCATTGTGGTCATATAAAAAACGTTGCGCGCGAATTTAAACTTGCGTCTAAAATGGAGAATTCCACAGATATAAGTGATTTTATTGAATTGTATAAAAGTTTGCGGTGAGCAATTGCTTTTGTTATGCATCGGAATTTTTGATAAAATTTCATTAAACACTTCGTCTGTTACCCACGTGTAATTTTTATAGTCCTTTGTGTCACTTGCTTTTAATATTTTCAAAAGTTTTTTGTTAGAATACGTTTCTTTTTATATAAACCACTCATTTAACCAAATTGTTTTTTTCTGAGCTTTTTTCTTCTTCATCTTATTTGTTCACCAAAAAAATATTCCACTACAATACACGACATAGTAACCATTGTCATGTTTACTGCAAAAAAAATTCAATAAACTAAGTGGTACGCTAATGTTGTACACGTTGTTGTATAGTTCGTACGCAAAACACCAAACTTGGTAATCCAACGTGTTTTACTAATGGTCGCAAGGTATGTGGCTTGCATTTAATATACTATTCTATTGCGTATGTGTACACACGCGTAGTTGAGAACAACCCTCCAAATAATATTGGACTACGTAGTCAAATCTACATGAAACAGACCAGTTACTACATGGTTCCATGTAATGCAGCCATGGATCATGTCGTTTTCGCACAAGCATTCACTGTTGTACGATATGTGTTCGTGCTTAAACGATCGTTCTTCTTAGGGACTTACAACTTTAATAGTCTATAACTATTCCATATGGGGTAGTTTTGGGGGTGGTCCGATGTAGTGCAAATTTGGACCATGTGGTCCATCCATAGGACATCGCAATGTTAAATCGACCATGTTTTATCCATACATTTCGACTAGTTTTGTAATAGTCGTGATCTTTTATGGAGTAGTCCGTATGTATGGACTAGTCTAAAGTGACCACATATTCATTGATACAAAGCGGGACAAATGGGATGAAATGGGAATTACAATTTAGTTACATGCCTATATACATATGTATTTTATTGTATACATTCATATACATACTTGTACTAAAATGTATTTATTATTTTACACAACTCCACGAAACACAACTTTTTGTTTACAATTCAAAAATTCATTTAATGTTTTCATATATTTAAGTACATATATTAAAGCAAACTACATCACTGGTTTTTTCTATTACTTCACAACTTTTTTTATGAGCCAACCTAATATTTGTACGAGGTATGCCAGAATAATTCACCATAAATTGAATAGTTAGTTTTTCAAAAATATTTTTATTTTTCAATATAATCTCCTGAAACTTCAATACACTTAGTCCAACGCTTTTCCAGCAATTCTATCCCTTGATTAAAATAGTTTTCCTCAAGGTCTTCAAAATACTGGTTTACAACTTTAATTGCATCTTCATTTGAGGTAAAACGCTTGCCAGTAAGGAGTTTTTTTAGATTTGGGAACAGGTAAAAGTCACTGGGAGCCAAATCAGGAGAATAACTCCTACCTTAATTCGTTGATTTTAGCCATTGTTAAAACACTCTTGTGCGCTGGTGCGTTGTCTTAATGAAAAATTATTTTTTTGTGTTGTAAGCCAGAACGTTTTTCTCGAATTTGTACATTTAATTGATCCAAAAGGTTGCAATAGTACTCTGAATTTATTGTTTTACCCTTTTGCAGATAGTCAATCAATAAAATACCTTTGAAGTCCCAAAAAACCGTTGCCATAACCTTACCAGCCGATTGAATTGTTTTTGCCTTCTTTGGGGCACTTCCTCCAGCTTCAGTCCATTGTTTCGATTGTTCTTTTGTCTCTGGAGTATAGTGGTGGATCCATGTCTCATCAACAGTTATGAAACGACAATTAAAATCCATTTTATTTCGCTTAAAACGATCCAAACAAGGTTGAGAAATGTTCATTCTTATGCGTTTTTGGTCGACTATTAACAAATGCGGCACCCATCTTGCAGAAAGCTTTTTCATCTGTAGTTCTTCATGCAAAATTAAATGGACTCGATAATTTGAGATGCCCATGATATTAGCTATTTCACGCACTTTTATTCGTCGATCATTTAATACCATATCATGCACTTTGGCTACAATTTCTGTTGTTGTTGCTGTTTTTGGACGTCCACTACGTGGTTCATCTTCAATGCTTGTACAACCACGTTTAAATTCAGCAACCCAATTTTTTACTGTTGCATATGAAGGAGCACTTTCACCTAACACATTCACCATATCATTATGAATTTCTTGTCCCGATAAACCTTTTTTATGTAAATATTTAATGACACCACGCATTTTTAATTTTTCCATTGTTAAAAAATCGCGGATGCGTCTTTTGTGAACACCTGTTTCTATATGAAGGAGTTGCCAGATCAAAACAAAATGTAACATGTGTTCATAGCAGAGATGGAAGTTTCCAAAACACTTAACTGTTTTCTGTTTATACCGCGCTTTTTGTGCTAGGCTAAGAAGTTTCCGAACCCCCTCGTACATCTGACATCGACCAATAAAACAACGTGGTATAACTTACAAAATTTGCTTCAAATCATCTTAATATGTTAAGTTATAAAAGCCAATGATTTCTTAGTTATTCGTAAAATAAAATTTGAAAAATTATTGTTTTATAAAAACATCATTTCTGACGGTTGGTACATGCACAATGTTAAATAACTCTTAAAAATCATTGATCAACTAACGGTAGCACGATTTCGAAAATTACTTCATCCTTAGTTACAGCTCCCTTGGCACTCATTAGTTTATATAGTTGTATAAGGTTGTCATTTTCGACGGGAAGTGTATGAGATGCTGGAGGATGTGCCTTGATTGTGGTAAGTTCACTCCTCAGTTTATGGGGGGATAATAAGTGTAGACTGATTCTTTAATTGTGGGCATCGGTGAGCACATTTATGATTTCCGTTTCTCTTCCTTGAAGATTTATTGCCGTCAGCATCATTTGATTTTCCAGTAGCCATATTAGTTGTGTTTGGCTGATTTGTTCGGACTCTTTGTCTATCTTATTTGCTTCTTTATTAATTTTTTCCTTGATGGCATTTAGTTGACCTTTAGCATTGCGTTCATCCTGTTTTATAATATTGATAGTTGAATCAAGAATGAAAGTCTGATGTTTTAATAGTTGAAACAAGTAATACGTCTGGCCCTTAGCTTGCTTAATTGTGTTTCACATCTCCTCTGCATAATCTGAATCGAAAACACCAAGTAATGATCGTAGAATGTTTCCTACAATGTTTAATGCAGCTGTTTTTGTTCTACTGGTTGTAAACAACTCTTTCTTCTCGGTTAATTCATTCATAATTTGCTCGAAGTTATTTACCGAAATCCTTTACGTTGCCTGTTGTTGAATTCCTGAACAGAGCTGTTGCAACTTGTTTAGTCCTGACTGGAAGGATCTTAGCTCAGAATAAAATGTAGCGAGATCACCATTCAGCGGTGACCAATTTAGCTGTTCCGATTCCTTCAAAATATAATCCGGGATCTGTACAAACATTTTTGTTTCTAATACTGTTGCCTATGGCGACAGGGATGAGTAGAACCTATATTATCATAGTGAGTAATATTGGGCTGGTGATATGTTTAACCCTCTTTGATGGGGTACTATCTGCTTCTTCGGTAGACTTCAGGTGGAAGCGCGCAGATGCTCTTTTAACATAAGTTTATGGTTCAATCTCCACTGGACCTTTGTCATGAAACAGCGGAGCTAGCCTGTGAATAGGTCTTTTTGTTACACCAGATGACGTTTTAATGTATGCCACCCGAATCTTGCCATCATTTCCTTTGTAAGTTTTGAGAATTGTGCCGAGAGGCCATTTCATAACAGGTATATTGACTTCCTTTATGATGACCATTTGACCCACGTGCACATTTTCGCATGTTGTTTTCCACTTCCGTTTCTCCTACAAGTTATGCAAATATTCTGTTGACCAACGCGTCCAGAACTCATGCTTCAGTTGTGAAACAAGTCTCCATCGTGTTGCGAGGGAACTGGATTAGGTTGTTGCCTTGGAAGCCACTTGAGCTGCGAGTGGTTCTTCAATTAGAAAATGTCCTGGTGTTAATGCCGTCGCGAATTTTAAGTTGCTTTTGCTTTGTGTTGACACACTTCTTAACAAAAGATGCTTCGCAGATTTGAGTGCTGCTTCCCATAGTCCGCCAAAGTGAGGTGCTATCGGTGGTATGAATTTGAACTCAATGCCATCCTTACCATATGCTCGAACAATAACCTCTTGCGAAGTGTCAGCAAATATGGCCATGTTTAGCTGAATCCGAACGCCAACAAAATTCGTAGCGTTATCTGAGTATATTGTTTGACAATGTCCTCGACGTGCTATAAACCTCTTGAGGGCCCCAATAAATGTTTCAGTGGTAAGGTCAATCACTACCTCTAAGTGAACTGCCTTGGTTGCGAAACAAATGAATACCGCTACTTACACCTTGTGTGGTCTTTTACCTCTTATCTTGTAGTGAACTCAGAATGGTCTACAGTGATCCACTCCTGATTTTATGAATGGGCGAGCTGGAGTTACTTTGCTTGCCGGTAGCTCGCCCATAACTTGATGTAGTAACCTTGGTTTCGACCTTGTGGATCGCGCAAAGTTCTGAACGATGTTTCTGGCCACTCATTTTTCCTTAATAATCCAAAACTGTTGTCTGGATATTACCAACATTGCTTGAGAACCACAGTGATAGTTGTCAAGGTGGACCATTTTCATTATTATGCCGAGTGTACATTTGACACTTTATGTGTTGTCATTTTGTGGTGTCATTTTCATTGCCGTTTCCATCATATTTTTTGATGACTCACAATTTTGTTGTGTCATTGTGACAGGAAAGAGTCCTGTACCTAAATAACGGCAACATGGTATCATCGTCTACATCAAGAACTAATTTTGATATAATGACATTTAGTGTCATTTGCTTTATCATTGTGAGGCTTTGTTTCTTGTATTGTTTGTTAATTAATATTTATACAAATAGACAATCGCAAAATTATTCAATTGCTTACTGCCACCGTGTTTTTATCAATAATAAGAAAAAAAATTAAGTAATTGTAAAAAAACGGCAAAGAAAGTGGCGGAAAAGACCAGGGCTTAATATGCGTGGCACCAAAGAATTCTATTGGACTCTACAGTCCAGTTTACGGAAGCAGGGTTCAAGTTAATTTAAAAATTGTGTTTGCATGAAGACCTAACTCCACCGAAATTTCTGCACTTTTTTGCATTTCTATCCCTATAAATACTACATATACATACTTATGTTTTAAGGTGAATTAGCTGTGTCGTCATGTCATGTGTCCAGGGCGCTTTCTCATACTCTTTTGTGAGTGCTTTTCCAATTCTTTTTTCGTTTTCCATACTTTTAAATTTTTATACCCGCACATACTTATTTAAAATTATTTCGGTATTTTCTCAACATCAAAATGTCAACACGATGATATTTTCTTTTTGTGTTTGCAATGCAGCCAACTTATAAACAGTTAGTGTGGTAATGCCACACAACGAAAAATATCGGAAATGACAAGCGTTTTCACTGGTTCCCATTGTTATTTTTGCCATATTTGTCACAAAATGTCACAGTGTGTACTCGGCCTTAGTTTTGTGATCGGATCGTTATGTGGAAGCAGTATTGGATGTTTTTCGTTGTATGAAATGTTTGACGCTTCTAGCGTTCCTCCGACTCGTAACACATCATGTTCTTCAAGAAAGGGTGACAGTGTACATATAGGACTCGAAGTATTTATTTCCTTGTTGTTCTGTAGTCTCATGATTTCTTGCTTGAAATCAGCTAACGCTTAGTTATTTTTTGGTTGTCTTGGATGTTTGTCTTTAGAAGAAATTGATCTGACTTTGGATTCCATGTTAATCCCAGCACCTTAGTTGATTGATTGTTGAAGTCTAAGTTAACTTCCAGATCTTCCAGAGGAATACCCTTTAGTAGTTGAGAATGATTCGCACACCATTTTCTTGAGTTGAATCCGGCTTCGTGGAGCAATTGTGTGAGTTTCTGCTGTATCTGAATTGCTGTGGTTAGACTGTCTGCTCCACTCATGCCGTCATCCACACAGAAATTATTTTTTAATGTGTACGCCCCTAGTGAATATCTTTCCATGTTTTCTTTGGCCAATTGTTGTAAGCACTTTGTTGTAAAATACGGTTCTGAGGATGTTCCATACGTTACTGTATTCTACATGTACGTTGAAATAGCTTGGGCTGGATTCCTTCTCCAAAGGATTAATTGCATGTTACGGTCCGCTGGATCATATCATGTTTTAAGTAGGGAAAACAATAGTAATGTACCACTTGCTAATAGGCTTTTTACAAACGAAAAAGACACAACACAGAAAGGATAAATATAGGACACTATCGGAAGTTCTCGAATTTAAAAACTTCAAGGATTTAAGTAGCAATAAATTATGGAAAAAATTTATACAATTAAAAATCGTATAAATAATTATTTGCATATAAACTTATACTGAATTTTTTTGAAGAAGCTCATCCAATATAACTTATTTTAAATGATAGAAAACTACATTGGAAGAAAAAAGTTGTTATATCGGAAATTCCTCGGATAGGATTTACGGAGTTACGGACCTCCAAAGTTTTGAATGTCGTTTAGTGTTATTGCATGAATGTCAAAAGTTGTTTACAATTTTCGTACGCCATTTTGTTTTGTTTTGCTTTTTCATACAAAATTGTGTTTAGTGAAAACGTATGTGAAAATGTGTACTTAAAAAGGTGTTACAAAACATTTAAAAATAATTATATTTAATTATTTTATACTTATTTCACGTATTAAAGGTTTATCAATTAATAAATTTACTTTGGTTTTGTCTATCCTTACATTTCCTTTTTGTTGTATGCAGATCTGGGACTATTGCATTAAATAAGCAATTGCATTGAACATTTTACCACACTAAACGAAATCAATGCAAATGCAAATTTATAACTCTACGTCTCCACCTAACATAAAATTTTCTTTTGTTGTAACTTGGAGTTATAACTGACTTGTTAAAATAAATGCACTTACAATGTTATAACTTGAAACAAAAAACATTTACTTGAGCAGTCGACACTTAACATTAACTTGAAGTTAATGTTAAACCTCCTTATGCAAAAAAATAGTTTACTTAAGCTTTAAAGTTCATAATAGTTGCCAAGCACTTTAAGGCTAACATTGCTTTGTTAAGAAATTATATGCAAAAGACAACTTGCATTATTTTGTTCTTTAATAATAAATAAATGATAACAGCTTATGATGTACAACATCCCAGCAAAAAGATGTCAAGATTTTGTAATGGGTACTATTCTTTTAATGGCTTACAAAGTAATGAGTGGTACATATTTATCAAATTATTTTATGTGTATTATATTGACTGTCCTGTAATAAATAGAATAACAACTTATTTATATCGATATAATGATCATACGTGAAAGTACGTATTGTAGAACTTTCCACCCAGTAAAAAAAATTGGAAGTCATTCTAAAGGAAGTACATTTTCATTGCTTCCAAAAAATCGATATTTTTAATTTGCCAATAGTTAGCAGAAAACCAAGTAGAAGTTTATTTTAGTCATACAAAACCTTGTAATTCCTCTCTAGTTTTAGAAATTACTCACCAGAATTTTTAAAAAATCGATTTTTTTTAAGAAACTTATGAACTAATTTTGGTCTAAAATTTTAAAGTTATTTGCTTAAATTTACATTAAATTACTGTTTCGCGTTTAAATTCCTATAAAAAGAAACTAATTGTTAAAATAGGTTTAGCCATTTTTCCTAGATGAAAATATTATCATAGAACACAAAAAATTACATTTTTCTTAAAATCGCTTCCAATTTGGTGACCAGGCGGCGAAAAAGAGAACTTCTTGCAATGACAACCCCATGTAAAAATCATTAGATCGGATCGAAATTTGCACTACTTCCAGATCGCAAACTCTACATTTTCATGACTTTTTTGGAGTGTCTTTTTTTACTGGGCAGTTAATAAGAAATATCAAGAGAAAATTTTGGAAAACAATAAAATAACTTTGGTTCTATAATTTTTATTACAAAATTTAAGTATTTTCGCATATTCTCATATTTTCTTTCTAAAGTTGTGATTTTTAACAAAAAAAAAAAAAAAGGTAGAAGTTTTATAGTAATTTTTTTAAAAAATCCTTTTTATTTTTATTAGATAAAATTGCGAATAATTTTATGCAAAAATTAATCTACAAAATTTTGCATATTTGTAAGCAAAAAATAACCCATTAAATTTTTAATACTTTCAGGCAATCAGTAATCTATTAACTTTTGGATGTTTGTAGGCAAAAAGTATAGGGTACCGCATACTTTTTGAATTTCTCAAACAAAAATAATGGGTTATTCAGTAAAATTGTAAGTACTTACGGCTGGGGAGTACATACACTTTTTTGCATTCTAGTAGACAAAGTTTTTTGCTGAGATCGAATATAATTTCATTCGAGTATTCAAATAATTTTTTATTTTATCAAATAAATTTTTATTATAATAAAAATATAAAAGATAAGATAATTATCTTGAAGTAAAGCAACCTAACTTAAAAAATACGAGCTTCTGACATGGTAGAAAAACAGATAAACATTTCTATGAAATAGAAGTAAAAAAAATTAAGATGAATGAAATGAGTATTTCAATATCCAGTTTTTTCGATTCGTTTTGACTGTATTTATATCAATAAAAATTTTATATACAATTGTATTTATTTTCATATTTTTTATGGATTTTGCTATGTATTTCGAATCAATTGCATAATTTGGTGATATTTTCCATTACATGATAGAAATAATAAACTTAAGCTAAGAGCTATCACTTCCAGCTTCTGATCCAACATGAATCAATATGTGATATATTAACAAAAATATTTGAGGTACAAAATACACATATTGGAAATATCAACTTAAAGTAGTCTTAAGAAACGTGGGTGCATACTTTAATTTTTTTTTTAGACAGCGACTCGCCGGCGATTCGAGTACCGCGAGTTATAGCGAATCGCTTGATCATCGCGAAACGATAAAGAATGCAAAAATCGATTGACTATTGCGAGGAGATTTGCCGTTACTTGTGTGCGCTCGCGTATTCATCGCTTAGTTGTAAGGTGTAGGCGATGGTGAGCGATTCACATCGTAAACGTCATAAAATTTGTAGTCAGAATTAAGATTTCAGAAAAAAATTTGACTTATATACATCAGATCTTTCTATCATCAATATGAAAAAAACTGATGTAAACATTCGTGTACGTGCGATTTTGTTTCTCTCTCATACTTGTGAACTTCATGAACTAGTAAAACATATATCTGAACTGCTCACTCCACAGTATATTACTAATCAGTACTGATGTAAACATCGTCAGGGCTGACTAATCAGTACTGATGTAAATTGTCATACCTATCAACTCAAACGAATTGATATACTAATAACAAATATAATTTTTATATTAATTTAAAATTTTTTTATTATCAAAAGTATTTTAAAATATAATAAATATTTAATCACAAAGCGTAAATAATTAGCAAAAACTATTTCGATACCGCCTTCTTTAACCCCCAACGCATCTTGCTCTTTCCAAATATCTAAACATTGGAAAAGAAAGTAATACATAATAACACATATGTGACGCGAAAAATATAAAGGGATCTAAGGGTAAAAACCGGTTTTGTACAGGAGAGCCATTTTAAAGATTTAAATACGTGTATCTTTGGTGTACCATCACTGAGCGTGTTGGTTTGAAAGCGACACATTTCATGACGTCAGGAACGTGTTGGTCAACCTTGAAAACCCGTGTAGGTCGTCCCTACCTCTTGTTTTGTGTAGTTGGTTTTTACTGTTTTCTACCTAGCGCGCTGTTTCCATGAGCTTGATATCAATTTTGCTCGTTTTTTTCGAATCCAGGTTTATTTTCTGAAATTATTAATTGTGAATTATAATAAATACTCATTTATAATTCTTTTAAATCGTGAATATCACTCTGTTAGTACGAAAATTTTTTCACATAACCTTAGAGTCGTCGACTTCAATTTCATAAAACGCGCATATCTCTGGGAGGGAACACTTTTGGGGCATGGGATCGGTTTCATTCGATGCTCAGATGTTGTCCACATAAAAAAAAAAACAAAAAAAATTTAAAATAGTTTTTTAACCCTTATAGTGTTTTCACACTGCAAGTTAAAACCTGGTTTTAACGTTAAAACCATAAACAGCTGATTTTGCATTCACACTGCAACTTTGTTAAATTCAGGTTTTAACTCACAGACTGTCTAATAACTTTGCTCAAAATCAAAAAATCTCCTGCAGAAATGCGTGTGTTTGTTGTTGTATTTTTTTCTGCTTTTTATAACACTTATTTGACAAACTTTACAACTGTTTTTGTTTGTATGAAAAACTAAGAAACTTTACAACGCGCTCTAAAATGGAAATTTATTTTTATTTTGTAAATAAATATTTTAAAATTATGGAACTAGTAATTCAAAGTGAAGAAGTGCTTGGAAATCAAGTTATTGTGTATAAAAAATGTACAAATAAATTACAAAATACAACTTTTTATCGGTGGTTCGATATGTCATATTGTTTATTTTCACTTTCCAGAGGTCAATGAAAATATTTTTGTTGTTTTCCTTCCAAAAAAACTCTTATTTTTCCATAATTTTTTACTTATTGTTGCTGATGCATCCATTTTTAAGTTGAAAATCTTTCAAGCGACATCTCTTGTTATTCATCGGCATAAACATTATCAGCTGCTGCTGGTCATTTTAACTTGGCAGCACTGAATTTACCTCAGCGAAAACAGGGTTTCATTTCATAAAACCAAAATAAAACCAATTCAGAAATGGTTTTAGGTTGGATTTAACAAAAACAATTTGCATAGTAAAACCAGGTTTTAACAGTTGGTTTTAACATTAAAACCAACTTTTATTAAAACCAAGTCAGTGTGAAAACACTATTAGGTCCCTTTTCTATGCGCTGCACAGTGGGGACTTTTGCAAAATAAATGGTAATAAATCTGGAACTTCTAAACTACTGATTGGATTTATATGAAACTTGGAATATCTGTAGAGGAGGACTTAAGCTTTATAACAAATGACTTGACAGCCATCTGGCTTAAGCTGGACAGGAGTTACAGTGGGCCTAAGTTGACAACATGGGACTCAAAAAAAATTCTGAGGCTTGTAACTTTTAGAAAAGTTATCCGATTTTTATGAGATAAAGCGTTTTGATCTGATCTCACAATTTTAAAGAAATAATGTCCTTAGATGTGTTTTGGTATCTCTCATAACCTAGAAGATATTTGACTTTTTTTTTTTTTTTTTCATATACATCTTTATTTATTGTATCTTCAAAAATGAACTAACAATAAGTAATCAAATCTTAAATCTAAATATAATTATTAGGCCCGACCAATATCGGACATAAGCTTAGTGATAGTTATAAATAATACATAAGTAGTGATAATCAAAAAGAAGTATTTTTAAGCAGTCCCATCTGGAGTGTTGGGTATAAGAGCCCTTGTGTCCCTCTTTTTTAAGCGGATGTGTCCAGTAAAGCTCAAAATATTACGGGCAAGCGGATTAGGATGTGACTCGAGTTTAGTTAAATATTTGCCTGCGTATTTTGCAATTTCTTCACTCACTAGTGGCATATTTAAATCACGATGAATATTTGAGTTTTTAACGTACCATGGAGCAGATGTTATCAAACGTAAAATTTTGTTTTGCCTTCGTTGGATTCTCTCGACATTTGAAGCTGAAGCAGTGCCCCACAGCTGAATTCCATAGCACCATATTGGCTTCAAAAGCAACTTGTATATCAAAAGTTTGCAGTCTAGGCTGAGTGTTGAATTTCTGCCAATTAACCAATATATTTGAGTCAATTTAAGTTTCATTTGGGTTAACTTAGAGTCAATATGATATTTCCATGTAAGCCTTCGATCAAGGTGTATGCCAAGGTATTTGACTTGAGAATGTTGAGGAATATTTTGATTGTTGATTCGAATGGGGGAACAGGTATCTTTTCTTAGGGTAAACGTTATATGAACACACTTTTGTTCATTGACTCTAATTCTCCATAAGTTCAACCATATTTCAAGCTGGGTAATGTGTGCTTGGAGATTGCGGGATGCCTCATCAGGGTTTTTGTGAATACTCAAACAGGGTGTATCATCGGCAAATGTAGAAGTGTGGATGTTATTGCTCACAGGCATATCACAAGTATATATTAGATACAAGACTGGCCCCAGAATACTACCCTGTGGCACACCAGAAGATATAGATTCGGGTACACTCATGAAGTCTCCTTCCACAACAGTAAACTTTCTATCGAGAATATTACTTTCCAAAAGCTTTTGTATATTTATTGGTAGGTATGTCTTCAATTTTAAAACTAGGCCTTTGTGCCATACTTTGTCAAATGCCTGAGAAACATCAATAAAAAGGGCAGAACAATACTTCTTTTCTTCAAAAGTCCTCCTTATAATTTGAACCAATCTATGCGTTTGCTCAATAGTGCTATGCTGACTTCTAAAGCCAAATTGATGGTCCGGGATGCACCCAGTATCAGCTAAAATTGTGGACAATTTAGTCATGAGCAGCTTTTCGAAAAGCTTTGAAATTGTTGAAAGTAAGCTTATAGGCCTATATGACTCAGCCTTGGTAAGATCTTTGCCTGGCTTTGGAATCATTTTAATCTTGGCAAGTTTCCAGTTATGTGGAAAATACTGCATTCGTAAAATGGCATTAAAAATAAATAGCAAAATTCTTATTGCAATATGAGGCAAGTTCATCAGCATCTTGTTACTAATGCCATCAATACCTGGAGCTTTCTTAGGGTCGAGTTCAGCAACTATTTTTTGTAGTTCATGCATCTTAAACCTTAAGGGACGAGGGGGTAGAGAGACTACACTCGGTAAATCGGCAGCACCCGTACATGAATTGGAGTGAATACAGATTTTAAATGCTCAGAAAATAAGTTACCTTTCTCACTATCGCTTCTTGCCCAGCCTCCAGTCGAAGTACGCAATGGTGATTTGAGATCAACGGGTCTTTTAAGATTTCTAGTAGCGCGCCATAAAGAGTAATTAGATGTTGACGTTACATCAAGACCTTCTAAGTACTTTTCCAGTAATGCAGTCTTTTCCGACGATAGCAGCTCTTTGAGTCGTTTAGTACATTCTTTAAGTCTGATTTTATTTAGGGGTGATCGGTGTTGTTGCCATTCTCTTCTAGCTCTCCTTTTTTCACATACGAGACGTTCAATATCCGTAGAATAAATTCTATTAAAGCCAGTCTGCGGATAGGAAGTAGTGGCATGTTCAGCAGCCTGTTTAATATATTCGGTAAGATTGGCAATATTAAATTCAATATCATCAGGTGATCTTAGCTGAATGTTTTCTACGCAGTGACTACTAATATATTTTTTGAATCCTAGCCAGTTGACCCTATTAATCGTTTTCGCATATGAGTTAGTTAAATCACTCCTTAGTGGGTTGAAAATTGTAACTATTGTGGGAGAGTGATCGGAGGACAGATCTACAGAGCCCTCTACGTGAATTAAGTCCCTATGGATATTTTTCGTGACGCCAAAATCTATAACATCTGGAATTTTTCTTACGTCAGTAGGCCAGTAAGTAGGCTCCCCACTCGAAATGACATCTAAGCCCATTTTTGAAATTGTATTAAACAACGCTCTACCTCTAGGTGTAACAAGACGCGAGCCCCAGTACGTATGTTTTGCATTGTAGTCACCAGCTGCCACGAAACAAGATCCAAGCGATTTGTAGAACTTCTCATACTGATCTTCGGTAACTGAAAATCTGGGAGGTGAGTAAATTGATGATATCACGAAATTCGAACAAAAATTTTCTACGAAAATATTCGTAGCTTGCATATATTCTTCACTAACGTTCTCAAGGATATAGTGCTTGAGTCTTGACTTAATTAGAATTGCTGATCCACCGCATGCTCTCCCTCTCGGGTCCTTTGAATCATATAGAGTGTAACCATTTATCTTAAAGCAGCTTCTCGAAGTCAAGTGAGTCTCAGAGACCATCATTATATCAATATTTTTTTCCGTGAGGAAGTGCTCAAGTTCATTTTTATGTTGGCGAATGCCGTTTGCGTTCCAGAAACATAATTTTAACGTGTTCATGGTTTGTTGACTAATGCTTGAAGCAGAGTATTCTGCATTCTCAGCATTTCTTGCATCATGCTAGTCATATTTGTTGTAAAGTTGTTTATAGTTAGCACCAGATTCTCAATAGTAGCTTCAAGACGACTAAAGTTAAAGCTAGAGTTTGCATTCGTTGAATTACTTGGCGGTGGAACATTTTGTGTGGGAATAGAACTAGTCTTAGCAGCATCGGCATACGATACACGTGAAGTTACTAGTTGGCTAGTTTGAGGAAGAGTGGCGGAGTAAGCATTTGCTGATTGAACTGGAGCTAATTTAGATTTTTGACCCATAGCCTGTTTAACGAAAGAATATACACGGCATCCTCTGTAATTAGCGGTGTGATTTTCTCCACAATTACTGCATTTTTTTTCAGCTTGTACTTTTGGCTTGGTACAGTTAGCAGTACCATGCAATTCACCGCAGATAACACAAACTGTAGGTAATTTGCAGTAGGTTTTTGTGTGGCCATATTCTTGGCAATTATGGCACTGTACGGGACCTGAACGCTTACGTGGCTCTTCAACTGTGATTTTTCGGTGTAAAAGGTATTTTAGACTATAAATTGGGTGCGTCTCATTTTTTTTTAACTGTATATCATTCGGCTCCAGTTCAACACGAAATAGAGGCTGGGGAATCTTCTCTCTATTGATTATATTGGTAACATTTTTTACCTTAAATTTTAAATTTTTTAAATTTGACTTTTAACAAAAAAAAAAATTTTTTTTTGCCTTGACTTTTTTTAGTATTTCACCTACAACTTTTTTGTCTATTATTGGAATTTAAATTAAAAGACAGCACTAAATTTCCGATAAAATTTTAAATAAAAATAATTAAAAAACTTATTAATATCTGCAGTCGTGAAATCGGGAAAAGGCAAAGAATTCAAAACTTTAAAATTTTCCTGAAAAAGGCATGTTTTTTTAAGAAAAAGTATCTTCATTATTTTCAATTTTGTGAAAAACTTTGTTAAACACATGCACTTTTAAACCACATAGCTCTAAAAATAATCTATTCAGAATATGCTAAAAGCTAATTATTTTGTATTTTGGGCATGCACCCTACATTCAGCAGTGTCCGAAAATCGCTAATTTTAAAAATATTTCTTGTACTTATGCGTTTATAAAAAGTTGTGACGGTTGATTTTGAAAGTTTTAACTATAGAATTTAATTGCTAAGATAGTTTGCAACATGTTTAACTTAAGTTTTTGACAGCCTTTTCATAAATGCGAAAATACGCGCAAATTTTCTGAAAAAAGTCAAAATTTTGGAAAAATTTTGTTTTGTACCATAAAAAAATATATATTAAAATAATTTTCTTTTCTTATGTTGGCATTTTTAGCTTTCACATGAGTCTTTTTACTTCGCCTGAAAAAATTATTCCAATATAATTAACTGATCTCGAGATATTCCGATTGTAGGGTGCAATTCAAAAAATATGTAGAATGCGCTTAACTTTTTTCCCTTTATTCACACATCAGCTGCTTAAAACTTTTATGAATTCTGAAATTCAACCTAAATAGAAAAACAAAAATAAATTTGGAATGTTATCCAATAAGTCTATGTATATTTTTCGCAATAAAAAATATTAATGGTAATTATACCATATGATTTTCTATGTAAGTGTAGGTAATGCTAATAACAGGTAAGCATTTAACGAATAACAACACACATTTTTAATGGATTAAAAAAAGGTTTTCGCGCATTATTTTACAGCGGCATCGTGCTACCTGATTATGCTACTACTTAAAATAAATAACACTTCACAGTACCAGGTAACTAGACAAAACCAGCAAAGTTGCTTTGAGATCACTGAAATAGCTGTAATATCTATTAGATACATAACAAGAAAAATTAAACTATTTTGTAATTTCTAGATTGCTTTTTCATATGATCACTCACAAGAACGTCCAAGTAAAAGAAAATAGAAAGCAACAGGGTTGTATTTCAAAGCAACCCTTTCAAAACGTTAAACACAATAGAAACTGTCGGCGAGCAACAACCAAACATAATTTTATTTTTCAAGCTTGGAATGAAAAATATTCGGCTTCGGCTAATCGGCCGATTTTTGCCATAGGCCGAATGTTGGCCGATTACCAATTTTTGGCCGAAGCCGAAGCCGTTTAATCGGTCGAACTCTAATGAGCACGTGTTTATGTACGCTCAATATTTAAAAAAGTCGATTTATATTTAACTCCAAAAATCTTATTGGAGGCATTAAGCAAAAAATAAAGGTAAATAGAATAAAATAATGAAATAGTTTTCTTGTCTTTTGCAGAAAAACAACGTCTTTCATTATGCGTGGGTTGTGGTGGGGAAATTCATGATCAGTATATCCTGCGTGTAGCACCCGATTTAGAATGGCATGCAGCCTGTCTTAAATGCCAAGAATGTCGGCAGTTTTTAGACGAAACGTGTACGTGTTTTGTGCGTGATGGCAAGACATACTGCAAACGCGATTATGTTAGGTAAGTTAATTTATAATAAAAACACACTTTTTAGATTTTTTACTCTATGTGATACATATTAAATTTAATTGAACTATAGTGAATTATAATTTTTTTTAATTTATGTCTTTGTATAGAAAGAGCATGATAATTTGTTGACACATGCATTTTTTATAATAAACCAAGAATTTCAGTTAAAAAAGTTTCTATGCTTGCAAATAAAATCACCACAAAAAAATCAACCCACACTCCTGTATAATGTAAAACTCCTAAGAAAAATGAATATATCGCTCATTTACTTCAATAGTGTCACAACTCAAAAAAACAAGTTTTGCGAAGTTTCAAGTTTTCAATTTGCATACAACTCAATGCAGACATGAGCAAAAATTTTTCTCTCAGGAGGTGATAGTACAAGATATTTATATAAAATTTTTACAAAAGATAAAATACGAAATGTTGCATTATTCTGCATTATTAACTCAAAAAAATAATTTTTGGAATTATGACACTACTGAAGTAAATGAGCTTTATGTACATATTTTAAAAAATATAAGATGTGAATACTTATTGTTAGTTAATTTTTGAAGATAAAATTACTCAATTCACAGAAGAACAGAAAGAATAAAAACAACGTTAAAATCAATCATCAAACAGAATTGCGGCATAAACACATTTTCCATACAAATTGACACACAAAATCAGCACCAGAAAGCAGTCGAGAGATAGAATTTATTTTATTTTGACAACGTTTATTCTTACGCTCTCATATATAAATACTCATTCTCTCCAAAATGCTACTATACTTTCAATAAATATCATACATTTTGTGAACAAAACTACAAAGAAAAATAAGCACAAAAGAGAATGAAACAAAAATTAGAGAACATTTGAAGTTACTGCCGTAGCAGTGTTGCGAATCGCTGGTAATTACCCGAATCAGGAGTAATTTTTATGTGCATGTGTAGCGCGTGGGTAATTGCTCTCAGGTGTAGTTCACTGGTAATTTGAAAATCTTTTGTTTTATATAAAAAACATATATATATTTTATAATAAATATATAAATAAATAAAATAAAATGTAATAAATTATCCTCCAGTACAATGCTGCAATTTTATTTACTAAAGAAGGTATACAGAAAAACGCCAATAATAATTTTAAACCTCTCCTAAGCAATAGTAAGAAAAATTTTACTTCCAATGAATTTATTGGTTTAAGATTTTTATATTGCTATTTATTACGATAGTATAACATTTATATATGTATATAGTATAACAAATATTAAATTACTTTTAATGTATTTATTTGCTGTTTGCAACACACTTTTATGAAATAAAGTAGTGATCAAAAGCGTATTGTTTCTTGTGTGTTCAGCCTATATTCAAAACACTTCAACTCAAAAAAGCTAAATTTTCAGTAGAGCGAAAAAATAAATGAATAGATATCATATTTTAGTCGATCAAAACACAAATATTTTTTCAACGTTAGCATATTTTGTCAGAACACAAAATCATAATTTTTTAATCAATTTGTGAGATTTTTTCTCAATACTAAATATATGAATTGAAAACCTACAAGAAAAAGATTAAAATACCATAAAAAAAACTTAAGCCTGACTGAAAGCCTCTTCCGTCTCGAGGTGGCCAGCTTTGGCACTCTCTAACTCAATCTCTATTGTAGCAGGATCACTCCAAATGTTCGAATTTCGAAAGCTTATATCATTGACTATAATCCGTCCATACATAGTATTTCTATTTGATTGACAATTTAAAAGTTATACATATATTATAAATTTTTTTTATCGGAACTCCTATGTTCCAATATGTTAAAAGTGACCATATCTCAACAACTAGCCATAGGATATCAAAATCCTTACCTGATTCGTGTTCAGCATGCCAAATGCAATAAGATATGAGGTAGATTTATATAAGCTACTTATTTTTTTTTTTAATTTTAGCATTTAAGCCGTTAGCATTTATTTTCGCCAAAAAAAAATTATACTTTGAGATAGCAGAATAAAAAAAAATTATACAAAACGAGAAAAACTAATTTCTTTGATTCGGAATTTATATTACAGATGAATATTACCAAAGAATATAAATCATATAGAATGCGCATCTCATACAAGCTAAAATTTTTTATGCGGGTATTTCCAGTAGAACCCGTCAGCATACGTGCTCTCATTTCTTTCTGCAGTCTATGCTGCGCTCGCATTGTTGAGAGCGAAAGCATGTGTGTATTTATGTTTGATTTTTATTATTTTGCTTTTTTACAGTCTCGTAGACGGCGTATGCTTTGATCAGCGTTGCCGTTTTGGTTACTTGTAACCAAATTTGGTTACTTGTTTTTCCAATGTGTACTTGTGTACTTTATTCCATTTTGGTTACTTTTTTAACACAAAATTAACAATTTTTATATGGTATTTAAATTTGTATATAGTGATGCACTACCATATTTTTAATGAATTTTGTATCTTAAAAACAAATGTGGATGTGGTTTCCAAATTTAGTACATGATAAAGAAGAAGAAATTGTATCCCACTAGCAATTTCTCAGATTTTCCCAATTTAAATAAAATTTAAATATTTTGATACAAAGTATCCAAACATAAACATAAACACATGAATTGATTACCACACAGCTCATCGGCTTCTGAAAGGATATTTTCGTAGCTATCAAAACTAAATGTAGGAAGGTGGATTTTAGTACCACCTCGATATTGCATATGTATATTTTAATATTTATAAAATTACATTTTATTTTTATTACAAAGAACTTATTTCTTTTGTTATAGTGTATTATTTGATAAATAATTATAACACATATCGAACCTTATTTTTGATTTAATTTTTTACATTCACTGCAAATCGATAGCGGGAACAAACGTTCCCATGAAGTTCCCGATACCAAATTTCCCCTCATGAGGAATGAAAATTTCATGGGTTCAAAAATTTCACATTTTATTCACGATAGGGGTGAATGTTTACAACGTCAAGCACTGTTGCCAGAATATTTTACAAAAAATCTGGAAAAATTGGCTAAAAAATCTGCAAAATAATTTAAAAAAATCGGGGGGAAAAATCTGCAACAATAAAAACACCTATATTTTGAACTAGTTTTCATTTTGTTCTCGAATTATTAACCGACTTCAATTAAGGAGGAGGTTATATTTTTTTTGGTCATGTATGCATTTTTTATTTAATTTGCGAATTAACATAAATTATCTTGCTGTACAAAAACATATGCCGATATGTATTACAAATTCTTTAAAATAATGGGACATATACATACAAATCTGTGCAAAATATCGCACACTAAATCATGAACAGTCACTACTCAAAAAATCGCAGTTGTTTAGGAGTGGCAAAAAACTGTTCACGAAGACTTTGCTGCAAAAGAAATATTTTCGGCCTATGAAAAAACAAAACAATTTTCATAGTTTTGAGTTGTGACTGTTTATGATTTAGTGTGCACAGATTAGCTAGTTTCTTTTTACCATTGTTATGTTGGTGGTATGGTTACTGCAAAATTAAACGTCAAATACTACTTATTTGTTAGTGTTTCTTATGTGTATGTTTCTGACAGTGACACCATGGTTATTTCTGTTACGGAGTAAAGAAAAACACGAAATATTGATGTTACACAAGCATTTCAGAAAATCTGCAAATTTCATTTTATAATTTTTTCAATGGAAAATCAGCAAAATGCAGAGAAATCTGCAAAACTGGCAACAGTGACGACAAGCTGTAGCAGAAGTCGAAGCTCTGTCGCTGTATCGTACAGTGTGACCGTTTGATCGACTACAGTGGCAAATTGCCACTTTTTCGATTGCCTTCCCTCTTTTTGTCCCCCTTTTTCTAAAGTAAATTATATAATAATACATTAAAAATAAGAACTTTAATGTAGTTGTGCCGATTTTTTTAATGTTGCCCCTTTTTTTTTGATAAATCCTCCCCTATTTTTTTTTTTTTTTTTTAATGCATGATTTTTATTTATTGTATCTTCATATATGAACTAACAATAAGTATTCAAATCTTAAATCTAAAAATATAATTAGGCCCGACCAGTGTCGGACATAAGCTTAGTAATAGTTATATATAATACATAAGTAGTGATAGTCAAAAGGAAAAAAATAAAGTATTTTCAAGAAGTCCCATCTGGAGTGCTATGAATAAGAGCCCATGTGTCCCTCTTTTTTAGGCGGATGTGTCCAGTAAAGTTCAAAATATTACGGGCAAGCGGATTAGGATGTGACTCGAGTTTTGTTAAATATTTGCCAGCGTATTTTGCAATTTCTTCAGTCACTAGTGGCATATTTAAATCACGATGTATATTTGAATTTTTTATATACCATGGAGCCAATGTTATTAAGCGTAAAATTTTGTTTTGCCTTCGTTGGATTCTCTCGACATTAGAAGCTGAAGCAGTGCCCCATAACTGTATTCCGTAGCACCATATTGGTTTCAAAATCGTCTTGTATATTAAAAGTTTACAATCTAGACTGAGTGTTGAATTTCTACCAATCAGCCAATGTATCTGAGTTAATTTCAGTTTCATTTGTGTTAGCTTTGAGTCAATATGGGGCTTCCATGTAAGCCGTCGACCAAGGTGTATACCAAGGTATTTTACGTGTGAATGTTGAAGAACAACTTGATTGTTGATTCGAGTTCGGGAACAAGTATCTCTTCGCAGGGTAAATGTTACCTGGACACACTTTTGCTCGTTTACTTTGATTCTCCATAAATTTAACCATAGTTCCAGTTGTGTAATATGTTCTTGTAGATATCGGGAAGCCTCGTGAGGGTTTTCGTGCATACTAAGGCAGGCTGTATCATCGGCAAACGTAGATGTATGGATATTGCTGCTCAAAAGCATATCACATGTGTAAATCAAATACAAAACTGGCCCCAGTATGCTCCCCTGTGGCACACCGGATGATATAGATTCGGGCACACTCATGAAGTCTCCTTCAACAACCGTAAACTTCCGGGTAGTAATATAACTTTCTAATAGCTTCAGAAAATTTATTGGTAAATATGATTTCAATTTTAAAATAAGACCTTCATGCCACACTTTATCAAATGCCTGAGAAAGGTCGATAAACAGCGCAGAACAATACTTCTTTTCTTCAAATGTTCTTCTTATAAATTGAACCAATCTATGAGTTTGTTCGATGGTGCTATGCTGACTTCTAAAACCAAATTGATGGTCTGGTATGCACCCACTACTAACTAGAATTGGGGACAATTTTGTCATGAGCAGTTTTTCGAAAAGTTTTGACATTGTTGATAGCAGACTTATTGGCCTGTATGACTCAGCCTTGGTAAGGCCTTTGCCCGGCTTTGGAATCATTTTAACTTTGGCAAGCTTCCAGCTATTTGGATAATACTCCAGTCGTAAAATGGCGTTAAAAATAAATAACAGGATTCTAATTGCAATACGAGGCAACTTTATTAGCATCTGGTTACTAATTCCATCAATACCCGGAGCTTTCTTCGGGTTAAGTTCAGCAATTACTTTTTGTACATCACACGTTCTAAATTTTATGGGTCGAGGGGGTAGCGCCACTACATTCGGCAAATCAATAACACCAGTACACGAGTTAGGGGTAAATACTGATTTTAAATGCTCAGCAAATAGTTTACCTTTTTCAGTATCGCTTCTTGCCCAACCCCCTGTAGATGTACGCAGAGGTGGTTTAAACGCAACAGGTATTTTAAGCTTTCTAGCAGCGCGCCACAAGGAGTAATTAGATGCTGGTGTGGCATCAAGACCTTCCAGATAGTTTTTAAAAGATGCAGTTTTTTCAAATGCAAACAAGTCTTGGAGTCGTTTAGTGCACTCTTTAAATCTGATTTTATGTTGGGGCGATCTGTGCTGTTGCCATTCCCTTCTAGCTCTTCTTTTTTCACTTACAAGACGTTCAATATCCGTAGAATAAATTCTATTAAATCCAGTCTGCGGGTAGGAGGTAGTCGCATGTTCAGCAGCCTGTTTTATATTTTTGATAAGATTGCCAATGTTAAATTCAATATCTTCGGATGTTCTTAGCGTAATGTTTTCCGTACAATGAGTACTGAGATATTTTCTGAACCCCAGCCAATTAACACGGTTGATCGTCTTCACATACGGGTGAGGTAAGTCACTACTTAGTGGGCTACAAATTGTAACGATCGTGGGAGAGTGATCGGAGGAAAGATCTTGAGACGCTTCAACATGAACTAATTCCCTAGAAATATTTTTCATGACTCCAAAATCTCTAACATCCGGAATTTTTTGTATGTTCGTAGGCCAGTAAGTGGGCTCCCCACTCGAAATGACGTCCAAGCCTATTTTTAAAATTGTGTTGAACAATGCCCGACCTCTAGGTGTAATAAGACGCGAACCCCAGAACGCATGTTTTGCATTGTAGTCGCCAGCTGCTACGAAGCAAGGGCCAAGGGATTTGTAGAAATCCTCCTATTGGTCCTCAGTAATTGCGAACCTAGGAGGGGAGTAAATTGATGATATGACAAAATTAGTGCAAAAATTTTCGATACAAATATTCGTTGCTTGTAAATGTTCTTCGCAAATGTTGTCAATAATATAATGCTTGAGTCTTGACTTTATTAAAATTGCTGATCCACCGCATGCTCTTCCTCTCGGGTCCTTTGAATCACATAAGGTGTACCCATAAATTTTAAAAAGGCTTCTCGAAGTCAAATGAGTCTCAGAGACCAACATTATATCAATATTTTTTCCGTGAGGAAGTGCTCAACTTCATTTTTATGTTGGCGAATGCCGTTTGCGTTCCAGAAACATATTGTTAACGTGTTCATGGCTTATTAAGTATTGCTTGAAGCAGAGTATTCTGCATTCGCAGCATTTCTTGCATCATGCTAGTCATACTTGTTGTAAAATTGTTTATAGTTTGCACCAGATTTTCAATAGTAGCTTCAAGGCAATTAAAATTAAAGCCTGAGTTTGTATTTATTGAAGTATTTGGCCGTGAAACATTTTGTGTGGCAATAGAGCTTGTTTTTGCAGCATCGGCATACGATACATGTGAATTAACTGGTTGGCTCACTTGGGCAAGAGTGGCGGTGTAAGTGTTTGCTGTTTGTGCTGGAGCTACTTTAGATTTTTGCCCCATAGTCTTTTTAACGAAAGAATATACAGGACAACCTCTGTAGTTAGCAGTGTGATTTTCTCCACAATTACTGCATTTTTTGTTACTTTGATCTTTCGGTTTATTGCAACTAGCAGTACCGTGCAATTCACCGCAAATAACACAAACTGTAGGTAATTTGCAGTAAGTTTTTGTGTGGCCATATTCTTGACAATTATGGCACTGTACGGGTGCAGAACGCTTGTGTGGTTCTTCAACTGTTATTTTTCGGTATAAAAGATATTTTAAATTATAAATTGGGTGCGTCTCATTTTTTCTCAATTTTATATCATTCGGCTCAAGTTCAACGCGAAATAGAGGCTGGGGGATCTTCTCCCTATTTATTATATTTGAAACATTTTTTACCTTGAATCCCTGGAGGACGAGTGCGTCTTTTATTTCTTCGGGAACAACATAAGAATCTATGCCCTTCAATACGATCTGCAGGCCTTTAGCACTCTTGAGCTGGTATGTGTAGAAACTTGTTTTATTTTTTTCAAATTCAGAAACCATTTTACGGAAATCTGCTTCGTCATAAATTTGAATTTTCGTTTCATCGATATTGCCACGTTTTATTGGAACAATGTGAAATTTTTTCTCACCAATGACCAAAATTAATTTCTTAATAAGAGCGTTTGAATTTTTTTCTCTCAAATATATTGGTGGCGGCTTGGAGGTTTTTTTCTCAGATATATCAGGTGTGTCGTTGTCATCTTGCAATATTTGAAAACGATTAGTGGAGGATGCGCTGTTATCCCTAGATACCTTTGAAGCAGATGCAATCTTAGTAGAATTTGGGCTTCGCCGGCGCTTTCCCACAAATATATATCTGTCCATTCCGACTTGGACCTTGGGTTTTGGGCTACTCTTATTTATATTGACAATTTGGGTAAGTGATGAACACGAGCCTGAATCGTATGATATCGCTGATTTAAATGACGAAGTAGTAGGCAACTGTAATGTTAACAAATCACTAGTTGGCATTGGACAAAGCGAAGTTGATCGCTGACGAAAAATTGGCTTAGCCGTTAAAAAAAGTCTGTCATCAGGTTTTTTATTTATTTTGTTTATATTAAGAGCATCAGAACTCACAGTAAGTCTATCATCAGATTTTTTTATTGTTATCATTAAGATCATCAGAGCTCACAGTAAGATAGGCATTTCTGCCGTTATCACTCACTTCACAATTATTTGTTTTTGAGGTACTCATATAGAGTATTCCTCAAGGGCACTATGTTAGTGCGTTACACACGAAGGCTGTATTACTAAGTCCATAAATTTATTACTTTGAGTTATGACGTTATTTAAGTAAATAAGCGATATGTACTTAGATGTAAAAGAAAGCCAATATGTTAAATTTTATCGGGTTTATTGCCAATTTGGTAATAAATTTTTTCAACGATAGTATCGCTATCGAGAAAAAACTATCGATAGTCTAATGGAAATAAAACTATCGATACTATCGATAGTACTATCGATAGTTTGCCAGCTTTATTTTAAACGAATAAACCATTTTCACGTACGAAATAAAACAGAAAATTTTTTTTCTTTTTAAAAGAAACCCATTTGCAAGTACAACAAAACAAACTAAAAGTAACCGATTCCGATATATCGGCGATACTCCTGATATCGATATCGCCGATATTTTACTGTCGATACGACGATACTTCTTAAATATGTTTAGAGCTGTTTTGAACAAAGAATTCAATATTCAACGCTTTTTAAGGTTTCGTACACCAAAGGTGAAAAGAAACCCTATTGTTTTCGTTACGCTATCCGTCTGTCACGGGGTATTTTCTCGAGAGCCGTAAGCGCTACGGGCCTGAAATTTGGACATTTGGAAATTTGTGTAGACCTTTGGCCGCTACAACAACAAATACATGAGAGTTGGAAATTAAAGGGTGTTCCAAAACGAGCAACGAAAAATATTAAAATCCCATGTAATATATATACAATTGTATGTATGTATATACACTTGAATTTTGTAAGGTTAGTGTATTTTTATACAGACTACAACAATTAAAAATAAAATTTAAAAAAAAAAATTAATTAAAGGGTGTACCATCAGTTAATGTAATTTTGACTATGTAATTTTGACATCTTGCTGTATCTTGGAAACCGTAAGAGCAAACTTCTTGAAATTTTCAAAACCGGTAAAACAAAAAAATCCAAAAATTATAAAATCGCCGCACCGAAAAAAATCGCCAAAACAAAAAAAAATCGCCAAAACGAAAAAAATCGCCAAAACAAAAAAAAATCGCCAAAACGAAAAAAAGCACCAAATAAACGAAAATATCGCCAAAATTTAAAAATCGCCAAAATGAAAAAATCGTCAAAATGAAAAAATCGTCAAAATGAAAAAAATCGCCAAAATGAAAAAAATCGCCAAAATGAAAAAAATCATCAAAATTAAAAAAAAAATCGCCAAAATGAAAAAAATTCCCAAAATTAAAAAAATCGCCAAAATGAGAAAAAAGCGAAAAATAAACAAAAAAAAATTATTTCATCTTCTTCGTGCGTGAGTCAAAGTCGCACTTTACTGAATTTATTTTTGCATAAAAACTTAGAGAAATAACATATTAAAAGCAGAACATGAAGTCAAAACAGAAAAATGAAATTGTTTCTTTTGTTTTGCTTTGCACCATAGTAGTAAAATGTTCTCTCAATGATAAATCTATATACAGTCAAACCCCGATAATTCCCAATCGCGAGGGACCGGCAATTTCTTACGAATGTTAGGGGTTTTCGATTTAACGGGGTTAAAATAAAATAAATACGAATTAACGGGGTTTTTTAACTTATTTAGAGAGAGAGAGAGAGAGACTAGGGGAACATAAATTTTTCTTTTCCACTCGCCTCTCTCTCCTTAAAAACTAATCAGCTCAGCAATAAGACTTGCTGAGTGTAAATTAGGATTTACTAAAACAGTAAAAACAATTATTAAGAATAAAACAAAAATAAATACATAAAATAAAATAGCAAATTCATTTGCTTAGCGTAAAACAAAAAATCATTCTTTCCTTGTTTCTGTTGTTTTTATTACGAATTATAAGTGGTAGTTAGCAAACAATAACGATTTATAAGAGGCAAAGAAGATTTTATTTGAAAGAAAAATTACGAATTAGCGATGGGACCAAAATGTATGGAAATTTTACGAATTAACGAGATTTTTTCAAGGGACCGACAGTTTATTTCAAATTATCGGGAATTACGATTTATCGGGTTACGAATTATCGGGATTTCATTGTATATAAAAGAGTAACGTTACTTACTGATTGACTGACTGGTGTATCAGCGCACAGCCACAACAACTATAGTTAGAGAGCTGAAACTTGGTGTGTAGGTTCCCCTCACAATGTCTAGATCCACTAAGAAGGTAAAAATGGTAAAATCGGTATCTTTATATCTCGGAAACCATATTAGATAGACTAAAAATTCCAAAAACACATCAATGCTGCTAACCGTACTTGGTCGTAAGCCGAGCCGTACTTGGTACTTTTTCGATATGTTTATTTTTGGGGATTAAAAGGAGGTAAAAGTGAATTTTGGTACCTTTTTTGCACTCGCCATATCTTCTAAATTATTGAACGTAGAAAAAAGCTTTTTGGCGCATTCTTTTCTTCTAGAAAAAATCTCAAATAGATTTTGTTACTTTTTGAAAATTCGCTTTTATAAGGGTTAAAATCGTACCCGTTTTCAGTACTTTTTGTTATTGATAAGGTAATATGATATACAATAAAAATAAAGTAGAGAGCTGAAATTTGTTGTGTAGGTTCCACTAAAAAGGGATTTTTGGAAACTTGAATACTAAGGGTGTTAAAAAGCATAAAATCGGTATCTTAATATCTCGGAAACCACATTAGATAGACTAAAAATTCCAAAAGCATACGAATGCTGCTAAAAAATAAGCCGACACGTATTTGGTACTTTTTCGAACTCGAATGGTAAGGGGGTACACATTAAAAAAAAAATACTATAATCGGTATCTTTAGGTTTCGGAAACCACATTAGATAGACTAAACATTCCAAAAGCATACCAATATTCCTAAAAAATAGGCCAACACGTATTTGGTACTTTTCGAATATGTGTACTTTGAGGGATTAAAAGGGGTTGAAAACTGAATTATGGTATTTTTTAAGCACTCGACATATCTTTTAAGTATTTGGACAAAGCAGAAAGATTCTTAGCGCGTTCTTTTCTTTAAAATCTTGAATCAGTTTTGATACTTTCTGAAAATTGCCGTACTTTTTTACTAATGAACTCATCTACATTATATGACAAACATGTAAAAATAATTCACAATAATAAAACGTATCTTTTTTCGAACGGCCCAACGAGGTACCAAAAAGGGTAAATACGGCTAAATACGATGCTAAAAATTTTAAATTCGGAAGAATTTATTTAATTGAAACATTTTCAATTTTAGTTAATTTTTATTAAGTAATATAGTGTAGTAGTGTATTCTTGAACACTGTCACCAAGGGGTACTTTGAATATTAATTTGGTACTTTTCAAGGAATACTTTTCGAAAATATTATTTTTTAGAAAAAAGTACTTTTTGGAAAAACTTACTTATTGGAAAAACTACTTTTTAGGAAAAATAACTTTTTGGAAATAGCATTTAAAAAAATTAAACAAAAATTATTTTAGGAAAATGTAGTTTTTGGAAAAAGTACTTTTTTGAAAAGGTATTTTTTGAAAGATACTTTTTGGAAAGCGTATTTTTTGAAAAAGGTACTTTTTGGAAAAAGTATTTTTGAAAGAAGTACATTTGCAAAAAGGACTTTTTGAATTAATACATTATTATATGTATATAAAAACTAAACCAAATCTAAATACGTAATTTTTATTATTATTTTTATTAATGGTATTATTAAAACATTAACGTGACTGACTGGGTGATTTTCGCCTAGCCCGAAACAGTTGATGTAGAGCGTGTGTGCATTCACTAAGAACGGGTTTTGGGAAATTTGGACACAAAGGGTTAAACAGGGGCGAAAATTGTTAAAATCTGTTACTTTATGTTTTCGAAACTAACCCAAATTCAAAAAAAAAAATTAAATACTGCTTAAAAATATAACTGCTTGGTTTTTTTTTGACATATATATTTTTGAGCGATAATACGTGCAAAAAAAATTGTATTGGCACCTCTTTGGCACCCCACATACATATCTTTAAAGTATTATATAAGAAAGCAAAGTTTTTCCTTAATCGTTTTCTCCGCGAAAACATGTGGGATGGGTTTTTATCACTTTCCGTAATTCGAGCATATAAGGGTTTAAATTCTACCCGCTTTTGGTACCTTTAACCGAATGCTTACATACATACATATGTACATATGTAAGTTTTTAATTATTTTTGTCCACTCCAATGATATAGGTGTCAAATGAAAGAAAATTTCGAGAAGATAAAAAGTACTGAAATCAGTCTAAACACAATATGACCGATGCTCCAAAATTGCGACTCAATATATCAAGCAAATACAATAATAAATATATTCAAATGTCCAAACACATTAGGCTGGGCGTTCTAAAATGGCGGAGCACTACTTTCTATATACTTTATCAATACAAGACTTTAAGAATAAAAACTATAACGTAGAATTGGTTAACAAATATAATATACGTTCCACAATAGCGAACCTATTGTTATCCACCACATTCCAACACATTACGTAGGTGATGTAATTTAGCTTTATTAAATTAGTAAATGGATTTCATTATTAGCCTGCTTTTCTGATGTTTAGATTTACTGGAAAGGGATTGTTTTTTTTGGAAACTTAATATCTTCAGCACCAACCAATTTAGAAAACAGAAAAGTGTCTCATTTTTGTAATAAAAACGATAAAAACCGATTTTGATAGTTTTATTTTGTAATTCATATATCTTTTGAATTACAGAACATTTTTTTTTAATACATATTTTTTATTTATTATATCTTCAAATATGAACTAACAATAAGTATTCAAATCTTAAATCTTAAATAAAATTATTAGGCCCGACCACTGTCGGAAATAAATTTAGAGATAGTTATAAATAATACATAAGTAGTGATAATCAAAAGGAAGGAAAAATAAATAAAAAATAAAAATTATTTTCAAGCAGTCCTATCTGGAGTGTTGAGTATAAGAGCCCTTGTATCCCTCTTTTTTAGGCGGATGTGTCCAGAAAAGTTCAAAATATTATGAGCAAGCGGAATTGGATGTGACTCGAGGTTTGTTAAATATTTGCCTGCATATTTTGCAATTTCTTCAATCACTAGTGGCATGTTTAAATCACGATGTATATTTGAGTTTTTTATATACCATGGAGCCGATGTTATTAATAGCAAAATTTTATTCGTTGGATTCTCTCGACATTGGAAGCTGAAGCAGTGTCCCATAGTTGAATTCCGTAGCACCATATAGGTTTCAAAAGTGACTTGTATATCAAAAGTTTGCAATCTAGACTGAGGGTTGAATTTCTACCAATCAGCCAATGTACCTGAGTTAATTTTAGTTTAATTTGGGTTAACTTAGAGTCAATGTGGTGTTTCCAAGTAAGCCGTCGATCAAGGTGTATACCAAGATATTTCACATGAGTATGTTGAGGGACAACTTGATTGTTAATCCGAATGGGTGAACAAGTATCTCTTCGTAATGTATATGTTACTTGAACACACTTTTGTTCGTTTACCTTAATTCTCCATAAGTTTAACCATAGTTCCAGCTGGGTAATGTGTTCTTGAAGATATCGGGATGCCTCGTAAGGATTTTCATGCATACTAAGGCAGGCTGTATCATCAGCAAATGTGGATATTGCTGCTCAGAGGCATATCACAAGTATAAATCAAATACAAAACTGGCCCCAGTATACTCCCCTGTGGCACACCGGATGAGATAGTTTCAGGCATGCTCATAAAGTCTCCTTCCACAACAGTGAACTTCCGGGCAGTAATGTAACTTTCCAAAAGACTTACAACGTTAATTGGCAGGTATGTTTTTAATTTTAAAATTAGGCCTTCATGCCACACTTTATCAAATGCCTGAGAAACGTCGATAAACAGCGCAGAACAATACTTCTTTTCTTCAAATGTTCTTCTTATAAATTGGACCAATCTATGAGTTTGTTCAATGGTGCTATGCTGACTTCTAAAACCAAATTGATGGTCCGGTATGCACCCACTACTAACTAGAATTGGGGACAATTCTGTCATGAGCAGTTTTTTGAAAAGCTTTGACATTGTTGATAGGAGACTTATTGGCCTATATGACTCAGCCTTGGTAAGATCTTTGCCCGGCTTTGGAATCATTTTAACTTTGGCAAGTTTCCAGCTGTGTGGATAATACTCCAGTCGTAAAATGGCATTAAAAATAAATAACAGTATTCTAATTGCAATACGAGGCAACTTCATCAGCATCTGGTTACTAATTCCATCTGGTTACTAATTCCAAAAAAAGCAATTAGTTTTTGCACATCACGCGTCTTAAACTTTATTTGTTGAGGGGGTAGAGCGATTACATTTGGCAAATCAATTACACCAGTACATGTGTTTGGGGTAAATACGTATTTTAAATGGTCAGCAAATATGTTACCTTTTTCAGTATCGCTTCTTGCCCAACCTCTGGTAGATGTGCGCAGATGTGGTTTAAACTCAACAGGTGTTTTAAGCTTTCTAGCAGCGCGCCATAAAGAGTAATTAGATGCTGGTGTGACATCAAGATTTTCCAGATAGTTTTTAAGAGATGCAGTTTTTTCGTGTGCAAGCAGCTCTTGGAGTCGTTTAGTGCACTCTTTAAATCTAATTTTATTCTGGGGTGATCTGTGCTGTTGCCATTCCATTCTAGCTCTTCTTTTTTCACATACGAGACGCTCAATATCTGTAGAATATAGTGTATTAAACCCAGTCTGCAGATGGGAGGTAGTGGCATGTTTAGCAGCCTGCTTAATATTTTCGTTAAGATTGGTAATGTTAGATTCAACATCATCAGGTGTTCTTAGTGTAATGTTTTCCGTGCAATTACTACTAAGATATTTTTTGAATCGCAGTCAATTTACAGGACTGGCCAAATTGACATATGAGTAAGGTAGAGCACTTCTCAGTGGGCTTCATATTGTAACGATCGTGGGAGAGTGATCGGACGATAGATCTAGGGAAGCTTCTACGTGAATTAATTCCCTAGAAATGTTTTTTATGACGCCAAAATCTATAACATCCGGAATTTTATGTATGTCAGTAGGCCAATAAGTGGGCTCCCCACTCGAAATGACATCCAAGCCCATTTTGGAAATTGTATTGAACAACGCTCGACCTCTGGGTGTAATAAGACGCGAACCCCAGAACGTATGTTTAGCATTATAGTCGCCGGGTGCTACGAAACAAGGGCCCAGAGATTTGTAAAAATCCTCATATTGATCCTCAGTAATTGCGAATCTAGGAGGGGAGTAAATTGATGATATGACAAAATTAGTGCAAAAATGTTCGACACAAATATTCGTTGCTTGTAAATGTTCTTCACAAATGTTGTCAATAAAATAATGCTTGAGTCTTGACTTAATTAAAATTGCTGATCCACCGCATGCTCTTCCTCTCGGGTCCTTTGAATCGTATAAGGTGTAGCCATAAATTTTAAAAAGGCTTCTCGAAGTCAAATGAGTCTCTGAGACCAAGTTCATTTTTATGTTGGCGAATGCCGTTTGCGTTCCAGAAACATATTTTTAACGCGTTCATGGTTTGTTAACTAAAGCTTGAAGCAGAGTATTCTGCATTCGCAGCATTTCTTGCATCATGCTAGTCATATTTGTTGTAAAATTATTTATAGTTTGCACCAGATTATCAATAGTAGCTTCAAGGCGATTAAAATTAAAGTTCGAATTTGTATTTGTTGAATTATTTGGTGGTGAAACATTTTGTGTATGAATAGAATTTGTCTTAGCAGCATCGGCATACGATACACGGGAACTAACTGGTTGGCTCACTTGCGCAATAGTGGCTGGTAAAGCGTTTGCTGATTGGGCTGGGACCAATTTAGGTGTTTGCCTCATAGTCTGTATGACGAAAGAGTACACAGGACAACCTCTGTAGTTAGCGGTGTGATTTTCTCCACAGTTACTGCATTTTTTGTTACTTTGATCTTTCGGTTTATTGCAACTAGCAGTGCCGTGTAACTCGCCGCACACAACACAAACAGCAGGTAATTTGCAGTAAGTTTTAGTATGTCCATATTCTTGACAATTATGGCACTGTACGGGTCCTGAACGCTTGTGTGGTTCTTCAACGGTTATTTTTCGATACAAGAGATATCTTAAATTATATATTGGATGGGTCTCATTTTTTTTTAATTTTATGTCGTTTGGCTCAAGTTCAACCCTAAATAGAGGTTGAGGGATCTTTTCCCTATTTATTATGTTCGATACATTTTTTACTTTAAGTCCCTGGAGGACGAGAGCATCTTTTACTTCTTCGGAAGCAACATAGGAGTCTATGCCCTTCAACACAATCTGCATACCTTTAGCACTCTTGAGCTGATATGTGTAGAAATTTGTTTTACTTTTTTCAAATTCAGAAACCATTTTGCGAAAATCTTTTTCTTCATAAATTTGAATTTTCGTTTCATCAATATTACCACGTTTTATTGGAACAATGTGAAATTTATTCTCACCAATGTCCGAAATTAATTTTTTAATAAGAGCGTTTGAGTGTTTTTCTCTTTAATAGATTGGTGGCGGCTTGGAGGTTTTATTCGCAGATTCAGCGGGTTTATCATTGTCATCTTGCAATATTTTAAAACGCTTTTGCCGATTAGTAGAGGATGCGCTGTTATCCCTAGACATCTTTGAAACAGATGCAATTTTAGTAGAATTTGGGCTTCGCCCGCGCTTTAAAATGGTAATGTATCTGTCGATTCCGACTTGGACCTTGGGTTTTGGGCTGCTCTTATCTTCAGTGGCAACTTGTTTAAGTGATGACCACGAGCCCAAAGCGGATGATATCGCTGAGTTAAATGTTGAAGTACTAGGCAATAATATCAACGATTCACTAGTTGGCATTGGGCAAAGCGAAGTTGATCGCTGACGAAACTGTGGTTTTGCCGTTAGAAAAAGTCTATTATCAGATTTTTTATTTTTATTAAGAGCTTCAGAACTCACAGCAAGTCTATTATCAGAATTCACTTCACTATTTTTTTCCTTTGGGGTACTCATATAGAGTATTCCTCAAGGGTACTTTGTATGTTTTTTGTTTACGGTTTTTTTTTGTTTTTGTTATTTCTATATGTAAAAATATTAAAGCAAAAAAAGGCTTATTTATCGAAGTTAATATGTACTACGAATATTTAGTGTATGCTTTTTTTTGTTTAGTTTGTAGTATGTAAGAAAAATTCCGCTATTACGTCTGTTCACTATGAAGGTACAACGAGAACTCAATTACAGAACATAAACAGGGAAGGTTATGTTAAACTTTCCTTGAAAAAATTTCGAATATGTGATTGCACTTTTTTCAAATTTAAACAAATAAATGGTAATGGAATTTTCCTATGCAGCTCAATTTTAATTACATTAGTAATAAAATTTTACGGTTAGGTTCTTATACGGATGTATTAAACTTTGATTTTTGAAAGGTCTAAAAAATAGAAAAACACGAGTAACGCAACATTAATGTAGAACAACCAGGGACCGAAAATAACTGTTATTTTTGAATTTTTGATTAAAAAAGCAACCTCAAGGAAATGTCGGAGAATGAAACCAAGTATACCATTTTGCAAGTATTGGACCAAATTGTCAGAAAATACGATGCTTTTTAAAAATCTGACTTTTATTTTTTCAAGCAAAAATAAAAGTTATTTTTTGACTTTTATTTTTTTGAGCAAAAATAACAGTTATTTTTGACTTTTATTTTTTCGAGCAGAAATAAAAGTTATTTTTTGACTTTTTTTTTCTAGCAAAAATAACAGTTATTTTTTACTTTTATTTTTTCGAGCAGAAATAAAAGTTATTTTTTGACTTTTATTTTTTCTAGTAGAAATAAAAGTTATTTTTTGACTTTTATTTTTTTGAGCAGAAATAAAAGTTATTTTTGTGTTTTCAACCCCTTTGACAAAGAAATTATTATTTAATATTCCAAATATTCTTTTCTAAATAAGTAAATTTAACGATTCACTATTGCAAAAGCGCCAAAATTTATAATAAATATAATGAATTTATCACAAAATAACTTTTATTTCTGCTCAAAAAAATATAAGTCAAAAAATAACTTTTATTTCTACTCGAAAAAATAAAAGTAAAAAAATAACTTTTATTTCTGCTCGAAAAAATAAAAGTCAAAAATAACTGTTATTTTTGCTCAAAAAAATAAAAGTAAAAAAATAACTTTAATTTTTGCTTGAAAAAATAAAAGTCAAAAATAACTGTTATTTTTGCTTGAAAAAATAAAAGTCAAAAAATAACTTTTATTTCTGCTCGAAAAAATAAAAGTCAAAAAATAACTTTTATTTTCTGACTTTTACGATAAAAGTTATAACAGTTACGGTCCCTGAGAACAACAATTCAAACTGAATTAAATTTGAATAAAAAAAGGGGATTAGGTTAGTAATATCTTCCGAAATAAAATAAAAAGAATTAGCACTTGGTGTTATTTTGAAAAAGTCTCAAAAATGTTTTCCCAGCAAAAAATTACACATTACCATCAGAACTACTTGCCATATAGTGACTTACTTTTCTGATTACCAACTTTCATTACTCGCTTACAAATCACATTACCTAAAATTTAAAAAAAATTATGTACAAGTTACTAAATGAGGAGAATAATTTTTTTAGATTAAATAGATTACGTGATCAAGTAGCCAAATAAAAAAAGGAAGTACTTCTCAAGAATCGATTATTTTAGTCTCACGACTTGTTAAAATCATTAAGTTGGTAATCCAGTAAGGAACAGCTTCCACCAAAAATGCTTAATTCCAAACCCGATTACCTTTTTTGAAATTTTTTGCTGGGTAAGTGCTACATGGAAATTCATACAAATAAGTGGTGAAAATAGTACCACTTTTTGGTACGAGTACTTTTTCTATACAAATCCCATTTCATAAAATAAATATGTAAATGAATTTAAAACCTCAAATGAAATTAACATTAGAAAGATTTAGGTTTTTTCAATCAAGAAAAAAACACACCTAAACGATAAAATCCAAGAAACAAAACTTTACCAAATCGAAAAAATCGTAAAACGAAAGAATGCCAAAACTACAAAAATTTTCAGCATGAAAAAATCTCTTCTTAGTGATTTTAATGGAGGAATATAATTCCTATCAATATGAGTCTAAAACAAAAAGACTTAGTTAGTGAATCATTAAAAATAGTATAAAAAACTCCGAGATGACCTCAACAAGAAAATGGAGAGTGATATGTTTGGCCAAAAAATAAGCCTAACAATACGAGTATGAATTAAAAATCGTTGACGATTAAATTTAAGGAACTAACATCTTAGAACTAAACGGACTTGGTTGGTACATTATAAAAAATAATATAAAGAATTTCTCTAATGACTAGAATAAAATGGCCTGTCAAAATATATTTCTTTTGGACAAGAAACACACTTATCAATATGGCCTTTATGAGTAGGTTTAAGGAATTCACATGAAGAAGGTATCAGTTGAACACAATATCAAAACGACGAGTTTCGCGAACTCTTATATTTGAACCCCATCTTGTACAGTACATATAAAATATCCGCTGACAAAGTAGCGGACAACATGCTAGTCATGTATAAAGGGATTTTGTTAATTGGCTTTTTGATAATTACAGAATGAATTCAAATATCAATTTTAAATATTAATAATCTCTTACAATGTAATTTTGTATAATAAAAGAATTATCCCTAATTCACACGTTGATTTTTCAATGATTTTTTGAAACACGATTTTTGTAGTTTGTAGGCGAACTGTATAGAAAAGCATGGTGTAATTATACAGGTGACTGCGTAAGGATTTTTTATACAAAAATACGGCAACCATAGCTATGTAAAGAAACGAAGAATGTCAAAAGCATAAAAATAATTGTACTAAAACCAAAACAAAATCGAAGTTTTTGACATTCTTCAGCTACAAAGCACATAGAGCAAAAAATTATCAGCTGAAGTAACCCCCCGTTGTCACATGCCAGTAATTACTTGCAAGTAGTGTATATATATTACTAACGAAAATCAGGAGAAATGTAAAAAAAAACCCAAAATTTTTTCGAGTGACTACACAGCACAGTGGAAGTTCATTTTTAAAATGTCGTGAGCCAGTAAAATTCTAGCAGAATTGGAGTTAGTGCAGTGTTGCCAAGCATTCAATATTTTACTTTAATTGATTGTGAATATATTTCTTTCATTAAAACATGAAATTTATGATCAAACTTAGCTCTAAAATTAGCCTTTGTGTAATTTCTCAATATCATTTTTATATATACAAAAAATTAGCTATAATATTAACAAAATTAATGAAATAACTCGTTACTCGGCAACACTGTTTTTCGTTTTGTCACTTTACTTGCGACAAGTGTAAAAATTTACTTGCTTCAAAATTTCATTGCAAGCTGACTCGCAAGTGGCAAAAGTGTGGCAGTGTTAGTAAAAAAATGTGAGTGTATTCAATATTTTTCACTTGCACTTGCATGTGACAACGGAGGGTAACGCTGCCACCTAGTTAGATACACCTTTTCCGTTCTCCGAGTGTTTTTTAAATTTTGCTTACACATATTTTAATTTTTGGTATGTTGCTTTATTTTATTTTTTCATTGAATGTGACAACAGCTTTTTTTTAATAGAAAACAGTGTTACCTGTAGGTATTTTTGTCGCTTATATAGGAGTATAGGGAATATCCGACAAATATTTTATTTTGGCCAAAATATAGGTATTTTGTATTCTCATATTGCATTTTTTGTGCATAAATATAAAAATAACTATACGGAAAATATATTTTTGCTCCGTTTAAAAACTTGTCGTTGCTCGTAATTACATAGACTTTTAATTATCTAATTATTTTGGTGTCGCAGTGCCTGTATTTTGATAGGATCTTCCCTCTATTCTTTTAATGGCAAGCACCCCAGAAAATAGAAAATGAGCATCTATTAAACAATGATTTAATAATTAAGGATATTATTTACAACTATTTAACTTAAATCTTAATAAACTTCATGATTGGAGAAAATCCAAATATAGAATGTGTTATATTTGTATTATAAGATAATTTCTGAAAAACTGTAGAAAAGTATGCATTAATTTCGAAGGCAGAAGTAGTCACTTTGAATAATTTAATACAAAAGAATTACATATATATACATATGTCAAGTTTTAAGTTACCTACTGTAGCTCCAAATATTCAGAAGAAATAATTTTGGTTTACAAAAGCTTTACAAAACAAATTTTTTAACACGTAGGGAAAAAACGAATTTTTTTAAAATCTAATGGCAACACTGATTAAATTTTTGGAAGAAAAAAAATCAAAACTAGAAACATGGAAAAAATCATCGCATGAATGTAAAATGTTTTTGGAAGCAACTTTTAAAGAGAATCAAAAATAAAACAAGATTTTTAAATCCTCGTAGGAATTGGGCCTTACTCTACTTGAGTTTTGTTCGAGTTCAATTTCAATATGTGTATCGGCATCGGAATCGGTATGGGCGATATTTCTTTTTGAGTATCGGTATCGGATCGGCAAAACGGCGTGTGGTTACATCCCTAGTTTATATATATAATTCCACTGATTTTTATGAACTTAATAAAGAAAAATTGGGGTAAATATACAGTATTTATCGCTTATATGCACGTCGGTTATAAGCATTTCCCGTTTTTATGCATGTAAGTTCGTGCAATTTCAGGTCGCAATTTAAAATAAACATGGAAATTTGTTATATAAGCATTTCGTTTATATGCATTTCCCGCTTATATGCAGCAAAATTTTAATACAATTTGAATAAATTACATAAAAAATGTCTTATATATGCATCATTCAGAAATTTGCAAAAATTTTACCAAAATTGCTCTAAAATTATAAATTCGGAAGAACCCCCCAATCTATCTATCAATCAATATTTATCATCACTATCATAAGTCTTCTGTTAGATAAAAATGTAAATGAGCGTGTTCCTAAATAAAATTACAAATTTTTTTTTGTCTATATGCACCCTTTATGCAAATATCAGAGTTTTTATATATGCCATATGTATGTGCATATAAACGAGTTTTTTATTTGCATTTCCCTCTTATATGCACCAAAACTCGTGCATTTTCAGGAATGCTTATAACCGATAAATACTGTAATTAATAATAAGTATATAAATAATAGTAATATGAAAAACAATAGCAATTTTGTAAGCTTATCCATTCCTGGATCCCGTTTCTCAAAACTACAAATTACAAATCTACAAAAAAAATACACACAAAACATCAACACTCTTACAAATTTTATTGTTGTCTTGTGTGTATTTTTTTTGTAGATTTGTAATTTGTAGTTTTGAGAAACGGGCCCCTTAAGTTTGAAGCAAAGTGATTTGAAAGACTGGATTCCAAATGATAGACTTATTCAAAAGTACGATTTAAAAAAAAACAATTAATAACTATTGAAAATTTCTAAAAACTGCCTTTTTTTCAGTTAATTAAAAACTGCAATACACAAAAAATGTACGGAATTGTATTGGGCTTGTTTCTTCAGAATTCAATATTCAGATATTTATCAAAAGTTAAATAAATTCTCTTTAAAGTAGTGATATGTATTGAAGGTGCATCGATCGAGGAGCATTTAGGCCTTAGAGAAAACCCACCTTTTTGAATTTTAGGCAGTCCATATATAAAATTTTACTGAATACTGCAATTTTTTCAGTAACTGCAACAAATTTTATTATCAGTAAAATACTGTAAAAAAATTCATTATCAGTAAAATACTATAAAAAAAAATTAATTTCAGTAAAAATTTACTGGTTACTGCTTTTTTAGTATTCTTTATAATTTTACTGAATAGTAGGGATGGGCAAAAAATATCGATATATCGATATTTGAGAAAATAAATATCGATATATATCGCCGATATTTCAAAAACTTATATATCGATACATCAATTCTTATTTGCGAGTATCGGGTTTCGATACTTTTAAGAGATATACTCGTTTTTTAACTGTGACCCAACTAAGGCAGGTGACTTTTTGCATTGTGTGGGTATAAACTTAAAGGCAGAATTTGTTTTTACTTTCAGTTCTGTTACGAATCAGCTGACTCTTTTTGGTTTATAAAAATCATATACATATAAGCCATTTGTTTTTCTCTCCTTAAGTAAAGACTAATGAAGTCTTAAGGAGCTACAGTAGGTTACGTATAACTTAACATAAATAGTTTTGTATTAAATTTCTTAAAGTAAGTAATTGTACATTCGAAATTAATGCAGCAAAAATATCGATATATCGAAATATCGATTTTTTCTAAAAATATATATCGATACTGTTCAAGAACATCGATACGATATATATCGATACATTTTCTTCATTTGCCCATCCCTACTGAATAGTGCAAACTTTACTGAATACTGCAAATTTTTTCAGCAACCAGTAAAAACGGATTTTTTTACAGCAGTAATTATTTACTGCAGTATGCCCATGTCTGATTAAAATATATATCGCTCATTTACTTCAATAGTGGCATAACTCAAAAAATGGGTTTTTTGAGTTAATAATGCAGAAAGATTCGGCATTTCGTATTTTGTCTTGTGTAAAAATTTCATACAAATAGCTTGTACCATCACCTCCTGAGAGAAGATTTTTTTTTCATATCTCCATTGAGTTGTATGCAAATTGAAAACTTAAAACGCGTTTTCTGCAAAACTAGTTTTTTCGAGTTGTGCCGCTATTGAAGCAAATGAGCGATATGTATGTTTCTTCAGAAAATTCAAGCAATTCATTATTTTAAGCACAGATTATATGAACTATTTTTATATTATGTGGCTTTATTTTATTTTATAGTATTTTTTAGTCTTTATATATGTGACAGCGCATAGAGAAATACTATGTTCACACTTATGTTTTTAAACGTGTTTAACGCCTCATTCGTGTTTAAGAGCTTCAACACGACTATTTTGAGATGTTTTACCATACATTGACTTGTTTTGTTAACCATCTCAAATGAAGTGTTTAAGATTTAAACACTTTCTTAAACACGCAAATGGAGTATGTTCAGTGCGTTTTTTAATAACTCTGGCATCTTTGTGTTGTTATTAAATTGCGTCATGTGAAAAATCATTTGGTAAACAAGTAATTAGTGAAGAAATACTAAGTTATTTACAAAAACATTTGTTGTTTGAAAATAATAAACCAATAAAAAAGCATAATTGTTCGTAATTTTTTACATATACAATAATTGACTACATATTAATTTTAATTAATTTTATTTATTATTACCATTTTATTTCAATTTGCTGAAAGCTATTTTGTTATGAATCAAATATGAATCAAAATAATGCACATATTCCATTTGTAATGGTGACTGAGTATATAAAGCAGAAATCTACATCATCACACACAGTGGACCAAATATAAAAGAACGCTGATGATAAAGGTTTAGTTGCCTTCGAAAACAGCTAGTTGTTCCGTTCAATTATGTGTTAGTCAGAATATGTACAACAAACTTTGGTGTTATTTGTTCATTAATAATTATCACATGTAATTTGGCTTACAAAGCGATACAGGGGATCCCCTGTAGTTAGCGGTGAGATTACCTCCACAATTACTGCATTCTTTTCTGCTTGATTTTTTGGCTTAGTACAGCTAGCAGTACCATGCAATTCACCGCAGATAACACAAAATGTAGGTAAATTGCAGTAAGTTTTTGTATGGCCATATTCTTGGCAATTGTGGCACTGTACGGGACTGTAATTTTTCGGTATAGAGCCTAAACACAATGTTTGTGGTGCGGTGCGATTTCTCGTTGCGGGAGAAAACAATAAACATAATACAACGGAAGACGGCTAAGGCAATACTTGTCAGTATTTGTTTAAATTTCTATTAATTTTTTTGTGCATACATTTTTATAAAATTTTCTAAAAAATTTACTATTTGTTTAATATTTTGTAATGGATGACCTATGCTTCTTATAGGAACGACGGGAACATATATACATATGTATATATATACATACAGATATAATATTTTGTAATGGCAGTAACTAAAAACAAGAAATTATTAACATTTTATACATTGGCAGATATATTTGATATATTTTTTAAACTTTTATATTTTATGACAAAAGTTTTTGAACTTCAAAATCAATTTTTTATTCACAATAATGTTGTGAACACCGCCAATTATTCAAAAACTATGGCAACATCAGAAAGAGAAAGAGAGTCAAAAATTGAGAGAATAAGAAAGTCCGCAGAGAAAATAAAATATATTTTAATTTTATACCGTTCCGCACTGCGGTTTTTTACTTCAAAATCGTATGAAAATCCGCACCGCAATAAATTATCGGTACATTGTGTTCAGACTCATAAAAGGTATTTGAGGCTATAAATTGAATGTGTCTCTTTTTTTTAACTGTATATCATTTGGCTCCAGTTCAACACGAAATAGAGGCTGGGGGATCTTCTCTCTATTGATTATATTAGTAACACTTTTTACTTTAAATCCTTGTATGATGAGTGCATCTTTTATTTCTTCGGGATTAACATAAGCATCAATGCCCTTCAATACGATCTGCATACCTTTAGCAATTTTTAAACTGGTAAGTATAAAAATTTGTTTTATTTTTTTCGAATTCAGTAATAATTTTGCGGAAATCTTTTTCTTCGTATATTTGAATTTTCGTTTCATCAATTTTACTACGTTTTATTGGAATAACGTGAAATGCGTTTTCACCAATGGCCGAGACTAATTTTTTAATAAAGGCGTTAGAATTTCTTTCTCTCAGATATATTGGTGGTACTTTGGAGCTTTTTTTTTGGATGATACAGCGACTTGGTCGTTATTAGCTTGCAATATTAAAAAACGATTTTAACGGTTAACTGATGCGGCGTTGTTATCCCTGGATATCTTGGGAACCGATGAGATTTTTGATGAAATTTGGGCTTCGCCCGCGCTTTACAATTGTGATATATCTGTCCATTCCGACTTGGACCTTGAGTTTTGGGCTACTCTTATCTTCAGTGACAACTTGGTTAAGAAATGACCACGAGCCCGAAGAGGATGATATCGCTGAGTTAAATGTAGAACTACTAGGCAATAGTGTCAGTGATTCACTAGTTGGCATTGGACAAAGCGAAGTTGATCGTTGACGAAACTGTGGTTTTGCCGTTAGAAAGTCTATTATCAGATTTTTTATTTTTATTAAGAGCTTCAGAACTCACAGTAAGTCTATCTCATCAGATTTTTATTTTTATTGTTATCATTATGAGCATCAGAACTCACAGTAAAATAAGCATTTCTGCCGTTATAACTCACTTCACAATTATTTGTTTTTGAGGTACTCATGTAGAGTATTCCTCAAGGGCAGTTTGTTTATGTTTTTTGATTACGGGTTGTTTTGTTTTTGTTATTTCCTGCTATGTAAAAAATATAAGCAAAGCCAGTAAAGCTTATTTATGAAAGTATTACGAATATATTTGTTATGATTTTGTTTGCTTAGTATGTATGTAAAAAAAACCCGCTAAGACGTCTGTTCACTATGAAGGTACAACTCTAATAATGCTTTATAAAATGAAAAAAATTTCTCGCATACCTTCAATACTTTTCGAAATATTTAAAATCGAATTTTGATTATGAAATTAAATTTTCTACATTTTTTCTTTTTGCGTAAATTGTTGCTCTCATTTTTAACCCCCGACCAAAAAAAGGGGTGTTATAAGTTTGTAGTGTGTGTCTGTCCGTGTCCACGTACAGACCAAAGGGCTGGACCGATTTTTTCTGTTTGAAAGGTGACTTGATCGAGAAGGTTCTTAGCTATGTTTGAAGAAAATTGGTCCAGTCGTTTAAAAGATATCACATCTTTTCTAGATATATCGGGGGTTTTTGAAATTTTTAATTTTTGTTATTTTTACTTAAAACGTTTCGTATTTTTTTTCTACATAATCACAATAGAAGACGTAATTAATATTTATAAATTTGCCATTATATCAGGTGAAAATTTACGTGTATTTCTGCTATTCAAACAAACCCACATTTCTAATGACCTCTTATAGGTGTCATTAAATATTTTTTTAACTAATTACTTTTATTTGGCTCGCATATATAAACATTAATATACACAGACGGTATACATATATACCCACAATGACAAAGACACCCTACATTTAAGTTGCGATGCGTTCAATATTATTATTTCAGTTATAGAATACTTTTTTCACAAAATATACAAAATTTTCACATAATTTTTAAAAATCCAAATTGCAAAATTATTGCTTGCTACAAAATAAAATCAGGGCCAAAAATTAAAAAAAAAGTTCAAGTCAAATAACTTGGAAACTGTAAGCGATAAAATGGTGCTCTTTGCATGTGTTATTTATGTTTCTTAACGTTGATTGTCTCGCTAAAAAAACTATTAAGATAGGTCGATATCTACAAAAGTTACAAGCTCCGAAAGAATTTCGACACCCGCAGTTTCCCACTTTGAGGCTCTTTGGAGCCACCCTGTCTAACAACAGGGTACCTCTAAATATAATGTCTCAAAAGTTGAACACTTCTTCTTTCCCAAACAGTTAGTTTCATCGAAATCGGTTCACTAGTTCAAAAGTTGCGGACTTTTTACCACTTTTTTTATCTCACGCCACTGTGCATTGAAAAGAATATCCAAAGTTGGCAGTTAAACTTAGTTGTGTGCGTATTTTTAATGTAAATGTTTGAACATTTTATATAAATTATTACTAAAAAAAATAATAAATTAACACTTTGGCTTATGATAGAGGTTTACAGTAAAAAAACAACACGTCAATAAAAATATGTGAATTCCATTATTTGTTAAGCAAACAAAACAATAAAGAAGAAAATATCAAAAGGTTCTGCAAAAATTCAATATTTTTATTTACAAATATAATAAGCACATGTATTTTAAACATTTTGCATTGAACTTGAAATGTTTTACAAGATACTACATGTTACAGTAAAAATATAAATTTTTTTTTCAGATTATTTGGTACTAAATGTGATAAATGTGGTAATTCCTTTAGCAAAAACGACTTTGTGATGCGTGCTAAAACGAAAATATTCCATATAGAATGTTTTCGTTGTTCAGCGTGTGCGAGACAATTACTGCCAGGTACTAGAGTTTATTTTATTACTTCACAATTGAAATTTTCACCCGTGTTACGTATGTCGAGTCGAATATTGGTCTACGACAGTTTTGTCTAAGATTAAAGAACACTTGTGCACATTTCCTTTAATCTATCGCAACATTGTTCGACATACGATTTACTGGTGATTATATAATTTCTTTCAAATGCTTGCGTATATTTCAGGTGATGAATTTGCGTTACGAGATGGTGGCATCTTGTATTGTAAAGAAGATCATGATGTATTAGAAAAATCCTCCCAAAGTAGTGTAACTTCATCGTCTATCGAAAGCAACAATAACAACAGTTGTAGTAATAATAACAATCATTCAAATCTTAGTAATAATAATCATTCCAGCGAATTGGGTTCAATGTCAGGTGAGTCTACAATTAATGCTTTAAACTATTTTTCAAATATTCACCCTTATCGTGGTTGACGAATTTCGACTTTTACTACGACGTTTTTGTAATAGATTAAAGAACACCGTCACATTTTTTTTTAAATCTTGGACGAAACTGACGTAGGCGGCATTGAAATACGCCGACCACGGTAAGGGTAAATAATCACGATTTCTTTTCTAAGAAAATCATGTTGCATTATATATCGTCACCTTAAATGCAAACTGACGTAACTATACTTTTATATTTTTTACAAGAGAAACAAAAAATGTAACAAAATCAATAAAAATAAAGTATCTATATATAAATAGGCAAGTGAAAAAAGTTAAGAACCATTTTAACTGACTTAAACTCAACGTATTCGCTTGATTTTTTTTTGTTAGATAGATTGTCAATAGGAGCAGTGCAGAATGTATTTTTTCTTCTACATTTTTGTGTCGAAGATAGTTAAAAACAGTTAAGAATATTAGCCAATCATAAAGCCATGATTTCTCTTTCTCTCTTAATTTGCTAAAAAAAATTACAACAATTTGGCTTGGCAACTCCGTAAACACTCAGAAGGAAAAACGTATTTTATTTGTTCATTCTATTCTTATTTCCATCTTTCTATGTACTTAAACGATTATTGCTGAAACTAATAAAATTTGGATATTTAAATAACGAGTGGTACTGTATTATTTTTCTTTAGATACTTAAAAATAATATATTTTTTTAATTATTAATAAATTTGATTAAAGTTAAATTCACCTACAGCACAAAGTAAGTTTTTTATTTTTGGTTTATTTTGTGTGCGTTTTGTTTTTGTTCATTGTTTTCATTATTTTTCTGTGCTTTAAATTACTGAACATACTGGAATGCTGGAATATGATGGAATGTTGGAATATGATGGAATGTTTATATTATTAGGCTAGCATATTCGTACATGCATATGTACATATGGGGTCTTTCTCAAAGAATAGGGAATATAAACTTTTTTGTAACAAACGTTTTAATGGGGAATCTAAAACTTTCGAGAAAAAGCGTTCAATGAAAAAATAAACGAATATTTTTGTTTTGGGCAATAATAATGAATATGAAGTGAAAACACTAGGAGCAAATATCTAATTACATTTAGTTCAAAAAGTGAACAACTTTTTTTAAATAGTTTGCTTAAAATCTATTCTTATTTATGCCGATAAATGAAATTTTAAATTCGTATTTAGTAGTTAAGAAAGTGGTTTAAGAGAGTGGTTTACCCTAGAGTCTATACATATGTATATTTGAATATAGTTTTTAAATTGTGTTTTAAATTCATCAAACTTTAAATATTTTCATTCTATTCTCCACCTCTGTGCGTGAATGGTTGATTTTCAACCACTGGGCGAACACTAGTTCTTGAAAATTGTTATCGAAATTTACTTGTAGTATGAATACCTAAATATTTTTTGACAATTTATTTGCTTTTTATATATATTTAAACTTTTATGTTAGTTATGTCCGTTTAACTTGTTTTTTTTTTCTGAAACAAGTAGACGTAACTACAATTAAGTAAATTTTGTGTGTACAACCAATAATGGCACAAATATTAGAACATCATTGTTATGTTATACCGTGTTCAGACATACTCCTTAATTGCGCAATTAGGGATTTTTTTTTTGCAATTAACACCTTAATTGCCCAGAATTTACCATACAATAAGTCAATTAATAAATTGAGCAATTACTAGTTAATTGCATCACTAATTGCGTAAAACTCGAAATGCAACCCTGGTCATAAGTATTTTTATTAATAGTATGTTTACACGGTACGTGCTTCGCTCTCTATTCATGCTTCTTGCCCCAATCATGACCGAATCCACTTGCTTCGCCATACAAAATTATGAGAGCGAATCAAGTAGATTCAATATGAATCTACTTGCGAAGCACGTAAAATTGGTATCTTCTCTAACTTTTATCGCAGTTAATCGCCACTTTATCTGAACTAGCTATCAAAACAAAATAGATATGTATGTATGTATATGTTTATGTGTGTGTTTGTAAACAAATGAAAACAAGCCAAAAAACATAGATGTGAGTTTAATATAAATAAATTTAATTAAGTTATGAGTAATATAAAAAGGAAAAATAAGAAGAAAATATAGAGATGCCTTCAAAAACAAAATTTTTAATGAATCGAATTTATATAAGTATGTATGCATGTATACAAGTGCGTATGATACGTATACATATGTATATGTGTCAATATACATAAAAAAAATGCCACGCGAACAGTGATGCCAACTTTTTCAGAGCAAAATGCACTGTGTGTTCATAAAAAAGCACTAAATGCAATATATTTTTTATTTATATTTTTATATTTATCTATTTATTTTCAATACAGAAAAAGCTCACATGGCTAATTATATATGTACTGAATCAGTAGTAATTAACCGCCGTATTCATAAAAAATGTTTTAGGTTTATTTGACAAATTTCCCATTTCTATGTCAAATAAGCGCTTAATAAACCTAAAATATTTTTTATGAATACGGAAGTAAGAATTTAAGTTAACTACAATTTTAAATTTACTACATTTCATAGGTTTTTGTAATAATTTCAATTGTTTCAAGCCATATTTCAATTTTGCTTGTAAGTAGAATATGAGTAGGAAAATAATTGAAGTTCATTTCGCAAGACACTGCAATCATGGTGTATTATTTTAAGAAAATAGTGATCAACGAGAATTATACTCCTCGTTTCAGGAAATGCAGTTTCATATTTTTCCTCTGGCCATAAAACTGTTTTAATAAAACAATTAGATTTTAGGTGTTTCATCTGAATTAATTTTTACATGAACATGGTTCAGTATGTTACATTCTGTAGCTCGTTTCAGTATTTCTCGCATCGTAAAATTTCCCGCATGAAACAAAGGAATCGTAAAAAAAACTATGTAAATTGAAACACAAAATGGCTTTTCTCACATAAGTGTTTCTGTATCGTTACTTTGCGAGAACTATCTGTCATTTAAAGAAAAAGTGTAAGTGTTCTGTAACAATATTTTGTGAAAAGTTTCGCGCAAGAACTGTCTAAATAACTCGAATTTTAAATTGGTGCTAGAACAACCAAATTTGTACAAAAACATGTGAATTTTTGAATTTGTGTGTGAACCCACCAAAAAACTTTGCCTACTAGAATGCAAAAAAGTGTATGTACTCCTCAGTCGTAAGTACTTACAATTTGACTGAATAACCCATTATTTTTGTTTGAGAAGTTCAAAAAGTATGCGGTACCCTATACTTTTTGCCTACAAACATGCAAAATTTAATATATTACTGATTGCCTAAAAGTACTCGAAATTTAATGGGTTATTTTTTGCTTACAAATATGCACATAAGCGTTCAGGTCCTGTACAGTGCCATAATTACCAAGAATATGGCCATACAAAAGCATACTGCAATTTACCCTCTGTTTGTGTTGTGTACGGCGAATTACACGGCACCGCTAGCTGCAACAAACCAAAAGATCAAAGTGATAAAAAATGCAGTAATTGTGGAGGTAATCACACCGCTAACTACAGAGGTTGTCGTGTGTACTCTTTGGTAAAGAAGACTATGGTGCAAAAACCTAAATTAGCTCCAGCTCAATCAGCAAACGTTTACTCTGCCACTTTTCAGCAAATGAGCCAACCAGTTACTTCCCGTGTATCGTATGCAGATGCTGCTAAGGCTAGTTCTATTCCGACACAAAATGTTTCACCGCAAAATAATTCTACAAATACAAACTCAAACTTTAATTATAATCGCCTTGAAGCCACTATTGAAAATCTTGTGCAAACTATAAACAATTTTACACAAATATGACTACCATGATACAAGAAATGTTGCGAATGCAGAATACTCTGCTTCAAGCAATACTTAATAAGCCATGAACGCGTTAACAATATGTTTCTGGATCGCAAACGGCATTCGCCAACATAAAAATGAACTTGAGCACTTCCTCACGGAAAAAAATATTGATATAATGTTAGTATCTGAGACTCATTTGACTTCGAGAAGTCTTTTTAAAATTTATGGCTACACTAGATATGATACAAAGGACCCTAGAGGAAGGGCTTGCGGTGGATCAGCAATTCTAATAAAGTCAAGACTCAAGCACTATGTTCTTGATAACATTTGTGAAGAATACCTACAAGCAACAAATATTGGCATTGAAAGTTTTTGTTCAAATTTCGTTATATCATCAATTTACTCCCCTCCCAGATTTTCAATCACTGAGAATCAATATGAGGATTTCTACAAATCTCTTGGACCTTGTTTTGTAGCAGCTGGAGACTACAATGCGAAACATACGTTCTGGGGTTCGCGTCTTGTTACACCCAGAGGTCGAGCATTGTTCAACACTATTTAAAAAATGGGCTTGGATGTCATTTCGAGTGGGGAGCCCACTTATTGGCCTACTGACATACAAAAAATTCCGGATGTTATAGATTTTGGCGTCATAAAAAATATATCTAGGGATTTAATTCAAGTTCAAGCTTCCCTTGATCTCTCGTCCGATCACTCCCCGACGATCATCACAATTTGTAGCCCATTAAGAAGTAACTTACCTGACCCATATGTGAAGATGATCAATCGTGTAAATTGGCTGGGGTTCAAAAAATATCTCAGCAGTCATTGTACGGAAAACATTACGCTTAGAACACCCGATGATATTGAATCGAACATTGCCAATCTCAGCGAGAATATTAAACAGGCTGCTGAACATGCCACTATCTCCCATCCGCAGATTGGGTTTAATAAAATTTATTCTACAGACATTGAACGTCTCGTACGTGAAAAAAGAAGGGCTAGAAGGGAATGGCAACAGCACAGATCACCACAAAATAAAATCAGATTTAAAGAGTGCACTAAACGACTCCAAGAGTTGCTTGCATCTGAAAAAATTGCATCTCTTAAAAATTATCTGGAGGGTCTTGATGTTACACCGGCGTCTAATTACTCCTTGTGGCGCGCTGCCAGAAAGCTTAAAACACCCGTTGAGTATAAGCCACCTCTACGCACATCTACCGGAGGTTGGGCAAGAAGCGATACTGAAAAAGGTAAAATATTTGCTGAGCACTTAAAATCCGTTTTTACGCCAAATATATGTACTGGTGTTGCTAATTTGCCGAATATAGTCGCTCTACCCCCTCAACACATAAAGTTTAAGACGCCGAACTCAACCCGAAGAAAGCTCCGGGTATTGATGGAATTAGTAATCAGATGCTGATGAACTTGCCTCGTATTGCAATGAGAATCCTGTTATTCATATTTAATGCTATTTTACGACTGGAGTATTATCCACACAACTGGAAACTTGCCAAGGTTAAAATGATTCCAAAGCCGGGCAAAGATATAACAAAGGCTGAGTCATATAGGCCAATAAGTCTACTATCTACAATGTCAAAGCTTTTCGAAAAACTGCTCAAAACAAAATTGTCCCCAATTCTAATTAGTAGTGGGTGCATACCAGACCATCAATTTGGTTTTAGAAGTCAGCATAGCACCATTCAACAAACTCACAGATTAGTTCAATATATAAGAAGAACTTTTGAGGGAAAAAAGTATTGTTCTGCGCTGTTTATTGACGTTTCCCAGGCATTTGATAAAGTGTGGCATGAAGGCCTTATTTTAAAATTGAAGACTTACTTACCAATAAACATTTTAAATCTTTTGGAAAGTTACATTATTTCCCGTAAGTTCACTGTTGCGGAAGGAGACTTTACAAGTAGGCCTGAAACAATTTCATCTGGTGTGCCACAGGGGAGTATACTGGGACCAGTTTTATATTTAATTTATACTTGTGATATGCCTGTGAGCAGTAGTATCCTTACTTCCACATTTGCCGACGATACAGCCTGCCTTAGTATGCATGAAAACCCTGATGAGGCATCCCGCAAACTCCAGGAACACATTAGCCAGATGGAGCTTTGGTTAAACTTATGGAGAATCAAGGTAAATGAACAAAAGTGTGTTCAAGTAACATTTACTTTACGAAGAGATACTTGTTCCCCCATTCGAATTAACAATCAAGTTGTTTCTCAACATGTGAAATATCTTGGTATACACCTTGACCGACGACTTACATGGAAACACCATATTGACTCTAAGTTAACTCAAATGAAACTTAAATTAACTCAGGTACATTGGCTGATTGGTCGAAATTCAACACTTAGCCTAGACTGTAAACTTTTAATATACAAGTCGCTTTTAAAGCCAATATGGTGCTACGGAATTCAACTATGGGGCACTGCTTCAGCTTCAAATGTAGAGAAAATTCAACGCAGGCAAAATAAAATTTTACGCATGATAACATCGGCTCCATGGTACATCAAAAATTCAAATATACATCGTGATTTGAATATGCCACTAGTGACTGAAGAAATTGCAAAATACGCTGGCAAATATTTAACAAAACTCGAGTCACATCCTAATCCGCTTGCCCGTAATATTTTGAACTTTACTGGACACATCCGCCTAAAAAAGAGGGACACAATGGCTCTTATTCACAGCACTCCAGATGGGACTTCTTGAAAATACTTTTATTTTTTTTCCTTTTGATTATCACTACTTACATATGTATTATATATAACTACTACTAAGCTTATGTCCGACATTGGTCGGGCCTAATTATATTTTTTAGATTTAAGATTTGAATACCTATTGTTAGTTCATATATGAAGATACAATAAATAAAAATCATGCATAAAAAAAAAAAAAAAAAAAAATATGCAAAATTTTATAGATTAATTTTAATAATTAAAATAATTTTCACGATCAATAAATTTTTCTCTAGATATACTTCCTTATTAACTGGAAAACACTACAATAAGTACTTTCACGTAATGATGTAAATAAGTTCTTATTTCATTCATTACAAGGCAGTCATTATTATGCACATAAAATAATTACATAAATAAGTATCACTCATTACTTTGTAAGCCATTAAAAGAGTACTACCCATTACAAAATTTCGAAAATTTTTTGCTGGGAGAATATGAAAAATAAACTAGTTGAAAAGATATGCTCGTTGCATTGTTGAACTAAAATTATTATTAACGAGTCGATATGATTATATTTATTTAGAATTTTTTTTGGAATTTTCTATAATAGAGACAGTTGCTAGAAAAAACTTTTTTCAAGTATTTTACATTCACTTTATATTCATGTTCATTATTAAATTTTATTTTTCTAGGGAATTATTTCTTCTTTTGGTTATTGAAATAATATTTTTGTGACTTTTGTTTTCAATTGACACTCGATTACTGGAAATATTCCAGTAAAAACAGATTCAGTGTTGTCTGTTTTCACATTCAAATACAGAAACACTTTTTTCACAAATCGAGTAACGATGGAATTTTGTGTTTCACACTTCATGTGAGGAATTTTACGATGCGAGAATTACAGAAACGAGTTACTGAACAACATAAGCCTTTTGTTTTTAGACCGTATTTTATATGAATGAAACAATTTGATTTATTAAATCATTCTTGTATTTCTAACTTACTTTTCAAAAAGTTATAAGCGCTAAAAGTTATTTCTACTTCAACATTTGAACATGGTAATGTTAATAGTCTTAGAGAAAATATTAGCAGTATTAGAAATAAATTATGGTTAGTTGAATTTCTATAATTATAAACTTCAATCCAAAATTAATCAGTTTTGAGCAATTTTTTCCATTTATGTATTCTTAAATTTCTGATACTTTGTTCTATTTCTTCAATTTCACCATCCCAGCAAAAATTACCGCTTCCCAGAAGAATTTTTGTAAGCCAGCTAGAAGCAATGCATTCAGTTTCCAAAAAGCCATTCATTTTTTGCTTTACTAATTCGTTTTACAGAAGTAATAATGTGTAGTTTTTGTGTACTCAGATGCAAAAGTTACTGGTTTACATTTTTTTTACTTTTGTCCACTTTGTTAGAGAGCCTTACGTTAGTACTTTTCAGAAGCATTTTTAAAGGTTTCGTTATCAAGAAAGCAATAAATTGCTTCCCTCAGATGTTAGTAATTAGATTGTTGTTGTAATTAAGTTATTTTATAACTGTAATTTCTAGATATATATTATTTTTTCTCACTACGAAAGATAAAGTTTTTCTTCCTTCATATTTCACCCAGCTGAATTAACATTCTGCAAAGGAAACTTTGCATGTCTAAAAGGGGTGAAAGCAGATAGTTTTTGAAAAGTGAAAATTTATTATTTGGTGTTTTTTATAAAGCCACCACACTTTCACAAATTAATATTTAGTAGATTTGTAAAACGCACTAAAATCAAAGGTGAAAAGCACCAATTTAGTGCCTTTTTTTAAGCAACAAGTTGAAAAATTCCGCACTGTTAGGAATTAAAAAACTCTAAATCTAGTACAAAAAGCACTAAATTGGCACGCTGCACACGAAGCACCAATGCATAGTCGAAACAGCATGATTCATAAACATGATTCAGAGAGCGAAGCAGGTGATTCAACTCGTCGTCTAAACATAGCATAAGAACTGTGTTCACTGAGCAGAAAAATTTCCTATAATGGCGAGCCAAATGTCAAAAAAATACATACATATAAAAAAAAACAAATATACATATGTACATATAAACAAAACAAACTGAAGAATATGAATAAATAAATAAACGAAATAGAAATGGCTGGTGAAGAAGCTTTTTAAATTCATAGATAAATTTATTCCTATTTAAGAAATAGGAAAAAATTTAGAGGAAGAGGCTCGCGTGGAGTGAGCCCAGTGAAGCTGCTCTATTGGAGTTGTGGCCATGTCGAATAGAGGAGCTTCATGGCCAAAGAAAAAACGGTCACGTATATGCTGAGATGGCGGATGAGCTGCAGAAGTTAAGCTTTTCATACAGCCCGAGCGATGAACACGTTAAATTCAAAATATAATGCAAGGAGAAATAGCTGCTGCTTTCGCAAACTTTGTAAAATTGTCAAGTTTTTATTTTCCTTATAATTTTATTCCTGGTAATTTTGAATCAAAAATCAATCCAAGACTCCAAGAGCTCCATATTTCTATTATATGCAAGTAAAATTTCTTTTAAACCAAAATTTGTATCCATTTTGAAAATTTACAAACACAAATATTCACAAAACAAATAAAAACAATGTTTCTTCCAGCTGTCAAATGATAATTGAGTCAGATAAATTGAGTATGTGTGAACACTAGAATTAATTTCTCAATTAAAATTAAATTGACTCAATTAAAAATTCATGTGTGAACACAATCAACTTTTCAAGGTTTTTTAATAAAAACACTTACGTATTTATTATGAAACTTTTTTTATCGTCTACAATTTTCTACACATATGTAAATGTTTTTTATTTTTACACTCAACGAGGCTTATTGCGTAGAAATTTTTCTCCTCACGTGTCATCTTTCAAAAAAGGGTAATATTTCCTTACGTAAATCTTTCGAAAAAATTGCGCAATGGAGAACTGAACTCTTAAGACAAAATCCGATCACAAAAAATATTTTCTTTGGACAAACTTTCACATTTCATTCCATTAATTCTTTTTTGTTTGTTTTCAAACCTCTTATTTTGTGAAATTTTTTTGATATCACCATTTTCTAAATTGTTTTTTTAGAGTATTTTCGCAATTGGAATTTATTATATTTCACTTAAATTACGATCACTTACACAAATTATTTTAAGTGTTATATTTTTACACGAAAGTACATATAGTGTGCGATATCATAAAGAGTCACAACTCAAAATTATTAAAGTGGTTATGCTTTTTTGTAAACCAATTAATTGAGGAAATCTATAACGACCTCAACAATTTTTTTTGCAATACAGTCTTCTTGAAGAATATAAAATACCGTTAAGGCCTCGTTAGCCGACTGTAGCAATCGTAGATATAATGTAATTGTAAATGTAATATAAATGTAAACGGTTGAACGCTTATAGAATGCTTAAAAACGTGTCATGTGTTTTCGACACAAACAAAACAACTTCTTTGTGCACACATACATATGTACATGCTAATTGCTTTGTGCCCAGCAAACACTCGTTTTTGGTTATAACCCTGCAGGAAATGTCAATAGTAAAATTATACTGATTATCTATTGACGATGTCACCAGTACTACTGACAAATTATACCCCAACTAATGCTATCTACTTTTGACATTTAACACAGGCTTGTCCTACGACATCTACCAGTAGACTTCGTCAATACTGACTAGGTAGTTCTTGTGGGACCATATGGCGAAAATGTCAGTAGTATTGTACTGACTTACTATTGACGATATCACCACACTGTGGGAAATGTTCGTAGTTAAACTGTACTGATTTACTATGGACGCTGTCACCACCTGCAGGAAATGTCAATAGTAAAATTATACTGGTTACTTAAGTATGGATCTGAAAATGTGACAAATCCTTAACTGATAGCACAAAATTTTCCCCAGGGTCAAAAAAGATTCCATAATTAGCCTTTCACTTGAAATTTTTTAATTTTCTATTTTTATACAATATGGATTGTTATTTTATTTGTTTTTTTTGTAATTTCTTTTATATAAATGTTTTTTTAATTGTTTAATACACCTTTATTAACCTTTTAATTAGATTTAGCTTAATTTTAGAATTAGCTTAATTTTTATAAACACTTAAATTTTGTTTGACGCCACGTTTATTTTCAATAAACCAATAAAACATTAAGAAGAACCATAAATGTGTGTATATGAAAAAATGTTTTCTACGCATCAAAAACAATATTAATATGTAGACGCTCCGTTGACAATGTCACCAAAATAGTCGACAAAAGTGGTGACTTGGGGACACTTTACCCCACGTTTCCTTCAGGGAAATTGCAAGTTATTTGAAGTCATACGTGAAAGTTCATATACACACATTTAAATTCATGGAATTCATTTTGATTGAAATATGGGTCATTCTACGTTAAGAGGCACTATCGACGGCATTGTTGCCATTTTCGCTGCCAGATCTGGCATTTTCATTTCCCGAAAAGCATTCAACTTTTAAAAAATTCTGCCAAATGCTTTTTGGAAGAATTTGCTTAAGATAAAAAATGGTAGAGTAGTTTTCGTTTATAGTCACTACCGCTTATTGTCACATTAATGATATATGGACTATATCAATGTTTATGTTAATGTTAATGTTTTTTGTGACTTTTGAACTTAATTTCATTCAAAAATTTGGCGATATAGTCCATTTACTATATAGTCATATTTGACATATATGCACCGAGTTTGTGGTAGTCAAAATCCAAATTGTATGCAAACAATTCGCGTTATAGTCACAAAAATTTTCAACAGATTTTTTTAGTTATTTATTTAAGCCATAAACCAAAAAGTAAATCTAAATTTCAACCTCCATCTACTGTTTAGTAGAAGAACATGTCTTTAGAACAAAACATTGTTGCATAAAAGGCCACAAAAACTTGCCTTCTAAATACAACAAAAAAAAAACACCTTCCAACACCAAAAGAAATTTTGAATTCTTTAGATTTTTTAAGAATTTTTTGCTTAGAAAATGATATTGAGGGTCATTCTTTGTTTGACAAAATAGAGGACATGACTCTAAAACAATCACTTATATTGAAGCAGTCTAAAATTACTGACTTTTAAATGAGACATTATTAGATTTAATTGAACTATAGTGAATTTTAATCACTTTTTGAAATGAAATGACTTTTTGAATGACTTTTTTGAAAGCAATTAATAATCTATTTTTAACTACAAGTTTTGTGAAATGTGCAAATATTTTGTAAAATGAAGTCATTTTGTTTATTTTTTTTAATAATAAATATGAATTTAGTTTATTTGGTTTATATTCACATAATTGGATTGTATGGAAATTCTTTTATATACCTCTGCGTGGCATATAAAAAAGTTAGGCTTATAGTCACATTAGCGATATAGTCCACAATTTCTGTGCAATTTTAAATGTGACTATAAGCGAAAACTACTGTAATTTGTTAAATTTTTTTTTCAGTGTAGAGAATAATTCCTATGGAATTTTTTTTACAATTGTGTGTTTCCTAGGTAACGTAGATATAACGAATACCTATGTATTATATGTAAGTATATGTGTGTATATGGAGCCCTATTTTCAATTATCAGTAAGCGACAAAAATTAAGGGTTTCGGAAGATGGTTTTTGTAGTATTCAAATATGTTTCACTTCATACATGAGTTGTCGCTTACGATAAAATTTTACAGCCTGTATTTTAAAAGATAACAAACATTTCGACATTTTGATAATTCTTAACTATGGCTAGGCTATTATTTTAATTTCAATTCACAACTTTATTTTTTACAACATCTTGCTTACAATTATACCGAAAATACCCTGCAGGAGAACAGGTGTCAATTGTCTAAAAGCTACTAGTATAATTACTAGAACAGCAAGAACTAGTGCGAAAAGGGTTAAAGTTGTTGTACAAAATTACTAGTTCTGATGAGTACTAGTATATGAAGTAGTTCCAAGGCACCACATTGCAAAATAAAATTTGACTGTCTAACAGAGCACTTGCACTGTACGAAAATTGGTATTATACAATTATTAAAGTTTTAGGTTCACCTGTAAATAACTATAATCAAATAATTACAATTAACCATTTGTATTTTTGAATTTTGATAAATAATTGCGAATTTTAACTAGCAGTTGTCACTGGGTAACAAAGGAATAAAACCACCAATTTTATAGAATTTTTCTTTGCAAAAGAACTGGTAATTAACTAGTCCTAAAATAGTACCAATGGCACTAGTAATTTTCTAAACACACTCAATGCTAATTTGACCATTAACATGTTATATGGAAAGTTTACGGTTGGGAACTAGTGGTGGTAGCTTCTGTACTAGTAAAATATCAGTTGGACACTAGTTCGATCTCCTGCACGGTAGGTTTCGATATACATACATAATACATACAAACATACATACATACATTCATATATATGCCATGAAGGAAATGTCGATGCTGAAAATGTACTGAGTCGCTTTTGGCTTTGTCACCAGTACTACTCTCTAATTATTCCCCATACAATACTTTGTGTTATAGACATTTAGCATGTGCTTGTCACTGAAAATCTAATAGTAACACTAATACAATTGACTAGGTACTGATACGTAGTTCTTATGGGATCATGGAGTTGTTGCAAAATACACCACATCTATTTTCTCTCTTACTTTTATACTGACGAATAGAAGAGAAATTGTAGACAATGTAACTACTACTAGGATTTTAATGTTGACATAAACACTTGGTCCCCGTCTTATGAACATGAAATTCAAAGCTATTTCAAAAAGTTTTTTTTTATTTCAATCTGGCATTATGCTTTTCTTCTGTACAACATTTTAGCAGAATTTTTTTACGGATCTAGCATTCTCACATCATCATTTTCTGGCAACACTGACCGGCGGCGACATCAAAAAATCATATATTACTTGTAAATTTTGCGGAGATATCAAACATATTTAGTACATATATGAATTGTTTTTTAGTTTATAAATTTTATTTTTTTGTAAAACTAATGTGCAAATATTTAGTGCATTTAATAGTACATATGTACCTACAATAATAAATACCTGCGTGTACACATATACATACATATGTAAATTTTTTTCTGTTACTTGCATTTTTTTCGTTTAAGGTAAAAAAAAATTATTTTGAAAAACTTAAAGTGCACATATGCGATTTCTTTTAATTCATTAGTAGTTCGTTTAATTGAACAAACTGTTCAATTAAACGGGATTCTTGTAATTGAACGATTTGTGCAATTAAGCGGGTATCGGCTAATTGGTTCCCCGGTTAATTGAACAAAAAGTTGTGCAAATTTTGATGTGCAATTAACCGAAAAATACTGTAATAAATAAAGTATACTTTGTTACCAATACCTAAATTAGCTTAGTTTAGTCAAAACTTCATGTTTACCAATAAAAAAGTATATACCATGGCATGCCCCTTTACTATTCTGTAACAGAATCTTTGAAATTTTACACATTACTAATTCATTAAACATCTAAGCTTTTTTTTTTTTTTTTTTTTAATGCATGATTTTTTATTTATTGTATCTTCATATATGAACTAACAATAAGTATTCAAATCTTAAATCTAAAAAATATAATTAGGCCCGACCAGTGTCGGACATAAGCTTAGTAATAGTTATATATAATACATAAGTAGTGATAGCCAAAAGGAAAAAAATAAATTATTTTCAAGAAGTCCCATCTGGAGTGCTATGAATAAGAGCCCATGTGTCCCTCTTTTTTAGGCGGATGTGTCCAGTAAAGTTCAAAATATTACGGGCAAGCGGATTAGGATGTGATTCGAGTTTTGTTAAATATTTGCCAGCGTATTTTGCAATTTCTTCAGTCACTAGTGGCATATTTAAATCACGATGTATATTTGAATTTTTTATATACCATGGAGCCAATGTTATTAAGCGTAAAATTTTGTTTTGCCTTCGTTGGATTCTCTCGACATTAGAAGCTGAAGCAGTGCCCCATAACTGTATTCCGTAGCACCATATTGGTTTCAAAATCGTCTTGTATATTAAAAGTTTACAATCTAGACTGAGTGTTGAATTTCTACCAATCAGCCAATGTATCTGAGTTAATTTCAGTTTCATTTGTGTTAGCTTTGAGTCAATATGGGGCTTCCATGTAAGCCGTCGATCAAGGTGTATACCAAGGTATTTTACGTGTGTATGTTGAAGAACAACTTGATTGTTGATTCGAATTGGGGACCAAGTATCTCTTCGCAGGGTAAATGTTACCTGGACACACTTTTGCTCGTTTACTTTGATTCTCCATAAATTTAACCATAGTTCCAGTTGTGTAATATGTTCTTGTAGATATCGGGAAGCCTCGTGAGGGTTTTCGTGCATACTAAGGCAGGCTGTATCATCGGCAAACGTAGATGTATGGATATTGCTGCTCAAAGGCATATCACATGTGTAAATCAAATACAAAACTGGCCCCAGTGTGCTCCCCTGTGGCACACCGGATGATATAGATTCGGGCACACTCATGAAGTCTCCTTCCACAACCGTAAACTTCCGGGTAGTAATATAACTTTCTAATAGCTTCAGAAAATTTATTGGTAAATATGATTTCAATTTTAAAATAAGACCTTCATGCCACACTTTATCAAATGCCTGAGAAACGTCGATAAACAGCGCAGAACAATACTTCTTTTCTTCAAATGTTCTTCTTATAAATTGAACCAATCTATGAGTTTGTTCGATGGTGCTATGCTGACTTCTAAAACCAAATTGATGGTCTGGTATGCACCCACTACTAACTAGAATTGGGGACAATTTTGTCATGAGCAGTTTTTCGAAAAGTTTTGACATTGTTGATAGCAGACTTATTGGCCTGTATGACTCAGCCTTGGTAAGGTCTTTGCCCGGCTTTGGAATCATTTTAACTTTGGCAAGCTTCCAGCTATTTGGATAATACTCCAGTCGTAAAATGGCGTTAAAAATAAATAACAGGATTCTAATTGCAATACGAGGCAACTTTATTAGCATCTGGTTACTAATTCCATCAATACCCGGAGCTTTCTTCGGGTTAAGTTCAGCAATTACTTTTTGTACATCACACGTTCTAAATTTTATGGGTCGAGGGGGTAGCGCCACTACATTCGGCAAATCAATAACACCAGTACACGAGTTAGGGGTAAATACTGATTTTAAATGCTCAGCAAATAGTTTACCTTTTTCAGTATCGCTTCTTGCCCAACCCCCTGTAGATGTACGCAGAGCTGGTTTAAACGCAACAGGTGTTTTAAGCTTTCTAGCAGCGCGCCACAAGGAGTAATTAGATGCTGGTGTGGCATCAAGACCTTCCAGATAGTTTTTAAAAGATGCAGTTTTTTCAAATGCAAGCAAGTCTTGGAGTCGTTTAGTGCACTCTTTAAATCTGATTTTATGTTGGGGCGATCTGTGCTGTTGCCATTCCCTTCTAGCTCTTCTTTTTTCACTTACAAGACGTTCAATATCCGTAGAATAAATTCTATTAAATCCAGTCTGCGGGTAGGAGGTAGTGGCATGTTTAGCAGCCTGTTTTATATTTTTGATAAGATTGCCAATGTTAAATTCAATATCTTCGGATGTTCTTAGCGTAATGTTTTCCGTACAATGAGTACTGAGATATTTTCTGAACCCCAGCCAATTAACACGGTTGATCGTCTTCACATACGGGTGAGGTAAGTCACTACTTAGTGGGCTACAAATTGTAACGATCGTGGGAGAGTGATCGGAGGAAAGATCTTGAGACGCTTCAAATTAAACATCTAAGCGTTGTTTATTACATAAAGTAGTATACATAACAATAATAATTATTTTAAAAACATCTAAAATTTTTTTTTATATTCTATTAAAAAATATTACGCAGATTTTGTCCCCCGTATTTTAAGTCTCCTCCCCTGCACTTTTTTCGTCTGTTTAAAAATGCCACCAAAATGTGTTGACGCTGCAAACTTTAATAGCCGGACATTTCTTTTCAACTGAATTTAACAATAAACATCGCGCGAGCCAAAAGCGTGCTCTCATTGGGCCGATAATTCGACCACGCTACTCATCTCGCTCGAACGTTTCAGGATTGATGTATCTTCCTTGGTTAGTTTTATTTACTCATTATTTATCATTTAAGATTGTTTGTAAGATTAATTTATTTTAATTTCAGCATAGTTTACCGTGTTAGTTTGTTTTTTCATTACAGTGCATACTTTTCTGATTGTGTTCGTTTTTAATGAAAACGTCTCTCCCCTGCCGTATCTCACCAGCTTCATCAGATGCCAGGGTAGAGACATTGCTTCCAGGGTAGATAAGGAAGTGTGATATAACTTCTTTCTTAGTATTTCATGTACATTATTTTACGTTAAACCAACACATATCCAATAACGTTTTAAAAATGTATGCGTTCACGTGGAATTGCCACAAAACCGGTCACGGCTAGAGCGCGCTTGATGGAGTAGGTGTGACATGCAAAAGGACTGCTGTCGGAGCTGAGAACGACATTTCGTGGCTGGAAGACTTAGCAAACGCCCTCCAGAAAAATTGTTCCAATATAAAAGTTTTCATTATTGATGACGAAGACTTCAAAGAAAGAAGTGGAACTTTAATCAGAAATAATTTCTTAATCGGTCTTAAGTTCAGTAATTTCAATTGTTATTGAATGAAATATTTTTACTAATTAATGTGAATTTCTAAAGAAGAGAAGAAAAATTAAACTAGACTTTATTAGCTAGGGGAAAGAAGAGGAATTCAAAGATACCAAAAATTTAAAAAGTTTGTCAGATGCTATGAAGTTCCATCAAACTAGTTTTAGTATGTCTTGCCCCAATCACTTGAAAGCGAAGATATGTTTTTCTGTTTTTTTTAGAGAGAAGTAACACTAGGCAATGAATGTAGTAAATTATAATAAGTCAAATCAGCTTGAAGTATCTTCTCAGTCTTGTTCTCGGGCAGTTTCCGAGAAGGCATCCCAGTTTGTTAACGAACAACCATCAACATACAAGCCGCCGATTTAAAAATGCAAGGACAGAGGAATTCTTATGCTTTTGACGAAAGCGTGATCTGAATCGTTTGTTTTTATAAGTAAAAGTTCTTATTTAAGTTTAAAGTTCTTATGAGAGCTTTGATGCTCTATATGTTTTTGTCATATCACATTGCAAAATATGTGCAATTAAATAATTTACTTTCTTTCGAATACTTTTATGTTATTTTAGAAAAATTATGTGTTATGTTATTTTTGTAAGCAGATAGTAATGGTATTTTCTTTTCTGGAAAAAAATGTTACACTTATTACACTTTTCAATGAAAATTCGCAATAAAACTATTTTCTGAAATATACATTTTATTAGAAATTATTCCTTGATAGCTTAAATATTTTCTTTAAACGAACGCTAAATTGAATTTTTTTAAATAAAAAGTTAATAAGTGGTACACTTTTTCCAGAAAAGAAAACGCCTAATTCAAATTAAACAAAAAATAATATATGGAAATTATAGTCGCTATAGTCAGATTTTTTTTGGTATAAACTATCACCAAATAGTGAATAATTAAAGTTGATTTTTACGGAAATAAGGTTTATTTTCAATTTATATTCCCTTGCAAATTAAGACGGCCTTCATGTCTCTACCCTGTATAAAGTATCTCCCCTGGTCACTTAAAATACCTGTAAAAGTAGATTAATTACCTGGCCATTATTAAACATACATACAAAATACATGATTAAAAACTATTATCTTGGAAAAAGTTATTTTAACTATTTTTATCATGCCGCCCTTCCTATCATCAAATTACCTCTTAACGTAGGATGACCCATAAACATATGTATATGGACTTGTGTGATTATACATACATACATATGAATGGGTGCATTGTGCTTATAGGTAAATAATAGTATGTGTTCTGGCTTTCACATCGTTTTCACATTTTTTCTTGTGAAATCGGATGTTAAAGCACATCCTATGCCTGTTTAGGTTGAAATTTAGAAAATAAAAATTAATAGTAGATATGTGTTCTTGCATCCGATTTTAGATGAAAACGATTTTTAAATGGAAGATTTCAAATTTTTAGATTTTTTCGTTTTCACTTTTGACAAAAAAACTCGTATTCTTTTCACAAGACTATTAACAAGTGAAAAGAATACGAGTTTTTTTGCCAAAAGTGAAAACGAAAAAAGCTAAAAATTTTAAATCGTCCATTTAAAAATCGTTTTCATCTAAAATCGGATACAAGAACACATACTATTAATTTTTATTTTCTAAATTTCAACCTAAACAGGCGTAGGATGTGCTTTAACATCCGATTTCACAAGAAAAAATGTGAAAACGATGTGAAAGCCAGAACACATACAAATATCTAAAATGGTAATGTTTCTATTAATCCAAGATTTTTTTAATAATTAATGAAGATATTATAATTTACTTTCTTTTGATGGCAAGTTTTTACTGTTGGAAAAAACTAATTGAGTTTTTGAAATACGGCACCTTTTAGAATGAAAATGTGCCTAGAGGTTTTAAAAATAATTTTTGTATGTAAAAGAACTCAATTATAATAATTTTAATAGCAGCCGTAACGCTTAAGCCTCTAACCATAATATGTGCATACAACTACAATTAGCAGAACAGATTTTGAGCAATTTCATCGGAAAGACGAAGTGCTTGACTCTTTAATTTCCAGGAATTCCTATGGCTTCAGTAGCACCTCCATCATATCAAAACCCTTCTATATATCCAGTTTGTCGTTTATCCTTTTCTTATTAATGTTCGTACATTATTGTTCACAAACAATATATACATATGTACGTACATATGTATATTTTTGAACAAGAACACATGTATACGACTTTTTGTTTTCTGGGTGTTAATCAGTATAAAAAGTTCAAATAAAATGCACAACAGCTGTTCGATACACTGATGGGAGTTCAATATCTTCACATTATTTTTGATTGTGTGGAAAAAGTACGAAAATTATTTAAATGATATCAAATCATTATTTTATACTTATAAACAATGTTATGGCTTCGATATTTAGTGAAATTCATATATATACATACATACATTATAACGTATTATAATTATAAAAATATTTACATTTTTGTTATCATTGTAATTGTTATGATTAAACGCACATATTATAATTTTTATTGGTATTATTAAATAAAATTTGTTTTTTGTGCGTTTGTATGGATGTTTGTTCGCACAAATGTACTATATCAGCCATGTCACAGAGCTTAATTCCGTTCGGAATTGGAATCCGTATTTTTGTGCTATAGAACGCAAAAGAAAAAAATATTACGGAATGAAATCATTTTTAATTTCTTGGACGGTTAAGGAATTAAAAATTATTTTATTCCGTAAAATTTTTTTGTTTGGTGTTCTATATCACAAAAACACGGATTCAGATTCCGAACGGAATTAAGCTCTGTGACATGGCTGTATGTTACATATTCATACATAAGTATATGTATATGTATATTAACAAAAAATAAACACATACGATTGGCAGTTTCTGGCTAGATTTTAAAAAGAAAAAAACTTTATTAGAAAACTAAATTTATTAAATATGGCATGTACGTATACAAATTTAGCAACTAAAAAGCTTAAATTATCAAAAGAAGCAAAAGTTGCAAAATAGGGCTATTGTGCTACACTCTCATTCAATATAAATACATCCCATCCAGGGTTGGGCAGTATTTGAAATACATGTATTTGAAATATGTATTTAAAATACAAATACGTATTTTGTATTTGTATTTTAAAGACATGACGTAGAAGTATTTTGTATTTTAAATACATGACATGCAAGTCTCTTGTGCTTTGTATTTTAAATACATATTTTGCAAAATACATTACATTGTTGGCGTTTTGCATTTAGATCGATTTATAATGTATGACTCGTCAAACCAATAACAAAATATAAGAATCGCAAAAAAAAACATAATTATACCAACTCTTAAGGCCATTATTACAACTTAAAGTTAGTTAAAAGTAGGATCACTATTCATTATTCTAAATTTAATTTCACTTACCAGGAAGAATACATTTGCCTTTACCTTAGCGCTTACTTTAGGTTAAGCTAACTAACTAACTTTAAGTTGTAATAATGGCCCTTAGTGTTGGCATCACCAGAACTCTGTAGCCAATTCTGAAGATCTTGTCACAAGGAGTTTTAGTTGCAGGTGGCAGGGTTGTCAGATTTTTTCCGAGCTATTTCGCCAAATCGATTTTGAAAATCGCCAAAATTGATTTTATGTGGTTTTCCTTAATATATATTTGATAATAAATTTGGTTTTATATAACACTTTTTTTAATATAAATTTTGAAAAAATTATCGTATAAAAATTCAGCAGAAAATCGCCAAAAGCAGAAATAAAAACGCCAAAATTTTTTTTATTTATTTTATTAAATTCAAAACGCCTTAGTAATTAATTAATATAAGAAAAATCATCAAAATCAAATTACTTTAATCGGGTATGTTCTGTATTCCACACCTTTTAATTTCACGTGGAATACAGAACATACCCGAATGTCTTGCAGACGAGTCTTGGTAGGATTTATTTTTGAAACTACTCCTTTACAAACTAATTTTCCTGAATTACTAAAATTTTCAAATTCAGTTAAAAAATAGCCATAAAATCGCCAACAAATTTATTTATCGCCAGAAAAATCGCCAAGTCGCCAAATCAAAAATTTTGTCGCCAAACAAGTTGAAAAATCGCCACGTTTGGCGAGAAATCGCCGTATCTGACAACCCAGGTGGTAGTATTATAACAATTATAACAATACATAAACAACATGGTTGCTTTTGCCTTGGGGGATTGTGTTGTCAAGTCCTCATCCAGACTTCCAATTTTTTAAAATTCTACTTTGAAATTGCGTAAATGTCCACATTAGGAAATTATATTTTTGCACTTAAGTATTACATTTTGTGTTTTTCATACAACTGAAAACTTCAAATTAACAACTGCGAAATTCAAAACAAAAGAGAATTGCGAGCACATGAAACTCTGTACCCCTCTCCAATCTTCTCTCCCCTCTCACCAATACACTCAAGAATTGCTGCAACAAAAATTGCAAGTATGGGAGAGGACCAACATAAGCACGAATGTACATGCTTCTAACTAGCAAGAATAGAGTGAGCCTGTACTAGTAACACCACCTGTAAATACATACATACATATATACATAAATGATGTGGTTTAAATACGTACAAAAAATTAAAGTATTTTGTATTTTAAATACATACATATGTACATGACCAGCAAGTATTTTGTATTTAAAATACATAGCCTGAAAATATTTTGTATTTTAAATACATGACCAGCAATTATTTTGTATTTGAAATACCGCAAGCCATGTATTTTGCCCAACTCTGATGCCATCACTGTCTACAAATGTCACGTAACGTCGTCATAAAATTGTATTTTCTGCAGGTTCAGACTAGGGATGCCAAACGGGAAATCCCGAATCCCGGGATTCGTAAAATTCAATCCCGGGATTTCATTTTCGGGATTTCTTAGCAATTTTTATATAAAAAATTTTATAAATTCAAATTTTCGTTTATTTTATGGCATTTTTTATAGTATTTAAAAGTCCCATACAATTTTATACGTACAGTTTTAACAATTTATTGACTATTCGTGACATATTTCTTATAAATTAACAATAAGTGATAAATAAATAAGCTACTTTCTTACGGTTATTTTCATCAAAGGTGCTGGAATACATGTACATTTTAGAATTATTTTGAAAACAGAAGACACATATTAGCTTTGGAATCACAAATCATCATTTATATTCTTCACAATTTATATTCTTGTATCAAAGGCAAGTGAAAACTTTTTGTTGTCGGGTTGACCGAAAAGCGAGAATTATTTACAAATTAATGCGGAGTATTTTGTCTACAAAACTGCTCGAGTGTGTGAGTATGTTTTTACATTACAGTTCAAAATTATTTTCTTTTTTACTTAGACCATTTAGGTAGTTTTTGACACAAACCCATTTAAATGACATGGGTTTGATAAATAGTTTTAGTCAAAAACGACCAACTGAATGATTTCGACTCAATTATAGTTTTATTCGAGTTGCAGAGTAAAAGGCCAGGACACTAATAAACCATACTCTTCTTGGCGAACATATGTATCTGTTGAACTTGTAGAAAACAACCTATGTATGAATTTAAAATTTTTCAGTAGAGCAGAAATACTGTTTAAGTGCTCAGGCAAGCTTTTAATGTATCTGCCTATAAAAATGTGATCGTTAGACGTAATTAGTCGAATTTGATTAGAATAGTATATACATTTCTTTTAATTTTTCGACATGTGCAGCTTTATTATCGTTGTCATAGTCGTAACGAAATCGATAAAAAATTATATAAAGCTTGGTATACATACATACATATGTATGTAACAAAAATGAAAGTGAATCTAAAAATGTTCGTAAGTCAACTTAAGCGGTAGTGATAAAAGTCCACAGATACATTCGTGTTGGTTTAGATTATAGTAAAACATTTATATTGAAAACAAAATAATTAACAATATATTAAGTTATTGTTTTCACTATAAATTCTCTAACATCAAATGTGAATAATCAACTTAAAAATAGATGAGAAAAATTCATTTGATTTTTATTTCGTACTCGTATTAGAAAATTGTTCACTTTAATGATAAATTATGAACATAAAACCTTTTAAAATGCATTAAATTGTTATTAAAGTATTATTTATTTAAAAATATAATTTATCTTACGAAAAAAATTCGATCCCGAAAATCCCGTGATCCCGAAAAATCCCGGGATCCCGAAAATTCCGAGTCCCGGGATTTCCAAAAATCGATCCCGATTGGCATCCCTAGTTCAGACGTTACAGTTACGTGACATTTCAGTCAGATAAGCATTTGCACAGCTTTTCATGCAGCAGATTCGATCAGCTGACACATTTACATTTAAAGTCGGGCAATTCTGCCTTTATGCTTGTTTTTATACCACATACTTGCGTCATTTGTACAGTTGTTTGCAACTACTCAGCATCTAAAATTTTTTGAGTTGTGACTCCCCTATAGGAACTCAAACCCATTTGTAAGTAACTTCAAACTGGTTTTTTAATAACCACAACTGGTTGATTAAGTGACTTTTTTCCTTGTCGCCGACTCACTATTTTAACATAGGCATGTCATAGGCGGTAGTCAATTGGCCATCTCTGCCAAATTAAATTGACTACTAACTAATTATTTTTCAACCAATTTGTAGTTAATTAATATCATAGCAAAAAAAAAGATATATGTACATATATTTATATTATATATATACATATATGTATATATTGATATATATCTATGTAAATATATAAATACATATATGTATGTCTAATAAACCATTATATTCACTAAAAATAAAAAATTCGTACATACATATACATATGTACATAAATATATCCATTCATACGAACCGCTCATAGAAAATATTATTGAAATTATTTAGTTTTTTTTTCAACACAAACATTTTCATGGCATGCTTCTTTTTATTTTTTTTATTTTCTTATGATTTAGTGTGTGGTATTTATGTATAAAATTTTTAACCTATAACAATTTTGTAATTCAAAAGAAAAAAACACGAAGAACGACAACAACCGTTAAAATAGTTTATTTACAAGCTTACACAATATACATATGTAGGTTTTTTAGGAGATATAAAATCACTACATAGTATAAAACAAAGTCGCTTTCTCTGTCCCTATATCCCTATGTATGCTTAAATCATTAAAACTACGCAACGGATTTTGATGCGGTTTTTTTAATAGATAGAATGATTGAAGAGGAAGGTTTATATGTATAATAACATGCATTAAATAGTGGAGAAATACTGTTATTTTTGAGGTTTCTAATGTTATGTCGTAAATAATTACATTTTTTCCGCTTACATTGCAAACGCAGGCTGAACCCTACGAGATTTATCAAAATAATGTATTAAGTGTTGTACACATTGAAACGGTCTACAGAAAACTCTGCTATGGTATGTATATGTCTATCTCTTATGGACATCCCACAATAACATTTTTAACCGACTGCAAAGAAGAAGGAGGTTATCAATTCGAGTGTATTTTTTTTTTTACTTTTTATATGTTTGTACACGCATAACTTGGTCATTTTTAAGACGATTTTCAAAATTCGTTTTTTGTTTGAAAGGGTTTGCTGGCAGTTGGGTCCCATAATTTTTTTTCGAAAATCGGAAAAGGAAATTTGGTCCCCACTTGCATAACTCTGCTATTTGTGAACAGATTTTCAAAATTCCTTTTTTGTTTGAAAATTTTTTGCGTTAAGTCAGAACCCATAATTTTTTACGAAAATAGGAGGGGGAAATTCGCTCTCCTTATGCATACTCCGTCATTTATGAACCGATTTTCAAAATTGATTTTTTGTTTAAAAGGGTTTGCCTGCAGTTTAGTTCCATAATGTTTCTTTTTTTAATCGGTAGGGGACCTTGCCGCCCACCCTACCAAAAAAAATATTACGTCATATATAAACCGATTTAAAATTTTTTGAAAAGGTTGGCTTGCAGATTGGTCCCATAGTTCGTAAATCCGTAGGAAATTTTGACCCCCCCAAAAAAAAATTACTACGTCATATAAAAAGTGTTTTAATTTTTTTTTGCTTGAAAGGGTTTGCTTGCAGTTTGGTTTCAAAAATTATAAGACAATATATTGGTTTAAAGAAAGTGATATTCTGTCACCAAATAATGAACAAGTAGATAAGGTAAATAATTTGATTCTTTCAAAGATTGATGCGCCGGAGAAAATATACTACTCGGTTGATACTGTTCTCGATTTGGAGGAAGCTGTTCATTTTCCTACAGACTTTCTAAACACTTTGAACCCGTCTGGACTCCGTCCTCACAAAATGTTGTTGAAAGTAGGCTGTCTTGTTATTTTTTATTAACAGCCTGTTTTTAGGAGACGACTCATTCATAATAATCGCTAACAAATGAGCGTTTTTCTCTTTTTGGTTTTTAGAACGCGACTGTTGACGTTTTTTAGTAATTAACGTAACAACTGTCAATTTATTTTGGTTTATATTAAACGATTTATCTTGTCATAAACGTCAAGGTGAACGATTGAAAAATTCTAGTCGTGTTCAACAAAAATGCATAAAAATAAATAAAATTTCGACATAAGCAACATAAAATTTTTATTGCAGAGGAAATAAACAAACAGCGACATAAAATAAAACAGAAAAAAAATGTAAAGCTCAACAAAAAAAGGTAAACATACATAAGTATGTTTGTATGTATGTACATTTACATATATCTATGTATGTATATACCAGTAAAATTATACTTTCATATTAAAAATAGTTTTGATTATTCAGCATCAAAATGACAACAGCAATGCAGCTTGAGCAATTGGTCGTCTGCATGGAAGTTTCCTCATTTGGCCACAGGAAGTCCGCAGTTCGGGAGCAGCAAAGATTCCTATCAAACTTTTGTAGGCGCGCACGAACAAATATACTCTTCCATAAGTTTCCATTGGGTTAAGAAACAGTTAATAAATATTTCATTCACATGTTTCTCCAGGAGGCAGCAGCTTTCTTAATAATGCATTTTTTTACTTTGCTAAACGCATTTGAATGTAGTTACATGTATATGTACATAAAATTCACTTGTTTTCAGAAAAATCATACTTTTTATCTATCAATTAATACAATTTTAAAATACAATTGAAATTTTTAAAACAAATGAATTTTTAATGCTTCTCTTATTTACTCTAGTCAGCTGTATTTCACTTTTAGCGCCAGAATAGGGTTGCCTTTTTCCCAATTTGCATACATAAATTTTGTATGAAAAAAGATAAACAAAAACTATTTTTGATCACGTTGGCAACATGACATTTTGACACAGAGTTGATATACATATACGTAATGCAACGTAAATCACGCGACAAAATCGTTTCGTGTCCTACGGACGCTATATCTTACGTAATCGTCTATGTATCGGCTGGTCGCGTTTCAATCGTGTCGTCTCCTAAAAACAGGCTGTAAGAAACCTGAATCCACCTAAACTTTGCAATGGCACACGTTTGTTGGTAAAATCACTCAAAACTTTCATAATAGAGTGCATAATACTCACAGAATGTGGTACCGGAGAAGATGTATTGATTCCCCGAATTCCCCTGATACCATCGAATCGCAGGGTCAAACCTTCAACCTTAGATTTGAGCGTTGACTGTTTTTCACATGGCCAACTGTATGTCGCTCTTTCAAGAGTAACCTCTAGAGAAAACATGTTTGTATTGTCTAATGACTAGAAAGCTGTGAACGTTGTATATAAAGACATTCTGTAATATATTAATTGTTGTAAAAATAAAATAAATAGGTAAAAATTCAAAAAGTAAATAAGTAAAAATGTAGTGTATGAATTTAGATATTCCAAAGATAGCAGGAAAACTTCAGGGTTTAGGGAAAGAAGAATTGTTTTACTCTAAATTTAACGCGTGCAGGCCACGGGCAGTAATGAATAAATCTAAACTACGATTTTAATAATTTTTTCAATGAATGACATAGGCTATATATTTTATACCCGTGCGAAGCCGGAGCGGGCCGCTAGTAAGGAAATAAACCCCAAAAAAATTAAATAATAATACTCGTAATAATAATTATGAAAAAACATCCAGTATAAATGAAATAAAGCCCAACTAAAAAGCGCAATGAAACCAAACTCAAAATGAAATAATGCCCAACAAAAATAAAACAAAGCTCAGCCAATCTCAAGATAAAATAAAGCCCAAAATAAATGAAATACAGCCTAATTAAAAATTCTTTAACTTTATTGCGTCTTATTTAATTTTCTTATTTGGGCGCTATTTTCTTGGGTTATTTCATAGCGCCGTTTTTTTTTTTATTAATGTAAAGAATTAATATGTCAAACAAAACTTGAAGCGGAACTCAATTTGTGCAAATTATTTTTTCATGCATGAGTAGTTAATTTTCTTTGCAGTAACAAATAGATGCATTCGTAGTTGCGTCCGTTTGAATTTCTTTAATAAAGTCGTCATTTTTGATGGCAGAGGTCTTATTATTTGTGTGAACATGAAGTTCGATAAAATGAACCATAATCAATCAAAAACTCGATTTCGAATTTTTGACGATATGTATGTATGTATCTATATGTATCACTTTTAAATGTTACCTAGAATCACTGAAACTGTTACATGTTGATACTCGTATTACTACACTCAAAATATTCCATGCTTAAATATACGAAATATTTTTTCGTTTACATATTGTTGGAAGGCTGTCGAACTGCTCATTCCGCTTTGAAGCTGCCGGTGAATCTTCTCACAGTTGACAAGCCAACGTGCCCAATAACCAAGAATTCGGCGACAGCAAATTGATGAGCGAATGCAAAATCATCATTTGGGACGTAAGCTTGATGGCGCATACACGAGCTTTGGAGGCAATTGACCGAATAATGAAGGATTTACGAGGTGATTTAAGACGATTTGGTGGGGCTTTGATATTGCTCTCCGGAGATTTTCGTAAAACACTTCCCATCATACCCAAATCTTCTGCTGCGGATGAACTTAACGCGTGCCTGAAACCGTGGTCTTTGTGGCGGTATGTCAAGAAGTTGCAATTGACCACAAACATGAGAGTCGCGTTGCAGGACGCCCATTGGCTGCTGAATTATCAAGACAACTGCTGGAGCTTGCCAACGGCCAAACTCCTGTTTATGTTTCGACTGGATTGATATCGTTCCCTGAAAATTTTTGTGAATTCACATCGTCCAAGGTGGAACTAATCAGCAAAGTGTTCCCCGGCATTGCACAAAATTACAAAAATCTCGATTGGATTAGTGAACGGGCAATACTAGCAGCGAAGAATAAGGACGTCGATAGCTTAAACTTAATTACTCAAAGTCAAATCGCAGGACAACTGCATACGTACAAACTGTTGACTGCGTGACCTACGAAAATGAAGCGACCAACTACTTGACGGAATTTTGAACTCCCTTGATGTACCTGGAACTCCGCCGCATAATTTACAGCTGAAAGTGGGTTCGATCATAATCATGTTGCGGAATCTCAATCCTCCAAAATTGTGCAGCCGTACGCGGTTGTCCGTCAAAAAGCTAGTGAACAATGTGATTCAGGCCACAATCATCAGGGGCAAATTCAAAGGAGAGGAAGTCCTTATCCCACGAATTCCCATTATTTCAACTGACCTTCCATTCCAATTCAAGCGGATTCAGTTCCCCGTTCGATTGGCATTTGCGATGACAATCAATAAATCGCATGGCCAATCACTAGAAGTCTGTGGGATTAATCTAGAATTTCCCTGTTTTTTGCACGGTCAGCTGTACGTTACATGTTCTCGTGTTGGAAAAACGTCTTCGTTATTTGTTTTTGCGCCGGAAAACAAATCGAAAAACATTGTTCATCAAATCGCTCTCTACTTATTCCATTCAAATAAATCACATTGAAAATTTAAATATTTGTGTTGTATTATTACTCTAAAGTTTGTCTGAAGGCTTAAAATTGGGGCGAGGCGAAGTTCGCCGGGTCCGCTAGTATAACATAGTAAATATTACCAAAAAGTTTGTTGTTGGGTGGTCATGGTTCACAAAATTTCAAAAATTATTAATTGCTACTGGAATATTAAATGTGTTTTGTCGTTCGGCGTATTTCAAAATAAAAATTAATTCTTCTTGAAGAAACAAACTCCATACACCATGTTTTCTTTGATCAAGCGCAGATCCAGGACAAGGTTTTTAAATTTTTGTACTGAATATTTAAAATTTGGTAGGAGAAATTTCCATTTTTCATTCCAATAGATCTGATTTTGAATTTAATTGATTGCAACTCATTTTTGATTTTATTCATTTGAATTGCAATTTATTTTTCTAATTCATTTTAATGAATTTAAAATCAATTCAATTCAAATGAATTTGAAAAATGAATTGCAGTTCATTTTAACAATGTCATTTGAATTAGAAACGAATTGCAATTTATTTCACAAATTCATTTGAATTAGAAACGAATTGCAATTCATTTTTAACAAATTCATTTGAATTGACTCAAATTTAATTAAATTAATTTTTTGTGTGAAAAGAATTAGTTCAAAATTTGCTAATTAAGTACATGCATGATTCGCGAATTAATTCAAAAATGAGTGATTCATTTACAGCTCTGCTACGAATGCATATATTTCTCACTGCAAAGAGACGTAACTACTCATGTATGAAAAAATAATTTGCACAATTGGGTTCAGCTTCAAGTTTTGTTTGACATATTAATTCTTTACATGCATAAAAAAAACGGCGCTATGAAATAAGGCCCAAGAATATAGCGCCCAAATAAGTAAAATATTTTACTTGAGCTTTAAAGTTCATAGTAGTTACCAAGCACTTTAAGGCTAACATTGCTTTAATAAGAAATTGTATTCAAAAGACAACTTTAATTATTTTGAAATTTAATAATAAATACTGGTAACTCCACCGTGTTCAACAACCAATTCTCAGCTTATGATGTACAACATCGAATAGAATTTCATTCGAGTATAAATTTTTATTATTTTGAAGTAAAGCAACCTACTTCCATGTCAGAAGCTCATATATTTTAAAGTATGTTACTTTACTTCAAGATAATAAAAATTTATTTAATAATATATAAAATTATTTGAATACTCGAATGAAATTCTGTTCGATGTTGTACATCATAAGCTGTGAATTTGCCGTTGAACACGGTGGAGTTACCAGTATTTATTATTAAATTAAAAAACAATTAAAGTTGTCTTTTGAATACAATTTCTTAATAAAGCAATGTTAGCCTTAAAATGGTAACTACTATGAGCTTTAAAGCTCAAATGAAATATTATTTTGAATACGACCCAAAATCTTTAGCATATAAAAATCTGAATATTCCCTCGGAATTTATTTCTCACGGAAAATAATTTTCTCGAGAAAACATTCCTCCAATCATAAATTAATTGGGAAGAATAAAGGCCTAACTATAATGTGCTTAATGTAACTTAAGCAAATGTGCGAATACACACAATCAATTGTATACAACTATAATGTACTTAAGACACTTTTCGTCAAGTTTCGTCAAGTGTCATTTGCTTAAGGAAAGTGCGGTCAATTTCGCTTTTCCTTAAGCAAATGACACATCTGTTCGTTTCTGTTGTACATTTTTATTTGGTTATTTCATTATTATGTTTCAAACATAATGGAGGACGAAATTAATTTTGTGGACAATTTAAAATTTCACTGTCTTCAGAAATTTAAATTTTTTATCCATTTTTGCAACACAATTGTAAAAATTTTCCAATAAACATACATAATAGATACATATAATTGTTTACAATTAAAACATGCAATCACTGTTGCTTTTTTTAGTACTTTTTTATTTTAGTTTTCGTTTACTTTATAAATTAATAAACGATAAACATGGATTTACTTGTTTATGGTAATATATTTATAACTTTTACAAATTAAATGAGATTTCGTCAAAAATATTACATTTTAAAGAAATAAAAACGAAAATAGTTTTCCAAAAGTGCAAATGTTTGCAACTAAGTGTAGAAAGTTTTTAAGCTCAATAAGTACAATATAGCCACCTAAAAGTCTTCAGTAATTTACTTAAGCATTTGACATGCATTTCGTTGAATTTTGAGACTAGCTTAAGTTTGGTTAAGCACATTATAGTTGGGCCTTAAATAGTAATACGTAGCATCACCGCATTACGAAGCTCGTTGTTTTGCTTGTTTGTTGACATTTGTTTCTCCCTTTCTTTTGAGTGAGAGAGCAAACAAAATTACTAAAATTTACCAACTTGAAAAAATATGTAAAATAAACTGTCAAATTTGGCTGTGTTTGGTAGTTAAATAAAAAAACATTTAACTTTTACTTAAAATCAACAAAAAATATGTATGTATGCATATATTTGCCTAAACTTATTAGCATTTGGCAAATTTTAAATAAAAATAAATGAAACACGCACAGAAACGATTTCCAACATAATTGCTTGAAAATAACTTTGAACAATTATTTCTCAATATACAAATAAATGTATATGTACAATATGTACTTTGTACGTATGTACAAATAAATGATTTTGCGGTCCACACGTGAACATATCGTGTTGGAAATAGAATTTGACAGTTGAAAACATAATTATTTCCAAGTTTTTTGCGCGTGGAGACCCCCAGTTAAGAATAATTTTGTACTGTGAACAAAATGAGAAAAAAACAAAATTTGTTTATTTTACGTAATTTCAAATTTTATAAAAATGTTTTATTTTATACTAAATTCAATAAAATAAACGAAAAATATGGTACTATATACGAAAATAAGTGTAGGAAATAATTTTTGTAACTTAACGAAATTCGTAAAATTAAAAAATTCCACAAATATTTTCGTAAAATATACAATATTTTCGTTTATTGCTTAAATTATTGTTTAAATTACGAAAAAATATTTCGTATATTTAAGCATCGAATATTTTGAGTGTAATGTGTATAGTGTATATAAACCTTAATCATCAACAACTACTTGTTGTTATATTTATGGAAAAGAATAGACTTACGGCCTGGCCCACGATGTCACTAGACATCGTTCGATCGACAACTTGTATTGCAAACAACAATAACTTAAGAAAATTTGTTGTTGTTTGCAATACAAGTTGTCGATCGAACGATTTCTCGTGACATCGTGGGCCAGGCCGTTAATTTTGTAACGAGGTCGAATGTTGGCGAAAGCTTTCTGAAGGCACGACACATCTGCAGAACATTACAATTTTTTTTTCTTAGTAAAAAAAATAAAAAAAAGCTATAAAAAACAATTTTGGTGAACGGAGCACAACAGTTGGTGAAATATTTCTGAAAACAGAGCATTACTATTATTTTTCTTAGCAAAAAAAGTTAAAATAAAGCTATAAAAACATAATTTTGCGACGATACCCCAGGTGTTACACAATTCGTGTGGCTTACTATACTATCACAAATAAAAAGGATATTTTATTTATATTTTATTCCCAACGGAGGTAATAACACGGGGTAGGACTTCAGTCGCAGCTTGTGACCATACTTGTAGAACGGGCTGATGTTGTTCGTGCCACAAGCGCGGGTACTGCTGCCGTTGGAATGTTTTTAAGCCATACTAGCTAAAGGTACGGTCACACTTGACAAACCTTTGCCCAAAAAAAACGTAACCAGTAAATACTAATGAGAAATCTTCTGATTCAGACACGTGTTTATTAAGTTCAAAATAGTTTCCAATAATATTGTATTCTATAACTTTGTCTATTTGTTAAATACGAAATACTGGTTATGCTTTTTTGGGCAAATGTTTGTCAAGTGTGACCGTACCTCAAGCCTAGGAAATCTTCAAAATATATTGGCAGCCCGAGCTGGCCGATGTGCACGATTCACAGCAAGACTTACTTTTTTGGCGTACCAATATGCCTACGTGCTAAAATCAACCACCGTTCGCCCCTCTTGCAACAATTTCCCCCCTCACCAACCGGGACTACTACTAAGTATTACTAGGGATGAAACGATACCACAAGGTATCGATACTTTTACTTGATACGGTATCGGTTCAAGAGTATCGATACCTACTGAGTATCGCATAAAAATCATCGATACTTACTTGTATCGGTCATATCATTTGAAGTAGTGAAACAAAAGTAAATACACACAATACCCACATATCAATGATTTCCTGCGTACATAGTGTATTAGATAAATGATTAATATAAAGAATTTTTTTTTTATAATACATGATATTTATTTATTGTATCTTCATATATGAACTAACAATAAGTATTCAAATCTTAAATATAAAAATATAATTAGGCCCGACCAGTGTCGGACATAAGCTTAGTAATAGTTATATATAATACATAAGTAGTGATAATCAAAAGAAAAAAATATAAAAACTAAAAGTATTTTCAGGAAGACCCATCTGGAGTGCTGTGAATAAGAGCCCTTGTGTCCCTCTTTTTTAGGCGGATGTGTCCAGTAAAGTTCAAAATATTACGGGTAAGCGGATTAGGATGTGACTCGAGTTTTGTTAGATATTTGCCTGCGTATTTTGCAATTTCTTCAGTCACTAGTGGCATATTCAAATCACGATGTATATTTGAATTTTTGATGTACCATGGAGCCGATGTTATCATGCGTAAAATTGTGTTTTGCCTGCGTTGAATTTTCTCTACATTTGAAGCTGAAGCAGTGCCCCATAGTTGAATTCCATAGCACCATATTGGCTTTAAAAGCGACTTGTATATTAAAAGTTTACAGTCTAGGCTAAGTGTTGAATTTCGACCAATCAGCCAATGTACCTGAGTTAGTTTAAGTTTCATTTGAGTTAACTTAGAATCAATATGGTGTTTCCATGTAAGTCGTCGGTCAAGGTGTATACCAAGATATTTCACATGTTGAGAAACAACTTGATTGTTAATTCGAATGGGGGAACAAGTATCTCTTCGTAAAGTAAATGTTACTTGAACACACTTTTGTTCATTTACCTTGATTCTCCATAAGTTTAACCAAAGCTCCATCTGGCTAATGTGTTCCTGGAGTTTGCGGGATGCCTCATCAGGGTTTTCATGCATAAATATAAAACTGGTCCCAGTATACTCCCCTGTGGCACACCAGATAAAATTGTTTCAGGCCTACTTGTAAAGTCTCCTTCCGAAACAGTGAACTTACGGGAAATAATGTAACTTTCCAAAAGATTTAAAATGTTTATTGGTAAGTAAGTCTTCAATTTTAAAATAAGGCCTTCATGCCACACTTTATCAAATGCCTGGGAAATGTCTATAAACAGCGCAGAACAATACTTTTTTTCCTCAAAAGTTCTTCTTATAAATTGAACTAATCTGTGAGTTTGTTCAATGGTGCTATGCTGACTTCTAAAACCAAATTGATGGTCTGGTATGCACCCACTACTAATTAGAATTGGGGACAATTTTGTTTTGAGCAGTTTTTCGAAAAGCTTTGACATTGTAGATAGTAGACTTATTGGCCTATATGACTCAGCCTTTGTTATATCTTTGCCCGGCTTTGGAATCATTTTAACCTTGGCAAGTTTCCAGTTGTGTGGATAATACTCCAGTCTTAAAATAGCATTAAATATGAATAACAGGATTCTCATTGCAATACGAGGCAAGTTCATCAGCATCTGATTACTAATTCCATCAATACCCGGAGCTTTCTTCGGGTTGAGTTCGGCAATTAATTTTTGTAAATCACGCGTCTTAAACTTTATGTGTTGAGGGGGTAGAGCGACTATATTCGGCAAATCAGCAACACCAGTACATATATTTGGCGTAAAAACGGATTTTAAGTGCTCATCAAATATTTTACCTTTTTCAGTATCGCTTCTTGCCCAACCTCCGGTAGATGTGCGTAGAGGTGGCTTATACTCAACGGGTGTTTTAAGCTTTCTGGCAGCGCGCTACAAGGAGTAATTAGACGCCGGTGTAACATCAAGACCCTCCAGATAATTTTTAAGAGATGCAAGCAACTCTTGGAGTCGTTTAGTGCACTCTTTAAATCTGATTTTATTTTGTGGTGATCTGTGCTGTTGCCATTCCCTTCTAGCCCTTCTGTTTTCACGTACGAGACGTTCAATGTCTGTAGAATAAATTTTATTAAACCCAATCTGCGGATGGGAGATAGTGGCATGTTCAGCAGCCTGTTTAATATTCTCGCTGAGATTGGCAATATCATCGGGTGTTCTAAGCGTAATGTTTTCCGTACAATGACTGCTGAGATATTTTTTGGACCCCAGCCAATTAACACGATTGATTATCTTCACATATGGGTCAGGTAAGTTACTTCTTAATGGGCTACAAATTGTAATGATCGTCGGGGAGTGATCGGACGAGAGCTCAAGAGAAGCTTGAACTTGAATTAAATCCCTAGAGATATTTTTTATGACTCCAAAATCTATAACATCCGGAATTTTTTGTATGTCAGTAGGTCAATAAGTGGGCTCCCCACTCGAAATGACATACAAGCCCATTTTTGAAATAGTGTTGAACAATGCCCGACCTCTGGGTGTAACAAGGCGCGAACCCCAGAACGTATGTTTCGCATTGTAGTCTCCAGCTGCTACAAAACAAGGTCCAAGAGATTCGTAGAAATCCTCATATTGATTCTCAGTGATTGAAAATCTGGGAGGGGAGTAAATTGATGATATAACGAAATTTGAACAAAAACTTTCAATGCCAATCTTTGTTGCTTGTAGGTATTCTTCACAAATGTTATCAAGAACATAGTGCTTGAGTCTGGACTTTATTAGAACTGCTGATCCACCGCAAGCCCTTCCTCTAGGGTCCTTTGTATCATATATAGTGTAGCCATAAATTTTAAAAAGACTTCTCGAAGTCAAATGAGTCTCAGATACTAACATTATATCAATATTTTTTCCGTGAGGAAGTGCTCAAGTTCATTTTTATGTTGGCGAATGCCGTTTGCGTTCCAGAAACATATTGTTAACGTGTTCATGGCTTATTAAGTATTGCTTGAAGCAGAGTATTCTGCATTCTCAACATTTCTTGCATCATGCTAGTCATATTTGTTGTAAAATTGTTTATAGTTTGCACAAGATTTTCAATAGTGGCTTCAAGGCGATTATAATTAAAGTTTGAGTTTGAATTTGTAGAATTATTTTGCGGTGAAACATTTTGTGTTGGAATAGAACTAGCCTTAGCAGCATCTGCATACGATACACGGGAAGTAACTGGTTGGCTCATTTGCTGAAAAGTGGCAGAGTAAACGTTTGCTGATTGAGCTGGAGCTAATTTAGGATTTTGCACCATAGTCTTCTTTACAAAAGAGTACACAGGACAACCTCTGTAGTTAGCGGTGTGATTGCCTCCACAATTACTGCATTTTTTATCACTTTGATCTTTTGGTTTGTTGCAGCTAGCGGTGCCGTGTAATTCGCCGCACACAACACAAACAGAGGGTAAATTGCAGTATGTTTTTTTATGACCATATTCTTGGCAATTATGGCACTGTACAGGACCTGAACGCTTATGTGGCTCTTCAACTGTGATTTTTCGGTACAAGAGGTATTTTAAATTATAAATTGGATGCGTCTCATTTTTTTCAATTTTATATCATTAGGCTCAAGTTCAACACGAAATAGGGGTTGGGGAATCTTTTCTCTATTTATTATATTGGACACATTTTTTACCTTGAATCCCTGGAGGACGAGTGCATCTTTTATTTCTTCGGGAACAACATAAGAATCTATGCCCTTTAATACGATCTGCATGCCTTTAGCGCTCTTAAGCTGGTATGTGTAGAAGCTTGTTTTACTTTTTTCAAATTCAGCAACCATTTTGCGGAAATCAGTTTCGTCATAGATTTGAATTTTCGTTTCATCGATATTGCCACGTTTTATTGGAACAATGTGAAATTTATTCTCACCAATTACCGAAATTAATTTCTTAATAAGACCGTTTGAATTTTTTTCTCTCAAATATATTGGTGGCGGCTTGGAGGTTTTTTTCGCGGATATATCAGGTGTGTCGTTGTCATCTTGCAATATTTGAAAACGATTAGTAGATGATGCGCTGTTATCCCTAGATACCTTTGAAGCAGATGCAATTTTAGTAGAATTAGGGCTTCGCCCGCGCTTTCCCACAATAATATATCGGTCCATTCCAACTTGGACCTTGGGTTTTGGGCTTTTTTTATTTTCAGTGACTAATTGGGTAAGTGATGAATCGGATGATATCGCTGATTTAAATGACGAAGTAGTAGGCAACTGTAATGTTAACGAATCAGTTGGCATTGGACAAAGCGAAGTTGATCGCTGACGAAAAAGTGGCTTAGCCGTTAAAAAAAGTCTGTCATCAAGTTTTTTATTTATTTTTTTTAAATTAAGATCATCAGAACTCACAGTAAGTCTATCATCAGATTTGTTATTTTTATTGTTATCATTAAGATCATCAGAGCTCACAGTAAGATAGGCATTTCTGCCGTTATCACTCACTTCGCAATTATTTGTTATCGAGGTACTCATATAGAGTATTCCTCAAGGGCACTTTGTAAGTGTATTCCTCAAGGGCACTTTAAGTTATTTTGTTTACGGTTGTTTTTTTGTTTTTTTTTTGTTTTAGTTATTACTGTCTATGTAAAAAAAAATATTAGCAAAGCAAAAATAGCTTGTTTATCAAAGTTAATGTACAACAAATATTATGTACTACAAATATTTTTTTGTATGGTTTTTTTTGGTTTAGTATGTAAAAAGAAAGTCCGCTAATATCTTCTGTTCACTATGAAGGTACAACGAGAACTGAATATAAAGAAATAAGTTAATAAAAGTGTATATGTACTCTTTTAAATATGGGCACTTCCTGGGGTCACGAAAGTACGTTCGTACGCTTTTGATGTGCAAAGAATATAGAAACCAAAACTTTTCCCAGCATTTTTTTTGCGATTTGATAGCTCTGTTTAGTGCAAAAAATTTAATTTCATCGAGTTTAAGTTTTCATATTAATAGTTATAAACATATGGTCACGAACGTACGCAAAATAGAAGTCAACTTTGACTGACAGTAGTGAAATGTAAAACTCTGCGAAATTGAACGGAATAATGAAAAGTGCTTAATTTATTTTAAAAGTTTATTAATGTAGGTCTCTATCCAGTATTTACACAATAAAATACCTCTATTGGTTTTTGTTGAATTGGCTTAAGAACCGGTTGCGAACGTACGGGTAGCGAACGTACGATTTTTCCATATGTTTTTTTATTATTATCGCCATGCATTTTCACATAAGTATCTAAAAATTTCGTCAACAAAAAACTTAATACTCAATTTATAGTGTGTAGTAACACTTATAACAAGAAATATACTATTTTTAACCCCCGATCAAAAAATGGGTGTTATAAGTTTGTTTTTTTTGGTTTAGTATGTAAAAAGAAAGTCCGCTAATACTTCTGTTCACTATGAAAGTACAACGAGAACTGAATATAAAGAAATAAGTTAATAAAAGTGTATATGTACTCTTTTAAATATGGGCACTTCCTGGGGTCACGAAAGTACGTTCGTACGCTTTTGATGTGCAAAGAATATAGAAAACAAAACTTTTCCCAGCATTTTTTTTGCGATTTGATAGCTCTGTTTAGTGCAAAAAATTTAATTTCATCGAGTTTAAGTTTTCATATTAATAGTTATAAACATATGGTCACGAACGTACGCAGAATAGAAGTCAACTTTGACTGACAGTAGTGAAATGTAAAACTCTGCGAAATTGAACGGAATAATGAAAAGTGCTTAATTTATTTTAAAAGTTTATTAATGTAGGTCTCTATCCAGTATTTACACAATAAAATACCTCTATTGGTTTTTGTTGAATTGGCTTAAGAACCGGTTGCGAACGTACGGGTAGCGAACGTACGATTTTTCCATATGTTTTTTTATTATTATCGCCATGCATTTTCACATAAGTATCTAAAAATTTCGTCAACAAAAAACTTAATATTCAATTTATAGTGTGTAGTAACACTTATAACAAGAAATATACTATTTTTAACCCCCGATCAAAAAATGGGTGTTATAAGTTTGTATTGTGTGTCTGTGTCTCTTTGAGTCCACGTACAGACCAAACGGCTGGAAAGATTTTGATTTAGTTTTTTCTGTTTGAAAGGTGACTTGATCGAAAGGATTTTTAGCTGCGTTTTAAGACAATCGGTCTAGCTGCTTAGAAGATATCACATCTTCCCTAGATATATTCGGGCGTTGTTTTATATTTATGAAATTAAATTAAATTTTAAAAAAATTTCTGATATTATTCAGGGCTATTCGGGAATACGCTTTTCATTTCAATGAAGGTGACTGTTCACTTTCGACGTTCTGTATTTGAAGCATTCTAAAATACTTGTGATGACTTATCGATAAAAGTCATCAAGCTTTTGCGGTCACTAAATTTATTTGAAACAAAAACAAAAGTAGCTGATTATTATCAATACTTTTGATTTGTGTAGGTAAAAACAAAAATTTTAAAATAGAAGAATTAAGATTTTAAATCAAGTTAAAATGGACTCTATTGCGTTTTTTATGAATGACGACAGTGAAAATTTAAGAAGTGTGCTTAAGAACTTGAGAAACAAAACAATGGACATATTTTTGATGAGTGATACCAGGTATGTTTATCAATATGTATGTACATAATTAACAATTTCTTACCACTGATCAAAAAAAGTTTCCGGAAAAGTTTTAGAATCAATAAAGAGGCTTTTGAATACATTTTGTCTGAGATAAAGGAAAAACTTAAACCAGAAAGACGAGTGGGATGCTTAAAGCCTGAGGACAAGTTGGACGCAGCCTTGCGATTTTTCGCTGAAGGAAGCTACCAAAATGGAATAGGCAAGGACTGGCAACTAAATATATCCCAATTGACATTCTCAAAAGTTTTGTCCGAAGTTTTAGTCGCAATAGAAGAAAATTTATGTCCTAAATGGAAATCTGTTATAATGGATGAACAGACCAAAGAAGATTCGCGATTGTACTTTTACCGAAAATCGTCCATACCAGGCGTAATCATGACTGTTGATGGAACGCACGTGAAAATTTCCACACCCGCCAACGACCGTCATTTGTACTACAATAGGAAAGGATATCACAGCTTAAATGTGATGCTGGTAAATACAATTAAGTAAAGTTCAAATAAATCCATTAAACTTAAAGTTTGTACATTAGAGTTATTTATATCCATTAAAAATATGTATCCATTTACAGAAAATTAGCTTTGTTTAATATAATTGCATTGTTGCAAATGAATAACCATATTAGACATAAATATATACATACATATCGTTGGTCACAAGTAGAAATGCCATAACTCTACAGGAAAAGGTAAAAACATAAAAATAAATAGTACAACTGCTTTGTAAAACTGCTTCTAATAGTGTAATTTTTTACACTATTCTAATCAATTTTTGTGACGTGGTGTATTTCTATGAAGGGTATTGGAATCACTGAAAAACTCAATTTCGTGAAAATGCTAGTTAGGGCCTTTCTACTTGAGACCATCGACATTTACATAATCTTTATTGCTTGTAGGTATTCTTCACAAATGTTATCAAGAACATTGTGCTTGAGTCTTGACTTTATTAGAACTGCTGATCCACCGCAAGCCCTTCCTCTAGGGTCCTTTGTATCATATATAGTGTAGCCATAAATTTTAAAAAGACTTCTCGAAGTCAAATGAGTCTCAGATACTAACATTATATCAATATTTTTTCCGTGAGGAAGTGCTCAAGTTCATTTTTATGTTGGCGAATGCCGTTTGCGTTCCAGAAACATATTGTTAACGTGTTCATGGCTTATTAAATATTGCTTGAAGCAGAGTATTCTGCATTCTCAACATTTCTTGCATCATGCTAGTCATATTTGTTGTAAAATTGTTTATAGTTTGCACAAGATTTTCAATAGTGGCTTCAAGGCGATTATAATTAAAGTTTGAGTTTGAATTTGTAGAATTATTTTGCGGTGAAACATTTTGTGTTGGAATAGAACTAGCCTTAGCAGCATCTGCATACGATACACGGGAAGTAACTGGTTGGCTCATTTGCTGAAAAGTGGCAGAGTAAACGTTTGCTGATTGAGCTGGAGCTAATTTAGGATTTTGCACCATAGTCTTCTTTACAAAAGAGTACACAGGACAACCTCTGTAGTTAGCGGTGTGATTACCTCCACAATTACTGCATTTTTTATCACTTTGATCTTTTGGTTTGTTGCAGCTAGCGGTGCCGTGTAATTCGCCGCACACAACACAAACAGAGGGTAAATTGCAGTATGTTTTTTTATGACCATATTCTTGGCAATTATGGCACTGTACAGGACCTGAACGCTTATGTGGCTCTTCAACTGTGATTTTTCGGTACAAGAGGTATTTTAAATTATAAATTGGATGCGTCTCATTTTTTTCAATTTTATATCATTAGGCTCAAGTTCAACACGAAATAGGGGTTGGGGAATCTTTTCTCTATTTATTATATTGGACACATTTTTTACCTTGAATCCCTGGAGGACGAGTGCATCTTTTATTTCTTCGGGAACAACATAAGAATCTATGCCCTTTAATACGATCTGCATGCCTTTAGCGCTCTTAAGCTGGTATGTGTAGAAGCTTGTTTTACTTTTTTCAAATTCAGCAACCATTTTGCGGAAATCAGTTTCGTCATAGATTTGAATTTTCGTTTCATCGATATTGCCACGTTTTATTGGAACAATGTGAAATTTATTCTCACCAATTACCGAAATTAATTTCTTAATAAGAGCGTTTGAATTTTTTTCTCTCAAATATATTGGTGGCGGCTTGGATGTTTTTTTCGCGGATATATCAGGTGTGTCGTTGTCATCTTGCAATATTTGAAAACGATTAGTAGATGATGCGCTGTTATCCCTAGATACCTTTGAAGCAGATGCAATTTTAGTAGAATTAGGGCTTCGCCCGCGCTTTCCCACAATAATTTATCGGTCCATTCCAACTTGGACCTTGGGTTTTGGGCTTTTTTTATTTTCAGTGACTAATTGGGTAAGTGATGAATCGGATGATATCGCTGATTTAAATGACGAAGTAGTAGGCAACTGTAATGTTAACGAATCAGTTGGCATTGGACAAAGCGAAGTTGATCGCTGACGAAAAAGTGGCTTAGCCGTTAAAAAAAGGCTGTCATCAAGTTTTTTATTTATTTTTTTTAAATTAAGATCATCAGAACTCACAGTAAGTCTATCATCAGATTTGTTATTTTTATTGTTATCATTAAGATCATCAGAGCTCACAGTAAGATAGGCATTTCTGCCGTTATCACTCACTTCGCAATTATTTGTTATCGAGGTACTCATATAGAGTATTCCTCAAGGGCACTTTGTAAGTGTATTCCTCAAGGGCACTTTAAGTTATTTTGTTTACGGTTGCTTTTGTTTTTTTTTTTTTGTTTTAGTTATTACTGTCTATGTAAAAAAAATATTAGCAAAGCAAAAATAGCTTGTTTATCAAAGTTAATGTACTACAAATATTTTTTTTTGTATGGTTTTTTTTTTGGTTTAGTATGTAAAAAGAAAGTCCGCTAATACTTCTGTTCACTATGAAGGTACAACGAGAACTGAATATAAAGAAATAAGTTAATAAAAGTGTATATGTACTCTTTTAAATATGGGCACTTCCTGGGGTCACGAAAGTACGTTCGTACGCTTTTGATGTGCAAAGAATATAGAAAACAAAACTTTTCCCAGCATTTTTTTTTGCGATTTGATAGCTCTGTTTAGTGCAAAAAATTTAATTTCATCGAGTTTAAGTTTTCATATTAATAGTTATAAACATATGGTCACGAACGTACGCAAAATAGAAGTCAACTTTGACTGACAGTAGTGAAATGTAAAACTCTGCGAAATTGAACGGAATAATGAAAAGTGCTTAATTTATTTTAAAAGTTTATTAATGTAGGTCTCTATCCAGTATTTACACAATAAAATACCTCTATTGGTTTTTGTTGAATTGGCTTAAGAACCGGTTGCGAACGTACGGGTAGCGAACGTACGATTTTTCCATATGTTTTTTTATTATTATCGCCATGCATTTTCACATAAGTATCTAAAAATTTCGTCAACAAAAAACTTAATACTCAATTTATAGTGTGTAGTAACACTTATAACAAGAAATATACTATTTTTAACCCCCGATCAAAAAATGGGTGTTATAAGTTTGTATTGTGTGTCTGTGTCTCTTTGAGTCCACGTACAGACCAAACGGCTGGAAAGATTTTGATTTAGTTTTTTCTGTTTGAAAGGTGACTTGATCGAAAGGATTTTTAGCTGCGTTTTAAGACAATCGGTCTAGCTGCTTAGAAGATATCACATCTTCTCTAGATATATTCGGGCGTTGTTTTATATTTATGAAATTAAATTAAATTTTAAAAAAATTTCTGATATTATTCAGGGCTATTCGGGAATACGCTTTTCATTTCAATGAAGGTGACTGTTCACTTTCGACGTTCTGTATTTGAAGCATTCTAAAATACTTGTGATGACTTATCGATAAAAGTCATCAAGCTTTTGCGGTCACTAAATTTATTTGAAACAAAAACAAAAGCAGCTGATTATTATCAATACTTTTGATTTGTGTATGTAAAAACAAAAATTTTAAAATAGAAGAATTAAGATTTTAAATCAAGTTAAAATGGACTCTATTGCGTTTTTTATGAATGACGACAGTGAAAATTTAAGAAGTGTGCTTAAGAACTTGAGAAACAAAACAATGGACATATTTTTGATGAGTGATACCAGGTATGTTTATCAATATGTATGTACATAATTAACAATTTCTTACCACTGATCAAAAAAAGTTTCCGGAAAAATTTTAGAATCAATAAAGAGGCTTTTGAATACATTTTGTCTGAGATAAAGGAAAAACTTAAACCAGAAAGACGAGTGGGATGCTTAAAGCCTGAGGACAAGTTGGCCGCAGCCTTGCGATTTTTCGCTGAAGGAAGCTACCAAAATGGAATAGGCAAGGACTGGCAACTAAATATATCCCAATTGACATTCTCAAAAGTTTTGTCCGAAGTTTTAGTCGCAATAGAAGAAAATTTATGTCCTAAATGGATATCTGTTATAATGGATGAACAGACCAAAGAAGATTCGCGATTGTACTTTTACCGAAAATCGTCCATACCAGGCGTAATCATGGCTGTTGATGGAACGCACGTGAAAATTTCCACACCCGCCAACGACCGTCATTTGTACTACAATAGGAAAGGATATCACAGCTTAAATGTGATGCTGGTAAATACAATTAAGTAAAGTTCAAATAAATCCATTAAACTTAAAGTTTGTACATTAGAGTTATTTATATCCATTAAAAATATGTATCCATTTACAGAAAATTAGCTTTGTTTAATATAATTGCATTGTTGCAAATGAATAACCATATTAGACATAAATATATACATACATATCGTTGGTCACAAGTAGAAATGCCATAACTCTACAGGAAAAGGTAAAAACACAAAAATAAATAGTACAACTGCTTTGTAAAACTGCTTCTAATAGTGTAATTTTTTACACTATTCTAATCAATTTTTGTGACGTGGTGTATTTGTATGAAGGGTATTGGAATCACTGAAAAACTCAATTTCGTGAAAATGCTAGTTAGGGCCTTTCTACTTGAGACCATCGACATTTACATACATATATATAATATGTGCTAAAAAGCTCAATTTCTTCTTTCAAGGGATGCGATCATTTACACAGAATACGCTTTGTAAATACAACATTTCCTGGTAGTTGCCATGATGCACATGTTTGGAGGCTTTCAAATATTAAACAGCTCTTTGAGGACAGGTATCACCACCGGCTGTTGGCAGCAGAGAGTCCAAATTTAATATTTCACATTCTAAAGGCAGAAATATAATAGAAAGGACAATTGGAATTTTAAAGAATTGTTTTAGATGCTTGACAAACGCAAGAGGCCTCCATTATAGTCCACAAAAAGCAGCGCGTATAGTAAATGCATGCTGCGCTTTGCATAATATACGGATTCATTTTGCTAGACTTGATGAACATTCCGATGAAATTGGAGATATATCAAATATCGAACCAGTCATTGACACAGATGAAGTGCATGAAAGTATTTCCAATGAAGCTATTTTATTGAGAAATGATATATTAAATTCTTTTTAAAAGTATGCATTATAAAATAAAAGTAAACTACATTTTAATAAAAAGTATTGTTAAGCATTTGCTTATTTAATTAAAAGGAATTAAATAATGTGAGACATTTAGTTGAACTATAAAAACATAAACATAAAAAACTTTATTTCATTAAGTAGTTTAAAAACAGAAACAAAAATAACATTGCCAAATATTGAAATTTAGTCAAGTTGAAAAATCACAAATTTATGACTATTATATATAGTCATAAATTTGTGATTTTTGATTAATAAATAAAAAATAGAACATTCGTGGTTAGGTACTTATATATGCACATAGTCACATACATATGTATGTCATTGTCTAAACTCCCCATACAGCCATAATTTTTGAATTTTCATGAAACCTATGAAAAAGGTTAAAAAATAAATTATGCCAACAGGTAGGTTGCTAATAAATGAATTTATACATGTATAAAATAAATGAAAAAAAATTCAAGTGGTTGGAGCCGTCAGCTTGCTTGAACATTCAGTAATTCTCGGTATTAAGTCGGCAAGTGCGGCAGTTGACATTAAGGTTTAAAAGGCAATGTAGTTATTCGTGGGTAGATGCTTTAGTTTCCTTAAGAGTTAATGTTGGTTGTTATTATAACAACATAGTTGACCATATTCAGATGCCATTCTTTGCCGTCTTGGTACATAAAATCACTGAATGTTCAAGCAAGATGACGGCCCCAACCACTTCAATTTTTTCATATTTCATAGCAACAAGAGTATTTGTATAATTAATTTTTTAAACTTGGAGGTTTCATGAAACTATGCTGTATGGAAAGTGTAGCTCTTAACTGTATGTATGATATGGTGATTCATTACTTTTTTATTGACTGAATTCCATCAACAATCTTTTTTAAATAAACTAGCTCTTCCCTCTTCAAAGTAACATAGTTTTCATAAAATGATTTTTGCAGGTCTATCTGTTGTTGCAACATATTTGTGTTTTCAATTTTCCTCTTTTTTGCACTACTCCCTGTTCTTATTTCAAAACTCGCGTTTATATCATCCAACAAAACGTTTTCACTAATGGATGATGTAGAAACTGTTGGGGATAAAACTTCCACAGGTTCTATAATACCAAACGTTTTTATATTTGGTATCCCGGAGACGGCTGTGTCATAACCTAATAGTTCTGACACAGCCTCCTCTAAATCATTCAATGGAATTGTTTTATTCGGACCACCACCCGTGCCTTCCATTTGTTGCTTGTTCGTTACCATTTTTCGTTTTGTATTAGCTTTATAGTCTCTCCATACCTGCAATAACTTTTTTGTTAGTACACCTTTGTTGCAAATTAAATTGCTTATATTTCATCTTTTTCCATGCTGGAACGTCCCTTATTGGAACACTCGTTGAATTGAGCTTTTGGGTCAGCTCCTCTCATAATCTATTTTGCTCCTCCGGCCTTTGTTGGCTGGCTCCTCTACCAATATCGGGGTGCGTCATCATGAAGTCAACCATCACGCGAAATTGTTGTGGCGATGTTTGTTTTTTAGACCTGTACACAAATAAACAAATTAGTTTAATTTCGCAAAGATTTTAAATACTATTTATGTTCTTACATTTCTTTTATTTAACTTTGTAGCTTCAATTTCTTTTCAGACTTTTGTAATACGCGGTAAAATGAACGACGAAAGAAAATGTTAAGTAAATGTGGTGAGAATGTATTTTAGAATACATGAAATGTGAAAGAAACATATGTTTGCTTGTAATCACATCTCTAGCGTATAATAGAATAGCAAAATGTAGAAACGGCGCGTATATGTGGTGAAGGTGACTTTCCGAATAACCCTGATTATGTTTTTATTGAATAGGCCGTTAGAGCTGTGCTTAACAGTGCTGCCAGCTTAGGGGATTTGTCCCCAAATTTGGGATTTGTTTTCGCGAATGGGAATGAAAATTTCGTATTGGGGATCTGTGGATTTTTTAGGGATGATAACCAAATTTTAGGAGATTTTCGAGGATTTATTCTTATAATTAATATAAGAATGATTTTTGAACTAAGAAATATGCGTCTGGCAAGTTTGAAAATATGTGTTGTTATTCATAGTGAATTGTTTTTAATAAAGAAGAAGTATCAAGGCAGATTAACCAATAATGAACACTAGCAAAAGAAAAATACGTAACAAAATGTAAGTTGGAAGCACTTCTTAGAATAAACACACACTTTAAAAATAATTCAATTTGTAGTGACAAGTTTAATCCTTCTGCTGAAATAGTAAAAGAAAGCTTTTTAATACAAGTACTATGAATAACAAAGTTTGAGGCTGATGAATCAGAAGATTTCCAATCTAAAGCTTAAAGTTTTGGAAATAGTTAACTTTGCTTAAAAAAATTTTTATACTTGTGTATATTAAACTATGTGTAATTTTTTCTTAACAATTTTTATAAGTACAAATTAAATTAATATGACTGTAAATATAGCTATCCATATAAATGCATTTTATTGAATAAATCTGTTATTTTTGTCATTATTTTTTAAATAAAATTAAAAAAACTTAATTTTTTTTTCACAAAAGAACTCAATATGGGGATTTTTGGGGATGAAAAATCAAAAATTGGGTATAAGCTCTACAAAAAAACTGGCAACACTGGTGCTTAATTGAAATTCCTCATCGCAGAAAACCGAATGCATCATTCTGACACCTGGAATATTCGGTATATCATTAAATTTTTCTAGTAAATAAATGCATTGTTCATGAAAAAATTTACTTACGGTCGCGAACGTACGAAGTTTTGCAACTAAAAAAACGTTATTTAGTTGTAACACAGCTTTTTTTTTTTATTTGCTAATTAGTAACACCGAACTTATTTAAAATGTGATATGTCTGGCACCTGTTGACGTTTAATGCAAAGCAATTACAATAAAATGAGGGTTTTGGTCGCGAACGTACGATTAAAACATAGATAAGAAACAAAGTAAAAATTAATCGTTAATCGAACTTTTTTTGTTCACCTTACACTTTCCACTTCTTAATTGATTGTAATAAAGACGTTTTAAAGAAATAGTGCAACCATAACATATTTTTTTCATGTAAAACAATCTATATAATTAATAGGCGAGCACGTTTTTTGTAATCCCTTTTACGCCGGAACTACTGCACCGATTTTGGAGCGATTTATATAATTTTTAAGGAATTTCCGCACAGATGTGCAGAATCTATATTTTATTGAAATCGGTTTAGTATTTTGGGAGCTATAAGCGTTTAAAGTTGCTACTACTACATGGAAACATAGTACACACGCATTTGTAAGCTTACACTGTGTGTGTGTATAAATTTGTGTACTATTTTTCTTGCTATTCCAATTTTTTTTTCTTATTTGTTATTGTATGAGAGCCATAAAATCAGGGTGACCAATGACATTTTTCAAAAAGTTGCACCCATTAGGGGATTTATAAAAAAAAGGGGCAAAATTAAAAAAAGACGTGAAAACTACACTAAATTTTTTATTTTTAATGTATTATTATATAATTCACTCTAAAAAAGGGGAAAAAAGTGGCAAGGCAGTCGAAAAAGTGGCAATTTGCCACTTTAGTCGGTCAAACGGTCACGCTGCATAGAACTTATAGGACGAGAGTTCAATAAATTGAATTAGGTTTAATAGATTTTGTTTCTGTTTAGAATACGGACGATTGTGTCGTCCGTTTGGTATATCTAGTTATATATAAAAATGTCTTTAAAAGTAACTTAAAAAGAAAATATCAAATTTTCCGGTTTCCAGCCCAATTTCCTCAAGTAAAAGAGCTTATTTGAAATAAAATTTAGTTTCAGTAAATATTTTTTACTGTTGCAGTAAATTTTTTGTTCCAATTTTTTTTTATGCAAAGAAAAAAAATATATAGAGTGAAAAATTCTAATTCATACAATTAATATAGTGTAAAATTTGTAACAAGATTGTTTGTAGAAGATTTCTGTTCAAATATTTAAATGGCACACTGTACAAATGAGCATTCAATTTTTATTCTTGCTCTCTAACTCAATTGCCGAATTACACGTAAGTGTTGCCGAATTGCACGTAATTCTTGCATATGTCGTCAAGTGGATAACAATAATTATTATGGAACATTTTAGAAAAACATTGAGTTATTGATCGATAATATATTAGTGTGTCCTTTTCTCAAACTCGTTCGTGAAAAAAGAAATATATATGTACATATATGAGTTCTCGTTGTACCTTCATAGTGAACAGACGTAATAGCGGAATTTTTCTTATATACAAACTAAACAAAAAAAAAGCATACAAAAAATATTCGTAGTACATATTAACTTTGATAAATAAGCATTTTTTTGCTTTGATAATATTTTTACATATAGAAATAACAAAAACAAAAAAAAACCGTAAACAAAAAAACATACAAAATACCCTTGAGGAATACTCTTTATGAGTACCCCAGAGGAAAAAAATAGTGAAGTGAGTTCTAACGGCAGAAATGCCTATTTTACTGTGAGTTTTGATGCTCATAATGATAACAATAAAAATAAAAAATCTGATAATAATCTTGCTGTGAGTTCTGAAGCTCTTAATAAAAATCAAAAATCTGATAATAGACTTTTTCTAACGACAAAACCACAGTTTCGTCAGCGATCAACTTCGCTTTGTCCAATGCCAACTAGTGAATCGTTGACATTATTGCCTAGTACTTCTACATTTAACTCAGCGATATCATCCGCTTCCGACTCGTGGTCAACAATTAAACAAGTTGTTACTGAAGACAACAGTAGTACAAAACCAAATGTACAAGTAGGAATGGACAGATATATAACCATTTTAAAGCGCGGGCGAAGCCCAAATTCTACTAAAATTGGATCCGCCCCAAAGATGTCTAGGGATAACAGCACATCTTCTATCAATCGTCAAAATCGTTTTTCATTATTGCAAGACAAAAACGACAAGCCCGCCGCATCATCGCAAAAGTCTTTCAAGCCACCACCTATTTATCTGAGAGAAAAAAATTCAAACGCGCTTCTAAAAAATCTACTGTCGACCATTGGTGAAAATACTTTTCACATCATTCCAATTAAACGAGGTAATATTGATGAAACTAAAATCCAAATATATGATGAAAAAGATTTCCGAAAAATTGTTAGTGAGTTTGAAAAAAATAAAACAAATTTTTATACATATCAACTTAAGAGTGCTAAAGGCCTACAAATAGTATTAAAGGGCATAGATTCATATGTTGAGCCTGAAGAAGTAAAATGTGCACTTATCGAACAAGGATTTAAGGTAAAAAATGTTACCAATATAATCAATAGAGAGAAGATTCCCCAGCCTCTATTTCGTGTTGAACTGGAGCCGAATGATATACAGTTAAAAAAAAATGAGACGCACCCAATTTATAGTCTAAAATACCTTTTACACCGAAAAATCACAGTTGAAGAGCCACGTAAGCGTTCAGGTCCCGTACAGTGCCATAATTGCCAAGAATATGGCCACACAAAAACCTACTGCAAATTACCTACAGTTTGTGTTATCTGCGGTGAATTGCATGGTACTGCTAACTGTACCAAGCCAAAAGTACAAGCTGAAAAAAAATGCAGTAATTGTGGAGAAAATCACACCGCTAATTACAGAGGATGCCGTGTATATTCTTTCGTTAAACAGGCTATGGGTCAAAAATCTAAATTAGCTCCAGTTCAATCAGCAAATGCTTACTCCGCCACTCTTCCTCAAACTAGCCAACTAGTAACTTCACGTGTATCGTATGCCGATGCTGCTAAGACTAGTTCTATTCCCACACAAAATGTTCCACCGCCAAGTAATTCAACGAATGCAAACTCTAGCTTTAACTTTAGTCGTCTTGAAGCTACTATTGAGAATCTGGTGCTAACTATAAACAACTTTACAACAAATATGACTAGCATGATGCAAGAAATGCTGAGAATGCAGAATACTCTGCTTCAAGCATTAGTCAACAAACCATGAACACGTTAAAATTATGTTTCTGGAACGCAAACGGCATTCGCCAACATAAAAATGAACTTGAGCACTTCCTCACGGAAAAAAATATTGATATAATGATGGTCTCTGAGACTCACTTGACTTCGAGAAGCTGCTTTAAGATAAATGGTTACACTCTATATGATTCAAAGGACCCGAAAGGGAGAGCATGCGGTGGATCAGCAATTCTAATTAAGTCAAGACTCAAGCACTATATCCTTGAGAACGTTAGTGAAGAATATATGCAAGCTACGAATATTTTCGTAGAAAATTTTTGTTCGAATTTCGTGATATCATCAATTTACTCACCTCCCAGATTTTCAGTTACCGAAGATCAGTATGAGAAGTTCTACAAATCGCTTGGATCTTGTTTCGTGGCAGCTGGTGACTACAATGCAAAACATACGTACTGGGGCTCGCGTCTTGTTACACCTAGAGGTAGAGCGTTGTTTAATACAATTTCAAAAATGGGCTTAGATGTCATTTCGAGTGGGGAGCCTACTTACTGGCCTACTGACGTAAGAAAAATTCCAGATGTTATAGATTTTGGCGTCACGAAAAATATCCATAGGGACTTAATTCACGTAGAGGGCTCTGTAGATCTGTCCTCCGATCACTCTCCCACAATAGTTACAATTTTCAACCCACTAAGGAGTGATTTAACTAACTCATATGCGAAAACGATTAATAGGGTCAACTGGCTAGGATTCAAAAAATATATTAGTAGTCACTGCGTAGAAAACATTCAGCTAAGATCACCTGATGATATTGAATTTAATATTGCCAATCTTAACGAATATATTAAACAGGCTGCTGAACATGCCACTACTTCCTACCCGCAGACTGGCTTTAATAGAATTTATTCTACGGATATTGAACGTCTCGTATGTGAAAAAAGGAGAGCTAGAAGAAAATGGCAACAACACCGATCACCCCTAAATAAAATCAGACTTAAAGAATGTACTAAACGACTCAAAGAGCTGCTATCGTCGGAAAAGACTGCATTACTGGAAAAGTACTTAGAAGGTCTTGATGTAACGTCAACATCTAATTACTCTTTATGGCGCGCTACTAGAAATCTTAAAAGACCCGTTGATCTCAAATCACCATTGCGTACTTCGACTGGAGGCTGGGCAAGAAGCGATAGTGAGAAAGGTAACTTATTTTCTGAGCATTTAAAATCTGTATTCACTCCCAATTCATGTACGGGTGCTGCCGATTTACCGAGTGTAGTCTCTCTACCCCCTCGTCCCTTAAGGTTTAAGATGCATGAACTACAAAAAATAGTTGCTGAACTCGACCCTAAGAAAGCTCCAGGTATTCATGGCATTAGTAACAAGATGCTGATGAACTTGCCTCATATTGCAATAAGAATTTTGCTATTTATTTTTAATGCCATTTTACGAATGCAGTATTTTCCACATAACTGGAAACTTGCTAAGATTAAAATGATTCCAAAGCCAGGCAAAGATCTTACCAAGGCTGAGTCATATAGGCCTATAAGCTTACTTTCAACAATTTCAAAGCTTTTCGAAAAGCTGCTCATGACTAAATTGTCCACAATTTTAGCTGATAGTGGGTGCATCCCGGACCATCAATTTGGCTTTAGAAGTCAGCATAGCACTATTGAGCAAACGCATAGATTGGTTCAAGTTGTAAGGAGGACTTTTGAAGAAAAGAAGTATTGTTCTGCCCTTTTTATTGATGTTTCTCAGGCATTTGATAAAGTATGGCACGAAGGCCTAGTTTTAAAATTGAAGACATACCTACCAATAAACATACAAAAGCTTTTGGAAAGTTATATTGTTGATAGGAAGTTTACCGTTGTGGAAGGAGACTTCATGAGTGTACCCGAGTCTATATCTTCTGGTGTGCCACAGGGTAGTATTCTGGGGCCAGTCTTGTATCTAATATATACTTGTGATATGCCTGTGAGCAATAACATACACACTTCTACATTTGCCGATGATACAGCCTGTTTGAGTATTCACAAAAACCCTGATGAGGCATCCCGCAATCTCCAAGCACACATTACCAAGCTTGAAATATGGTTGAATTTATGGAGAATAAAAGTAAATGAACAAAAGTGTGTTCATATAACGTTTACCCTAAGAAAAGATACCTGTTCCCCCATTCGAATCAACAATCAAAATATTCCTCAACATTCTCAAGTCAAATACCTTGGCATACACCTTGATCGAAGGCTTACATGGAAATATCATATTGACTCTAAGTTAACCCAAATGAAACTTAAATTGACTCAAATATATTGGTTAATTGGCAGAAATTCAACACTCAGCCTAGACTGCAAACTCTTGATATACAAGTCGCTTTTGAAGCCAATATGGTGCTATGGAATTCAGCTGTGGGGCACTGCTTCAGCTTCAAATGTCGAGAGAATCCAACGAAGGCAAAACAAAATTTTACGTTTGATAACATCTGCTCCATGGTACGTTAAAAACTCAAATATTCATCGTGATTTAAATATGCCACTAGTGAGTGAAGAAATTGCAAAATACGCAGGCAAATATTTAACTAAACTCGAGTCACATCCTAATCCGCTTGCCCGTAATATTTTGAGCTTTACTGGACACATCCGCTTAAAAAAGAGGGACACAAGGGCTCTTATACCCAACACTCCAGATGGGACTGCTTAAAAATACTTCTTTTTGATTATCACTACTTATGTATTATTTATAACTATCACTAAGCTTATGTCCGATATTGGTCGGGCCTAATAATTATATTTAGATTTAAGATTTGATTACTTATTGTTAGTTCATTTTTGAAGATACAATAAATAAATATGTATATGAAAAAAAAAAAAAAAAAAAATATGTACATATGTATGTACCTAACTTATTTTGCCACATTTGTCACCTTTTGGGATATGAGATACATTTCTAACATAAAATTATTATTATCATAATTGAAGGCCTAATTGTAATAACATCATACGCCACAAAAAAAATTTCAGATAATCGACTGTAATGTTAAAAAAATATTGAAAATGCATGTCTTTCATGTAATTATACCGTACAACCTTTCAAGAACTCCTTTAAAACAACTTGGTGGAAATTTGCTAGTTTTGCATTTTTATGGTGTAATACAGATTGTTTGTTGTAGTCAACACTATAAAATAAACCAGGAGAGTATGGTGAGCAGCGTTGCCGTTGTCGCTATTTTTAACCAAAACTTTTTTCATATTGACTTTTTATATTGGTTACTATTTTCAATATTAACAAAATATGCCAAAAATTTGTTTTAAAAACTTTTGCATTGTCCAACATGTAGAAAGACTTACCGCCGTATTATTCATAAAAAATGTTTTAGGTTTATTTGACAAATTTCCCATAGAAATACGTAAAATAAGCGCTTAATAAACCTAAAATATTTTTTATGAATATGGCAGTTAAACTAAAAAATCGTTAAGAACAATAAAAAAAATTTTAAAATTATAATAAATCAAATTACAGTTTTATGTAGTTACAACTTTTTGTAGTGGCAACACTGATGTTAAGCAAAACCAACAATATGTTGAAATAAGGGTGTTTTTTGTTAACAACCCTGCAGTCAGACTGGGGCCAAATGTCTCTATGTCAACACTAAATTTCTAGTAGTAGGTACATTGTCTACAATTTCTTTTCTATTCGTCAGTATAAAAGAAAGAGTGACAACAAATGTGGTCTATTTCTGGTGGCTTTTGCAACAACTTGTCAATATTCATATAATTGTATGTACGTAAGGTATAGAAATGTACCACTAAATGTCTGGTTGGTATGTCTCCATGTTCCCATAAGAACTATGTATTCACTACCTAGTCAATTGTTTTAGTGTTACTAGTAGATTTTCAATGACAAGCACATGCTAAATGTCTATAGCACAAAGTATTGTATGGGGAATAATTAGAGAGTAGTACTGGTGACAAAGTCAAAAGCGACTCAGTACATTTTCACCATCGACATTTCCTTCAGGGAAGCGCATCTTACTAACATTGTTTCATTTCTTTTGTTAATGTGAGAAAAAGATCCATAGTGAGAATAATTCCTGTTTTCCTCTCTTGTCTATGTATGTTATAATTACAATTACTGCAGTGGACGTCAGAAAATTTAAAAAGTGTTATCGAAAATTATATTTTTACGTGTGCTTGCTGCCTGCATCGCTGATTGTGACTTGATAAATAGTTGGAAATTATCTAACTGCAAATATTTTTGCCTGCTCAACGCGGTGGTTAGGAAAGGAATTTTATACGTGACAATTTTATTTAAAGTCAAACAGTTGAAGAGTAAAATTGTTAAGTTAAAAGTAAAAAGTGAAAATATTAATTTTGGAAATAACAGAGACAATCTTTAAACAAGTAAGTATCTACCTACGCTTAGTTATTAATTAATAAAATACGTACATATGTATGTCTGTATGTATTTGACCTGATTGGAAATACATTTATGTAGGTATGTAAATATTTTTTAATAAAATACTTATGTACATACATATGTATTTGACTTATGTACATTTGTATGTATTAGTGATGCACGAATATTCGTATTAAATTTTTTGTCTTACCGAATCTAAATTTTCCGTATTTTTTGTGCTAGGCTTATTCCGCTTCACTTTAACTTTTTTCATAACTTAAAATTTGCATATATTTTAACTTATTATATTCCAATAATTAGGTTTTCAAATCGTACAAATTATTGCAATTTAATCTGTTACTCTATCAATCACTAGCTCATTATGGAAAAAATGGAGCTGAAATGTTTTTTATGCGAAAGCTTACATGATTCTCCACAGAAAATGTTCAAGCATCTTAATACATGTGGTCTACCTTCAAAAAAGCTATACGAATGTACATATAAAGATTGTTTTCAAAAATTTCATCTTAAACGTTCCTTTCGAAAACATATTGTAAAGCATTTTAATGATAACAGCAGTGATAACAATTTGACTAATACTGAAACTGCACAGCCTAACAACTTAACTCCTGACGTATTAGAGTACGATGTGCTAAATATGCATGATCAAGTAGAAAACCGGAACTTTTCTCACAATAATTCGAGAGTAATTGAAGCTACAGAAGCATTTTGTTTTGATAAAAAGGAAAAATTTAAAAAATTTGATTATTCAATACTTAAATTTGTTACCAAATTGCACTCATTCAGTAACCTAGTACCTCGTTCCGATATAAGCATAATTCCATCCTTAGTTGAAGATTTAATATTAAATCCCTCACTAGATTTAATAGACAAACAAATAAAAGTTTGTAATGATGTAGATTTACTTTCAAAAGTATTAAATGGGATAAGATCACAATATCAGCACTGTAAATCGGATTTCAAATTTGATAAAAGTCTTATGGAAAAGAATTTTACGGGGAACGTTGAGCTTTTCAAATTGCAAAATAGTCCAAGTTCCAATGCCATAATAATGCCTCTCGAGTTTCAAATAAAAAAAATATTTGAACGAAATGATTACCTGGAAGAAACTTTGAAACACATGCGTGACACGGAAAAAAGTCGCACTTGTAAAAATTTTATCCAAGTCCTTCTATGGAAACAAAAATGCAGCTTATATCCAAAAAAAATTTTGATTCCGTACTTTCTTTATGGTGATGATTTTGGTATTAATAATCCACTTGGATCTAAAGTAAATAGACACTCTATGTGCAATTTTTATTATAGTTTTCCTTGTGTGCCCAAAAAATCTTCCAAATTAGATCAAGTGTTTTTGGCTTCTTCTATTAAATCAGCTAATATCAAAATGTATGGAAATGACTGCTTTAAGCCATTAGTAGCAAAATTAAACAAATTGGAAATTGATGGTATTGTTATTAAAACACAAGAAGGCGAAAAAAGAGTTCATTTTATCATGGGTGTTCTACTGGGTGATAACCTTGGATTGAATATAAATCTTGGCTTTTCAAAGTCATTTTCATCGAACTATTTTTGCAGATTTTGTTTGATGAGAAAATCAGATAAACAACACCAAACCATAGAGAACGCTGATTTATTAAGAAATCGGATTAATTATCGATACGCCATTGAAAAAGGGTTATTGTTCGAATCCGGTATAAGCACCTCATGTATTTTCAATGAAATATCATCATTTCATTGTACGGAGAACTATGCTATTGATGTCATGCATGATCTTTTTGAAGGAATATGACACCAAATACTCTGTGTATCCCTTTTGTATTTCATAAAAAAGATGAAATACTTTACTCAATGAAATACCTACAATGAATAGTAGGCTACATGATTTTAAATATGATGGACATGACAAAGGGAATGAAAAACTAACAATTTCAATTATTGAGTTGGAAAATCGTAAAATGAGAATGTCTGCAAAGCAAATGTCATCACTTTGCCACTATTTCACTATACTTTTTGGAGATTTGATTCCTTACACAGACCAAGTCTGGACATTTGTAATTAATTTTTTCGAACTACTGGATGACATAATGTGTTATGAGGCTTCTATTTCTATAATAAGGCGAATTGAGATAAAAATTAAAAATTTGAACAGTAATTTTCAACTTTTATTTAAACGATCCCTAACACCGAAATTTCATATTCTTACACATTATCCAACCGTTTTGAAGCAAAGTGGACCACTACGACATTTGTGGAGTTTCAGATACGAAGCAAAACATAAGGAATTTAAAATCTATTCACATGTAATAACTTCAAGAAAGAATATCACAAAAAGTTTTTCTTATAAACAACAAATGTCTTTCGCGAATTTCCTACTTGAAGATTATTCACCTGAAGAGTTTGTACTTAAAAATCTAGTAAAAGATCAATGTATAATTGAAAAAGTTGGCGAAACTCTTAGAATTCCGTCAGAATGTTTTTTTCTGTACGCAGAATCTGAAATATGGGGCTATAAGTACAACTCCAGCAAGTTTATAGCAATATTTGCGGACGATTTTGAAATATACAAAATTTTTGCAATTATAAAAACGCCGAACGAAATATATTTTTATTGCAACAAAATCAGAACAAACTACAATATCCACTATATGGCATACGAAATCGAAAATATTTCAGATATATACACAATTGTTAATTTAACGGACATCATTGGACCACCAGTGGGAAAAATACAAAACACATTAGTCGCTCGTTTCTTAAGTTAAAGGAGTTTTATAAAAACATTTACATATAATTGAAATGGATAGCTTCACCGATATGGAACTAACTTGCCTTTTGAATAGATGGAATCTTAGTCATTTGTATGACAGGTTAAATGGTAGGTATTACTTTCTTAATACTTTTTTTATGGACTACAAACAACCACTTTATGGACTACAACCAACCACTTTATTTTCTTTTCCTGGTAGAACAAGGGATCACTGTAGAACATTTTAAAATGCTGAAGCCGAATCACATTGAGAAGCTTTTGATTAATTTTCCCATTGGGGACCAAGTGAAATTTGAATATTATTTGGATAAATGGAAAATGAATAATGAGCCAGTAGAAAAGGAATCGGATTTGCCACAAAACAACACTTGTTTTATCAAAAAGCATCAAATTTCTGTTTTGGAAATACTTAACAATACGCATAACGGTAGAGAAATTCTGGTTTTTTACAGGAAGAACGAGATCCTTTACGACGAGCAAAGAAATCTTTTAATAAATACAATAGCAAAATATGTAGAAGCTAATGGGTTCGAATGCAGCCTTTCGGATTGTTCGGCAATGGAAAAAGAAATATGTTACATATTTCCTTCAGAAGAGTTGGTAAATATTAAAAACCATTTTTATACACAAATAATTTTTTTAACGATTTTATTTCTTAGGAACTATACACAAACGGAAAAAGAGGAAACATTTATAACAAAATTACGCATTTGAAAAGGCTTTTTAAGGATATCTTAAAAAAAGAAAATATTTCATACTCGGAAACATTAGAAGGTTTGTTAAAAATTGCTAAAAAGTTTCATAAATTAATTTTGTTAACTTTAATTTTTTTTTTGCTAAGAATCGGAGGAAAATTACACCGTATACATCCAGCACCTCAAAAGTGAAAGCATTACGGCCGAAGAATTCGATCTCTATTGGCGAAAATGCGCTCCGATTCGCTTTAAGCAAATCGCCGAGTCTAAAAGTACCGCAGAAGTTTTCAAATTATGGCCTGATTATATAAAACCTTCTGGTCTTCACTGGGTAAGCATTTCGTATCACTTCTGCAATACATGCGTACTTACACACATATGTATATATGTACAAACATATACATATATTTCCTACAATTTCTTTATTTTCAGATCGACATTGATTTTATTTTGAAGTTTCCCATGGCGAAAAATTTAGACGAGAGATGGTCGCAATATCAACGCAACATACTCCATTTACTTAAAACTAAAATTTCAAATTCCATAGTATGCAAATACCTACACGATATTGACAACATAGACATAGGTATGTATGTATGTATTTATCTATAAAAATGTCAACAAAAATATACTTATGTACATACATATCACCCATTTACTTCAATAGTGTCATAACTCAAAAAATGCGTTCTTGTATTCGGTATTTCGTATTTTATCTTGTGTAAAAATTTCATATAAATAGCTTGTACTACCACTACGTGAGAGAAGAATATTTTTTCACGTCTTCATTGCAATGTATGTAAATTGAAAACTTTAAACGAGTGTTCTGCAAAACTAGTTTTTTGGAGTTGTAACACTATTGAAGTAAAAGAGCGATATATGTATACATTTATGCATACATATGTACGTATGCACGTTTCTACAAAAATTAACTCATTTATAACATTATTTATCTAGATTCTAAAAATTTGATGCAATTCTGGTTCTTACATCATCTTTTTCCACCACAACAAAAAACATCTAGGGAGCCTAGTGGATCAAAAATACGAAAAAAGTATTCAGTGAGTGATTCTCAGGAAAGTTTCATTATTTTTGCAGCTACAAGTGAGGAATTGGACACAAAACTGAAACTGCTAAAACTACAATGTCGGCATATTCAACCTAGGCTTTTGGTTATTGGTGATATAAATAAGATTAAATCAATTTTTGTCTACATGGATGAAATTAAATATCCATTTTTTAAATTTTTAAATGCTCTTGATATTTTATTTAAAATTTTTTTTTATTTAATCTTGAATACCCAGAAGAATCCGACGTATTTTATAGCTTCATACAATTATTTTTTTATGATTTACCTACTTCTAAAAAGTATGCTAGAGTCTCTACTATTAAACATGAAATAATGAAAGTTAGCATTATTAGCAAGTAAGAAATACATTATTTTTATATATGTATGTACATATGTATGAATGAATATTTGTTTTAATTCAATAAAAACATGTTTTGAAATTTTTTTTTGTGTTAAATATTTTCTTGTTTGATTGTTTTCTTGTTCAAATAAGTTTTTGCCTAGTTCAGCAATTTTTTTTTTAGACACGCAAAGATTTTCAGTCAAAAGTTTTGGTGCATTAATAAAACATTTGTTTAAGAAAAAGGAAATAAATCGATAAAAATTGTGTCTGCTTATGCTAAATTATTTGTTTGATTTATTTTTTAATTTCAGTAAAAAAAAATTTTGAATTAGACAATTTGTTGATTGAAAAAATCAGAGTTTTTTTTCAAACAAATTATTACAAACTTTTGTATTTGAATATATGTACAAATTTCTTTGTAGGACCGAAATTGAACAAATTTATATTTGGTTCAGCAAATTTTTTGTTTGAATTGGAAAATTAATTTTTTCTGTGTATGAAACTATCCTATTATAAAAATATAGGTTCTTTTTTATAATTATAAACAATAAAACACGATGATTATCAACATTTAATTTTTCCATCCTGGTTGACTCTGTCCATATACTGTGCCGGAAACCAATAACCAAACGACGATATGTGTACATATGTATGTAATATGTGCAGTTAGTGTCACTAATATTCGGTTTTCAGATTCAGAATCAATAAAAAGTCTACCAAACAATGGCAACTTTTTAAATTGAAAAATTTGCCATAGTTTGGTAGACTTTTTATTGATTGCGAATCTGAAAACCGAATATTGGTGACACTCCCTGTATGTACTTGCTTTCAAATACATATTTTTGTCGACAGGAGCAGTATAGTCGGTGTTTTGCCGCAATAACACACGCAGAGAAACAAGCCGATCGGCTCACAGCCGGCTCAAGAGCCGCCGCCGGCTTTAAACGTAACTTCAAGCCGCCGCACAGTGGCCAATTTGGCTTCGCTAGCGGCATTTAATTCAAATTTTCAAATTTGAAAAACCGTTAATTTTTTTTTAACAATCGATAACAAATACATTCACTAGATTTGTATCGATTTTTAAAAGCTCAGCTTACAGCTGATGAACAGCTGTGAGCTGTCAAAGTCAGCATATGTTTCTGCAAGTGTTGTGCAAAATATTTCCGCCTTTTTGATCATCGTTTTGCTATTCGTGTTAAACTTGCAAATTTTATTATTTTCATTAAAAGTTTTGTTATATACTAACGCCAAGGTATGTATTATATAAAAAAACTGTGGTTGTGATCTGTGTATACTTATGTTATTTATAAAACGTAATCGTGTTTAAGTGTATTAGCAACTCGCCCATTGTAACGTACACCTGTCTTTCGTGGAGTAGAACTTACAAAATTCACCTGCATTCAGTGTAATTGTAAATTTTCCTATATGTGTAAACCATTGTGTGTCCAAAATGTCCAAAATTTACTGCGAGTACCTGCGAGCCTTCAATTTATTGTACTTTTTAGGCAAAATGTCAGTGACAAAACGCACCCTTTTTTTAATATGGCATGAAGAAGCGATCCCCACCAAGAAGTTTCTCGCCGTGGAAAATTATGTTCTTGGTACCGTTTTGAGCAAAATTACCTATACTCAGAAGGAGCAGTGCGAAATTGGAAGGAAACTGCGAAATTTTGCTAGTAGGCTTATCCAAAAGTGGAAGGCCTGTGGCAGAAGTAAGGTGTTTTTCGAAAAAATTAACCAAGAATGGCTAGATACACCATTGGTGTTATTGGGGAAAAAAGCAAATGAAAATATTGGACGACCGGAAAAAGAGCTTTCCGAGTGCTGCAGAAAAACGCAAGTCAATAAGATGTCAGGGCTTACAGAGGAAGTGTCATGTGAAGGATTGTTGGTAGCTGCAAGCTGCAGTTTATATAAAGCTGGAAAGCGCAGTGCTTCCAAAGATGCAGAAATGATAAAAGGCGATGAGGATTTTAGCGGAAAGGTAATAAAAAATATAAACAAACCAAAGCCCCTTCCATCAAAATTTTCGGACGATAAAGCGCTTGCGCTATTTGTAGATCTTGGACATACCAGATACACTTGGAACTTGAACAAGAAATCAGCAAGAAACCAAAACGCCGATATATATCCATGCTACGAAAAATTACGCTTCGCCAAAAAAAAGTGCTATCCTAGTGACATTACAGTCACTGATTATTATGCTGAAGTGCCACTACAAAGTCTTGTGGACCATACAATAAATAGGATCATGGAAGCACACCCTGAAAGTTTTGAAATCCCATCTACAAGTAATAATAACACCCATTTAACTGCTGTCTACAAATGGGGTTGTGATGGCAGCAGCGGCCATTCCACATATAGGCAAAATTTTAACGACTGCGAAGGAAACATGAGAGACCAATATTTATTTTCAATTTGTATTGTACCACTGCAAGTGCAGAACGGACCGACAGTTTTATGGAAAAACAATCGACCTTCTTCTACACGATACTGTCGACCAATCAAAATACTTTGCGAGAAGGAAACGGCGGACTTGAGTCGCAGGGAAATTGAAAATATTAAGAGCCAAATATTAAATATTGTACCAACATATGTAAACTCATTGATTATTGATCACCAATTTCACATGACCATGCTTGATGGTAAAACTTTCAGCGTCATTTCAGAATCTTCTTCGCAAATATGCGGAATCTGCAACGCAACACCGAAAAATATGAATGACTTAAATTTGGTGAAGAGCTTTCCAATTAAAGTGAACATCTTTCAATATGGGCTCTCCAGTCTCCACGCCTGGATAAGGTTTTTTGAATGTATTTTGCACATATCCTATAGAATACCAATAAAAAAGTGGCAAGCTCGTGGTGCTGACAAGGATATTGTTGGACAAAATAAAACAAATATACAGCAGAAGCTACGAGAAGAAATGCATTTGTTGGTCGACATACCAATGGCTGTTACTGGAAATACCAACAACGGAAATACGGCAAGAAGGTTCTTTCAACAACCAGATTTAGCCGCTCGTATAACTGGAGTGAACGAAAATTTAATATATCGATTCAGCGTCGTCTTACGAGCACTTGCATGTGGATACGATATAAACACGGAGGCATTCAGACTTTACGCAATGGAAACTGCCGAAATTTTTGTTAGTTTATACCCTTGGTTTTACATGCCCTCGTCTGTTCACAGAATTTTAATTCATGGAGCAGACATAATCAATCATTTTTCGCTTCCAATTGGTATGATGTCCGAGGAAGCGCTTGAAGCCAGAAATAAAGATTATCGGAACATCCGTGAAAATAATACCAGAAAAAATTACAGGAAAAATACAATGGAAGATATAATTAACGCTCTTTTTGTTTCTTCTGATCCCTTAATATCTTCATTGTCCAACGGCTCATCAATTTCCTATTCCAGAAATATTAGTTTCGATAAGGAAGTTAAAAGCTTGCTTATAATGCATCATTTTGAAGATGATTTCTCTGAATCTGATACTGAAGAATCTGATTAATATTTCTTTTATAATATGGTTTCTCTTTGAGTTGACAATTTTTTATTTATTTTATATATGAATATATGGTGGAAAATGTTTATTGAATTAAAAACAAAATAAAAAATTAAAAATAAAAAATTTAAAATTAAAAAAAAATTAAAAATAAAAAATTTAAAATTAAAAAAAAATTAAAAATAAAAAAAAATTTAATTTTTTTTTCCAAAAATTGTTTCATTTTTTTCTGAATTGAGAAAAAAATTTTTTTTGAAGATATCTTCTTTACTTTGAATAAAATGCCGCTAGCGAAGCCAAATTGGCCACTGTGCGCCGCCGATGCATGCGGCTAGCCTCGGCTTAAAATTGCAGCCGAATAATTATTTTTGTAGTGGCAAATTTTTACCACATCTTACAAATTATGAAATTTTCTTTATAGAAATATGTTTATAAATTTTATCACAATCAAAACTAGCGGCTGTGAATGACAGCCGGCTTATGAGCCGACGCCGACTATTTGTTCCTAAGCCCCCGCCACCGACTTTTTAAGGCGGCTTGTTTCTCTGAACACACGCTTTTAAAGCAATTTTTTCAGTTCGCAATTTTATCGTCTTTTTTATAAAATATAACCACACACTAACTTGGGGTCCCATTTTCTTGAACTTTAATATAGTTATATTCTAAACATAAATTTAGATTTAATACGAACAAATAAAATTTTATTAAACTGATGAAATGTTCAACATTGTTGTGGCCAATAAGAAACGAGCATTTCTTACCGATGCGAGTACTTTTTACCGATACCTACTCTCTACTCGGTAGTAAAGTATCGATACCAAAAGTACTTGGTTTCTAAGAAAAAGTATCGAGTGCTTACTTGTATTTACTCGTATCGTTTCATTCCTAAGTATTACTTCGGGGGGTGGTGATTCAGCGAATGCTGCTTGCTAAGAGATTATATCCCTCTTTTCCTGATTTTGATTTAAAATATACTGATTCTTCTACGAATCTCTTCTCACCTTCGTAGTTCTAGTAGAACTAGCTTTACAAAATTATTCAGACTAGTCCAGTTATACAAGGATTCTAGCATAATCGAAACTATGTTCTTCGCTCTAATGTTACGCCCTACAATAGCTTCTAAATACGACCTGCAATTGTAAAATCGTGGATAGACAAAAAATACATGCTCGACATCCTCTACAATGTTTCCGCTACAATTCTGGCAAAACGGAACATTGTCGTGGCCGAAGCGGTATAAATTCGACCTATAACAGTCAAGAACTGTGTTAGGCAGTAATTTAAGTCCCCATGTTTTCTACTCAACCATGTGCTGATGCCGGGTATCAATGTGTAATTCCATCTGCCCTTTTCAGTTGTTGACCAACGTTCTTGCCATTTGCGTAAACATAAATGTTTATCACCTTCCCTATCTAAGACTTCTAAATCGATGGGCATTATACCTGCAATGATAATAGCGGCTTCGTCCGACACAGTTCGAAATGCGCTACATACTCTCAAGGAAGCTAGCCTACACATAAGTAGGGTATCTTAGTGATTGTGCGTATAAGATAATATTCCTTACAAAACCAGCGAGTAGTTTCCTCTGTAGATATTTGGGCCTCTTGTATTCGAGATAGCCCCAAGCAGGTTTTTGATGCTTGGACGCTATATATTGTAAGTGTTTATCAGTGTTGCCAATTTTTTTTTTCATTTCCCGCCATATAGACTCTGAAATCCCGCTAAAAACCGCTACCTGAGTAAAAATAAACGCTAATAAAACCGCTGAATTTTTATTAACAATTTATTTCTTTTTCATGGTTTATTGGTAAAAAATAGGATGAGATAAATTTTATCAAATATACATATGCACACATATGTATATGTACATATGTCGGAATCTCATAGTTCGCCAATATTTGTAAGCAAAACTCAGCCTACTATTTAAATATTTTATTTCTTGTAGAGTCCCTGTACTTCGAACCAGAAAAAAGTAGAATTCAAGGGACTATTCCATCGTATCATATGAAAATGTTTAAGATGATTCAGTATCTTTTCAATATTTTCCACCATAGACCATAATTATTCTAAATGTGTAGAATAATACGAGTATCTTGTCGTTTTGCTTGAAATATGAAGCTGTATATTTTTGTTAAAATTTCCTGATTTCCCTATGGCTCAATCAAAAACAAATTATTTAGAAAAAGTTACTGCCAGTTTACTGAAACCATGTAAATATTCTCGTCTGCCTATTTATATTGAAAGCCAAAACAAAGCACTCAAAATTTGTTTTTGTTTTTAATAAATATAAATAGATAACAGTCTTCTATAAACTGGTAGTTATTGTTTTGAGAGATTTTGTTTACAATTATATTTTCCTCACACTCACTGATCCACTCACCCAGTTTTTGGTTTATTTTCCACTTGTTTACTATTTTTTGGAATACGCAAAGAAAGATTGAATTGGTTTGTAATATAATTTTAATCTTGAATTAAATTTTATTATTTATTTATTACTTTTTTACGAGTATTAAATTTTATAAAAATGGAGATTTGTATATTTATTTATTTATTTATTTATTGAATCCCTTACATAACAAGACATAGTCTTATAATTATAATGCAGGGTTGTATTGTGTACAATAAATTCGCCAATAAAGATTGATATTTAATAAATTAAAAAACAAACTAAAATAAAAAATGAACAAAAACCGAATAAATAAAATAATTTATATAAATAATTTTTAAATTTACATATAAAATTTTCAAGAAATATAAAATTTTCAAACAAAAGACATTTGTATATACATATCTATTAAGCCTTTAGTGATCTACTCAAAGTAATTAAAAAGAAAGTTTTTAAAATTTGTTGCATTGCTGTTAATTTGTTGATGATGTGGAAGAGTATTCCAAACATCATGTAAAAAGAAATGCCATGTAGAGAGCTGACATTGAAATTTTGGGATTATTATATTTATTTGCCTCTTAAAGATCTCGCAAATCTAATCTTTTGAAATAAATATTCCGGCTTTTGGGTGTATATAATTTTGTGGAGGAAAATCAATGTTCTTATCTTTAAGAGATTTTAAAATAATACACCATATAAAGTCTTGACATACAGTGGCACATGATCTCGCCTCTTGAGATTATAAACATATCTTAATACATATATTATTATATAACACCTCAAGTTTCCTGTTACTGACACTATCACAGCTAGAAAATAATTCGCAACCATAAATAAGACTTGGAACCCAATATGTTTTAGCAAGTAACATTCTTACTCTCAGAGGTGTGAAACTTTCCATAGTGTTCTTACTTTGGCATATAATTTAGCTACCAATGCATTTATATGACTTGACCATGACAGATTGTTATTAAATACAACTCCCAGATTTTTAGCTGAATTTACTAATTCATATATTATATGTATATATATGTTTTTATTTTTAATTTTTAAAATTTCACTTTATACTATACCACCACTAAATTTAGATTTTTTATTAGTAAAAAACATGACGTTAGTTTCTTTGATTTACGGGTTTATATCGAAAAAAAACCCAACATAAATACCATGGTCCGTGTTGCATAGCTGAACTAAAAATAGCTTATTTTGATTCAATGTCGCTATAAATCTCAGAAAAACGGTGAAAAGCCGTCAACTAAGAAATTTTTCCGCTAAAACTCGCTGGTGGTTGTTTTGATAGACTTGCCACTAATGGCAACAAAATACAGCCACATATAACCGTTTTGACAAAACGGGTATTCGCGAAAGGATAGACGTGTATCAATCATCACACCTAAGTATTTCAGAAATGGCTGGATGCTATGAGCTAAGCCAGGACTTTACGATCTGTACACTGGCATTTGAATGGTTTCTGCCTCTAGTAATTATTTAGCTTCACATACTAACGCTATGTCCAGCGTTACCGTTGGTGCTACTAAAGTAGCAATTTGCTACTTTTTCGATTGCTTGGATACTATTGTGCTACCTTTACAAAATGCACCCAAATTTGATACTTTTTCTAATTTTTGCCACTTTTTGATATTTTTACTGAATGCAGATGTACTTTTGTGTACTTTCGGTTTTATTAATATACAAGTTATGCTGTTGGAAATGACCCTCTGAATTAAGGTCTGAAGACCGCGGTGGACCCACCATCATCATCTGGAGTCTTACGAGAGTAGTAGTGAACTACCGGTCCTGCCGGAATTAAAATTGTGAAATTTGGGTAATTAAAATTGTAAAATTTTAAAATTGTTGGAAATTTGTGAAATTTGATACCTTAAATTTTTGGCGGCACGCTTTGATGTTTTTAGGGTTTCGTACACCAAAGGTGACAAGAAACCCTATTGTTTACGCTACGCTGTCCGTCTGTCCGTCACAGGGTATTTTCTCGAGAACCGTAAGAGCTACGGACCTGCAATTTCGACAGAGTGTGTAGACCCTCGGCCGCTACAACAACAAATACATGAGAGTTGGAAATTAAAGGGTGTGCCAAAACGAGCAACGAAAAATTTTAAAATCCCATGTAATATACATACAATTGTATGTATATGCACTTGTATTTTTATACAGACTATAACAATTTTTTTTTTCTTTCGTATATTTATTTATTGTATCTTCAAAAATGAACTAACAATAAGTAATCAAATCTTAAATCTAAATATAATTATTAGGCCCGACCAGTATCGGACATAAACTTAGTGATAGTTATAAATAATACATAAGTAGTGATAATCAAAAAGGAAAAAAAAGAAGTATTAAGCAGTCCCATCTGGAGTGTTGAGTATTAGGGCCCTTGTGTCCCTCTTTTTTAAGCGGATGTGTCCAGTAAAGCTCAAAATATTACGGGCAAGCGGATTAGGATGTGACTCGAGTTTTGTTAAATATTTGCCTGCGTATTTTGCAATTTCTTCACTCACTAGTGGCATATTTAAATATGCAATTAACACTAAAATTTAAAACATTTTAATTAAAGGGTGTACCATCAGTTAATGTAATTTCGACTAGGGATGGGCAAAAAATATCGATATATCGAAATATCGATATTTGCGAAAATAAATATCGATATATATCGCCGATATTTCAAAAACCGATATATCGATACATCGATTCTTATTTATTAGTATCGGGTTTCGATATTTTTAAGGGATCTACAAATTTTAGCCGGTTTTTAACTGTACGATATTGGCATCACTGCTAGTGATGCGAAGAAAAAAAGAGAAATTTCATAATAACAAGACTCATCTAAAGGGTGTTTTTTTTAGAGGTATAGAACTTCGAATTGAAATAAAACACAAGAAAATCGTTTTAATGTCCATCAATTTGGCTTTATTGGAAGGATACTTTTATGCCATTAATGTTTAAATATGATTTCGGGCATGTGGCCGTCGCGGCTGGCTCGAATAAAGCCAATTCGGCTTTATTAAAGCCAATTCGGCTGGCTCGAATAAAGCAAATTTGCACGATTTTTTTAGAGGTATAGAACTAGGAATTGAAATAAAACACAAGAAAATCGTTTTAATGTCCATCAATTTGGCTTTATTGGAAGGATAATTTTATGCCATTAATGTTTAAATATGATTTCGGGCATGTGGCCGCCGCGGCTGGCTCGAATAAAGCCAATTCGGCTGGCTCGAATAAAGCAAATTTGCACGATTTGCAAGCGTTGTTCTTTTGTCAACCTGTTCATGATGAAATGGCAAACCAAACTAAATATTAATCACTTGACAGCTGACAAAATGGCCGCCAGTTAAAAAAGTGATGCCAACTTAAAGTTCTATACCTCAATAAAAAACAACCTATATAAGGTGACCCCACTAAGCCAGGTGGGTTTTATTTGTTAACTAAGCTAAATGCCAAATTTGGTTTGAGTGGGTATAAGCCTAAAGACAGAATTAGTTTTTACTTTCTGTTCTGTTACGAATCAGTTAACTCTTTTTGTTTATAGAAATCTTATACAAGCCGTTAGTTTTTCTCTTTCGTTAAGGGGCCCGTTTCTGAAATCTACAAGTTACAAATCTAATAATAAAATACACACAAAAAAACAATAAAATTTGTAAAAGTATTGTTGTTTTGTGTCTATTTTACTTATAAGTTAGTAACTTCTAGGTTTGAAAATAAATTTGAATATAAATTAAATAAAAACATTTCCAAATAAACTGTGATTGTGCTTTAAGAATTAAAAAATAATAATTTTTACCAGAAAAACATAAAATTATATTTAAATATAACAATGGACGAATCAAAACCCATCACTTTTGTGGAAAACTGTGACCATTCCGGGAAAAAATAAACACTATATTGAAGCATAACAATGGACGATGCAAAATTCATAAATTCAGCCGAAAACTGTGACCGTTCTGGTCAGAAACAACTAATTTATTACAGAAAAAGTACCTATTAAAATTTTGAAATAGAACGGTACAGCACAGAACAGCAACATAAAGTAAATACTAAAGAAGCGTTAAGAAGCTACAGTAGGTTACGTATAACTTAACATACGTAGTTCCTTTGTATTACATTTCTTAAAGTGACTAATTGTGCACTCGGAATGAATGCAGTTTTCCAGAAATTATCATATAATACAAATTAAACATACAATTGTATGGGTAAATTTGTTTCCTTTTTTCGGTACCAATATCAATTTGGGTTTTCTCGAGTCATGGAGTTCATTAAGTTTTAAGTTAGTTGTTCGCGATTTCTTTAAATATTATTGTTTGGATGCAAAGTAAATATTTCTCGCATTCCGCAATGATGAACTTTGAAATGTTAAACACGGGCATTCATTAATCAATGATTAACATCATTATTTATAAAAATTATTAAGGCTTTCTGAAGGCTTAATCAGAAAATATTTTTATGGAAATCTTTTTGAAAAACCCTTAAAACCCATAAGACAAAATATATCGAAATATCGATGTTTTAAAAAAATATATATCGATGCTGTTCAAAAATATCGATACGATATATATCGATACATTTCTTTCATTTGCCCATCCCTAATTTCGACTATGTAATTTTGATAACTTGCTGTATCTTGGAAACCGTAAGAGCAAACTTCTTGAAATTTTCAAAAACGGTAAAACAAAAAAATCTCAAAATTATAAAATCGCCAAACCAAAAAAAAATCGCCAAAATCAAAAAAAAAATCGCCAAAACAAAAAAAAAGCACCAAATTAAAAAAAATTTCTAAATCGAAAATAAATCGCCAAAATGAAAAAATCGCCAAAATGAAAAAAATCGCCAAAATGAAAAAAATCGCCAAAATGAAAAAAAATCGCCAAAATTTAAAAAATCGCCAAAACGAGAAAAAGCGAAAAATAATCAATAAAAAATTATTTCAGCTGAAAAAACGTAATAAACACTGTATTAAAAAAATGCTCAAAGCCCAACGTTCGGAACCCTTCGTGCGCGAGTCAAAGTCGCACTTTACTGAATTTATTTTGTTTACATTACGAATTTTTTGTTTACATTAACTATTATTTTGTTTTGCTTTCTACATACGAGGGTGGTTCAATAAGTCCGGTTTTTTATGACCGTGGGAATTTATATGTGTGTATGTTTTGTAACGTCGTTTTCTGCCGGGTATACTCAGCCTGAAAATGCCAATGGTCGTTACAAGAAATAACACGTTTTTTCCTTAATTTATTACTATTCTTTATTTAAAATTAATAAATTTTGTGTTTTCTGAAATATAATTCTCTTGACTTCAATTCCGTAGTATTATATCATTTGTTTTGTTTATAGCCTCTCAGCTCCCCGGATTTGTTATGGCTTTTCTTCCTGTGAGTTGTCTTCTATGCTTCCGTAGTCAACCTTTGTATTACTCCTGTGGTCCTATGTAGTCCCTTATTAGGAAATTTGGGGCCTTATGGATATTTTACTTATGTTTCCGCACAGTTGAACATATCGGCTACTGGCCTTCTATCGTTTCAGTGGTGGCGTTGTATTGTTTTCGTGGTTAGGTAATTGCTGACAGTGTTTATAATATCTAGTCATCGGTGTCTTACTGTATTGTTTAGCGACTAGAGAATCGCTAACAATATTTATTAAATTCTCCTTATAGATGTTGTTTCGCGACTTGGGAATCGCTAACACTATTTATTATTATCTATTTATCTAGGTACTACTGTAGTGTTTCGCGACTAGGTAATCGCTAACAATGTTTTATTAATATTTATTTATTCCAGGTTCTCCTGTATTGCTTCGCGACTAGGAAATCGCTAACAATGTTTATTAATATTTACTTATCCAGGTTTTTACTATATTCTTTCGTGACTAGGAAATCGCTGACAGTGTTTATATTAATATCTACTTATCTAGGTGCTACTGTATTGTTTCGCGACTAGGCAATCGCTAACAATGTTTATTAATATTTATTTATTCAGGTTCTACTGTATTGTTTCGCGACTAGGTAATCGCTAGCAATGTTTATTAATATCTAATTATCTAGGTGCTACTGTATTGTTTCGCGACTAGGGAATCGCTAGCAATGTTGATTAATATCTAATTATCGAGGTGCTACTGTATTGTTTCGCGACTAGGGAATCACTAGCAATGTTTATTAATATCTAATTATGTAGGTGCTACTGTATTGTTTCGCGACTAGGGAATCGCCAACAATGTTTGTTAATATCTAATTATCTAGGTGCTACTGTATTGTTTCGCGACTAGGGAATCGCTAACAATGTTTATTAATATCTAATTATCCAGGTGCTACTGTATTGTTTCGCGACTAGGGAATCGCTAGCAATATTTGTTAATATCTAATTATCTAGGTGCTACTGTATTGTTTCGCGACTAGGGAATCGCTAACAATGTTTATTAATATCTAATTATCTATGTGCTACTGTATTGTTTCGCGACTAGGGAATCGCTAGCAATGTTTATTAATATCTAATTATCCAGGTGCTACTGTATTGTTTCGCGACTAGGGAATCGCTAGCAATGTTTATTAATATTTAATTATCTAGGTGCTACTGTATTGGTTCGCGACTAGGGAATCGCTAGCAATGTTTGTCAATGTCTACTTATCCGTGTTCTACTGTATTGTTTCGCGACTAGGGGATCGCTAACAATGTTTAATAATATCTACTTGTTTACCGTGCTTAATCCTGATCCACTGATGTCTACCCAACGACTGAATAATCGTCTGCAAATTCTTCGGTCTTTTATACTATTTTTTCCTTTACATTATTGTTGTAATATTTACAGAGATTTCTGCATGCTTATGTTTTGTTATTGTCCCTAACTTATTTTAATGTACATGTTTGTACGTATTTTTCGTTAGTGACCGTTAATCCCTTTGCTTGTAAATTATTTTGTTGGCTGTGGTTGTTGTTGCATGTTTTGTTTCTTTTAGTTTATTCCTCTTAATATATTTTGTTAATGTATTTTGTTTTATAAATCAGTTCGTCGATCATATTTGTTATTTTATGTTTTACTACTACTGTCATACCCTGACATCAGTTTGTGTGCAAACTGTTCGTTCTTTGGAAAAAAAATTTAAAAAAAAATTTATTTTTTTCTTATATACATATGTATGTATGTATATGCGTTTTTTTTATTTATATATAAAAAAATATAGTTGCATGCTTTTTATAGTGGGCTTTAGCCCCCAGTTTTTTTTTCTTCACGTCTTACGGATGCCTGTCCAAATTTCGAGACTCTCATCCTGTATCGCTTGCCTCCTATTTCTTTCGCCAGGTTTACTCTTTTGCTTCTGTCCTGCAGCACTATATTTGTTGCCAAATCCCATATTTCAATTGGTAGTTCCTCATTCGTCAGGTTTTTAATGGTACCCATCTCTACTAGCCTAGTATCGTGGTTTTCGGGTGGTAGCTGTGGTTCCATCGTCTCCGGTGTTGGCTCTTTTTCCTGGTCCTTTGGTGAACCATCGCACCGTACTGTCGAATCTTCGTCGAATGACCATTCCGTGCATATTGATAATGCGTCATCACTAAACCATGCTGCCGTTGCTAGGTCTAACTCCTTCTGTAGCTCTTCCGTGCAGCTGGTTACGGGTTGTGAACATTGGAGCGGGAATAGGTCATCTTTACCAATCGGTGTGGTTTCCCCGTCTGAGTCAGATTCGGATATTTCCAGATCGTTCTTTAAGTCTGATAAGGTTGCGCACTTTGTTGTCCCTTGGTAACCGAGTTTTGCGAGCCTTTGTTCATCTGGGACCTTTGTACGTTCTGTACTTATAAACTTGGTTCTGTGTATCTCCTTGTCAAGTTCCTCGTAATTTCTTCGGAGGCGTTGGCATGATCTTAAAAATTTTTGCTGGTAATTCATCTAAAAATATTTATAACCCTTACTTAGTACCATAATTTTACATACATTTTCTCCATTTTATACATTTTAAGGACATCACAAGGTTAATAGACATATAATCAAAGATTACGTTCAACATTAAATGGTTTTAATTCCCCGATATGCGCGGTCCGTTCTTTTCTTCCTTCTGCTGCTATTTTTACTATTACGGGTGAAATAAAACCTTTTACTATGTACGGGCCATCGTATTTTGGAGCCAATTTTGCAGCAAACCCCTCGACAGCCTTTGATAAATGGTGTTGTTTTATTAGTACTTGATCTCCTTTTTTGGGTTTCCAGTTTCTTCTTCTTAGATTGTAATATGTCTGCTGTTTTTGTGATGTTAATTCCAAATTGCGTCTTATTAATTTAAAAACGTCTTGCAGCATTTTGGAGTGTGTTCCTATTTCCTGATTTTCTGTGCCTGTACCGCTAGTAATTTCTTGGGCAATCTGGGCTCTCTTCCTTGTGTTATGAAACTCGGGGTATAACCTGTTGATTCCGAGACACTTGAATTTATTGCAAGCATTATTTCTGGTAGTTTATCGTCCCAAGTGCGTTGATTTTCCCCTAATAGTTGTGAAATCATTGTCTTGATTGTTCGGTTGGCGCGTTCCGTAGGATTTTCCTGGGGAGTGTATGGAGCTGTTAGTTGTTGTTTTATTCCCAGTTCTCTTATGAAGTTCATGAATCCGCGGCTGGTGAACTGCGTCCCATTGTCGGTGATTAGGACCTTCGGTACTCCAAATCGACTCATTATACGATCTCGTAATGCTCTTTGTACCACCTCACTTGTTGCTTTTCGCGCTGGGACCAACTCAACCCATTTAGAAAATTTGTCGATAAATACCAATAGCATTGTGTTTCCGTGTTTTGATCGTGGTAGCGGTCCTACAAATTCTGAGCAAACTATTGCCCACGGCTCTTCTGCGATCTCCGATAGCATTTTACCTGCCGGTTTTTGTTGGCTTACTTTGTATTTTTGGCAGGACTCGCAACTTCTTACGTATTTGCCCACATCTTTAAACATTCCTGGCCAATAGTAGCGGTTCGCAATTTTCGCAATAGTTTTTCGTACACCCATGTGTCCTGCGATAGGGTTATCGTGGTTTTCCATCAATACCCTTTTTCTTAGAGACTTTGGTACACACAGCTTCCATGGTATGCAACCGTTAGTTTCGTCCTTGCTAGCAATGTGGCGATATAACTGGCCATTTTCGATTGTGAAGTCGGGGTATTGTTCAGGTTTGTTTCGTACTTGCCTGTACATTCGATCTAGCCATGCGCATTCTTGTTTCTCTACGTCTTTGTTTATGTTGCATAATTTTCCTATTGGGTCTCGTGACAAAGCGTCTGCTATTACATTACTTTTCCCTTTTCTATATTCTATTTCGAATGAATATTGTTGTAATTCCAACGCCCATCTTGCAATCCTACCCATTGGGCTATCAATACTATTCAACCATTTTAGTGACAGGTGATCGGTTATTATTTTAAAATGGTACCCCTCTATGTAGTGTCGCATTTTTCTTACTCCCCATACTATTGCCAAGCATTCCTTTTCTGTTGCTGAGTAGTTCTTTTTGGCTTTCTCCAACCGTCTGCGTAGGATATTACACGTTCTTCTCCTTCGATGTCTTGTGTTAACACTGCCCCTAGTCCAAAATCACTGGCGTCTGTTTGTAGCTTAAACTGTTTGCTGAAATCCGGGCATGCCAATACTGGTGCTTCCGTTAAATGTTTCTTTAATTCTTCGAATGCTCTTTGTTGCTCTGGATTCCATTTAAATTTTTTATTTTTCTTGAGTAAATTTGTTATTGGTGCCACTAGAGTCGAAAAATCTGGTACAAATCTACGATACCAAGATGCCATGCCGATTATTCTCCTTACGCCTCTTAGGTTGGTTGGTGGCTGCATTTCTCCTACTGCCGCTTCCTTTTCTGGATCGGTTTGAATTCCTTTTTCTCCGATTACATGGCCTAGATATTTTATTTCTGATTTAAAAAATTAAAATTTTTAAATTGGCTAATTTGAACTTATGTAGTGTTGTCCTTAAGTTCCTCATGTGTTCCTGTATTGTTCGACCGGTGACGATGATGTCGTCTAGGTAGGTAAATGCGTAGGGTTCCAGCTCTGGTCCTATAACTTTATCCAGGGCTCCTTGGAATGTGGCTGGTGCGGAATGTAATCCAAACGGCATAACTTTCCATTGATATAATCCTCTTCCAGGTACCGTAAATGCAGTGTAATGTCGGCTGTTTATATCCAATGGGATTTGCCAGTAGCCGTTTTTTAAATCTAAAGTGCTAAAATATTTTGCATTCCGTAATCTTTCCAGTATAGAATTGATCCTAGGCAGTGGATATGCGTCCGTGACAGATTTGTCGTTTAACTGTCGAAAATCACAACACAACCGCCATTTTCCATTTTTCTTCGGGGCTAAGACGATTGGTGAGCTATAAGTGCTATGTGATGGTTCTATACAATCGTTGGCTATTAATTCATCCAATAGTTCACTTATGATCTTCTGTTTTGCGGGGTTGTTTATTGTGCATCGAAGTTTAAATGGTGTTTCATCCTTCATAACTATTTTATGTTTTAATATGTTTGATGTCCCTGATAATTTTTCAAATTTGGCGAGTTCATTATAAAGAAACTTCTCAATCATATTTGCATCTTCTGTCTGTATATCCGTTTTTGGTACGCGTTGGTCTTCATTTATAGTATTGTTACTTTCGTCTTTGCTAAATTCAATGGTGGTTCCACCGATATTCAATGTGGCCGCTACTTTGATCAGGAAATCCGTACCAAGTATTACTCCGTCCGAGACATTGGGTAGTATGAATAACATTATATTCACTGTATTTCCACCGTATTCGACTATTGAATTTATTGCTTCCCTTATTCTTACTGTTGTATCATCTGCTAAAGCTATGTTCATGTGCATTTGCTTAAATTCGTGTTTGTTTGCTACTTCGTTTGCTTTCGTTAAGCTAATGAAACTATTGGTAGCCCCCGTATCAATTAATGCGTCCATCACCTTGCCTCCCACCTTAAGTCTGAGCCTTGCATGATTTTGTCGTAAGCTATTCTGAAGTAAAACTGATGCTGTTGCTAGCTGTGTAAAGGGTCTATTTTTTCGGACCCCGCCCTCCCTTATTGGTGGGGCCCTTGACCATTTCCCGTTTTTCTCCTGCAGCATTCAATGGTCCAAATCTCTCTTTGGCCACAGTACCAGCAAAAAATAATTGCGGGGTTTTTGCAGTACTTATAACTGTGTCCTTCCCTACCGCAGCGACGACATGCTTTCTGAGGGTTTATAGTTTGGTTTCCTGGAGTTTGTACTGCGCTTTGTTGTATAGCTAAGCTGTTGCCTTGTACCTGTGTTCTTGCTCGCGGTATTGGTGTTCGAGTGGTATGTGGAACTAATGTAATTTGGATACTTTCGAAATTCTCTGCCAATTCTGTTAGTTCATGTAGCGTATTGAAATCCCGTCTCTTTATGTATAGTTTGTAGCTTGGGTCGATATTCTGGTATATTCTGTCTAATTGCTTATGTTCTTCATACCCTGCTTGTTTCATGAGATCCTGTAATGTCACCATATATACTTTGAATTTTTCCTGCGGTTGTTGTTTTCTTTCCCGTATTATATCTTCCAGTTTGTCGAAATATCCTGTTGGTAAAAAGTATTTCAAGAAATCTTGTTTGAAATTTTCCCAAGTCTCCCATTTCTTGTTACTGTTACGAAACCATGTCAACGCTAGGTCTTTTAATAATTCTGGCATGGTACGTGGTACAAGGTCTAAATGGAGATCGTAAGCTTCAGCTAATTCTTCTACTCTTTCTATAAATGTCATTGGGTTTTTGCTGCCATCGTATTTGAGTGACCATCGCCGAATTTGGTCAATTATTTGTTGGCACGTTTTTTCGGTGTTCCTTGTGCCTTCCTCCGGGGTGTTTACCATGAGCTGACGTTCCTCCTGTTGTTGTTTCTGAATGATTCCTTTGCTTGTGCTTGCACCTTCCGGGTAAGGCGACGTAGCCCTGGTGTGTTTTTGCTCCAGTTCTTCTAGTCGTTGTACTATATCTTCTTGTAAATCCATTTTAATGAATTCAGCCATTCGTTTCCGAAGTTCCTCGACTGTTCCTGTCGTTTCTAGTTTAAATTCTTCTGCATATTGTATCAGCTCTTCCTTTCGAAGACTGTAGATCCAGTTTATTTTTACCATCCTGATTCGTGTTTTTTTTTTTTCAAAAAATATATATTAATTATTTTTTTTTATTTTTATTTTATATTTGTTACGTGTTTTTCTTGTTTTTTTTTATCCAGAATTTGCTCAGGTAGCACTTGTAACGTGGTTTCCTGCTTCGTGGTATTATTTTTTTTTTCAAAAAAATTATCCTCTTTTTTTTTATTTGTTCCGTGTTCTTCTTGTTTTTATCCAGAATTTGCTCGGGCGCCACTTGTAACGTCGTTTTCTGCCGGGTATACTCAGCCTGAAAATGCCAATGGTCGTTACAAGAAATAACACGTTTTTTTCCTTAATTTATTACTATTCTTTATTTAAAATTAATAAATTTTGTGTTTTCTGAAATATAATTCACTTGACTTCAATTCCGTAGTATTATATCATTTGTTTTGTTTATAGCCTCTCAGCTCCCCGGATTTGTTATGGCTTTTCTTCCTCTGAGTTGTCTTCTATGCTTCCGTAGTCAACCTTTGTATTACTCCTGTGGTCCTATGTAGTCCCTTATTAGGAAATTTGGGGCCTTATGGATATTTTACTTATGTTTCCGCACAGTTGAACATATAGGCTACTGGCCTTCTATCGTTTCAGTGGTGGCGTTGTACTGTTTTCGTGGTTAGGTAATTGCTGGCAGTGTTTATAATATCTAGTCATCGGTGTCTTACTGTATTGTTTAGCGACTAGAGAATCGCTAACAATATTTATTAAATTCTCCTTATCGATGTTGTTTCGCGACTTGGGAATCGCTAACACTATTTATTATTATCTATTTATCTAGGTACTACTGTAGTGTTTCGCGACTAGGTTATAGCTAACAATGTTTTATTAATATTTATTAATTCCAGGTTCTCCTGTATTGCTTCGCGACTAGGAAATCGCTAACAATGTTTATTAATATTTACTTATCCAGGTTTTTACTATATTGACTGTGTTTATATTAGTATCTACTTATCTAGGTTCTACTGTATTGTTTCGCGACTAGGGAATCGCTAGCAATGTTTATTAATATCTAATTAGCTAGGTGCTACTGTATTGTTTCGCGACTAGGGAATCGCTAGCAATATTTATTAATATCTAATTATCTAGGTGCTATTGTATTGTTTCGCGACTAGGGAATCGCTAGCAATGTTTATTAATATCTAATTATCCAGGTGCTACTGTATTGTTTCGCGACTAGGGAATCGCTAGCAATGTTTATTAATATCTAATTATCTAGGTGCTACTGTATTGTTGCGCGACTAGGGAATCGCTAGCAATGTTTATTAATATCTAAATATCTAGGTGCTACTGTATTGTTTCGCGACTAGGGAATCGCTAACAATGTTTATTTATATCTAGGTGCTACTGTATTGTTTCGCGACTAGGGAATCGCTAGCAATGTTTATTAATATCTAATTATCCAGGTGCTACTGTATTGTTTCGCGACTAGGGAATCGCTAGCAATGTTTATTAATATCTAATTATCTAGGTGCTACTGTATTGTTGCGCGACTAGGGAATCGCTAGCAATGTTTATTAATATCTAAATATCTTGGTGCTACTGTATTGTTTCGCGACTAGGGAATCGCTAACAATGTTTATTAATATCTAATTATCTATGTGCTACTGTATTGGGGACTAGGGGATCGCTAACAATGTTTAATAATATCTACTTGCTTACCGTGCTTAATCCTGATCCACTGATGTCTACCCAACGACTGAATAATCGTTTGCAAATTCTTCGGTCTTTTATACTATTTTTCCCTTTACATTATTGTTGTAATATTTACAGAGATTTCTGCATGCTTAAGTTTTGTTATTGTCCCTAACTTATTTTAATGTACATGTTTGTATGTATATTTTGTTAGTGACCGTTAATCCCTTTGCTTGTAAATTATTTTGTTGCCTGTGTTTGTTGTTGCATGTTTTGTTTCTTTTAGTTTATTCCTCTTAATATATTTTGTTAATGTATTTTGTTTTATAAATCAGTTTGTCGATCATATTTGTTATTTTATGTTTTACTACTTTACAGGGTGTGACATCAGTTTGTGTGCAAACTGTTCGTTACAATTTGTATGAATACGTTAAGTTGATTCATAGGTTGGAGGTTTTTTTTTGTAATGTATGTATATGCCGACGGGAAAATCATGAATATGATTTTTCCTAATGCCGACGGGAAATGTTTTGTTGTCTGTCTGTCTGTGAGAATTTAAGGCTGGTCGTGATTTGTGGTAGGTGAGGCTGTTATTGACAGGGGGCGGGGTGTAGTAGAGGTATATCGATTACGTGTATGCAGGTGTTGCTAGTCTGTAAGAGTTTAAGGCTTATAGTGATTTGGGGTAGGTGAGGGTGTTGTTGTACGAGTAATATGTATGTATCCATGGTAATTTATGGATGTGTCTATATGTGAGAATTTAAGGCTGGTCGTGATTTGTGGTAGGTGAGGGTGTTATTGGGAGGGGGCGTTGTGTAGTAGAGGTAGATCGACTGCGTGTATGTATGTCTACATGTTTATAGGAGCTTAAGGCTGATCGTGATTTGGGAGAGGTGAGTGTATTGTTGTAATATGTATACGTAGGAATCTGTATGCATGTATGTATGTCTGTGAAAATTTAAGGCTGATCATGATTTAGTGTAGGTGAGGTTGGTGTAGTAATATGTAACAGTGGGAATCTGTGTGTATGTACGTTTGTAGGAGTTTGAGGCTATCAGTGATTTGAGGGTAGGTGAGGGTGTTGTCGTAGGAGTAATATGTATCCGTGGGAATCTGTATGTATGTCTGTAGCAGTTTAAGGCTGATCGTGATTTGTGTTGTTGATCATGTTGTTTGTAGGAATGACCGTGAGAATTTTTGTATGTATATCTGTAGGAATTTAAGGTTGGCCGTGATTTGTGAGGATGCGTGGTGTTGTTGAAATAATTTAAATTTTTCTGAGATTAAATCTGGTGTATGTGTGTGTGTGTGCGTATGATTTTCTCACGCTAGTAGTTTTATGTACGTAGAAACAAATTGTTTTCAATATCGAGATTTGGTGCTATAATATATCATCATATATCTGAACTCCCTAATCCTATATGCATATAAGTGTATTTTCATACCCAAGATTGCTGGTTATTTTGTCATGCTTAAAATTGTCCAGCGTTAAAGTCTGGCTGCGAGAAATTTGTTTATATTACAGATTTTGTTTATTTAACATTTCCGCCTTCTTTGACTAAACTTCTTTTCATACAATCATGGAAATTTATAGTTTCTCTGTCCATAATAAGTTTGTTTAGCTTTGGCATGTGCTTTGAATGTAAGTGTGAATGTTAAGATCTGGAGTATTGATAAGAAATTTGATAATATGTGTACATAGATATCTACAAATTGATTCTATGTATGTATGTACATATGTACATACAAATAAGTGTTTGGCTCCGTGCTTGAATACATTTTATGTCATGTGCGGTCTTTTGTTGTTGTTGTAAATATTCGCCTGGTCTTTTAATTATAGATGTGAAATATCTTCATAGTTTTTTTTATTTGAAATTAAAAAACGTTGATTTAATTTTTATCTGTATTTACTTAAAAGTTTGTGAGGATGTTCTGTTTTAAGTAAAACTGAATTCCTTAAGATACATACTTCAGAGTAATAGTAACTATAACACTGGTTTACAAATTTTTAATTTGGAAAAATACCAAGAACACCATATGCCTAGATGAGTTAATTGGGACCTCCTGAACAGAAAAAACGCTGTAATTTTTTTTCTAAGTACCGTTTTTTAGATAACGGTACTTTTGTGTTTTTCGGTGTATGGTCCCACTCAAACCCTTGTGGAGCCCAACCCAAAAGTCCGATCGAGATAAATGGCATATCGTTGAAAAGGTAATTGAATGCCTTTTCCGTCAATATGCTGCAAATTTCTATCTGACAAGAAATGGTTGAGTTATGGCACCTCAAAGTTCAAAATTTGCCTATGTTTTACGTTTCTTTCAAAATTTTTAATTTTTGTTTCGTTTTTTTTCTTCGTTATAGTAAAGATCTGGAATGTTTTATTTTTTTACCAAATAGTTTATTTAGTTACAAGCATTTTAAGTGTAATTTGAAAAAAATGGATGAAAAATAAAGTTTTTATTAAGGATTTTGTGGAACGACAATATTTTCATTTTCATTACTCACACACTATATTCGGCATGAATTCAGAAAATTTAAATTAAAATGACGAGCGACTTGAACTTTTGCGTTTTTTTTCGGATGGATCTTCGCGAATGAATGCCATCCCTTGTTCATCCCACCAGCCTTTATAACGTCTCTCGATTTCTTCCATTTCTTGGTGAAATCTTTCACCTTGTTCATCACTTTCGGAGCCTAAGTTCGTGGGGAAAATATCCAAATGACTGAATAAGAAGTGTAATTTAGGTGTCATATTTGAACCTAAGAGTTAAAAAGAATAAATTTTTAAATGATAACGGCCTTTTTGATATACATGCTTTCACTCAACGCTTACCAATAGCATTGAATTTTTGCAGTAATATATCGATCTTCTCAGCGTAATCAGGACTTCTGTAGTTTTCCAAAAAGTTGTGAACGATGTCCTGGAATGCTTCCCATGCCTCCAAATAAGCTGGACCTAAACACTCAATAAATGCTTGGTCACCCTACAGAGCCCGAATTTGAGGTCCATCCAATATACCAGCTTCAATTTTTCTCGCTGTGGCTCTAGGAAATTTTTGTTTAAGGTAATTCATGGCAAGACTGTCTTTTAGCAACTTTTTCACAATATTTGTAAATACGTTAAAACTGATGGACGCCGAATATAGTGTGTGAGTAATGAAAATGAAAATATTGTCGTTGGTAAAAAAATAAAACATTCCAGATCTTTACTATAACGGAGAAAAAAAAAACGAAACAAAATTTAAAAATTTTGAAAAAAAACATAAAAAATAGGCAAATTTTGAACTTTGAGGTGCCATAACTCAACCATTTCTTGTCAGATAGAAATTTGCAGCATATTGACGGAAAAGGCATTTAATTACCTTTTCAACGATATGCCATTTATCTCGATCGGACTTTTGGGTTGGGCTCCACAAGGGTTTGAGTGGGACCATATACCGAAAAACACAAAAGTACCGTTATCTAAAAAACGGTACTTAGAAAAAAAAATTACAGCGTTTTTTCTGTTCAGGAGGTCCCAATTAACTCATCTAGGCATATAGCGTTCTTGGTATTTTTTGGCTGTAAACCAGTGTAATAGAAATATTTCCTATATCTAATTTACATTTGTTTACAGTTGATGCAGCCTAATAGTCATTCGTAGAAATATTTTGATATTAAATTTTTTCCAACCGTAGGCTTTTTCATCACCTTTTACATATATTTTAAAACATCTTGCATTGCCTTTTATACATTTACTAGCGGCCCGCTCCGGCTTCGCACGGGTATAAAATATATAGCCTATGTCATTCATTGAAAAAATGATTAAAATCGATTCAGTATATTTTGATTTATTCATTACTGCCCATGGCCCACACGCGTTAAATTTAGGGTAAAATAATACTTCTTTCCCTAAACCATGAAGATTTCCTGCTATCTTTGGAATATCTAAATTCATACACTACATTTTTACTTATTTACTTTTTACATTTTTACCTATTTATTTTATTTTTACAACAATTAACATATTACAGAATATCTTTATACACAACGTTAACAGCTTTATTGTCATTAGACAATACAAACATGTTTTCTTTAGAGGTTACTCTTGAAAGAGCGACATACAGTTGGCTATGTGAAAAGCAGTCAACGCTTAAATCTAAGCCTGCAACGTTGAAGGTTTGACCCTACCATTTATTAATGATCATTGCAAAAGATGTATTCACCTGAAAGTGTAAACGTTTAAATTGGAGGGGTATATCCGATGGTATCAGAGGGATTCGGGGAATCAATACATCTTCTCCGGTACCACATTCTGTGAGTATTCTGCACTCTATTATGAAAGTTTTGAGTGATTTTACCAAAAAACGCGTGCCATTGCAAAGTTTAGCTGGATTCAGCTTCTTCCAAATCGAGTATAGAGCGAGTAGTATATTTTCGCCGGTGCATCAATCTTTGAAAGAATCAAGTTATTTACCTTATCTACTTGTTCGGTAGTTGGTGACAGAATCGCTCATTCTTTAAACCAAGATATTGTCTTATAACTTATGTTATCAATGTCAAGATAGACATTGTTGACTAACTCTTGGACGTTGTCTATCAAAACACAAAGGTTTTCTAGGTTAATCCTTCCCTCACTTTGTGCTAACTCTCCATTGCCAACTTTTAGCAGCATGTCTGGAAAAAGCCTGTTCTTACGCGAAGATGACGAAACCCTCATATTATTCCTCGAGTCACAACTGGTAGAATTTGACGGAAATCTCCTGAGAACAGAATTGTACATCCACCCAGAGGTGAATTTTTGTTGCGCAAATCACGCATTGTCCTATTCAGTGCTTCCACAGACGTCTTGTTTGACATGGTAGCTTCGTCCCAGACTATTAATCAGCAGTCACGTATCAATTTTCCTGTATTATTCTGCTTAGAAATACTACAGACGCTGTTATTGTCATCGGTGGCGATTTTCAGCAGGAGTTGAATGTAGAGTGGGCGGTTCGGCCTTCTTCTAAAAGCGTAGCGGCAATGCCGGATAACGCAACAGATAACGCAATTTTTCCGATAGATCTCACCTTTTTTAAAGCTTAGCTGTGCAAAGGGTGTAGGTCCTTTTACAATATGCAGTAACATTCTATAAATCAACAATGTATTTAAAGTATTTAACTAGATAAGGCTTAATTCTGTACTGGTTAAAATCGCTTCGAAAATTAGCCATTATTTGTCGTAAAAAGTAAATGACAAAATAATTCTGGCAAAAAAACTGACTCCAATACTAAGAATCAATCCAAAAGATTACAAAACGGACGCAGGTATGAAAATAATATTGAAACAAAAAGAAAAGAATTTTAGAAATCAGTCTATAAATAGAGAAGTTATGTAATCATCAATAAATTTTTTTTTTGGTGGTGGGAGGGGATGCTCAAAATATCCCAACGAAATTTATTCTAACTTTAAGCAAAATTCTTTCAAACCAAAAAAGAGTTTTGAGAATCGTTTCACAAATAGCAGAGTTATGGAATAGGAAAGGAAATTTTCCCTGCGATTTTCAAAAAAAAAAATTATAGGACCTAATTGCAGGCAAACCCTTTCAAACAAAAAAGAATTTCGAAAATCTGTTTAAAAATGACCGAGTCAGGCGTGTACGAACATTAAAAAAAAGTAAAAAAATACACACGAATTGATAACCTTCTTCTTTTTTGAAGTCGGTTAAAAATGTTATTGTGCGATATCCATAAGAGATAGACATATACCATAGCGGAGTTTTCTGTAGACCTTTTCAATGTGTACAATACTTAGCACATTATTTGGATAAATCCCGTAGGTTGCAGCCTGTGTTTGCAATGTAAGCGGAAAAAATTTAATTATTTACGACATCACATTAGAAACCTTAAAAATAACAGTATTTCTCCACTATTTAATGGATGTTATTATACATATAAATCTTCCTCTTCAATCACTGTATCTATTTAAAAAAAACCGCATCAACATCCGTTGCTTAGTTTTAAAGATTTAAGCATACATGGGGATATAGGGACAGAGAAAACGACTTTGTTTTATACTATGTATTGATTGATAAACATTTTTAAATGAAACTGATCCAGCAGTCCAGCTTATGTAATGATAGTTTTTAGATAGTTTTGTTAGACAGCGTCCTTCTTTCTTATTTTTTTATTGATAATCATTTAAAATCAAAAGGGAGTTTCATAATGAAATTATTATATTCATTATTGTTGAAAGCAATCGCTACTCAGCACAAAATTACACATTACCATCAGAACTACTTGCCATATAATGACTTACTTTTCTGATTACCAACTTTCATTACTCGCTTGCAAATCACATTACCTAAAATTTAAAAAAAATTATGTACAAGTTACTAAATGAGGAGAATAATTTTTTTAGATTAAATAGATTACGTGATCAAGTAGCCAAATAAAAAAGGAAGTACTTCTCAAGAATCGATTATTTTAGTCTCACGCCTTGTTATAATCATTAAGTTGGTAATCCAGTAAGGAACAGCTTCCACCAAAAATGCTTAATTCCAAACCCGATTACCTTTTTTGAAATTTTTTGCTGGGTACTTCTTTTCCAATGAATTCATTTTACCTTTGAAACCTTACGCGTATATACAAATTATTTTATTTTCCATATTGCTTAATTTATAAGACTTTTAGAATTTGACCTTTTATGGGTATATATTATAGTATTTGATCATGAATAGGAACGCAGTAAGCTGATGTCTTTGCTTACTATTTCAAATTAAAATTTTATTCAATTGGTCCGCTTTTGAATAAAAGGAGCTTTTATTTTAAACTCTGGGACAGGTAGAAGCGCTAGAGATTCTTTCATATACTACCTTTGCTGGAATCCTAGATACATATAATAACTATACAACATTGCATAAAGTTTATTTTTAAATTTTATGTTAGATGATCCTATGGATATGAGACTGAACTTTAATGTACTTTTAAATTAGTTAATTCATAATGAACAATCTTATTTTCTTCTTGAATAGCGATCAACAGAAAACAAAGTCGTTTTCTTACAATTTAGGTCTGACCTCTCAACTGCTCCTCTAGTACACAAAATGTCTTTGTATGTCAGCATTGCTGTCTACCCTTTGTGAGTGTTATGGATAATTAAATTTTAAACTTTTTATTTTTCAAATTGTGTTACTTCATACTGATAATATGTTTAAGTACATTAATAAGGTACGAGTATACATATGTTTATTTTATGAAGGGTGAGCGTATAAGTCTTTTATTTGATATTCTGGATGAAGTGTTTTTTTTTTCTCATTTTATTAAAGTTCAGCGTATTGCGTATACATTTGTAATATATTTAAGTGATCTTTTTGTACCTGTCCGACAGAGTGTACGTATCAGTTGGTCAGTCAGTCTCTCTTTTTATTAATCTTTTAGTCTAATGTGTCACTACTATTTTTTCAGATTTTACTACTTGAAATAGAGAATATTTGTATAATTTTTAAAAGTATTAATATATGTATATACATATACATATAGGTAAATATATGTATGTATGTAGAAATCAGTTCATATACAAAGAAATACATGTTTAATAATTAACTATTCTAGAAAATCGATCCAAAATAACACAGTTACCTCCATCATCAATTCACCGTCAGTGTTTTCATAAAGTGTTAGAACATTGGAATATCTATGTTTGGGAGAATTTTTACTTCAAGTGTTTCTATATAAGGGGGTCAACCCCCTCGACGTTATTTTTGTTAGCGTAGGCTGCGTTGTATCGCATTCAGATCTAAGGATTTCTCACTTACAAAAAGTCCTCATTACCATCAATTATACCTGTATACAATACATTCAAGAGTTGAGTTGATCCAGATATAATTGCTGTCTACAAATTAATTATTAGAAAAAAGCTTTCTCATCACATTCCAACAGGTTTAATATTTTGCTAACATGCATGCTTTAGCATGCTTCTATCGATAGTGACGCGAGAGTCCGACATTTAGTGGTGTTTCAATTAAAAATCTATACTATTCGAATTACGAATTCACGCTTTTGAATTTGTAACAAAGTAGATACATACATATGTATGTATGTATGTATTTCATTTGCCACAAAGTCTTAAAATGTCTTTGCTTATAAAAGTATGACGTGAGTACTTTTTTTAAATTATACATGCTTCGGCATGCTTCCAATATTTTTTTCAGTAAATTTATTTGATACTCATACAGATATAAAGTAAGATCTGTTTACATTACATTTTACAATTTATGCATGCTTCAGCATGATTCTAGTTGAAGTCTGTATTTATTTAGTAAGTTTGTTTGATACCCATTCATACACATGTACATTGTTAAAGATTTGATATCAAAGTCCAATTTCCTTAGTTTATCTAGAAATGAACAGAGTGAATATCTATTATAATAACCCCATATTCACAATTTAAAATTTTGTGTGCTAGATCTTTCGAAATGGAAAATGTACACCTTTTACTATAAAAAGTGATAATATGATGTGTTGCTGAATATTGCACTGTACTATAGTTCATTTTGAACTCTTAAGTTTTCACAATATTTCATACAGAACATCTAGTTAAGAGAATTCCAGTACATTAGGTTAAATATCTTCCCTGAAACCTAACATTCCTAATCAATCCTTCAAACACCAATACAAACTAGATTTTTCCTTTTTCATTTTATTTATATTTTCATTAAATTTCAACATTTTGTACATCTTCAAATTACTGTATACTGTATTTTGCACCTTTTTCTCATTCGTTGAGTTAACTTTAATCACAAATATTTTAATGATGAGATGAACTTTTCTATTTCATGTACTGAGTAAATCTTTATACATATGTATATGTATATCAATCCACTTACATATATGAACCATTAGTGCTAATTTCTTAACACATATTCCCTTTAATGATCTATTAATTCATTCTAATACTGATGCTTTCATATTAAGTAATTTTTAATACTCTACTTATGCATGAATTTTGCAGTGTTTATTAAAAAATTCTTTACCATAATCTATTTGTAAGTTTTTTGATACTCATACCATTTCAAAAATATTTTCCATTGCCTTGGTTTTTTCGAGTGCAGCTCTTATTTTCAACGATACTCACCATATAAACTTTAAGAATGTGTCAGTTACAGTCTACAAAAATTAATAATTTCTATTTTCTCTAGAATAGCTACCCACTTCACCTAGATCAGCTCCATAAAAGATCATCTATTCCATTCATTACATCACTACAATGCACAATTTTAGAAATTTATTCTGGAGTTCGTTTACTAAATTTATTTTTAAAAACATTGAGCTGTTTTACAGTTTTTTGGAGAGTGTTGCAATCTACTTGATGTATTTTCAGCTATTTATACTAAAATGTAGTTAATTTTCCAGTCTATAAATTTTTTCGCTCAGCTCTTCAATTTGTTTGTCAAAAGATGATTTAATTCTTAGAATGTCTTTTTCAATTTTATACCTATCTTCTATCGTTAATTTTATTTCACACTCCACTCCATCAATTTGCATTTGAATATATGCTTGAATTATATTAATGCCTTAAGCTTTATTATTAATTCATCCTTTAGTTTCTCGATTTGAGTTTCCAGAAACAATTTACTGATACCATTATTCTCCGTCAGTGAATGATGATGATTCTCTATGTATGCATTAGTAGAAATTATATATTTTATTTAGCTTTCAAAATCAAATTTGTCATAGTCAGCCCAATCATGAATATTCCCTCGGAATTTATTTCTCACGGAAAATAATTTTCTCGAGAAAACATTCCTCCAATCATAAATTCCTTGGGAGCAAAAAAGAGTAATACGTGGCATCACTGCATTACGAAGCTCGTTGTTTTGCTTGTTTGTTGACATTTTGTTTCTCCCTTTTTTTTGAGTGAGAGAGTAAACAAAATAAAATTCACCAACTCGAAAAAATACGTAGAAAAAAGTTTATAATTGATTTATTTGAGCATTATTTGTGTTATTTTATATACAAGAACTATAAAATACAAGTTTATGTATATAAATTGTGTTTTAATTGTGTATTAACTATGTTTTTATGTAAACTCCCTTCTGTTTTGAAAGGGAAATATTTTTAGTGAAAAAAGCAAGTTCAACGGCATTCATAATACCTACTTTTTTCTCGGGGAGTTTTTTTATTCCCGCATTTGGTAAAAAAAGGGGAAAAAACATATTCATAATAGGAGAAAAGGGAAAAGTGAAAAAACTCGCACGGAATTGTTGTTCATGATTGGGCTGAGTATTTACACGTTTTATTAATCATTAAAGAAAATAAACCCACTTTTAAACCCCATATTTGACCTTCAACTTGTATTTTATCTTCATACAGTTTTAGATTTCTATCACCAAATTTCCAGTCATTATTGAAATCTTTAGGTGAGCCATAGTTTGTATCTAATTCATTACTTCCTTCCAAGACTAATAAGTCAATATAAGTGTCTTCGGAATTGGAAGTCTGTGAGTAAAAATCACCTTCATAATCGTCGCTACCATTTTCAGTATTAACATCATTAAATAAGATGGTATTATCAAATATTGTTCCTTTTGAAAGTTTCTTTAACTTGTCTCTATCTTGAGTGATGGTTTTTCAGACTTTAAACTTGTATTATTTTCAATTTCTGTCTTCATTTTATTCTCTTCTTTAATGGGAATTCTTTAAATTTTTTTAGAACTATTTATGAATTCTTTGAGTGGTTTAAATGTATTTCTTAGTTGTTCACGTGTATCTATTTCACCAGTTTTTATACTACTCACTTTTAATTCAAGACATTCCTTTTCAACACAAACTGTTTTAAAATTTTCTCATCCATGTTTGATAATAGCAAATAAGAGGTATCAGCTATTATATCAGGTATCACCTATGAAATCAGCTTATCAGGAGCTGGTCTGATTTTCAGATCAGATTATCAGGAGCTGGTCTGGTTTTGAGATCAGCTTATCAGGAGCTGGTCTGGTTTTCAGATCAGCTTATCAGGAGCTGGTCTGGTTTTTAGATCAGCTTATCAAGAGCTGGTCTGGTTTTCAGATCAGCTTATCAGGACCTGATCTGGTTTTCAGATCAGCTTATCAGGACCTGGTCTGGTTTTGAGATCAGCTTATCAGGAGCTGGTCTGGTTTTCAGATCAGGTTATCTGATTCAGATTGAGTTATCAGTTTACAAGTAGCTAGGCATTTATAACATTTATATGAAAGAAGTTTCAGGTCAGATGAAATAACTAAAGTCAATCCTTTATGAGCAGTAATTTATATAGTTATGAAATAGTCAAATTGTTTTCTAAAACGAACATCAGTTAATTTATCATCAAAAATCCATATTTATCCTTCCAACACTATACAAATTTCTTGAAACTTTTCAAAATTCATATTACTGACAACATGATCCCTATAGACGAGCTTAATATTTGTCTCATCTTACTTATACATTATAATAACATTGAGATTATCTCTTATTAAGTGCTTACAAGCGTATTCATAAAAATTTTATACATCATTTCAAATGTTGTTTAATCAAAATTCACTAAAATTGTATTCATAATAGAATTTTAGATTAAAAAACGCGTTTTTATTTAAACCTTGTGTAAATCACCAAATCTTAAAAATTAACTGCACCCATAATTAAAATAATTTTGAGTTGACGTCGTTGTAATTTTGCTTCATGTTTATTTGCATTTTTATGCGCTTTACGAACAAAAATGGTAAAAGGGTATATATAGGTTTGTCATTCCGTTTGTACTTTCTATAATATCAATAAGCGACCTATAAAATATATATATTCTGGATCCTTATGAATAGGGAAGACGAATAAGCGATGTCCGTCTGTCCGTCTGTCTGTACGTTAAATCGGTTTTCCGAAGCTCCCAGAAAACTTAAACTTTATATTGCCATATAAAAGTAACTACCGAAAACAAATTTTTATTTTTTTTTAATATATAAACTTATTTTACACTTCAGTACGACTAAAATTGGTATTTTAAATTAAAAAAATATTAAAAAAATTAAAAAGACGTTTCCAGGGTTGGAAAACTTTAACTTTTTGTGTTATGTAAAATTAACTATGTCTAAAACTATATTAGTATTTTCTCGAGAACCGTAAGAGCTACAGACCTGAAATTTGGACACAGTGTGTAGAACTTTGGCCGCTACAACAACAAATACATGAGAATTGGAAATTAAAGGGTGTTCCAAAACGAGCAACGAAAAATGTTAAAATCCCATGTAATATACATACAATTGTATGTATGTATGTATATACACTTCAAAATTTTTAAGGTTAGTGTATTTTTATACAGACTACAAAAATTAACACTAAAATTTCCAAAAATTTAAATTAAAGGGTGATTTAAATATGCCACTAGTGAGTGAAGAAATTGCAAAATACGCAGGCAAATATTTAACTAAACTCGAGTCACATCCTAATCCGCTTGCCCGTAATATTTTGAGCTTTACTGGACACATCCGCTTAAAAAAAAGCGACACAAGGGCTCTTATACCTAACACTCCAGATGGGACTGCTTAAAAATACTTCTTTTTGATTATCACTACTTATGTATTATTTATAACTATCACTAAGCTTATGTCCGATATTGGTCGGGCCTAATAATTATATTTAGATTTAAGATTTGATTACTTATTGTTAGTTCATTTTTGAAGATACAATAAATAAATATACTATTAAAAAAAAAAAAAAATTAAAGGGTGTTCCATCAGTTAATGCAATTTTGACTATGCAATTTTGACAACTTGCTGTATCTTGGAAACCGTAAGAGCAAAACTCTTGAAATTTTCAAAAACGGTAAAACTAAAAAAACAAAAAACTATAAAATCGCCAAACCGAAAAAAAACGCCAAAAACAAAAAAAATCGTCAAAACGAAAAAAAGCACCAAATTAAAAAAAAAATTCTTAAGCTAAAATAAATCGCATAAAACGGAAGAATTGCTAAAATAAAAAAAATCGCCAAAATGAAAGAAAATCGCTAAAATGAAAAAAATCGCGAAAACGAAAAAAAACCTAAAAACAGACAAAAATCGCCAAAATGAAAAAAAAATCTCCAAAATGAAAAAAATCGCCAAATCGAAAAAAAAACCCAAAAAAATCGCCAAAATAAAAAAAAACATAAAAAATCGCCTAAGCAAAAATAAACCCAAAAACAAAAAAAAAATCGTCTAAATAAAAATAAACCCAAAAAAAAAATCGCCAAAATTAAAAAAAATCGTCAAAATGGGAAAAATCTCCAAAATGAAGAAAAGCCCTAAAACAGAAAAATATCGCCAAAATGAAAAAAACCTCCAAAAACAGCAAAAAATCGCCAAAACGAGAAAAAAGCGACAAAGCTGAAAAAATCGTTTCAGTTGAAAAAAACTTCAAAAAAGCAAAAAAGCCTACCTTTCGTGCGCGATTCAAAGTCGCACTTTACTGAATTTTTTAATATTAAAAGAATTAAATGAAACTAGGTTCTTTCTTATTTCGTTTTTGCTTCGTTCACTTGAGGGTGGCGTTCGCTGAAGTAGTTAGCACGTTGACTACAAAACCGAAGGTCCTGAGTTCAATCCCTGTATCCGACAGTCATTAAATAACAACACCACGCATTTTTCTGATGTGCATTTGTGTCAGTTGTTGTAGGAAAGTTCAAGTGATGCAGGCATAGTCACTGGTCACTGAACTATACCGACTTCAGCAGATACTAATACTAATGTAACATCAGAGCGCCCTCCTTCGTTGTGTAGCAAAATCATTGGCGAAGTAAAATAATCAATAAAATGGCTGCAAGACACAGCTTCAAAAAATTAATACGCCTCATTTAACATCAGAGAGGCGCTGCAATACTGCATTATTAAAAACGTGCAAAAAAAGCAGAGTTGTAAAAGAATGAAGCGTTCCTCTATCTCTTCCTTCACCACCTGTCTTCTCTCTAACTATCCCTTTCCTAAAGAAGGTAACACCTAGTAATAGTAGTAGGCATTAATTGCCTGAGTGTTACTTCTCTTTAAAAAAAAAAAAAAAAACATATTTTATGTATTTTTTAAAGAACTAGATTGGTATCAATAATCAGACAAATCCAAAATTATGACTCCAGGGTTGGAAAACTCACACTTTTTGTGTTATGTAAAATTAAATAGGTCTAAAATTTTTTTTCTTTTTCTTTATAAATTGAATATATTTTATGCTTCTGAAAGAAAAGTTTTGCGTATGAAATCTCAAAAATGAAAATTAAAGCTCCAAAGATGGAAACTTTAAAAAAATGATAAATTTTTTTACAAAACAAATATGTATGTATGTGTCTGTATACTATATATATGTACGTACGTTGGTAAAGGGTATATAAGATTAGGCACAGCCGAATATAGCACTCTTACTTGTTAACTTTCCGTATATGTATGTATGTATGTATGCATGTATGTATGTATTAGGAATTAAGTTATAAGTTGGGCACAAGTAGAATGAGTCATCATTCTTCTGTCGCCCCATACAAAAATATACGTACATATGTATGTATATTATTCTGCTTTTCACATGCAGCATCAGCAAATATCATACTTGAAATTCTTTAAGCTTCATTACGAGAAAAAAATAAATGAATAATATACTATTCTTTTAATTATGAAGTTAACTTCTTCAGATATTCATATTTGACTTGATATAGATAATTTTAGTATAAATATATGTTTTTAAACTTGAGATAGTAGTAGTGAACTGCGGGTCCTGCGTCAATTAAAATTGTGAAATTTGAGTAATTAAAATTTTAAAATTCTTGGAAATTTGTGAAATTTGATACCTACGAGGGTGGTTCAAGAAGTCCGTCCAATTTTTTTTTGTTTTTTTTTTGTTTTACATTAACTTCTTTTTTTGTGTTTTTTTTTGTTTACTACATACGAGGATGGATCAATAAGTCCGTTTTATGTGAAAATGATTTTTCGTAAGGTGGACGGTGAAAACGTGAAAATAAATATTTTTGTGATGTCGACGGGCAAAACGTGGAAATAAATATTTTTGTAATGCCTACGGGAAAAGCGTGAAAATAAATATTTTTTTAATGCCGACGGGAAAATCATGAAAATGATTTTTCCTAATGCCAACGGAAAATCATGAAATTGATTTTTCGTAATGTGGACGGGATGTCTGTCTGTCTATGGGAATTCGAATCTGTCAGGGAATTGGGGATTTGTAATAATTTGTGGGGGTCTTTAGTCGAAGTTATGGGTAATTAAACTTTAAAACTTTAATCTACGCCGGACTGACAGTCCAGTACTACTATCTCAAGTTTAAAAACATATATTTATACTAAAATTATCTATATCAAGTCAAATATGAATATCTGAAGAAGTTAACTTCATAATTAAAAGAATAGTATATTATTAATTTATTTTTTTCTCGTAATGAAACTTAAAGAATTTCAAGTATGATATTTGCTGATGCTGCATGTGAAAAGCAGAATAATATACATACATATGTACGTGTATATTTTTGTATGGGGCGACAGAAGAATGATGACTCATTCTACTTGTGCCCAACTTATAACATAATTCCTAAAGTAAGCTACAGACCTTGCGACTGTTGGTACAACATGAGCAAGTTGTGTATAAGATTGTAAAGTGTGTGGGGTCGTCGTATGAAGTTGTGTATCGGTTGTACGAAAGGTTGAAAAGATTTGATTTTTTGGCAAGTTGTATAGACAGGTTGTAAAATTTAGGAGTTTGTTGTACAACTTCATTTAATTTTGTTCTTATTTTCGTTGTGGTCATATGAAAAACATCGCGCTTGAATTCAAATTTGCGTATAAAATGGAGAATTCAACAGAAATAAGTGAATTTATATAATTGTATAAGAGTTTACGCGAAAGAATTACTTTTGTATATGCATCGGAACTTTTGACAATAGGTAAAGGTAAGAGCAAATATGTGTGTGTAAAATAAAAGAAAGGGGTCATAAAAAAAAGCAAAAATAAAGGGAACGGAAATGACCATGGGAGGGAAAGGGCCGCTGGAAGCGTCATCTAACTTCCCTAACAGAAAGATGCCACGAGATAGATAGAATAAAATTTAAAGTAAGTAAAATAAATTGCGACGTGTCCTCGGGCTCAGGTGAGGGTCAAAAACACACCCGTAATTGCTTCCGCGTATGAGCTGGCTGGTGGAAGTCCCCTGAGTGCCTATTGGGCTCGTAACAATAATATTTCCAAAAGTTTGTTATTAGAATACGTTTTTTTATATAAATCACTCCTTTAACCAAATTCTTGTTTTCTGTCCTTTTTTACGTTCTTCTTCTTATTTTGTCACCAAAAAAACCATCCATTACAATACGCGACATAACACCCGGTTTCATGTTTACTCCAAAAAAAAAATTAAGAAATGAAGTTGTGCTCTAATGTTGTACAAGTTGTTGTAAAGTTTGTGGGCAAAACACACAACTTGTTAATCCAACGTGTTGTACCAACGGTCGCAAGGTGTATGGCTTGCATAATAAATACATACATACATACATACATACATACATGCATACATACATACATATAGGCAAAGTTAAAAATGCAAATAAACCAGGGACCGTAACGGTTATAATTTTTATTTTAAAAATCACTTTTTAATCATTATTTCTTGATTTTTATTTATCTCTCACAAAATAACTCTTATTTTGTGACTTTTATTTATTCCTCAGAAAATAACAGTTATTTCTTGATTTTTATTTATCCCTCACAAAATAAGAGTTATTTTGTGACTTTTATTTATTCCTCACAAAATAACAGTTACTGTTTGATTTTTATTTTTTTGCTTAACTTTTAAAATGTAGAAAGCGTAATTTTTGCGTTAAAATGAATATTAACCGATTTAAAATTGAATTTATCGCCAGAGTCTTAAAAAAAAACTCTTATATGTTAAATTAAATTTACTTTTTTATTATTTATTAATTTTAAAAGTTAAAATTTTTTTGAGCAAAAAAATAAAAATCAAAAATTAACTGTTATTTTGTGAGGAATAAATAAAAGTCACAAAATAACTCTTATTTTGTGAGGGATTAATAAAAATCAATAACTGTTATTTTCTGAGGAATAAATAAAAGTCACAAAATAAGAGTTATTTTGTGAGGAATAAATAAAAATAAAAAAAATAAAAATCATTGCATCTATCGGTAGTCCATGTAACATGGAGTATCTTGGTATATTCCTTGTGCACGTAGCACTTCTCTACTTTTGTGATTTTTTTACTTTAAATTTGGAAAATAATCGTTATTTGCGATCCCTGAAATAAACATGAAGCAAAATTACAACGACGTGAACTCAAAATTATTTTAAGTATGGGTGCAGTTAATTTTTAAGATTTGGTGATTTACACAAGGTTTAAATTAAAAAACGTTTTTTAATCTAAAATTCTATTATGAATACAATTTTAGTGAATTTTGGTTAAACAACATTCAAAATGCTGTTTAAAATGTTTATGAGTACGGCTGTAAGCATTTAACAAGAGACCATGCAAATGTTATTATAATGTTTAAGCAAGATGAGAAAAATATTAAGCTCGTCTATAGGGATCATGTTGTTAGTAATATGAATTTTGAAAAGTTTCAAGAAATTTTATAGTGTTGGAAGGATAAATATGGATTTTTGATGATAAATTAAATGATGTTCAGTATAGAAAACAATTTGACTATTTCATAACTATATAAATTACTGCTCATAAAGGACTGACTTTAGTTATTTCATCTGACCTGAAACTTCATTCAAATAAATGTTATAAATGACTAGCTACTTGTAAACTGATAACTCAATCTGAATCAGATAACCTGATCTGAAAACCAGACCAGCTACCTGATAGGCTGATCTGAAAACCAGACCAAGTCCTGATAAGCTGATTTGAAAACCAGTCCAGCTCCTGATAAGCTGATCTGAAAACCAGACCAGCTGCTGATAAGGTGATCTGAAAACTAGACCAGCTCCTGATAAGCTGATCTGAAAACCAGACCAGCTCCTGATAGGCTGTTCTGAAAACCAGACCAGCTCCTGATAAGCTGATCTGAAAACCAGACCAGCTCCTGATAAGCTGATCTGAAAACCAGACCAGCTCCTGATAAGCTGATTTCATAGCTGATATCTGATGTAATAGGTGATACCTGATATAATAGCTGATACCTCTCATTTGCTATTATTAAACATGGATGAGAAAATTTTAAAACAGTTTGTGTTGAAAAGGAATGTCTTGAATAAAAAGCTTCGTAGTATAAAAACTGGTGAAATAGATACACGTGAACAACTAAGAAATACATTTAAACTACTCAAAGAATTCATAAATAGTTCTAAAAAAATTTAAAGGATTCCCATTAAAGAAGAAAATAAAATGAAGACAGAAGATGAAAAGAATACAAGTTTAAGGCCTGAAAAACCATTAGTCAAGATAGAGACAAGTATACCAAAGAACCTAGCATAAGGAACAATATTTGATAATACCATCTTATTTAATGATGTTAATACTTAAAATGGTGGTGGTGACGATTGTGAAGGTGATTTTTACTCACAGACGTCCAATTCCGAAGACACTTATATTGACTTATTAGTCTTGGAAAGAAGAAATGAATTAGATACAAACTATGGCTCACCTAAAGATTTCAATAATGACTGGAAATTTGGTGATAGAAATCTAAAACTGTATGAAGATAAAATACAAGTTGATGGTCAAATATGAGGGTTTAAAAGTGGATTTATTTTCTTTAATGATTAATAAAACGTGTAAATACTATGACAAATTTGATTTTGAAAGCTAAATAAAATATATAATTTCTATCAATGCATACATAGAGAATCATCATCATTCACTGACGGAGAATAATGGTATCAGTAAACTGTTTCTGGAAACTCAAATCGAGAAACTAAAGGATGAATTAATAATAAAGCCTAAGGCATTAATATAATTCAAGGATATATTCAAATGCAAATTGATGGAGTGGAGTGTGAAATAAAATTAACGATAGAAGATAGGTATAAAATTGAAAAAGACATTCTAAAAATTAAATCATCTTTTGACAAACAAATTGAACAGCTTAGCGATAAAATTTATAGACTGGAAAATTAACTACATTTTAGTATAAATAGCTGAAAATACATCAAGTAGATTACAACACTCTCCAAAAAACTGTAAAACAACTCAATGTCTTTAAAAAGAAATTATGTAAACGAACTCCAGAATAAATTTCGAAAATTGTTTGTGCCTTGTAGTGATGTACTGAAAGGAATAGATGATATTCTATGGAGCTGATTTAGGTGAAGTGGGTAACTATTCTACAGAAAATAGAAATTATTGAATTTTGTAGACTGTAATATACACATTCCCAAAATTTATATGGCCAGAGCCCCTGAAAATGTTTTATCTGGTAAAACCTAGCCATTGGAAAATATTTTTGAAATGGTACGAGTACCAAAAAACATACAAACAGATGATGGTAAAGAGTTTTTCAACAAACACTTTGGAAAATTAATGCATAAATACACCATTATTCACTACTCAACATATAGCATTATGAAAGCATCAATAGTAGAACGATTTAATAGAACACTGAAAGGAATAATGTAGAAAGAATTTACCTATAATGGTTCATATAAGTGGATTGATATATACAAAGACTTACTTAATACCTACAATAGAAAAGTTCATCTCACCATTAAAATGTTTGCGATTAAAGTTAACTCAACAAATGAGAAAAATTCAGTAAAGTGCGACTTTGACTCGCGCACGAAGGGTTCCGTACGTTGGGCTTTGAGCATTTTTTTAATAGTGTTTTTTCCGTTTTTTTCAACTGAAATAATTTTTTTTAATTATTTTTCGCTTTTTTCTCGTTTTGCGATTTTTTTAATTTTGGCGATTTTTTTATTTTGGCGATTTTTTTTATTTTGGCGATTTTTTTCATATTGGCGATTTTTTCATTTTGGCGATTTTTTTTCATTTTGGCGATTTTTTAATTTTAGCGATTTTTTTTCATTTTGGCGATTTTTCCGGTTTTTCGCGATTTATTTTCGATTTAGATTTTTTTTTAATTTGGTGCTTTTTTTTATTTTGGGGATTTTTTTTGATTTTGGCGATTTTTTTTTTCGGTTTGGCGATTTTATAATTTTGAGTTTTTTTGTTTTACCGTTTTTGAAAATTTCAAGAAGTTTGCTCTTACGGTTTCCAAGATACAGCATGTTATCAAAATTACATAGTCGAAATTACATTAACTGATGGTACACCCTTTAATTAAAATTTTTTAAAATTTTAGTGCTATTTGTTGTAGTCTGTATAAAAATACACTAACTTTACAAATTTCAAGTGTATATACATACAATTGTATGTATATTACATTGGATTTTAACATTTTTCGTTGCTCGTTTTAGCACACCCTTTAATTTCCAACTCTCATGTATTTGTTGTTATAGCGGCCAAGGGTCTACACACTGTGTCCAAATTTCAGGTCCGTAGCTCTTACGGTTCCCGAGAAAATACCCTGTGACGGACAGACGGCCAGACGGACAGTGTAGCGAAAGCAATAGGGTTCCTTTTTCACCTTTGGTGTACGGAACCCTAAAAAGTAATTTGAAGATGTTCAAAATGTTGAAATTTAATGAAAATATAAATAACATTAGAAAGGAAAAATCTAGTTTGTATTGGTTTTTTTAAGGATTGACTAGGAACGTTAAGTCTCCGGGAAGATAATTGGCTTAATATACTGGAATTCTCTAAACTTTATAGTCTGTATGAAATATTGTGAAAACTTAAGCTTTCAAAATATTCAGCAACACATCACATTATAACTTTTTATAGTAAAAGTTGTACATTTTCCATTTCGAAAGCTGTAGCACACAAAATTTTAAATTGTGAATATGGGGTTATTATAATAGATATTCACTCTGTTCGTTTCTAGATAAACTAAGGAAATTGGACTTTGATATCCAATCTTTATGAATGTACATGTGTATGAATGGGTATCAATCAAACTTACTAAATAAATACAGACTTCAACTAGAATCATGCTGAAGCATGCATAAATTGTAAAATGGAATGTAAACAGATCTTACTTTATATCTGTATATGTATGAATATGAAATAAATTTACCAAAAAAATATTGGAAGCATGCCGAAGGATGTATAATTTAAAAAAATTCCTCACGTCATACTTTTATAAGCAAAGAAATTTTAAGACTTTGTGGGAAATCAAATACATATGTATCTACTTTGTTAAAAATTCAAAAGCGTGAATTCGTAATTCCAATAGTATAGATTTTTAATTGAAACACCACTAAATGTTGGACTCTCGCGTCACTATCGATAGAAGCATGCTAAAGCATGCATGCTAGCAAAATATTAAACCTGTTATAAGGTGATAAGAAAGCTTTTTTCTAATCATTAATTTGTAGACAGCAATTATATATGGATCAACTCAACTCTTGAATGTATTGTATACAGGTATGATTGATGGTAATGAGGACCTTTTCTAAGTGAGAAATGATTACATCTGAATTCGATAAAACGCAGCCTACGTTAACCACAATAACGTCAAGGGGTCAACCACCAAACCTTATATAGAAACACTTGAAGTAAAAATTCTCCCAAACATAGATATTCCAATGTTTCTAACACAATATGAAAACACTGACGGTGAATTGATGATGGAGGTAACTGTGTTATTTTGGATCGATTTTCTAGAATAGTTGATTATTAAACATGTATTTCCTTGTATATGAACTAATTTCTACATACATGGGTATATTTACCCATATGTATGGGTGGCGTTGGCTGAAGTAGTTAGCACGTTGACTACAAAACCGAAGGTCCTGGGTTCAATCCCTGTATCCGACAGTCATTAAATAACAACACCACGCATTTTTCTGTTGTGCATTAGTGTCCCTTTGTGTCAGTTGTTGTAGGAAAGTTCAAGTGATGAATGCATAGTCACTGGTCACTGATCTATACCGACTTCAGCAGATACTAACCTAATGTAACATCAGAGCGCCCTCCTTCGTTGTGTAGCAAAATCATTGGCGAAGTAAAATAATCAATAAAATGGCTACAAGACACAGCTTCAAAAAATTAATACGCCTCATTTAACATCAACACTGCATTAATAAAAACGTGCGAAAAGCAGAGTTGTAAAAGAATGAAGCTTTCCTCTATCTCTTAGTTCACCACCTGTCTTCTCTCTCACTTTCCCTTTCCTAAAGAAGGTAACACCTAGTAATAGTAGTAGGCATTAATTGCCTCAGTGTTACTTCTCCTTTAAAAAAAAAAAAAAAAAAAAGACCCAGCGAATATTTACAACATCAAAAGACCGCACATGACATTCAAGCACGGAGCCAAACACTTATTTGTATGTACATATGTACATACATACATAAAATAAATTTGTAGATATGTATGTACATATTATATCAAATTTCTTATCAATACTCAAGTATTTATTAGATCTTGACAATCACACTTACATATCTACATCATTAAAATATATGAACAACGCAAACCATTCAGTCACAGCACATGCCCAAGCTAAACGACCTTATTATGGACAGAGAAACTATAAATTCCCATGATCGTATGAAAAGAAGTTCAAATCACTAATAGCATTAAACTTGTACAAACATATGTACATACACACAACTGCACCAACCTCACCTACCCTAAATCATGATCAGCCTTAAATTTTCACAGACATACATACATACAGATTCCTACGTATACATATTACAACAACATCCTCACCTCTCTTAAATCACGATCAGCCTTAAGCTCCTACAAACATATAGACATACATACACGCAGTCGATCAACCTCAACTACACCACACCCCCTCCCAATAACAGCCTCGCTGAAATTCCCGACAGACACATCCACAAATCCTCTGGATACATATTACTCGTACAACAACACCCTCACCTACCCCAAATCACTATAAGCCTTAAACTCTTACAGACTAGCAACACCTGCATACACGCAGTCGATCTACCTCTACTACACCCCGCCCCCTGTCAATCACACCACACACAAATTCCAACAGACATGTATACACACACATACACTCAATCCATCTACCTCAACTACACCACGCTCCCCCGACCAATCACAGCGTCGCACAACAGACAGACAGACACATAAACTCCCTCGGTTATATACGGGGGCGGTTCGGAAACTTCTTAGCCTAGCACAAAAAGCGCGGTATAAACAGAAAAAAGTTAAGTGTTTTGGAAACTTCCATCTGTGCTATGAACACATGTTAAATTTTGTTTCGATCTGGCAACTCCTTCATATAGAAACAGGTGTTCACAAAAGACGCATCCGCGATTTTTTAACAATGGAAAAATTAGAAATGCGTGGTGTCATTAAATATTTACATAAAAAAGGTTTATCGGGACAAGAAATTCATAATGATATGGTGAATGTGTTAGGTGAAAGTGCTCCTTCATATGTAATAGTAAAAAATTGGGTTGCTGAATTTAAACGTGGTCGTACAAGCATTGAAGATGAACCACGTAGTGGACGTCCAAAAACAGCAACAACAACAGAAATTGTAGCCAAAGTGCATGATATGGTATTAAATGATCGACGAATAAATGTGCGTGAAATAGCTAATATCATGGGCATCTCAAATGATCGAGTCCATTTAATTTTGCATGAAGAACTACAGATGAAAAAGCTTTCTGCAAGATGGGTGAAGCATTTGTTAAACGTCGACCAAAAACGCATAAGAATGAACATTTCTCAAGCTTGTTTGGATCGTTTTAAGCGAAATAAAATGGATTTTAAGCGTCGTTTCATAACTGTTGATGAGACATGGATCCACCACTATACTCCAGAGACAAAAGAACAATCCAAACAATGGACTGAAGCTGGAGGAAGTGCCCCAAAGAAGGCAAAAACAATTCAATCGGCTGGTAAGGTTATGGCAACGGTTTTTTGGGACTTCAAGGGTATTTTATTGATTGACTATCTGCAAAAGGGTAAAACAATAAATTCAGAGTACTATTGCAACCTTTTGGATCAATTAAATGTACAAATTCGAGAAAAACGTCCTGGCTTACAACACAAAAAAATCATTTTTCATCAAGACAACGCACCAGCGCACAGGAGTGTTTTAACAATGGCTAAAATCAACGAAATAAAGTACGAGTTGCTTGACCACCCACCTTATTCTCCTGATTTGGCTACCAGTGACTTTTACCTGTTCCCAAATCTAAACAAATTCCTTGCTGGCAAGCGTTTTACCTCAAATGAAGATGCAATTACAGTTGTAAGCCACTATTTTGAAGACCTTGAGGGAAACTATTTTAATCAAGGGATAGAATTGCTAGAAAAGCGTTGGACTAAGTGTATTAAAGTTTCAGGAGATTATATTGAAAAATAAAAATATTTTTGAAAAACTAACTATTCTCTTTCATTGATAGGCTAAGAAGTTTCCGAACCGCCCTCGTATTACAACAAAAAGCCCACCCACCCAAATCACGGCCAGCCTTGAAATCCTGTATTAGCATTAGAAATAACTTTTATGTTTTTCCCGTCGGAATTATGAAAAATCATTTTGCCGTCGGCATTTGAAAAAAAAATATTCATGCATTGCCGTAGGCATTAGGAAAAATAATCATGTATTGCCGTAGGCATTAGGAAAAATATTCATGCATTGCCGTAGGCATTAGGAAAAATGTTCACGCATTGCCGTAGGCATTAGGAAAAATTAATTTTCACTATTTCACACCCATTAGTATTAGGAAAAATCATCTCATGATTTTCCCGTAGTCATATATACTTATGAAATCTTAATCTTATGAAACCCCTTAATCCACCCCCCACAAAAAACAAAATCACTCGTTCACACAATTAATGTACAAGGGTTACCACAAGGGTTAATGTAAACAAAAAAACTCCTAATGTAAACAAAAAATTCCTAATGTAAACAAAAAAAAAAACATCAAAGCGTGCCGCCGAAAACTCAAGGTATCAAATTTCACAAATTTCCAAGAATTTTAAAATTTTAATTACCCAAATTTCAAATTTTAATTGCCCCCGGAGGAACAATCTACTACTACTAGCGAGTACTGAAAACTATTCGAGACTAAAAATCGTATCATAAACAGCGAGTACACTCGCTAGTGTTATGTATTGTTGCAGATCTCTGGTAAGGATTACGATAACGTTCGATGCAAAAGCAAAAGGATTAAATAAGAAGCCTTAATAAATATGTATTCGGCAAATGAAATCAAAGATTCATTCAAATTGATTTTAGAGGAGACCCAACCAAAAGAGGTTGCCAAAATTATAGGTGCATCTACAAAAATATTAACACATATGGTAGAAATCAATCCAACGCCGAAGTATAGTAAACGTTTTACGATGGAAGACGCCCTAGCAATCATTCTTAATTTGGGCTTATTTTAGAAATACGATACAAGGAAGGTTCTTAAAGAAAAAAGTAGGCCTTTGCACTCGGCTGTCTACATTCTGAAAAACCAAATGATCCACCACATCACCATTTGTATATTAGTGTTAGTTCAGAATTATTACTTGTACCTAAGTCTCGTACGTCAAAAGTTGCGATGTGTGTTAAAGCTGTATTATGAAGAAGGTCTGACAAAGCAATAAACTAGCTTCGATTATCCACTATTATTATCCGAGATGGTAAAATTTCCGCTTTTCTTTTTAACAACAACATACTTGATGGCAAAGGACCACTTTTTTTATTTAAGCACCTTCCTTATATTGTACGAGTATTTATTTCTAGAAAAAAGGCCCAATTTAAAAATGAGTGCTAGTGCGTGTTCCATCGTAAAATTTTTACTATACTTTGGTGTTGGAACGCTTTCCACCACCCGTATTAATCTTTTCGGAGATGCAATTGAGTGATTTTTTTATTTAGTTTTCCGTATACGTATTTAAAACGCCTCTTGTTTAATCCGTTTGCTTCTGCATCGAACGTTATCGTAATCCTTTCTTGGCCGATTAAACTTCTTTCTATATACATATGTATGTATGTACATTAGTGTGGTCTTAGGATATATGGAAGAAATTTTTTTTTAAGTTGTTGACCGTAACTCCCCCTACAAATGTGTGATTTTGCATAAAAATACGATATACAAAAATTATGGGTATCGGATGGAGGGTAGGCGTGGCGCATTGCCCCCCTCTGCTGGTAAAATTAACAGAATATAACTTTTTTACGTTAGTCGTATTATATGTTTTAACATACATTGATATAAGAAATTTATTATTCGACATATTGTCATAAGTTTATTTTAATTTGAAATTTATTTGATGGTAGTTTAGCGATGTCTATATGCATTTCATTGTTGCTGTAACAAATCGTCAGTAGACTTCATATCGAATATAAATTATTTGCTGGGTTTTGTATAAGTTTCTAAGCCTATATGATCAAACAGAATTGGGGCATAAACACATTTTCCATACAAAATGACACAAAAACTACCCTCAGAAAGCAGTCGATAGATAAAATCTATTTTATTTTGAGAACTTTTTTTCTTATGCTCTCACATATAAATAAATATTCTCTCAAACATGTTACCATACTTTCAATAAATTTCATACATATTGTGAACAAAACTACAAAGAAAAATAAGCACAAAAGAAAATAAAACAAAAATTAGAGAGCATTTGAAGTTACTGCCGTAGTTTTTATTATGGGCTTTGTTAATTTGACAGCGATTTTTCCTGAAGTTGCAGACTTATTCTGTTTAATCATTATTGCTTATTTTTCTTTTGTGATTTTCAAAAATATTATTATTTGTGAGTTCTGAAATAGTTTTTGAAAGTCTGTACATGAGATAAGAGGCTTGTGACTGTTCAAAATGTGTGGTTGAAGTCTACTGACGATTTGTTACAGCAACAATGGCCACCAGCAAATAAATTTCAAATTAAAATATATTGATATATTACTTTATTGTAATAAACTTAAATTTGTACGATTTGTAACAAGAATTTGATTATAAAAGTAACTTTATTATTGTCATATTCTAATAAAAGTTTTTATCTCATATTTAATACTCGTATGCGTTTAAGTTAGAAAAAGTTATATCACTGTGACACAGCGTTTAAGAAAAGCAAGAAGCGACTTGTCCCAGTATTTTATTATTGTTTAGGTTTGTAAATCAGAATAGTATTACTTTAAAGAAATAGTGCGTAAAATAAGAGCTTGTATAAAAAGTGTTAAAAATGACAACAAATCTAAGAAAGAAGTTATATTAAATTAACCATGATGAAAGCCAAATTATTGATGCAAAGTTACCATCAAACGTTCAAGTTTTGCGAGTTTTATTTTTCAATCTTCACAAGGTAAAATTGAATTTAAGATCAAGTGCTGACCTTGTAGTGAAGGAAGTAGAAATAAAGTGGAATAAGGCTCGAATTCCAATAAAAGCATTATAAAAGTTGAACCTTTATACAACGAATGGAAAAAATTGCTTAAATAAAGCAAACGCCAATCGACATTGGAAGAAAAACGGGACAAATGTAAAGTAAGTGGCCGTGACGCTATACGAATACTTGTTGCTACCATTCAAGCTCTAAATCAACACATACATGAGTTAGTAATAAATAAAACTTCTATTAGCAACATTCGTTCAAAATTTCGAGTTGAAACTGGATAGAGAATCAAAAATAAATTTAAGGATGAATAAATTCGTAGCATTACACTTCACTGGGATCGGAAAATTTTACTATCGTTAATAGGAAAAGAATCAATTAATCGGATTCCAATAGTTATATCATATAATGGCAAGGAACAATAAGTTGCAATCACAGGTATATCATCTGTGACGGGACAGCAACAAGCGGTAGCAGTGTATGACGTACTGCAAGAATGGAGCCTAATTGAAAAAGTAGAAGCTTTATTTTGTGATACCACAGCATATAACTGAGGCAGGCTTAAAGGCTCAGTAACCCGACTGTAATATAAAGTAACTGCAACAGTTAGGTTGAGGGTGGCGTTGGCTGAAGTAGTTAGCACGTTGACTACAAAACCGAAGGTCCTGGGTTCAATCCCTGTATCCGACAGTCATTAAATAACAACACCACGCATTTTTCTGATGTGCATTAGTGTCCCTTTGTGTCCGTTGTTGTAGGAAAGTTCAAGTGATGAAGGCATAGTCACTGGTCACTGAACTATACCGACTTCAGCAGATACTAATACTAATGTAACATCAGAGCGCCCTCCTTCGTTGTGTAGCAAAAATCATTGGCGAAGTAAAATAATCAATAAAATGGCTACAAGTCACAGCTTAAAAAAAAAAATTAATACGCCTCATTTAACATCAGAGAAGCGCTGCAACACTGCATTATTAAAAAAAAAACGTGCGAAAAAGCAGAGTTGTAAAAGAATGATGCTTTTCCTCTAACTCTTCCTTCACCACCTGTCTTCTCTCTCACTATCCCTTTCCTAAAGAAGGTAACACCTAGTACTAGTAGTAGGCATTAATTGCCTGAGTGTTACTTAAAAAAAAAAAAAAAAAAAAAAAACAGTAGGAAACAGCTGATCGATATTGTTATGTGAAAAGTAATGAAAATGGTTATAGCGATGTAATGGAACGTAACCTTCTTTTCATATAAAAATATCGATCAGCTGTTTTCTACATTGCAGTTACTTTACATTACAGTCGGGTAACTGAGCCTTAAAGGTGCTTGCGTTCTTTTAGAACAAGCGATCGGCACAAAATTTTTTATATTTACCATGCCGCCATCACATCTATGAAATAATTTTAAGAAGTGCTTTCGATTAATGTGTTCTAGAGAAAAATTTATTGATCGTGAAAATTATTTTAATTAGAAAAACTAGCAAATTAATTTAGAATAAGTTTAAGCAAAAATTAATCTATAAAATTTTGGATATTTGTAAGCAAAAAATAACCCATTAAATTTTGAGTACTTTTAGGCAATCAGTAATATATTAATTTTTACATGTTTGTAGGCAAAAAGTATAGGGTACCGCATACTTTTTGAAATTCTCAAACAAAAATAATGGGTTATTCAGTCAAATTGTAAGTACTTACGACTGAGGAGTACATATACTTTTTTGCATTCTAGTAGGCAAAGTTTTTTGCTGGGACGTTATGTACTAACAATTAAAAAAAGTAAGGGCCAAAAATTAAAAAATTTTTTTCAAGTCAAATAACTTGGAAATTGTAAGAGATAAAATAGTGCTCTAAGCATGTTTTATTTTTATTTCTGATTACGCTGATTATTCTGCTGAAAAAATTTTTTAGATCCGTCCATATTTACAAAAGTTACAAGCTCCGAAATAATTTCGACACCCTCAGTTTCCCACTTTGATACTCTTTGGAGGGTGGCTTAACAGGGTACTTCTAAATATAATGTCTCAAAAGTTGAACACTTCTTCTTTCCATAACAGTTAGTTTCATCGAAATCGGTTCACTAGTTCAAAAGTTGCGTACTTTTTACCACTTTTTATATATTTCACGCCACTGTGTGTCGTCAGAACACGTTTGATCGATAACTTGCATTGCAAACATCAATAAATAAGATAATTGGTTTTTGTTTTCAATATAAATACATATGTAAGTAATCAATAGGACATTATCTGTCGACATCGTGGGACAAGCCGTTGACATACATATGTACTCGTACATGCAAAAAATTCGAAGAAAAATGTAAACTAAGGCTACGGTCACACTTGACAAACATTTGCCCAAAAACGCGTAACCAGTAAATACTAATGAAAAATTTGTTGCTTCAGACACGTGTTTATTAAGTTAATTAGTTTCGTATTTCACAAATAGGCAATGTTATAGAACACAATATTATAGGAAACTATTAAGCTTAACAAACACGTGTCTGAATCAAAAGATTTCTTATTAGTACATACTGGTTACGCTTTTTTGGGCAAATGTTTGTCAAGTGCGACCGTAGCTTAAGTAAACATCGAATAAATAATGTTACTACAAAGAAAACAAGCCGAAAACTTTGTACCCATAACATATATAATATAAAAATTGATAAAGAAAAACTGAAGAAAACAACTGATAAGAATACACAACTTAGCTAAAAACAACAACGAAATATTTTTATTTTTTTGTTTTAATGTGACATATTGTGCTGCATATGTCATGAAACAAATGTCACACATATCGCTGACATAATTTATTTGCCTGTATCTCTATCATCATCATTATCATCAATAAGATTGCTGTCAACTACTATAGAAATAACGCTTTTAACACCAAATGGCAGCAAAGATGTTTAGAACAATATGAAAGAGAAAAACACTTTAAAATAAATACATACTGACAAAATAAGTTTTTAAAGCAAAAAGTTCGATGTGGAAGAAAGTAAAAGTGGAAGGAAATCAGTGGTATCTCAGATTAAATCATAAATTACGTGCCATAACCATAATTCCATAGCAATAACTAAACCAAAATACAATTGGTTTTAAGGCTATGGCTATAATTACGGTGACCATATTTTTCAGCAAAAAATAAAGGACATTTAGAAATGTAATAAAATTAAATCAAGACGCACTAAGCCAGCATACTGATGTATGTTAGTCAACTTGGTTTGTGTGGGCATAATCCTAAAAATATATTTTTATTTGGGTTATATTCAGTTTTGTATGGCGTTTGACATTTCTTGCAAGAAACATACATACCAACAATATTTAAGTGGTTTTTGCTATTGTAATAATTACACTGCTCTACAAATTTGAAAAAAAAAATAACTGCAGAAACGAAGCATGTTTTTTTAAATAATCTGGCTGCACTGAATTCGAATTTGGTAGAAAAATCGAGCTATCACGTTTTGTAAATTTTTTATTGCATGCTGGCAATACTGTAAAACAGTCAATACTGACACTCCGAAAAAATACGCGAACGGAAAAATAGTAAAAATTATTAAGATTATAGAAACAGCTGATTCCAACTCCAAATAGTGTTGAAAAATATATACAGTTGCTCTCACAAATATTTTGCCTACATTCTTTAAGCAAAAAAGTTAAATAAATTTATTAAAAATAAGAAATTTAGGCAACATGTTAAATTTATTTCTTTTGTAACTGAGAAAGCTTAGTCTATAGAATGGAAAATACCCAAAAACAACAACGTTGAAGTTAATTGTTATACTTTGTTGCTTTTAAGTATTTTGCTTCTTTTAGCGTTCTCGTTATTTTTTAAACATTTGTGTTGTCACATGTGCTCTTTTTTGCTACTCGTTTGTAATAGCAATTCTAATGTTTTTTTGTCATAATTGGTTCCAATCTTTTCTTATTGAGTGCAACACGTGAAGTTTTTGTTTAAAAAAATTCTTAAAGTAATACCCGTTTTTCACACGGAAAGTTTACTTTGCAAAGTCTTAATTCAGCTCTCTGAAAGACAGAGGTAGTAGTACAACTCTTTCTGTCTTTCTCCCAGCTGAATTAAGACTTTGCAAAGTAAAGTTTGGGTGTGGGAAATGGGTATAAAGGAATTAAATTTATCTGCGAATAAGATCATTCTATATCTGTATAATAGGGCAAATAAATCCAGTATATTTGTGATATGTTTGAGATGTAGACAAAGAAGAGAAAATACTTTTAAGCGTGTAAAAGAGTGGAGTTATATAGAAAATATTCCACGAAAAAGTCGAACAAAGTTATAAACGGTGAGAAACGCAAGACAAACTATTAAAATAAAATGGGGAAAACCACCATTTATATGTTCCAAGTCTTAAAGAAATGCTAAAGGGGACACTACGTAGGAGTGACAGAAGCGTTAGTTATGTGGTGAACTACATAAATTTCAGACTTTTTTCGGGAACACAATAATATCGAGCCTTGAGCGCGACATTATCGTAAGCGACATCCGGTAAAAATTTTTTTTATTTGAGAAATTAAGATTTCGTGACATAGCTCAAAATTCGAAATTGTCAAAATATCAGAATTGCTTATAGTTTCAAAAATACGGCGCTTGAGATTTTATCGTAAGTAGATGTTTACATTTAAAAAAAAATTAAAATTATCGTAAGCGACACATATTTATTGAGATATTTTATTTTTAATTATGAAACATATAAACTATTGGAAAAATTAAATAAAAATTTATTTCACCGATTCTTACGAAACTTGTCACACACCCTAAGCTTTAATGAGGGCACAAAATTGCGTTCAAAAGAGTGGGGGGCACGCCTATTAAATTTTAGCATAATATTTCATGTGCTTGTACTTAACCTTTATTTTCGAAACTTGGCACACACCTTAAACTCTTAAAAATACACAATCTTGTTTTAAAAAAGTAGGCGTAGCCACGCTCCATAAAATGTAATGCTATCGGGTATGTTCTGTATTCCACGTGAAATTAAAAGGTGTGGAATTGCCACAGAATTGTTGTTATAAATACATATTTCCAGCAACAATTCTATAGCAATTCCACACCTTTTAATTCCACGTGGAATACAGAACATACCCGTATATTTCACGTGTTTTTACTTAATCGATTTTTACGAAACTGGGCCATATTTCTAAATAAAAAAAAAAGATAATTACAAATAAATTTTTTTGAATTGACCAGCGCTCAAAAGTATGCACTAAAAAGGTAAAAATAAAACTTTTTAAACACATAGGAACATGCCCGGTAAAAAAACTGCAAGTAATTGTTAAGTACATATGTATGTGCTTAATTACCAATGTTGCTGGCACCAACTTCAAACGGCACTGTAGGTAACATACATATGTATATAAAAATCTTTTATTTAACTAGATCTATATTATTTGTAGCTTTTTAGTGCTTATTTTTGAAGGCGGTTTAATTTTTTTTTAAGTTTTATTAACAGTAATTCCCTACTTTTTGAAAACGTTTAAGTGCTTGCAATCTGTAAAAGTAACTTTTTTGTTACCAGGACACACAATGATACCTGTAGAACCGTTCACGCCACAATTGAGAATTTTATAAAAAAATAGAAGTATTTGGGCACCTTTTGAATGGACATCACAAATTTCTAATTCGCATTGTACTAAATTATACTGATTTTCAAAATTGGAAGACATACTCCAACGTATTTTTGCCACATAACATTAAAATAAAATTTAATAATTTACGATCAGTTAACTTTGACAAAAATAAGTTTCGCACACAATTAAAGTATGGATACAATGATGATAAAATCGAAGAGTTAAACCTTAATTTAATAAAGCGCTCAAGAAAAAATACAGAGCTCCTTGAAAATGGAACGCAATTTCTTTATTCACAAAAATTAGAAATAGCACAAAAATTTAAAGATTTGTGGACACTATGTGACAACGGAATAATCTCTGAAAGATATCATCAAGAATACATTAATATGAAAAGTAATGATAAAATTGAAGATATACTAGCTGAGAGTGACGATGATGATAATTTAAAAAAAAATTAAAGCCATTTCCATAAGTATTACTACTAAATACCTAACATAATTATATTAATAAAACACTTTATAATATTTAAATAATATTGTCTATAATACATAATACCTATTTTTTACCAAAATAATATTGTTTTGACAACCTAATTGTAATCAGGTTGAAAAAAACCCAAATGTACCAATTTATTTTTCTATTAAATAAAAAAAACACAAAAAAAAAATATCGTAAGCGACAAAATTTTTTCAATTCCTCCATTAATATGAAAAAAAAATTATCGTAAGCGCCATAACTAGTGCCAAATTTGAAAATACAAAACTATTTTTGCTCCCAATCACTGGCCAGGACAAAATTATCACAAACTGCATAAAAACATTTTCAATTTTATCCATACATTTGGAAATAATCAATAAAAAGGCTCTCCTGTAAAGTTTGGTTATTGTCGCTTACGATAATGTTGCGCTCAAGGCTCGATATTTAGCGACAAAAGTAAATTTATAATTTTTGGGTCACATAGGCGGCGTATGGTGCGTCACAAGCCAAATAAATCACTAAATATTAAGAATATAAGGTGGTAAAAACTGAATTTTGGTACCTTTTTTGCACTCTACATATCTTCTAAATTATTGAACGTATCAAAAAGCTTTTAGGTGCATTATTTTCTTCTAGACAAAATCTCGAATGGCTTGTGGTACTTTTTGAAAATTCGCTTTTATAAGGGTTAAAATCGTACCCGTTTTCGGTACTTTTACTTAATGATAAGGTACATATTATATACATATAAAAATAAGCTAGAGAGCTGAAATTTGGTGTGTAGGTTCCCCTTCCAATTAATATATCCACTAAGAAGGACTTTTTCGAAACTTGAATGCTAAGGGGATAAAATTGGTATTTTTATATAACGGAAACCACATTAGATAGACTAAAAATTGCAAAAGCATACCAATATTACTAAAAAATAAGGCAACACTTATTTGGAACTTTTCCAATATGTATACTTTGAGGGATTAAAAGGGGATGAAAACTGAATTTTGGTATTTTTTAAGCACTCGACATATTTTTTAAGTATTTAACAAAGTAGAAAGATTCTTAGCGCGTTCTATTCTTTAAAATCTCGAATGAGTTTTGATACTTTCTGAAAATTCCTATTTAAAAGGGGTAAAACCCTATCCGTTTTCCATACTTTTTTGCTAATGGCCTTATGACATACATAAGGCCATTAGGTAACAAAAAGGGTAAATACGGCTAAATACGATGCTAAGCATTTTAAATTCGGAAGAATTAATTTAATTGAAACATTTTAAATTTTATTAACTGATATAGTGTAGTAGTGTATTCTTGAACAATGTCACCAAGGGGTACTTTGAATTTTACTTAGGTCCTTTTCAAGAAATACGTTTCGGAAAGCCACTTTTCGAAAAAAGTACTTTTTAAAAAAATGTACTTTTTGGAAAAACTTACTTATTTAAAAAAGTACTTTTTAGGAAAAAGAACTTTTTGGAAATAGCACTTCAAAAAAATTAAACAAAAATTATTTCCGGAAAATGTAGTTTTTGGAAAAATTACTTTTTGGAAAAGGTACTTTTTGAAAAAATTAGTTTTTGAAAAAGGTACTTCTTTGAAAAACGTACATTTTGGAAAAATTATTTTTTTAAAGGTACTTTGAAAAAGTATTTTTTTGAAAGATACTTTTTGGAAAGCGTATTTTTTGAAAAAAGGTACTTTTTGAAATAGTATTTTTTGAGAGAACTTTATGGAAAGGAACTTTTTGAATTAATACATTATTATATGAATATAAAAACTAAACCAAATCTAAATATGTAATTTTTATTATTATTTTTATAATTGGTATTATTACTATTATTATATATAAAACAGTAACGTGACTGACTGGTTGATTTTTGCCTAGCCCAAAACAATGGATGTAGAGCGTGTGTGCATTCATTAAGAACAGGTTTTGGGAAATTTGGACGCATTTTTTTTGCATGTATATATTTCTTTATTGTATTTTCAAAAATGAACTAACAATAAGTAATCAAATCTTAAATCTAAATATAATTATTAGGCCCGACCAGTATCGGACATAAGCTTTGTGATAGTTATAAATAATACATAAGTAGTGATAATCAAAAAGGAAAAAAAGAAGTATTTTCAAGCAGTCCCATCTGTAGTGTTGAGTATAAGAGCCCTTGAGTCCCTCTTTTTTAGGCGGATGTGTCCAGTAAAGTTCAAAATATTACGGGCAAGCGGATTAGGATGTGCCTCGAGTTTAGTTAAATACTTGCCTACGTATTTTGCAATTTCTTCAGTCAATAGTGGCATATTTAAATCACGATGTACATGTGAATTTTTAATGTACCATGGAGCCGATGTTATCAAACGTAAAATTTTGTTTTTCCTTCGTTGGATTTTCTCAATATTTGAAGCTGAAGCAGTGCCCCATAGCCGAATTCCATAGCACCATATTGACTTCAAAAGTGACTTGTATATCAAAAGTTTGCAGTCTAGGCTGAGTGTTGAATTTCTGCCAATTAACCAATATATTTGAGTTAATTTAAGTTTCATTTGGGTTAACTTAGAGTCAATATGATATTTCCATTTAAGCCTTCGATCAAGGTGTATACCAAGGTATTTCACTTAAGAATGTTGAGTAACATTTTGATTCTTGATTCGAATGGGAGAACAAGTATCTGTTCTTAACGAAAACGTTATATGGAGACACTTTTGTTCATTTACTTTAATTCTCCATAAGTTCAACCATATTTCAAGATGGGTAATGTGTTCTTAGAGATTACGGGATGCCTCATCAGGGTTTTTGTCCATACTAATGCAGGCTGTATCATCGGCAAATGTAGAAGTGTGGATGTTATTGCTCACAGGCATATCACAAGTATATATTAAATACAAAACTGGCCCCAGAATACTACCCTGTGGCACACCGGAAGATATAGATTCGGGCATACTCGTGAACGCTCCTTCCACAACATTGAACTTCCTATCAATAATATAACTTTCCAAAAGCTTTTGTATGTTTATTTGTAGGTATGTCTTCAATTTCAAAACTAGGCCTTCGTGTCATACTTTATCAAATGCCTGAGAAACATCAATAAAGAGAGCAGAACAATACTTCTTTTCCTCAAAAGTTCTTCGTACAACTTGGCCCAATCTAAGCGTTTGTTCAATTGTGCTATGCTGACTTCTAAAACCAAATTGATGGTCCGAGATGCACCCATTATCAGCTAAAATTTTGGACAATTTAGTTATGAGCAGATTTTCTAAAATCTTTGAAATTGTTATAGGCCTATATGACTCAGCCTTGGTAAGATCTTTGCCTGGCTTTGGAATCATTTTAATCTTGGCAAGTTTCCAGTTATGTGGAAAATACTGCGGACGCAAATTTGGCGAAAATTTTTAAGATCGGTTACTTTATGTTTTCGAAACTAAAGCAAATAGACCCAAATTCCAAAAAAATTAAATACTGCTTAAAAATATAAGTGCATGATACTTTTTTTGACGTATATACTTTTGAGAGATAACACGTGCAAAAAATTAGTATTGGCACGTTTTTGGCACCCCACATACATATCTTTAAAGTATTAAGTTTTTCCTTAATCATTTTCTCCGAGAAAACATCTGGGATGGGTTTTTTCACTTTCCGTAATTCGGGCATTTAAGGGTTTAAATTATAACATATGTACATTAGAGGAACTCAACTTGTATGGAAGGGAAAAAAGTGATTTTGTTACCCCTCTGAAAATAAAGATTGATATGTTTTATAATGATTCCCAAAATATTTTGGTTTAAGCATTGACCATCCGTGAGCTGGACAATTTTTAAAAAAGGTCTTTTTTCAGTTTTGCGTTTTTTTTGTACTTTGCTCCAAGACGACATAAATAAAATTTGGTATCATCGAAAAGAGTTTTTGGAGCAGGATCTAATGGTATATAAAACTTGACCACTTGCGACCTACTAGTTGAGATATTTAACTAAATATATATTTTCGTTTTGGGTATTTGGAAACAATGTTTTGAAAATTAATCTCTTTTAACTAATCTTAATTATTTTTTTGTAATTATTCAAATAAAACGCGAAAATCGCGATATATTTTATCATTTTTTAATATAGGCAATATGGGTATAAAATTTTTTTATTTTTCAAATATTAATTTTTTAGTTCAATACATTTATGAAATGAGAAAAATAGTTACTAACAGAACAAATTAAATTACTTAACTAAGCTATAAATATAAATTATCATTATTTTAAAACAGATTCAATTTGAAAAGCAAAACATTATTTCCAAATTATTTTCAAATGAAACTAACATTAGAAAGATTAAGTTTTTTTCAATCAAGAAAAAAAAACGCACTTAAAGCCTGTTACTCTGTTCACAATTTCGTGCGAAATGCTGTCAAACTACATATAAAAGTATTAGTTAATTTAATTATTATTTTTCGAACTGTATTTGTTTCTATATTCTTATGAATTGAATAGGCTAAAGTTCGTAACGCTTTTTAAGCCAAATTACATGTGATAATTATTAATGAACAAATAACATCAAAGTTAGTTGTAAATATTCTGACAACAACACATAGTTGAACGGAACAGCCAGCCGTTTTCGACCATCTATACCTATATATACCATCTTCTATATATATTACCATCTTCTATATATATTACAACAGTCTTACCATTGTCGTTTTGTTCCTTACTAACTATACACATGTTTGTTAATTTGCTTATTTTTGTTCTACTTAAGACAAACTTTTTTGGTTTGTTACTATTAAGTATATTTTTATTTTTAATTTTTGCCACAAGCCAATGACTATTAATTAGTTAATTTAATTATTATTTTCGAAAAATAATAATTAAATTAACTAGTTAATTGCGTATACATTACGAAACACATTACCAAATTGAAATGCAATGAATCAAACCAATTCACATATTCCATTTGTAATAAAGTTACGTATATAAGGCAGACATCTACATCAACTGACACCACACACAGTGGACCAAAACACAGAAGAACGCTGATGAGGAAGGTTTAGTGGCCTTCGAAAACGGCTGGCTGTTCCGTTCAACTATGTGTTGTTGTCAGAATATTTACAACTAACTTTGGTGTTATTTGTTCATTAATAATTATCACATGTAATTTGGCTTAAAAAGCGTTACGAACTTTAGCCTATTCAATTCATAAGAATATAGAAACATATAAAAGTATTTCGCATGAAAGTGAAATATATTCGCAAGAGTAGTACTCTGTTCTTGGTGTGAAAAACGTGGAAAATCATGTCTTTCTATGCAAAATTAATCTGGTATCATTTTAGTTTAGCTGCGAAACAGCATGAGCAGTGCTTTTTTCGCACGAAATTTTAGCAATGTTGCATAGTTACAAGCAAAAAAAAAGCAAGCAATTTATTAAAACAACCGCGAGTTGGGCTACATTTAGTACATGTCAAATTTTTCACGCGAAATAACCAATTGCACTGAAAATTTTTCTCAACTTCGAACAGAGTACCAGCCTTTAACGAAAAAATCAAAAAAATAAAACTTTACCAAATCGAAAAAATCGTAAAACGAAAGAATGCCAAAACTACAAAAATTTTCAGCATGAAAAAATCTCTTATAAGTGATTTTAATGGAGGAATACAATTCCTATCAATATGTGTCAAAACAAAAAGACTTATGGCCTAGTTTTGTAAAACGTTTCAAACAGAAATTTTTGGTTTGTTTTTAATTTTGAATTTTGTGAAACATTTGAAAACGAAAATTCTATGTTACGTAAAATAAATGTATATTAGTAGTAGGGGAATGGGGCTCCTGCCGCAATTAAAATTTGGGTAATTAAAATTGTAAAATTTTAAAATTCTTGAAAATTTGTGAAATTTCATACCTACGAGGGTGGTTCAAGAAGTCCGTCCAAATTTTTTTTGTTTACATTAACTTTGTGTGAACGGGTGAATTTTTTGAGGTTACATTAATTGTGTGAATGGGCGATTTTTTTGTGGGGGTGGACTTAGGGGTTTCATAAGATTAAGATTTCAGAAGTATATATGCCGACGGGAAAATCATGAATATGATTTTTCCTAGTACCAACTGGAAAATCATGAAATGATTTTTCCTAATACCAACGGGAAAATCATGAGATGATTTTTCTTAATACCATTGGAGAAATCGTGAAAATTAATTTTTCCTAATGCCTACGGCAATGCATGAATATTTTTCCTAATGCCGACGGCAAAACATGATTTTTTTTTTTAAATGCCGACGGCAAAACATGATTATTATTTTCTAATACCAAAGGGAAAATTGCCAGTGTTGTCAGACTGTAGAAATTTGTTATCGTAATACTATATCAGTAATATCAGAGAAAATAGATTTGATGACTACTAGGTGATTCTCATATGAATCCTGTGTATGTGGATGTGTGATTTCCTCACGCTAATAAATTGTTAATAAATAAAATAATTAAATAAATTAAATTAATTTATTTAATTATTTTCCATCTTGATTGTCGCTGGTAATTTAATATTTTGTGTATTTGTTTAAGAAATATATTTGTATGTATGTATGTATGTATATGTATGTATGTATGTATGTGTGTATGTATGAATGTGCGATCGTGAGTACTTGTGCCTGGAATATTTTGTAGAATACATATATATTTTGCAACGTAATCATTTTCTTTGTCGACGATTATTTTAAAGCAGCAAACTAAGTACACTCATCAGCAGAGAAACAAAAACCAAGCATTTGCAAGTAAGCAAAAAAGTTAACTTCTCCTCCTGCCCACTTCTTTTCTCTTTTCTTTATGTAGTTTGTATTTGAAATAAGAAAACACTTGTATATTATTTTATTTTTTATACATTTATTGTTTAAAATTTCATACATTCATATTTTAAAAAGTGAAAAAGTTTAATTAAAGCAAGACATTTCTTTTGTTAGTAAAATAGCATTTTTTAATGCGCGAGCTCCCAATTTATGATAATTACAATAAACATATTCTGGGTACTTGATTTCCATTTGTTTAAAGTTGATGCAGCCTATATCCTCAACGTTACAAATTTTTCGGCATAAAATTTTTTCCAAACATCGTCTTTTTTCTTCACCTTTTACATCAATTTTAGAACATCTTGCGTTGGCTTTTAAAAAATTGCAAACGCTTTGAAATGAAACTGATCCAGCAGTCCAGCTTAGGTGATGATAGTTTTTTGTTAGCCACTTTGCTTCTCTATTAATAATATTATAAGCATTTGATATCAAATGGGGGTTTTATAATGAAATTGTTATATTCATAATTGGTGAAAACAATCGCTACTTCTTTTGCGATGAAATCATTTGAATTACTTTTGAAACCTTGTACGTCTATAAAAACTATGTTGTTTTCCATATTAGTCAATTTATAATACTTTTCGAACTTGTCCTTTGATGGGTACATATGTATTCTATTATACGATCGTGAATAAGAATACAGTAAGCTGATGTCTTTGCTGCAATATTAGTTGCTGTTTCAAATTCTATTTTTATATCAATCGGTCCATTATTGAGTGATTCATTCTGATGACTGACATCTACTACAATAATACCAGCTTTGGTCTTAAACTCTGGTACAGTTAGAAGCGGTTGAGATTCTTTCATATAGTATCTTTGTTGAAATCTTAGATACATATCATATAGAATTGCATATCGTTCATTTTTGAACTTTATGTTAAGATCATCATATGGATATGAGACTGAATTTAAATGTACTTTTAAATTAGTCAAATCACAATGAACAAACTTATTTTCTTGTTGAAAAGCAATCAATACAAAACGAGGACGTTCTCTATTTGCAGCCAGTTTAACATTCCAAATATGGCTAGTTCCTATGTTTAATTGTGGATTGACATGACAATCCCAACTGCGAAATGCCATAGGTACAGAAGCACCATTGTTAATAATTTAAATTATATTGAATTTGCTAAAGTCGGGTAATTGTACACGTGGGATTCTCCATGAGATAAGTGAAATTGTAAGTTTAGCTTTTTTAGTAGAAACACTCGAGCGTACAAGATCTTCATCGTTCTTATTGCGCAAGAGTATCAATTCATGTTTTCCATTTAGTATAACTTTGTTGTAGTCTTCAGCGAATCCTAGAAGCATTTTTAGAGGTACATAGAAATTGAAAAATTAATTTACAAGGGTGACATCGTCAATTTCGTTCCATCCATCATTTTACATCACGTTGCTTTCTGTTGGTGACATAGAAACCAAAATGTTTATGGTGCTTGTGGCTCCTAAATATCTTGTATGATCAATTTCAATTCCATTGAGCTCATAGCGAATTTCATCAAATAGATATGCCACAAAGTTGTTTTTTAATATAAAGTTGTCCGAAGATGAAGAAGATTTAGAGTTATTATCATCAGCAACAAAACCTTCTACATAAATGTAGCTCTCACTGGGTAGCACATACAAATCTTGATTTTGTATTGAAATTCGAATTTCATCATTATTGTTGTAAGATTGTAAGTATGGTACATATGTATGATAGTCCTGTTTGATTATATTCTCATCAGACAATGGCTTATCTAAGACATCTATTATTGAACTCATTTTGTCTTCAATTTAAAATTCAAGGACTTTAGAAAATTTTTATTTGATGTTGTTAGTGCTTTTTGTTTTGGTCGCTTTAATGTTGCTGTTGTTCTTGCTGCTATATTTTTCAATGTATTTGTGTTGTATATTAGCATTATTTAGTTGGCCTTAAATGTATTCGTATTGTAATTTCCTCTCCTCGGAAATTAATTAAATCGCCGTGTTGATCAACTACGCGCAGCGCTAGTGAACTTATCTCTCTGGTGTTCACAGGTAAATAGATGAGATTTCTTGGAACTTCATCTATTTTATAGCCTGGAGGCACATTAATCGGAAATTCATGAAGTGTATGCGATTTAGAGTTATTCATATATGTGTTAATAGCGATACTACTTTCAACTCGCAAGAGATTTACTTTAAAAATATTAACTGTAAGATCTGAATAATAATATTTGTTTCGTGTTAGGATTTTGCTATTGAATCCTAAAAGTTTTCCAATTGTATTGTCTTTATTAAAAGATACAGTATCCTTGGAACTATTAACTTTAACTTGCATGGTATTGTTATTGGCTTCAATAAAAATCTTATTTGCTGGACAGAGTCGTTTGTATTGCTCTTCTATAAAATCAACTATATCATTTAATTCGTAAGATCAAATTGGTATTTCAATTGTATGTTCTCCTATATGAAACATATTGTTGTAGGAGTCTATATTTGGAATACTGTTGTTGGAATTAAAATCAGTTAGAGCATACTCATATGCACCATGTAATTCAATAGGAGGAAAGTAACTAGCAGATAATTTTGATGAGTTAGAGCTCAGAGTAAGTGTTATTGACATTATAACAGACTGATTACAATTAAATAAAGTTTAGTACATAGTATGGTTTATAAGCATAATTTACATATCAGCTATTGATACAAACATGTAATTTTCTAATCTATAAATTTTCTCATTAAGCTGTTCAATTTGTTCTTCAAAGGATGTTTTAATTTTTAGAATATCTTTCTCAATTTTATAATTTTCTTCTATATCTAATTTTGTTTCGCGATGTAGATCCTCAATTTACATTTGAATATTTTCTTGAATTATAGTACTGTCTCTCTTAAAGTATGCTAATAATTTCTCTTCTAGTTTTTCGATTTGAGTTTGCAGAAACAATTTATTGATAACATCGTTTTCCTCCACAGCTTTTGCAACATTTTTGATCCTTTTGTTTTGGACATCAATGTTGTTGTTCATATCCACAAAGAAATTATGTTGCTAGTATCGTTTAAATAATGTCCAAATTTATTTATCATTAAAGTTAATGTATTATATTAGCTTCACGTAGTTCTTCAATAATTGATATAATCTCGTTATTATGATTATTATGACCTGCAGCTTGTGATGCGAGCAGTAGTCGAAGTCGATCTACTAGCTCATTTGGATCATCCCCGTATATATAGTTGGGCTTATGGGTGTTAAATTCCATCATTTCATCACCTAAGTAGCTACCTTTTGGCTTAGATACTGTTGATTCACTTAAATTCTTCTGGTTTTTCTCGTCAATAAATTTCTTAATAATATGTTTATATTTATATCCTGTAAGGTGCAGCCAGAAATTTTAAAAAGGCTTCTCGAGGTCAAATGATTCTCAGAGACCAACATTATATCAATATTTTTTTCCATGAGGAAGTGCTCAAGTTCATTTTTATGTTGGCGAATGCCGTTTGCGTTCCAGAAACATATTTTTAACGTGCTCATGGTTTCTTAACTAATGGCTGAACCAGTGTATTCTGCATTCGCAGCATTTCTTGCATCATGCTAGTCATATTTGTTGTAAAACTATTAATAGTTAGCACCAAATTCTCAATAGTAGCTTCAAGGCGACTAAAGTTAAATCTTGAGTTTTCATTCGTTGAATTATTTGGCGGTGGAACATTTTGTATGGGAATAGAACTAGTCTTAGCAGCATCGGCATACGATACACGTGAACTAACTGGTTGGCTTGTTTGAGGAAGAGTGGCGGAGTAATCGTTTGCTGATTGAGGTGGAGCTAGTTTAGGTTTTTGACTCATAGCCTGTTTAACAAAAGAATATACAGGGCATCCTCTCTAGTTAGCGGTGTGATTACCTCCACAATTACTTTATTTTTTTCTGCATCATCTTTTGGCTTAGTGCAGCTAGCAGTACCATGCAATTCACCGCAGATAACACAAACTGTAGGTAAATTGCAGTAAGTTTTTGTGTGACCATATTCTTGGCAATTGTGGCACTGTACGGGTCCTGAACGCTTATGTGGCTCTTCAGCTGTAATTTTTCGGTATAAAAGGTACTTTAGGCTATAAATTGGATGTGTCTCGTTTTTTTTCAACTGTATATCATTTGGCTCCAGTTCAACACGAAATAGAGGCTGGGGGATCTTCTCTCTATTGATTATATTAGTAACACTTTTTACTTTAAATCCTTGTATGATGAGTGCATCTTTTATTTCGTCGGGATTAACATAGTCATCAATGCCCTTCAATACGATCTGCATACCTTTAGCACTTTTAAGCTGATAAGTACATATAAAAATTTTTTTTATTTTTTTCGAAATCAGTAATAATTTTGCGGAAATCGTTTTTTTCGTATATTTGAATTTTCGTTTGAATCCATTTTACCACGTTTTATTGGAATAACGTGAAATGCGTTCTCACCACGAATTTTTTTCTCTCAGGTATATTGGTGGTGGCTTGGAAGTTTTTTTGGATGAAACAGCGACGTGGTCGTTAGTAGCTTGCAATATTGAAAAACGATTTTGACGGTTAACTGCTGCGACGTCGTTATCCCTGCATATCTTGGGAACCGTTGAAATTTTTGATGAATTTGGGCTTCGCCCGCGCTTTAAAATATATCTGTCCATTCCGACTTGGACCTTGGGTTTTGGGCTATTCCTATCTTCAGTGACAACTTGATTAAGTGATGACCCCAAGCCCGAAGCAGATGCTATCGCTGAGTTAAATGTAGAAGTACTAGGCAATAATATCAACGATTCACTAGTTGGCATTGGACAAAGCGAAGTTGATCACTGACGAAGTTGTGGTTTTGCCGTCAGAAAAAGTCTATTATCAGATTTTTTATTTTTATTAAGAGCATCAGAACTCACAGCAAGTCTATCATCAGTTTTTTTATTTTATTGTTATCATTATGAGCATTAGAACTCACAGTAAAATAGCAATTTCTGCCGTTATAATAACCTTCACAATTTTTTTCCTTTAAGGTACTCATATAGAGTATTCCTCAAGGGCACTTTGTTTGTTTTTTTTTTTGTTTACGGTTTTTTTTGTTTTTGTTATTTCTATATGTAAAAATATTTGCAAAGCAAATAAAGCTTATTTATTAAAGTCAATATGTATTACGAATATTTTTTTATTCTTTTGTTTGTTTAGTATGTAAAAAAAATAACTCCGCTAAGACGTCTGTTCACTATGAAGGTACAACGAGAACTCCAAAGGAAACTTGTACAACTTTTCTTTAATCTATTACAGAAACGCCCAGATTTTTAACTCAAACGTCTTACACAAACAGGGGGTTAATTTTATGCTGTTCCGCACTGCGGTTTTTTACTTCAAAATCGTATGAAAAACCGCACCGCATTAAATTATCGTTGTATTGTGCTCAGACTCTATGTTAATTTATAACTTTGTAATGAAATTAAAAAAATACTAAAGCCCACCTCAGGGCCATTATTACAACTTAAATGTAACTGAAAGTAGGGCTTTATCAGACGTATAAAAAATTTTACATTATTACAAATTTAATTTAACTTATCCGGTAAGTTATCGCTCACTTTAAGCTAAACTAAAATTGTAATAGTCAAAATCCGTTTATACCTCCGATAAAATCCTAATTTTAACTAACTTTAAGGGCCTAATTTTTTAAAACACAACGCCAAGCGTTGAAAGATTTTATATGGAAAAAATTTAAATTACAAAAGCAAAATACATACAGAATTTGTCAACGTTAAGCGTTGTGTTGTACAAAATTAGGCCCTAAGTAGTACTAATGTCATATAATATAGTACAGGTTATAATATAATATAGTAAATATGTAGAAACATTTTTAGGCCCTCTCCTTTATTACCGTAGTTTTGGGGTTCAAAAATTTTATTTGTAATCTGCATTTTTTTTTTAGTAATAAGAAACTTATAATAGAAAAATGGGTTAAAATTTAAAGACCCTGGATATACCTATAAATGGGTCGTAAAGATAGGCAAATTTGTTAACACTTTATAGCTAATTTAAAAAGCATTATAAAATCTGCTAATCTCTCCGAGTTGACACCACTGAGTCATAAAGATAGGCAAATTTGTTAACACTTTATAGCTATTTTAAAAAGCATTATAAAATCTGCTAATCTCTCCGAGTTGAAAACACTGGCTCATACTTGTACAATTACAACACTTAAAATGCTATTGTTTTTGGTCTTGCATTTTTTAAAAAGTATAGTGAATTATGTTTCAATGTATATTGTTGTTGTGGCCTTGTAATGTAGTGTGTTCACAAGGGCTATTAATTTTAAAAGCGTATTTTAATACGAAGCGTGAAAACCCTTATTGTGTTTGGTCTTGCATTTTTTAAAAAGTATAATAAATTATGTTTCAATATTGTGACCTTGGAATGTAGTGTGTTTAAAAGGGCTATTAATTTTAAAAGGGGATTTTAATACGAAGCGTGAAAACCCTTTATATAAAATCATCGAAATAGTTGATTAAAAGCCAGCATAATTAAAATACAGAATTTTTTGGTTTTTGATTTTTTATAGATTCTGGCAGCGAATCGGGCTCACATAAAAGTATTAGGGATAAAAGACCTTCGGGACCATCGGATGGTAAACCAACCAGAGTAAGAACGGTGCTCAACGAAAAGCAATTACATACATTAAGGTAATTATAAAAAAGATTTTTACTCATAAAAACTTATTTAATTTGAATATATTTGTGAAGAACTTGCTACAATGCTAATCCGCGACCTGATGCGCTCATGAAAGAGCAACTGGTGGAAATGACTGGTCTCTCACCACGCGTCATTCGAGTGTGGTTTCAAAATAAACGTTGTAAAGACAAAAAGAAAACCATCCAAATGAAGTTACAAATACAACAGGAAAAGGTAAATGAACATTTAAGCTAAATGAGTAAAAGTTGTAAAATGTAAGGATAAATTGGGAGACATTTGTGAATGTTTTATTCAATGTTAGATTTTCTTATTATCTCTTTCTTCTTGCAGGAGGGCCGTAAACTTGGCTATGGTGCAATGCAGGGTATTCCAATGATTGCCAGTTCGCCAGTTAGACACGATTCTCCTTTGAACCTGCAGGGTATCGATGTGCAAACATATCAACCGCCATGGAAAGCTTTATCCGACTTTGCCCTCCATGCTGATCTCGATAGCAATGGTGCCATTAACACTCATACACCAGCATTTCAACAACTGGTCAATCAGGTACGTTTCAATTGGAGATGAGCAATGATTTATAATATCGTTAGTAAGATGTAGCTGTAGTGTTAGTTTATATCAGTTACTTTTCGGCCAATTTTTACGATTTCAATAGCCAAGTTCTTAAATTTCAAATTGCAGATAGGTAGATTTCAAATATTTTAACTTGTATTTTAAAATTCCTATCTAATAATGTGCAGACTTTTTGGACAAATGTCACCCTCACCCATAAAAGTTGTTCACTGCATTAGCAGACAGTGTGCACAGAATTTTGCACAACTGGGTTGATTGTCTGCTAGATTCAATATTTTTCTGACTGAACCAATATGATATTTACTCCAACATTTGTGTTAATATTTTATCGAAAAAAGTAGGCAAGTCAACTGGATTTTTAATCAAATATATATGCACAAAAATTCTTAATATTACTCGTACTCGAAATATATTTAACTTTCATTTAATTTTGTATGTTGATTTTATTTTGGTGTTTAACCTTTATGTGCTCGGGATCGAAAACTTACTACATTTGTAGTAATATTATTTTTGCACTACTTTTGCAAAACTATTGTAAAAGCTTAAGAGCCATGTCACATTTTTTCATGCCTGACAACGTACGTTGACAAACCAAACCATCTGATTTGCCATCATAATTTTCTAAAAATAAAAAAAAATTCGTAAATTCTCATCACACATATTTTTTTATTTTTGGGAAAAATTTTTTTCTCTGGCAATGCTGATTCTTGCACATAACTTGTTCTCAACTCAAGCGAATTGACTTGTTTATTTAATTTTGTTTTTGTAATTTAAAGACAAAATAGTTTTTTGCTGTTTTAACCCGCAGTTTTTAACTTAAAAATTAAGTACGTAATTAGTTAATTTTTATTTAAAATTAAGTTTTATTTAAATACGATTTCATTTTTTCAGTGGTTAATTAAAGTTCTTATTAAATTATGCAAAATTTCCAAAGAACAGCTGCTTAGCATAAACAAAAAAGTTAGGTTATAAACTGTTGCCGCAGCATGAAAGCTTTAAATCCTTTAAGTCTCAGTATTTTAATTTTACTCATTTATCTATTATGCTTTAACACATTCGACACAGCAGGCTACGGGCTACAATCTGTCAAAAATAGAATACACACATTCTTATGGTAACAATTATTTTAACGACAGCAGGCTACACGACTGCACGACCACCGTTGTAGCTGTCGCCAACTTTAAACTAATTTCTATTTCTCTGGCTACAATGAGCAAATGCAGTGTTACCAGTATAATACAAAATGGTGAATGAATGATATCGTACAATTATTTCATACTATTTACTAGAAACAATATCCAAAAATTGATGTAAAGAATAAATTGATTCATTATTGTACTTTTACGTGAAATAAGTACATTTTAAAAGAAAAATTAATTTTTATAAATGCAAAATATATGAAAGTGGCAATACTGAACTATGTATTTGTATGAATATCAGTTGCAGATGGTGCTGCTGCCGTCTCCAAAATAATTTAATGCATTCAGTGTGGCCACAACTAAAAAATTTTTTAATACTAAATGGGGCTTAAAATAATGCTAAAAATGCTAAAAAAATATTTGAAAATGCTAAAATATAATGCTAAAACTTTTTAATGATATTTTATTAATTATATCGATATAACGAAGAAATATTTTATTTAATTTTAATAAAACAAACAAAGTTGATTCAAAAGTTAAAACAACAATTCAGGAACATACAAAATACGAGTACAATTGCTGAATTCATAAAACCTCCTGTATCTTTGTACGATCGTATTAAATATAAAAGTGTAAAATTTGTTGCTGGTAATTTTCATATAAAAATTAAATACATAAAATGATTTTACACTTTTATTTTATATATATGTTTTAATGTATTAGCATGCCTGCTATCAACATACTATGAAAGAAATTTAAAAAATACTTTTTGCATTAAAAAATGGATTAATTTACTTTTCTATTTTTTATTTTACGTTCAGGAGCCGGATTCAGCAACGATGAATTGTGAAGTGTTCGACTCCGAAAAACATAATTAAAATACTTTTTTTCTTCTTATTATTAGGTGTTTGACGTTTAAAATACATTAAGGCGGCTATTAGAGGCTCATACTCGGTATATGAGCATGACAGACTTTCGTACATTCCAACAAACACCTCTTAAAATGCGCGATCTAACTAAGTCATCTTTATGCTTTGCGTACTCTACGTTTCCACATGGCATGACATTTCGTTGTAACTTGAAGTTATAAGTGATTTGTTAAAACAAATGCACTATCAATAATGTTATCACATGAAAAAAGCATTAATTTGAGCAGTCTACACTTAACATTAACTTAAAGTTTATGTTCAAGTGAGCCTTCTTATGTCAGGTGGAGACCGCAAGTTACGAAAACAAATGAAATTTGCACTGAATTTGACAGAAGATATATTAAAGGAGTGTGATGACAAACACAAAAATTCAAAATTCCTTAAAGCTGAAAAACACGAATTTTGCATTATCACACCATTCTCAAATACCAAGTATGACAGCTTGCCGCTTAAGACGTCTTTTGCTGTTTACATGGTTTCCATCATTATACATTTCTACAAAAACGACAAAATACAATGAAATACAGGAGTTTTTACCTGTATAAATGGAAAAGAATATATGAAATTTATAAAATTAAAAATGCTAAATAATGCTAAAAAAATAATACAAAAATGCTAAATGCAAAATAAAAAATTCACTGCTAAATCAAAATACATAATGCTAAATTTAGCAGTGAAAATGCTAAAAGGGTCACACTGAATGCATTACATGAACTTAAATTTGTAACACACTTGTTATACATACATACATACATATGTACATATGTAATTTAATTTTACTCATTTCTTTACTTCTCCTTAATACTATATAAAAGAAAAACGGTTAACATCATAGTCAGGGCTGCCAGAAGTTTTGCGAAGAAAATCATCATTTGTCGGGAAGAAAATCATATTTTGAAGAAAACAATCATCAAAAGTCCAATTTTTTTTCAAATAATAAAAGTAAAAATTGACATATTTACAGTGGACAAACAAAACTATTCGACGTACACCAATTTTGTTTTGTTTTCATCAATAAAAAGGCATTTACTAGCTTATTTTACAAAAAGAATTTGGAAAGCATTTTCAAATTGAATTCAATAAAAAAATAAGATCATTAAAGTAACTTATATAAAAATTACATTAAATGAAAAATTAGTTAAGAAATACAAACAAAATAAGTATTCGACATTGCCAATGTTTTTATCATATGTGCACACAGAAAAAAGTATTCACCAATTAATATTTTCAATTAAAAATTTAATTGATTTAATTAAATTTTTAATTGTATTTATTAATTTTAGTGGAAAAACTTAATTAATATTATCAAATTGTTTATAGGTGAAAATTTAATTAAATTTTTAATTGATATTACAAATATTTTAATTAATATTACAAAATCATTCATATTACTTTTTTGTGTGCAGGAGTGATGCATTTGGCTTTTTTGGCTTAGGGCCAAATTAACGATTTAAAAGGGCCAAAATACCTTTGATAGGGCGAAAAAAGTTTTTTAATGTACTCGACTATAATCTTTTAATTTAAATAGAGACAAAAGTATGTATTAATAATATGTGATTTATTTTTTTTAGAGCAAAAACAGAACTTAGCGACAAATGTTCAAATTTTTTTAAGTATTTTTTGTTAAATTAAAGTAAATACATATTTTATATGTACATATTTATGTTGCTTAAAAAACTAAATTTTAGTTTAAAAAAACATTATTTACGTAATTATAATTTTAATAAACATAATCTCTAAATTCTTAGTCCAATATTTCCTCCATTTACCCCTGTTTAAAAGTATTTTTTTGTGTTAAGTTTTAAAATATCTTCATCATAACAATTATTAGAACTAGATTTCATTAATTTTTTTTAATTGTATTAAATATGACACAGTATTTTTTACATGACGATGATTTCTTCTATTATGGCATGTTTCACAATGCCATAATATAAGAAATCAATCGAAAGAAAACTCTCGACTAAAAATTTATATTGAAAACAAAAGCGAATTTTCAAATTTTATTGTTCATTTCAGTATAAATTTTCAGTCCTACTGAGGATTGGTGAATAGAAAGAGTTCCTTGAATAAAATTTACTTCTACTTAAATCTTTGAGCTTTTCAAATTCTGGAACTTGCGATATTGCCTATTTACTTGTTCTGTTTCCTTTTGAAAAAGTTTAATAGCAAGTGGTATAATACTATTGGTTTCCCCACTCAAAACATGATCTGGCGCAGATTTCGGAAACCAGTTTAAATAAAAATCTTCAAAAATAAAAGTAGTTTTTAAAACGAAGAAAACTGAATTAAAAAGTGTACTCAAGGGTTTCAAGGAATTAGTTGAATTTTGAGCTGAAAGGGCCAAAATATCTTAGAGAGTACTACAGGGCCAAAAACATCCAAAAGTGCCACAAATGGCCCAATAGTGCCACATATTGCATCACTGATGTACAGTTGTTTTATAATTTTCGCTGGAACAGAAATGTTTTCCTTATAGGTGTAGCTATTGATAAACATTTTAGAACAACAAAAAAAATTTTACATACATATGTATGTATTGAAAGTAAAAATCATAATTTGCAAAATTAAAAATCATCATTCGAGAACAAAAATCTTAAAATTATATTTTGGTCCAAAAATCATCAAAAATATGATAAAATCATCATTCTGGCAGCACTGATCATAGTACCGAAATACTCACTCACCTTCATACATGAAATGTGCGAGAGCGTTTCAAAAATTTTCTGTTTCTCCTTGAACAGAGTGAGAGCACTAAAAAACATTTTGCTTTTTACATTTTCATGTGTGCACCAGTGATGGGAAAGTTGGTACGATCGTACTTTTTTTGTTACTATTTGACATGAAAAAGTACCGTAGTACTCCCCTAAGAAATTTGATACTCTCACGGGCAACTTAGAAATGCAGTCAGAAGACTCGCGCATGCATATATTTTGCCAAGAATTAAATTGTTTTTTCGACAAATAGATCGAAGCTTTATTAGTTAAGATCTTTTAGAAAAGTGTAACCACAATTAAATATCAACGAAAACCATATTTCATTCAATGATATTTTATGTGGCACAGAAGTTGATCTATTGAAACAACTGTTTTAAATCAGTTTAAAGACATTTTTAAAAAGTTTATATTAAGTTCTAAGCGCAAAAGTGGACTTTGACAATAAAATGTTAGTTTGGTTTAGTAAGTTTCCTCCTGAAAGTATTTTGTCTGTTAAACCAATATCATTATACCACTTTTAATTAAAATGTTCCCAGGGAAAAGAAAAAAAAGAAAAGAAAAAAAAATAATTTGAAATATTAACAACCAATATAGAGCATTGGCTTATATAAAAACGCATTAGATGAATACATGTTTCCTGATATATCGAGAGTAGCTTACGGAATTTTATCCATGCCTCACTCCGCTGTAAATGTCGAAAGGATTTTCTTTTACCAATATTTCATGAAAACAAAATATAAATCAACAGCCATCGTATTCTGTAACTCGCTAAAGCTAAATCTCTATCGCTAAGAATCCATAAAATCAATTTGTCGATTTTCGGCTACGAATGCAATTTTCAAACGGGTATTGATAAATCAGGTAATGGCTTAAAAATGTAATTCGCCGAAATTTTATTGCTTTATGTCATCGCCAAAAATTTTAAATTTTCTGTTTTTTCAGCATTTTAGCGGTCGAATTTAGATTTAGCTTTAGCGAGCTATGGAATACGGAGGCAAGCTTTATGTTACAACAGTATTAAGTCTAATCCAGGCTACACCTATTTGTATATTTGTACCTATGTGTTCCTTTTTTGTAAATGAATTTCTTATAATTTTTTGTTAATAAAATTTAAATAAGAAATATTATAATTTTTGGTACTCTCGGGATCAAAAAAGTACTAAAAAAATTTGTTTTTGATACCGAAATGCAAATCTCATTTCCCATCACTGGTGTGCACTAATTTGTTTTATTTTGTGTTACACACATGAAAATTAAGGCAAAACTACCCTGTTGCTAATTTTTGGAGTAGTTACGTTTTGGAACAGTCCTATACTAGTTATAAAGAGACAGAACTAAGAAGCTTGCTGAAATATCGGCTGCACTTCTCTACAAGCGACGCGCTGTCTCTTTCTCTCCCTTTTTTTCTCATGTAAACAACATGGAAAAAAAGAATTTTTGCCTGTGCAATATTTCCATTGTAAAATGGAATGCAGCAAGTGTGTGTGTATGTATTTGGTAAAATTTTTTGTAAAGGAATTTGAATGTCTTCTGCGTCATTACAAATCGATCAGTGTTTTAACTCTCAACAATATTTTATTTTGGCGGCGGATAAGTTTCATTTAAATTTAAGTACGCAGTAAGTGTTTTTCATTGTTGAGTTTTTATGTTTTGAATGAATTGTTTTATAGAATACTGGTATAAAACAACTTTATTGCATTAAACACATTCACCGCAGCAAGCTACACGAACACACGACTTCAAATGCCGCTAGCAGCATTTGTCGCCTCGTAGCCAGCTACTTAATTATTTTGGAGACGGCAGCAGCACCATCTGCAGCTGATATTCAAGTACAAATACATAGTTCAGTATTGCCACTTTCATATATTTTGCATTTATAAAAATTAATTTTTCTTTTAAAATGTACTTATTTCACGTAAAAGTACAATAATGAATCAATTTATTCTTTACATCAATTTTTGGATATTGTTTCTAGTAAATAGTATGAAATAATTGTACGATATCATTCATTCACCATTTTGTATTATACTGGTAACACTGCATTTGCTCATTGTAGCCAGAGAAATAGAAATTAGTTTAAAGTTGGCGACAGCTACAACGGTGGTCGTGCAGTCGTGTAGCCTGCTCTCATTAAAATAATTGTTACCATAAGAATGTGTGTATTCTATTTTTGACAGATTGTAGCCCGTAGCCTGCTGTGTCGAATGTTAAACACATATAAAATAATAGTACAAAACTACTTATACATAACAAGCATTGATATAAACTAGTATAACAGCAACTAGTCCTTCAACTAGTATGCAACTCTACACAAAACAACTAGTTGTGCTCCTATGACAACCCAATGTAAAAGTCGATAGTTCGTTGTATGAAAAAAACAGATTTGCAACGAGTCTGAATTCAAAAGCAACTAGTATCCCTGCAGAAAATGCGAATAGTGAAATTGTAGTGATTAACTAGTGACATTGTCAGTAGTACTACTGACCAGGTGTACCCCATCCAATGTAATTATCTATTGACATTTAACATTAGCTTGTCATTGAAAATCCACCACTAGACTGTAGCAATACTGACTAAGTAGTTCTTTTGGGACCACATGGAGACATTGGCACCAATGATTCACTAGTAAATTTTAGGGGCTCTAGTCTACAATATCGATATTTCCTCGCTCGATGTCAATAGTAAAATTGTAGTGATTTACTAGTGACATTGTCAATAGTACAACTGAATAGGTGTACCGCAGCCAATGTAATTGCCTATTGACATATAACATGGGGTTGTCATTGAAAATCTACCAGTAGACTTTAGCACTATTCTTTTACGGCCATATGGATATATTTGAACTAAAGAATCACTAGTACATTTTAGTGACCCTCGTCTACAGTTTTATAAGGGTTGGGCCAACAAACTTAAATACATACATACCTACATACATATGTACGTAAGTTTTTAACATTATTGCATAGCATAATAAAAAAGAAAAACAAACTATTGACGCGTTCATTGGCAATATCAACAGAAATACATTAGAACTGTTGTCTCTAACGTATCTCTACTCGCGCATAAAAGGAAAATTGTCGACATTTCAACTAGTGCAATTGTCGCTAGAGAAAAGAGTGTTGACATAGAGACATATGGCACTAGGTTGGCTAGAGGGATGTTTCTGATCACATATACTACTCCTTTTATCTGCAGGGTAGGTTTTCATATAAGAGCGCACATGCAGTGTGCAATTTCAAACGCACATTTATGAGTTTTATTAATTTATGAATTATTTATAAATGAGTAAAAATTTGTGCTAAAAAATCTTGGATTTTCTTGTGGTATGCAAGCAAATGGCTTTTTATGTATGTGTGTATGGCTTGTGATTCTATTGTTCATATGACTGGGAGAGTTGCCGATTTGGACATTTTTAGTCGAAATTAGTTCTTTATATAAATTTACTGCAAATAAATTGTACATTTTTACACAGTGTCAGCGCTGCCGATTTGCAAATTCTTAACTCAAATTTAGTGCATATTTATTTATATAAATACATATGTATAAACATAGAAATTTACCTTTAATAAATGTGATTCGTCGTACGATACAAATTTGTCCAGGTTAAACTGTTTTTTTTTGCATATTTAAATTTTTTAACTGCAACGCACGCGCACAGGCTTAAATAACAACTGGTTACCTAAATAGCAAGTTGCAGCCATACTGAAGCATAGAATATAAATCATAAAGAATGCGCATCTCAAAGACAACTAAAATATTTTTTACAAACGTTTAATGATGCCGGAGGGAAGAGAAAAGAAAAGAAGAAAAACCAAAGAACTTAGCAACAAAATACATAAAGGAGCACATTTCGCACTTCATATGCGATTTCGACTTCATTTCAAAAAAAATTCCCAATGACCTAATTTTTACCAAAAATGGTTACCAAAAAAAACAAACAACAAACTTGCATCCTTCTAATAGCGAAACTCAAAAAAATACCTGTGCAATACTTTTACAATTGCTTGTGCATATTTAACTAAAAATCACCCCTTTAAGCAGGTAGGGCCTGCATCCCGTGTTTTTGTTGTTGTGCAATTATGACTGTTTTACCTTTTTTGCATAAGCAATTAAAATAATATATTTACACAAATCAAATAAAACATGCACACTTGCTATACAAAAGGGTTAGCGAATATGACACGATGGATTTTCCCGCAATTTGTGTGTTTGAAATCAAAAGAAAAAATTTCAACACACATTTGTGAATAAGTGATCAATGTGTTTCAATAATAAAAACTTGATATTTATTTAAAGGTAAATTTCTATGTACATCGATGGCTTAATATAAGAAACGCGGAAGTCGAATTTTCGATATTTTATAGGAGAAGCATAAAACTGAGGAGAAACTAAAGCATTTACAAACAGAAATAATTTTTATACCCTTTACCAAAAATGGAAAAGGGTATATATAGGTTTGTCATTCCGTGTGTAATTTCCATAATATTAATTTGCGACCAAAAAAAAATATATATTCTGGGTCCTTATGAATAGCAAAGACGAATACGCGATGTCCGTCCGTCCGTCCGTCTGTCCGGTGTACGTGAAATCGGTTTTCCGAAGCTCCCAGAAAAGCTAGAGACTTCGTTCTTGGACTGGTGTATCAGAAATGGTCCAACTTAGAGTGGTATTGAAAATCAGCAAAATCGAGCAGACGGTTTCAGAGCTGGAAAACTGAAACTTGATTTTGCCATATAAAAGTCACTACCGAAAACAAATTTTTATTTTTTTTAATAAATAAACCTATTTTACACTTCAGTACGACCAAAATTGGTATTTTAAATTAAAAAAATATTAAAAAAATTAAAAAGACGTTTCCAGGGTTGGAAAACTTTAACTTTTTGTGTTAAGTAAAATTAACTATGTCTAAAACTATGCAGGGTATTTTCTCGAGAACCGTAAGAGCTAGAGACCTGAAATTTGGACACAGTGTATAGACCTTTGGCCGCTACAACAAAAAATACATGAGAATTGGAAATTAAAGGGTGTTCCAAAACGAGCAACGAAAAATGTTAAAATCTCATGTAATATACATACAATTGAATGTATGTACGTATATACACTTGAAATTTGTAAGGTTAGTGTATTTGTATATAGACTACAAAAATTAACACTAAAATTTCAAAAAATTTAAATTAAAGGGTGTTCCATCAGTTAATGCAATTTTGACTATGCAATTTTGACAACTTGCTGTATCTTGGAAACCGTAAGAGCTAAACTCTTGAAATTTTCAAAAACGGTAAAACTAAAAATCAAAAAATTATAAAATCGCCAAACCGAAAAAAAGTCGCCAAAAACCAAAAAAATCGCCAAAATGAAAAAAAGCACCAAATTAAAAAAAATTTCTAAGATTAAAATAAATCGCGAAAAACCGGAAAAATTGCTAAAATGAAAAAAAAATCGCTAAAACGAAAGAAAATCGCCAAAATAAAAAAAAACGCCAAAATGAAAAAAACGCCAAAATTAAAAAAAATCGCCATAATGAAAAAAACTCAAAAAACAGAAAAAAATTGCCAAAATGAAAAAAACCCCAAAAACAACAAAAAAGTGCCAAAATAAAAAAATCGCTAAAATGAAAAAAAACCCTAAACAAAAAATCGCCAAAATGAAAAAAAAACCCCAAGCAACAGAAAAAATATCCAAAATGAAAAAACCGCAAAAATTAAAAAAATTACCAAAATGAAAAAAAAAGATTGCTAAAATGAAGAACAGAAAAAATCGCCAAAATGAAATGACAAAATTGCCAAAATAAAAAATTCGCCAAAATGAAAAAAACCCCAGGCAAAAAAACCGCCAAAAGGAAAAAATCGCCAAAATGAAAAAAAATCGCCAAAATGATATAAGTCTCCAAAATGAAAAAAAGCCCCAAAACAGGAAAAAATCGCTAAAATGAAAAAAGGCCTCAAAAACAGAAAAAAATCGCCAAAATGAAAAAAACCTCCAAAAACAGAAAAAAAATCGCCAAAACGAAAAAGAAGCGACAAACTAAATAAATCGTTTAAACTGAAAAAATCTTAGAAAAAGCAAATAAGCCACATTAAAAAATGCTCAAAACCGAATGTACGAATGGAACCCTTCGTGCGCGAGTCAAGGTCGCACTTTACTGCATTTTTTATACTCTTTTCCAAAAATGGAAAAGGGTATATATGTATAGGTTTGTCATTCCGCGTGTAATTTCCATAATATTCATATGCGACCCATAAAATGCATATATTTTCTGGGTCCTTATGAATAGGGAAGACGAGTAAGCGATGTCCGTCCGTCCGAAGCTCCCAGAAAAGCTAGAGACTTCGTTCTTGGACTGGTATGTCAGAAATTGTCCAACTTAGATTGGTATTGAAAATCAGCAAAATCGAGCAGACGGTTTCAGAGCTGGAAAACTGAAACTTGATTTTGACATATAAAAGTAACTAGATAACACAATTTTTTTATTTTTTTTGTTAAATAACTTTGGTAAAGGGTATATAAGATTCGGCACAGCCGAATATAGCACTCTTACTTGTATAACTTCTTCATTTTGAACTGTAACGTACTAAGATCTTCAAGGTGGATGCAATTCTATGTTGTCTCCGAGAAAACGTTAAAACGCGATTTCGAAAAAAACTGGTATACGCCCTTTTTATATTAAGCCATCAATATGTACATATACCTACATATATACACATATGTATGTATGTAAGTCAAGCAGGTAGAATTCTTTTCTTAAAATCAAAAATAAAATTTGTCGTGGATCTTACAGTTAAGCTGGATTCACCCATTCCCAGTAAAAAAAGACACTCCAAAAAAGTCATGAAAATGTAGAGTTTGCGATCTGGAAGTAGTGCAAATTTCGATCCGATCTAATGATTTTTACATAGGGTTGTCATTGCAAGAAGTTCTCTTTTTCGATGCCTGGTCACCGAATTGGAAGCGATTTTAACAAAAATGTCCTTTTTTGTGTTCTTTTGATAATATTTTCATCTAGGAAAAATGGTTAATAGTTACCTATTTTAACAATTAGTTTCTTTTTATAGGAAATTAAACGCGAAACAGTATTTTCATGTAAATTTAAGCAAATAACTTCACAATTTTAGACCAAAATTAGTTCATAAGTTTCTTCAAAAAAATCGATTTTTTAAAAATTCTGGTGAGTAATTTCTAAAACTATTGAGGAATTACAAGGTTATGTATAACTAAAATAAACTTCTACTTGGTTTTCTGCTAACTATCGGCAAATTAAAAATATCGATTTTTTGGAAGCAATGAAAATGTAGTTCCTTTAGAATGACTTCCAATTTTTTTTACTGGGTTGTTTCGGAACAAAATTTTTGTCCGGACAAATTTTTTTTATATGTAGTTCTTCTCTCTCTTTTTGAGAGAGAGAGAAGAGAAAAAATTTTGTTCGGAACATTTTCTACTTGAATTAGTTTAATTTTAATTTTTGTTCGGACAAAATCGAACTGACTGCCAACTTTTTTAATTTTTCAGCCAAAGTTGAACTGAGCTGCCACATCATGTTATATTAATAATAAAATAAAGAGTGAATACAGAGTGTACTTGTATTTATTACAATAGAAGTAAAGAAAAATTAAGAAAAACATATCCAAATATATGGAGTTGAACGAAACCATTGCAGTAAACAATTAAAAAGATGTGTATGACACAGTAAATTGTAATCATTTGCCGCTGTGCTGCCACTTGCAAAATTAATACGCATCGTTTACACACGTATTTCATATGGTAGCTTTGATTTTCCAAACAAAATGTTCGAAATGGATGAATCGTCTTGCAAAAAACTCTCAGTAAAAAAAATGTTCTCCAAACAAAACTTTTGTTCCGAAACAATGGGTGAATTCACCTTTACATAAAAAAGATCTTATTGAAAAACCTAGACGCGAAGAGCACAAATAATTTTGAAGCGCTTTTCGCTTCTTAATATTAATAAAATTATAACTTTGTAATTTGAATTTACGGAAAGTGTTTTATTTCAAAGAAGTAAAGTGTTGTTAAAATTAATAACTTCTCGTCAATGACATTTCTTTAAAATTATTTGTGATAAATCTCCGAATAAAAACGATAATATGAAAAGTTCTAATACTAAGAACAGCAGTAGTTGCAAAAAGTGTTCTGAAAAGGATACCGACGATATGGCACAATGCGACGTTTGTGACCACTGGTATCATTTTGGATGCGTTGGAGTCGACCAAAACGTTGCGAACGTAAGTTGGGGTTGTGAAAACTGTAGTGGCGCATCATCTATACCACACACAAGACTTGTAACAGATACGTCCACACCGACCACCTACAATGACAACGCGCGCCGGTGTTCTACCGACATATAAGGTATAAATTAAATTTATTCAACAATGTCATCAGGAAATGCATATTTGATGCAGCCAAAACATGCGTTAACAGCGGGTAAGATTACATACTCAATCCCTGTGGCAGCAACAATGGGCCCACCAAATGCTTCCCAGACAATGGCACCGATATCTACGATTTATACGGCACCCATAATGTTGTACTTACCACCTATGTCGTGGCAAAACACTTATCCTCCAATAATGCCTACACATGCATAACCTAATTTGTCACCGTACTATTTTCAGGTAGGAAGCTCCCTTTCACAAATGCAAGCTCAAACAACATGTACGATAACAACTTGAAGAAGAACTGCAGCTAAAGCGGCAGTACTTGGACGCAAAATATAAAATATTGGCAGAAGAAAACGAATCTTCTGTACTAAACAGAAACATTACATTAAACGCAGAGCCGATGTCAACAACAGCAGCAAATATAGGGCCAATACCAACACAACTAACTGCAAGACAGTATTTTCCTTAACAGTTGCCAACCTTTAACGGTGATCCGGATGAATGGCCACTTTTCATTAGCAGCTTTGAAAATAGCACGCACTTGGCTGGCTGCACGGACGCTGAAAATTTAATCAGGCTACAATCATCACTCAAAGTTAAGGCTCGTGAAATTTTTTTTTTTTTTTTTAATACATGATTTTTATTTATTGTATCTTCATATATGAACTAAGAATAAGTATTCAAATCTTAAATATAAAAATATAATTAGGCCCGACCAGTGTCGGACATAATCTTAGTAGTAGTTATATATAATACATAAGTATTGATAATCAAAAGGAAAAAATATAAAAAATAAAAGAATTTTCAGGAAGTCCCATCTGGAGTGCTGTGAATAAGAGCCCTTGTATCCCTCTTTTTTAGGCGGATGTGTCCAGTAAAGTTCAAAATATTACGGGCAAGCGGATTAGGATGTGACTCGAGTTTTGTTAAATATTTGCCAGCGTTTTTTGCAATTTATTCAGTCACTAGTGGCATATTTAAGTCACGATGTATATTTGAATTTTTTATGTACCATGGAGCCGATGTTATTAACCGTAAAATTTTGTTTTGCCTTCGTTGGATTCTCTCGACATTAGAAGCTGAAGCAGTACCCCATAGCTGAATTCCGTAGCACCATATAGGTTTTAAGAGCGACTTGTATATTAAAAGTTTACAATCTAGGGTGAGGGTTGAGTTTCTACCAACCAGCCAATGTATCTGAGTTAGTTTAAGTTTCATTTGCGTTAGCTTGGAGTCAATGTGGTATTTCCATGTGAGCCTTCGATCAAGATGTATACCAAGGTATTTCACATAAGTTTTGAGGAACAATTTGATTATTGATTGTAACGGGGGAACAACTGTCTTTTCTTAAGGTAAATGTTACCTGAGCACACTTCTGTTCGTTTACCTTTATTCTCCACATGTTTAACTATAGTTCTAGCTGAGTAATATGTTGCTGAAGATATCGGGAAGCCTCGTGTGGGTTTTCGTGCATACTAAGGCAGGCTGTATCATCGGCAAACGTAGATGTATGGATATTGCTGCTCAAAGCCATATCACAAGTATAAATCAAATATAAAACTGGCCCCAGTATACTCCCCTGTGGCACACCGGATGAGATTATTTCAGGCGTACTCATAAAGTCTCCTTCCACAACAGTGAACTTCCGGGCAATAATGTAACTTTCCAGCAGATTTAGAATGTTTATTGGTAGGTAAGTCTTTAATTTTAAAACTAGGCCTTCATGCCACACTTTATCAAATGCCTGAGAAACGTCAATGAACAGCGCAGAGCAATACTTTTTTTCTTCAAAAGTTTTTCTTATAAATTGAACCAATCTATGAGTTTGTTTAATGGTGCTATGCTGACTTCTAAATCCAAATTGATGATCCGGTATGCACTCATTATCAGTTAGAATTGGGGACAATTTTATAATGAGTAAATTTTCAAAGAGCTTTGACATTGTTGACAGTAAACTTATTGGCCTATATGACTCAGCTTTGGTAAGATCTTTGCCCGGCTTTGGAATCATTTTAACCTTGGCAAGCTTCCAGCTGTTTGGATAATACTCCAGTCGTAAAATAGCGTTAAAAATGAATAACAGGATTCTAATAGCTATACGAGGCAACTTCATCAACATCTGGTTACTAATTCCATCAATACCCGGGGCTTTTTTCCGGTTGAGTTCTGCAATTATTTTTTGTACATCACGCGTCTTAAATTTTATTGGTCGAGGGTGTAGCGCAACTACATTTGGCATATCAACAGCACCAGAACACGTATTTGGGGTGAATACGGATTTTAAATGCTCACCAAATGTTTTACCTTTTTCAGTATCGCTTCTTGCCCAACCTCCTGTAGATGTGCGCAGAGGTGGTTTAAACCCAACTGGTGTATTAATCTTTCTAGCAGTGCGCCACAAAGAGTAATTAGATGCTGGTGTGACATCAAGACCTTCCAAATAATTTTTAAGAGATGCAGTTTTTTCAAATGCAAGCAACTCTTGGAGTCGTTTAGTACACTCTTTAAATCTGGTTTTAAGTTGGGGTGATCTGTGCTGTTGCCATTCTCTTCTAGCTCTTCTTTTTTCACTTACGAGACGTTCAATATCCGTAGAATAAATTTTATTTAACCTAATCTGCGGATGGGCGGTAGTGGCATGTTCAGCAGCCTGTTTAATATTTTCATTAAGGATGGCAATGTTAGATTCAATATCATCATGTGTTCTTAGCGTAATATTTTCCGTGCAATGACTACTAAGATATTTTTTAAATCGCAGCCAATTAACACGATTTATCAAATTCGCATATGGGTGAGGTAAATCACTTCCTAATGGGCTACAAATTGTAACGATCGTGGGAGAGTGATCGGACGAGAAATCTAGAGAAGCTTCAATTTGAATTAAATCCCTAGAGATATTTTTCATAACGCCAAAATCTATTACATCCGGAATTTTACGTATGTCAGTAGGCCAATAAGTGGGCTCCCCACTCGAAATGACATCCAAGCCCATTTTGGAAATTGTATTGAACAACGCTCGACCTCTGGGTGTAATAAGACGCGAACCCCAGAACGTGTGTTTAGCATTATAGTCGCCAGCTGCTACGAAACAAGGGCCCAGAAATTTGTAAAAATCCTCGTATTGATCATCATTAATTGCGAATCTAGGAGGAGAGTAAATTGATGATATGACAAAATTAGTGCAAAAATTTTCGACATAAATATTCGTTGCTTGTAAATGTTCTTCACAAATGTTGTCAATAAAATAATGCTTGAGTCTTGACTTAATTAAAATTGCTGATCCACCGCATGCTCTTCCTCTCGGGTCCTTTGAATCATATAAGGTGTAGCCATAAATTTTAAAAAGGCTTCTCGAAGTCAAATGAGTCTCTGAGACCAACATTATATCAAATTAAAAGTGCTCAAGTTCATTTTTATGTTGGCGAATGCCGTTTGCGTTCCAGAAACATATTTTTAACGCGTTCATGGTTTCTTAACTAAAGCTTGAAGCAGAGTATTCTGCATTCGCAGCATTTCTTGCATCATGCTAGTCATATTTGTTGTAAAATTATTTATAGTTTGCACCAGATTATCAATACTAGCTTCAAGGCGATTAAAATTAAAGTTCGAATTTGTATTTGTTGTATTATTTGGTGGTGAAACATTTTGAGTATGAATAGAATTTGTCTTAGCAGCATCGGCATACGATACACGGGAACTAACTGGTTGGCTCATTTGCTGAAAAGTGGCAGAGTAAGCGTTTGCTGATTGGGCTGGGGCCAATTTAGGTGTTTGCCTCATAATCTGTTTGACGAAAGAGTACACAGGACAACCTCTGTAGTTAGCGGTGTGATTTTCTCCACAATTACTGCATTTATTGTTACTTTGATCTTTCGGTTTATTGCAACTAGCAGTGCCGTGTAACTCGCCGCACACAACACATACAGCAGGTAATTTGCAGTAAGTTTTAGTATGTCCATATTCTTGACAATTATGGCACTGTACGGGTCCTGAACGCTTGTGTGGTTCTTTAACGGTTATTTTGCGATACAGAGATATCTTAAATTATATATTGGATGGGTCTCATTTTTTTTCAATTTTATATCATTTGGCTCAAGTTCAACGCGAAATAGAGGTTGAAGGATATTTTCCCTATTTATTATGTTAGATACATTTTTTACTTTAAAAGCCTGGAGGACGAGAGCATCTTTTACTTCTTCGGGAGCAACATAGGAATCTATGCCCTTCAACACAATCTGCATACCTTTAGCACTCTTGAGCTGATATGTGTAGAAATTTGTTTTACTTTTTTCAAATTCAGAAACCATTTTTCGAAAATCTTTTTCTTCATAAATTTGAATTTTCGTTTCATCAATATTACCACGTTTTATTGGAACAATGTGAAATTTATTCTCACCAATGAACGAAATTAATTTTTTAATAAGAGCGTTTGAGTTTTTTTCTCTTAAATAGATTGGTGGCGGCTTGGAGGTTATGTTCGCAGATTCAGCGGGTTTGTCATTGTCATCTTGCAATATTTTAAAACGGTTTTGCCGATTAGTAGAGGATGCGCTGTTATCCCTAGACATCTTTGGAGCAGATGCAATTTTAGTAGAATTTGGGCTTCGCCCGCGCTTTAAAATTGTAATGTATCTGTCCATTCCGACTTGGACCTTGGGTTTTGGGCTACTCTTATTTTCAGTGACAACTTGGTTAAGTGATGACCCCGAGCCCGAGGCGGGTAATATCGCTGAGTTAAATGTGGAAGTACTAGGAAATATTGTCAACGATTCACTAGTTGGCATTGGACAAAGCGAAGTTGATCGCTGACGAAACTGTGGTTTTGCCGTTACAAAAAGTCTATTATCAGATTTTTGATTTTTATTAAGAGCTTCAGAACTCACAGCAAGTCTATTATCAGATATTTTATTTTTATTGTTATCATTATGAGTATCAAAACTCACAGTAAAATAGGCATTTCTGCCGTTAGAACTCACTTCACTATTTTTTTCCTTTGGGGTACTCATATAGAGTATTCCTCAAGGGTATGTTTGTATGTGTTTTTGTTTACGGTTTTTTTTTTGCTTTTGTTATTTCAATATGTAAAAATATTAGCAAAGCAAAAAAAGGCTTATTTATCAAAGTTAATAGGTATGTACTACGAATATTTTGTGTATAATTTGTTTTTTTGTTTAGTTTGTATGTAAGAAAAATTCCGCTATTACGTCTGTTCACTATGAAGGTACAACGAGAACTCCCTGAAGGCTCGTGAACAGGTTAAAAATAAATTGCTATTGCCGCAAATGGTTCCCGAAGTTATCCAAACACTACGAATGTGCTTCGGCAGGCCTGAATATATTTTAGATCGAGCCTTTTCTAAGGCCAGAAGTTTCCCACCCATTAAAGACAAATTGGACACGCTCATTGAATATGCTATTTGCGTACGAAATATTTGCTTTACTATGGAAGGGTGTCATATGTACTTCCATCTGAATAATCCCTTATTGGTCAAAGAATTAGTGGATAAACTCCCCAATAACCATAAACTGAGTTGGGCTATGTGTCTCAAAGATGATCGCGTTCCAGTTGTTAAATGTTTCACCGATTGCTTATATCACATGGCAGAAGCGGCGAGCAGTGTAACACCATTTTTCGTCAAATCTGGCGCAGCTGTTAATACAGGGTACGTTCGTAAATGCTGCAAATTTATTCATCAATGCGGCAGTTCTGCCAGGTTTTACTGCGTATGCGTGATTATCTGCTGCACATGCTTTGCAACTGCTCAACATCTGTGCCCAGTTGACATTGTTGAACAAACTGCAAAAAATTTTAAAATTGGCAAGTAATTCTATTTAAGAAAATAGTGATAATTTTATTTTAAATTATAGTAAGCAAAAAATTTAACAGAAAATGAAAGCAAAGAACACCATTGGCCTTAAAAAGAATACAACTAAAATAAAAAAAAACTCCTTTGAAATAATAAAAAACTACCAAGATTATGTGTTTCAAAGTTATTTTCGAGTTTATCAACCTCCTTTTTTAGTAAGGTTCGAAACATGTAATTTAAACATCAAAAGACATAGATATATTCAACTTATAGTTCCACTGCAACTTCTTGCATATTAAAATAATTTACTGCGCCATTTGCACAGATTTGCGGCAGGTATGCCGATTAAATGCATTAAAAAACGTTTGACTCTAAACAGTGCTGCCAAGTTATGCATTTTTGAACGTTAGATGTTCGTGATGCTGCAGACGTGAACTATAAATGCTTTTACGAACGTACCCACACATACACGTGAGTTCAGTGCCAGTAATGATAATAATAACGCAGTAAGTACGACGTACATCGTATGCAACGACGGTAGTCACAAAATAGTCCAATGCGATGTTTTCAAGAACATGTCTCTAAACCGTAAATGGGAATGTATAAAGGCAAACAATATATGTCGACAGTTTTTTAGATGGATGTAAGTATAAACATAACCCTTTGCTCCATAAAAAAGTAAAATCCGAACAAACTATGTCGAATTCTTCACAAAAAATGCAACAAAATTCTACTGTAAACGCACACAGCAATAATTACGATAAATTTCAGCCATTGTTTAGAATAGTGCCAGTGAATATACACGCCTCAAATAAAATTAAAAAAGTCTTTGCATTTTTAGACGAAGGGTCCGCGGTAACACTGATCGAAAAGGATATTTTTGATGAAATGGGTTTTGAAGATGAGAACGATCCATTATGCCTGAGATGGACGGGTGACACAACACGCATGGAGAGTGATTCCGTAAACGGGAACATCGTTTTATCGAATGTGACTAACAACAAGGAGTTTCAATTGAAATCAGTTCATACAGTAAGTAATTTAGGACTTCACGCACAGACAATCGATAAAGATGGCATATTAAGAAGATACCCACACTTGGCCAACTTGTTAAAGAGTCGTACCATAATGCTACACCAGCAATATTGATTGGGGCTGATAATTGGAACTTGGCGGTTCCACTAAAAATAAAAGAAGGACTACCAAACCAACCCATCGCTTCTAAGACACGTCTAGGCTGGACGCTACAAGGGTGCAATAGTAACGCTGCCAAAGAATTCCGCATGAATGTTCATATGTGTAACTGTCAACAAAGGTAAAATGAGCTCCACGATATGGTTAAAATTTTTTTTGCCTAGAATCAAGCCGATCAATGCAGTTATTTTCTCACGATGATATTAAGGCCATGGAAATATTAGAAAATACGTGTAAAAAAGTGAACGGCCGCTATGAAGTGGGCTTGTTATGGCACGACCAAAACGTACGTTTGCCAGATAAATATTATCTTGCATTAAAACGCTTAAAGTGCTTGCAAAACAAATTTAACAAAAATCCATCCTTGGAGACCACTATACAAACGCAAATCGATAATTTTATTTTGAAGGGGTATGCTGCAAAACTTACTCCAAATGAGTTAAAAGTGCATCATGACAAAACCTTTTATCTACCAGTATTCGTTATCTCAAATCCGAACAAACCAGATAAAGTCCGACTTGTTTGGGACGCTGCGGCGAAATCTAACGGCGTGTAATTAAATGACTTTATGATGGCCGGCCCTGATTTTTTAAAACCTTTAGTGGAAATTCTATTAAAATTTCGAATTGGGAAAATTTCCATTTGCGCCGATATAAACGAGATGTTTCACAGAGTAAACGTGAGAGAAAACGATATGCACGCACAGAGATTCCTGTGGTACGACGAAAGAGGTGAGCCGAGTATTTTTGTCATGCGAGCATTAACCTTTGGTATTACCTGCGCTCCCTGCATAGGTCACTATGTTCGCAATAGAAACGGAGATGAGTTTAAAGATAAACATCCCAGAGCAGTCGAAGCGATACAACAAAATCATTACGTAGATGATTTCATTGACAGTGCTCCAGACGGAAAACAAGCAACAGAGTTGGCAAGGTGCGTAAGAGAAATTCATGAAGCTCGTGGTTCTAAAATGCACCACTGGGCATCCAATTCAAAAAAAGTTTTATAAGAGTTACATAGCGACACCTTTCCTGAGCAAGAAATAAAAGACTGGGGCTCAACGACTAAAGTATTAGGTTTATATTGGGACCAATTTAGATATATTTGCAGATTTGTTAGACTACGGCATGATATACTAACACCGACCAAGCATGAAACACTACAAGTTTTGATGTCCATTTGTGATCCCCTTGGATTCGCTTCTTGCTACACCATAGCCTTAAAAAGACTATTACAAGAAGTATGGAGATCTGTCATAGGGTGGGACCAAAGGCTGACCAGTCCATTAGAAAAAAGTTGGTGCATGTTGAAATCCACTATTCCAAAAATAACGTCCATTACAATTCCTCGATGCTACTCCCCAACAATGCCAACAGCAGACGAATTGCAACTTCACACCTTCGTGGACGCCAGTGAAAGAGCTTACGCGGCCATATGCTATCTACGAATCAAAAAAGATAAGGTTATAACTGTCTCTTTGGTTGCCGCTAAAAACAAGGTGGCACCATTGAAACCGCTCTCGATTCCAAAGCTCGAGTTGCAGGCTGCTTTACTTGGCGCGAGACTAGCAAAGAACATCCTAAATATACGTCACATAAGAACAGACTCTCAAATTTGGTGGAGCGACTCGAAAACTATATTGAGTTGGCTACAAGCAGATCCAAGGAGGTTTCATCAATTCGTCATGCATCGAGTAGGAGAGATTATCGGGAGTACAAACGTTAATCAGTGGAGATGGGTACCGTCCAAACAAAATCCAGCTGACCTCGCTACTAAATTAGAGATAAAACTAAACACAAAATTATGGTTTGAAGGCCCTTTATTTTTGCGCTATGATGCAAGTGAGTGGCCACATTGTGATGACCTTGGAAAGCTCGATGGAACAGAAATGAGACACTGCTCATTAGTAATTGAAAACGTACGTATAAAAATTAATGCTGAATATTTTTCCGACTGGAGGCGCTTGTACCGTGCTGTGGCTACATTTTTCTTGTACTGTTACCGTTTGAGAGAATTGACGAAAAAGAAATTTATAAAGGAATTTGTTGAAGTTGATTGCGATTTAATAAAAATGGCTCAAATGTTCTTGATGCGATTTGCACAGAATACTGAATATACTCTCGAAATATATCGCTTGACGCATGGCAAGTCAATTCAAAAGGGGAGCAAACTTACCTCTCTCAACGTTTATCTGGACGAATATGGTGTCATTAGGTCCCGAGGCAGAACAGAATATCTTAATAATCATGAAGACGTAATCGTTCTACCTAATGACCATCACGTAACATTGCTATTAGTACGTCACTTCCATGAAAATTTTCGGCATCAATATCATGAAACTGCACTAAATGAAATAAAAGGTCAATATCACATAACAAAGCTAAGCGTTCTATTTCGTAAAGTGCGTCGTATGTGCAAATGGTGTAAAACCAATTATGCTAAGCCACAGATACCGCAAATGGCAGCTCTGCCAATTTCAAGACTTTCCGCATTTGAACGACCATTTACCTTCGTCGGCATGGACTATTTTGGACCAATAAATGCTGCTGTTGGCAGAAGACGGGAGAAGAGGTGAGGCGTAATATTTACTTGTCTAACAGTCCGCGCTATTCATATTGAAATCGCGCATAGCCTTGACACAAGTTCATGTATAATGGCAATAAGAAACTTTATTACAAGACGTGGAACACCTAAAGAAATATATTCCGATAATGGAATTAATTTTAAGGCGGCTGAAAAAATACTGTGCTCCCAAATCAAAAACGTCAACTTGGTACCAATTAAAACTAAATTCGAACAAATTAAGTGGAAATTTAACCCGCCAGCGGCACCACATATGGGCGGTGCTTGGGAAAGGTTAGTGAAGTCAATTAAGACCGTTCTTTATAATATATGCCCGACGATGAAGTTTAGCGATGAAAGCTTAGAAAACGCATTATGTGAAGCAGAATTTACCATTAATTGCCGCCCAACCACTTATTAATTGGCTCGTCAGATGGATACAAACCGATTGCAAATACAAACGTTGATCTCCGACAACGATGGTACAAGTCACAGGAGTTTGCCGATCAGTTTTGGCGTATATGACTTAAAGAATATGTACCCATAATATCGCGACGTAGCTAATGGTTTACAAAACATCCACCCATAAAAGTTGGTGACGTAGTCGTCATTTGGACTCAGACCTTCCAAGAAATTGCTGGCCTAAAGGTCTCGTGGTGGACGTCGTATTAGCGAAGGATGGCAAAGTTACGAGGGCTACAGTGAAAACAAACAAAGGCATTTTCCAACGACCAGTAGTAAAATTAGCTGTGCTAAATGTAAGCGGCGCCTTTGAAGGTAAACTCAACCAATCGAACTCGTTTACGGCGGAGGGAAATGTTGCCGCAGAATGAAAGCCTTAAATCCTTTAAGCCTCTGTATTTTAATTTTACTCATTTATCTATTACATGAACTTAAATTTGTAATACTATATAAAAGAAAAACGGTTAACATGTACATAAGTCAAGCAGGTAGAATTCTTTTCTTAAAATCAAAAATAAAATTTGTCGTGGCTCTTACAGTTACATAAAAAAGATCTTGTTGTAAAAACCTACACGCGAAGAACACAAATAATTTTAAAGCGCTTTTCGCTTCTTAATATTAATAAAATTATAACTTTGTAATTTGAATTTACGCAAAGTGTTTTATTTCAAAGAAGTAAAGTGCTGTTAAAATTTATAACTTCCCGTCAATGACATAAAATCTAGAAAATTAAAATTGCATAAAAACTCATTTTAAGAAATCAAACAAACATCATAATGCATTTTTCTATTACTTTATTCCATGATATGAAACTCTGTATTGTATATATTATATATTTATGAAATTTAAACGAATTTCTTTTTAACCCGACCACATGATGTCATGTGTATGTTTTCAATAAACACATACACGCATAAAAACATATGGTACGTTCATAAAACTTAAATCGAATTTAAATACACAAGGTTGGGTATTTAATTGTTATTTAAATATGCACTCAAAAACACAATTTCGAATTTAAATAGAACTTAAAAATAATTACAATTTGATTTCAAAGTGAAAAATTAGCCATAAGTCAGTAAACAGTTTAACATTAAAGGCTGGGTTAGCCGAAAGTTGCTGTTGCTGTACCGTGCCGTACTGGTACTGCAAGCACGTTGGTGCACTTATAGAATATTTAAAAACTTGCGTACGCTTTACTTTTTCCGGCCATACATTACACAAGTTCAGTGCTCAAGTCTGCCACTGCGTAAACTAAGCTTGTGACACATACTATACAAGTAAACTGTGCATTTTTTATTTTGTTCTGCGCTCATTTCTTGTTGTGAACTCTTAAAAAATTACGAAACAACTGAGCGCTTGCAACATACACTACACAAGTTCACTGTACCGTTTTCAATTATTGATATTGATATTTAGTCCGTTCACTGCGTAAATAACACAACCACCCCCAGACACTACACAAACGCACTGTACAGTGCCAGGCTGGTGCAGTGAACTTGTGCAGTGTATGGCCGGCATTTGTTTTGTTGTCTTAATAGGTATGATCCCGTACTTTTGGGGTAAAGTTCGGTAAAATGAGAACAAGCTATAATTTCTCTCAATAATACAAAAAATTTACAAAAGTACGGGAACAAGAAAAACCAAAAATGTTTACCAAAAGCCAAAGCACAAGTAAATACCTACTTACAGACATACACACGCATGCGTTTACTTACATGCTGTGGCATATCTAGAACGTTTTATTTCTTAATTTTACATAAAAACTGATAAAACTTAGTTCACCACTTGTTTATAAACCTTTTTGATACAACTTTTCAATGTTTTTAGTGTTTAGGACAATTTAATTTTTTTTGTATTCTGTGTTCCAAATGGAACAAAAATGGCAAAAGCACGTAGCCAAAAAGCCAGGGTATCCCACGTGTAGAAGCTTTCTGCGGTTGCTGCGAACGACCTATAGGTCGTTTAGGAAGTAGGAGTTTCCAAGATCCACTCCTAGAGTTAGTTGCGGTAACCATTAACAAGTGTGAGTGAGATGCAAAACTCTGGAAGGGCAATAAACAACAGTGGCCTGGTTGCACTTAAGAAATAATTGCCGACGACGCGTGATGTTGACTCGTCCAGAGCTGCTTTACGACTGACAATTTAATTTTACTTTGTTATTGGTTATTTTTCAAACAGCTGATTGTTTTTCGGCTTGCCCAAGAAGAAGAAGAACATTATTCTCTCAAAAGCTCTCTTACCCTTCAACGACGTACGTTTGGAGTATGCACATACATTTGTTTTATCAAAAAAAAATAATATTCAATAATTTTTTGCTCTATTACTATTTATAGTGACATTTATGGAAATTGATTTAAAGAGTTTATTTTCTATATTAGCAATAATTGAATATTCTGTTCCGCACAATGCATGAACTTTAACATAGATCATCTCTTTCTGAAAGCAAATTTTTTTCCCACATCTAAAGCAACTTGGAATACGTATGTACATATGTATGTAGGTATAAACATAGGAATGCACATAAATAATTTAAAAACAAATTGTTATTTCGTATCCGAAATAATTTGTACTCCAACTAATAAATTTGAATTTTTTTCGGAAACAACAGCAGCATTATTGAAATATTAAATTTTAAACTATACACTATTGACCTGCACAAGACCATTTATAAGACCTTTCAAGACATGCGACATTTTTCAAACGCTTTACTACAGCGAAATATTCTAAAATAAACGCTAAAAACACTTTTGGCAATATTTTTTTTTAGTTCTTTGTCTTGCCAACACTGTTTTTTAGCGTTTGTTTTAGAATATTTCGCTGTAGTAAAGCGTTTGAAAAATTTCGCATGTCTTGAAAGGTCTTATAAATAGCCTTGTGCAGGACTTTACTATACACCCAGGGAAAAAACAGCTCAAAATCTATAAAAAAAACCATATTGAATTATTAAAAAACGAATTTAAACTTATGTTGTAGGCGGGGGCGGTGGAGGGGAAGATGGATGATGCAAACATATATATTTGTATATCTAAACATTACGGTTGCAGTACTTGGATTTATTACGATAATCGTATCGCTATAATAAATATAAGTAAGAGTTTGCTATTCAGTAACACATTTTAGCGATATTCGCTGTCGGTTGGAAAAAAAATAAAATCAAAATCTTCATTATTCTTTAATTTTCGCTTATTTTTACATTTTCAATACAGAGATACCACATAATACAGTCAAATCCTGATAATTCGTAATCGCAAGGGGCCGGCCATTTCCTACGAATTATAGGGGTTTTCGATTTAGCGGGGTTTCGATTTAAGGAGGTTAAAATAAAATAAATACGAATTAACGGGGGTTTTCAAATTATTTTTTAAAATGATAAAAAAACATAAGAAAACAATTGACAAAAATAAACTAAAAATTAAATACATAAAATAAAATAGCAAATTCATTTACTTATCGTAAAATACTTCTAAAATTAATAGTAAACAAGAAACAATAAAATAAAAATAAAACTGACAAATTAATTTCATCATTCTTTTCATGTTTCTGTTGTTTTTATTACGATTTATAAGTGGTATGCAGTTAGCAAAAAATTACGATTTATAAAAGGTAAAGAAGAATTTATTTGAAGAAAAAATTACGAATTAGAGAGGGATCAAAATGTATTTACATTTTACGAATTAACGAGATTTTTTTCAAGGGACCGACAGTTTATTACAAATTATCATGAATTACGATTTATCGGTGTTCGAATTATTGGAATTTGACTGTAATATAATATGTTCCTAGCAAGTTTTTTATTTTTTTACATTTTACGAATTAACGAGATTTTTTTCAAGGGACCGACAGTTTATTACAAATTATCGTGAATTACGAATTATTGGAATTTGACTGTAATATAATATGTTCCTAGCAAGTTTTTTATTTTGCGATTTGTTCTTCATCGTTCGTTATATCCAGTATTAAAATAAGAAAGTATTAGCTATATAAGGTTGTTAATGTAATGCCTGTACGTACATACATACATATGCATGTGCCCAGCAAAAAAGAAATGAACGCGTTCAAAATGAAATATTGTTTCATGATTTCTTGAGCATTTTTTGCTTCGAACGCATTTTGAACAGGGTGACCGTTTGACCGACTAAAGTGGCAAATAGCCACTTTTTCGATTGTCTTGCCACTTTTTGTCCCCATTTTCTTAGCGTGAACTACATACATATATAAAAATACATAAAAAATAAACAGCCTTTTTTATATAACTTATTAAGGCCTTATAAAGGCTTTTTAAGAAAAATTTTGTATGTAAATTTGTTTTAAAGGCACTTGTCAAAGCCTTAAAAAGTTTTATAAATAAGGCTGAAAAAGTTTAGTGTAGTTTTCTCGCCACAAACTGGGTAATATCGTGCCATAACCGCCAAAATAGCTCAAGAAATAAAATTTTCGAACTTAATTTTTTTACCAAAACTGATTATTTGCGATCACAAAAAAATGTGTTGCTTAAGCTACTTTGGCGGTTATGGCTCGATATATTGAATTAAATCAACACATTGACACATTTCCGTAAAATAAGTCTTATCTCCAAGATATATGTATCAAGAATACAATAGTTCAGTGGTAGAGAGTGTGAATTGACACTCTGAAGGGCACGGTTCGTATCGTATCCTGGCTGCAACAATATTTTTTTTATGTTTTATAGGTATTTTACGTGAAAAACCGTCATGGAATCAAGACACTTGCATGCAAAGTATATTTATATAAAGTATATGCAGGTCTACAACAACTAAGAAAATACAAAACCAACATCCGCTTTGTTTGTATAAAAATAATGGATGAATGTCAAAAACAGATGATTACAACCAGAGCTGGGCAACTTGCATTACTTTTCATAAGCACTGATTGAAAAACAAAAATTTTAGTGAAAATTTAAATTTGATGCTTGTAATGCACTTTTATTTGCACTAAAATAAAATCTCTTACGTTGCAGCCACACGTTCAATAAATCGTTTTCAATTTCATCACATATATTGTTTGTCAAAATTCCTTGAAATTGATAGCTGTTGCACAGATTGATAGTCAATTTCATTTTTTTAATGCCACCGACGAAGAACAACTCAAATTTGTAGCTTCAATCAATATGTGCTGTGACCAGCCGTTCAAATTGAAAAGTAAATTGCCATATAAATGGATGGGTGCATTTTAAAGCAATCTAGTTTTCAATTTAAAAATTTAGAGTGTGTAAGTGCCGTTCCAGACTTGCAATTTTTGTTGCAGCAATTCTTGAATATGCGTGAGAGTGTTGGAAAAGAAATATATACTTTTTGTATTCCTCTCTCGCTCTTTTGTACTAAAAAATAAAAAGTTGCTGCAACAAAAATTGCAAGTCTGGACTGGGACTAAGTAAAAAAAGTGTGAGTGTATTGAAAATTGAATGGAATTGAAAGGCAAAAATTGGACGTGTGGCCCCCCAAGTTAAAAGTAATGGATTAATATTGCATTAGCAGCTAATCGTATGGCGAATAATGCACTAATTTTGTATTGCCACTAAGTACATCATGAAGTAATGCAATATTATTGCAATATCACATATCGTACATAGTAAAATTATATAAAAAGTAATCATATTTTTTATCAGATAGCACAAATAAAAAAATACAGTGAAGGAACATTGAAGGCACCTGTATAAGTACGTGCATACAAATGAAAGATCAGTACCCCATTTCTGTAACTTGTGAGAAGTTCTCGCATCGAGAAAAATTAAATAATTATATTTTTTGTCCTATTTTACACTGGGTTACTCACATAAAAACTTACAAAACATATGAACAAATGCAGTTTTTTTCTTACTCAACCTGTGTTTCACAGGATAACAATTTTTTCGACTCGAAAAGTTCTCACATTCCTTACAGAAACGAGGCACAGAACTCAGGTTCGTTTATTTTATTGTAAAGTTACATACATATATCTTAAAAAATGGTGATTTTATAAACGGAATATACTACCGCTTGGAACAATTATAATTATTGAAAAATTATAAAAATGGTAGTGATATGATTTTTGCCTTAAGTGGCGATATGTACATAGACAAAAGTTTACATATTTATGTATGTAAGTACGTATGTTTTTATGTATGTACACATTTGCGTTCTATTTTTCGCCATGTGATTTGGTGCTGGCGCAATATTAATGTATTACTTTGAAGAGATTTTAGTTTATTGCCAAAAAATTGTACTATAATTATCAAAGTTGGTTCTAATGTAATAAATTTGCATTTGTATTGGTTTCGTTTGGTGTAGGAAAATGGTCAATGCATTTGCTTATTTAATGCAAGTCCCAGATCTGCATACAACAAAAAGGAAATGTATGGATAGACAAAACCAAAGTAAATTTATGAATTGATAAACCTTTATTACGTGAAATAAGTATAATAAAAGGTACATATTTATTTTAATAATTAAATATAATTATTTTTAAATGTTTTGTAACACCTTTTTTAAGTAAAAATTTATTTCAACTTTTTCACTACACACAATTGTGTATAACAAAGCAAGGCAAAACAAAATGGCGTACGAAAATTGTAAACAACTTTTGACATTCATGCATTGACACTACACGAGAAAATAATTAATCACCTGAGTACTTGCATATACTTTATATAAATTTACTTTGCTTGCATGGTTCTAAGCTAGCGTTGCCATTCGTACTGCTTTTCGCGGTATTGTCCCGATTTTTAAAATTAAATCACGCGTACCGCGCGGGATTACCAAATCCCGCTTTTTTCAAGTTTTATTTGATGTTTTTTAATTTAACACCAGCAACTTTCAACTAATAAAGAATAAGTGCATCTTAATAGATTCAAAGACTATAGATTATTGTTAAAATACTTGCCATTGAATTCCACGTACGAATATATTTTTAAATTTTGTTTTTTTTTGCAAATCCAAATGTTATATTTAAATTCGTTAATTTTTAATTGATGTAAAAAAGATGTGTGTTTATTTTTATATGCTTTGTAAAATGTTAATTTGTTTTACGTACCTTTTCACAATATATGGTTAAAAGATAACAGAGACTTTAACTGCAAGTTTTGTATGAAGAACTGTCAGTTTAAGTTCACGTTAACTCTTAACCATACATTGTGAAAAGGGACGTTAATAAATATATTCTTTAAAGTAGAAATATTTAAAAGTTTTTTTTTGTGAGACATTTTTAGATTTTTTTTGTACCGCGAAACTTTTGAAAATCCCGTGATTTTGGAATTTTTTATAACTTGTCCCGCTTTTTCGAAAAATAAAACTGGCAACCCTATTCTAAGCACTCATTTAAATGATGAACAGTTTTGTTAAATGTGAACCCATGCTCGTCAATGAAACCCCTGTGTTAAAATCATGCTTTCTGACTTAAATTGAATTTTCAGTAGAACCCATGCATTAACTATTTCTTTTGCATGTCTTTTTTGCTGGGTATGTATCTATGTACATATGTATGTATGTGCAATGTCAACTCTTACGAAACTTAATAAATTCAGTAAAGTGCGACTTTGACTCGCGCACGAAGGGTTCCGTACGTTGGGCTTTGAGCATTTTTTAATACAGTGTTTTTTTACGTTTTTTTTGATTATTTTTCGCTTTTTCTCGTTTTGGCGATTTTTTTAATTTTGGCGATTTTTTTCATTTTGGCGATTTTTTTTCAATTTGGCGATTTTTTTTTCATTTTGGCAATTTTTTTAATTTTGGCGATTTTTTTAATTTTGGCGATTTTTTCATTTTGGCGATTTTTTTTTCATTTTGGCGATTTTTTTATTTTGGCGATTTTTCCGGTTTTTCGCGATTTATTTTCGATTTAGAAATTTTTTTTAATTTGGTGCTTTTTTTCGTTTTGGCGATTTTTTTTTTGATTTTGGCGATTTTTTTTGGGTTTGGCGATTTTATAGTTTTGAGATTTTTTTGTTTTACCGTTTTTGAAAAAATCAAGAAGTTTGCTCTTACGGTTTTCAAGATACAGCAAGTTATCAAAATTACATAGTCGAAATTACATTAACTGATGGTACACCCTTTAATTAAATTTTTTTTAATTTTAGTGTTAATTGTTGTAGTCTGTATAAAAATACACTAACTTTACAAATTTCAAGTGCATATATGTACATACAATTGTATGTATATTACATGAGATTTTAACATTTTTCGTTGCTCGTTTTGGCACACCCTTTAATTTCCAACTCTCATGTATTTGTTGTTGTAGCGGCCAAGGGTCTACAAGGGTCTGTCCAAATTTCAGGTCCGTAGCTCTTACGGTTTTCGAGAAAATACCCTGTGACGGACAGACGCACAGCGCAGCGAAAACAATAGGGTTCCATTTTCACCTTTGGTGTACGGAACCCTAAAAAAACGATGATGATTTTCAAGTAAAAAAAAGTCCAAGGCAGCCAGGATACGAACCATGCTTTTCTGACTGTTAAGACGCAATTTACACTGTGCCTTTTCTGCTTGCATGTGTAGGCATCCTTTTTCAGTTCGTTGGTGAGAGGTGTTGAGAAGCATGAGGAGTAAAACAAAAGGCACGAAATGAAAATTCGAGGGGATTTTTTACATTTCTCTTTGTTTTTTCGTACTCTCAGCACTAAGAGTATATACAAACGTCAAAAAGTCATGAAGAAAAAAGTAAATGTGCTTGACTTTTCGTAGGGGGTTTAAAAGAAAATTGTCGAAATAAGGCAGGCTAAAAAGGCATAATGTGAATAGGCACTAAGGCATACTCTCCACCACTGACGTATTAATTCTTATTAATAATTAGAGATAAAATTTGTCTTATGAAAATGTATCAATATGATAATTTAATTCCGTTTTTGCATGCCTTTTTCGTTGGATATTTATTTCAATATATTACCCACCCAGCAAAAAAAAAAGATAAATCGTGGGTTCAAGTGATGACGCATTGGTTCGATTTATGTGAAACACGCATGATTTTTACATAAGCTTTTCATTGGAGATCATGTGTTTGTGCGAGAATTTAAATACTTTGATATCCATTCAAATTAGTGAATTTAACCCATGCAAGTTCCCTATCCGATCATGACACGTAAGTAAATACAAAACAAAAAAATAAATAAAAATTTTTGTCGCTGGATAGGAACCACGCTGTTCTCACTCTCAAAGCACAGTCTCTACCACTGTACTACTTTACTCTTGTTACGTATTGGAGATACAACTTGTTATATGAAAATGTAGCAATGTGATGATAGTTTAATTTCGTTTTACACAGAGTAAGTAAATACGCGGAGCAGAGCCGCTCTTTTCAGCTCTTTTGGCACTTTTACGCAAAGAGCGGAGCGCCATTATGATGACGCTGCTCATTACAAAAGCAGAGCAAGAAAAGGAGTACCATGGTTGGCTCTTTGCTTGCTCCGCTCCTTTTGTTTACGCAATGTGTAAAAGAGCCACAAAGAGCAAAAAATGCGCATTGCTCATTTACTGTGGTACAAAATACATATTTTCTTTTAAAAGATTCTGTTGCGTTGTAATGATTATTATGATAAAATAAGAAAATGTAAATGGATGACATTTTGTAAAAACCTTAATTTTTTTTAATACATGATTTTTATTTATTGTATCTTCATATATGAACTAACAATAAGTATTCGAATCTTAAATATAAAAATATAATAAGGCCCGACCAGTGTCGGACATAAGCTTAGTAATAGTATATATAATACATAAGTAGTGATAATCAAAAGGAAAAAAATATAAAAAAAAATAAAAGTATTTTCAGGAAGTCCCATCTGGAGTGTTGAGTATAAGAGCCCTTGTGTCCCTCTTTTTTAGGCGGATGTGTCCAGTAAAGCTCAAAATATTACGGGCAAGCGGATTAGGATGTGACTCGAGCTTTGTTAAATATTTGCCTGCGTATTTTGCAATTTCTTCACTCACTAGTGGCATATTTAAATCACGATGTATATTTGAATTTTTAATGTACCATGGAGCCGATGTTATTTTTTTTTTTTTTTAATACATGATTTTTATTTATTGTATCTTCATATATGAACTAACAATAAGTATTCAAATCTTAAATATAAAAATATAATTAGGCCCGACCAGTGTCGGACATAATCTTAGTAGTAGTTATATATAATACATAAGTATTGATAATCAAAAGGAAAAAATATAAAAAATAAAAGAATTTTCAGGAAGTCCTATCTGGAGTGCTGTAAATAAGAGCCCTTGTATCCCTCTTTTTTAGGCGGATGTGTCCAGTAAAGTTCAAAATATTACGGGCGAGCGGATTAGGATGTGACTCGAGTTTTGTTAAATATTTGCCAGCGTTTTTTGCAATTTATTCAGTCACTAGTGGCATATTTAAGTCACGATGTATATTTGAATTTTTTTATATACCATGGAGCCGATGTTATTAACCGTAAAATTTTGTTTTGCCTTCGTTGGATTCTCTCGACATTAGAAGCTGAAGCAGTACCCCATAGCTGAATTCCGTAGCACCATATAGGTTTTAAGAGCGACTTGTATATTAAAAGTTTACAATCTAGGGTGAGGGTTGAATTTCTACCAACCAGCCAATGTATCTGAGTTAGTTTAAGTTTCATTTGCGTTAGCTTAGAGTCAATGTGGTATTTCCATGTGAGCTTTCGATCAAGATGTATACCAAGGTATTTCACATGTAAGTTTTGAGGAACAATTTGATTATTGATTGTAACGGGGGAACAAGTGTCTTTTCTTAAGGTTAATGTTACCTGAGCACACTTCTGTTCGTTTACCTTTATTCTCCACATGTTTAACCATAGTTCTAGCTAAGTAATATGTTGCTGAAGATATCGGGAAGCCTCGTGAGGGTTTTCGTGCATACTAAGGCAGGCTGTATCATCGGCAAACGTAGATGTATGGATATTGCTGCTCAAAGCCATATCACAAGTATAAATCAAATATAAAACTGGCCCCAGTATACTCCCCTGTGGCACACCGGATGAGATTATTTCAGGCGTACTCATAAAGTCTCCTTCCACAACAGTGAACTTCCGGGCAATAATGTAACTTTCCAGCAGATTTAGAATGTTTATTGGTAGGTAAGTCTTTAATTTTAAAATTAGGCCTTCATGCCACACTTTATCAAATGCCTCAGAAACGTCAATGCGCTGTTCATAGCAATACTTTTTTTCTTCAAAAGTTTTTCTTATAAATTGAACCAATCTATGAGTTTGTTCAATGGTGCTATGCTGACTTCTAAATCCAAATTGATGATCCGGTATGCACTCATTATCAGTTAGAATTGGGGACAATTTTATCATGAGTAACTTTTCAAAGAGCTTTGACATTGTTGACAGTAAACTTATTGGCCTATATGACTCAGCTTTGGTAAGATCTTTGCCCGGCTTTGGAATCATTTTAACCTTGGCAAGCTTCCAGCTGTTTGGATAATACTCCAGTCGTAAAATAGCGTTAAAAATGAATAACAGGATTCTAACAGCTATACGAGGCAACTTCATCAACATCTGGTTACTAATTCCATCAATACCCGGAGCTTTTTTCGGGTTGAGTTCTGCAATTATTTTTTATACATCACCCGTCTTAAATTTTATTGGTCGAGGGGGTAGCGCAACTACATTTGGCAAATCAACAGCACCAGAACACGTATTTGGGGTGAATACGGATTTTAAATGCTCACCAAATATTTTACCTTTTTCAGTATCGCTTCATGCCCAACCTCCTGTAGATGTGCGCAGAGGTGGTTTAAACTCAACTGGTGTTTTAATCTTTCTAGCAGCGCGCCACAAAGAGTAATTAGATGCTGGTGTGACATCAAGACCTTCCAAATAATTTTTAAGAGATGCAGTTTTTTCAAATGCAAGCAACTCTTGGAGTCGTTTAGTACACTCTTTAAATCTGATTTTAAGTTGGGGTGATCTGTGCTGTTGCCATTCTCTTCTAGCTCTTCTTTTTTCACTTACGAGACGTTCAATATCCCTAGAATAAATTATATTTACCCTAGTCTGAGGATGGGTGGTAGTGGCATGTTCAGCAGCCTGTTTAATATTTTCATTAAGGTTGGCAATGTTAGATTCAATTTCATCATGTGTTCTTAGCGTGATATTTTCCGTGCAATGACTACTAAGATATTTTTTAAATCGCAGCCAATTAACACGATTTATCAAATTCGCATATGGGTGAGGTAAGTCACTTCTTAATGGGCTACAAATTGTAACGATCGTGGGAGAGTGATCGGACGAGAGATCTAAAGAAGCTTCAATTTGAATTAAATCCCTAGAGATATTTTTCATAACGCCAAAATCTATTACATCCGGAATATTATGCATGTCAGTAGGCCAATAAGTGGGCTCCCCACTCGAAATGACATCCAAGCCCATTTTGGAAATTGTATTGAACAACGCTCGACCTCTGGGTGTAATAAGACGCGAACCCCAAAACGTGTGTTTAGCATTATAGTCGCCAGCTGCTACGAAACAAGGGCCCAGAGATTTGTAAAAATCCTCGTATTGATCCTCAGTAATTGCGAATCTAGGAGGAGAGTAAATTGATGATATGACAAAATTAGTGCAAAAGTTTTCGACACAAATATTCGTTGCTTGTAAATATTCTTCACAAATGTTGTCAATAAAATAATGCTTGAGTCTTGACTTTATTAAAATTGCTGATCCACCGCATGCTCTTCCTCTCGGGTCCTTTGAATCATATAAGGTGTAGCCATAAATTTTAAAAAGGCTTCTCGAAGTCAAATGAGTCTCAGAGACCAACATTATGTCAATATTTTTTTCCGTGAGGAAGTGCTCAAGTTCATTTTTATGTTGGCGAATGCCGTTTGCGTTCCAGAAACATATTTTTAACGTGTTCATGGTTTGTTAACTAAAGCTTGAAGCAATGTATTCTGCATTCGCAGCATTTCTTGCATCATGCTAGTCATATTTGTTGTAAAATTATTTATAGTTTGCACCAGATTATCAATAGTAGCTTCAAGGCGATTGAAATTAAAGTTCGAGTTTGTATTTGTTGAATTATTTGGTGGTGAAACATTTTGTGTATGAATAGAATTTGTCTTAGCAGCATCGGCATACGATACACGGGAACTAACTGGTTGGCTCACTTGCGCAATAGTGGCTGATAAAGCATTTGCTGATTGGGCTGGGGCCAAGTTAGGTGTTTGCCTCATAGTCTGTTTGACGAAAGAGTACACAGGACAACCTCTGTAGTTAGCGGTGTGATTACCTCCACAATTACTACATTTTTTGTCACTTTGATCTTTTGGTTTACTGCAACTAGCAGTGCCGTGTAATTCGCCGCACACAACACAAACAGTAGGTAATTTGCAGTAAGTCTTAGTATGTCCATATTCTTGACAATTATGGCACTGTACGGGTCCTGAACGCTTGTGTGGTTCTTCAACGGTTATTTTTCGATATAAGAGATATCTGAAATTATATATTGGATGGGTCTCATTTTTTTTCAATTTTATATCATTTGGCTCAAGTTCAACGCGAAATAGAGGTTGAGGGATCTTTTCCCTATTTATTATATTAGATACATTTTTTACTTTATAATCCTGGAGGACGAGAGCATCTTTTACTTCTTCAGGAGCAACATAGGAATCTATGCCCTTCAACACAATCTGCTGACCTTTAGCACTCTTGAGCTGATATGTGTAGAAATTTGTTTTACTTTTTTCAAATTCAGAAACAATTTTTCGAAAATCTTTTTCTTTATAAATTTGAATTTTCGTTTCATCAATATTACCACGTTTTATTGGAACAATGTGAAATTTATTCTCACCAATGACCGAAATTAATTTTATAATAAGAGCGTTTGAGTTCTTTTCTCTTAAATAGATTGGTGGCGGCTTGGAGGTTTTGTTCGCAGATTCAGCGGGTTTGTCATTGTCATCTTGCAATATTTTAAAACGGTTTTGCCGATTAGTAGAGGATGCGCTGTTATCCCTAGACATCTTTGGAGCAGATGCAATTTTAGTAGAATTTGGGCTTCGCCCGCGCTTTAAAATTGTAATGTATCTGTCCATTCCGACTTGGACCTTGGATTTTGGGCTACTCTTATTTTCAGTGACAACTTGGTTAAGTGATGACCTCGAGCCCGAGGCGGGTGATATCGCTGAGTTAAATGTGGAAGTACTAGGCAATATTGTCAACGATTCACTAGTTGGCATTGGACAAAGCGAAGTTGATCGCTGACGAAACTGTGGTTTTGCCGTTAGAAAAAGTCTATCAGATTTTTGATTTTTATTAAGAGCTTCAGAACTCACAGCAAGTCTATTGTCAGATTTTTTATTTTGTATTGTTATCATTATGAGCATCAAAACTCACAGTAAAATAGGCATTTCTGCCGTTAGAACTCACTTCACTATTTTTTTCCTTTGGGGTACTCATAAAGAGTATTCCTTAACGGTACTTTGTATGTTTTTTTGTTTACGGTTTTTTTTTGTTTTTGTTATTTCTATATGTAAAAATATTATCAAAGCAAAAAAAATGCTTATTTATCAAAGTTAATATGTACTACGAATATTTTTTGTATGATTTTTTATTTTTGTTTAGTTTGTATGTAAGAAAAATTCCGCTATTACGTCTGTTCACTATGAAGGTACAACGAGAACTGAAAAACCTTAATAATTTTTAGTTTTAATTGATGTAGTAATGTAATATTTATTTTATTAAGGTTTTTAAATTATCTGGAAAATCGACTGATTTTAAGTTCATTAATTGGACCTTTTTTATACCCTTTACCAAAAAAAAATGGTATAAGGTGTAATTTCTATAATATCAATAAGCGACCCATAAAGTGTATATATTCTGGATCCTTATGCAAGTTAAGGTCAACCCAAGCACAGGTATACTAACATTAATAAACGACAAAGCAATAGCAATTATAGCAACAACAGCACTTGTATATATTATTTTAAAGGCAACAAAATACTATTTAACTTTAAGAGCAATAAGGACTAGAGAGAATTTTCAAGTTTATATAACACATAACTAGAAAGAATCAGACATGAAATAAGCATGAATCAGGCATGAATCGAGACGATTCATTTTAAGTGAGGGAAGAATTACGAATCGGGACGATTCATTTTAAGCAGGAGGAGAGTTAAGGTCAACCAAGCCAAGCACAGGTATACTAACATTAATAAACGACAAAGCAATTGATATCGTAAATAACCTTTAACCATAAGTAATAAAGATAAGAAACAAATCATAAATAAAATATATCTATTTTAAGAGTAAAAATACTGTAAACAAAATGATGTAAACACTAATAAATTAGATAAGATTGATCATGAAAAAAACATGTTTTTAATACACAAAGAAGTATCAGCTAGTTCTAGATAAATAAGAACAAAGACACAAATGTTTAAAACTCTTTGTAAGAACAAAAGAACACTAAAATATCATCCCTTAACATTATACGAACGAAGAGTATAAATAGCACTGAAAATATTCTCGCTCGTTAGTTCATAAGAAAACTCGAAAAACTTAACATAGTTTAAAAAGTTAGTTTATAAGTAAACTAATAGTTTCGTAAGAAAATTAAAATAAATATTAAATAAAGAATATTTCAAGATACAAAAGTATCTTTTTATATTGATATCCTCTAGTTGAGCGGACCATACTCCTTGTCACAGCAAGGATAACAAATAATCTTGCATAGAAACAGGATATTTCAAACTTAAAAGGAATTCCTCATAGAAAGGAACGCAAAGCATAAACTGAAATAAATTAATAAAGTTTTTTAATGAGAAAAAAAACCAGAGGATACACATACGATACAAACAGAAACATGGAACAAGTAAACCTAAACTAATTGATGCAACAGATGGCAAACCTCCAAGTGGCATTAGAAGCCGTCCAACAAGAAAGTGCTACGCTACGCAGAAGATTGGAACAAATCCCAATAAATCCAGTTGTAAATCAACCACATGCCTGTTAGGAGTCGGAGGCACTTACTTATATATTTTTTATATAATGGAACATTTATTTATACTTCTTATATTAAGATTACTTATATATTTTTTATATAATGGAACATTTATTTATACTTCTTATATTAGGATTTAAGCATTTGATCCAATTACTATATTTAGAAAACATCTATAGCTAGATGTTTTCTTGTGCCGAGTGGGGAGGGATGTTGTGAATCATATTTGAACAACCCTCGTATTCAAACATTGCACTAATTGGTTGACGCAGCAGAAACATTGACTCAGTTACTTCTTATTTTGTTGGCGCTGGCAAATTGTGCAATATCGATATTTTGTAATTGGATCAAAAGCTAAATAATATTTATGAAATAAGTTATTGTCTAGTTAGCATAAGAAAATTAATTGTAAGTAAAATATTGAAAAAATATATTAAAGTATATTTTGTATAAATAGCGGATAGAAAAATAAAAAACAGGACAGTCTGCAAGTGTGGAAGCAGCTACAGTAACAAGAATTGTTGTTAATAAAAATACTTATACTTGCGATTCCCAAGGGACCCTCCAGGTAAAAGGTAAAAGATAAAAATACACCATAACATATTTTGGCGCAGCCGGTAAAGCTTTGCATGCTATTACTCCGCTTGTTTCTGGCTTGGAAAGTTTCTATTGGTACAGCTTTTATAGCTCGCCTTAGAAGCAGGGAAAAGCAAGTGCAGTCGGTTTAGTGGCCGCAAATTGATCCTTGCTACCATGTTATTTCGTCTGTTTCTGACTTGGAAAGTCTCTGTTGGTACAGCTTTTATAGCGCGCCTTAGAGGCTGTGAAAAGAAAGTGCAGTCGACTTTGTGGACGCATATAGATCCTTATTACAATAATAATACAATTAAAATAAAAGTGTATTTCTCAATCAGATTAAAAATTAAACCTTGCACTGTGGAACATTTTTTTTTGTATTTATAAATTTTTGTGCCACGAAACACTACAACGTCCGGGTTTGGTCAAGTCGTAAGGATGGTAAGTATAAATTTAATTAAATGGACAGCCACAAAAACAAACGGACAAACTAATACTACAATTAAACAACTACAACATTAACGTTGATAGTCTTCAAGTGCATGTATGGTCGGAATTAAAAGCCTTTAATTCTGATAGAATATTCCTAAATGCTCATAAAGAAATTGTTAAGAATAACAAATTGACTAAGTTAGAAGAAGTAGGGTATATACTTGGAGTGATAAGTGAATTAAACGGAAATAAGTCAAAGGAACTCGGAAAACGTATCGAAGAGTTAGAAAAGTCGAAATTATGTTTGGAGAAATTTAGCAAACAACTAAAAAGTGATATAGATTATACAAATGAGTTGTTAGAACAGCAGGTAAAAGAGAACGAAGAACTAAGACTACAGTTACGACAGAAAGGACTGAGTGAGAAGGAGATTGAAAAACACTTAAAATTAAAATACTTGATTAGCGAAAAGGACAACTCGATACAAAGATTATCGGTAGCATTGTCAAACGCAAAGAGAGAACTAAATATTGCCTACAGATCTCGTTCACCAACTCCTTCAATTGGTTTGCCAGAAAAATCCACTATCACGGACTAATCACATACTTTCCAAAGACTTCCATCAGTAGTAATTCATACACAACAAGAAATTAGAGAAGACACGAATACAATAGAACATAATAAAAACTTTCTCAAGGAGGGAGAAGGAAATAACTTATTGAATAAAGTGAAAAATTTACTATCAAACTCGAGAAAAACTGTCAACAGAGGATACTCAACAGAGACTATAAAAATAAAACTAGCAGATTTAGCAGAATACGAGAAGGAATTTAAATAACTGAGGCTAGAAGAAGTCCAGCTTAAAAAATAATTTTATAAGTACCTACAAGAAGCTAGGAATTCCATAAAGAAGTACCCACTATCCCCTATAATCAACGAAGAAGATTCCAGTAGTATAAATACAAAAGCATACAAGATGCCTGCAATATCGACAATTACCAAAATAGTAAACAATATAGTCCCCACATTTTTCGGCACCGAAGGACCAGATTTAACATCGGAAGTGTTTCGATTCATTCAAGGATGTAAGCTAGTAGACCAAGAGCTGTTCTCTGAAGAAAATGGAGTCCCAGCACAAGATATTATAGAATGCCTGAAACTGCGATTAATGGGACCAGCTTACGTTCAAATAGCACCACAAACATTCGGCACGATAGACGCATTATGTGATTCAATAAAAAAGGTGTATTTGAAGAGGAAAACTTTAGATCAAATAAGAGAACTCATAGTTTCGTGCAAGCAAGGAAATCAAGAGTCAGCAAGCAGATTTGGTAATCGACTTGAAACTCTACTAAATGAAGCCGGGAGTCTAGTAACAAATAAATGGAGTGAAGAAGGTAGCAGAAAAACGATACTGGAAGACTTCAAAAGAATAGCAGTAAGGAGCTTTATCAAAGGTCTTAGGGACCAGGCATTAAGGACAAGGTTTATTGGCCAAGAAAGCGAGGGCTTACAGAAACTAACTCAAATAGTAGAGGAAGCAACTTTTTGGAGAAAACCGCATCGCAATAAACACTATTACCCTGACTACTTAATGCAGTTTCTGTAAGCAACAAGGTCACAACAGAACAAATTGTGAACAGAGGCTTAACACTCCATATTGCATTAAATGTGGAGAATATGGGCATGAAATTGGGCCAGAATGTGAATCAAACCGAGACACTAGAGTTGACAAGTGTGATTACTGCAATAATAAGGGACATAAGGGAGTAGAATGCAGAAAACGTTTAAGAGCATTATTCTGCAGGATATGCAGAACGTCCGGACACGCAGAAAATCAGTTCTGTAGAAAACCACAGCACAGATATTCAGGCAAACCAAGCACACCACTAAACACAAACTGGCAACCACCTAACGGTAATTACTTTAGAAGAAATGACAATGACCAAAAGCAACAACACAATAGCAGGCAAAGTGGTCAACAGTCTACAACACAAAGATCCATCAATGCCAACATGAATCAAGTATACCATGGCCGTGGGAGAAATGAACCACCGAAATGCTATAATTGTAATGGAACGGGACATCTAAGAACTAACTGCACAGCACGAAATTCGGGAAACTCGCGGCGGCCCAGCCAAAACTAATGGACTGGGATGCCGACAATTCATGGATACACGAAACAATTGAAAGGAAATCAGCAAACGAATCTTTATTAAACCAAGTGAGGGTAGCAATTAAAAGAACTGACAAGAAAATACATTGGCATAAAAACATCCATACGTATATACCGGAAAATTATACAGAAAGAAATTATTCTAACTGCAGGTCTGAGTCGATAAAAGAACAGAATCTGCAAGGTAGTAACAATGGAAAAGAGAAAAATGACGCATTTATTGATTTTCCATGCAGTGAAGCACTGGGTAAAAACTTATCCTTACTGATAGATACAGGAGCAGACACCACATTAGTAAAAGCTGAATCTTTAGCACCACACGTGGAGACTCAAGCAATCAAAAGGACTTGTCAGGCGCATTTGGCGGAAATATTACACCAAAAGGAACTATAACTGCACAACATGCATGCGTAAAAACACTTGCAGTACAGATGCATGTAGCACCAGAAGGTAGCCGACTTCCAGCAGATGGATTACTCGGTAGAGATGTATTATGGAACAGGACTGTTACCGATACAATTAACAAAAATGTTAAATTTTTTGATAATAAAGAAGAAATAGCTTCCTTACCCCTTACTACAGAAGGAAAAAACCCCCGGGCCGAAAATTTATCTATCAAGGCGCGTTCCCAGGCAATAATATCGGTCGTAGTTACAACTGCTAAAGGAGAAATTATAGTAAATAAATTGGAAATTTTGCCAGGGGTTTTTGTGGGTGAAACTCTAACAACTGTCAAGAAGGGCACCGCATTTGTGCCCATTTTAAACACCAATGACTCTACAATAAATATCAATGAAATAATAGGTTAAAGCTATGAGAACCCGAAAAACTACACACTAAAAGCGACATCAGTCATAAATACAATAGGAACTACTGATAAAGCAGTAAGAAGTAAGTTACTTATTAAAACAGTACCGTTGAGCTCAGATTTGAACCCGGAAGAACGGGCTTCGATCGAAAATATTTTGAATTCATACGACGATGTGTTTCAACTTCCCGGAGACAGTCTTACGTACACCAGTGTACTGAAACACAAAATACCAACTGATCTCTGTCAACCCCCAATAAATACTAAGCAGTATAGGCTACCTGAGGTCCATCGAAATGAGATTAATAGTCAAGTGGGCCAGATGATCAAAGATGGAATAATATCTTCCAGCACTTCCCCTTGGAATTCACCAATCCTTCTAGTACCCAAAAAGGCGGGAATGGATGGAAAGAAAAAATTGCGTTTGGTGGTCGACTTCAGAAAATTAAATGACGCTACTATAAAACAAGTTTTTCCCATACCACGAATTGACGAGATCCTGGACCAGCTGGGATACAGCAGATACTTTTCGACTCTCGATCTAGCAAGCGGGTACCATCAAATTTTAGTGGACCCAAGCGATAGACAGAAAACGGCATTCAGTACGAATTTGGGCCATTTCGAGTTCAATCGTATGCCTTTTAGTTTAACAGGAGCACCAGCCACTTTCCAGAGAATCATGAATTCAATATTAACCGGTCTACAGGGTATCGATTGTTTTGTATATTTGGACGATATAGTAATATACGGAAGAAATCTAGAGGACCCCCAGATACGATTGAAGCGAGTACTAGATGTCTTAAGAAGGTATAATCTCAAGTTAGACCCCGAAAAGTGTCAGTTTCTCCAAAGGGAGGTAGTTTATCTAGGTCACCAATGTTCAGAAAAGGGAGTATTACCAAATCCCAGTAAGACAAGAGCAGTGAAGGACATACCGCCGCCCAAAAATATCAAAGAACTACAAGCATTTCTGGGACTGGTTAACTATTATAGGAAGTTTATACCAAACTCCTCAGACATAGCACTACCACTTAACAAATTATTAAGAAAGGACGTGAAATTGGAATGGACTCAGCAGTGCCAACAAGCCATGGACAAACTGAAGGCAGCAGTTGCAAATCCCCCTCTACTACAATACCCTGTTTTTACAAAACCATTTATTCTTACCACTGATGCTAGTAATGAAGCTTTAGGAGCTATTCTTTATCAAGGAGAGCCAAGTAGTGATTTACCAATTTACTTCGCGAGCAGAGTACTAAGCGCCACAGAAAAGCGATATTCAACAATAGGGAAGGAACTACTTGCCATCGTATGGGCAGTAAAGACGTTTAGACCTTATTTGCTAGGCCGACCCTTTACGGTCTTCACAGACCACAAGCCCTTAAAAGGCATTGCGAATCTTAAGAATTAGGAAGGCAGATTAGGCCGCCTAAGACTTAAACTACTGGAATACGACTTTAAAATACGTTATAAGCCGGGGAAAAGCAATCAGAACGCGGATGCTCTGAGTCGTCTCCCACTAGAAGAAGTAAACATAGGAGCTGTAACTAGAGCAAAATCAAGAGAGCTACAAGTAAACTCGAATGAGAAAAGTGAATCACAAACCGATGAAATGGTTGAGAACGAAGATATGGAACAAGAAGACACCGCAGCGTATTTAACTAATAAAGAAGATATTAAGAGAGTAATAAAGGCATTCCACGATACACCTTTGGGAGGACACCAAGGGCCACTGAAAACAAACCATCGCATTAGAAATCAGTATAAGTGGTATGGTATGCAGCGACAAATTAAAAACTATGTTGCTACCTGTAAACTTTGCCAACGAAACAAAAGTTCAAGAGTAGAAAGAATGCCGATGATTTTAACAAAAACACCGAAGACCATTTGAAAGACTTTATATGGATATTGTTGGGCCGTTGCCAGAATCTGCTAGGGACAATAAATATATAATTACATTTTTGGACGATTTCTCTAAATTCCTAGCATTTGCAGCCGTCTCGGACATGGAAGCAACCACGGTGGCAAAAGAGTTCTTCAATGAAATAATTTCCCGTTTTTTCATACCCAAGGTTTTGGTGACTGATAATGGTACAAATTTTACTTCGAAACTATTTAGAGAAGTTTGTAAGCTGTTGGGAACAAAAAATATTAACACTACCCCCTATCACCCCCAATCCAATGGATCATTGGAAAGAACTCATAGACCTTTGGCTGAGTATTTGAGAAGTTTCATTAAGATGGATGGCACTAATTGGGATGAATGGTTACATCATGCTATGCATGTACACAATAATACGAGGCATATGTCTACCAAACAAACACCTAATAGAATCCTATATGGATTCGAGTTTGAAGTACCTATTAAACTAAAAGAAAAACCGTCACCAGTATACCTATATAATGCAGATAATTTTAGTAAGATCCTAAAATACCAGATACAACGAAGCTATCAACTAGTAAAACAAAATCAATATCAAGCCAAGGCCAACTCCAAGAAACATTACGACAAGGGGACAAAGACAAGGACATTCAAGGTAGGACAACAAGTATGGCTGAAAAACCAAGCACGGAAGAACAAATTTTAACCCATTTGGTTAGGACCTTATGAAGTTTTACAATTTGGTAAAACCATGTGTAAGTTAATTATTTAGGTGTCTTAATAGTAGTAAACCCGCAGAAAGACCTGCCACTCCAGGGAAGATGACATGAATGTAGATGGAAAAACAAAAGATTCCAAAATAAGGAGAAAACAAAAGGGACGACAGTTGACAAGACACAGTAGAAGTTATGAAACATGAAACAGAACACAAAACAACAACAGATATAGAATACATTAACAAGCAACCTCTTCCAAACTGAATATAATAAAAAAGAAATGCTAAAAGAAAATGAAAACTCTAAAACTAAAAGAACTAACGATAGTAGCTACTCAGGAATAGCTTAGAACTAGTTCAAAAGAAGACCTATCACTTTATTTCCAACCTTAGTGAACTTTGGCTCGAAACCAAATGTTCAAGGCGAAATAGAAGTGCAAGGCAATGTAACAATAATAATGAAGAAAAGCAGAAATTTAAAGTTGCAAAAAATACATATGCAGGCACATATAAGAAGAAAAAGAGAAGAAGATAAGAAAATAAATAAATATGGAGGATATTCAAGCTCCAAGGAAGACCTTTTATTCCATTTCCAACCTTAGTGAACTTTGGCTCAAAACCAAATGTTCAAGGCGAAATGGAAGTACAAGGCGTTATAAGAAAATAACAAGAAAGAAGAAAATTAAAATATAAATCACACATATGCAGGCGCATATAAGAGAAATAAGGAGGAAAATACAATGTAAATTAACTAAAATCATGATCACGGGCTTACAGCAAGGGAAGAGGAATGCAAACACTGTAGGAAGATGAAACAAAATATTTTTTTTAGTAGGTTAGTGTTCACGGTAATACGTTAATGAGCATCGTGCATTATTATGGAAAAGAGGTCATAATGATTTAAATGCATACCATTAAACTTTCGTTATAAAAAAGGGGTTTAAATGATTTTCATAGAGATCATTAAACTTTCATGGCTTCATATTTGAAATTCAATTTAATTTTTATGTTTTGCTTTATGTGTTAAAAAAAAAAGAATATTGTCTTTCGTCATATTCAAAAGTTGAACAGTATTTTGCAACTACAACAAAATTACAAGCAGTAAAAAAAAAAAAGAAAGACAAAAATAAACCAACATATTAAACGATTGCTGAGTAATCATAAGATACATGCTTATGTGTTTTGAATGAATTTTTTTTTCAAAGCAAATTAATTGTAAATATTATTAAATAATTTGAGTTTTCAAGGTTGGAAAACCTTAGGCTAGGTCAGTAAATTTTACACTGTAGTGAAGCAATTACGAAAAATAATTCAATGGTGAAACAGTCAGTCATCTTCGGGAAAATATAAATACATATGTATTTACATGTGTATGTGCATGTAGTATAAGTATATATAACAATAAAAAAAAAAAATTTCAGAACATCTATATACACAATTTAAAATTTTGTGTGCTACAGCTTTCGAAATGGAAAATGTACAACTTTTACTATAAAAAGTCATAATGTGATGTGTTGCTGAATATTTTGAAAGCTTAAGTTTTCACAATATTTCATACAGACCATAAAGTTTAGAGAATTCCAGTATATTAAGCCAATTATCTTCCCGGAGACTTAACGTTCCTAATCAATCCTTAAAAAACCAATACAAACTAGATTTTTCCTTTCTAATGTTATTTATATTTTCATTAAATTTCAACATTTTGAGCATCTTCAAATTACTTTTTAGGGTTACGTACACCAAAGGTGAAAAAGAAACCCTATTGTTTTCGCTACACTGTCCGTCTGGCCGTCTGTCCGTCACAGGGTATTTTCTCGGGAACCGTAAGAGCTACGGACCTGAAATTTGGACACAGTGTGTAGACCCTTGGCCGCTATAACAACAAATACATGAGAGTTGGAAATTAAAGGGTGTGCCAAAACGAGCAACGAAAAATGTTAAAATCCAATGTAATATACATACAATTGTATGTATGTACATATATACACTTGAAATTTGTAAAGTTAGTGTATTTTTATACAGACTACAACAACTAACACTAAAATTTTAAAAAATTTTAATTAAAGGGTGTACCATCAGTTAATGTAATTTCGACTATGTAATTTTGATAACATGCTGTATCTTGGAAACCGAAGAGCAAACTTCTTGAAATTTTCAAAAACGGTAAAACAAAAAAACTCAAAATTATAAAATCGCCAAACCGAAAAAAATCGCCAAAATCAAAAAAAATCGCCAAAACAAAAAAAAAAGCACCAAATTAAAAAAAAATCTTAATCGAAAATAAATCGCGAAAAACCGGAAAAATCGCCAAAATGAAAAAATCGCCAAAATTAAAAAAAATCGCTAAAATTAAAAAATCGCCAAAATGAAAAAAAAATCGCCAAAATGAAAAAATCGCCAAAATGAAAAAATCGCCAATATGAAAAAAATCGCCAAAATGAAAAAATCGCCAAAATAAAAAAATCGCCAAAATAAAAAAATCGCCAAAATGAAAAAAATCGCTAAAATTAAAAAACAATCGCCAAAATTAAAAAAATCGCCAAAACGAGAAAAAAGCGAAAAATAATAAAAAAAAATTATTTCAGTTGAAAAAAACGGAAAAAACACTATTAAAAAAATGCTCAAAGCCCAACGTACGGAACCGTTCGTGCGCGAGTCAAAGTCGCACTTTACTGAATTTTTCTCATTTGTTGAGTTAACTTTAATCGCAAACATTTTAATGGTGAGATGAACTTTTCTATTGTAGGCATTAAGTAAGTCTTTGTACAGGGTGTTTTTTTAGAGGTATAGAACTTCGAATTGAAATAAAACACAAGAAAATCGTTTTAATGTCTATCAATTTGGCTTTATTGGAAGGATAATTTTATGCCATTAATGTTTAAATATGATTTCGGGCATGTGGCCGCCGCGGCTGGCTCGAATAAAGCCAATTCTACAGGTCCAATTTTCAACCACTTTTTCGAGCATATGGGGCCGTATGTTGGCAATAACGCCACGAATGTTGGCTTCCAAGTCCCCTAACGTTTCTGGTTTGTTGGCGTAGACGAGCGACTTCACATATCCCCAAAGAAAATAATCCAATGGTGTCAAATCACACGATCTTGGTGGCCAATTGACAGGTCCATTCCGCTCATCGAATGTTTCCTTCAATAAATCGATTGTGACGTGCGCTGTGTGGCATGTAGCGCCGTCTTGTTGGAACCACAACTCATCCACATTCATGCCATCCAATTCGGGAACAAAATAGTCGGTTATCATGCGAATCGATTCATTCGGGTCCTCTTCAACACTTTGCTCTACAGCGGCAATTGTTTCTTCGGTGCGCACTGTTCGACGTCTCTGCGGATGCGTATTATCACATAGAGTAAACGTAGTGCGAAAACGATCCATGGTTAACCGAATTAATTGCTCTGATAGACGATTATGTCAACCATAAAATGGACGGAGCTTGCGGTAAACTTCGCGAACTGAACCATTATTTTCGAAATAAATTTGCACGATTTGCAAGCGTTGTTCTTTTGTCAACCTGTTCATGATGAAATGGCAAACCAAACTAAATATTAATCACTTGACAGCTGACAAAATGGCCGCCAGTTAAAAAAGTGATGCCAACTTAAAGTTCTATACCTCAATAAAAAAACACCCAATATATAAAAATAAGTCCGTATATGTACGTCGTCGAACTAATCATAAACGCGTCGTGCGATTTCAACCAAACTTATACACTACGTATGCAGTGGCCCATATATGGTTTATATGAAGTTTGGTTGAAATCCGATAACGCCGTCCGACAGATGGCGCCATATTTAATTTTTTGTGTTTTTGCACCGTAACTCAAGAACTACTGCAATGATTTAGACCAAAAGTTTATATACATGCTCTATGGGGCGTGAGGAGTGTTTCTGTGTAGTTTGAAGTTCGTCCGACAGATGGCGCAGTATTTATTATTTTTGTGTTTTTGCACCGTAACTCAAGAACTACTGCACCGATTTAGACCAAACCTAATATACATGCTCTATGGGGCGTAAGGAGTGTTTCTGTGTAGTTTAAAGTTCGTCCAGCAGATGGCGCCATATTTAGTTTTTTTGAGTTTTTGCACCGTTACTCAAGAACTACTGCACCGATGTTGACAAAACTTTATACACATGCTCTATGGGATGTAAGGAGTGTTTCTGTGTAGTTTAAAGTTCGTCCGGCAGATGGCGCAATATTTAGTTTATTCGTGGGCAAAATCCAATTTTCATATTGTACCACCAATGCCATATACAACACTAATGTTTGCTTAGGGCCAGCAACGCGGACCAGGGTCAGCTAGTTATATCATAAATAAAAGTTGTTTAAACAAGTAATATATTTGCAAGAAAGAGAAACAATAATAATAATAATAATAACAATAAATGCGTAAATAGTAATATTCTACTTATTATTTAAAGATGTGTTTGAGTATTCTTCCAATAATAATTATTCAGTAAACTTGGAATAATTGGTTAACATTTGAAATCAAACGCAATACCTTAACAAGTGCACAAATTGTCAAAATTAACGAGTACTCAAACACAGCTTTTGAAAGTGAAAATTTAAATTAATAGTAAATTAATAGTAAATAAATAATGATTATGAATAGAAAACAAAACTAAATCAATTGTTTGTATTTGAAACATAAACACGCAAGTTAATTGTATTGTTAGCCGATGGCCTTGGCAGCTAGTAAATTAATTAAATAAATAATTAATTCTATTGTATGCTAATACTAAACCAAGATAAGTGCAACCGCGGCTCAACTACAATCCCCAGAACTAGAAAATTGGCATACAATGAAGACAACAAACGTAACAACAACAAACAAACAAACAACAAGAGAAATTGCAACCATCATCTAAATTTAACAACACAAGGCGTATAGACTCTTGCAGCCAAAAGTTAAGTAATATCTGAAGATAACTTTACCTCAGCAATAACAACATAACCGATGAATTTCTAAATCAAAAGCCTGCAACACACACCATAAAAAACAGCAGCTGAAACATCAAGTAATACTCTTATCTAACGAGTGTAGTACATTGAGATGAATTATTGTAGCCACAACAGGACTCCCAATAATATGCACGATCAGATTATTCCGGGAAGTCAAGGCCCAGCAACACTTAAAAAAAAGTGAGATAATTCTTCGTACTGTTATCCAAAAATTTTAAAAAGTGAATTGTATTCGTTCCACGATGGGTGTTCACGTTGTGATACCGATGGCCGTCATTTTAAAATGAACTGGCCATCTTTTACACAAGTCATAGTCTTTGACCATTAACACATCTCAGCTCAAGTAAGAACACCTTTATTGGCGATGCTGGTTTCTTGATGCACCCTTACTCAGCCGAAGACATTAGTTCGTGATGGTTGTGATTTGTTTTTTTTTAAACCACAAGCAAGTACGTCCCTGCATAAAGAAGAAAATCACTGAATACATAAAGGTGCCACAAATTTCAACACATAAGGATAAACAAAACCACGTCAACCTAACTTAGATGTCAAGAATCAAAACATCAACAGAAAATGCGGCGCATTTTCTTTCCGCCAAGAGGGGAGGTATGTTAGGAGTTGAAGGAACTTACTTATATATTTTTTATATAATGGAACATTTATTTATAATTCTTATATTAAGATTACTTATATATTTTTTATATAATGGAACATTTATTTATACTTCTTATATTAGGATTTAAGCATTTGATCCAATTACTATATTTAGAAAACATCTATAGCTAGATGTTTTCTTGTGCCGAGTGGGGAGGGATGTTGTGAATCATACTTGATCAACCCTCGTATTCAAACATTGCACTAATTGGTTGACGCAGCAGAAACTAGTTCATTGACTCAGTTACTTCTTATTTTGTTAGCGCTGGCAAATTGTGCAATATCGATATTTTGTAATTGTATCAAAAGCTAAATAATATTTATGAAATAAGTTATTGTCTAGTTAGCATAAGAAAATTAATTGTAAGTAAAATATTGAAAAAATATATTAAAGTATATTTTGTATAAATAGCGGATAGAAAAATAAAAAACAGGACAGTCTGCAAGTGTGGAAGCAGCTACAGTAACAAGAATTGTTGTTAATAAAAATACTTATACTTGCGATTCCCAAGGGACCCTCCAGGTAAAAGGTAAAAGATAAAAATACACCATAACATGCCGTAGCCTTAGAGCCAAGGGCAGCTACATATAATATACCGGACGACATAAATCTTGAAATATTCAAATCATTATCCACATTTGATGGAACTATCGATTATGGAGAGAGGATGCTACGCGTCTAATGAACAGCATTAGTAGACTTTAAAATTCCAACAAATACGTGGAGGCACTATACATTGTCAAGTCAAAGATAGTTGGACCCGCAGCAAATATCCTCTTGAACCACAATACGATTTTTAATTTCGAAGCAATCTTAAATAGATTGGACTACACTTATTGTGATCAACGGCCACTGTATGTCCTTAAGGACGAATTAACAAAATTAACACAAAGCAAGTCATCACTGTCAAAATTTCATGATGAAGTTAGCAAATCACTGACAGTGGTAACATCCGAAATTGCAATGTCTGGAGATCCCCCGGAGTCAATCAAGTGTATGACGGCACATGCAATGGAAGATGCTGTCCACACATTTAAGAACGGCATAAATGATAACTTCATACGTTCAACCCTTTACGGGAACCCAATAAAAGATCTAGAACACGCCTATGCCATCGCTCAAACTATAGAGCATGATGATAACCACAGAAGTTTCCAACATAATATCCATCACGGAAATAACAGAGGCCAGCAAAAAGAACAACCACGTCAACGATTCGAAAGTAATCAACACTTCAGAAGACCCTCCTATCATTTACCAAATCAACATCATCAACAAAATCAACATCATCAACGGAATCAACAACAACGTCAACTACACCAAAATTTTCCGAAGCCAGAGCCAATGGACATCTCTTCTGGCAACACCAGGCAAATCCTATACAACCTACAAGGATTTCACAGCCAACCATGGAAAAGAATTCGTTAACAAAGTGGAAATTTTCAACAGACACACAAAATCCAGAAACACAACCAGATAAAAACTCAACAAGAAGACAAAATTAGTATCACCACAGAAAAAAGTAGTAAGTGCTATAGAAATAAGTGTATTATTAAGAATTTAAACTAATAGATGGGTTGTACTACATTTTTGTGAAAGATGAGGGTAACAAAGAATATAAAATCTTCATTGACTGCGGTGCAACCCACAACTATATTAATAAAAATTTAGTCTTAGGTAATAGAATTAAGATTACACTATTGAGAATGATTACCATGCACAGTGAATCAATGTTACATTACAAACAAAAGATAAGTGTATTAAAAAAAGAATTAGAATTCTTGGAAATTAAAAATAATGATGACTACGACTTGTTGTTAGGAGCTGAGGGTATAACACAATTAGGAGCAGTCATAAACATAAGAAAAAAATTGTTTATAATCCCTGAGAAAGTACAAAAAATAAACTACTCCATAGGAGATAAAAAATATGAACTAGAGATAAATGAACTAATGAAACAAAATAATAAAATAGGACCGTTACCATTCACAACAACCATAGAAGCTAGTATTAGAACTACGACAAATGAACCAATCTAGACAAAACAATATCCAGGCAATTTTAATGATACAGAATTCGTAAATAAAGAAATAAAGAATTTATTGGAACAAGGTATTATACAAAAAAGCTATAGCCCATATAATTCACCAATGCATACCATACACAAGAATTGATTAGACGAAAACGGGAATAGAAAGCGACGAATGGTTATAGATTTTAGAAAACTTAATGAGCATACTGTAACCGATAGATACATAATACCTGATGTCAATGTTACATTACAAAACTTAGGAAATGCCAAATACTTCACCACACTAGATTTAGAATCTGGGTTCCACCAGATAAAGATAAAAAAGATGATAGGGAAAAAACAGCTTTTTGCGTTAACGGAGGCAAGTACGAATTTGCACGTATGCCTTTCGATTTAAAAAATGCACCGTCCATTTTTCAACGTTGTGTAGATGACATACTGAGAGAATTCATAGGAAAATTCGAGTACGTCTACATTGACGATGTTTGAATTTTTTCATCTTCTCTAGAAGAACATATGAAACACATACACATAGTGTTTAAAGCTTTAAATAAAGCTACTCTTAAAATTTCGAATGAGAAGTCTAAATTTTTCATGTCCGAAGTCGAGTACTTAGGACACATCATCAAACACAATAAAATAACAACAGACCCAGAGAAAATAAGGGCGATTGAAAATTTCCCCATTCCAAAAACCCTGAAAGACTTGAGAGGATTTTTAGGACTAACAGGTTACTATCGTAGATTTGTAAAAGACTACGCTCAAATTACAAAACCTCTAACCATACATTTGAAGGGAGAAAACGCACATGTAGGTTTTTTTTGTAGGTAAGAATAAAAGTGCAAATAAGGAAATTAAATTAGACCAGGCAGCCATAGCAGCTGTAGAAAAATTAAAATTAAAAGAACAGGTGGAATTATTCCAACCAGATTTAAAAAACCTTTTGAATTAACAACGGACGCATCCAACATAGCTATTGGAGCCGTGTTAAGCCAAAATAAAAACCCCATTTATTTCTTGTCAAGAACTTTGAGTGAAACAGAACAGAGATACAGTACAAACGAAAAAGAATTATTGACCATAATATGGGCCCTACAAAAACTGAGGAATTATACATATGGCATAGCCGACCTCACTATTTTCACAGACCATCAATCTTTAACTTACGCCATTTCAGAAAAGTATCCTAACCCTAAATTAAAACGCTGGAAAGCCATAATAGAAGATTACGGTGCTAAAATGAAATACAAGCCAGGCACAGAAAATGTAGTAGCTGATGCATTGTCTCGACAGATTATAAACACATCTTCAATTGACACCATGCATTCAGCCGAAAGCTCACCTAGTGAGGCAAGCAAATCAGTTTCACAACCATTTAATTCCCACGGCATACAAATAGAATTAGTACCAACAACAAGTTTAGTAGAAACACGAGTACGAACTATTTTCCACGGAAAAATACGATACACCGTTAATTTTTGTAACAATGATAATCTAATAACTGAATTAAAAAAAGCATACAACCCAAGAGAATTATATCACTACATACAAATACTGAAAACATATATAAATATGGAAAAATAATCAAAGACACATTTATTGGATCAAATTTTGTTTACGCGCCTATAAAACTAAAAGACGTATTGGATAAGAATGAGCAAATACGCATTGTTAAAGAAACACATGATAGAGCTCATAGAAGCTGTAAAAATACTATAAAGAAAATACTCGAAAAACACTATTGGCCGGAAATAAAACGGGATGTAAAGAAATATAATAACAATTGTTCAGCATGTCTATATGGTAGGTATGAGAGAAACCCTATCAAAGAACCTTTACGTGACTCAACTATACCCACACAGCCCAGAGAATTTATACACACTGATATCTATTTCAACGATAAAATAATGTATCTCGTAACCATTGATAAGTTCTTTAAATACATAGTAGCTCGACAAATTGAAACTAAGCAGAAATTGAAAATGTATTGGAAGAAATAATCAACACCAGTTTTCCTAAGTGTAAACGATTAATAACTGATAATGAAGCATCTTTTGTCACTCCAGCCATAAAACAATTATGTTATAAATACGGCATTCAAAAAATAGAAACTCCAATACACAGGTCAGCAGCAAACGGACAAGTGGAAATAGCACATAATTCGATTAGTGAATTAACACGAATATTCAAATTTAGTAATAATTCTACAAGTAGAGAAGAAATATTCAGAGCTATTACAGAACTCAATAATTCAGTGCACACCAGAGAACTTCAAAATCACGATTTTTCTTGATTTTATTCAGCACAAAAACTTTTGTTCATTTTACTGAATAAAGAAAAATTCAATGCTGATTAAAAGTCATATTCATTCTACTGTACACATCAAATTCTGATTATGAGTAGAATTAACAAAAGCATTTTATGAACAAGTTCGCACAGGCAAGAGAAAAGCTTGCAGTAAATTGATTGTGTCCAAGCGTTATTATTCTCATTAATTCATACAACATGTTTGAACCGACCGTCTGTGTGGCTTGAGTAGTATGATATACCAACAATGCAAACAACATAACCAATTCAACATTGATAAACATTTGCTTTTTATACCCTTTACCAAAAAATGGTTAAAGGGTATATACATATAGGTTTGTCATTCCGTTTGTAATTTCTATAATATCAATAAGCGACCCATAAAATATATATATTCTGGATCCTTATGCATAGGGAAGACGAATAAGCGATGTCCGTCTGTCCATCTGTCTGTACGTGAAATCGGTTTTCCGAAGCTCTCAGAAAAGCTAGAGACTTCGTTCTTGGACTGGTGTCTCAGGAATTTTCCAAAATATATTGGTATTGAAATTCAGCAAAATCGAGAGCTGGAAAACTTAAACTTTATTTTGCCATATAACTACCGAAAACAAATTTTTATTTATTTTTTAATAAATAAGCTTATTTTACACTTCAGTACGACTAAAATTGGAATTTTAAATTAAAAAAATATAAAAAAATTAAAAAGACGTTTCCAGAGTTGGAAAACTTTAACTTTTTCTGGTATATAAAACTAATTATTTCTTTGGTTATTATATATATTCTATATATAAAAAAAGAAATAAATTAATATTAAGAAACAGAAAATTTAGAAATATGGTTTCAGGTTGGAGATTGAAAAAAGTTTCGGTAAAAAAAGAACTAAAAATAGGTATTTTTTCCATTTAAACATATATAATGTTTTAGGAAAATCATTAATCAAGATTTTTTATAGGTACATGTTTAATTTTTTATGGATATCTAATTGAAGTATAAACGAAGGTTTGTGCTTATTGTGCTCTCAGCACAATAACTTAATTTTTAGTAAATGGAGATAAAACTAAAATTTATCGCTAAAGATAAATTAAAGGACATGTTTCGGTTCATTTTCCTGATACCTTTCCTTTCTGAGAACAAATTTAAAAAAAAAATCCTGTAGGAATAAAACGTTTAAATAAAATATTCAACTATTGCTAATATCGAAAATAAAATAATTGAATCAAATTCTTTAATCGAAAAATACTGAATGGTCACTTATTATTAATTGCTTTAGTGAAAAAAGAAATAAATTTTTTCGGAAAATAAATATAATATATATGTACGTATATAATATATATGTACGTACGTTGGTAAAGGATATATAAGATTCGGCACAGCCGAATATAACACTCTTACTTTATTTATTGCACTGTTTTTGTATCATGATGTACATCAAAAACAACTGTAAATTAAAAAAAACTTGCTTTGTTGATAGGAATGAACGAATTCAAACACAATGATTTCTTGCTTTTTGTACTTCAATGTTAATCAAAATGTTGTGTGTTGAATGGAAAAGGCAAGTACACGAGTTGACAAGTTTGATTCGAGTTATGATAAAAATAAGCGAGTGTTCAACCTGCAAATGGTTCGATTGCCTAAAAATGAACAACGCAAATAAAAGTTTGAACAAGTTTGATTTATTAATTCATTCCCAGTTTAAAGAAGATTATTTTTATGAGTCAACCGATGTGTAAACCATCTGAACTAACAGAGAGGCATTTGTTCGGTTGCTTTAAAATTAAGAACAAAAGAGAGTGTGTGGACAGGTTTGATCATTTGCAAATAAAAGACAAGTTTGTTGTGCCTTTGTTAACGAATCATCGACCAAGAGACATATATTTCGGTTTAATTAATATAAATAAAGAAGAAATAACAAAAAACCTAAAAGACGCATCTGAAAAAGTGCTTAACCGCCTAAACAAAAACACCAAACATAGAACTTTCACAAAAGAACACAAATATTAGTGAAAATAGTTGGAACTAGAAATAAAAATTTACCGCGTTATAAAAAAGAAATTGTTGAAGAAGACTTAGGAGACATTATCCTAATAAAGAAAGGAAAACAGTGCATAAAAACAATATAAAGAACATCATATTTTCAAACAATGAAGAAAGTATTCCAGATTATAGCCGTACTGGCAATATTATTCCAGAAGTTAGAAGCAACAATTGAGATAGAACATGTGGAAAACAAAAAATTCATATTAACCCGAACTGACGACACATATTTATTTGATGAATTTACATTTTTGTTTCACATGACTAATTTAACGAAAATCCTCAAGGTGTACGACCAAATACTTGACAAAAATGCTTACCCCACTTTGGAGGAACAGATTTTGATGAAGAAAATAGAAACACTAATCGACCAACTTAACGAGCATAGAATTGAAAAACGAGGATTAAATTTTTTGGGATCGACTTTGAAGTTCATTACTGGCATACTAAAATTAACACCCTAATTGAAAATAACGAAAAACAAAGAATAATTAACTCTAGATTCGAGAAAATGTTAGATTCCATACAAAGAGAACCAACCGAAACTTATATCGCAATAAAACTAATTCACGAACACTGTTAACACTGGTTAGAACGATAAACGCTGCCAAAAACAACGAGTACCTAACTGAATCACTAAATCTAAATGATGTACGGGAAGTAACGGAACATAAATTAAAATCCGTACCAATTATTAACATACAAGAATATTCCGATATTTATATCACAAGAACCAATGACTCCATCATTACTATATACAAGTACCCCATCATAAACAATTATTGCAAGTTATTTAAATTTACATCACTTAGCGTCAAACACGGCAAGGTGTCCACCGACAAGGAAATCGCTTCTTGTAATAATGTTTATACTAGGGTACATAATTGTAAAAATTTTTTAGGCAAAAACATTTGTAAAACGAACACCACAAATGATGACTGCATCATACCCTTATTAGAAAACAGAAAAGCAAAATGTATAGTAATTATTACAGGAATATTAAAAATAGATGAAGAATTCACCCTTTTAGACGGTGTAAACACTGTCAATGACGAAAATATTACTGGAACCATATTAGTGAAATACACAGACAGAGTAGTGATCAATAATATTACTTTTATAAATATTCACGATAAATTAATAGAAACCATAATCAATAAACATGACGAGGATATAGAAATAACAAAAATACTAACATCCTCTTCGGAACTGGCATTCAACAATATAGATTCTCTAAGGAAATTTGTAATACCAATAGAAACGCATCCTATCGGATACTCTTTATATATAATTTCAGCAATTATAACAACAACAGCACTTTTATATATTATTTTAAGGGCAACAAAATACTATTTAACTTTAAGAGCAATAAGGACTAGAGAGAATTTTCAAGTTTTATATAACACAGAACTAGAAAGAATCAGACATGAAATAAGCATGAATCAGGCATGAATCGAGACGATTCATTTTAAGTGAGAGAAGAATTACGAATCGGGACGATTCATTTTAAGCAGGAGGAGAGTTAAGGTCAACCAAGCCAAGCACAGGTATACTAACATTAATAAACGACAAAGCAATTGATATCGTAAATAACCTTTAACCATAAGTAATAAAGATAAGAAACAAATCATAAATAAAATATATCTATTTTAAGAGTAAAAATACTGTAAACAAAATGATGTAAACACTAATAAATTAGATAAGATTGATCATGAAAAAAACGTTTTTAATACACAAAGAAGTGTCAGCTAGTTCTAGATAAATAAGAACAAAGACACAAATGTTTAAAACTCTTTGTAAGAACAAAAGAACACTAAAATATCATACCTTAACATTATACGAACGAAGAGTATAAATAGCACTGAAAATACTCTCGCTCGTTAGTTAATAAGAAAACTCAAAAAACTTAACATAGTTTAAAAAGTTAGTTCATAAGTAAACTAATAGTTTCGTAAGAAAATTAAAATAAATATTAAAATAAAGAATATTTCAACATACAAAAGTATCTTGAAATTTAATAATTTTTTATTAATATAAGAACATTTTTTCTTAACTTGCATAGGGAAGACGAATAAGCGATGTCCGTCTGTCTGTACGTGAAATCGGTTTTCCGAAGGTCCCAGTAAAGTTAGAGACTTCGTTCTTGGACTAGTATGTGAGAAAATGCAAAATAGATAGATGGTATTTAAATTCAGCAAAATCGAGCAGACGATTGCAGAGCTGGAAAACTTAAACTTTATTTTGCCATATAAAAGTAACTAGATAACACAAATTTTTTGTTTTTTCGTTAAATAAACTTATTTTACACTTCAGTACGACTAAAATTGATATTTTAAATTAAAGAAATTTTAAAAAAATTAAAAAGACGTTTCCAGGGTTGGAAAACTTTTTGTGTTATGTAAAATTAACTATTTCTAAAACTATATCGGGTATTTTCTCGAGAACCGTAAGAGCTAAAGACCTGAAATTTGGACACAGTGTGTAGACCTTTGGCCGCTACAAAAATAAATACATAAGAATTGGAACTTTAAGGGTGTTCCAAAACGAGCAACGAAAAATGTTAAAATCCCATGTAATATACATACAATTGTATGTATGTATGTATATACAATTGAAATTTGTGAGGTTAGTGTATTTTTATACAGACTACAACAATTAACACTAAAATCTAAAAAAATTTTAATTAACGGGTGTACCATCAGTTAATATAATTTTGACTATGTAATTTGGACAACTTTCTGTATCTTGGAAACCGTAAGACCAAACTTCTTGAAATTTTCAGAAACGGTAAAACAAAAAATCCCAAAATAATAAAATCGCCAAACCGAAAAAAAAGTCGCCAAAAACAAAAAAATAAATCGCCAAAACGAAAAAAACCACCAAATAAAAAAAAATTCTAAATCGAAAATAAATCGCGAAAACCCGGAAAAATTTGCTGAAATGAAAAAAATCGCCAAAATGAAAGAAAATCGCCAAAATAAAAAAAATCCCCAAATTGAAAAAAATCGCCAAAACGAAAAAAATCTCAAAGCAGAAAAAAATCGCCAAAATGAAAAAAACCCCAAAGCAGTAAAAAATCGCCAAAATGAAAAAAATCGTCAAAACGAAAAAAAACGCCAAGACGAGAAAAAAGTGAAAAAAACAAAAAAAAAAATCATTAAAGCTGAAAAAACGTCAAAAAAACGCCATATTAATGCTCAAAGCCCAAGGTACGTAACCCTGCGTTCGCGAGTCAAAGTCGCACTTTACTGAATTTATTTTTAAATAGGTCTAAGGGTGTGGCGATATCTGCCTCTCATATTGAATAATATAAATTTGTACAATATTAAAAAGGAAAGAAAATGAATACGTATGTATAATTGGGAGTATACACATACTACTTACATACATGCATGTATGTATGTTTGTATACTTACATTTTTGTTTTTTGTTTGAAAATTTAATAATTATAATTATTATTTTTTGCCAATCGAAATTTTATGTTTTGTTGTGTTATATAATTCAGCTATTACAGGCCTACCATCTTTTATGTAAATATAAAATAAATTAAATTAAAAAAAATAATTTTTTGTTTTAATAAAGTCATCATGCGTCCCTACATACATATATGTATATTATACATGAGTATTTACGTTGATATCTATGTATATATATACTAGAGACCTGCGTAAATAGTCTTGAAATGTAAATACGTCTTGTTTTTTAAATGTATTCTCGTGGCTGTATTATACTAAACCAATAATAACTGCTGTCGTATTATAAGCAAAGCACGATAGATGCATTGGTGTATGTGTATATGAGTGCTAATAAGCAATGTCGTGAAGACTTCTTGTTGTAAACAAACAATCAACAAAGTAGTGTTGATACGTGTTTGCTTGTTATTTTCCATATTGTACGTTTGAGTGTGTGTGTAATGTATATGGTAAGCTATTATGTCCCTGCAGAAAATGCGAATAGTGAAATTGTAGTGATTTACTAGTGACATTGTCAGTAGTACTACTGACCAAGTGTACCCCAGCCCATGTAATTATCTATTGACATTTAACATTAGCTTGTCATTGAAAATCCACCACTAGACTGTAGCAATACTGACTAAGTAGTTCTTTTGGGACCACATGGAGACATTGGCACCAAAGATTCCTTTAGCACTATTCTTTTACGACCATATGGAGATATTCGAACTAAAGAATCACTAGTACATTTTAGTGACCCTCGTATACAATTATATGAGGGTTGGGGCAACAAACTTAAATACATACATATGTATGTATGTACGTAAGTTTTTAACATTATTGCATAGCATAATAAAAAAGAAAAACAAACTATTGACGCGTTCATTGACAATGTCACCAGATATACACTAGATTTGTTGTCTCTAACGTATCTATACTCACGCATAAAAGGAAAGTTGTCGACATTTCAACTAGTGCAATTGTCGCTAAGGAAAAGAGTGTTGACATAGAGACATATGCCACTAGGCTGACTAGAGGGGTGTTTAAGGGAGTTTTTTTTAAGCAAGCGCACACAACTAATGTCAATGCATGTGTGCGTTTGTGTGTGCGCAGAAAAATAAAAGAGCATACACAAACAGTGTTGTTTAGCAATTGTTTTAGAAGATTTCTCTGTAGTAAAGCATTTGAAAACTCCCTCATGTCTTGAAAGTTCTTATAAATGGTCTTGTGCAGGACTTTAATACATACATACATACATACATACATACCTACCACCTACATTTATTTCTGCAATAACAAAATACAAAAAAAAATTACTTTTTAACCAAAAATGCATCCGTTTCAACAACATACATTCATATGTATGTATGTAGCACGTACATATGTACATATATGCAGGTACACATCACATCATAAAATCCAATATGGTTTGTATTCCTCATAAAAAATAAATTTTCAAACAAACAACAAAAATATGTCAGTACGAGTTCGTACCTGCATACGAGTTCTTTTTGCTTTCATAGCAGAGTACCGCTTCACTGTTATGTTGCTGGTATTGTCGAAATAATTTGCACATACTCACTATTTTTAATGTTTGTTGCAATCCTTTTTTTATCAACATATACATATTTATTTAAAACAAAATTTTCACAGACTTTTACTTATGTACTCACAAATCAAAGTTTAAATGTTTTTAAAAAGGTTAAAAGAAACTACCGAAATTTCGTAACGAATTCACTACGAAAAGTCGTGAGTTCAGACAAACTACCGAAATATCATAACGAATTCCGTACGACAATTGTGACTTCAGAAAAACTCGAAACATTTGGTTTGGGTGGATACTATAAGTATACAAACTTACATGCATGTATGTATGTAAGCAGTGTATATTCCCAATTATACATAAGTTAATTTTATGTTTGTTTAAACTAATAAAAAAAAACAATTTTTTTGGTTTAAATATTAATTAATTTTTTATTTAGACACTATGTGTCTTTTTTATATGAGTTCTTGTTATAAACTAAACTTACAATTATTTCTTAGATTTAATTACAATTATTATTCTTATTGTTTTAAAGGTAAATTGCATAGTTTAACAAGAGTTGGTGTGAGTTGATTTACAGGTGGTATGACTTTTAGTGGATTCGCATCGATATTCCTGTAAATGTTATCTGCAATACGGATTGTAGTGTTAGTGTAGGATACGATAAAACTTCCAGTTATGTTTTTAGGCTCTTCGTTCACGTTGATAATTCCAGAGAATTCATTAAGCAATAATATTCCTGTAGCGATTTCTTCAACTTCAGGGATGTGGTGACCATTTATTGTATAACATGAAGATGGAAGAGAGTTTAGAATTTTTGGTAAACAAGAGTCTGTAGACAGATCTATTAAGTTATTTTTATTACAAATTTCCAAGTTCGAAAATCTTTTACACTTATTTGTTATTCCATAAATTTGTGTTTCAAATGTTACTATTTCATTAAATTTTAATTTTACAATCAAGTTATTATTTTTTATTGGTTTTATTAAAAGTTTCTTATAGACAATATTTGAAGTCAACGGAATTTCTATTACATAGAGCATCATCGTTGAATTATGTATTACTTTAATATTTGTAAATTCTAGTGCCTCTTCGGGGCTTGTAAATGGTATATTTTCATTTTCAAATTTTTCGATAGCTAATTTAATTTCTAATTCGTTTAAAAGGAATGAATTTATCATACCTAGCTTGGACCATTGAATAGCATATTTTATATTTAATATTTCTTCTTTCAAAAGTCGTAATTTATTTTGATTAATTATAATAAGTTCATCACCTAGGATACTACTCTTTTTGATATTATTAGTAAGATAATTTGTCATCCTAGTTATATTATTTAATCTTGTTTCAAATAAATCGTTTATAATAAATTGCTCATTATTGTTTGTATTTAATTTATTTAAATTATTTATTATTTTCTCTAGGTCATCATGATCTGGGGAACCAGCTAAATATTTCCATGCTGTACCCAGAATATTTATTGATCTCTTATTCTTTACAATTTTTGTTACGCTTATACTTTCTAATAACTGAAATGTTTTGGTTAATTCTTCTTTAAGGATGGGAAGTAGAGGATTTCGGGATGATTCAAAGGAGTTTATGAAAGTTTGGATGTCTTGTAAGCATTGTTCGTATTTGTTGGTGTCAAATTTGTGTATGAATCGGAAAATTCCGTTTTGAATTTTAGCAATTCCATTGTCTATCGTTGCGATTCTCGATGAAGTATAGTTGTAGAATTGTACGTCAGCCTGCACTGACGCAGCAATGAGAAGTCTGTAAAGAAAATGTTTTATAAAAGGATTTAACTCTTTATGTTGCTTTTGTGAACGACTCTGCCTGATTCTGTCAGTACTGTAGTCGATTTGTCTTCTTTTACTATTTCTTTCTTGTATTTAGGTGTGATTTTGCTTCCTAACCTTTTATCTATTCTAACGTATATAATGTCACCAATTTTATAGCGTTTTATTGGTGTCCTCTTCTTATTATGAGTATCTATATCAAATTCCTGTTTTTTCCTAATCTTCTCAATAGTTTCCTGTCTAGCGTTTTCAAGTTTTTCCGGGTCTGAGCTAACTATTCTGCCAAAGAAAACTTCAACGGGTTTTTTATTTGTCGTCGAGTGTATGGAATGATTGTACTCATTTACGGACTTATCTAGTAGTTCAGAAAACGATCTTTTTATTCCATCGGCTTTCGTACATCTCATTATTTCCGCTAAAGTAGAGTGAAATCTCTCCACTTGGCCATTTACTGAACTTTTATAGGGTGGAGTCTTATAAACACGAATACCTAGTTGGTCCTCCAGCATAAACAGAATTGAGGCAGAATTGAAGGCTTTTTCGTTGTCCATAACCACTTCTTTCGGTATTCCAAACATAATCAGTAGCTTTCTTAGGGGCTCTTTTATGTCTTCGGCAGCTCTCGATCCAATAGTGTTTACCTGCGCATACTTTGAAAATTTGTCGACAGCAGTAAGTATATATTTTCCTTCCGTGTGGTAGATATCGAGATGAACAATGTGGCCGGGATATTGCGGGATTGGAGTTTTCTGTAATTCGGGTTTAATAGGATGGCGGTCATATTTATTTTCTTTGCAAACTGAGCAGTGGGAAACCAGATCTTTTATCTTCTTAGTCATTTTTGGGAAGTAATTTTCTTCGAGTATCTGAGCCTTGTTTTCCTTGTGGTTTCTATGCGCACGCTTATGGGTTTCAATGATGATTCGTTCTTGCTCCTGTTCGCTGTTAACATCGTTGACCTGATTTTGTGTAAACCTTACCTTGTAATTAGCGAAATGCAGAGGATATATATTTTGTATCTTACCCATTATTGGTTCAGAAGTTTTAATACCATTAATGACGGATGGATTGAGATATCTTTTTAGAATGGAGATTAAATTTTCTTCATTATAATCTGGTTCGTTTATTATGTGACGGTGATATGTAGGAAATATTATTTTAAATTGGTAAGATGGAGTTTGATTGGTCATTAAGAATAATTGATTTTTAAAAACATTTATGGGATATTCCATACTCGGAATTAAGTTTTCCCCAGAGCTTTCATCGCTATGCTGGCTTACTGATAGAGAATTTATTTCAGTCACATAGGGGTTTCTGGAAAGCGCGTCGGCAACGATATTCGCTTTTCCTGGTTTGTATTCCATTACATAATCGTACTCTTCCAATGCAGCCTTCCACCGTTTCATTTTCCCATTATTGTTTTTATTATTAAGAGCATATGTAAGAGGTTGGTGATCAGTTCGGATGATTACTTTTGATTTTCCGTATAGGTAATTTCTAAAAGAATTTAAAGACCATATTATTGCCAGCATCTCCTTTTCGTTGGTCGCGTAGTGTTCTTCCGTCTTACTCAATGTTCTCGAGATGAACGAAATAGGTCGATTAGATTGTGACAACACTGCTCCCAAGGCGAAATTTGACGCATCAGTCGTCAATTCAAAAGGCTTTTCAAAATCTGGGTATGCAAGAATTGTATCCTGCGATACTAATGACTTTTTTAATTTTTCGAATGATTCTAACGCAGCTTTATCAAGAGTGATATATTGTTTTGCCGATTGTCTTTTTGAAATGCGACCTCCTTCCCCTCTTAAAAGAGATGTTAGAGGTTTTGCTAGTTTGGCATAATCTCTAACAAATCGCCTATAGTAACCGGATAGACCTAAAAATGAGCGTAGCTCTTTCAAAGTTTTTGGGTATTGGAAATTTAGAGATGGCCTCAATTTTTTTCGGGTTTGTCTTCATACCTTGTGATGAGACTATAAATCCTAAAAATTCTACTTCGTCTTTGAAAAAATCGCATTTGTCAAGCTGTAATTTCATATTCGCGTTCTCTAGTGTCCTAAAAACTTGTTCCAAATGCTTTAAGTGTTCGCATTCCGTTTTGCTGAAGATAATTATATCGTCGATGTAAACGAAGCAAATTTTTCCAATGTGCTCATGTAAAATATCGTCCAAAGCACGCTGAAAGATAGATGGTGCGTTCTTCAGACCGAAAGGCAGCCTTGTAAATTCGAATTTTCCATTGTTAATTGAGAATGCGGTTTTTTCAATGTCTGATGTTTTCAATGGTATTTGATGAAATCCGCTTTTGAGATCTAAGACCGAAAAAAAATTATTTTGCCCTAAATGAGACAATACTTCATTTATATCTGGAATTGGATAGGTATCGGATATTGTAACTGAGTTCAGTTTGCGGTAATCTATCACGAGCCTGTATTGTTTATTCCCTTGTGAGTCAGGTTTTTTTGACACAATCCATATCGGAGAATTGTATGGCGACCTAGAGGGTCGTACAATGCCGTCATCTAACATTTTTTTTACCTGTGACTCCACTTCGTCTTTTAACGACAGAGGGTATGGGTAAAATTTCGAGTAAACAGGATTATCCGTCGATGTTCTAATTTCGCCAATAACTTTGGTCGTGTATGTTAATTTTTCATCCGGGTCTGCAAATAGCTTCGGAAACTTTTTTACCAAAGAACTTGTTCCGTTTGCTTGATTTTTGCTCATGTGATCATTTTTTATATTTAGCATGTTAACATCAGGCAGTGATAGCTGTTTAAGTGGAATCTTAAACTTGTTTTGAATAGTCATATAGTTTCCAGCGGTGTTAATAACAGCTGAAAGGTCTTTTAGAGTGCTGTGACCTATAATAGCATCAAAAGTTTTTAACGCGGGTAGTAGAAATAATTTTATTGGAATGTCTATATTAAAAAGATTAATAAAGGTATGATTTGTTATGTGGATATCTCCACCTACTGATTTTGCTAAAAAAATTTTTGTATTAGGTATAGATTTTTTTACAATTTCTGGGCGAACGTAGTTTTTTCCTGAGCCAGTGTCGATTAAAAATTTTAAAAGATTTCCACTCCTCGTTTTGCATTCGATATATGGTAACGAAGAGTGGTTTAAATTAAAAAATGGACGTCGCTATGTTCGACATGCTCGTAATCTATTTGTAGTTGTTGCTCTTCATAGTTTTCTATTGGATCTATATCTTGGTAATCGGATTAATAAAAGTTCTGGTTGTAATTGGTTTGGTCGAATTCTTCAATGTTAAAATTTCGCTGATGTTTAATAGGGTGTGAATTTTCCTGTTGTGGCGGTCTTTTCCCGAAGAAATTATTTTGAGCTGGTCGATTCATGTAATTGATGTTTCTAGTACGAACGCTTTGATCTATGTCCATAGGCTCTGGTCTTGGTTGTGGTTTGGGTGGTAAAGGTCGTGGGAATGTTCTGAAATTATTTGGTCCTTGTGTCTGATAATGAAAATTTGGTGTATTGACATAAGGCCCATTTGGTCTTACTTGTGGGGTAAAAGAGAGTTGAGGGTAAAAAGGTTGTTTATGATTATTTCTGCCATTATAAGTTTGTCCTTTATGTTGCATAGGTACGTTATAGCTGTGATTTCTGGTTTGTTGACTGTAATTTGCATGGTACGAGCGGAAATGTTGATTCTCCAACTTCAAGCATAAATGAAGGGCTTGTGGCAGCTCGGTAGGTTCCCTCATTGCGAGTAATCTTGGAAGATCGCCTTTGAGACCTCTGATGAAAGTATCTAAAGCCTTATCTCTATATGTTCTGGTGAGTAATTCCATAGGTGCTGCTCCTACATCCATGCATGATATTTTGTCTAATATCAGGGATAAATGGGAGTAAACATTATGGTAAAACTCTTGTATCGTGTTATTGCCTTGAACCATGGTCGTCATCTGATATTCGAGAGTTGTCAGATCTCGCTTATCAGCATAGTGGATAGAAAGACATCTGGATATTGCAGCCCAGTTCAAGGGGGTATTATATGATTCTAGCGCTATATCCGCTTGATCTGTAATTTTATTTCTAATGGCACTTAGGATGCCGTAATATTTTGGTGATCCCTTAATCGGCTCATAAATTTTTATAATCCTATCTACGCCTTTCTTCCACGAATTAAATTCACCAGGAATTCCCGAGAATTCCCGTATGCAACGTACTACGTCTGGGATTTTATCTAATTCTGACAAGTTTCCTGCGTTTTCTGATCTAATTGTTTGTTCTGACATATCGATAACATCGTTACCGGTTCGTTGACTACTGCGTGTCAAAATGTCTGTTACGATTCTTGTCACAAGATTTTCTAATTCTACTGATCCTTGATTGGCAGGAGGATTAGAAGGATTAGGAGGGGGATTAGAAATATTTAGGATTGAGGGTCTTACGAGGTTGTTTGGATTTGACATGTTTTCTTATTTTTTCTTTTAATAATCACAAAATTCGAAATTAAATTGAGTACACTTTTATTTTTTAATTATTTAAGCACGAGAGAGGATAAATATCTAAGGTTTAATTTAATCAAGCACAAAAATTTTTTTCTTCCTTCTCCTTTTTTTTCTTTTTTACTGAGTATTAGTCTAATCAGAAAATTTTAGAATATAAAATAAAATATCTTAAATTTACTCTTACATTAAGTACAGCATCGGTGAAGTGGTGCAGCAAAGTCCTTTTTGCTTCCGCTACTACGGCACTGCAGACTTGGTGATTGGTGGTTGGATTTCACACAACTTTTTGGTCACTTTCCACTTAGCTTTACTTAGGGTTTGTTAGGCCTCGTTTTTTTTTCTTACTTTTCACGGCAATTTTAACGAGTTCTTTTCTCTTTTTTTTGCTTTTACTTAGGTCCCGTTTTCTTTTACTTTTTACGGTAATTTGAGCGAGTCCCTTTTTTTTAACACTGCGTTTGGTTTTACTTAGGGCACCTTTTATTTTTTTTTCACTGTACTTTGAACGAGTCCTTTTTTAACACTTTGCTCGGTTTTACTTAGGGCACGTTTTTTTTTTGTACTTTTCACTGTACTTTGAACGAGTCCTTTTTTAACACTTTGCTCGGTTTTACTTAGGGCACGTTTTTTTTGTACTTTTCACTGTACTTTGAACGATTCCTTTTTTAACACTTTGCTCGGGCGCCAGTTAATTTTATGTTTGTTTAAACTAATAAAAAAAAACAATTTTTTTGGTTTAAATATTAATTAATTTTTTATTTAGACACTATGTGTCTTTTTTATATGAGTTCTTGTTATAAACTAAACTTACAATTATTTCTTAGATTTAATTACAATTATTATTCTTATTGTTTTAAAGGTAAATTGCATAGTTTAACAATTCATTTATTTGGGTCAATAAATAATGTGAAATTGCAATTTATTATTTTCTTTAATTGTTTTGCAATATTACTTATTTTACGTTTTGTTTCTTTGTTAACAAAAGTGCTTTAAATGCGGAAGTTAAAATAATGCAATCGCTTCTGTTGATTTAAGCAATTATTAGTTGAACTATATTTAGGTCAACAACATAATGCCATATCAACTGAAGTTAACTCGAAATTGTAAATTTCTAATAATAAATGTTTTGTTCCTTAACTCATATTCATTTTCTTTCCTTTTTAATATTGTACAAATTTATATTATTCAATATGAGAGGCAGATCTCGCCACACCTTTAGACCTAGTTAAAAATAAATTCAGTAAAGTGCGACTTTGACTCGCGCGCAGGGTTACGTACGTTGGGCTTTGAGCATTAATATGGCGTTTTTTTGTTTCTTTGACGTTTTTTTCAGCTGAAATAATTTTTTTTTCGCTTTTTTCTCGTTTTGGAAATTTTTTCATTTAGGAGATTTTTTTCATTTTGGCGATTTTTTTTCTTTTTGGAGATTTTTTCATTTTGACGATTTTTTTTATTTTGGAGATTTTTTAATTTTGGCAATTTTTTCATTTTGTCGATTTTTCCGGTTTTTCGCGATTTATTTTCGATTTAGAAATTTTTTTTAATTTGGTGCTTTTTTTCGTTTTGGTGCTTTTTTTTTAATTTGGCAATTTTTTCCGGTTTGGCGATTTTATAATTTTGGGATTTTTTTGTTTTACCGTTTCTGAAAATTTCAAGAAGTTCGCTCATACGGTTTCCAAGATACAGCAAGTTGTCCAAATTGCATAGTCAAAATTGCTTTAACTGATGGAATACGCTTTAATTTAAATTTTTTGAAATTTTGGTGTTAACTTTTGTAGGCTGTATAAAAATACACTAACCTTACTAATTTAAAGTTTATATACATGCAATTGTATGTATATTACATGGGACTTTAACATTTTTCGTTGCTCGTTTTGGCACACCCTTTAATTTCCAACACTCATGTATTTGTTGTTGTAGCGGCTAAAGGTATACACACTGTGTCCAAATTTCAGGTCCGTAGCTCTTACGGTTCTCGAGAAAATAAGACTTATGCCAATATTATTTATTGCCACAGATATGTATGTATGTATGTATATGTACATGTAAATATATGTACATGTAAATATATGTACATGTAAATACATATATACATTAATATGTACATATGTAAATACAAAAAATTTAATGGCGAGAAAATCGATATTATATATTTTAATACTTTATATTATTTAATTTAACCCAAAGTAACCACTGTTAATGTCAAAAAGAGCAAGCATAATGAGCCCCTCAATGTACACAATACGCGGAGCAAAAGAGCAAAAGATAAACATCGTTACTACTTGCTCAAAGAATATGCTCCTACAGGTAAGGAGCAAACGCAAAGCGCAAACAGTGGTTGCACTTTTTTTTTACTCCGCTCTTTGTGCATGCTCTACATTTTAAAGAGCAAGACAACAGTACGCAATGAGCAAAAGAGTGCGCATTTACCTACCCTTGTTTTACATGCCCTTTTTGCTGGGTATTTATTTCAATATACATACATACATATTACCCAGTAATATCGCATGCGTTTTTAATGAGTTGAAAAACAATAGCATTATTTACAATTTGGGATGATATTCAGAAGAAACAAATGCTCAAGAAAGCATGAAAAGGTATTTCATTTGAACGCGTTCGTTTATTTTTTGCTGGGTGCATATGTATGTACATTAGAGCGACTCAAAAACAAAAGTGATTTTGTTACCGCTCTGAAAATAAAGCTTGCTATGTTTTATGATGATTCCCAAAATATTTTGGTTCTTGCGTTGACCATCCGTGAGCTGGACCATTTTTAAAAAAGGTATTTTTTTTAGTTTTTCGAATTTTTTTGTACTTTGCTCCAAGACGACATAAATAAAAATTGGTATAATCGAAAAGAGTTTTTGAAGCAGCATCCATGGTATATAAAAGTTGACCACTTGTGACCTACTAATTGAGATATTTAACTATTTCCTTTTCGGGTTGTCCACGACGTTGTTCATATTTCCTTGTACATATGTACATACGTATGTATTTGCTTATTTTTAACTCAAGAATAATTACTATTTTTGGTCCCTGATTGATATTTTTTTTAAATACATATATTGAAAAAACTCAATCTAATTAAATTCATTGTTCGAACTCAGCCTGCGAATTTTCACAGGCTGATTCTTTATCATTGATCCACGCTACTTCGATAAATCTCTTGTATTCTCTTACTAAATGTATTAAGAAAACAAATCGAACTCAAACAATCCTGCCCACTTTGAAATACATATGTATGTACATATTTACATACATATAACAAATCCATGCTGTTTAAGGGCCACTCAGACTATTATACAGGTATAAATACTTTTATCACACTTGACGAAAAAAAAAATTTAAAGACATTTCTTTCGACTATCAAAAAATCTAACGTAAATTGACATTTTATGTTCACACCATCACACCTCATATTACATTAAAAACACAAGTATAAAGCAAACAGCTTTTGAGGATTACCATGCCTACATTAATCGTTGACTTCCGGAGGTAAAGCAGTTTTTTGAAATAAGACGGCGGTTACAGTAGTTGATTTAAATAAGATAAATATAAGGAAAATACGATAGTTTCGTTAACTTTCAGACATGTCTTCCACGAAAAATTATTCAATACGATAAGCATATTCAATATTAATACAGTATTTTTCGGTTAATTGCACATCAAAATTTGCACAACTTTTTGTTCAATTAACCGGGGAACCAATTAGCCGATACCCGCTTAATTGAACAATGCGTTCAATTACAAGAATCACGTTTAATTGAACAGTTTGTTCAATTACAGAAATCACGCATAATTGGAACTACTAATGAATTAAAAGAAATCGCATATGTGCATTTTAAGTTTTTCAAAATAATTTTTTTAAACGAAAAAAATGCAAGTAACAGAAAAAAATGTACATATATGTACATATGTGTATACGCAGGTATTTATTATTATTTCAATTAGTAGAGATGCCACCTAGTGTTTTTCACAAATGATGTCAAATATGTATGTGCAAAAATGCTAGATTATTTTTCAATAATAATGCAATTAACCGGGTAAAAGTAAGAGGAAATTTATTTTTGATGACATGAATTTTGAACCAATTAAGCGGGAAAATCAATAAAACGGGTTCAATTATCCGACGAAATTTACATGTGTTTTCGTATGCAATATTTTTTTGCCCGATCATGTGGTTCACTTAAGCGTGGAAACCAATTAACCGTAGGGTCAATTAACCGAAAAATACTGTATCCGGTTTAAGACGAAGACATATACCATAAACGACGGCACGGCAACCGCGTCGAAACAGACGACTTGGTAGTTTGGATTTTGTAATAATGCAACTCTGATCAGATGAAAAGTATTATCTAGTCTTTTTATGGGAATTGTTAAAATTTAAGTTAAAATTTTTAAACGCACTAATAATCCCAAATTATTATTTTCCTTATTAAGTAAAATATTTTTTATTAAAAGTACATAGAAATTGATTATTGGGGTTTAGCTGGATCCTATGCGCATTTCACTGTTGCTAATGCAGATCATCAGGGAACCTTTACCCAAATTTCTTAGAACAACTAGAGTTATTATGTTATAAACTTTCATTTAAACAAATGAGAAGCCTAACAACAAATAACAAAGTTGCAACAAGAACTCAATAATCAACATGTTTTTTTTTATTTTCTTACTTTACCATTGCTACATTGGCTGACTTTTTTTCAGCTTCAAATTGTAGTTGTAAGAGTATGTAAAAGAAAATAAATGTAAATAACAACAACAGCTATTAAAGACTAGAGTGTTGCCACACAAGTATTCTTGACCGGGTGCAGTCAAGTTAATAATTTACTGTTTTTATGGGAATTGTTAAAATTTATGTTTAAATTTTTAAGCGCACTAATATCCCAAATTATTATTTTACTTATTAAGTAAAATATTTTTTATTAAAAATACATTGAAATTGATTATTGAGGGGTTTAGCTGGATCCTATGCTCATTTCACTGTTGCTAATGCAGATCATCAGGGAACCTTTACCCAAATTTCTTAGAACAACTAGAGTTATTATGTTATAAACTTTCATTTAAACAAATGAGAAGCCTAACAACAAATAACAAAGTTGAAACAAGAACTCAATAATCAACATGTTTTTTTATTTTCTTACTTTACCATTGCTACATTAGCTGACTTTTTTCAGCTTCAAATTGTAGTTGTAAGAGTATGTAAAAGAAAATAAATGTAAATAACAACAACAGCTATTAAAGAATAGAGTGTTGCCACAAGTATTTTTGACCGGGTGCAGTCAAGTTAATAATTTAGTGTTTTTATGGGAATTGTTAAAATTTAAGTTTAATTTTTTAAACGCACTAATAATCCCAAATTATTATTTTACTTATTAAGTAAAATATTTTTTATTAAAAATACATTGAAATTGATTATTGAGGGGTTTAGCTGGATCCTATGCGCATTTCACTGTTGCTAATGCAGATCATCAGGGAACCTTTACCCAAATTTCTTAGAACAACTAGAGTTATTATTTTATAAACTTTCATTTAAACAAATGAAATTTAAGTTTAAATTTTTAAACGCACTAATAATCCCAAATTATTATTTTACTTATTAAGTAAAATATTTTTTATTAAAAATACATTGAAATTGATTATTGAGGGGTTTAGCTGGATCCTATGCGCATTTCACTGTTGCTAATGCAGATCATCAGGGAACCTTTACCCAAATTTCTTAGAACAACTAGAGTTATTATGTTATAAACTTTCATTTAAACAAATGAGAAGCCTAACAACAAATAATAAAGTTGAAACAAGAACTCAATAATCAACATGTTTTTTATTTTCTTACTTTACCATTGCTACATTGGCTGACTTTTTTCAGCTTCAAATTGTAGTTGTAAGAGTATGTAAAAGAAAATAAATGTAAATAACATAAGAGTATGTAAAAGAAAATAAATGTAAATAACAACAACAGCTATTAAAGAATAGAGTGTTGCCACACAAGTATTTTTGACCGGGTGCGGTCAAGTTAATAATTTAGTGTTTTTATGGGAATTGTTAAAATTTAAGTTTAATTTTTTAAACGCAAATTATTATTTTCCTTATTAAGTAAAATATTTTTTATTAAAAATACATTGAAATTGATTATTGAGGGGTTTAGCTGGATCCTATGCGCATTTCACTGTTGCTAATGCAGATCATCAGGGAACCTTTACCCAAATTTCTTAGAACAACTAGAGTTATTATGTTATAAACTTTCATTTAAACAAATGAGAAGCCTAACAACAAATAACAAAGTTGAAACAAGAACTCAATAATCAACATGTTTTTTTATTTTCTTACTTTACCATTGCTACATTGGCTGACTTTTTTTCAGCTTCAAATTGTAGTTGTAACACTGGGTCTTCACGTAGCAATTTCATTGCTGAGAACAAGCAATAACGTCGGCAGAGTAATTTAATTTTTTTCTTCTTCTGGCTTGAGGCGGAGAACACGTACGGCAATTTTTTCACAAATTTTACACATACATAGGGCAGGTATTGCCTAAAACATATATTTCCAATATAGAAATACGAACAATTTATATTTATTTCTTTTTATATTATGTTTTCGCACAATGTCTTTTTATATTTTGCTTGAATTTACTGTTTTTCCAAAATTAATTAAAAAATATAACAAAAGTGACAGCAGATTGCTTGGCAATAATTGCTCGAGCAATCAGCACAGCAATCATTGCTCAATGGATTGACACTTATGACAATCACTGTCTACACGTAGGAAATTTCATGGACGCAGTCAAATATGACAATTGCCGCAATCGTTATTGCTACGTGAAGACCCAGTGTAATGCTATGTTTAGACGACGAGTTGAATCACCTGCTTCGCTCTCTGAATCATGTTTATGAATCATGCTGTTTAGACTATGCATTCGTGCTTCGTGTGCAGCGTGCCAATTTAGTGCTTTTCGTACTAGATTTAGAGTTTTTTAATTCATAAAAGAGCGGAATTTTTCAAATTGTTGCTTAAAAAAAGGCACTAAATTGGTGCCTTTCACCTTTGATTTTAGTGCGTTTTACATATCTACTAAATATTAATTTGTGAAAGTGTGGTGGCTTTATAAGAAACACCAAATAAGAAATTTTCACTTTTCAAAAACTATCTGCTTTCACCCCTTTTAGACATGCAAAGTTTCCTTTGCAGAATGTTAATTCAGCTGGGTGAAATACGAAGGAAGAAAACCTTTATCTTTCATAGTGAGAAAAAAGAATATATTTCTAGAAATTACAGTTATAAAATAACTTAATTACAACAATAATCTTATTACTAACCACTGAGGGAAGCAATGTATTACCAAAGACTATAAATATATAAAGATGTTCTACGTCCATACATTGTACTGTCAGTGCTTAATTTGCTGGTGGATTTACTACTAAATCCATTTGTTTCAAAGAGAGTAATTTATTTTCTCAGAGCACTTATTATTCTCAAGTCTTCGCTATTCATCTGCATACGCATGCATGTGTGTGTGCCTTTGCATGCGTAAGTATGAATGGATGTGTGCAGTGTGGCCACAACTAAAAAAATTTTTAATGCTAAATGAGGCTTAAAATAATGCTAAAAATGCTAAACAAATATTTGAAAATGCTAAAATATAATGCTAAAAATTTGGAATGATTTTTTAATAATTTTACCGTTATAATTACGAATAAGTATTTTATTTAACTTTAATAACATAAACAAAGTTGATTCAACAGTAAAAACAATAACTCAGGAACATACATAATACAATTGCTGAATTCATAAAACCTCTTGTATCTTTGTATGATTGTATTAAATATAATAGTGTACAATTTGTTGTTGGTAATTTTCATATAAAAATGAAATACATAAAATAATTTTACACTTTTATTTGATACGTTTTAATATATTAGCATTCCAGCTATCAACATAGTGGGAAATACATTTAAAAAATATTTTTTGCATTAATAAATGTATTAAGTTACTTTTTCACTTTTATTTTTCATTGTGTGTCCAGAGCCGGATTCCGCAACGATGAATTTTGAAGTGCTCGATCCCGAAAAAAACATAATTTTGAATACTTCTTTTCTTCTTATTATTAGGTGTTTCACGTTTAAAATATATTAAAGCGGCTATTAGACGGTCATACTCGGTATATGAACATGACAGACTTTCTCACATTTCAATAAACAAGTATGATGGTATGATGACAAACACAAAAATTAAAAATTTTTTTAAAAACAAACCAAGCTGAAAAACACGAATTTTGCAATAACACACCATTTTCAAATACCAAGTACGACAGCTTAATAGCCGCTTAAGACGTCTTATGCTGTTTACACGGTTTCCATCATTATACATTTATATAAAATTAACATAATACAATGATATACATTAATTTACAGAGGTTTTTACTTGTATAAATGGAAAGGACTATATAAAATCTACAAAATTAAAAATGCTAAATAATGCTAAAAAATTAACACAAAAATGCTGAAAAAAATGCTAAATGCAAAATAAAAAATTCACTGCTAAATCGAAATATATAATGCTGAATTTAGCAGTGAAAATGCTAAAAGGGTCACACTGGATGTGTGTATTTAATATAAAGCAAAGAAAAAATTTACACAAACAAAAAGCACTTGTGTTTTCGCACATATGCATAAGTGTATGGACATAAGCTACATAAAATTTAATGTTACCGATTGTCTATTTATAGGGCAAAAATATGTATTTTATTGTTGTACTTTTGCAAATACATGGATTCGCACCGAATATAAATTTACTTATTTAATTTAAATATAAGTCCAAACGAAAAACATTTTGCAAAATGCTCCTAAAGATAAATAGAGGGACAAATGCGCGTTGGGAAGAGCATGAGATAAGCTTTTCTCAAAGTATATTTTAAAGATCAACCTCCACATACTTGTTCTTAAGAAATATATTGAAATTGAACCTTCAGAGTCCTTCATCCTTTAGTGGATGGAGTAGCATTAAAAATTTGCAGCCAGGTAACAATTCATGTATATACAATGCGCTCACAGAAACTGTGAAAAAGATGCAACCTTTTGAAAAAGAATGCATTTTAATTTTTGATGAAGTATCTATAAGAAAAAAATTTACTTATAATAAATGTGCAGATGTTATAGATGGAGTTGTCGATTTAGGATATGAACGAGTGAATCAAATGGGGTCCCAAGTTTGCGTTTTTATGATAAGAGGAGTTGTAAAAAGTTGGAAGTTCGTTTTAAACTATTTTGTTACTTCCAGTTCAATAAAAGGTGATGTACTAAAAAAACTTGTGGAGTCAAACTTTGACATTTTAAGAGAAATGGGACTAAATGTGCGTGGGCTTACGTGTGATCAAGGACCCAATAATAGAAAATGCTATGATATGCTAGGCGGATCTTGTGAAAAACCTTATTTTATTTATAAAAATGCAAAAATTTACCTGATGTACGACGTACCCCATATTTTCAAATCCATTTTTTTTTTTTTTTTTTTTTTTTTACACACATATATTTATTTATTGTATCTTCAAAATATGAACTAACAATAAGTATTCAAATCTTAAATCTATATATAATTATTAGGCCCGACCAGTATCGGACATAAACTTAGTGATAGTAATTAATAATACATAAATTTCGTATTAAGCACAATAGATAATTATTTTCAAGAAGTACCATTTGGAGTGCTGACTATTAGGGCCCTTGTGTCCCTCTTTTTTAGGCGGATGTGTCCAGTAAAGTTCAAGATATTACGAGCAAGCGGATTAGGATGTGACTCGAGTTTTGTTAAATATTTACCTGCGTATTTTGCGATTTCTTCAGTCACTAGTGGCATATTTAAATCACGATGTATATTTGAATTTTTGATGTACCATGGAGCCGATGTTATTAACCGTAAAATTTTATTTTGCTGTCGTTGGATTCTATCCACATTTGAAGCTGAAGCAGTGCCCCATAGCTGAATTCCGTAGCACCATATTGGCTTTAAAAGCGACTTGTATATCAAAAGTTTGCAGTCTAGACTGAGTGTTGAATTTCTGCCAATCAACCAATGTATTTGAGTTAACTTAAGTTTCATTTGAATTAGTTTAGCGTCAATATGATGTTGCCATGTAAGCCTTCGATCAAGGTGTATGCCAAGGTATTTCACTTGAGAATGTTGAGGAATATTTTGATTATTGATTCGAATGGGGGAACAGGTATCTTTTCTAAGGGTAAACGTTATATGAACACACTTTTGTTCATTTACTTTAATTCTCCATAAGTTCAACCATCTTTCAAGCTGGGTAATGTGTGCTTGGAGATTGCGGGATGCCTCATCAGGGTTTTTGTGCATACTCATACAGGCTGTATCGTCGGCAAATGTAGAAGTGTGGATGTTATTGCTCACAGGCATATCACAAGTATATATTAAATACAAGACTGGTCCCAGAATACTACCCTGAGGCACACCAGAAAATATAGATTCGGGCACACTCATGAAGTCTCCTTCCACAACAGTAAACTTCCTATCAACAATGTAACTTTCCAAAAGTTGTTCTATATTTATTGGAAAATATGTCTTCAATTTTAAAAATAGGCCTTTGTGCCATACTTTGTCAAATGCCTGAGAAACATCAATAAAAAGGGCAGAACAATACTTCTTTTCTTCAAAAGTCCTCCTTATAACTTGAACCAATCTATGCGTTTGCTCAATAGTGCTATGCTGACTTCTAAAGCCAAATTGATGGTCCGGGATGCACCCATTATCAGCTAAAATTGTGGACAATTTAGTCATGAGCAGCCTTTCGAAAAGTTTTGAAACTGTTGATAGTAAGCTTATAGGCCTATATGACTCAGCCTTGGTAAGATCTTTGCCCGGCTTCGGAATCATTTTAATCTTGGCAAGTTTCCAGTTATATGGAAAATACTGCATTCGTAAAATGGCATTAAAAATAAATAGCAGGATTCTTATTGCAATATGAGGCAAGTTCATCAGCATCTTGTTGCTAATTCCATCAATACCTGGAGCTTTCTTCGGATTAAGTTCAGCAATTAGTTTTTGTACATCGCGCATCTTAAACTTTATGGGTCGCGGGGGTAGAGCAACTACAGTCGGCAAATCAGAAACACCAGTACATGTGTTTGGGGTAAATACGTATTTTAAATGATTTGCAAATATGTTAGCTTTTTCAGTATCGCTTCTCGCCCAACCTCCGGTAGATGTGCGCAGAGGTGGTTTAAACTCAACGGGGGTTTTCAGCTTTCTAGCAGCGCGCCACAAGGAGTAATTAGATGCTGGAGTGACATCAAGACCTTCCAGATAATTTTTAAGAGATGCAGTTTTTTCAATTGCAAGTAACTCTTGGAGTCGTTTAGTGCACTCTTTAAATCTGATTTTAAGTTGTGGTGATCTGTGCTGTTGCCATTCCCTTCTAGCCCTTCTTTTTTCACGTACGAGACGTTCAATGTCTGTAGAATAAATTTTATTAAATCCAGTCTGCGGATGGGAGGTAGTAGCATGCTCAGCAGCCTGTGTAACCATTTCGTTAAGGTTGACGATGTTGGCTTCAATATCCTCGGGTGTTCTTAGAGTAATGTTTTCCGTGCAATGACTACTAAGATATTTTTTGAATCGCAGCCAATTTACACTACCGATCATCTTCACATACGAGTGAGGTAAATCACTTCTCTGTGGGCTACAGATTGTAACAATCGTGGGAGAGTGATCGGACGAGAGATCTAAAGAAGCTTCAACGTTAACTAATTCCCTAGAAATGTTTTTCATGACGCCAAAATCTATAACATCCGGAATTTTATTTATGTCAGTAGGCCAGTAAGTAGGCTCCCCACTCGAAATGACGTCCAAGCCCATTTTTGAAATTGTGTTGAACAACGCTCGACCTCTGGGTGTGATATGACGCGAACCCCAGAACGTATGCTTAGCATTATAGTCGCCAGCTGCCACGAAACAAGGGCCAAGAGATCTATAGAAATCCTCGTATTGATTCTCAGTAATTCCGAATCTGGGAGGGGAGTAAATTGATGATATCACAAAATTTGTGCAAAAATTTTCAACACAAATATTCGTTGCTTGTAGATGTTCCTCACAAATGTTGTCAATAATATAATGTTTGAGTCTTGACTTTATTAGAATTGCTGATCCACCGCATGCTCTTCCTCTCGGGTCCTTTGAATCATATAAGGTGTAGCCAGAAATTTTAAAAAGGCTTCTCGAAGTCAAATGAGTCTCTGAGACCAACATTATATCGATATTTTTTTCCGTGAGGAAGTGCTCAAGTTCATTTTTATGTTGGCGAATGCCGTTTGCGTTCCAGAAACATAGTTTTAACGTGTTCATGGTTTGTTGACTAATGCTTGAAGCAGAGTATTCTGCATTCTTAGCATTTCTTGCATCATGCTAGTCATATTTGTTGTAAAGTTGTTTATAGTTAGCACCAGATTCTCAATAGTAGCTTCAAGACGACTAAAGTTAAGGCTAGAGTTTGCATTCGTTGAATTACTTGGCGGTGGAACATTTTGTGTGGGAATAGAACTAGTCTTAGCAGCATCGGCATACGATACACGTGAAGTAACTAGTTGGCTAGTTTGGGGAAGAATAGCGGAGTAAGCGTTTGCTGATTGAGCTGGAACTAGTTTAGGTTTTTGACCCATAGCCTGTTTAACAAAAGAATATACAGGGCATCCTCTGTAGTTAGCGGTGTGGTTACCTCCACAATTACTGCATTTTTTTTCTGCTTGATCTTTTGGCTTCGTGCAGCTAGCAGTACCGTGCAATTCACCGCAGATAACACAAACTGTAGGTAAATTGCAGTAAGCCTTTGTGTGACCATATTCTTGGCAATTGTGGCACTGTACGGGACCTGAACGCTTATGTGGCTCTTCAACTGTAATTTTTCGGTATAAAAGGTATTTTAGGCTATAAATTGGATGTGTCTCGTTTTTTTTCAATTGTATATCATTTGGCTCCAGTTCAACACGAAATAGAGGCTGGGGGATCTTCTCTCTATTGATTATATTAGTAACACTTTTTACTTTAAATCCTTGTATGATGAGTGCATCTTTTATTTCGTCGGGATTAACATAAGCATCAATGCCCTTCAATACGACCTGCATACCTTTAGCACTTTTAAGCTGATAAGTATAAAAATTAGTTTTATTTTTTTCGAAATCAGTAATAATTTTGCGGAAATCTTTTTCTTCGTATATTTGAATTTTTGTTTCATCAATTTTACCACGTTTTATTGGAATAACGTGAAATGCGTTCTCACCAACTGCCGAGACTAATTTTTTAATAAGGGCGTTCGAATTTTTTTTTCTCAGGTATATTGGTGGTGGCTTGGAAGTTTTTTTGGATGAAACAGCGGGTTGGTCGTTATTTGCTTGCAATATTGAAAAACGATTTTGACGGTTAACTGCTGCGACATCGTTATCCCTGGATATCTTGGGAACCGATGAAATTTTTGATGAATTTGGGCTTCGCCCGCGCTTTAAAATTGTGATATATCTATCCATTCCGACTTGGACCTTGGGTTTTGTGCTACTCTTATCTTCAGTGACAACTTGGTTAAGTGATGACCCCGAGCCCGAAGCGGGTGATATCGCTGAGTTAAATGCAGATGTACTAGGCAATAATGTCAACGATTCACTAGTTGGCATTGGACAAAGCGAAGTTGATCGCTGACGAAACTGTGGTTTTGCCGTTAGAAAAAGTCTATTATCAGATTTTTGATACTTATTAAGAGCTTCAGAACTCACAGCAAGTCTATTATCAGATTTTTTATTTTTATTGTTATCATTATGAGTATCAAAACTCACAGTAAAATAGGCATTTCTGCCGTTAGAACTCACTTCACTATTTTTTTCCTTTGGGGTACTCATAAAGAGTATTCCTCAAGGGTACTTTGTATGTTTTTTTGTTTACGGTTTTTTTTTTGTTTTTGTTGTTTCTATATGTAAAAAATATTTGCAAAGCAAATAAAGCTTATTTATTAAAGTCAATATGTACTACGAATATTTTTTGTATTTTTTTTTGTTTAGTTTGTATGTAAGAAAAAATTCCGCTATTACGTCTGTTCACTATGAAGGTACAACGAGAACAAATCCATAACAAATGCTTTCATCAAAGCCGATTTTAAAACACTGCATGGCGTAGCGCGATTCGACGTTGTTAGAGAAATATTCGAGTTGGAGTATGGAAAAGTAACCAAAATGACAAAATTAACAACGGTGCACATAAACCCAAATAATTTTCAGAAGATGCGTGTTGGCCTAGCTGTCCAAACTTTAAGCAATTCAGTTGCTGCTGCAATCCAATCTGTAAATGAAAATCGCCAGTTTATACGAAGTTCCGCAACAATAGCCACTTCAACGTGCTCTTTTATAAAAAAAACTCGATAGCTATTTTGATTGCTTAAACAGCATGTATTTTAACGATGCAAAGCCCCTGAAGCGTGGCCTGAAGCCGAAAAGCACAACTTGGTAATTACTCGAAGAGCTAATTACCTATATGAAACAGGTTGAATACGCAGGAAATAAAATATTTTCAATTGATGGCCTAATTCAAACTACGAGAGCTATTTTATCGTTATCGTGAATTGTTTGCGGAAAACTCAAATTTGATATGCATTTTAACGAGCCATTTTAATCAAGATCCATTGGAAAACTTGTTTTCATATATACCTACGTCCCAAGGGCGGACACTGCAAAAATCCTTCGGTCTATGAATTAAATGTCGCAGTAGCTAAACTGCTATCTCTTAAAATAACGCAATTTAGTACCTCTTCAAATTGTGCAAACGACGATGCGATATTTTTACCTATTGAGTTCCAAACAATTTTAGAAGATACTCAAAGAAGTCGAAGTACAGCAGAAAGTAGTCGCACACCTAACCAGTGATGCCAACAATTCAGAGGCAAAACGAGCCAACGGAGTAGTCAAAAAGAGCTAAATCTAAAAATTTGAGATTTTTCCGTTTTAAATCTATGAATGCATTTATTATTCAATTTGTACTTCAAGATTTTTTAACATTAATAAAAATAACAGTAAGAAAAAATAAAAGATCCATTGCTAAAAACGGTGTATGTACTGCAGCATATAATACAAGATTCGCTTGCGCAATTTGCGTTTGTGTTGGAACTTCTGGTGAAAATGATATACTTATATGGCTAGGATAGCACAATATCGTTAAATGGAGTCATACATTTTTTATGCTTTCGAACGGCGTACTAAATCAAAATATTTCGATTCATTTGTTAAACGAGGAATCTTATTTCTAAGCTTTCCTATTATTTTGGCAGTAAGAATCCATTTCAATAATTTGTCAAAAATGTTTTAATTATTTAGAAACGAACACTTTAAATACATAAATATATCTTACATAGTTGCAAAAAAGTATCTGCATATGCAAAAAACATATTTGCCAAAAATGTAAATGCCTCAAACACGAAACAATAGGGTAAAAACGAGAATATTTACTATAAGATGCGAAAAGTGCTAAACGTGCCGTTTTTACAATTGAAAAGAGTTGTGTTAGCTCTTTTTAAAAAAAAAGAGCTAAAGGGAAGCATTTCGAGTTAGAAGCAATCAAAAAGAGCTAAATCTAGCTCCAAAATAGCTAAGTTGGCATCGCTGCACCTGACGTTAATGTAACAAACATATTCGATGAAAATGAAGATTATTTTAATGAAGATGCAGATTGTTTTAACTCTAATAATGTTCCAATAGAGTTAACATCAAGCCGATATTTTGTTGGTTATATATGTAGCTCAACGAATTACTTGCGCTAAATGTCGTGTGGATATAATTAAACCAGCACAAGTTTTGTCATATCCTTCAGAAATGTTTGTTCACGCTAAAAATTATGATAAAGAAACAGATAATACAGTGGAATCTCCCTTAACGGACACTTCCTATAGGCGGACACCCCCTGTAGACGGACACTTTTGACAGGTCCCAGCAGCGCTCCATTTAAATGTTTAGTTTTCTCTTGACCGGACAGTTCCCTTGTACGGACACATTTCAATGGTCCCTTCAGTGTCCGCTCAATAGAGATTCCACTGTAATTGAAATATATAATTGATATATGTACATATAATTGAAATTTCTAAATAAAATAATTATAGTTCGGTGCGAATCAACTTATTTTTAATTTTACAACAATAAAACACGTATTTTTACCCTACAATAACACGATCGGTCGCATTTGATTTCCGTGATTTATTTGCACATGAATGTATCAAAACAAGAAACTTCTTTTAGTTATTTCATATTTTTGCTCCTACTTGACTGCGCTTTAACAAGAAATATAACACACACAACCAAATTTCTCTATAAGCTTCAATTATGTGTGTGCATACATTGTATGCCATACAACATTACTACATACATATTTATATAAGTGTGAATGCTCAAAAATTTTGTGCTCTCTTTGTGGTTTCGTTCAAATAACAAACAATTTATTTTTCCCTTGTTACTTCCCCCACAGCATCTATAAACACAAAAAATTTTAGTTTTCATTTAATGTTCTACGTGGAACATCTTTATATATTTATAGTCTTTGGTATTACTGTCTTGATAACGAAAGCTTTCAAAAATGCTTCTGAAAAGTACTAACGTAAGGCTCTCTAACAAAGTGGACAAAAGTAAAAAAAATTAAACTTAACTTTTGCATCTGAGTACACAAAAAATAAACATTATTACTTCTGTAAAATGAATTAGTAAACAAAAAATTAATGGCTTTTTGGAAACTGAATGCATTGCTTCTAGCTGGCTTACAAAAATTCTTCTGGGAAGCGGTAATTTTTGCTGGGATGGTGAAATTGAAGAAATAGAACGAAGTATCAGAAATTTAAGGATACATAAATGGACAAATTTGCTCAGAACTGATGAATTTTGGATTGAAGTTTATAATTATAGAAATTCAAATAATCATAATCCATTTCTAATACTGCCAATATTTTCTCTAAGACTATTAACATTACCATGTTCAAATGTTGAAGTAGAAATAACTTTTAGCACTTATAACTTTTTTAAAAGTAAGTTAAAAATATAATAATGATTTTATAAATCAAATTGTTTCATTCATATAAAATACGGTCTAAAAGGAAAAGGCTTATATTGTTCAGTAACTCGTTTCTGTAATTCTCGCATCGTAAAATTTCTCACATGAAGTGTGAAACACAAAATTCCATCGTTTCTCGATTTGTGAAAAAAAGTGTTTCTTTATTTGAATGTGAAAACAGACAACACTGAATCTGTTTTTACTGGAATATTTCCAGTAATCGAGTGTCAAATGAAAACATAAATCACAAAAATTTTATTTCAATAACAAAAAAATAATAATTTTCAAGAAAAATAAAATTGAATAATGAACATGAATATAAATTGAATGTAAAATGCTTGAAATAAGTTTTTTCTAGCAACTGTCTCTATTATAGAACATTCCACAAAAAAATTCTAAATAAATATAATCATATCGGATCGTTAATAATAATTTTAGTTCAACAATTCGTTGCATATCTTTTCAACTAGTTTATTTTTCATATTTTCACACACAAATTCAAAAATTCACATGTTTTTGTATAATTTAAAATCCGAGAATTGCGAGAAACTATTCACAAAATATTGTTACAGAAACACTTTTTCTCACATCGTCCCAATAATTGCTGGAAATTTGTTTAAATGACAGATAGTTCTCGCAAAGTAACGATACAGAAACACTTATGTGAGAAAAGCCATTATGTGTTTCAATTTACACTGTTTCCACGATTCCCTTGTTTCATGCGGGAAATTTTACGATGCGAGAAATACAGAAACGAGCTACAGAATGTAACATACTGAACTATGTTCATGTAAAAATTAATTCAGATGAAACACCTAAAATCTAATTGTTTTTTTTTAATACACCATAATTGCAGTGTCTTGCGAAATGAACTTCAATTATTTTCCTACTCATGTTCTACTTATACGCAAAATCGAAATATGGCTCGATATAATTGAAATTATTACAAAAACCTAAATTTAAAATTGTAGTTAACTTAAATTTTTAATTTCTACTCATTCAATACATATATAATTAGCCATGTGGGCTTTCTCTGTATTGAAAATAAATCGATATATAAAAGATATATTGCATTTAGTGCTTTTTTATGAACACACAGTGATTTTTGCTCTGAAAAAGTTGACATCACTGTTCGCGTGGCATTTTTTTATGTATATTCACACATTCATACGTATCATACGCACGTGTATACATGCATACATACTTACATAAATTCGATTCAAGCAAAATCTTGTTTTTGAAGGCATCTCTATATTTTCTTCTTATTTTTCCTTTTTATATTATTCATAACTTAATTAAATTTATTTATATTAAACTCACATCTATGTTTTTTTGGCTTGTTTTCATTTGTTTACAAACACACACATACACATATACCTATTTTGTTTTGATAGCTAGTTCAGATAAAGTGGCGATTAACTGCGATAAAAGTTAGAGAAGATACCAATTTTACGTGCTTCGCAAGGAGATTCATATTGAATCTACTTGATTCGCTCTCATAATTTTGTATGGCGAAGCAAGTGGATTCGGTCATGATTGGGGCGTGAAGCATGAATAGAGAGCGAAGCACGTACCGTCTAAACATAGTATAAGAGTATGTAAAAGAAAATAAATGTAAATAACAACAACAGCTATTAAAGAATAGAGTGTTGCCACACAAGTATTTTGACATTTCACTGTTGCTAATGCAGATCATCAGGGAACCTTTACCCAAATTTCTTAGAACAACTAGAGTTAATATGTTATAAACTTTTATTTAAACATAATCGAATGTTTGCACATTTGCGACAATATATTCTGGATAACTTCACGAATTTTATATTCTTATGAATTGAACAGGCTAATGTTCGTATCGCTTTTGAAGCCAAATTACATGTGATAATTATTAATGAACAAATAACATCAAAGTTAGTTGTAAATATTCTGACAACAACACATAGTTGAACGGAACAGCCAGCCGTTTTCGAAGGCCACTAAACCTTCCTCATCAGCGTTCTTCTGTGTTTTGGTCCACTGTGTGTGGTGCCTATTCAATTATAAGAATATAGAAACAAATACAGTTCGAAACATAATAATTAAATTAACTAAAATTAATAGTCATTGGCTTGTGGCAAGAATCAAAAATAAAAATATACTTAATAGTAACAAACTAAAAAAGTTTGTCTTAAGTAGAACAAAAATAAGCAAATTAACAAACATGTGCATAGTTAGTAAGGAACAAACGACAATGGTAAGACTGTTGTAATATATATGGAAGATGGTAAATTTTGAGCCTTCATTACCAAACATATATATGAGCAAATTGAAAAATGCAATGAATCAAACCAATTCACATATTCCATTTGCAATAAAGTTTCGTATATAAGGCAATCATCTACATCAACTGACACCACACACAGTGGACCAAAACACAGAAGAACGCTGATGAGGAAGGTTTAGTGACCTTCGAAAACGGCTGGCTGTTCCGTTCAACTATGTGTTGTTGTCAGAATATTTACAACTAACTTTGATGTTATTTGTTCATTAATAATTATCACGTGTAATTTGGCTTAAAAAGCGTTACGAACTTTAGCCTATTCAATTATAAGAATATATAAATAAAATTTTATTTTTCAGTTCAATAAATTTTTTTTAATGCTTGTAATTTTTTATTGTATCTTCAAATATGAACTAACAATAAGTATTCAAATCTTAAATCTAAAATATAATTATTAGGCCCGACCAGTGTCGGACATAAACTAAGTGATAGTTATAAATAATACATAAGTAGTGATAATACATAAGTAGGAAAAAAAGAAGTATTTTTAAGAAGTCCATCTGGAGTGTTCGGCATAAGAGCACTTGTGTCCCTCTTTTTTAGTTGGATGTGTCCAGTAAAGTTCAGAATATTACGAGCAAGTGGATTAGGATGTGACTCAAGTTTTGTTAAGTATTTGCCTGTATATTTTGCAATTTCTGCAATCACTAGTGGTATATTTAAATCACGATGTAAACTGGAATTTTTAATGTACCATGGAGCCGATGTTATCAAACGTAAAATTTTGATTTGGCTACGTTGGATTCTCTTGACATTAGAAGCTGAAGCAGTACCCCATAACTGAATTCCGTAGCACCATATTGGCTTCAAAAGCGACTTGTATAGTAAAAGTTTGCAGTCTAGGCTGAGTGTTGAATTTCTACCAATCATTTGTGTTAGCTTTGAGTCAATATGGAGTTTTCATGTAAGTCGTCGATCAAGGTGTATACCAAGGTATTTTACGCGTGAATATTGAGAACCAAATTGATTGTTGATTCGAATTGGAGAACAAGTATCTCTTCGCAGGGTAAAAGTTACCTGAACACACTTTTGCTCGTTTACTTTAATTCTCTATAAGTTTAACCATAGTTCCAGTTGTGTAATATGTTCTTGTAGATATCGGGAAGCCTCGTTAGGGTTTTCGTGCTTACTTAGGCAGACTGTATCATCGGCAAACGTAGATGTATGGATATTACTGCTCAAAGGCATAACACAAGTATAAATCAAACACTAAACTGGCCCCAGTATGCTCCCCTGTGGCACACCGGATGAGATAGATTCGGGCACATTCATGAATTCTCCATCCACACCGTGAACTTCCGGGTAGTAATGTAGCTTTCTAATAAATTCAGAAAATTTATTGGTAGATATGATTTCAATTTTAAAATAATGCCTTCATGCCACACTTTATCAAATGCCTGCGAAACGTCAATAAACAGAGCAGAACAGTACTTCTTTTCTTCAAATGTTCTTCTTATAAATTGAACCAATCTATGCGTTTGTGCAATGGTGCTATGCTGACTTCTAAAACCAAATTGATGGTCTGGTATGCACCCACTACCAATTAGAATTGGGGACAATTTTGACATGAGCAGTTTTTCGAAAAGTTTTGACATTGTTGAGAGCAGACTTATTGGCATGTATGATGCAGCCTTGGTAAGATCTTTGCCCGGCCTTGGAATCATTTTAACTCTGGAAAGCTTCCAGCTATTTGGATAATACTCCAGTCGTAAAATGGTATTAAGAATGAATAACAGGATTCTAATTGCAATACGAGGCAACTTAATCAGCATCTGGTTACTACACACAAAGAAAAGATATGGTGCAAAATGGTTGAGAAAACAATATTATGTTCTCTGAAACAAACGTGTGGTCGTTGAAAACTAGTTATTGTTATTTTAAACATTAATTTCGTTACAATAAACACAGTAATGTTTGAATTTAATAATTACATTATTAGATTCACAGAAAGTGCGATATGGTTAAAATTTAACAATACAGTTTTGTTAAAAATTTATGACTACAATATAATTTGTATTATTGTGTAAAAATAATATGATGTAAATAACAATATAATGTTATCCAAAACCATACTATGTTAAGTTTTTAAAAAAATCTTTTTGAGAAACATCTTCTGTCAGTTCAGTGTTTCGTTTGTACGCTATCGGTAGTGCACGCGTGGTGTTAAATAAAAAAAAAGTATAAACAAAAGGGTAGATAAATAAAAATAATATGTACATATGTATGTATGTATATCTCTTTATACAGATATGCCTGTATTTCGTGTATACACATATGTATATGTAAGTATACATTTCTATACATACATACATACATTTTCTTTCAACAATATTAGTTAATTTTCATTTCGGACTTACCGCACCAACAAAATACGATTAAAAAACAAAATATTATTATTACATAAAATAATACTATGGTCATATTTAACAATATTATTATAATATTAGAACATGGTACGGTAAGTCTCAATTATATTTTAGTCACATCTAACGATAGTGTTGTCTTATGTACAATAATAAGATTAGGTATAACAAAGTTAATTGTTTTTATAGATAATATTATTATTAACTCAGAAAATAATATTTTTTAAATTTTGGTTTTCCATTTACAATAATATGATTTGACTGCAACCATATAATTCAATCATAGTATGTTGCAGTTTGATTATGGTAACCTCAACCATATTTTTTATTTGTGTGTAATTCCATCAATACCCGGAACTTTCTTCGGGTTGCGTTTAGCAATTAGTTTTTGTACATCACACGTCTTGAATTTTATGGGTCGAGGGGGTAGCGCAACTACCCTCGGCAAATCAACAACACCAGTACATGTGTTTGGGGTAAATACGGATTTTAAGTGCTTTGCAAACAAGTTACTTTCTTCAGTATCACTCCTTGCCCAACCTCCGGTAGAAGTTCGCAGAGGTGGTCTAAACTCAAAGGGTGTTTTAATCCTTTTCGCAGATCGCCACAAAGAGTAATTAGATGCTGGTGTGACATCGACATTTTCCAGATAGTTTTTAAGAGATGCCGTTTTTTCATATGCAAGCATCTCTTGGAGTCTCTTAGTGCACTCTTTAAATTTAATTTTATTTTGGGGTGATCTGTTCTGTTGCCATTCCCTTCTTTTTTTTTCATATATATATTTATTTATGGTATCTTCAAAAATGAACGAACAATAAGTAATCAAATCTTAAATCTAAATATAATTATTAGGCCCGACCAGTATCGGACATAAACTAAGTGATAGTTATAAATAATACATAAGTAGTGATAATACATAAGTAGGAAAAAAAGAAGTATTTTTAAGCAGTCTCATCTGGAGTGTTGAGTATAAGAGCCATTATGTCCCTCTTTTTTAGGCGGATGTGTCCAGTAAAGCTCAAAATATTACGGGCAAGCGGATTAGGATGTGACTCGAGTTTTGTTAAATATTTGCCTGCGTATTTTGCAATTTCTTCACTCACTAGTGGCATATTTAAATCACGATGTATATTTAAATTTTTAATGTACCATGGAGCCGATGTTATTAACCGTAAAATTTTGTTTTGCCGTCGTTGAATTTTCTCAAAATTTGAAGCTGAAGCAGTGCCCCATAGCTGAATTCCATAGCACCATATTGGCTTCAAAAGCGACTTGTATATCAAAAGTTTGCAGTCTAGGCTGAGTGTTGAATTTCTGCCAATTAACCAATATATTTGAGTTAATTTAAGTTTCATTTGGGTTAACTTAGAGTCAATATGATATTTCCATGTAAGCCTTCGATCAAGGTGTATGCCAAGGTATTTCACTTGAGAATGTTGAGGAATATTTTGATTGTTGATTCGAATGTGGGAACAGGTATGTTTTCTTAGGGTAAACGTTATATGAACACACTTTTGTTCATTTACTTTAATTCTCCATAAGTTCAACCATATTTCTAGCTGGATAATGTGTGCTTGGAGATTGCGGGATGCCTCATCAGGGATTTTGTGAATACTCAAACAGGCTGTATCATCGGCAAGTACAGAAGTGTGGATGTTATTGCTCACAGGCATATCGCAGGTATATATTAGATACAAGACTGGCCCCAGAATACTACCCTGTGGCACACCAGAAGATATAGATTCGGGTACACTCATGAAGTCTCCTTCCACAAAAGTAAACTTCCTATCAACAATATAACTTTCCAAAAGATTTTGTATGTTTATTGGTAGGTATGTATTCAATTTTAAAACTAGGCCTTCGTGCCATACTTTATCAAATGCCTGAGAAACATCAATAAAAAGGGCAGAACAATACTTTTTTTCTTCAAATGTCCTCCTAGAAGAGAATGGCAACAGCAAAGATCACCCCAACTTAAAATCAGATTTAAAGAGTGTACTAAACGACTTCAAGAGTTGCTTGCATTTGAAAAAACTGCATCTCTTAAAAAATATTTGGAAGGTCTTGATGTCACACCAGCGTCTAATTACTCTTTGTGGCGCGCTGCTACAAAGCTTAAAACACCAGTTGAGTTTAAACCACCTCTGCGCACATCTACAGGAGGTTGGGCAAGAAGCGATACTGAAAAAGGTAAAATATTTGGTGAGCGTTTAAAATCCGTATTCACCCCAAACACGTGTTCTGGTGCTGTTGATTTGCCAAATGTAGTTGCGCTACCCCCTCGACCAATAAAATTTAAGACGCGTGATGTACAAAAACTAATTGCTGAACTTAACCTGAAAAAAGCTCCGGGTATTGATGGAATTAGTAACCAGATGTTGATGAAGTTGCCTCGTATAGCTATTAAAATCCTGTTATTCATTTTTAACGCTATTTTACGACTGGAGTATTATCCAAACAGCTGGAAGCTTGGCAAGGTTAAAATGATTCCAAAGCCGGGCAAAGATCTTACCAAGGCTGAGTCATATAGGCCAATAAGTCTACTATCTACAATGTCAAAGCTTTTCAAAAAACTGCTCATGACAGAATTGTCCCCAATTCTAGTTAGTAGTGGGTGCATACCGGACCATCAATTTGGTTTTAGAAGTCAGCATAGCACCATTGAACAAACTCATAGATTGGTTCAATTTATAAGAAAAACTTTTGAAGAAAAAAAGTATTGCTCTGCGCTGTTCATTGACGTTTCTCAGGCATTTGATAAAGTGTGGCATGAAGGCCTAATTTTAAAATTAAAGATTATTGCCCGGAAGTTCACTGTTGTGGAAGGAGACTTTATGATTACGCCTGAAATAATCTCATCCGGTGTGCCACAGGGGAGTATACTGGGGCCAGTTTTATATTTGATTTATACTTGTGATAAGCCTTTGAGCAGCAATATCCATACATCTACGTTTGCCGATGATACAGCCTGCCTTAGTATGCACGAAAACACTCACGAGGCTTCCCGATATCATCAGCAACATATTACTCAGCTAGAACTATGGTTAAACATGTGGAGAATAAAGGTAAACGAACAGAAGTGTGCTCAGGTAACATTTACCTTAAGAAAAGACACTTGTTCCCCCGTTACGATCAATAATCAAATTGTTCCTCAAAACTTACATGTGAAATACCTTGGTATACATCTTGATCGAAGGCTCACATGGAAATACTACATTGACTCTAAGCTAACGCAAATGAAACTTAAACTAACTCAGATACATTGGCTGGTTGGTAGAAATTCAACCCTCACCCTAGATTGTAAACTTTTAATATACAAGTCGCTCTTAAAACCTATATGGTGCTACGGAATTCAGCTATGGGGTACTGCTTCAGCTTCTAATGTCGAGAGAATCCAGCGAAGGCAAAACAAAATTTTACGGTTAATAACATCGGCTGCATGGTATATAAAAAATTCAAATATACATCGTGACTTAAATATGCCACTAGTGGCTGAGGAAATTGCAAAAAACGCTGGCAAATATTTAACAAAACTCGAGTCACATCCTAATCCGCTTGCCCGTAATATTTTGAACTTTACTGGAAACATCCGCCTAAAAAAGAGGGATACAAGGGCTCTTATTCACAGCACTCCAGATGGGACTTCCTGAAAATACTTTTATTTTTTTTTATATTTTTTTTCCTTTTGATTATCACTACTTATGTATTATATATAACTATTACTAAGCTTATGTCCGACACTGGTCGGGCCTAATTATATTTTTATATTTAAGATTTGAATACTTATTGTTAGTTCATATATGAAGATACAATAAATAAAAATCATGTATTAAAAAAAAATGTCCTCCTTACAACTTGAACCAATCTATGCGTTTGCTTAATAGTGCTATGCTGACTTCTAAAGCCAAATTGATGGTCTTGGATGCACCCACTATCAGCTAAAATTGTGGACAATTTAGTCATGAGCAGCTTTTCGAAAAGCTTTGAAATTGTTGAAAGTAAGCTATAGGCCTATATGACTCAGCCTTGGTAAGATCTTTGCCTGGTTTTGGAATCATTTTAATCTTGGCAAGTTTCCAGTTATGTGGAAAATACTGCATTCGTAAAATGGCATTAAAAATAAATAGCAGGATTCTTAGTTCAATATGAGGCAAGTTTATCAGCATCTTGTTACTAATTCCATCAATACCTGGAGCTTTTTTCGGGTCGAGTTCAGCAACTATTTTTTGTAGTTCACGCATCCTAAACCTTAAGGGACGAGGGGGTAGAGATACTACACTCGGTAATCCGGCAGCACCCGTACATGAATTGGGAGTGAATACAAATTTTAAATGCTCAGAAAATAAGTTACCTTTCTCACTATCGCTTCTTGCCGAGCCTCCGGTTGAAGTACGCAGTGGTGATTTGAGATCAGCGGGTCTTTTAAGATTTCTAGTAGCGCGCCATAATTAGTAAATAGATGTTGACGTTACATCAAGACCTTCTAAATACTTTTCCAGTAATACATTCTTTTCCGACGATAGCAGCTCTTTGAGTCGTTTAGTACATTCTTTAACTCTGATTTTATTTAGGGGTGATCTGTGTTGTTGCCATTCTCTTCTAGCTCTCCTTTTTTTAAATACAAGACGTTCAATTTCCGTAGAATAAATTCTATTAAAGCCAGTCTGCGGATAGGAAGTAGTGGCATGTTCAGCAGCCTGTTTAATATATTCGTTAAGATTGGCAATATTAAATTCAATATCATCAGGTGATCTTAGCTGAATGTTTTCTACGCAGTGACTACTAACATATTTTTTTAATCCTAGCCAGTTGACCCTATTAATCGTTTTCACATATGAGTTAGTTAAATCACTCCTTAGTGGGTTGAAAATTGTAACTATTGTGGGAGAGTGATCGGAGGACGGATCTAGAGAGCCATCTACGTGAATTAAGCCCCTATGGATATTTTTTGTGACGCCAAAATCTATAACATCTGGAATTTTTCTTACGTCAGTAGGCCAGTAAGTAGGCTCCCCACTCGAAATGACATCTAAGCCCATGTAACAAGACGCGAGCCCCAGTACGTATGTTTTGCATTGTAGTCACCAGCTGCCACGAAGCAAAATCCAAGCGATTTGTAGAACTTCTCATACTGATCTTCGGTAACTGAAAATCTGGGAGGTGAGTAAATTGATGATATCACGAAACTCGCACAAAAATTTTCTACGAAAATATTCGTAGCTTGCATATATTCTTCACTAACGTTCTCAAGGATATAGTGCTTGAGTCTTGACTTAATTAGAATTGCTGATCCACCGCATGCTCTCCCTCTCGGGTCCTTTGAATCATATAGAGTGTAACCATTTATTTTAAAGCAGCTTCTCGAAGTCAAGTGAGTCTCAGAGACCAACATTATATCAATATATTTTTCCATGAGGAAGTGTTCAAGTTCATTTTTATGTTGGCGAATGCCGTTTGCGTTCCAGAAACATAGTTTTAACGTGTTCATGGTTTGTTGACTAATGCTTGAAGCAGAGTATTCTGCATTCTCAGCATTTCTTGCATCATGCTAGTCATATTTGTTGTAAAGTTGTTTATAGTTAGCACCAGATTCTCAATAGTAGCTTCAAGACGACTAAAGTTAAAGCTAGAGTTTGCATTCGTTGAATTACTTGGCGGTGGAACATTTTGTGTGGGAATAGAACTAGTCTTAGCAGCATCGGTGTACGATACCCGTGAAGTAACTAGTTGGCTAGTTTGAGGAAGAGTAGTCTGTTTAACGAAAGAATATACAGGACATCCTCTGTAGTTAGCGGTGTGATTACCTCCACAATTACTACATTTTTTTCTGCTAGATCTTTAGGCTTAGTGCAGCTAGCAGTACCGTGCAATTCACCGCATATAACACATACTGAAGGTAAGTTGCAGTAAGTTTTTGTGTGGCCATATTCATTTCATTTCATTTATTATTAAATTCAGTAATACATGTGGCCTCAAGGCCAATATAAGTATATTACAAGTATAAAATGAGTGGTAATATATTAATAAAATAAAATATATACAATCGTAAAACATCTATATAAAATTGTAAAACATTTCAACGGCTCCAAAAAAACAGTATAGTATAGGTATAACAAAAACCCAATCAATCAGTGGCAAAGCAAATTAATGAAAGTATTGAGAAAGTTTTCTCTTAAAAGATGCTAACGTAAACCCAAATGAACGTAATTCTCTGGGTAAGAAATTCCACAGGCGAGCAGCACGAACAAGAAAACAGCGTTAGTAAACAGAATAATATATACGATTTATAACTATTTGTGGATTCCTAAGTGATCTTGAAAATTGTATCCTCTGCACAGTCTGTTCAGTGATTTGAGTCCTAATAATGTTAAACAAATAAACTAGCAAGCGAAATTTAAGGTAGTCTTCAAAAGAAAAATTTAAGAACTTTATAGTGTGATAGGAGACATAGGCCCGTAGTCTTAAGCCATAGACATATCTTAAAATTTTGTGAATAATTAATTTAATTTGTTTCTTATTAGAAGCATTGCATCCAGAGTAAACAATAAGACAGTAGTTTTGTGACATAAGCAAAGCATGAGCAACAGTTTTTCTTACATGGAGTGGCATATATAGATTGAGATGATAAAGTCTACGCAAAGTTAGGCAAACCCTAGAAAATATGTGCTTAACATGGAGCTCGAAATTCAATTTATCATCAATAAACACATTAAAGCATGTAATGCTATTAACCATTTCAACCCGGGAATCACTTATTCTCAAGTCAAAATCAAGACAATTATTACTAGTAGACTTAAATACTAGAGCTTTAGTCTTATCAGTATTAACTTTAAGAAAGTTAATTAACATCCAATTATTAACTTTGTTTAAATCATAATTTATGCAGGTCTGTACGGAATCAGAGAAGATATGCTCACTGGACCATAGCAGTTGTACATCATCAGCAAAAGTATAGGGCCTACAGAAACATAAATCATGGAAAAGATCATCAAGAAATAAGATAAATAAAACAGGTCCAAGAACCGAGCCTTGAGGTACACCTGATTTAACAGATTTCACTGTAGAAGTCTCACCATTTAAAAAGACAAAGTGTTTACGGTTGCATAAGTACGACCAGGGCTGCTAGAAGTTTTGCGAAGAAAATCATAATTTGTCGGAAAGAAAATCATATTTCGAAGAAAAAAATCATCACAAGTCCAATTTTTTTTCAAATAATAAAAGTAGCAATTGACATATTTACAGTGGACAAACAAAACTATTCGACGTACACCAATTTTATTTTGTTTTCATCAATAACAAGTAAGTGTGCTATATTCGGCTGTGCCGAATCTTATATACCCTTTACCAACGTACGTACATATATATAGTATACAGACACATACATACATATTTGTTTTGTGAAAAAATTTGTAATTTTTTTAAAGTTTCCATCTTTGGAGCTGTAATTTTCTTTCAGAAGCATAAAATATATTCAATTTATAAAGAAAAAGAAAAAAATTTTTAGACCTATTTAATTTTACATAACACAAAAAGTGTGAGTTTTCCAACCCTGGAGTCATAATTTTGGATTTGTTTGATTATTGATACCAATCTAGTTCTTTAAAAAATACATAAAATATGTTAAGTGAAAAAAGCAAAAACGAAATAAGGAAAAACTTAAGGTCAGATTTTGTAAATTCAAACGATTTTTTCGTTTTGAAATTTGTATGGAAAAAATATTTTTTGAAAAGAATTTTCGTTATTTTTCATACAAATTTGAAACGTTTAGAAACCAATTTTTTTACAAAATCTGCTTAATAGTTTCATTTAATTCCTTTAATATTAAAAACTTCAGTAAAGTGCGACTTTGAATCGCGCACGAAAGGTAGGCTTTTTTGAAGTTTTTTTTTCAGTTTAAACGATTTTTTCAGTTTTGTCGCTTTTTTCTCGTTTTGGCTATTTTTTCTGTTTTTGGGGGTTTTTTTATTTTTGTGATTTTTTTCTGTTATTGGGATTTTCTTCATTTTGTAGATTTTTCTCATTTTGACGATTTTTTTTTTCATTTTTGCGATTTTTTTCTGTTTTTGGATTTTTTTTATTTAGGAGTTTTTTTTTCTTTGTTTTTCATTTTGGCGACTTTTTTCTGTTTTTTTTTTGGGTTTTTTTCGTTTTGGTGATTTTTTTTCATTTTGGCGATTTTCTTTATTTAACCAATTTTTTCGGTTTATCGCGATTTATTTTAGTCCTAGAAATTTTTTTAATATGGCGATTTTTTCTGTTTTTGGGTTTTTTTCATTATGGCGTTTTTCCTGCTTTGGGGGTTTTTTTATTTAGGCGATTTTTTTCTCTTTTTTGGGGTTTTTTCATTTTGGCGATTTTTTTTCATTTTGTCGTTTTTTTCCTGTTTTGGGTTTTTTTTTCATTTTGGCAATTTTTTCATGTTTTTTTGGGGTATTTTTCTTTTTGGCGATTTTTTTTTTTTGTTTTCGCGATTTTTTTCGGTTTGGAGATTTTATAATTCCTTGATTTTTTAGTTTTACCGTTTTTGAAAATTTCAAGAGCTTTGCTTTTACGGTTTCCAAGATACAGCAAGTTGTCAAAATTGCATAGTCAAAATTGCATTAACTGATGGAACACCCTTTAATTTAAATTTTTTGAAATTTTAGTGTTATTTTTTGTAGTCTGTATAAAAATACACTACCCTTACAAATTTCAAGTGTATATATGTACATACATATAATTGTATGTATATTACATGGGATTTTAGAATTTTTCGTTGCTCGTTTTGGAACACCCTTTAATTTCCAATTCTCATGTATTTGTTGTTGTAGCGGCCAAAGGTCTACACATTGTGTCCAAATTTCAGGTCTGTAGCTCTTACGGTTCTCGAGAAAATACTAATATAGTTTTAGACATAGTTAATTTTACATAACACAAAAAGTTAAAGTTTTCCAACCCTGGAAACGTCTTTTTAATTTTTTTTATATTTTTTTAATTTAAAATACCAATTTTAGTCGTACTGAAGTGTAAAATAAATTTGTTTTCGGTAGTTACTTTTATATGGCAAAATATAGTTTACGTTTTCCAGCTCTGCAATCGTCTGCCCGATTTTCCTGAATTTCAATACCAATCTGATACATCAGTCCAAGAACGAAGTCTCTAGCTTTTCTGGGAGCTTCGGAAAACCGATTTCACGTACACCGGACGGGACGGACGGACGGACAGACGGACATCGCTTATTCGTCATCGCTATTCATAAGGACCCAGAATATATATATTTTTTTGGTCGCAAATTAAAATTATGGAAATTACACACGGAATGACAAACCTATATATACCCTTTTCCATTTTTGGTAAAGGGTATAAAAAGGTATTTACTAGCTTATTTTACAAAAAGAGTTTAGAAAGCATTTTCAAATTGAATTCAATAAAAAAATTAGATCATTAAAGTACCTTATATAAAAATAACATTAAATGAAAAATTAGTTAAGAAATTCAAACAAAATAAGTATTCGACATTGCCAATGTTCTTATCATATAAGGTACGTACTTATGTACAGGAGTGATGCATTTTGGCTTTTTTGGTTTAGGGCAAAATTAAATAGTAGGAAAGGTAAAGGGCCAAAATACCTTTGATAGGGCCAAAAAGTTTTTCAATGTACTCGACTACATATAATCTTTTAATTTAAATAAAGACAAAAGTATGTATTAATAATATGTGATTTATTTTGTTTAGAGCAAAAACCGAACTTAGCGACAAAGTTAAAATTTTTTAAAGTATTTTTTGTTAAATTAAGGTAAATACATATTTTATATGTATGTATGTTGCTTAAAAACAAAATTTTAGTTAAAAGACATTATTTATGTAATTCTAATTTTATTAAACATAATCTCTAAATTCTAAGTCCAATAGTTCCTCCATTTACCTTTGTTTAAAAACATTTTTGTGTTAAGCTTTAAAAAATCTTCATCATAACAATTATTAGAAATAGATTTTATTAATTTTAAACCGACTTCAAAAAAAGAAGGAAGTTAACAATTTGTCTCAATTTTTTATTTTTTTAAGGTGTGTAGGTTCATAACTCGGTGCATTTTAGACCGATTGTAAAATTTTGTTTGTTGTCTGAGAGAGTATAGCTTCCCATTGGTCCCATTGTGGTCTTCTACTTATTTGATTGCTGCGAACATCTTTGGTTCTTGTAATTACAAAAATTTTAAGTTGAAAAAATGGGCGGAGCTACGCCCATTAAAATGTATTATAACATTACGCGTGGTTTTACTTAACCGATTTTTACTAAACTGAGCACACACCTTGAGCTCTAAAATAAACACAACTTCATTTAAAAAAATGGGCGGGGTCACGCCTATTAAAAGTTTATATTATATTTCACAGGGTTCTATACCACCGATTTTTACGAAACTTGGCACACACCCTAAGCTTTAATAAAGGCACAAAATTGCGTTCAAAAAACTGGGCGGGGCACGCCTATTACATTTTAGTATAATATTTCATGTGCTTGTACTTAACCAATATTTGCGAAACTTGGCACACACCTTGAACTCTTAAAAATACACAATCTTGTTTTAAAAAAGTAAGCGTAGCCACGCCCCATAAAATTTAATACTATATATCACGTGTTTTACTTAATCGATTTTAAAGAAACTGGACCATATTTCTAAATAAAAAAAGATACTTACAAATAAAACTTGTTTGAATTGACCAGAGCTCAAAAATATGCACTAAATAAATTCAGTAAAGTGCGACTTTGACTCGCGCACGAAGGGTTCCGTACGTTGGGCTTTGAGCATTTTTTAATACAGTGTTTTTTACGTTTTTTCAGCTGAAATAGTGTTTTTTTTATTATTTTTCTCTTTTTTCTCGTTTTAACGATTTTTTAAATTTTGGCGATTTTTTTTAATTTTGGCGATTTTTTTTTTTAATTTTGACAATTTTTTTCATTTTGGCGATTTTTTTTCATTTTGGCGGTTTTTTTCATTTTGGCGATTTTGTTTTCATTTTGGCGATTTTTTCATTTAGGCGATTTTTTTTCATTTTGGCGATTTTTTCATTTTGGCAATTTTTTCATTTTGGCGATTTTTTCGGTTTTTCGCGATTTATTTTCGATTTAGAAATTTTTTTTAATTTGGTGCTTTTTTTCGTTTTGGCGATTTTTTTTATTTTAACGATTTTTTTCGGTTTGGCGATTTTATAATTTTGAGATTTTTTTTTTACCGTTTTTGAAAATTTCAGGAAGTTTGCTCTTACGGTTTCCAAGATACAGCAAGTTTTCAAAATTACATAGTCGAAATTACATTAACTGATGGTACACCCTTTAATTAAATTTTTTTAAATTTTAGTGTCAGTTGTTGTAGTCTGTATAAAAATACACGAACTTTACAAATTTCAAGTTCATATACATACAATTGTGTGTATATTAGATAGGATTTTAAAATTTTTCGTTGCTCGTTTTGGCACACCCTTTAATTTCCAACTCCCATGTATTTGTTGTTGTAGCGGCCAAGGGTCCCATGTAATATACATACATATAATTGTATGTATATTACATGGGATTTTAAAATTTTTCGTTGCTCGTTTTGGCACACCCTTTAATTTCCAACTCTCATGTATTTGTTGTTGTAGCGGCCAAGGGTCCCATGTAATATACATACATACATACAATTGTATGTATATTACATGGGATTTTAAAAATTTTCGTTGCTCGTTTTGGCACACCCTTTAATTTCCAACTCTCATGTATTTGTTGTTGTAGCGGCCAAGGGTCCCATGTAATATACATACATACAATTGTATGTATATTACATGGGATTTTAAAATTTTTCGTTGCTCGTTTTGGCACACCCTTTAATTTCCAACTCTCATGTATTTGTTGTTGTAGCGGCCAAGGGTCCCATGTAATATAGATACATACATACAATTGTATGTATATTACATGGGATTTTAAAATTTTTCGTTGCTCGTTTTGGCACACCCTTTAATTTGCAACTCTCATGTATTTGTTGTTGTAGCGGAGTAGTGTGCTAATGGCGGTCTGAGTCCTGTTTTGGGAATTCAAAACCGGGGAAAATCAAAAAGGGTGGCAACCCTGTTACAAATGGGGGGATTTTGGGGATTTTCATGCTGGGATTTTCTTAGCTATGTGTGTGTGTGTGTGTGACTTTGATTCTTTGTGGATGTGTATGTATGTATACTTGTGTGTACAGCTTTTGTTCTTATTGTAGAGAAGCGTTGTGCTTACAGTGTATGTATGTATATGTGGGTGCGTGTGAGTGTGTGTATGTATGAGTATGTGTTTTTGTAGTTACTTGTATGTTTGATGGTGACCAATACTTTTGTTGTAGTGGCAGACAATCATTATACCCAGTGGTGTCCAATACTTTTGTTGTAGTGGCAGACAATCATTATACCCAGTAGGAAATGTCGATGGTGAAAATGTGCTGACTAGCTTTTGACTAGTCATCAGTACTAGTCTATAATTATCCCCCATACAATACTTTGAACCCCTACTAATAAAAATACAATTCACTAGGTAGTGACTACATAGTTCTTATGGGGTCATGAGACATACTAACCAGACAGTTATTTACTGGTACATTTCTATAATTTACGTACATACAAATGTATGTATATTGACAAGGTATTGTCAATTCCTCCTCTGTCCTTCTTTTATACTGACGGATAGAAGAAAACTTATTATACCAAAATTGTTACTAGAATTTTAGTGTTGACACAAAGACACTTGCTCCCAGTCTGACTGCAGGGTAGTAACAAGGGATCTGTGTATTTGTGTGTATGTAGTGATTGTTATTTGATAGGCTTTGGGTAGCTGTTTTGAGTTATCGTTGGTATGCGTATGTAGGGTTATTGTATTGCATTTATGTTTGCGATCTCTGGGGAAATAATCTAATAGCTGCAGAGAGTGGCAACCCTGTTGAACATGAAAGTGGATAGGGAATGTATTTGGTAATGTATCTATATGTTGCTGTATTAATGTATGTGATCGTATCTATTTTTACTTTGAAGAATATCATTGCTTGTGTGTATTGTTTAGCCTTCGAGAGTTTTTCATATATATTTACAAATAAATGTGTATATGTTTTCTAGGCTATTGACGTTGTTATTCTTATGTAGATAGAAAATATTGTGTTGGCATAGGTTTTATATGTACAAGTGAATTTCAGATGTTAAATGTTTTGAATCAAATCAGATTGATAAGTAGATTTTTTTAATAGGGTAATGATATGTTTATTTAAGTATATAGGAAATAGCTTTTGGAGACATACACCAAATCTTATAGAAGCATCTACTTTTACGTGTCCCGATTTTTCTCGTACCTTTGTATTACAAACTGATGCTAGCGATTTTATTCTGGGTGTTGCTGTGTATATGAATTTCATCATATATCGTAATACCAATAGAGAATTGTGGAAATATGTATGTGTGTGTGTGTGTGTGTGTGTGTGTGTGGGTGTGTATGTGTGTGTATGTGTGTGTGGCTGTGTGTGTGTGAATTTCATCATATATCGTAATACCAATAGAGAATTATGGAAATGTATGTGTGTGTGTGTGTGTGTGTGTGTGTGTGTGTGTGTGTATGTGTATGTATGAATTTCATCATATGTCGTAATAAATTAGAATTGATGACTACTACGCGATTCTCATATAAAGTATATAAGTAGAAGAAATAATGTAGATTGGCATCAGTCTGCTTTGATATCTCAACAAGTGACAACCTATTTTCCCAACCAAAATTTCTAAAGTGTTTAAAATCCAAAAACTATAAAAGTGCTAGAACTAATTACTGTTTGTTAAACAAGTTTATAACTAAAATAAATTGTTTATATCTAAAATAAATTTTTAATAAATAAAATAATTAAATAAATTATTTATAAATAAAATAATTATATTAATTAATAAACAAAAATATATAAAATGAATACTAAAAGTTGTGCAATCTGCAATAAAGTCTTTATGACTCAAACAAAGCTAAATCAGCATATGGAAACGCACAAATATGGAACTAGTAAGCTTGATCTTCAAAAAAAGTATTGTGAGGATTGTGATGAGATGATCCCATCAAATGGTTTCATGACTCATGTCAGAACCACAAAACATAAAAACAGTTGTCACCTAGAACAGATTGGAGATCTTCTCACTAAAAGAGCGAGCAACTTCAATGGTAGGATCGAGACATATATCCTCCTCAACAAAAATGAGGCTGTTATGTTTCCGGAGCAGTTTCTGAAATCTGCCAAGAGCTCTATACTACAACAGTTAATTGAATGTAGTAGGATACATACTACATTTAAATTTAATATGGAGCTCACATGCGATTATATGAAGACGGTGAATGATGAGATGAATGTTTCCCAACTGGTACATATTTCTAAAATGATGTTGGTGACTTTGTCTGATGACATAGAGGATATGTACAAGAAACAGGCCGAGGAGCTAAGAGCTAAAATGGAAGAATTTCAAGAGAGGGATAGCGGATGGACCTTGATTTCAATAAATTCCCTTGAAGTTAATATAAACAAGGCGTCCATAATAAGAGGATCGAGCTTTATCCCTCTCCCAAAAAATATTGCAGCAAAACATGCATGCATAAATATCGAAAACAATGATATTTATTGCTTTAAATGGTGTCTCATTGCGGCTTTGAGTGTAAATAGGGGTCTGAGTCCTAAACAGCGGAAAAACTGTAGAAATTACAATATAGCAAACATTTCTGCTGAGAACATTAATATAGGGGCAGTTGTATTAAATTTTGAAGGCCTAGAGTTTCCACTCCCATTGAAGCAGATTAAACAATTCGAACGTCAAAATAATATGAGCATCAACGTATTCGGTCACAATGGAACATCGCTTATAGGGCCATACTACATAACAAAAGGAGAACAACATGTTCATATTAATCTGTTATTGCTCCAGTCCGATGAAAACTTCCACTATGTGCTCATCACGGATATATCAAAGTAAGTTTCATTTGTGCATTTAAGAGAAATATGTTTTCATATCTATTTAAAAAGTTACTTCTTATTGGTATATTTATTTATTTCTTATTTTAATTTCCTCTTTTCCTTAGACTCCTTCGTTCCAATATTACATATCATGAGCATAAGATACACATTTGCAACACCTGCCTTTTTTATACACATGATGATTATGGGTATAATCACCACAAAAATGTTTGTGGGAAAAAAGTCATCAGAATGCCCGAAGATGAAACTATCATCAAGTTTCAAAACTACTAAAAACAGTTAGATGTACCATTTGTGATCTACGCAGACTTTGAATCTATTTTAGAAAAAGTTAATGACCCCGTAAGTAAAAGCACTACAAATGTACAGAAACATCATGCATGTGCATTCGCCTATTTTATTAATTGTAGCTTTAAGAGAGAAAATAATTTATATAGAAATTATTTTGGTGAAGATTCGGCGAACATATTTATCAAAAAAATAGTTGAAGATTGTACAGACATTTATCTAAATTATTTACTTAAAGTTAAGAAAATGTTCATGACCCCAATAGAAATAACTCAATATAATAATGCACAAAATTGTCATATATGTAAGAAAATATTAAATAATGATAAAGTTAGAGATCATTGTCATCTTACGGGTAATTATCGTGGGGCAGCTCATAGCGAATGTAATTTGAATTATAGAACACCTCATTTTATACCGGTTATCTTGCATAATCTTTCTGCATACGATATGCACTTATTTTTCAAAGAACTTTCTACTATAAAAAATTCCACAATAAAAGTGATTCCCCAGAACACAGAGCGTTATATTTCTCTTTCAATTTTCATCAGTTTAGATGCAAAACATGGATTTCAAATAAGATTTATAGACTCGTTTAGATTTATGGCTTCGAGCTTAGATACGCTAGCGAAAAATCTTGATAGCAATGATTTTAATACTATTCGATCATATTTCGTTGATGAAGCTCATTTCAACCTGATTAGAAGAAAGGGTGTATTTCCGTACTCTTACATGGATTCCATGACTAAGTTTAAGGAAATTCAACTCCCTAGTAGAGAAGAGTTCTTCAATATTCTAACGAATGAAGAATGTGATGTAGTCGAGTATGAACATGCTCAAAAAATATGGAGAGAGTTTAACTGTAAAACCCTCCTTGACTATACTGAACTCTATTTAAAGACAGATGTCCTTCTTTTAACCGACGTGTTTGAAAATTTTAGGAAAATTTGTAAAGATATATACGATTTGGACCCCTGCCACTATTATACAGCACCAGGCTTATCTTGGGATGCAATGTTGAAAACCACAGAAGTTTCACTCGAACTGTTCACTGATTCCGAAATGTATATGTTTATGCAAAACGGAATAAGAGGTGGACTAGTTCAATGCTCGCAAAGATATTCGAAGGCGAATAATAAGTATTTAGAAGATTTTGATGCATCAAAACCATCGGAATTTCTTGTATATTTAGACGCCAACAATTTGTATGGATGGGCGATGTCGGAATATCTTCCTTGCGGTGAATTTGAGTGGGTATGTGATACTGATTTTGATGTTAAAAAAATTTCTGATACTGCAGAGTACGGGTATATTTTGGAAGTGGATATAGATTATCCTGATTCAGTGCATGATCTACATAATGATTTGCCATTTTGTCCTCAAAATAAGCCCGTGGGGGAATCCAAAATCAAAAAATTAGTTGCAGACTTACACTCAAAAACAAATTACACCATACACTATAGAGTTTTAAAACAAGCCATTTCAAATGGCCTCATCTTAAAACAAATTCATAGAATACTCAGATTTAAGCAATCCCCTTGGCTAAAAAAATATATTGACTTAAACACATTTCATAGGACAAAAGCTAAAAATAATTTTGAAAAAGATTTCTTCAAACTTTTAAACAATGCTGTTTACGGGAAGACAATGGAAAACATTGAAAAACGTAGGGACATTAGAATTACTTCATCTTGGGAAACAACAAACAGGAATCATTTGGGGCTCAGAGCATTAATTGCGAAACCAAATTTTATACAGTTAACAAAATTTTCTGACGATATGTATGCGGTAGAGTTAAAAAAAATGGAACCACTATATGATAAACCTATATATGTTGGTTTCACAGTACTGGAGTTATCCAAGTGGAGAATGTACGACTTCCATTATGGCTTCATGAAGCCTAAATTTGGAGAGAACATTTCTCTCAACTATATGGATACTGACTCATTTATTTATTCAATTAAAACTGATGATTTTTACGATGACATCCGTAATGATATTAGTTTGAATTTTGATACGTCAGAATATCCTATAGATAACCAATTTCGTTTACCGTTACTCAATAAGAAGGTTTTGGGAATGATGAAAGATGAAAACAATGGGGATATAATGACAGAGTTTGTTGGTTTAAGAGCAAAAATGTATTCTTTGTCGACTCTTCGCTCGGAAGCTGTTAAAAAATCTAAAGGGGTCAAAAAGTCTGTAATTAAAAAGTTGTCCATTAATGATTACAAAAGTTGCTTATTTGAATCCAAAATTATCTCGGATGAAATGTTTTTGTTTAGATCTAAAACACATCAACTATATACACAAAAACTACATAAAATAGCACTTAGCTTTTCTGATGATAAAAGAAATATAATGAAAGATAAAATTAAAACGCGTGCTTGGGGACATTACATAGACCGAAACAATGAAACAATGGATGTAGAATAGAATGCTTCCTACTAAATTGCATGTAAGATGACAAAGACAATTTAATTTTGTACTAATTGTATTTATTTGTTAATGTATTTCTTTAATTATTTAATTATTTGCTTATCATTTAATTTATTTATTTATTATTTCTTTAATTATTTATTAATTTAGTTATTATTTACTTATTTGTTTATTAATTTATTTCTTTATTTATTTATTAATTTATTTATTGTTTATATATTTGTTTATGAATTTATATATTAATTTTAGTATTTTATTCACACAAAAGAATGTAAAAATTGAATGGCTTAAAACTTTTATCTTTTTACCTACACCTAAATTATTTGTAAATTAAAATCAAATATTCGATTAATGATCTTTTTTCTTTTTATATCTATATATTTTTATTTATACATAGAGTTAAATTTGTATTAGTACTAAGATTTTTAAGAAAAATGTTAAATAAAATATTGAAAAAATATTAAAATATGTAAATGGTTTTTTATTTCAGCTTAAATTTACTAAATATAAATTGTAACTACAAATGTCTACATTTTTATATTTTGTTTCTCTATTTACTTCGCTAGATCAAAAATTTTTCTTTTTTTTTTTTTCATATCACTTAAACATACACAGTCTTGTTATCTTTGAGAGGTCCTACACAAGAGGAATTGAATTTCACAATATTATAAAATTCTATTAAATTTCATTAGATATTTTCTTGTCAACACCAACTTTTTTAAAATTTTCTCATCCATGTTTAATAAATAAAAGGTATCAGCTATTAGATCAGCTTATCAGGAGCTGGTCTGGTTTTTAGATTAGCTTATTAGGACCTGGTCTGGTTTTCAGATCAGCTTTTTAGGACCTGGTCTGGTTTTCAGATCAGCTTTTCAGGACCTGGTCTGGTTTTCAGATCAGCTTTTCAGGACCTGGTCTGGTTTTCAGATCAGCTTTTTAGGACCTGGTCTGGTTTTCAGATCAGCTTTTCAGGACCTGGTCTGGTTTTCAGGTCAGCTTTTCAGGACCTGGTCTGGTTTTCAGATCAGCTTTTCAGGACCTGGTCTGGTTTTCAGATCAGCTTTTCAGGACCTGGTCTGGTTTTCAGATCAGCTTTTCAGGACCTGATCTGGTTTTCAGATCAGCTTTTCAGGACCTGGTCTGGTTTTCAGATCAGGTTATCAGGTATCAAATCAGCTTATTAGGTAGCTGGTCTGGTTTTCAGATCAGCTTATCAGGTATCAGATGAGGTTATAGCAAATAGATGTATCAAGCTTAAAGTTAGATTAATAACTAAAGTAAATGTTTATGAGCAGTAATTTATATAGTTATGAAATAGTCAAATTGTTTTCTAAAACGAACATCATTTAATTTATCATCAAAATAAACCATATTTATCATTCCAACACTATACAAATTTCTTTAAACTTTTCAAAATTCTTATTACTGACAACATTATCCCTATAGACGAGCTTAATATTTTTCTCATCTTGCTTAAACATTATAATAACATTTGCATTGTCTCTTGTTAAATGCTTACAGCGGTATTCATAAAAATTTTAAACAGCATTTTGAATGTTGTTTAAGCAAAATTCGCTAAATTTTAGCTTAAAAACGTTTTTTAATTTAAACCTTGTTTAATTCACCAAATCCTAAAAATTAACTGCACCCATACTTAAAATAATTTTGAGTTAACGTTGTAATTTTGCTTCATGTTTATTTGCATTTTTAACTTTGCCTATATGTATGTATGTATGTATGCATGTATGTATGTATTTATGTATGTATTAGGAATTATACTAGAAGTTGGGCACAAGTAGAATGAGTCATCATTCTTCTGTCGCCCCATACAAAAATATACACGTACATATGTATGTATATTATTCTGCTTTGCACATGCAGCATCAGCAAATATCATACTTGAAATTCTTTAAGCTTCATTACGAGAAAAAATAAATGTATAATATAGTATTCTTTTAATTATGAAATTAACTTCTTCAGATATTCATATTTGACTTGATATAAATAATTTTAGTATAAATATATGTTTTTACACCTGAGATAGTAGTAGTGAATTGCCACTCCTGCGTAGATTAAAGTTTTAAAGTTTAATTACCCATACCTCCGACAAAGGACCCCCCCACAAATTATTACAAACCCCCAATTCCCTGACAGACTCGAATTCCCATAGACGGGCAGACATCAACAAATTTTTCGTCGGCTTTAGAAACATTTTATTTTCACGTTTTTCCCGTCCACATTATGAAAAATCAATTTCATGATTTTCCGTTGGCATTATTAAAAATATTTATTTTCACGTTTTTCCCGTCCACATTATGAAAAATCAATTTCATTATTTTCCGTTGGCATTATGAAAAATCAATTTCATAATTTTGAAGTCGGCATTACAAAAATATTTATGTTCACGTTTTTACCGTCCACCTTAGGAAAATTTTTTTCATAAAACGGACTTATTGATCCACCCACTTATGTAGTAAGCAAACAAAAAAAAAAAAAGTTAATGTAAAAAAAAAAAAAAAAAAAAATTTGCACGGACTTCTTAAACCACCCTCGTAGGTATCAAATTTCACAAATTTCCAAGAATTTTAAAATTTGGGTAATTAAAATTTTAAAATTTCAAAAGTTTAATTGCCGCAGAATTGGTAGTTCCCTACTACTATCTCAGGTGTAAAAACATATATTTATACTAAAATTGTCTATATCAAGTCAAATATGAATATCTGAAGAAGTTAATTTCATAATTAAAAGAATACTATATTATACATTTATTTTTTCTCGTAATGAAGCTTAAAGAATTTCAAGTATGATATTTGCTGATGCTGCATGTGCAAAGCAGAATAACATACATACATACATATGTACGTGTATATTTTTGTATGGGGCGACAGAAGAATGATGATTCATTCTACTTGTGCCCAACTTCTAGTATAATTCCTAATACATACATAAATACATACATACATGCATACATACATACATACATATAGGCAAAGTTAAAATTGCAAATAAACATGAAGCAAAATTACAACGTTAACTCAAAATTATTTTAAGTATGGGTGCAGTTAATTTTTAGGATTTGGTGAATTAAACAAGGTTTAAATTAAAAAACGTTTTTAAGCTAAAATTTAGCGAATTTTGCTTAAACAACATTCAAAATGCTGTTTAAAATTTTTATGAATACCGCTGTAAGCATTTAACAAGAGACAATGCAAATGTTATTATAATGTTTAAGCAAGATGAGAAAAATATTAAGCTCGTCTATAGGGATAATGTTGTCAGTAATAAGAATTTTGAAAAGTTTAAAGAAATTTGTATAGTGTTGGAATGATAAATATGGTTTATTTTGATGATAAATTAAATGATGTTCGTTTTAGAAAACAATTTGACTATTTCATAACTATATAAATTACTGCTCATAAACATTTACTTTAGTTATTAATCTAACTTTAAGCTTGATACATCTATTTGCTATAACCTCATCTGATACCTGATAAGCTGATCTGAAAACCAGACCAGCTACCTAATAAGCTGATTTGATACCTGATAACCTGATCTGAAAACCAGACCAGGTCCTGAAAAGCTGATCTGAAAACCAGATCAGGTCCTGAAAAGCTGATCTGAAAACCAGACCAGGTCCTGAAAAGCTGATCTGAAAACCAGACCAGGTCCTGAAAAGCTGATCTGAAAACCAGACCAGGTCCTGAAAAGCTGACCTGAAAACCAGACCAGGTCCTGAAAAGCTGATCTGAAAACCAGACCAGGTCCTAAAAAGCTGATCTGAAAACCAGACCAGGTCCTGAAAAGCTGATCTGAAAACCAGACCAGGTCCTGAAAAGCTGATCTGAAAACCAGACCAGGTCCTAAAAAGCTGATCTGAAAACCAGACCAGGTCCTAATAAGCTAATCTAAAAACCAGACCAGCTCCTGATAAGCTGATCTAATAGCTGATACCTTTTATTTATTAAACATGGATGAGAAAATTTTAAAAAAGTTGGTGTTGACAAGAAAATATCTAATGAAATTTAATAGAATTTTATAATATTGTGAAATTCAATTCCTCTTGTGTAGGACCTCTCAAAGATAACAAGACTGTGTATGTTTAAGTGATATGAAAAAAAAAAAAAAGAAAAATTTTTGATCTAGCGAAGTAAATAGAGAAACAAAATATAAAAATGTAGACATTTGTAGTTACAATTTATATTTAGTAAATTTAAGCTGAAATAAAAAACCATTTACATATTTTAATATTTTTTCAATATTTTATTTAACATTTTTCTTAAAAATCTTAGTACTAATACAAATTTAACTCTATGTATAAATAAAAATATATAGATATAAAAAGAAAAAAGATCATTAATCGAATATTTGATTTTAATTTACAAATAATTTAGGTGTAGGTAAAAAGATAAAAGTTTTAAGCCATTCAATTTTTACATTCTTTTGTGTGAATAAAATACTAAAATTAATATATAAATTCATAAACAAATATATAAACAATAAATAAATTAATAAATAAATAAAGAAATAAATTAATAAACAAATAAGTAAATAATAACTAAATTAATAAATAATTAAAGAAATAATAAATAAATAAATTAAATGATAAGCAAATAATTAAATAATTAAAGAAATACATTAACAAATAAATACAATTAGTACAAAATTAAATTGTCTTTGTCATCTTACATGCAATTTAGTAGGAAGCATTCTATTCTACATCCATTGTTTCATTGTTTCGGTCTATGTAATGTCCCCAAGCACGCGTTTTAATTTTATCTTTCATTATATTTCTTTTATCATCAGAAAAGCTAAGTGCTATTTTATGTAGTTTTTGTGTATATAGTTGATGTGTTTTAGATCTAAACAAAAACATTTCATCCGAGATAATTTTGGATTCAAATAAGCAACTTTTGTAATCATTAATGGACAACTTTTTAATTACAGACTTTTTGACCCCTTTAGATTTTTTAACAGCTTCCGAGCGAAGAGTCGACAAAGAATACATTTTTGCTCTTAAACCAACAAACTCTGTCATTATATCCCCATTGTTTTCATCTTTCATCATTCCCAAAACCTTCTTATTGAGTAACGGTAAACGAAATTGGTTATCTATAGGATATTCTGACGTATCAAAATTCAAACTAATATCATTACGGATGTCATCGTAAAAATCATCAGTTTTAATTGAATAAATAAATGAGTCAGTATCCATATAGTTGAGAGAAATGTTCTCTCCAAATTTAGGCTTCATGAAGCCATAATGGAAGTCGTACATTCTCCACTTGGATAACTCCAGTACTGTGAAACCAACATATATAGGTTTATCATATAGTGGTTCCATTTTTTTTAACTCTACCGCATACATATCGTCAGAAAATTTTGTTAACTGTATAAAATTTGGTTTCGCAATTAATGCTCTGAGCCCCAAATGATTCCTGTTTGTTGTTTCCCAAGATGAAGTAATTCTAATGTCCCTACGTTTTTCAATGTTTTCCATTGTCTTCCCGTAAACAGCATTGTTTAAAAGTTTGAAGAAATCTTTTTCAAAATTATTTTTAGCTTTTGTCCTATGAAATGTGTTTAAGTCAATATATTTTTTTAGCCAAGGGGATTGCTTAAATCTGAGTATTCTATGAATTTGTTTTAAGATGAGGCCATTTGAAATGGCTTGTTTTAAAACTCTATAGTGTATGGTGTAATTTGTTTTTGAGTGTAAGTCTGCAACTAATTTTTTGATTTTGGATTCCCCCACGGGCTTATTTTGAGGACAAAATGGCAAATCATTATGTAGATCATGCACTGAATCAGGATAATCTATATCCACTTCCAAAATATACCCGTACTCTGCAGTATCAGAAATTTTTTTAACATCAAAATCAGTATCACATACCCACTCAAATTCACCGCAAGGAAGATATTCCGACATCGCCCATCCATACAAATTGTTGGCGTCTAAATATACAAGAAATTCCGATGGTTTTGATGCATCAAAATCTTCTAAATACTTATTATTCGCCTTCGAATATCTTTGCGAGCATTGAACTAGTCCACCTCTTATTCCGTTTTGCATAAACATATACATTTCGGAATCAGTGAACAGTTCGAGTGAAACTTCTGTGGTTTTCAACATTGCATCCCAAGATAAGCCTGGTGCTGTATAATAGTGGCAGGGGTCCAAATCGTATATATCTTTACAAATTTTCCTAAAATTTTCAAACACGTCGGTTAAAAGAAGGACATCTGTCTTTAAATAGAGTTCAGTATAGTCAAGGAGGGTTTTACAGTTAAACTCTCTCCATATTTTTTGAGCATGTTCATACTCGACTACATCACATTCTTCATTCGTTAGAATATTGAAGAACTCTTCTCTACTAGGGAGTTGAATTTCCTTAAACTTAGTCATGGAATCCATGTAAGAGTACGGAAATACACCCTTTCTTCTAATCAGGTTGAAATGAGCTTCATCAACGAAATATGATCGAATAGTATTAAAATCATTGCTATCAAGATTTTTCGCTAGCGTATCTAAGCTCGAAGCCATAAATCTAAACGAGTCTATAAATCTTATTTGAAATCCATGTTTTGCATCTAAACTGATGAAAATTGAAAGAGAAATATAACGCTCTGTGTTCTGGGGAATCACTTTTATTGTGGAATTTTTTATAGTAGAAAGTTCTTTGAAAAATAAGTGCATATCGTATGCAGAAAGATTATGCAAGATAACCGGTATAAAATGAGGTGTTCTATAATTCAAATTACATTCGCTATGAGCTGCCCCACGATAATTACCCGTAAGATGACAATGATCTCTAACTTTATCATTATTTAATATTTTCTTACATATATGACAATTTTGTGCATTATTATATTGAGTTATTTCTATTGGGGTCATGAACATTTTCTTAACTTTAAGTAAATAATTTAGATAAATGTCTGTACAATCTTCAACTATTTTTTTGATAAATATGTTCGCCGAATCTTCACCAAAATAATTTCTATATAAATTATTTTCTCTCTTAAAGCTACAATTAATAAAATAGGCGAATGCACATGCATGATGTTTCTGTACATTTGTAGTGCTTTTACTTACGGGGTCATTAACTTTTTCTAAAATAGATTCAAAGTCTGCGTAGATCACAAATGGTACATCTAACTGTTTGTAGTAGTTTTGAAACTTGATGATAGTTTCATCTTCGGGCATTCTGATGACTTTTTTCCCACAAACATTTTTGTGGTGATTATACCCATAATCATCATGTGTATAAAAAAGGCAGGTGTTGCAAATGTGTATCTTATGCTCATGATATGTAATATTGGAACGAAGGAGTCTAAGGAAAAGAGGAAATTAAAATAAGAAATAAATAAATATACCAATAAGAAGTAACTTTTTAAATAGATATGAAAACATATTTCTCTTAAATGCACAAATGAAACTTACTTTGATATATCCGTGATGAGCACATAGTGGAAGTTTTCATCGGACTGGAGCAATAACAGATTAATATGAACATGTTGTTCTCCTTTTGTTATGTAGTATGGCCCTATAAGCGATGTTCCATTGTGACCGAATACGTTGATGCTCATATTATTTTGACGTTCGAATTGTTTAATCTGCTTCAATGGGAGTGGAAACTCTAGGCCTTCAAAATTTAATACAACTGCCCCTATATTAATGTTCTCAGCAGAAATGTTTGCTATATTGTAATTTCTACAGTTTTTCCGCTGTTTAGGACTCAGACCCCTATTTACACTCAAAGCCGCAATGAGACACCATTTAAAGCAATAAATATCATTGTTTTCGATATTTATGCATGCATGTTTTGCTGCAATATTTTTTGGGAGAGGGATAAAGCTCGATCCTCTTATTATGGACGCCTTGTTTATATTAACTTCAAGGGAATTTATTGAAATCAAGGTCCATCCGCTATCCCTCTCTTGAAATTCTTCCATTTTAGCTCTTAGCTCCTCGGCCTGTTTCTTGTACATATCCTCTATGTCATCAGACAAAGTCACCAACATCATTTTAGAAATATGTACCAGTTGGGAAACATTCATCTCATCATTCACCGTCTTCATATAATCGCATGTGAGCTCCATATTAAATTTAAATGTAGTATGTATCCTACTACATTCAATTAACTGTTGTAGTATAGAGCTCTTGGCAGATTTCAGAAACTGCTCCGGAAACATAACAGCCTCATTTTTGTTGAGGAGGATATATGTCTCGATCCTACCATTGAAGTTGCTCGATCTTTTAGTGAGAAGATCTCCAATCTGTTCTAGGTGACAACTGTTTTTATGTTTTGTGGTTCTGACATGAGTCATGAAACCATTTGATGGGATCATCTCATCACAATCCTCACAATACTTTTTTTGAAGATCAAGCTTACTAGTTCCATATTTGTGCGTTTCCATATGCTGATTTAGCTTTGTTTGAGTCATAAAGACTTTATTGCAGATTGCACAACTTTTAGTATTCATTTTATATATTTTTGTTTATTAATTAATATAATTATTTTATTTATAAATAATTTATTTAATTATTTTATTTATTAAAAATTTATTTTAGATATAAACAATTTATTTTAGTTATAAACTTGTTTAACAAACAGTAATTAGTTCTAGCACTTTTATAGTTTTTGGATTTTAAACACTTTAGAAATTTTGGTTGGGAAAATAGGTTGTCACTTGTTGAGATATCAAAGCAGACTGATGCCAATCTACATTATTTCTTCTACTTATATACTTTATATGAGAATCGCGTAGTAGTCATCAATTCTAATTTATTACGACATATGATGAAATTCATACATACACATACACACACACACACACACACACACACACACACACACACATACATTTCCATAATTCTCTATTGGTATTACGATATATGATGAAATTCACACACACACAGCCACACACACATACACACACATACACACCCACACACACACACACACACACACACACACATACATATTTCCACAATTCTCTATTGGTATTACGATATATGATGAAATTCATATACACAGCAACACCCAGAATAAAATCGCTAGCATCAGTTTGTAATACAAAGGTACGAGAAAAATCGGTACACGTAAAAGTAGATGCTTCTATAAGATTTGGTGTATGTCTCCAAAAGCTATTTCCTATATACTTAAATAAACATATCATTACCCTATTAAAAAAATCTACTTATCAATCTGATTTGATTCAAAACATTTAACATCTGAAATTCACTTGTACATATAAAACCTATGCCAACACAATATTTTCTATCTACATAAGAATAACAACGTCAATAGCCTAGAAAACATATACACATTTATTTGTAAATATATATGAAAAACTCTCGAAGGCTAAACAATACACACAAGCAATGATATTCTTCAAAGTAAAAATAGATACGATCACATACATTAATACAGCAACATATAGATACATTACCAAATACATTCCCTATCCACTTTCATGTTCAACAGGGTTGCCACTCTCTGCAGCTATTAGATTATTTCCCCAGAGATCGCAAACATAAATGCAATACAATAACCCTACATAAGCATACCAACGATAACTCAAAACAGCTACCCAAAGCCTATCAAATAACAATCACTACATACACACAAATACACAGATCCCTTGTTACTACCCTGCAGTCAGACTGGGAGCAAGTGTCTTTGTGTCAACACTAAAATTCTAGTAACAATTTTGGTATAATAAGTTTTCTTCTATCCGTCAGTATAAAAGAAGGACAGAGGAGGAATTGACAATACCTTGTCAATATACATACATTTGTATGTACGTAAATTATAGAAATGTACCAGTAAATAACTGTCTGGTTAGTATGTCTCATGACCCCATAAGAACTATGTAGTCACTACCTAGTGAATTGTATTTTTATTAGTAGGGGTTCAAAGTATTGTATGGGGGATAATTATAGACTAGTACTGATGACTAGTCAAAAGCTAGTCAGCACATTTTCACCATCGACATTTCCTACTGGGTATAATGATTGTCTGCCACTACAACAAAAGTATTGGACACCACTGGGTATAATGATTGTCTGCCACTACAACAAAAGTATTGGTCACCATCAAACATACAAGTAACTACAAAAACACATACTCATACATACACACACTCACACGCACCCACATATACATACATACACTGTAAGCACAACGCTTCTCTACAATAAGAACAAAAGCTGTACACACAAGTATACATACATACACATCCACAAAGAATCAAAGTCACACACACACACACACATAGCTAAGAAAATCCCAGCATGAAAATCCCCAAAATCCCCCCATTTGTAACAGGGTTGCCACCCTTTTTGATTTTCCCCGGTTTTGAATTCCCAAAACAGGACTCAGACCGCCATTAGCACACTACTTAGCGGCCAAGGGTCCCATGTAATATACATACATACAATTGTATGTATATTACATGGGATTTTAAAATTTTTCGTTGCTCGTTTTGGCACACCCTTTAATTTCCAACTCTCATGTATTTGTTGTTGTAGCGGCCAAGGGTCCCATGTAATATACATACATACATACAATTGTATGTATATTACATGGGATTTTAAAATTTTTCGTTGCTCGTTTTGGCACACCCTTTAATTTCCAACTCTCATGTATTTGTTGTTGTAGCGGCCAAGGGTCCCATGTAATATACATACATACATACAATTGTATGTATATTACATGGGATTTTAACATTTTTCATTGCTCGTTTTGGCACACCCTTTAATTTCCAACTCTCATGTATTTGTTGTTGTAGCGGCCAAGGGTCTACACACTGTGTCCAAATTTCAGGTCCGTAGCTCTTACGGTTCTCGAGAAAATACCCTGTGACGGACAGACGGACGGACGGACAGACGGACAGACGGACAGCGTAGCGAAAACCATAGGGTTCCATTTTCACCTTTGGTGTACGGAACCCTAAAAAGTGAAAATAAAACTTAAAAAAAAATTAAACCGACTTCAAAAATAAGCACTAAAAAGCTACAAATAATATATATCTAGTTAAATAAAAGATTTTTATATATGTCACCTACAGTGCCGTTTGAAGTTGGTGCCAGTAATACTGGTACTAAACACATAGGAACATGCCCGGTAAAAAAACTGCAAGTAATTTTTATGGACATATGTATGAGTATGCACAAAAACCCTGATGAGGCATCCCGCAATCTCCAAGCACACATTACCCAGATCGAAATGTGGTTGAACTTATGGAGAATTAAAGTAAATGAACAAAAGTGTGTTCATATAACGTTTACCCTAAGAAAAGATACCTGTTTCCCCATTCGAATCAACAATCAAAATATTCCTCAACATTCTCAAGTGAAATACCTTGGCATACACCTTGATCGAAAGCTTACATGGCAACATCATATTGACTCTAAACTAATTCAAATGATACTTAAGTTAACTCAAATACATTGGTTGATTGGCAGAAATTCAACACTAAGTGTAGGCTGCAAACTTTTGATATACAAGTCGCTTTTGAAGCCAATATGGTGCTACGGAATTCAGCTATGCGGCACTGCTTCAGCTTCAAATGTGGATAGAATCCAACGACGGCAAATTTAAATTTTACGGTTAATAACATCGGCCCCATGGTACATCAAAAATTCAAATATACATCGTGATTTAAATATGCCACTAGTGACTGAAGAAATCGCAAAATACGCATGCACATATTTAACAAAACTCGAGTCACATCCTAATCCGCTTGCTCGTAATATCTTGAACTTTACTGGACACATCCGCTTAAAAAATAGGGACACAAGGGCCCTAATACTCAGCACCCCAAATGATACTTCTTTAACAAAAAATAATTATTGTGCTTAATACGAAATTTATGTATTATTATTAATTACTATCACTAAGTTTATGTCCGATACTGGTCGGGCCTAATAATTATATTTAGATTTAAGATTTGAATACTTGTTGTTAGTTCATATTTGAAGATACAATATATAAATATATGTGTGTATAAAAAAAAATAAGTATGTGCTTAGTTACCAATGTTGCTGGCATCAACTTCAAACGGCACTGTAGGTAACATACATATATAAAAATCTTTTATTTAACTAGATCTATATTATTTGTAGCTTTTAAGTGCTTATTTTTGAAGTCGGTTTAATTTTTTTTTAAGTTTTACTTTTAATTGTATTAAATATGACACAGTATTTTTACATGACAATGATTTCTTCTATTATGGCCTGTTTCACAATATCGAAAGAAAACTCTCGACTGAAAATTTATATTGAAAACAAAAGCGAATTTTCAAATTTTATTCAATATAAATTTTCAGTCTGAGGATTGGTGAATAGAAAAAGTTTCTTGAATAATTCTGAATATATTTGTATACAAAAGTTTACATAAACGATTTTTAATGGTAGAAATCATTTTGCAAAATTTACTTCTACTTAAATCTTTGAGCTTTTTAAATTCTGGAACTTGCGATATTGCCTATTTACTTGTTCTGTTTCCTTTTGAAAAAGGTTAATAGCAAGTGGTATAATACTATTGGGTTCCCCACTCAAAACATGATCTGGAGCAGATTTCGGAAATCAGTTTAAATAAAAATCTTAAAAAATAAAAGTAGTTTTTAAAACGAAGAAAACTCAATTCAAAAGTGTACTCAAAGGTTTGAAGGAATTAGTGGAATTTTGAGGTGAAGGGGCCAAAATATCCTAAAGAGTACCACAAATATCCAAAAGTGCCACAAAGGGCCCAATTGTCCCACATTTTGCATCACTGATGTACAGTTGTTTTATACTCTAAAATTTAAAAGCAAATTGCGTTTCCTTGGCGACGAATGACTTCTTTTAAACGATTTGGTATACATTTGTGCAAGATTTGAATATATTCCGGACCGATTTTTCGTCACTTCTCTAACATGACTTTTTTTTTGTAAAGTGACGTTTTCTTATTCTTTTTTTTTCAAATGACCCCAGAAGAGGAGGGAGAGTTGTGCTCTCTGCCCCTTACCAACCTGTTTCCATGAAGACGAATATTTTCGCTGGAATAAAAATGTTTTCTTTATAGGTGTAGCTATTGATAAACATTCTAGAACAACAAAGAAAATTTTACATACATATATATGTATTGAAAGTAAAAATCATAATTCGCAAAATTAAAAATCATCATTCGAGAACAAAAATATTAAAATCATATTTTGGTCCAAAAATCACTGCTTACCTGTAGAAGCATGTTTTTTGAGCAAGAAGCAACATCAGGGATGGAAATCATGGTACAATTGTACTTTTTATGGTACATTTTTGACCTCGTTGGTACCGTGTTACTACCGCGAGGTACTTGGTACAATTTAAAAATTCCAATGTTTCACTATGTGGTAACATTAATTTTGCTTATGTTGTCTTTAATTTTTTTGTGTGTGCTTTATTTGAGACGGTCAGCTTCTCAGTTTTTGTTGCAATACTGTTGTCATGTACCAGGTGGTGTCAAGTCTGCAACAAAAAAATCTGTCTAGTACTTTAACTGTACCTGTTAAGTTGACAGCACCTCGTACATGAACTCGGCTTGGCTGTGGTTATATTTATCTTTGTTAACTACATATCGCCCCTTTACTTCAATAGTGTGTTTTAGGTTTTATCGCGCATTTTTTATGCGCATAACTTAAATTTTATAGTGCATGAAAATAACAGGCCTGTTAATAAGCGAAATTTAATAATGTTTATTATTTTATACTGAATTTGTATACACATTTTTGTTAAGCTTCTGATTTTTATTGTTTACTTCTGAAATTTTTAAATACTAAAAAAATGGTACCGTCATGGTCCAAAAAATACATTTTGTTTTCACAGTTGGTACAAAATCCAAGAAGTCATTTTCCTTCCCTGAGCAACATGGTTTATCTTTTGCTCCGCGTATTGCGTCCATTGAGTGGCTCATTACGCTTGCTCTTTTCGACATTAACAGGGGTTACTTTGGGTTAAATTAAATAAATATAAATATAAAGTATTAAAATAAATAATATCGATTTTCTCTTGTGTTCAGTTTTTATATAAAATTTTTAGCCTCCAAAAAAGATGCCCATTTATTTAGAACAAAGCTGTTAATTTTATAAAAAAAATACGTTTTATTAGTTAATAATTGTTGGTTTTAGGGCTCCGTACACCAAAGGTGAAAAGGAACCCTATTGTTTTCGCTACGCTCTCCGTCTGACCGTCACAGGCTATTTTCTCGAGAGCCGTCAGAGCTACGGACATGAAATTTGGACAGAGTATGTAGACTTTTGGCCGCTACAACAACAAATACATGAGAGTTAAAAATTAAAGGGTGTTCCAAAACGAGCAACGAAAAAGGTTAAAATCCCATGCAATATACATACAATTGTAAGGTTAGTGTATTTTATACAGACTGCAACAATTAACACTAAAATTTCTAAAAATTTAAATTAAAGGGTGTTCCATCAGTTAATGCAATTTTGACTATGTAATTTTGACAACTTGGTGTATCTTGGAAACCGTAAGATCTAAACTCTTGAAATTTTCAAAAACGGTAACCAAAAAAATTCCAAAATTATAAAATCGCCAAACCAAAAAAAAAAATCGCCAAAAACAAGAAAACACTCCAAACCGAAAAAAAGCGCCAAATTAAAAAAAATATCTAAATCGAAAACAAATAGCGAAAAACCGGAAAAATCTCCAAAATGAAAAACACTCGCCGAAATAAAAAAAAATCAGCAATATAAAAAAAAATCGCCAAACGTAAAAAAGCGCCAAATTAAAACAAATCTAAAACAAAAATATGTCGCAAAAACCGGAAAAATCGCCACAGTGAAAAAAAATCTCCAAAATGACAAAAATCGGCAAAAAGAAAAAAACAAAAAAAAAAGTAAAAATGAGAAAAAAGCGACAAAATAAAAAAATCTTTTACACTGAAAAAACGCCAAATTTAAAAAATCACAAATATGAAAAAAAATTGCCGAAATGAAAAAAAGCACCAAATTAAAAAAAATGTCTAAGACTAAAATAAATCGCAAATAACCGGAAAAATTACCAAAATGAAAAAAACCCAAAAACAGAAATAAATCGCCAAAATGAAAAAAAACCCAAAAACAGAAAAAAAGTCGCCAAAATGAAAAACTCCAAAAACAGGAAAAAAGTAACCAAAATGGAGAAAAAGTACACAAGTACACATTGGAAAAAAGTGACCAATTTTGGTTACAAGTAACAAAAACGGCAACGTTGGTTGTGACTCCATATAAAAAAAATCTACCTGAATTGCTCGTGCTCACCGTGAGAAATATGCTGTCTTCAAAAGAATCATTTTCATATGAACATGTGTATTCTATCCTTGACATTTGGTAGTCGGTAGCTTGCTGTGGTGAATGTGTTTAATGCATAATTTGTATAAAAGTTGAAATTTCGGCTCGCTGGTACCGGTGAGAGACATTGAACTACATACATATCCACTTTACAGTTTCAGGTACTCAGCATACCCAATCTTAACAACATTTATTACGTTGTTGATTTCAATTCTCTGTAACTCACGATCAGTGTTACCAAAATATATATTCAAAATTACACCTTTTAGGAGGCAAAATTACCCGTTTTTAACGGAATTACACCCAATAAAAAATCTTATTTAAGGTCTACTTATGATTTGGTATCAGCCCCAATGAAATGCAACATATTGAGTCTATATTCAAAATAAGTCAACTTAAATTTGGTCAAAATGAGTTTCCAATGGCAAAAAGCTCCCCTATGTAATATTCATCTGTTATATAAATTCCGAATCAACGATTTTGATATCATATGGCTAGTTTTTGAGATATGGTCACTTTTAACATATTGGAACATATTTTAAGCTTTTTCTTGTAGGTTTTCAATTTATATATTTAGTATTGAGTAAAAAAATCTCACAAATTGATTAAAAAATGATGATTTTGTGTTCTGACAAAATATGCTAATAGCATAGACAGACGACAGTGTTAATTTGCATTAAAAGCTCACCAATGTGATTTAAAAATTTATAGTATGTTTACACGGTACGTGCTTCGCTCTCTATTCATGCTTCACACCCCAATCATGACCGAATCAACTTGTTTCGCCATACAAAATTATGAGAACGAATCAAGTAGATTCAATATGAATCTACCTGTGAAGCACGTAAAATTGGTATCTTCTCTAACTTTTATCGCAGTAATCGCCACTTTATCAAAACAAAATAATTATATGTGTATGTGTGTGTTTGTAAACAAATAAAAACAAAGCAAAAAACCCAAGATGTGAGTTTAATATAAATAAATTTAATTAAGTTATGGATAATATAAGAAGGAAAAATAAAAATACGACATGGGGATGCCTTCAAAAACAAGATTTTGAATGAGTCGAATATATGTAAGTATGTATGGTTATGTGTATGTGTCAATATACATAAAAAGATGCCACACGAACAGTGATGCCAACTTTTTCAGAGCAAAAAGCACTGTGTGTTCATAAAAAAGCACTAAATGAAATAAGTACTCGTATATATGTACATATGTATGTATGTACATAAATATATTTTTTATTTTTTTATATTTATTTATTTATTTTCAATACAGAGAAAGCCCACATGGCTAATTATATATGTATTGAATGAGTATAATTTAGAAATTTAAGTTAACTAAAACTTTAAATTTACTACATTTCAAAGGTTTTTGTTATAATTTCAATTATATCGAGCTATATTTCGATTTTGCTTATAAGTAGAATATGAGTAGGAAAATAATTGAAGTTAATTTGGCAAGACACTCCAAGTATGGTGTATTATTTTAACAAAAGAGTGATCAACGAGAATTATAATCCTCGTTTCAGGAAATGTCGTTTCATCTTTTTCCTCTGGCCATAAAAATGTTTTAATAAAACAATTAGATTCTTAGGCGTTTCATCTGAATTAATTTTTACATGAACATGGTTCAGTATGTTGCATTCTGAGCAACATATGTATGTAAGTCTTTTCTTTCTAGACCTTATTTTATATGAATGACACAATTTGACGCATAAAAATCATTACTGTATTTCTAACTTACTTTTAAAATAGTTATTAGCGCTAAAAGTTTTTTCTACTTTAACATTTGACCATGGTAATGTTAATACTCCTATAGCAAATATTGACAGTATTAGAAACGGATTATCATTATCACAGAAAAAAGTGATTTGTAAATACAATTAATTTTTTTGATATATCAATTAAATAATCAATTGATTTTGAACCTACAACGACTTTTGTAAATACAATTAACGAAATTGTAAGATAAAGGAAAATCTGAAAAATATTTTCAATTAAATATATCAACAAATAGTCTGTTGAAATCTATTTATTTTTTTAACATTTATTTTTGTTAGATTTCAAAGTTATTGTTATATTAACAATGCGAATTGTTGAATTTCAATGCAAGTCTTGATTATCATAATTGTTATATTAACAATGTTTTTTATACACAATGACAGTCCTCGAAACGATTTTGTGCTTGTCTGCGAAAAACACTAAATGCCTTTGGTTGGAGTTGAACCGGCAGCCTCAGGACTAATAAGCTGACTTACTTGCCTCTCAGCTAAAGAGCAACACTTTATTAGATGCTCAAATAATGAATACACACAAAACATGATTTCTTGTTTCTTCTGCATGTGCATATTCCGTTATGGTATAATTTAACAAATAATTTTGTTGAGTAATTTAATTGATTAAAAAAAATTTTAATTTGTTATATCAACAATGATGATTGTTAATTTTTAAATTAAATATTAACAATTTATTTTGTTGGATGCATTTGGATGATATTTTTTTCTGTGAAGCCATTAGTTTTTTGCCTTACTAATTCGTTTCACAGATGTAACAATGTATAGTTTTTGTGTACTCAGATGTAACTTTACTGGTTTAAATTTTTTTTTTTACTTTTGTCCACTTTCTTACAGAGCCTTAGGTTAGTACTTTTCAGAAGCATTTTTCGAAGCTTTCGTTATCAAGAAAGCACTATATTGCTTCTCTCAGTGGTTATTAGATTGGATTATTGTAATAAAGTTATTTTATAACGTGTATGGTATCCTCTGTAATTTCTAAAAATATGTTCTTTTTTCTCACTGTGAAAAATAAAGTTTTTCTTCCTTTGTATTTCAGAATTAACATTCCGCAAAGAAAACTTTGCTGTCTAAAAGGGGTGAAAAGTGAAAAATTCTTATTTGGTGTTTATTTATAACCACCACACTTTCATAAATTAATATTTAGTAGATGAGACATTTTTAGATTTAATTGAACTGTAGTGAATTTTAATCAGAAATAATTTCTTAATCAGGCTTGAGTTCAGTAATTTCAATTCTTATTGAATGAAATATTTTTATTAATTAATGTGAGTATCTAAAGAAGAGAAGAAAAATTAAACTAGATATTATTAGCTGGGGGAAATACCGATATTTTTCTGTGCAGCCACGCACTTCATCAGCACCCATGTCTGTCTACTGGGGTAGAGATTATTATTAACATCAGCTATTTAACTTAAATTTCTATGAAATGGAATATGAGAATTTATTGTGTATACAATTATTGATTTACCTTTGGCAAACACATTTGTAAGTATCACTATTCATTTTCTGTTTTTCCATTTTCTATTTAGGTTAGCACGAAGTTATATCACTCTACCTATGTATGTTTAACTATTCTTACTTATCTTTTACGATCATCACATTAATTATTTTTACTTATTCGATGCACCATCGGTACATACATATAAGTATTATTGTAGTGGCTTTATGTTACTTTGTTTTTGCTTTCTACAGTTGACTCCGGTTTCCAGCATTCTGAAGCAGTGATAGCCAAGTGAACAGTGATCGCTAAGTGAACATATTTTTGTCACGTGCCCATGATGAATTAAATGAGACATTTTTAGATTTAATTGTCCTGTAGTGAATTTTAATCAGAAATAATTTCTTAATCAGGCTTGAGTTCAGTAATTTCAATTCTTATTGAATGAAATATTTTTATTAACAGAAAATGAATAGTGATACTGGCATGCAAATTTTACTGCCACTTGAGCTGCCATTGCTAAAAATTTGACTGTGTTACACATGCCACTATGGTGGCATGTGTAAATGGTATGTAAATTGAGAACGAAAATTCTAACAACAAATCACTCACAAGCTCGTTGGAAACACTTTGAAGTGATTTACTTAAACCTACTTGATTTAAGTCGGTGGAAACATACTATTACTATCGATAGTGATTAAAAATATCGATTGTTTTTAAGTATTGATCGATGGCAGAATTAAAACATCGATAATCACAAACACAAAATTAACTATCGATAGTGCCATCTATAGTTTTACACCCCTATTGAACACAGTATTCAAAACCACAGAATATTAGTCTATGTTCAAAACCACCAAAATAAAACTGCTAGTAGTTATTATAAGTTCTTGTGGTTTGGGAAAAAACCACAGAGGAAAAAACTGAAACGGAACAAATCTAGTTTAGGGGCACATCCCCAAAATTAAAAAAAAAGTATCCCATCCTATATTAAATTGAAAAATAAAAAATTATTTTAAAATATTGGTGGCGAGGCTTAGTTTCCGAGTTATGGGCCTTTGGAATTCTAGTACAATATTTTGATTATACGGTGTTTATCACCGAATATGACCAATATTGGTATTTCAAAAATTAAAAAAAAATTGCAATCCTATAATGCAAAGTTTTCATGCCTAATAGCGTATTCCTGCACTGTCGGCCTTCGGCCGGATTTAAAGATTTTCACCACCATGGTCTTTCCCGAGACGGCATAGCCTAGTAATGATTTTCTGCCTTGTAATGTTTTCTTGCCCAATAACGTGTTCCTGCACTGACGGCCTTTGGCCGGGCTTAAAGATTTTCTCCACCATGGTGTTTCCCGAGACGGCGCAGCCTAGCAATGATTTTCTGCCTTGCAAAGTTTTCTTGCCCAATAACGTGTTCCTGCACTGCCGGTCTTCGGCCGGGCTTAACGATTTTCTCCACCATGGTGTTTCCCCAGACGGCGCAGCCTAGTAATGATTTTCTGGATTGTAAAGTTTTTTTTAGAATTTTCTGTAGGATAGCATACCTTTTTTTAATTTTTGAAATACCAATATTGGTCATATTCGTTGAAAAACACCGTATAATCACAATTGAGGTGGCGTTGGCTGAAGTAGTTAGCACGTTGACTACAAAACCGAAGGTCCTGGGTTCAATCCCTGTATCCGACAGTCATTAAATAACAACACCACGCATTTTTCTGATGTTTTAGTGTCCCTTTGTGTCAGTTGTTGTAGGAAAGTTCAAGTGATGGAGGCATAGTCACTGGTCACTGAACTATACCGACTTCAGCAGATACTAATCCTAATGTAACATCAGAGCACCCTCCTTCGTTGTGTAGCAAAATCATCGGCGAAGTAAAATAATCAATAAAAATGGCTACAAGACACAGCTTAAAAAAATTAATACTCCCCATTTAACATCAGAGAGGCGCTGCAACACTGCATTATTAAAAACGTGCGAAAAGCAGAGTTGTAAAAGAATGAAGCTTTCCTCTATCTCTTCTTTCACCACCTGTCTTCTCTCTCACTATCCCTTTCCTAAAGAAGGTAACACCTAGTATTAGCAGTAGGCATTAATTGCCTGAGTTTTACTTCTCTTTAAAAAAAAAAAAATTTTACTGGAATTTCAGAGGCCTATAACTCGGAAACTAAGCTTTGCCGCCAATATTTTTATTTAATTTTTTTTCTTATTTTTCAATTTACTATAGGATAGGATACTTTTTGTTTTCATTTTTTGGGAGGTGCCCCTAAACTAGATTTAAGCCCAAAATGGTGTTAAAATACAAATTTCAGCTACTTTTATTCCAATACAAAAAAAATGTTAGAAGTATGTTTATTAGAAATAAAATTCAAGACAAAAATTCTGTTTGCCGAATAATTCGGAAACCGTGTTTTTGTAAAAACTGGTTGACAAAACCAGGAAATTGAACAACCCCGACTTTTTCAATAAAAATAAATGAAAGTCTTAATTGTATTTTCATTGCAGATGCATGGTTATGACTTGAATGGAATGCCTCCCCTACAGGCCCATCAACAGGGACCACATCCGCCACCACCAGGCCAACAAATGAATGGGCCACCGGGTGGTAGTATGGATTCAGGAATTACCTCACACCATCATCCAGACAGTACAGATTCCTATGTGACCTATCTGGAAAGCGATGACAGTATGGCTGGCAGTCCGTAGAAAAATGAGTGCAAATGTATCTTATGTGCTTCTTTTGTTGCTTCACAAACATAAATAAAACTAATGTTGACGCCTTCATCATCATCATCCACCTCATCATCCTGTAATTGCGAATCAGCAGTAACCGCCACTTCCATAACATCACGCCCAACAAACACTGTGGGTCTTGCAGTTTAGATTGTAGTCGTAACAGCACCAAGTATCATGACATAATACCTTCTGCCACGGAGCAATTGTTGCAAGTGGTGCAGAAAGTAACTGGCGGCTTAACACGTAATCTAGAATCACAACAATTCTTTCAATAGGGCCGCCTGCCGGTTCAAACGGACTTCTGTGAACGCAATATATGTACTGTGTGTAATTTCGGTCATAATCAGGGAATGTGAAATACAACCAACAAATTACATCATACATGTGCAATACAACCAACAAATTACATCATACATGTGTACATAGTTAGATGCATGTACATATATATTTTTGTTCAAATAATTTTCTTTTGTTTCCTTCATATAGATTGAAAAATAGTTTATTTTCAATTCCCAATTAAATATTATCTCAAAAATTTTACCAAAAATTTAATAAATGAAATGTTAGAGGAAATTAAATAATTCGATTAGCTAAACATAAATATAAGGCAGAGATAAGTAAATAAAAGGATACAAAATATTAGGGATGTAAATCTAGACTTGTATAATTGTTGTTCGAAGAAAGTTTCATTTTGTAATAGTTTTTGAAGGCAGTTTTTCTTTTTTTTTAATATTACACAATTGCGTGGCCGGATATATTCAATATCTGACAGGCCTGTCCATGCACTTACATTGCTTTAAAATATCTGTGGTGTTTCGAAATTATTCATTCATAAGGCTTCAGTGTTGTCATTGCTTGCATTAAATTGAAGTGATGCATATAGCATGCAGCACTGTGATGCATTTTCGAATAGGAATGTAGTTAAATTTGTATCCACTATTTTCTATCTGAGAAGAAAACTGAACTGTAAGAGTGGAAAAGTAGACTCATACCAAAAGAAACAATCAATAAATATTGAAAGATAAAGGAAACTTTACTAAGAAATATTGAATTTCGGTATGTAAAGAAAAATACTGTCCATATACCTTTTAAATTTGTATACTGTTACTCAGTTTAATTCATGCTCAATATAGACGAATATCGGCAATGTACAATTAAAAGCTAACAGAGACTTTTTTTTATTTATTTTTAATGCTTGTAATTATTTATTGTATCTTCAAATATGAACTAACAATAAGTATTCAAATCTTAAATCTAAAATATAATTATTAGGCCCGACCAGTGTCGGACATTAACTTAGTGGTAGTTATAAATAATACATAAGTAGTGCCAATCAAAAAGAAAAACAAGTATTTTCAAGAAGTCCCATCTGGAGTGTTCGGCATAAGAGCCCTTGTGTCCTTCTTTTTTAGGCGGATGTGTCCGGTAAAGTTCAGAATATTACGAGCAAGCGGATTAGGATCTGACTCGAGTTTTGTTAAGTATTTGTATGCATATTTTGCAATTTCTTCAATCAGTAGTGGCATATTTAAATCACGATGTATTCTGGAATTTTTAATGTACCATGGAGCCGATGTTGTCAAACGTAAAATGTTGTTTTGCCTACGTTGGATTCTCTCGACATTAGAAAGTGAAGCAGTGCCCCATAACTGAATTCCGTAGCACCATAATGGCTTCAAAAGCGACTTGTATAGTAAAAGTTTGCAGTCTAGGCTGAGTGTTGAATTTCTACCAATCAGCCCATGTATCTGAGTTAATTTAAGTTTCATTTGAATTAGTTTAGAGTCAATATGATGTTTTCATGTAAGTCGTCGATCGAGGTGTATACCAAGGTATTTTACGCGTGAATATTGAGAACCAAATTGATTGTTGATTCGAATTGGAGAACAAGTATCTCTTCGCAGGGTAAAAGTTACCTGAACACACTTTTGCTAGTTTACTTTAATTCTCTATAAGTTTAACCATAGTTCCAGTTGTGTAATATGTTCTTGTAGATATCGGGAAGCCTCGTTAGGGTTTTCGTGCTTACTTAGGCAGACTGTATCATCGGAAAACGTAGATGTATGGATATTACTGCTCAAAGGCATATCACAAGTATAAATCAAACACAAAACTGGCCCCAGTATGCTCCCCTGTGGCACACCGGATGAGATAGATTCGGGCACATTCATGAATTCTCCATCCACACCGTGAACTTCCGGGTAGTAATGTAGCTTTCTAATAAATTCAGACAATTTATTGGTAGATATGATTTCAATTTTAAAATAATGCCTTCATGCCACACTTTATCAAATGCCTGCGAAACGTCAATAAACAGAGCAGAACAGTACTTCTTTTCTTCAAATGTTCTTCTTATAAATTGAACCAATCTATGCGTTTGTGCAATGGTGCTATGCTGACTTCTAAAACCAAATTGATGGTCTGGTATGCACCCACTACCAATTAGAATTGGGGACAATTTTGACATGAGCAGTTTTTCGAAAAGTTTTGACATTGTTGAGAGCAGACTTATTGGCATGTATGATGCAGCCTTGGTAAGATCTTTGCCCGGCCTTGGAATCATTTTAACTCTGGAAAGCTTCCAGCTATTTGGATAATACTCCAGTCGTAAAATGGCATTAAGAATGAATAACAGGATTCTAATTGCAATACGAGGCAACTTAATCAGCATCTGGTTACTAATTCCATCAATACCTGGAACTTTCTTCGGGTTGAGTTTAGCAATTAGTTTTTGTACATCACACGTCTTGAATTTTATGGGTCGAGGGGGTAGCGCAACTACACTCGGCAAATCAACAACACCAGTATATGTGTTTAGGGTAAATACGGATTTTAAGTGCTTTGCAAACAAGTTACCTTTTTCAGTATCACTCGTTGCCCAACCTCCGGTAGAAGTGCGCAGAGATGGTATAAACTCAACGGATGTTTTAATCCATTTCGCAGATCGCCACAAAGAGTAATTAGATGCTGGTGTGACATCGACATTTTCCAGATAGTTTTTAAGAGATGCTGTTTTTTCATATGCAAACATCTCTTGGAGTCTTTTAGTACAGTCTTTAAATTCAATTTTATTTTGGGGGATCTGTTCTGTTGCCATTCCCTTCTAGCTCTTCTTTTTTCACATACGAGATGTTCAATATCCGTAGAATATATTATATTAAACCCAGTCTGCGGATGGGAGGTAGTGGCATGTTCACCAGCCTGCTTAATATTTTCGTTAAGATTAGCAATGTTAGCTTCATTATCTTCGGGTGTTCTTAACGTAATGTTTTCCGTGCAATGACTACTGAGATATTTTTTGAATCGCAGCCAACTAGCACGACTGACCTTCTTCACATGTGAGGGAGGTAGAGCATTTTTCAGTGGGCTACATACCGTAAGGATCGTGGGAGAGTGATCGGACGATAGATCTAGGGAAGCTTCAAAGTGAATTAATTTCCTAGAAATATTTTTCATGACGCCAAAATTTATAACATCCGGAATTTTATGTATGTCAGTAGGCCAATAAGTGGGCTCCCCACTCGAAATGACGTCCAAGTCCATTTTGGAAATTGTATTGAACAACGCTCGACCTCTGGGTGTAATAAGACGCGAACTCCAGAACGTATGTTTAGCATTATAGTCGCCAGCTGCTACGAAACAAGGGCCGAGAGATTTGTAGAAATCCTCGTATTGATCCTCAGTAATTGCGAATCTTGGAAGGGAGTAAATTGATGATATGACAAATTATTGCAAAAAGTTTCGACACAAATATTTGTTGCTTGTAAATGTTCTTCACAAATGTTGTCAATAATATAATGCTTTGAGACTTTATTAAAATTGCTGATCCCCCGCAAGCTCTTCCTCTTGGGTCCTTTGAATCCTATAAATTGTAGCCATTAATTTTGAATAGACTTCTTGAAGTCAAATGAGTTTCAGAAACCAACATTATATCAATATTTGTTTCCCTTAGGAAGTGCTCAACTTCATTTTTATGTTGGCAAGTTTTGTATGAAGAACTTTCAGTTAAGGTTCGCGTTAACTCTTAGTCATATATTGTAAAAAGGGATGTGAAAAAGATTAACACTGTTTAGGAGTGCGCAGAGTTCTCCGAAAATAGCATTGCAATGGTTAGAATAATTAAAATGTCCATTTTCTTCTTAAATTCCTGAAAAATTCTTAATTTCGAACCACTGCACTATAAGTGAAATTAGAGATGGGCAAAAATATCAAAATATCCATATTTGCAAAGATAAATATCTATATATATCGCCCATATTTCAAAAACCGATATATCGATACATCGATTCTTATGTACGAATATCGGGTTTCGATATTTTTAAAAGCTCTACAAATTTTAGCCGGTTTTTAACTATACGATATATATATGCGTCACTGTGGTCTAACAATAGAAAGCCGAGTCAGCGATTTGGTGGCTACTAAGAGCCACCACGTAAGATTCTCCAAGATCTCACATCGCGAGTGTAGTTACTTACACTCACAACGAGGTCTTCAAGAGAATACCTCAGGTCAAGTTCGTCCTACTCTTTTAGCAAAGGGTCCTGACGACCACTACATACACCCAAATTTCTATAGCAGCCTTATTGTCGGGCAACCAGCACCCGTGGTACCAGGGACAAGCATCTGGTGATACCTCGAAGTTCCACCCCGAAAGGCTTCACCTCTATCGTATCTATTAACTCCAGTGAAGCCAGGTGACGCTGCACCTGACAGACATAACAGAACTGTTTCCCTTTATAAATATGTCGTCACCTTAAATGCAAACGGACGTAACTACACTTTTATATTTTTTTCAGAAGAAACAAAAAACGTTTCAAAATCAATAATAAGAAAGTGTTCTAGAAAGTTTCCTTTGAAATTTACTTGTAGTATGGATACTATTATGTTTTTAACCATTTATTTCCTCCTTATATATATTTAAGCTTTTATGTTAGTTACGTTCAATGAAAAATGGATCCATTATTAATTACGCCCGTTTGAATTTCTTTAATAAAGCCGTATTTTTTATCGCAGAGGTCTAAATATTTGCGTTATCATGTAGTTTGATAAAATGAACCAGAATCAAAAAACTCGATTTCGGAGTTTCGTGTAGTTACGTCCGTTTGCATTTAAGGTGACGATGTGCACATCCGTTACTCTGTTGCCAGATATTGGCCAGTACCGCATAAGTTCTACGGGTAATGTACCAAAGGTACGTCAACAGAAAAAGCCACATTATCCAAGCTGGGTCCCCGGGATTGCCAACACCCGTAATCAAAAATAGATCTCCCTGAGGGAACTGCTGTGTCAAACATGTGTTCTAGATTAACGTGAATACCTGCCATTACGGCCTAATCTCACGGGTGGTATAAACACTGGGTGTAGGTAAGACGCCAAACCATCGCCCCATGCACCCTTTAGAATGAACTATGTTCCCACTCCACAAAGCACATAGGCTGCAATCTTTGAATATACATAGTTATACCACTACTATGTTCAAGTACCTTGCTTAGGTACTAAGATCTATCTTAACTCTTTGCCGTAATGACTTTGTCAAAACAATAGTACTATCTGTTGTATGGCAAGATCACCTAGAATAGTGTCTGGCTGGCCGCGTCATGCCAATCACTAGCATTGATCGGCTCGCATCGGCTCAAAACCAGCCGAAATTTTATCTGCAAAAAAAAATTCAGAGAAAAAATTTTAAAATCGATTTCAGTTTTAATTTTCTCTTTCAATTTCCATATGGTCTTTTGAGCCGCCAAAAATTCTCTCGGCGCGCCGCCGCCGGTCACAAAACTACTGCTCCTCCGCCGCCGATAATTTTGCCTCGACTTGTTTCTCTGCTCCACACAGCTCAAAGTCATCCCTTTAACAGCAGCTCGGCCAGCGTTACCATTTGTCAAGTTTTCCCTTTTTTTGGAAGTTTTTTGAGATGCCAACAAGTTTTTTGAAAATATAAAGTTTTTTCAAGTTTTTTTATAAATATGTCCATAATTGAACTTTTGCAGTATATTGAATGAAAATATTAAGTGATGTTTGTATGCAACAAAACGATCTTATATTATCTCTCTCCCTTATTACTGCAACAGTGTCTAAAGGGTCAGTTAGCCTAACCAATTTCAAATAACAATATCGATCAGCTGTTTTCTTTTAAAATTTTGGTACTTTTGTTTTGGAAAAATAGTTTTTTTTCAGATCTAGCAAGTTTTTAAAAAAATACAGTTACTCTCAGAAATATTTTGCCTACATTCTTTACGCAAAAAAGTTAAATAAATTTATTAAAAATAGAAAATTTAGGCAACATGTTAAATTTATTTCTTTTCTAACTGAGAAAGCAAAGCCTATAAAATGGAAAATACAAAAAAAACAACAACTTTGAATTTAATTGTTATACTTTTTTTGCCTTTTCTTGTATCAACTACGCAATTTCAACATCACAAAAGTATTTTGCTTCTTTTAGCGTTCCCGTTATTTCTTAAATATTTGTGTTGTTAAATGTGTTTTTTTCAGGGACCGTAACTGTTATGACTTTTATCGAAAAAGTCAAGAAAAAAAGTTATTTTTAACTTTTATTTTTAAAGGCAGAAATAAAAGTTATTTCTTAACTTTTATTTTTTAAGGCAAAAATTAAAAGTTATTTTTGACTTTTATTATTTTATTCAAAAAATAAAAGTTATTTTTAACTTTTAATATTTTAAGGCAAAAATAAAAGTCATGAATTAAGTATTGCATAGTAATACTCTAGTTTTATTGTCTCTTATTTATAGGTAATAATAATTGATGTATATTACAGAAGTCTATACGGATGTTTTATCATTTATAGCATTGAAAGCAATAATAATTACGTATTACTATGCAATATTTAATTCATGACTTTTATTTTTGCTTTAAAATATTAAAAGTTAAAAAATAACTTTTATTTATTGAGTAAAATAAGAAAAGTCAAAAATAACTTTTAATTTTTGCCTTAAAAAATAATAGTAAAAATTAAAAGTTATTTTTTGACTTTTATCAAAAAAGGCACAAATTTAAAAGTCATACAAAAATTTGCATGTACATCACCTATATATCATAATGATTAGAACAAAATTTTCTACGATCATTTTTTATGTGTTATTTTCTGTCCCTGGTTTTTTTGCTATTCGTTTGTATTAGTAATTGTTATGCTTTTTTGTCATAATTGGTTCCAATCTTTTTTTATTGAGTGCAACACGTGAAGTTTTTGTTTAAAAAAGTGCCTCAAGTAAAGGAATTAAATTGATCTGCGAATGAGATCGTTCTATATCTCTATAATAGAACAAATCAATCCAATATGTTTGTGATATGTTTAGTCGATGTATACAAACAAGAGAAAATACTTTTAAAGGTGCAAAAGAGCGCAACTATATTGAAAATATTCCACGAAAAAGTCTAGCAAAGTTGTTAACGGTGAGAAACGCAAGAAAAACTATTAAAAAAATAGGAAAAACCACCATTTATATGTTCCAAATCTTAAAGAAATGCTAAAGGGGACCCTACGGGCATACTACGGACACACCTAAGTGGCAAGTCCATCCGTAAAGTTCTAAAAACCAACAATACTAACGCAGCGTAGCTAGAAAAAAACTTTGATTTCGGAAGTTAATAGACAGAAGCGTTAGTTATATGCTGAACTACATAAATTTCAGACTTCTAATTTCGGGAACACGATAATATTTAGCGACGAAAGTAAATTTATAATTTTTGGGTCAGATAGACGGCTTATGGTGCGGCGCAACCCAAATAAATCACTAACTTTTAAGAATATAAGGCCAACAGTAAAGCATGGTGGTGGTTCCCTCATGGTGTGGGGCTGTACGTCGGCACTAGGAGTAGGAAAGTTGGTGTTTATATAAATCACAATGGATAAACATCTATAGTTGTCCATTATTAGAGAAAACCTACATGCCAGTGCTGAACAAATGGATCAATATATCAATGATTATTACTTTCAACATGACAACGACCTAAAACATATATCCCTGGACATTAAATTATGGCTATTTTATAATACCAAACATCTGCCAATAAAACCACAAAGTCTCGACATGAGTCCTATTGAAAAACTTTGGGCTTATTTGGAAAAAAAATCCGGGAAAATAGCATTTTGTCAAAAGTATGCTTGGGACGAGTATTGGAAGAAGAAATGTATAAAAAAAGTACCTAAAAATTTCCGAAATTTAGTGGAATCTATGCTAGGACGTCTGCAAGTGGTCATATCTAACAATGAATATCACACAAAACATTAAAACATAATACGCTGCTTTAATAATGAAAAATCTGTGTAAAAAAATCAAACAGCAAAATACTTTTTTGACCTGATATATGTATAAGCGATTTTTTCATTATTTTTTAAAAATTTCATATAATAATTTTTTTGAGATTTACATAAGCAAAACATTTATGTGAGTAACTGTATATATTAAACCTAAAAATAGTGGAAATGGAGCAAAATGAATGCTTAATATCTCAGAGATGCTAATCGGGACTTACAAAATCCCGCAAATGTTGTCCTTATATTAAAAATAATATTTTAATTTTACAAAATATTTTTTTTTGCATATTGAAAAGGTACTTATGTATATAATTCAGAATTTTAATTGAAAAGTGCAATATATGTAACATTTTTCCTAGAAAAGAAAACGCCATAAGATATATTATATATATACCATATAATATTATCTACTAAAATATTTATTCAAAGCAAATTTTTTATTTTAACTTCTTATAACAGGGAGTTTATAATAATTTTTGACATAGAAGATGACATTATTGATGCAAAAAACATCCCGTTAGATAATCCCGAAAATCCCGGGCTTTAAAATTAAAAAATCCCGGGCTCCGGGATTTGCATAGTTCCGAAAATCCCGGGATTTCCGGGATCGGAATTTCCCGTTTAGCATCTCTAACCATAATAAATTACGTGGAACGTGATTTTGATTCAGAAAGAAGGTATTCAAAATATATATATTCCATACCTAACTAATTTTTTTTTAAGAATGGTGGGTGGAGCAAAATCATTATGGGTTGACGAATACGCAGAAAAATTCCTGCGATATATTCCCGGTATAACGGGATTGGAGATTTTGCGGAGTTCCCGGGAAAAACACTAGTGACATGATGGCTGAGTATATAAAGCAGAAATCTACATCAACTGACATCACACACAGTGGACCAAACACAGAAGAACGCTGATGATGAAGGTTTAGTGGCCTTCGAAAACGGCCAATTGTTCTGTTCAACTATGTGTTGTTAGTCAGAATATTTACAAGAAACTTGTGTGGTGTCAGTTGATGTAGATTTCTGCTTTATATACTCAGCCATGTCCATGTATGTGGTGTCACACACAGTGGACTAAACACGGAAGAACGCTGATGATGAAGGTTTAGTGGCCGTCGAAAACAGCTAGTTGTTCGGTTCAACTATGTGTTGTTAGTCAGAATATTTACAACAAACTTTGGTGTTATTTGTTCATTAATAATTATCACATGTAATTTGGCTTACAAGGCGATACGAACTTTAGCCTGTTCAAATCATGTATGTATATAGAAAGAAATGAAGTTCGTATAATAATTAAAATTAACTAAGACATTGCTTAATATTTTTCGAAAATAAAAACAACGTGTCTTTATTTTAAAGTATTGACAATTGAAAACAAAGACAAAAAATTTAAAAGGTCAGTTTTGTTATTATTACTTTTGCACCAAAAAAGTGATAATTTGAACTAATGTGCATTGTTCTGGTTAAAAATAACTTTTGTCTCAAACCCAATAACGAAACTAGTTTTGATTGCAAAACTTCAGCGTTTTCGTTGTATATCTTTCAGACGAACATTTCGGATGACTTCTATCCTTGCTGTGTTTTGTCAGTTCATCCTTTGGTAGATAAAATGAAGTATCTAAGCTATTAAATATCTTTAAAGTAAATAGTTCAGGATTTGTAGAAAAAAGGCCCGTTAATTTAGGGTTCCTTATAATAGCTTGCTAACATATGAATGAGTTTCCCTTTTTTATATGACCTACTTGCCAGCTCATAGGCAATTACATTTCATTCAACAGTCAATAGCAGGCAGTAGATAGTTTCCAAAATAAATTCTATTAAAACTCGTCTGCAAGAAATTAAAACTATTTGAAATTGATGGTTTTTCTTATACCCATTAATTATAGTCATTTTGAGTTTGGATGAGAAAAATTTACAAGAAATAATTATTGGCGATTTTATTTCTAGTTTTAGCGATTTTCTGATAAATTTTGATGCGATCATTTTATAAAAAAATTTATTAAAAAAGTGTTACATAAAAAAAATTTATTATCAAATATATACATACTAAGAAAACATGAAACTGATTTTTTGGGATTTTTAAAATCAATTTGGCGAAATAGGTCGGAAAAAATCTGACAACCGTGGTATATGTACACTAGGGTGCCCCTTAGCTATATGGGGACATTTTTTCAACTTTTCCTTACTCTTATTCCCCTAATTGGTTGCAATAGGCAAAAAATATGATCTGCAAAATTCAGGTCAATTCTTGAAGATTAAGTTCTTCCTCAAGCCGATTTAAATTCGACTAAAACCGTAATTGCTCTGAAAATCTGACTTAAATGTATTGTAACTTGAAAGATATTAATTTTACAACAAAATATTGTAAGAGAAAACTCTTTGCCATGAAGCTTACAACATACATACATACATATGTTACTTCAATAAGTTTTCCCCTAGTCTCATATTTAAAAACTTAATTGACAATAATTGAAAAACCAACGAGTATGAAAATTTTTTTATCATAAAATTTTTTTCTTTTCTTTGCATGTAAATGATTTTATATACATATATTTATATATATATGTATCAATATACTTATGTTGACATTTTATTATTATTTTAATAAAAAAAATTTATCTGCAAATTACAAAAGGTTGTTTGTTGTTAGTCCCAGGTAGCATTTTGTATCATAATCCAATCGTTTCCGAATCAGCTTGACGGGAAAAATAACCGTATATGAGCTCATTTTTCGATCATAAATGATACTCCCGTTGTGAGAAAATGGTACCCTACAGATGAATCATACCAAGAATCAGTTATGATACGATTTGCTGATTATTTTTGAGCAATTTTCATATTAAATCATTTAAATCACCTTTTTGCGGTTTGCATGATGTTCCTCTATTTTTAAGAAATCATTATTTGATCATATAGATGAATCATAAGTGAATCCTCTTTCAATCGCCCAAGTGATAAATCACTTTTTAATCATCAAAAGCGATCTGTAGAGAATCATATAAGATATTTCTGCCAAAAATGATCACCCAAATGCTAGCTGGGGTTAAGCACGTCTAGACTCTAGATCAGTGTTGGGCGCTGTGAATGTATTGGTAAATTGTGTATCTGTTGAGGGTGCGAGCTACCCACCAAACACAAAGACAAGCGTTTTTATCTTGAAAAAAAACGTCGATTAAGTTAAAATATAAATTGAAAATAAAACTTTTTCTAAGTAAACAGTCAATTGAAAAAATTTAAAAATATAGGGCAATAATTTGTTGTTTTCCATTCAAGGTTAGGTTAGCAGGCTGCTAGTAAAGAAAGAAAATTTTAGGGGCTAGCTCACTTGGGTCCAAGTGAGCTAGATCCATTCCAGAAAAAAAATAAAAAATAAATGAATGGTTGCTTGGTGGAGCATAACGGACAAAATTCTCCAAAAAAAAATATGTATCAAACTTAATAAGCATTGCTATTTGTTGGCATGGAAGATCATTTTCAAATGGGTAACACTAAAAATATTATTGCTAAGATTTCGCACTGACTAATTTATAAAACAAACCGTATTACTAAATTAGACAAATTAGAAGTAATTCTCCTGATGTAGTAATATGCCGCACTACGTGCGGCGAGCGGTGGCTCAGAATCAATTTTCATCGGCTAAAACATATATTTTTTCTTGACATATTCTTAAAATTTTTACACCATCAGAAAGGACACATATCAAAACTAAGGTAGCAAAAAAAATTTGGTCAGAATATTCTCAGTAGTGGGCGTGGCATGCTGCTAAAAACAACAAATTTATGTTAATTTAAAAAAAAAACAAAAATTTCTCATATTTTATCTGAAATAAATTACGATTCCTCGAAAACTATTATCGATAAATGGCTGCGGTCTTTTTTGTTATGTTGGGTAAGCTGTTGTTTTTAAGAAATGGAGTGTGCACACCCTGTAAAATTTGTTGTTAGAGTGCGATGTAAGAATTTTTAATCCCCCATATTTTCGTAAAACTTGAAGTTTAGTAGTGCATAACTTTTGAAGATCAAAAGGGATCAAAAACTGTAACCCTTCAGAGAAAGGCGAAATTGTCTTCTTTAAGCGTATATATATTTTTGCACCCGCCACGACCCGCCTGTGGAACACTTTTTTTATTTTAATGAAAATACTCAAACATCATAGAGAAAAATTTTTACCAAATTGCTAGAAAATCTACCTTAGAAATCACTTAAATACCATTCTACCTGAACAAAATAAAAATAACAATAGCAAACTTATTTTTATTTACATAATATTGAACTAAAAAATAAAGATTAATATTCAAAACCGAATACGGCAAACTCCAAATAAACAATTATAAGTACAAATAGCAGGGAGCAAAACGTATTATGTTGATTGTTTTCCTGCAATTTTGTATAGTTAATTGATTTTTTTTAATATTAGGTTATGTAGACAGGTTGCTGGAAAGATATAGCTATAAACCAGTGATGTGCACTAACACATAAACACACTTGCGTTTGTGTGTGGAGCAGAGCAAAACCTCTGCTTACTTTTAACAGAGGTGGAAATGTTTTGTGAATCACATTCTGTTTATTACTTGTTGAGACAACAAGTAATAAACAGAATGTAAGCTAGGTAAATGTAAAACACAATAAAATATAACGAATTGTGCATTATCATCAACATTTTCTTTAAAGAAGAATTCGCATTCGTAATTTTCTGTAAACATTTTACGCGTGTGTTGTTGTCTCAACAAGTAATAAACAGAATGTGATTCACAAAACATTTCCACCTCTGTTAAAAGTAAGCAGAGGTTTTCCTCTGCTCCACACACAAGCGCAAGTGTGTTTATGTGTTAGTGCACATCACTGCTATAAACCATTGCGCTGATTTACACGGGATTAATTGTGCTGGCATAACATGCCAGTTTGTGGGTGAGAGAGGCAAAGAGAGGGGTTTTGTGTTTGGCATAATTTTTCAACCAGCTACAACCCCGCATTAGCAGCACAAAACCAATACACACACAACTTAAAAAACTGCAAATGTTAAATGAATACGAAAAACACTAACACACACAAAGCTGTGTATACTATACACTTTTATGTTGGATGAATTAGTCTCGTGTGTTCTTAAAAAAACAAAAATTGTGCGGCATAAAAATTAGTCTCATGTAAACTACCTCAATGATGTCAGTTTCATGGCACAATTGTGCAAACTAAAATCACACACATTCTTATTCTCTTCCATTTATTCGTCGATGAGACAGCGACGAGAACACATGCGTAGCGGGTGTATTAATTTCCCTCTAGCCAGCCTAGTGCCATATGTCTCTATGTCAACACTCTTTTCTCTAGCGACAATTGCACTAGTTGAAATGTCGACAATTTTCCTTTTATGCGCGAGTAGAGATACGTTAGAGACAACAGTTCTAATGTATTTCTGTTGATATTGCCAATAGTTTGTTTTTCTTTTTTATTATGCTATGCAATAATGTTAAAAACTTACATACATATGTATGTAGGTATGTATGTATTTAAGTTTGTTGGCCCAACCCTTATTAAATTGTAGACGAGGGTCACTAATTTAGTTCAAATGTCTCCATATGGTCGTAAATGAATAGTGCTAAAGTCTACTGGTAGATTTTCAATGACAACCCTATGTTATATGTCAATAGGCAATTACATTGGCTGCGGTACACCTATTCAGTTGTACTATTGACAATGTCACTAGTAAATCACTACAATTTTACTATTGATATGGAGCGAGGAAATATCGATATTGTAGACTGGAGCCCCTAAAATTTACTAGTGAATCTTTGGTTCCAATGTCTCCATGTGGTCCCAAAAGAACTACTTAGTCAGTATTGCTACAGTCTAGTGGTGGATTTTCAATGACAAGCTAATGTTAAATGTCAATAGATAATTACATTGGCTTGGATACACCTGGTCAGTAGTACTACTGACAATGTCACTAGTAAATCACTACAATTTCACTATTCGCATTTTCTGCAGGGTTGTTTATAGATACAGTGAAAGAAAAGAAGTGGTATGCGAAATATAATCTATGATCACCAATGCTTTTCGCGATATTTAATGTGTTTGATGTTGTAAAACGTTTAAGGAAAGAAATTAATATGTATTTAAAAGACATTTTGACTTTTTTTGGAGCATTTTCACTAAACTGCACTTTCTATTTAAACTTTAAAGACCAATAACTCGGGAAATATGGCCTGCAGCAAATTTTTTTGATTAAGTTTTTTTCTTATTTTTCACATTACTATCTGATAAACTATTTAAAAATTCTTTTTTTGAGATTTTTCAGAGTTTCCTATGAAAAGTTCAGAACCCGATAACTTGAAAAATATGGGTCGCCGCCAACTTTTTTATTTAATTTTTTCATCTTATTTTTTAGTTTTCTATCACATAGGATCCTTTTTATTTATTTTTAGCTGCTTTACTAAACTGCATTTGTTCCAAATATTTATTTTTTCCTATGTACTTCAGAGACGAATGAGACAACCTTTTTCACACATACAACTATAGTTTTATTTTTGACACCACTGCTATAAACCAATGATAAGCAAACACATACATATCGATGGTCTCAAGTAGAAAGGCCTTAAGGCAGAATTACCCGACTGTAAATGTAGAACTGTAAATGTAAATGTGTCAGCTGATCGAATCTGTTGCATGAAAAGATATGCAAATGCTTACCTGACTGAAATGTCACGTAAATGTAACGTCTGAACCTGCAGAAAATAGAATTTCATGACGACGTTACATGACACTTGTAGACAGTGATGGGATGTATGTATATTGAATGAGAGTGTGGCACAATAGCCCTATTTTGGTACTTTTGTTTCCTTTGATAATTTAAACTTTTGAGTTGCTAAATTTGTATACGTACATGAAATATTTAATAAATTTAGTTTTCTAGTAAAGTTTTTTTCTTTATAAAATTTAACCACAGACTGCCTATCGCATTTGTTTATTTTTTTGTTAATATACATACATATATGTATATATATGTATGAATATGTAACATACATATAGTACATTTGTGCGAACAAACAGCATAAAATGCACAAAAACTATTTTTATTTAATAATACCAAAAAAAAATTATAATATGTGCGTTTAATCATAACAATTATAATGATAATAAAAATAAAAATATTTTTATAATTATAATACATTATAATGTTTGTATGTATACATATGAAGCTAAAATTGTAATTTCACTAAATATCAAAGTCATAACATTGTTTGTAAGTATAAAATAATGATTTGATACCATTTAAGTAATTTTCGTACTTTTTCCACACAATCAAAAATAATGTGAAGATATTGAACTCCCATCAATGTTTCGAACAGCTGTTGCGCATTTTATTTGAATTTGTTATACTGATAAACACCCAGCAAACAAAAAGTAGTATATATGTGTTCTTGTTCAAAAATATAAATATGTAAATGTATATTGTTTGTGATTAAAATTAATTATTATTAGTAGGTACGAACATTAATAAGGAAAGGATAAAACGATAAAGTGGATATATATCAATGTTTTTATATGATTGAGGTGCTACTGAAACTATAGGCATTCCTTGAAATTAAGGAGTCAAGCACTTCGTCTTTCCGATGAAATTGCTCAAAATCTGTTTTGCTACTTGTAGTTACATATATGCAAATATTACGGTTAGAGGCTTAAGCGTTACAGCTGCTATTAAAATTATTACAATTGGGTTCTTTTACATAAAATAATAATTTTTAAAACCTCTAGGCACATTTTCATTATAAAAGATGTATTTTTCCAAAAACTTCATTACTTTTTTCCAACAGTATAAAACTTGCCATCAAAAGAAAGTAAATTATAATAGCTTCAGCGAAATTATTAAAGAAATCTTGGATTAATTGAAACATTACCATTTTATATATTATTAACTTATAAGCAGTAATGCATACATACATATGTATGCATGATTACACAATCCATATACATTTCAATCAAAATGAATTCCATGAATTTAAATATTATATGAACTTTCACGTTTGACTTCAAATAACTCGCAATTTAAAATCAAAAATGAGTGCTTGCTGGGCACAAAGCAATTATAATGTATGTATGTGTGCACAAGGAAGTTTTGTTGTTTGTGTCGAAAACACATGACACGTTTTTAAGCATTCTATAAGCGTTCAAACATTTACATTTACATTACATTTACATTTACATTACATCTATGATTTCTACAGTCGGCTAACGAGGCCTTTAAGCCGAAGGTCCACACCATCCGTTTAATGCGTAGTTGCGTTTTATGCATGTGTCAAAAAGTAGAATCAATGTAATTGTATGTGGCAAGTTACAGAACAAATCGCAAAGAACGTATAGACGCATAGGAAGGATAAAGTAGGTTTACTTTCTACTTTTGTATCCGTCGCATGCATCATGTTCTCTTTTGTAGCCAAATGTTCGTGTGGAGAGTTTAAATTTTTTCTCTTTTTGCGTTAAAACAACAAAAATAATTGCGCATAAGACGTATTGCATGTAACTTGAATTTAGAATCGGAGAGAATGTACATAAACGCATACCACGCATATGCGTTTATGTACATATGGTATGGACCTTCGGCTTTAATGCATTAAACACATTCGACACAGCAGGCTACGGGCTACAATCTGTCAGAAATAGAATACACACATTCTTATGGTAACAATTATTTTAACGACAGCAGGCTACACGACTGCACGACCACCGTTGTAGCTGTCGCCAACTTTAAACTAATTTATATTTCTCTGGCTACAATGCGCAAATGCAGTGTTACAGTGTAATACAAAATGGTGAATGAATGATATCGTACAATTATTTCATACTATTTACTAGAAACAATATCCAAAAATTGATGTTAAGAATAAATTGATTCATTATTGTACTTTTATTTGAAATAAGTACATTTTAAAAGAAAAATTAATTTTTATAAATGCAAAATATATGAAAGTGGCAATACTGAACTATGTATTTGTACTTGAATATCAGCTGCAGATGGTGCTGCTGCCGTCTCCAAAATAATTGAGTAGCTGGCTACGAGGCGACAAATGCTGCTAGCGGCATTTGAAGTCGTGTGTTCGTGTAGCCTGCTGTGGTGAATGTGTTTAATGCATAATGTTATATACACATGAGTTAATCTGGCAACACGAACCTAGTAAAAACTAGTTGGTAACACTGGGTGACAATGTGACTGGTGGCATCGACTGGACTTCACTTTTTCTAGAACTTGCTTTGAGATACATATCCATTTTTTTATAGTTATTTAAATAAAACTAATTTTGATTGTTGAAGTAAACTTGGCGTTTTATTATAAATAATACATGGTGTCAGGTTTTCGTTTGAACTCAAGTTATTGAAGATGGCTGACCAGGAATTTTTCAAAAACCAAATGCAACTGATGCAGCAGATGATGCAACAGTTGACCAAGTTGCAACAGAATGTAGTTAGTCCTACAGAAGCTCAAGTACCATTTCCCAAGCCATTACAGATAAGTGGAAATATGAGTGATAATTTTCAACTATTTAAAAATAATTGGGTAGCATATGCTGAGGCAACTGGTGTTGCAAAATGGTCTTTACAAGACGAGACAAAGAAAGTCAACATTTTATGGTCATTAGTAGGCGATGAAGCCAAATTAAAATATAATAATTTTGGTATAGAGGATGGGGACAGAATATCGTGCGAGCTGCTGCTAAAGAAAATTGAAGGGTGTGTCACAGTAAGTAAACACACTCTTTTTGATAGGTGGGCCTTCCACACGTGTAATCAAATGGAGGGAGAGACGTTTGAAGAATATTTACGTCGATTGAACAAGCTTGCGGATAGTTGCGATTTTGAGGCTGTTAGACAGAATACGATAAAGAGAACTATGATCCGCGATAGATTGATTTTCGGTATTCGAGATGATAACCTGAAGAAACAGTTTCTGAAAGAAGATCTTAAGAAATTAACTTTTGATGATGTCGTCAATAGATGCAAAATAAATGAAGTTACAGAAGACAGGTACAGCGAGATGGTGAATGTGAATAACAACCCGGTGCATAAAATGAAATCAACAACACTAAAGAAACGATGTAAATTTTGTGGCAACTCAAATACATTTACAAATGGTACCTGCCCAGCATTAGATAAAACATGTAATATATGCAAGAAAAAAAGGACACTTTGCCAAATGTTGCTATTCAAAAAATCGTGTGAATAAGCAACCCAAAATGCACTCCATTGGAATCAATGCAGATGATGATGCCCGTTCAAGCTCTGATGCATCGATATATAAGATCGCTAGTGGAAACAACCATAAGGGTATAAAAGCCGTGTTGGAGTTAATGATCTGTGGGTGTTGGAAAAAATATGAGTCCGATATGGATAGCGGAGCTGACGTCTGTGTAGTGGGCTATTCCAACTTGAGCAGGCTATTTAAAAACAAAGAACTACATTTGCAACAATCAGGCTGTAATATAAGGACATTTGGTGGTACAGATATTAAGGTGCTAGGAAAAATTAGAATTCCGTGTCGCTATAAAGGCAAAAAATATAATATCAGTTTTCAAGTTGTGGACGTGGATCACGGGTTTTTGTTGTCAGAAGGTGCGTGCTTATCCTTAGGCTTGATAAAATACTGCCATTCAATCGGGGCCAAAAATAGTTACTCCGAGAAGGTTAATGATCTCAGACGGGAGGCTGGCAAAATAATCGGTAAATTTACCAATGTTTTTGATGGGTATGGACGACTTCCAGGAAAAGTTAAATTAGAGATTGACTCGTCTGTACAGCCAGTAATTCAAAGACCCAGACGCATACCCATGGCTTTGAGAGGAAAATTGAAGGAGGAGTTAAAGCAACTAGAGAAAGATGATATACTGGCTAAAGTGGAAACCCATACCGATTGGGTAAGTAACATATTATTGGTACAAAAATCTGACGGTTTCCGCATATGTATTGACCCTGTACCACTTAACAAGGCTCTTAAGAGACCTAATTTACAGTTCACAACGATGGACGAAATGTTACCTGAGTTGTCAAATGCTAAAGTTTTTTCAACGCTAGATGCAAAGAAGGGATTTTGGCAACTAGAATTAGAAGAGGAAAGTAGTTTTTTGACTACATTCTGGACTCCGTTCGGGAGATACCGGTGGAAACGTTTACCTTTTGGAGTCTCGCCTGCTCCAGAATTGTTCCAGATGAAGGTCAGAGAAATGGTACAAGATCTAGAAGGAGTAGAAATAATGGCTGATGATATGTTAATTTACGGCTGTGGTGAAACTTTAGAGCAGGCAATGATAGATCATAACAGAAAGTTAAAATTGTTACTGAAACGATGCAGTAAGTGGAATTGTAAGTTAAACAAATTAAAAATGTCATTGTGTGAACCTAGCGTAAAATTTTATGGCCATGTTTTATCTGAAGAAGGTTTTAAACCAGATGAGTCAAAGATTGAGGCCATATCGAAATTTCCTCTCCCAACCAATAAAGCAGAACTACAAAGATTCCTTGGAATGGTAAATTATTTAAGCCGTTTTATACCAAATTTATCCATGAAAAATTTTGAACTAAGAAAACTACTTTTGGAAAAAACTCCCTGGCTATGGTCTGAAATGGCAGAAGCCGAGTTTAGAACATTGCAGAAGATTATAACCGATACTGAGGGTCTACAATATTACAAAGTCGGAGAATCCATTGAGATCCATTGTGACGCATCATCTATTGGCATAGGTGCTGCAGTTTTTCAGAACAATAAACCAGTCGGATATGCATCTAGACAGTTGACAAGAGCAGAGCAGAATTACGCCATGATAGAAAAAGAACTCTTGGCTATGGTATTTGCGTGTGTACGATTTGACCCACTCATTGTAGGAAATCCATCCGTAACTCTGGTAACAGATTACAAACCGCTAATAAATATTTTCAGCAAACCGCTGCTGAAGGCGCCAAAAAGGTTACAGTTAATGCCAATGATGCTACAACGCTATACCTTTGATGTAAAGTTTATTCATGGAAAAGAGAACACCGTTGCTGATACTCTTTCAAGAGCTGCTATGAAATTAGATGATGACGAACTGAAGAAACAAATGGTTAAAAACAATATTTTCACCATTAAAACGATAAGCAAACAAAAGCTAATCAAGAACTTGAGCATATCAGGTGATACGTTAGAAACACTCAGACATGAGACGTCAAAGGATGAACTGATGAATATTCTAAAATCGTATATTGTTGAAGGTTGGCCATCGTACATACAGGATATTAATGATCATCTTAAATGTTTCTATAAATTCAAACATGAGTTGTCCTACCAAGATGGGTTAATTTTTCGTCTACAACAAGTGGTAATACCTCAAAATCTACGTAAAATAATGATCGATAAATCTCACACTAGCCACTCTGGCATTGAAAACTCCATAAGGTTTGCAAAAGAAAATGTCTTTTGGCCAGGGATGGCGCAACAAATCGAAGAGAAAGTTCGAAACTGTGAAATATGTGCTGAATTTTCACATTCGCAACAAAAGTTAACAATGCAATCACATGAGATACCTATTTATGCATGGCAGATAGTCTCAATGGACGTATTTTTTGTAAAGTACAAAAATAAACTTGAGAAAATGCTTGTACTTGTTGATCATTTTTCAGATTTCTTTCAGTGTTGCAAATTGACTGATTTAACTCCACATTCTGTGATAAGTAATATGAAACAACAATTTTCCAGGTATGGCGTACCGGAAATGGTGATCTCTGACAATGGCACTCATTTTATCAGTAGAGAAATGAAACTATTTGCTTTAAAATATGGTTTTAAACACATTACTTCATCGCCATATCATCAACAGGGTAACGGAAAAGCAGAGTCGGCAGTTAAAGTGGCTAAAAGAATCATACGCAAGGCTGACAAGGATAATGGGGATATGTGGTGGTCACTATTACATTGGCGTAACACACCAAATAAGTTGGGAAGTAGCCCTGTTCAGAGACTTCTGTCTAGGAAGACAAGATGCAGTCTAACCGCTATAGCAACAAGTTTTAAGCCCGTGGTTATTGAGGATGTTTCAGATAGAATAGAATCTAAAAAGAAGAAAAGCAAGTATTATTATGACCGAGGTACAAGAGCGTTGCCAGACTTAGAGATTGGCCAAGGTGTTAGGGTACAACTGAGACCTGATACAGTAAAGACATGGTCTAAGGGAGTCATAAAGGAAAAGTTATCAGACCGTTCCTATGTAGTGGATGTGAGCGGTACTCCATATAGACGGGATCGAGTACATATAAGACTCTCACCAAAGCTGGAAGCCTCAGATAATTTGGATAAGGAAATGGATACTAGACCTGGTACTCTTGCTAGAACACATGCAGCAGATAACTACCCATGCGATAACATTGGAAGTATGGGCACACAACAGGTATCTATAGATGAAAATGCTCTACAACATGTTAACCCAGAGAGACCCAAGAGACAGGTTAGACCGCCGATACGATTAGTCGACTATGATTGTTCTGGAGAGTGAAGCGCTTCATTGGCTTGATAGAAAAAGGATGATGTTATATACACATGAATTAATCTGGCAACACGAACCTAGTAAAAACTAGTTGGTAACACTGGGTGACAATGTGACTGGTGGCATAGACTGGACTTCACTTTTTCTAGAACTTGCTTTGAGATACATACACATTTTTTTATAGTTATTTAAATAAAACTAATTTTGATTGTTGAAGTAAACTTGGCGTTTTATTATAAATAATACACATAACTCAAATAATTGGAACTTTACAGGAGAAGGTAAAACAATAGGAACTGTAATATTCACAATGCAAATTTTTTTGTAAAACTGCTTGTAAAAGCGTTATTTTTTACACTATTGCAATATATTTTTGTGCGAATGTGTATTTGTGTGAAATGTAGAATCACTGAAAAACTCAATTTCGAAAAAACACGAGTTAGGGCCTTTCTACCTGAGGCCATCGATATGTAATGTAAAAGAGAGCAAACTGCATGCTTGTACGCAGGGCTGCCAGAAGCTTTTCGAAGAAAATCATCATTTGGCGCAAAGAAAATCATATTTTGAAAAAAAAAATCATCACAAGTCCAATTTTTTTGGCAGCACTGCTTGTACGAATGTACGTGTCAAAAGGAGATTAACAAAGTGTCCACGGGCGGCCTTTTGATGATCAATGATATAAACTCACTTTCATTTCGAAGCTCTTTTCATGCTTACCTGAAAGAAAATAAGGAAGGAGTGAGAGAGGGAGCGAGAGGAGGAGTTAATTTTATTCGAAAATTGAGAATTTAAGTAGGTAACCTAGATTAGCTTTAAAAATGTTATGTTGAGTATAGCAATAATGATTAAAAAAATAGTGGACGTGTGACGTAACGTATTGGCTGACAATTTGGTTTATTATTTTTTATAGAACTCTTTAACAGTGTGACCGTTTGACCAACTAAAGTGGCAAACTTTTTGTGCCCTTTTTTCTGAGCATTTAAAATCTGTATTCACTCCCAATTCATGTACGGGTGCTGCCGATTTACCGAGTGTAGTCTCTCTACCCCCTCGTCCCTTAAGGTTTAAGATGCGTGAACTACAAAAAATAGTTGCTGAACTCGACCCTAAGAAAGCTCCAGGTATTGATGGCATTAGTAACAAGATGCTGATGAACTTGCCTCATATTGCAATAAGAATTTTGCTATTTATTTTTAATGCCATTTTACGAATGCAGTATTTTCCACATAACTGGAAACTTGCCAAGATTAAAATGATTCCAAAGCCAGGCAAAGATCTTACCAAGGCTGAGTCATATAGGCCTATAAGCTTACTTTCAACAATTTCAAAGCTTTTCGAAAAGCTGCTCATGACTAAATTGTCCACAATTTTAGCTGATACTGGGTGCATCCCGGACCATCAATTTGGCTTTAGAAGTCAGCATAGCACTATTGAGCAAACGCATAGATTGGTTCAAATTAGAAGGAGGACTTTTGAAGAAAAGAAGTATTGTTCTGCCCTTTTTATTGATGTTTCTCAGGCATTTGACAAAGTATGGCACAAAGGCCTATTTTTAAAATTGAAGACATATTTGCCAATAAATATAGAACAACTTTTGGAAAGTTATATTGTTGATAGGAAATTTACTGTGGTGGAAAGAGACTTCATAAGTGTGCCCGAATCTATATCTTCTGGTGTGCCACAGGGTAGTATTCTGGGGCCAGTCTTGTATTTAATATATACTTGTGATATGCCTGTGACCAATAACATCCACACTTCTACATTTGCCGATGATACAGCCTGTATGAGTATGCACAAAAACCCTGATGAGGCATCCCGCAATCTCCAAGCTCACATTACCCAGCTTGAAAGATGGTTGAACTTATGGAGAATTAAAGTAAATGAACAAAAGTGTGTTCATATAACGTTTACCCTAAGAAAAGATACCTGTTCCCCCATTCGAATCAATAATCAAAATATTCCTCAACATTCTCAAGTGAAATACCTTGGCATACACCTTGATCGAAGGCTTACATGGCAACATCATATTGACGCTAAACTAATTCAAATGAAACTTAAGTTAACTCAAATACATTGGTTGATTGGCAGAAATTCAACACTCAGTCTAGACTGCAAACTTTTGATATACAAGTCGCTTTTGAAGCCAATATGGTGCTACGGAATTCAGCTATGGGGCACTGCTTCAGCTTCAAATGTGGATAGAATCCAACGACGGCAAAATAAAATTTTACGTTTGATAACAGCGGCTCCATGGTACATCAAAAATTCAAATATACATCGAGATTTAAATATGCCACTAGTGACTGAAGAAATCGCAAAATACGCAGGTAAATATTTAACAAAACTCGAGTCACATCCTAATCCGCTTGCTCGTAATAAATTGAACTTTACTGGACACATCCGCTTAAAAAAGAGGGACACAAGGGCCCTAATACTCAGCACCCCAAATGATACTTCTTGAAAATAATTATTGTGCTTAATACGAAATTTATGTATTATTAATTACTATCACTAAGTTTATGTCCGATACTGGGGGGCTACCGCGTATTTCGATTCGAAAAGTAAAATTTTTCGAAAGAAATTTCCGAATCGAATGCTAAACCGTACTGCGTAACTCGTTCGAAACGATTACAGAGTTGTATTTAGAAACGAATGGGATATTATATGAAAAGTTGGTAGCACTGCTGCTAAAGTACCAAAATGGAAAAAAATATCCCATAACAAAAAAATTTTTGCCTTGTAAAAAAATTTAATGTTATACGTATTTTGTGTGAAAAATTAAGTGCTCCTTGTACTTTTTATAATGGATTGTGTTTGCTGTGGTTGGATGAGGATGATTATTATACGATTTGTTTTTAGCATCTGAAACATTTAGATGCCCTCTTGCGAGGTATGGATGCAGAGACATATAGTTTACCACTTCTTCATATTGCTTTTATTTGTGTCATTTTTTTTTAGTATTCCTTGAATGTTTCAAAATCACAAATATTAAAACATTTATAACAACATAAATAATCAATATGTTTTAGCAAATCAAACATTAAGTATAATTTGTTTATAACACCTTTTATTTATATTGAAATATTTAAATAATTACATTTTCTATTTTTGTCTCAAGTTGTCACTAACAAAATGTCTTTCGAACCATTTCCGAACGCTTTTTGCATAACTGACACTCGTTTTCGTATTACAGAGTAGCCCTTTCGAAAGGGATTTTTATTGTTCGTAATACAGAGTTGCTGTCTCGAAAGGGATTATTAGTTTTCGATAGAGTACAAAAACCGTTCGTAAATTCGAAACAAGTAGTACGAAAATCGTAATACACAGTACAATTCGTTCGAATTCGTAAGTTATTTCTTTCGAAACGAAATACGCGGTAGCCCCCCTGGTCGGGCCTAGTAATTATGTATATTTAGATTTAAGATTTGAATACTTATTGTTAGTTCATATTTGAAGATACAATAAATAAATATATGTGTGTATAAAAAAAAAATAAATGATGAACAAACATATTATGTGTATTAATATTTTTTCTTTTGTTGTTATTTTGAAGTTAGCTTATTAAACCACAACGTGTGATGTCGCCATTTCGAAACAACGCAACAAAGACTTAGTGTACTGTCATGGCAAATTCCAAATACATAGTGAATTAGTAAACTTATGTCATTATAGTTGTCAAAAGCAGTATAAAAAGCCAGTAAGTCCCAAAGTGAATTAATACCAAGTAGCCTTAGCATTGCAACAACCTACATATAAGATTAATGTAGGATTATTTCTATTTGTATGTTGACAGTTCGGGTTAAGATTTTATGCTATTTAATTTGAAGTTTGGTAGATGGTTCAAAGTCAGCTGACGATCAGCTGCTGTGACGCTATCAAATATTTAAGCATTAGTATTTTTTGTCGATATATCTTTCTTTTTTTGTGAATGTTGATTCTTACTATTTATTGCATTCTTATATGTGCGTATGTGTTGCATTATATTAGAAGTACCATAACAAAATGAAATAATTCAACTTGAGAAATTTTATGGATACACGAATAACTTTAATCGTTGTACTTATTATTTTGTTCACATATCGTCGGTTGGGTATTGCTTCGCGGCGCAGTATATTAAAAATATATTATGTATGCAGCAAACCAATAACCAACCAACGATATATATTTAGTTTAATTCCATAATTAATTAAAGGGCGGGTAAATATTTGAAAAAAAACGAAAAATGTGCTCGAGGTCTATTTATATATAAATCTTTAATGTAGATGATTTCATCAGAGCTGTCTCAAAAATATCCTTGTATTTGTCGACAAGCTCTGAGATGTCTTTGTAGTAATCTTTAGCAAAATATTCGTGGTCTAGCGGAATTTGATCGAGGCAACGGATTTTGCTGTCCGTGGTCTCAAATTCCGACCAAGCGCTATCTAGCCTTTTGAGTCGTTCCTCATAGTAAACAACAGTTTTCCTGATAGCTGAGTCCTTTCTAAAATTGCGCACTATAGTTTCGATCAAGTCACCTGCTGCCAGCTGTGATTCTATCAGCTTGTTGAAAGTGTCCATATTTGGTTTCTCAGGATTCACGATTTGAGTTGTTGAGTCTTCTAGCTGCCTGAAGGGGAACGATCCAGTGTAGAAATTTGTTGATTTTGTAGGAAGTCTTACGATGTATGTTAATCCTAGCTGCCTGAGAGGAGTGCTTTCAGTGTCGGAAACTTCAAAGACGAATATTGATTCCTGTGTCAGATCACATCGGAGTCACCAATGATTAATTCAGTAAATGAATAAGGTTAAACTATTTTGTTTAACCTGTTTGGATTATCTTCAAGGCGATTCACCAGGAAGATTTATTGATGCAACTCAAGCACTTGAAACTTGGTTGCGTGGAGATGGTTAAATCACTTTTGGTAAAACAGCTTTGTTTCTTTGCAAAATGTAATTGAACAAATGTTTTATTTTACTTTCTTTCTTATATACTAACTTATTGATATGCCATTAAAATTTTCTACTATTAATTGTATTGCTTAATAAAATTGAGGTCATAAAATTTTGCTTTATTAAGCGTATTGCTTAAGTACAAGTTCATTGCAGAGTAATGCATTAAACACATTCACCACAGCAGGCTACACGACTACAAGTGCCACTGGCAACAAATGTTGCCTACTAGCCAGCTACTTAATTATTTTGAAGACGGCAGCAGCACCATAAATTTATATTTCAGTGGTGCCGCTTCCAAATATTTCACATTTATAAAAATAAAATAGTTTATTCAAAAATATAAAAATAATTCAGTTTATTTCTTTATATTTTTTTTGCGATTTTTACTATTTATAGGTTTAGTAATTTCTTTAATAGTTTTAGCAATTTTTCGCTAACCTCCGATTTTTTCGCTTTTTTCACTTATTTCCAATCTTTTTATATTTTCAATGACTTTCGCGATTTCTAATAAATTTTAGGACTTGCTTCCGATTTTGCAATTTCTCTCTGGAACGATCCAGTGTAGAAATTTTTTGATTTTGTAGGAAGTCTTACGATGTATGTTAATCCTAGCTGCCTGAGAGGAGTGCTTTCAGTGTCGGAAACTTCAAAGACGAATATTGATTCCTGTGTCAGATCACATCGGAGTCACCAATGATTAATTCAGTAAATGAATAAGGTTAAACTATTTTGTTTAACCTGTTTGGATTATCTTCAAGGCGATTCACCAGGAAGATTTATTGATGCAACTCAAGCACTTGAAACTTGGTTGCGTGGAGATGGTTAAATCACTTTTGGTAAAACAACTTTGTTTCTTTGCAAAATGTAATTGAACAAATGTTTTATTTTACTTTCTTTCTTATATACTAACTTATTGATATGTCATTAAAATTTTCTACTATTAATTGTATTGCTTAATAAAATTGAGGTCATAAAATTTTGCTTTATTAAGCGTATTGCTTAAGTACAAGTTCATTGCAGAGTAATGCATTAAACACATTCACCACAGCAGGCTACATGGCTACACGACTACAAGTGCCACTGGCAACAAATGTTGCCTACTAGCCAGCTACTTAATTATTTTGAAGACGGCAGCAGCACCATAAATTTATATATCAGTGGTGCCGCTTCCAAATATTTCACATTTATAAAAATAAAATAGTTTATTCAAAAATATAAAAATAATTCAGTTTATTTCTTTATATTTTTTTTGCGATTTTTACTATTTATAGGTTTAGTAATTTCTTTAATAGTTTTAGCAATTTTTCGCTAACCTCCGATTTTTTCGCTTTTTTTCACTTATTTCCAATCTTTTTATATTTTCAATGACTTTCGCGATTTCTAATAAATTTTAGGACTTGCTTCCGATTTTGCAATTTCTCGCCAATTTTTGCAAGCTTCGCTATAAGACCGACTTCTTGCATGCTTTCAGCCTCCTAACAGTTTAGCCGATTTTTAAACAATATTAGGCTTTGTTATTACCTCGCTATTAGTACGAATAAGTTTTTGCGAATTTTCGCCATTCCGCGATTTTTACCGAATTTTTTGCATTCCTTACAATTTTAGCAATTTTTAATCCCTTTTTTGTTCAACGATTTTTTGCCTGCTGAAAGTACAGTATATTTGTTTTTTCAAATTCGGCTTCATTGTGATCAGCAAAGTTTTGAAAATATGCAACTGAAATGTTATTTAAATACGTATGTATAAGTAAATCTATAATTATTAAATAATTAATTAAAAATATTGAATATCTTACATTTAATGGCTAACATAGTTGAGAAATTCTTTATTTCTGTCTTTTCCTTCGAACCTTTATTGTTTACTTGTTAATAAAACGGTGTACAATTCTCTATTATTGGTATCCAATTTTTCATTGAGCTCTTTAATAATTTTAGTTTTTTTTTTTCGTTTCTATTCTGTTACTCCAACTGTTTTTCACAATCGGAGAATAATTTGGCCAGTTCGAAGAACTATTACGCCATCACCAATTCACACGATATGTCGTGCTACAATTTAAGAGATTCCTCCAAGAATCACGCGTCGACCTTCACCGTTGTGCAGAAAGCCGGAATCCTCAAAGTCCTCTCCCGTTTCAATGAGTTTTATTTGGTACTCCACCACAGTAACTCGGTACCGTTAACTGACGCCAACTACTAATCACATGCGGGGGCTGAGACCCAAAACCCTCGAAGACCAGTAAACGAACAGTGGCCTGGTTGCATTTACGCAGTAATTGCCAACGACGCTTGATGTTAACTCGCCCAGAGCTGCTTTACGAATCCAATTTTAGTTTTTATTAATAATTAAAATACTTATTTGACAAGGTTTGAAAATATATGTATGTTGTTTGTTTTTTTATTTGAAAATATTTTCAAACTTGAAAATTACTTGAAAAAATGCTGGAATTCAACTTTGTTTTTGTAAAACTTCAAGTGCTTGAATTTTAATTTTTTGAGTGCTTATTGGGAAGAGTACAAAAACCTATATCAGCAAAATACTTGAAAACCAAATCAAAAAATGTGCTCATTAAAATTACTATCAGTTGCTTCTCTGCCTGTAAATTTGAAAACAGAATTGGAAAGAAAATGTTAAAGCAAATTCCAAAAGCATGAATGTATTAGTGAAAAAATGTGAATGTATTGAAATTTGAAAGGCAAAACTTGATAGTGTTAAACTCAAGTTAGATATTACTACTATATGTCAATATCAAAATGAGAATTGAGGTGTTTTATCTAGACATATGTAATTATCTGACACAAAAGGCAGAGAAAATCTTGGTTGTGTAAGTCCCAATTTGCATTTGAGACATTTCTTGCCGGACATTTTTTCAATTCTCTTTTGTTCTTGCCCAAAGCTTTTACATATGGGAAATTAATAGACAGACAGAAATTTTGTAGTTTGTTTACTTCTTTTTCGAGTTGTCTACCTACTCACATACACATACATAGTATATGCCTTGCTAATACACATCAAGTATCCATACAGCCATTTAAATGAGAAAAATCGTATGAACAACAAGAATAAATTGCGAAAAATAGAAAAGAGAAACAAAAAATTTCTTGTACAAAGGGTCGTGTACTTCCACATCTTCCACAAACTTTGTCAGCCTGTCTTTCAATTTCTCAAATGTAAAGCACCCCATACACATTTCAATTCAAGTGTAAATTGAGTTCTTCAATTGAATTGAGTCTTGGCCACACACTTCATAAACTGAATTGAAAAATTTTCATTCAACTGTCAATTTCTATTTTTTTCACAATTACAAATTTTAAAATTTAAGACTTCTATTGCATTCATTCATTCTTTTTTATATTTTTTATTTAAAATTCAATGAAATTAAATATAATTAGTGTTTTTATGGGAATTGTTAAAAATTTAAGTTTAAAATTTTTATACGCACTAAGAATCCCAAATTATTATTTTACTTATTAAGTAAAATATTTTTTATTAAAAATACATTGAAATTGATTATTGAGGGGCTTAGCTGGATCCTATGCACATTTCACTGTTGCTAATGCAGATCATCAGGGAATCTTTACCCAAATTTCTTAGAACAACTAGAGTTATTATGTTATAAACTTTCATTTAAACAAATGAGAAGCCTAACAACAAATAACAAAGTTGAAACAAGAACTCAATAATCAACATGATTTTTTATTTTCTTACTTTACCATTGCTACATTGGCTGACTTTTTTGCAGCTTCAAATTGTAGTTGTAAGAGTATGTAAAAGAAAATAAATGTAAATAACAACAACAGCTATTAAAGAATATAGTGTTGCCACACAAGTATTTTTGACCGGGTGCAGTCAAGTTAATAATTAGTGTTTTTATGGGAATTGTTAAAATTTAAGTTTAAAATTTTTAAACGCACTAATAATCCCAAATTATTATTTTAGTTATTAAGTAATATTAAATATAATTTTTAAAATACGTAGCTTTTAATATACAAAATAAAGCTACAAACATAAATTTTGACAGCTAATCAAGAGACTCGAACACGCACAGCACAATCGAATTGAAAGATTTACTAGTCAACATGAAAACTCAAAATCTTTTGATTTTTCTTCAACCAACTCGACAACTTCCAAACTAATCAATTGACAGACACACACGCATTGATTTGGGCAACAACAGACTCAATTGAATTGAATCGTGTATGGGGTGCTTAAAATCAATTTAAAAAAGTTTGATTGTGTTACGGTGCAGCAACACGATCAATAAATCGCTTTCAATTTCATCACACATACTGTTTGTTAAAATACATATCTTGAAAATAATAGCTGTGACAAAAATTGATAATCAATTTCATTTTATAAGTGCCACCGACGAAGAAACAGGTAAAATTCTATATTTTAATACTTCTGCAACAGGGCATGTATTTAAAAAATATAATTTTGTCTTGAGAGTTGTGTAAAGAAGATTTGTGAGCAAGATGAATAACGAAAGAAACGTCATGTTTTTACACAAATAACCCGAAATATATAACATTATATTTTAAATGAAGTTCATTCATTTGATCTTCTTGCAATTCAAGAACATTAACACTGCGACCAGACGAGCAATTTGATGAGCATTATCAGATGCAATAAAGCCGGCAGAATGATGACGTCAAGTTGCTTGTGTTCAGCAATGTATCTAGAGGTGTTGAGCACCTATATTCCAATATATTTCCTTTTTATTCATATAAATACTTAAATTATCAATAATTAAATCCTTTTCTTAATTTAAATTACACCTTTATTGGTTGAGCACGTATATTCAAATATATTTCCTTTTTATTCATATAAATAGTTAAATGATCAATAATTAAATCCTTTTCTTAATTTAAATTACACTTTTATTCGTTTTATTTATTTTAAAATTATGTTTTCTACTTTTCGTTGAAAAAAATTCAATATATGTATGTATTTGACAGCATATGTTAAGAGATTTTTGCTCTGCAATGTATTTTAACATTTGTTGCTGAATATATATTTGAACACACATTCATACGGTCCACACGCTAATATATTTAGACGGCAATCGAAAATGACAATTGTGACGGCAATAGTTTCCAAGATTATTGCTCGTGTGGTCGGCATGTAAGAATAATAACTTTTACAACACTAAAAACCCCTCGTGAATAACGCTACATTTACACATGAAAGGACTTTCTTGAAATTTTTGTATACGTATTATGAATAAAAATTTTAATGAAAAAAGTTACTTTCATGAAAATTTCTTGTTCGTTTTCATAGGAAAGTGAAAGTTCATTTTCAAAATGTCGTCGAAACGAAAAGTTGCAAACCTTTGCTTTGTTTATTACTTAATTAGAGTTACCCAGATTATCGCATAAACACATTTATACGGCAATAAGTTGGGAATAATTATTATTGTTAATATTTTAATAATATTATTGTTTTAAATAGACACGAATTGTCTTCTTCATGTATATTTGAAGATACGAAATTACAATTATTTAAATATGTATACAAAATAAGAATAATTTATAATAATTATTTGCCACAATCCTATATATTTGTACAAATCTTTAAAGGGGGTAACACTGTCAACCTTTTTTCATTTTACTTTCTGAAAACATCAAAAATTTACTTTGTTGAAAAAATCGTTGAAAGCTGAGTGGAAATTAAAAACTATGTGAGTGTGGTAGTGAAAAAATGTGATTGTATTGCTACTTTCTTGCAATTAGTTTCATGTGTAAATGATAGGTAAAAGAAAATACCCTTGTTGGAAGCAAGGCAAATTCAGTATCAGGTGAACGCTTCCCTACAAGAATTTTACAATAAAAAAAACAACACGTAGTTTGCTATGCTACAAAACCAATCTGTCAGAAGATTTCTAAGCAAATTTTGACATTTTGGTTCAAAATGCTCAATTTGGCATCAACAGCTGATAATCAGCCAGGCTGATAAGGTCACCTGATACTGAATTCGCCTTGATTGGATGCTGTTTTCGCATCGAACGCCAATACCATTATGGTAGGTATAGATATTGCGACATGTTCATGCAACCAGGCAGATTGTATTGTCGGTCACATAGTGTAATCTTGTTTATGGCTGCCTTCAAAGTTGCATTCGAAGTTTAAAAAATTTCAAAATGCTTTAATGCTTATCTCTTCGTCTACACCTGATATATTTTTATAATGACAAAAGTCATACATTATATTAAAAATTTTTTTAAGTTAGGGGTTTTTCCTATATGGTATTTGACATTTGTCATGTTAAAATTTTCAGGTGTAGACGAATGGTATAGGTTGCATTGATAGTTGCATTTCAGTGTCTGTTCCAACATATGTAACTGGGGTCCCCACGCGCAAAAAAATGGAAATAATTATGTTCTCATTGGCCTTTCACACACGAGAACAATTGTGCTGGCATAACATGCCAGTTTGTAGGTGAGAGAGGCAAAGAGAGGGGTTTCGTGTTTGGCATAATTTTTCAACCAGCTACAACCCCGCATCACCAGCACAAAACCAATACACACAACTTAAAAAAACAGCAAATATCAAATGCATACAAAAAACACTAACACACATAAAGCTATGTATGCGTATTAGAGTTGGGCATAGTTGTTCCTTTTGCGGATTGTTCCTTTTTGTTCCCAACAACAAAAAGAACTAGTTCGTTCTTTTCGTTCAGTTGTTCTTTTCGGTCAGTTGTTCAGTGAACAACAGAACACAGATTGCACAGTCGTCGAATCCTCTTCAATGTTTTCTTCGTGTGTTCTATGCTTTAAGTAAGTAAAAGGTAAAAACTAATATTTTTGAACGAAAATTTAAACGAAATCCGTAATCAATTTAAAATCAATTTTATTCACTTTTTTAATTCTAATAATCTTTTTCACAATCTGTTTTTTAAATCAATACTACAAATTATTTCTTTTAATTTTGTAAAACTCACTTGTATTTTTCACTAAGTATACATTTTCTGCTGTTTGTTTTGATTACTGTGCTAATTAATAGGCACACTACATTTGTCTCTTTAACAGTATGCAAATCAGCAACTATAATCTTTTAGTTGAAATGTTTTGGATGTGTATCAGAGATGGCATTGAGAATTTGGTATTGTACCAATAAGATTTAAAAATTGTACTTTTTTACCTTAATTGTACTAAAATATTTTTTCGTTCAAATTTCATATTTTTATATGTTGGTATGTAAATTAATACACGTAGCATATGCTTATCATCCGAATTTAGAAGAAAAATTATTTGGAAAATGGACGGCTTTACATTTTTTTTTTTCTCGGTGCGTTTTTCTTTCAAAAGACCAGTCATTGGTGTACTATTGTACTTTGCGAGTTTGAATGTTACAAAAAAAGTACAATTGTACCAACTTTGCCAACACTGATGTGTATTGATCAGGAACCAGGTTTGCCAGACAAAATTATCGAAAAATCGTCGAAATACCGATAAAATACAAAAAAGTCGTCATTTCATACTTAAAAAATCGGACAAATCAAAATGTACTTTTTGTAAACATGTATACATATCGTCTGTTGGTTTCTGGTTTGCTGCAGACATAATGTATTTTGAATATACTGTGCCGCAAACCAGGAACCAATCGACGATATGTTTTATTTTATAAATGTATTTATTATCAAACAATAACATAACAATTCGTGTTCATACATGAATTCTACACGAAGCCACTACGACGATTTTGTGCTAGATTAAACAAAAATTGCTGCAATGTTCTTTAAGCTATTACAAAATAGTTGTAGTCGAAGTCGTACTACGACACCCGTAATAAGGCCCATTGTATCTTTACAACAGAAGGTAAAACATAATAGAAATTAATTTTTTGGAATCACTGAAAAACTCAATTTCGGAAAAAATACGAGTTACATTTACATAAAATTTCTTTTAATTCAACATACATACTTGCATACATACGTATGTAATTTTTATTTAACGCTAAACCATCAACAAAAAAATGTTGTTTAATTAAACAATAAACTATTAAAGAGAGTCTGCAAAACTATACCAAAATGGGCATTCAATTTACAATTATGTAAAAAATTCCGCAGGAAATTTTTCCCTTTTCCAATTAGAATTTTTTATTTTCGCTATCATTTGCTATTAGTTGGAATTGTTCCCTGGGAGAAATTTCCTGCGGAATTTTTTACATAATTGCCCGGAATGTTTTATGTTCTTTTTTTAATTAAAATATCCGCTATATAAAGCTAATTTTAAAATTGAGCTGTAGAAAAACTGCGTTTTCTAAATTAGGTCCTCATGAAACAAATTTTGCTGTACAACAGCATGATACACAATACTTATTATCGAAGCTCCACCCACAAAAATCAAAAATTTTTGATTTTCATACTACAAAGTATACTTCATAAGTACGACAGCATGACACCAGTGACTAATTTCATTGCACGATTTATCGTTCGATTTGTATTAACGTGTATACTCGCTATAACAGTATACATTTCATAAAAAGCAGCCCAATTTGACTTGCAAAATCGAGGATTTTAAACAAAAAATCGTCATTTCATCGGTTGGTTTCTGGTTTGCTGCAAACATAATGCATTTTGATAATAATGCGCCGCAAACCAGAAATCAACCGACGATTTTGCTATTTCCGGCACCAAAAATCGTCACATCTGGCAGCCCGGGTCAGGAACAGAGAATAAGATAAACAAAACGAAATAAAGACCAAAACTAGGGTTTCTCATTTCCCGGACTTTTTCAATTCCCGGGAATCGAGAAGTAAAATGTTTTATTCCCGGGAATTCCCGGGAATTTCAAAAACATATGAATTCAATTAAATCGTCAATAAAAAATATAATTTTATGAAAAAACATAAACAAAAAAGTAATATGAATAATTTTGTAATATCAATTAAAATATTTGTAATATCAATTAAAAAATTAATTAAATTTTCACCTATAATATTAATTAAGTTTTTCCACTTAAATTAATTAATGCAATTAAAAATGTAATTTAATCAATTAAATTCTTAATTGGAAACATTAATTGGTAAATCCTTTTTTTCTGTCAACATTCAAATTAAAAACAAAACAACTTTATTCGTTAATTTCATGAACAACAATATTTAAAAAGCACAACAAAAAAATCATATGCTTTGAGTTATATCATGGATGGAAATTCCATCTACATCTGCCAATCTAGATGCTATTTTCTATAAAGACTTCTTAAGTTGAAAATATTTCGTAACGCTTCAAGTTATTGGATTCACCTCGGAAGCCTTTATTACATTTGTTTCCACGCTTGTACATATTATCATCGTTACAAAGTTGTATTTTTAAATAATAAAACAACGAACAGCAATGTTAAAAAAGCCAATTCCAAAAACCGATATATGAAATTCCCGAAAATTCCCGTTGAAAATTTCCCGGGACTTGCAAAAAAATAATTCCCGGGTATTCCCGGGATTTTTTTCCCGCGTAGAAACTCTAACCAAAACCGAACGAAGGAATAAAAACGAACGAAAGAACAAGAAAGACCAAAAGAACGAGAAAGACCAAAAGAACAATAAAGACCAAAAGAACAAAAAGGAACAACTTGACTGAACTAGTTCACATCGTTCACTTATGGGAATAGTTCAATTGAACTAGTTCGTTCTTTTCAGCACAACTCTAATGCGTATACATTTTTATGTCGGATGAAGTTAGTCTCGTGTGTTCTTAAAAAAAACAAAAATTGTGCGGCATAAAAATTAGTCTCGTGTGTGACAGGCCATTTGTCAAATTCTATTTCCAACATTATATGTCCACGTGCGGAACGAAGAAACAATTATTTCGAAGAAATAATGTTGAACACAAGCTGTCAAATTTCATATTTATTGTTTGTGTGAATTAAAGATAAGAAATTTGTGGCTGAGGTAAGACTGCAGAATTTTAAATGTTTACAGCCGTATTCATAAAATTTTTAAACAGCATTTTATAAGTTGTTTAAGCAATATTTGCGAAAATTGTATTCATAATTGATTTTTAGCTTAAAATACGTTTTGTAAACTTTGCGTAAATCAGCAAATTTTAAAATTGACCATCCCTATGTTTAAACCAATTTTAAGATGTTGTTGTAATTTTGATTTGCTTGTATGTATGCATGTATGTACTTACATATGTATCTGTATGTCAGTGTTGTTTAGAAAAACAATTTAATTATTTTATAGAAACTATTGCCGAAATATCAAATGGACTCCAAAAGAATATTTAAAAGAAAAGGAGCGATTGATATTATATTCCCAGTCATTCTAACTTTATGTGTTAACAAAAATAATAATAATTATAGAAAATTAACTAGTGATGTATAAACACTCAAAACAAATAAAATAAAACTCGTTATTCTAGTGCTTCTTAATTTGCAATAAAAAAATGTATATAAAAAGCACTTTTTAGTAAGATTCGTTGTGAAATGCTTTCATTTTTTTATTATATACAAGTTGGAACACATTTTTTATTTTATAAGAACAATATTTCTCTGAAAACCGAGAAACAAACAATTATAAACACGAGTACTTTGTGAATTAATAATCGCTGTTGTGCAGAACTAAGATGCAAGTGACAAATAAAGAATACAGGGTTGCCACGATATTTATAGAAAATCAATTTAATTGAAAATCGCAGCACGGCAACAATGCACGTACCCATTCCACCTACAACCGTTCCTCCAACAAATGATACATCAAACCACAAACCAGGTACCCCTATACCTCCGCACGAGAGCTATTTGAGTACCACTCCAAGGCAAGGCACGGGAAAGAAAACAGAGGAAACTAAATGCGAGAACACCCCAAACCTTCAGACACCCGACATACCACTTATACCCGTGAGCCAGCTACCCATAATAGGCGAAAAACAAAAAGATAAGGGGTTCGAGTCTGGTCAAGATGAAGATATTCCATGACTCAGCCCCCTACAAGTAGAAGACGAGTTACCAACCAGGCCGGGGATAACCTACGCCTATTCACTAAACATCTGCATGAATGTTTTGATTTTCTGTCTATTGAGAATGAAGCGAAAACAGAACTCTAATTGAGAATACATCTAACGAACGAAACGAATATTTACTCTATTCGCTAGGAGGCAATCAATCGAAACGAAACGAAACACACATGGAAACATGAGAGAATGGAGACATGAGAGTAATGAAGCATGAGAGTTCGAATAGAATAGTACATCAATCTAGTTGTCGTTTGTTTCGTTCAAAAAAAGCGAAGCAAACGAAACATGGATCTCTTTGCCAGAATGACAAACGAAACACACATTTACTCTCATCTTTCCAAATTATTATGGAAACATTCGAATGTTTCGTTTTAAAAAGCGAATCAAAGGAAACATGCACATCTGTTTGGAAGTAAATGCGGTAGTTTGTTGTCATCGTTTCTGAAAGAAGGATACTCAAAAAATGGATTGCCAGGACGTAAGTGAAGCTTGTGGGCGTTATACTATTTTAAAATGTTTTTAACTGAAAATATAGGTTTTATAATCAAATTAAATGAAAATTTTTGTTTTGATTCATATGTGCATTGGCTTTTTTCCAATTTTACTGAAACAACAAATTTCTATGTCTGTCAAAAAAATTAATGTAAACCCGAATTTTTATTTCAAACAAAACAAAAAATTTTCATTTAATTTGATTATAAAACCTATATTTTCAATTAAAAACATTTTAAAATAGTATAACGCCTACATATGTATTTACAAGCTTCACTTACGTCCTGGCAATCCATTTTTTGAGTATCCTTCTTTCAGAAACGATGACAACAAACTACCGCATTTACTTCCAAACAGATGTGCATGTTTCCTTTGATTCGCTTTTTAAAACGAAACATTCGAATGTTTCCATAATAATTTGGAAAGATGAGAGTAAATGTGTGTTTCGTTTGTCATTCTGGCAAAGACATCCATGTTTCGTTTGCTTCGCTTTTTTTGAACGAAACAAACGACAACTAGATTGATGTACTATTCTATTCGAACTCTCATGCTTCATTACTCTCATGTCTCCATTCTCTCATGTTTCCATTCTCTCATGTTTCCATTCTCTAACAGCAACACCCATTTTTTCAGTTGCATTGCTCGTTTCGCTTTTACAAATGAGAATAGGAAGACTGTTTGAAAATTTGAGAATGTGTTGAACAGCGTTTCAATCATACTTGTGCAGATCATTACTATTCACCCACATACCGTTCAGAAGAGGTTATCACCCTTACTGATAACGAGTCAAGCCAGGCCTCGGCCACACCAGTCGCAGATGATTCCCCAGAACGCAGCTGTAGTGGACAGTCACACCCAATGAAGAACAAGTTTCCACTGACAGAGACGATTGGTTCCGCTCAGTTTTTGGAGAATTTGATGGCATGGCCATGGGCCACCCTTATTCCCCGACGCCATCTTCCACGTCCTCAGCAGTATCAGAGCCTCACCAAAAAACACATTATGGGTTAGGCACTATCAATATTCGGGACAGTCGTTGCCAACGCTTCGGAAACTTTGTAGGCTACGAACGTACCATCACCTACCGATTTTGGGTCGATATACCCGAGCCAGAAAAACCAGCGATAGAGGGGACTAAGTGTCGGGAAAATAGTCTAAGCCCCAGTTCCAGCTCAAGTTCAAGTTCGAGTCATGCCTCAGCCATAACCACGTCCTCAACTGCATGGGTCGAGGTTCCACCCATGGCAAACCAACCATTCCAGCCAAGGTACATAACCCCGGAACGTTTCACCTGGCAACGTCTATCCCAGAGTTCCACCTCAACCACCCTCGCATACGTCATCACCATGTCTCTCAATCCTCGCATCACCCTTAGCATGGAAAGTTCCATTGTCACTGACGTCCGCCCTCATGTCACAACATCACCCAAATCAAACGCCACACTGAAAACTAGCCTAAGTTCACCCGAGAGAAGGAAAACCAACCGGAGCTACCGCCAGCTATCCAAGACCAAATCAACCGACTGAAGCAAGCCGGGTCGACACTCAGAAGACATAAATTCCAGCAGTGTATAAACGGGACGACATATGGAATCCAGATCAGCCGCAATGGGGATGTCAAAATCGACACCCAGAAAAAAAATAACTCCTCACCCGAAGAAAGCGGGGAAAGTAACGACGAAAATCGCGCCCCTCATTCTCATCATACAACAATTGTTCATTTATTTAAGAAATCTATTATTTTATTTTTTTTTTCTATACTGAATTTGATTATACTGAATTGTATCTGCTTATATTCTTTCTTTTTTTATAATATTTTATATTGTCTCTTATACAATTGAATTATACATGCATCTATAAGGGCTAATAAATCAGTCAATAATTATATGTATTTTATTTTTAAATCTTATTTAAACAAAAAAATTTGTTTCTCCCTGCACAATTAAATCAAACTTAAACAGCCAACACTGTACATTTAAGTGTTGTTTAAGTTTTACAAACACACCATATGTTTTGTCCATGTGTGTGTTTTTTGAAGGCACGTACATGAACTCCATGTGGTCGTATTAAAATGAATTTCGTTTAATTTTCGCAAATGTACAACAAATGTAACACATATTTTCATATCATGACATATATAAATAGAAAAATGCATTCTGATGCTCTTTTTGTATCATAAAACGTGGTTTTTGCTATTTCACTTTTCTGCAAATTGATAAATCAACTTTCTTATTTATAATGAACAGCTGTTTTTTGGAAATCTTTCCATAATATTTGGAAATATTGTAGTGCTACCATACTTTCAACTTAATTTTATAGTAACTTTAATTAACCACTGAAAAAATGAAAACGTATTTAAACACATTTTAATTTTGAATGAAAATTAACTTAAACAATATTTAATTATTCATTGATTTATTAGCCATAAGTTTAAGTAATATTATTCAGATTTTCTTTCACGGTTTAAAAATTTATTCAAAATTAACTTTTTATTATAGATGGAGGCGCCATCTATATGTGAAGTTAAGAATTAAAATAGTTAAAGTGACATTTTTATACAACCATTATTTAGTAAGTTACGTTTTATGACAACTGATTATTGGCAGAAATTTGCGTATTTCTAAAGGTAGAAATCAGTGTACGAAAATAAACTGTACATTATTTAATGTATTATACAAAGGGTAAGATATGACAACTTTCTACTTTGTGTATGTTTACATGTACACTACGCGATTAGAATCACAATAATGTTTCAACTCAAGTAAAATACTTTATAAAGCACTCTGCTTGACGGCCATAGCACTGAAATTAAAATTGTTGTGTAAATCTCTGTGCAAATAAATTATATTTTAGTGTTCTTTGCCAAAGTGTTAGTGCTTCATAAGCAAACCCTGTAAAGATATGTACATCCATTCATGCATGCATGTATGCATGCATGTATGAATGGATGTTCATATAAAGATGTGAAATTTAAAAAAAAATTGGTTTTCGGTGGGAGGAAAGTAACTAAGAGAGAAAATTATTGAGAGTATAAAGCAACACATCGTCGGTTGGTTTCTGGTTTGCTGCAAATAGAATGTAATTTGAATATTCCGTGCCGCAAACCAATAGCCAAACGACGACAAAACATCAGTGTTGCCGAATTCTGCGATATTATCTATACATGGAACAAACCAATTTTTCCACAACTATATTTGAATTACAAAATATATATGTAATTTTAATATAATTTTGCTAGAATTATTCAGTGGAAAGAATATTATAGTTTACACTTTTGATAATCACGTTGCATACATAAATATTTTGACACATTTCGTGTTATATTAAAAAATTATATAAAAAGTATTTTGTTTGTCATTTATATATCGCACACTAAATCATAAAGAGTCAGATGCTGAGTAGTTGCAAACAACTGTTGATACTGTACAAATGACGCAAGCATGTGACATAAAAACAAGCATAACGATATTTTATATTCTTAAAGAAGACTGTATTGCAAAAGAAATTGTTGAGGTCCTTATAGATTTCTTCAATTAACTGGTTTATAAAAAAGAAAAGGCACTTCTATAATTTTGAGTTGTGACTCTTTATGATTTAGTGTGCGATATATTAAATACATGTAAACACTTAAGTATGGAACTAAACGTGTGGCAAACCTTTAACTGATGGCATAAAATCTTCCACAGGCTCATCAAAATTTCATGAATGACACTTAATAAAATATGACATTTTAATGCCTTTCGATAGAGAAAAACATACCGCATCGATTACTCTAAATATTTGTTTTAATTAGAAACTCTACATGTCGAAAAACCAATGTATAGAAAATGTTAACAGTATTTTGTCTCTCCTGTAAAATTTTATTGAAGTGAGTTAGCAGGTTTGCACTCTAACAGCCTGTTTTTCGAAAACATAAGCCCTTTCGTTTTTATGTTTCATTTATAAACGATAACGTTTAAAATTTGATTTTTATAAAACATTTTCTAAAGCATTCGTTTTGACATAAAAAGAGCTTTTTAGTTATAACCAAATATATAAACTCAAAAAATTATTACAGTGAAAGAATAAAAAAAATAAAATGTATTAAAAAAATTCGATGAAACATTTTAAATAAAATTCATTTTAAATTTATTTTAAATTTTATGAAAAAGTCATTCACATTTTCTCGTTAATTTAATTTTTTTGTAACTTAAAGAAAAAAAATATGTAGACCGATTATTAATTAATTTTACATAAGAAATTTTATGAGTGTGTAAAACTGAAAGCTCTTTTGTTGTGACTCACAAGAAAATTAATAAATGCTACCAAAACGTAAACATGATTTCATTCGTTATTTTAACGAACGTATACACTTATTCATTTTCGAAAAACAGGCTGTAAGACGACGATATCTTACGATAATCGTTTATTGTAAGCATTATTTGAATTAATCAATTTTTAGGTCAAATATAACCTTTTTGTCATTTCTCCTATAATTGTTATGTCCCTGGTTATAACTTTTTATTTTTATTACTAAAATAATATTGCCCGCAAGATAGATCATTGGGAGAATTACGTCCAAATAAAGTTATATGTACATGTATGGAAGCATGTACATATGTATTTAAATAATTGTTTGTCTTATACGTATATGTAGAATTAGATTTCAAAACTCGCTACATGCAAGGTTAAAAAACGTTTAGTCCTTATTTACACTAAGCAAGTCTTATTGCTAATCTGATTAGTTTGTCGGTGAGAGATACGAGGGGAACATATAAGTTTCTTTTCCCCTCGTCTCTCTTTCCTAAAGAACTAATCAGCTTAGCAATAAGACTTGCTGAGTGTAAATTAGGACTTAATAAAGCAAGTCTGTCATTTACAGTTATGTATATTCGTTATTTTGTTGGATAGGCACATACATAGTAAATTTGTGCAAAAAAATATTTTACTTAAACCATATATGTATGGCAGCACTACTTGGCAACGGAAAGTACGACAACTACACAAAGCAAAAACAAGAGTTACACATTAGGCTGGTTATGGTGCAAGGGACGAGTTTTGTTCTGTTCCACGTAAGCAAGTAGTTTTTTTCTCACTAGACAATGCAAAAAAAGAGTTTTGGAACTCCCTCCAAAGTTTAATATAATTTTCAGTAATTATTGAGCAATTTGCTTGTTATTTGTCAGAAGTTACTGCTATGGTGATTTATTTATATACATGCAAGTAATGTACATACTTATGTAGATATGTATTTAGGAATAGAGCGCCGTAAATAAAATTACAAAACATTTCGTAATATCTAAAATTTGGATTAGTTTTATCCCTGTAAAATGAATTACGATTCCGGCAAACATTGAATAGAATACAAGATTAATCCAACCCAAGAACATTGCAGACGGACGACGCCATGCACTCTTTATACTTATCTATTGATAATTTTAAGCTAGGATTGCCAACTTTTACAAATGTAATGTAAAACAGTTCTTCTTGTAGTAAGTTTGGCAATAAAGTGTGGATAAAAATTTCTACAATTTTTTAACCTGTTTACATATGTATGTACATATGTACGTAGAAAATAAAAGAATATTGTTTTTGTTGTATTTATCCTTTCTTGAATTTTAGCGGTAATTGCGGAATTTAATGTTATGGATTTGCAAATTGTAGCCAATGTATTCTAACGAGCTTTATTTTACTACATTTTATAGTTAGGAAGTAAAGAAAACTACTCGTAACCAATTTTGCCATTGAAAATGTCAAATTACTCTCACACACACACAAATGCGATAAGCAAGGTATTTTTAAGCAATTTGAAGTTAAAAATCAGACAATATTATGGTTTCTAGAGTATTTATATCAAAATTAAATTTCATTTTTATTCGGCAGTCTTAGAAGTTAATAAATCACAATGTTATAATATTTTACTTAAAAGTATTGCAATATTTAACCTAATAATAAAATAAAAATACCACAGACTTCAGTTAAAATTTACACGAAAATCTCTTACATATAAATATTAAAATTCATTGAAATGCGTTTATTTAATTTGGTAAAAGTTTAATAAAAAAGTTAAAATGATATTTTTGCTTGTTTTGTCGACTAAACAAAGCATTTTTTAGCTTATTTTATATATTAAAAGTTATGTGTTTTACACAAATACATACATTTGTATATATACATACATATATGTAAACATATGTAAATTAAAGCTAATCATTAAATAAAAATATTTTATTACCCTTCTGAAACTAAAGATCGATATTTTTTAAAGAGGATTCCCAAAACAATTAAAGGATCTAGAGATAACGGTTCACGTATAGGACCGTGTCTAAAATAGGTAAATTTTTATATATATTTTTTTTTTGGAATATTTACGTATATTTTCGCAAGGCAATTAATTAAAAAAAGATACTTTATCTGATTGATTTTTCAACCGCGTCCAATACTTATGTATATGTATATGTAAATATATACTATATACATACACACAAACATGGCTTTAAGGTATAGCTTTCAATTATTTATGTATTTAAAATAACCATTTTAAAATTTTCGATGGAAAAAAGTGGTTACAAATCCTTTTCGTTACCTGCTAACAACACATACGTATTATTATAAAAAAGAAACCATAAAACGTTGGAAAATCCCACAGCCCATTGTAAATGCATAAAATTTAAGTACCCAATTACTCGTAAAATCAAAGAGTATAATGGTAAAGAAAACATTCGACTTACAATTTACATATGTATATTGAAAAAACAAAAACAAATTTTCATATTTCATTGTTGTTTTCAATACAAATTGTAAGTCGAAAGATTTATTTCGCAGTTCGGAAATAGGCCATATATACAAAAAAGTAGGATTAATTCTTGTCTTCCCTTTTTTTTACCGCACTTAGCAAGAAAAGTGGGATAAAATTACCTGACTAAAGGTTGGCAGTCCTGTAGTTAAAAAAAATCTATATATGAAGTGCACAGTGGGCAGTTAAAAGCAAAAAATAAGTGCGAAATTGTACGGATAACTAAGAGTTTTCGTGTTTTTAATAATACATACATACATACATACGCACATGTTTTTGGAAATTGGAAATTGTTGCTATCAAAGATATCCCGTAGATTCTTAAAATTAGAGAATTTGTTTTCAAAAGGCAGATTTTGAAAATAATATAAAATCAGAAAGTTGAAACTAATGACATTTTGGGGTTTCAAGTTCGTATTCAAAAGCAGAAATTGACAATATGCCTGACTTATATGTTCATAATTCGTATAGCCGACACATGTAAGCAAACGATTTTAAACAATACAGTGTTTAATATCAGTTGTGGCTATCTTGGTAATATACATACATATGTATGTATCTACTTAAAAGTATTAATAGCATTCACGATATGCTTCAAAATATATATATAGGCAACGAGTTAGAAGATTTGCAGTATGAAGGTGTGTAGAATTCAGTCGGCTATTATTGTTATAAATTAAAAATATTTATTAATCATATGAGTGAAGGTGGATTAATAAGCAAACCGTAAAATTCGTTAAAATTAAAGGTCTTATATATTTTTATATTTTTTTAAATTTTCATTAGCATTCACAAATTTAGACAATAATTAAAAAAATTTAATTTTTCGCTTTGAAAATTTATGGAGAAAAACTATAATTTGTTCCACTGTGATGTTTTTTTTCCTTATATTTTTCAGCCAATAGCAATGCATTATGCGTCAACAAGTACCGTAATCCTTTAATAGATGCATACATACATATCTGTATCATACCTGATCGATGCTAGCCAGTGCTGTCAGATTGATTTTTAGCCACAGCGCTGACACATTTGTCGTTTATCGTCAATATTATACAACATTAAATATTAGTTAGCTACACAACATTTTTTATTTAAAATATAATTTTATATATTTTTAGGTTTTTAGAAAAATGTGGTACATTTTAGGAAATATTCGTTAATTTTAGGGTACGAAATGCTTCGTAGATATGTAGTAGTTGTGATATTTCTTTATTTTACGAAATATTTGTTGTCTGCAAACAAAATTTTGTATTTCAAATTTTTTTTCGTAAATTTAAGAAACACAATGTTAATAATACAAAATAAATTAGTGAATCATGAAAAGCAAGTTTGTGTTATATGCGAAATTTTGTATAAAATAAAAAAATACGTGGAATATAAAAATCTTTAAAAAATTTATAGGTATATCCTTGGAAAATAGTAAATTAATCTTTAATTCCTAGAATTGAAGGTTGTAATAATTATGAAAATAAAAAGATAACTTAAGGGAAGTTGTTACAGCCTCTGCATTCTTCATACGTCACATACATACACATACATACGTACATGAATATTTTGCAATGAAACTCACGAATCAAACTGGGAACACAATTGGGACGAAGACGAAGTTTTCATTGCGAACTTTTGTCATGGAAAATAAAATATATTTGTTCATATTAAAATTGACACAACGCCTCCATAGAACGAAATTTGTAGAGCGTGACGAGCTTTGCGATAGATTTATTTCTATTTTGTACACCGACGAACTATGAAATACAAATTTTCTCTCTTTCTGCCTTTGCAAATGCTTCAAACAACTTTATAAATTATAACAGCTGAATTCGTTGAGTAAATTCGTCGTTGTTGTGTTTCACACGACGAATTTACGCAGCAAACTCTGCGTGGACGAAATTCGTCGTTCGTACCAGATGTGTTCCTAGCATGAACTAAAAACAAATTTTTTATTACAATAATTTTTTATACAATAACAGGAAAATAAATTGGGGATATAATAAAAAGTAAAACAAAACAACAGTTTTTATTATATGTTTAAATTGTATTTTGTAAAATTCACGAAACTTGTGTAGGTTTAGGAATAATTTTGTACTGTAAACAAAATGATAACAAAAAAAAATTTATTTATTTCACGAAATTTCCAATTTTGTAAGAATGTTTTATTTCTTCCTAAATTCAATGAAATAAACGAAAAATGTGTTACTATATACGAAAATAGTTGTAGGAAATCGTTTTTGTAACTTAACGACATTCGTAAAATTATGAAACTTGTTAAGGCCGTGATACACTATCATACAAAGTCGTGCGATCTACGAATAAATACAACCCTGATATGATGGAGTTTATAAAATATTTCAAAAGACAATAAGAATTCATCACACAAGGGTTGTACTTTTTTCGTAGATCGCACGACTTTGTATGATAGTGAGAAATGGCCTTTATCCTGCAAAGCTACAAATATTTTAGTAAAATTTAAAAATTTTTAGTTTATTGTACAAAAATTAAATTACGAAAAAGTGTTTCGTATTTTTAAGCATGGAATATTTTGGAGTGTAGTTCATTTATAAAACAGACATACATACAAACATACGTACTGAAGTATGAAACATACTAAAAATGAATTACATCAATATGAATCTTATTTTCAGTTATTTATATCCTTACCATGATGCATAACGCTATTTATGCATCATTATCCAAAATGCTAGTTCCAAATTAATAAAAGGAAGTTTTCCCCACTATGTTTTATAAAAACCACACTTTAGATATAGAAAACAAATCTCTTTTCATTAATTATTTTATGTTGTAGAAAACCTTCCTTGTGTAAAATTTGCCATGTTTTTAACATTAATCTACATTGTTTAAATTGCATATGTGTGTTTAGCTAAAATAATCGCAAATTCAATCTTTTACGAAATCTTCGTAGTCGTAGTCGAAATACGATACTCGTTATCAGGCCCAATATGTTTAACTTTTATGAAACCCACTCATATATTAAAAAAATCAAATATTAAGGAACATGTATATAGCAAAGATAAAAAAAATCGAACATAACAAGGTTTCATTTCATAAAAATATCACAGTCCCTATTTGAAAAAAGAACTTATTTAACAAAAAAACTGATATAAAAAAATTATAAAAAATAGAAAAATGTCTATTACAATAAGTAAAAAATAAGTTTAAAGTACTAAAGAAATATAGATATCATCGTTTCTCCGACAAAATCAGGTTTGTTTTCAGGAGAGCAAAAAAACTGTGTTATTTTGAAACCTGTAAATGTTTTTATATAAGTATTTCGTAAAATTAATCTTAAATAATTGTAGATTTGAGAGGTATAGCGGAAGTGCCTCAAAAACTACACATAACTTATTTTATTGTTCAGCTTCAAGAGCATTTCTAATAAAATAGTTTTTTATTTTAACACATAACAGTTTATGTTGAATATTTTTTCATAAATATGTAGTATACTTTTGCTAACTTCTGAACCGACTAATATATCATTAAATGATTTGGTGGGTGAATGTATGACACATCAAGTTTTATAATAATGAAATAAACACTTTTTCTGTCAAAGATTTAGAGCCGGACATTTTAAATGCGTACTTTTGTTTAAAATGTGACTTGTTTTATTAACAACTGACTTTAACATTCAAATATTTTATTCAAATTAATTTCGAATGTCACCATTTCGAGTAATTTGTAAAGCACCAAATAAACATTTACTCGTTTTTGAAAATTTCTCGTTTTGAAAACGATTCGGTTTACAGAACATACCCGATCACCTGAGCATAACATAGTTTTTTAAACTTTAAAGTTATATACATTACATTGCTATTTATATAAAAATCGTTATTATTTGTTATTTCATTGATTTCACAACAACAATTTCATCTTTTCAGACCTTTATTATATGAAAGCGTTAAACGCGTGCAAAAATATTGTGGTAAACCTTAAAAAATTTATAGAGCTTAAAACCCGTTCTATTTCTACATGTTAATATGGATGTGACAGAACTTGTATGTCAATTTTTACTAAATAGGTTTATATCAACTGAATCCATAAAGACTCAATTCTCTCTCAATTGCATTAATTGAATCATATTCCATATATTGTCTATAACAGACCAAATTTCGCTATTCGACTCTATTTTTTACATTAATTAAATTAAATATTAAAGTCAGAGTTTGATATAGCGCGTATTCCTTGAATCAATTTTCTAACAATACAAAAAACATCTTGAAATGCACAATTTAAATTTTTAAATGACAAGCATGCTCAAAACAAATTTGATTTAAAATTTTTAGTTTAGAGCTCTTAAGAAAAAAAAAATTAAAAACTAATATAAAAAGCACTGAGCACTACAAGTATCTTCATATTTTTTCGCGTTTAAAATTTTAAAAGGTGACAACATTGCAAAGCGAGTATAATGAGTGATGCTCACAGCCTATCCATACACCCGCGAAGCACATATACTAACAAAGAATAAGATAGTGTATGTGTGGACACAACAGCTCTTGATACATTTTACACTCAAAATATGCTGTTAGTAAATTCAAATTAAACATAATTTCAAACAATATTATTTTGATTTAAAAACCGCTCTATAACACGACCTATTATACACGACATGTAGAAAGACACTTATGACGCCAGGAGAATTTCCAACACATTGGTTGCATTAGCGGCGTAAAATTTTAATAGTATTTTTGTGTCAAAATCCAAATGTAGGCAGCACTTATGTGTAAATACATGTGAAGATCTGCTCAAACAAAAAAGTCATTAAATAATAATAGATTCTCAGCTATGTTTATTATTTTGACATAACTACGTGGTATGTAGCATATGCAGCTTCATAGTGACGTCAATATTACGCCCAAGCTACATGCGCACGTGTTTTTTTATTTGCCGATTACAACAGGCTTTTTTCATGCGAACCGAATGATTTTCAATTTATTTTAATTTCAAATTTCAGTAAAAAAGATTTTTTTATTTTATTTTCAATAGCTAAAAACAACCTGCACCTAATTAAAAGTATTGATTTTAAATCGTCTGTTTCAAAATATTTTTTTTCTAATTTGGGGCACAAGTATTAATTTGTGTATTCAAAATTTTAACTTAAGCAGGTGTGGCATGTCTACCACTGTTTTTATAAATAATTTATTATATTGAGTGCACAGAAAATCATCAATATATTGTGGTTTGCTTATTAAACAATAAACAAAAAAGATTTTACATACAAATAACTTGGTAAAAATTTATCTACCTGTAAGATTTACTTTAATTTTAGTTAACAGAAACTTCTTGTATATTCAGTTATTGTAAAACTTTTTTGAGTGTAACCTACATGCATTAAATGTACATTAATAATAATGTCTTTAACGTTACAAAACGTAGTGTTGATCATCATCATTTTGATTAGGTTAAATAACGATTCTCGTTGGGCACAAGTTAACTAAGATTGTAAGTACTTATAATTTTAATGTACTCGGTATACGTACATTATTAGCGCTTGTGCGTGTGAGGTTGTACCTTACAGAACATTAAAGTACATTAAATAATGTTTATTTTCGAACACTGGTAGAAATACATAACACGCGTTCAGTGTTGCCATAAGATGTAAGAGAAAAAGTGCTAGATTGCAGAAATAAAAGTGCTAAAATGTTCTACAGCACACACAACAAAGTGCTAAAATCATTTAACATTTTTAGTTTCTCTTATTTCTTAAGCGGCCCATACACTTGCAATAAAATTATGAATTTATTGTATTCTATATTATCGCTAACGTGTATATCATATTCATAGGCGGCACAATACATTTTTTCATAACCAAGAAAGTAAAATTATATTGTGTAATGTATTGGCAAAATTATGTATATACTAATTATTATGTATTTTAGTGTGAGAAAAATTTCGCCATTTTTTTGAAAGATTTGTAATAGTCATTCAATAGTAAAGGTAAAACCGACAATAATATCGATAATTTTGCGTAAATTGTGAGAAATTTGACCTTAGCTTAACCTAAAGTGAGCGCTTAGTTAAAGCTTTCTTCAAGCTCAATAACCTAATTAACACTATAAGCTCTTAAAAAGTATAAAACTTAGAACAAGTTTTGTTAATTTAGTATTTCAAATGGTGTACTTTAATATATTTGTACCCATATGTGTATCTCAGAGCGGTTCAGTTATATGATTCTGTCATACTAAACACTTAATGAAGATAAATAATTTTGATAAACATATAATATTAATTGGCTCGCAATTTGTCTTAAGGAATTATCTGTGGAAAATTTATAAATTTAATGAAATAAAAAAGTGCAAAAAATGCCAAATAGTTTTCAGAAAGTGCTAAACTAGCACTTAGCATTATTTTCAAAATCTTTAGTGCTAAACGAAGAAAAGTGCTAAATCTAGCACTAAAAGTGCTAAAATGGCAAGCCTGCACGCGTTTGTTCGCAGACGAATATCGTGCGCTTGAAAAGTTTACCGCATGAAAAATGGCAAGTTACGTAACACGCGTAACAAACGCCTTTTCTTTCAGCTTTTTTTATTTATTTTTACATTGAAAAATGATCTTGGAACATTTTCAATTCCTTTTTTGTGCAATACTGTATAGTTTTCAAACTATTTATTAAGATTTTTCTTCATGATTCTAATTTTTTTTAATTTTTTCTTGTCGGCTGATTAGTTGTCAAAATAACACAACGCGCTAATAAGTTGAAAGTTAACCAACTTTCTGCGGCAAATGCGTCAAAGAGTTTGGTATGTAACTTGTCGTATGCAAAAACACTATTTCAACTTTTTTTGACAGATGCCTACAGTTCGCACGCGCACTAACGCGTGTTATGTAACTTAACCTTAATATATTAGAAGGAATCTCCGCATGAAACGGAGAGTCTGCTGCTAGCTGTCAAGAGAAAAAATTGTTTTCTACATGTATAAAAAGCAAAAGCTATATATTGCATTTGCAAACATATGTTCATAAAAAAGTAGAAAATAAAACTGTTCAATAGAGCTGTGCCAAATCGTTCATTCAAGTGACCGCTCATTTTCGTTCATTTTCTAAAAAAGAACGAGTTCGTTCATCTGCTCTTTTCAAGAAATAGAACGAAGTGAAAACAAACAAGCAGTTGATTCGATACATAAAAAGGGAAACATGCACAATGCATTTTGTTTTGAATTGAAAGTAAAGAAATGAAAAAAGATTAATATCGCCAAAATAGCCATATACTTGTACACAATAATGACAATGAAAATAAACTGTATATATCTAAACTAATTTTGTTAAAAAAAACTATTAATATGTTCTAAAAGCTTAATAAATATGAATGGCAATTTAATTAATTTCATAATTGCCACAGTGTTAATAAAAGTATGTAAAAAGTCAAATGAAAACAAGAATATGACAACAATTCTCACATGAACAAAGAAAAAGCCAAACAAAACAAAAAAAAGAGCCAAGTGTGCTCGGTCGTTCATTTCGTTCAATTGTACAACAGTTTTGTGATTGTACTTTTTATCAGTACTGCTGAGCCAAAACAGCTCAGTAAAGTGACCGGCTCACTTCGTTCATTTCACTGATTCGTTCAATTGTACTCGTTCGTTCATGAACGACACAGCTCTACTGTTCAAAAGTGAACAATTTTAAGTAAAAATTAAATTTTGGTTGAAAATATATGTGTTTTTAATATAATAAATAGTGTAATTGATGGTCAGTGGGCTTCCTCAACTACTGACTGTAAATTGTTGCCCAAATAATGTAACAAATTTTCGTAATTACAAAGTTTCACAAAAAACTTGATAATGGCATTGTGATACTTTCCCGATATTTGGAAATATGGGTATGTAGCCACAAAGTTACTACCGATGATGGAGACTCATCTTAAACAAACGGTTTTGTACACTTCGGAAGATGTAGCAAATAAAACAATTGCTAAAGTTGTTCATGTTGTTTATACATATATGGAGAAAGGATACGTTTGCAAATTCCTTCCCCATAAAAAATCGAAAAACGAAAATAAGTTTGTAAAGTTCATCTGGACTCACAATATGTGCATCACACGGGCGTTATGCGACCCATGCAACAATTTGGCCAAGTGTTCTAATATAATGCAGCTACTAGACGCTTCTGTGTGTCTAACATGGGGCCCGGCCAACTTTTTTTGGATCCGCAAGTGCCTACGCAAATGCTTATAGCACTTTCACTGTGCTGTGCATGGACGCTTGTGATATAACTGCCAGCAAACTATTCCAGTACCTTATATTACTTTGGCCGGACCACCTTTAACATCTGGTGCTACTCAAGAGTGTGCTACCAAATAGAAATGTAGGCGTGCTACCAAATAAAATTGCATGCGTGCTTCCACGCCTAATGTACCCGGCCACCTTTTTCTGATCTGTAAGTGCCTACACAAATGTGTAATACTCTACGCTGGGCTGCAAACTATTCCAGCACCTTATATTACTTTGGCCGGGCCACCTGTAAAATCTGGTGCTATGCATCAAAACGGTAAGTCTTATTTGAACCATGATACAATAATATAAAGGTAAAACCATGATATAAATATAGAAGGTACTTCCATGATACAATAATATAAAGGTACTACCACATTTGACGTATAAAATTAATTTTGACTTTTACCAAAATTGTTTGATTGCTGTTTTTTTGTAAAGAGAGAGGAAAACGTTGCCACACGAAATTACGGGGAACTCTTTTTTAGGAATGTTTTTGGAAATGTGTAATTTAAGTTTAGAAATTATGGTTTAATACACATTTTTTTAAATGTTGTATTAATTGGATACGTGGATAACGAAATATGCATGTGTATAATATGATGTAGAATGGATGAGCGTGTTTCATGCATATAATACACATTTACATACACTTCGTGTAAAAATTTATTGCAGCTTACAGTAAGAATTAATGCTTTTTTGATGGGCTATATCTGAATAATCTGAACAAAAAAAGACATGCAAAAGAAATAGTTAATGCATGGGTTCTATTGCTAATGAATTGGTTCAATTTAGGTGCAGAACGCATGATTTTAACACAGGCGTGTCATTGACGAGCATGGGCTAACATTTAGTAAAACTGCTCATCATTCCAATGAGTGCTTAGAACCCATGATACGTTTATTCGTTTATATATACATACATATGTATGTTTAAAACAGAGCATAACGAAGTGCCCGCGGGTGTCCTTTTGCTTATAATTTTAGGGTCTAAGCAGGCATACTCTGATGATTGTACTCGTATTTGAGGCAAACAGCTTTGAAAGCTGTTAAGTGTGCTGTTGTTTCCTTGCAAATTAAGAGGAAGCATTGTTCTCGCCGAGATCTGATTGGCAATTGTGCTCTCGTCGGTATGAAAGCTCAATAGTTCTTTTAAAAAAGTTTGCACATTGTGCATATGACTTGGACGCACCTGATGTAAAGCAATAAGCTAGAGTAGTACGAAGAGAAAGTCCCACCCTTGATTCAGAGGCTCTTCCGTTGGTAATTTCCCTTGAATTGCTTATGCTGATGTAAATTTTTTTTATAATTATAATTTAAATACATATTCTTCAATATTTTTCAATAAATAAAAAAGAACGTCAAAAAATTAATCAAAAACTCGGATTTCATAAATTAATAAGGTAGCATTAATTTTGAGAGTAAAAAATTGTCGGCACAAGCGTCAGAAGGTTAATATGTCGACGAAAAGAGAGAACGGTTGTACCTTTATATTATTGTATCATGGGTACTTCCATTCTCTCTTTGTTTTTAAAAAATAAGTATTTTTGAAGTTTGTTTTTTTGAGGGAAATAAAAAAAAGGTTCCCATATCGTAAAAAATATAAGTCTTCCCCCATAAAATTTTTACAAAAATGTGTAATCATCTTAACAAAAGTTGCGAAACAAAAAGTGGTTATGTAATAACTTGGCGTATCTTTTTAAGTTTTCTGCTAAAATAAGTATTTTAACTATATTTTCATCCAAAATGATAGATGATTTTGATTAATTGACAATGAATTTTCATTAAGTTTAACAAATATTGATTGATATTACATCTTTTTTTAATCTATATAATTCGTTTCTTGTTGATTGTAACATGATTTTCTAAAAAATCATTTAAATGCCCGATCAGATAATTTTGGCAAGTCTATTTCACAGATTTTGCAGACTCTTAGACACTGTTGGCGGACACCAGATAATGTAGGGAACTCAAAGAATGCTACATTCATATTTTTACAATGATATTTTGTACATCCACAGTTTGTAATATGTAGCTCATTTACGCTTTTTTTAACACCACAATACATTTGCAATGCATTTCATTGCTTTTCAAGGTAATAAAACATTTATCATCACAATTTTTTTTTAATTGTTTGAATTTATAAAAAACACTTCTGAAATAATTTTTCAATAAAATTTTCAAACAAACAGGAAACAGAGGGGAAATATTAAATTAATACGGTAGCACGATTTTACTTGAAACTTCTAAATACCTATCCTTGTCAGAAGGTGAATGTCAAGAAAAAATGAGAAAATGAAATTACCTTTTATATTTATATCATGGGTAAAACCGTTCTCTCTTTTCGTCGCCATATTAACCTTCTGACGTTTGTTAAAACTATTTTTTACTCTCAAAAATAATGCTATCGTATTCATTTTTGAAATCCGAGCTTTTGTTTAGTGTTTTGACTGTTTGTTTTGTTATTTCAAAAATTCAAAATAAATATTTTTTGATAAAAAAATTTAACAACTTTAATTTTCTTTGCATTATTATTAGTGAGCTGCATTGGTAGCTGTACTACCAAGAAAAATAAACAAAACAGCAAGAAGTTCAGCCGCCTGCGGTGTGTGGTGAAGAATTAATCGGTCTAACAATTTAGAACAATTGGTTGTGACGTTCAAGAATTGGTTGGCGTAGTTACCAGTGGAGGAAAGTGCACAAAAAATTTCAATGTGCACAAAGGCACGGACATAATAGGCAGCCTATTCAATGAAGATTCCATAAAGAAATAGAAGGGTAACTTGGGTATTAGCCATACACGTTACTCTACTTCCGCTGCATCGGTTGTGGTCAACTGCCAACCTTTCGTTGTGAATACAGCCCATGATGCCATGGCGTTGGCACGCCTTGGAGAACTGGTAAACAGCGAATTGGTAAGGCGTGAGGTTTTCTTCCGTAGTGTTAGTGACAGTGAACTTATTGCTCACAGCCTTTGTTACTGCCAACTATCATACCTCTCTTACTCGCTCGTAATTATGACCAAACATAAAATCTATGCTGTAGGCCTTGTTTACGGAAAACGTCCTTTATGTTTACGCAAAATAGTTCCACTCTACTTCGGCATCAGTAGAGTTGAAGATGCAGCCAAATGAACTTACCCGGAAAGGTTATCGTACCGCAAATATTACTGAAAGGGTGGAATACAAGCAATTCCGGTTTGTATTTTTGAATATGTTTATTTTGCCAAAGGCAATTTATTCAGTGCATGTGCGGTGCGACTACCAATTATATAAAATAATTAACAAAATAACGTTATAATAATGTACGAAATAGTAATGTACATGGAAATAACGTCTATGGAAAATAAAATAAAAAATATTTCGAATATATAATGACTTCGGTGGTTGTATATTGTTTTGGCTAGTGCCCTTATGGATTGTCTGCCTAAAAATGTTCTATATTAAAGCATAAAACCTTTATTCAAAGAAGCCACTATTCGACATATCGCTTATTTACTTCAACAAAATCACAACTCAAAAAATGCGATTAATCAAATAACCTCAGTGTACAAGCAATTACATTTACTATTCAAAAGCACAAATTACACACTTCCTAAAAACATTCCTAAAAAATGTTCCCCGGGCTTGCGTGTGGCAACGTTTTCCTCTCTTTCCAAAAAAACAGAAATCAAATAATTGTGATAAAAGTCAAAATTAATTTTATACGTCAAATGTGGTTGTACCTTTATATTAAGTGCGTTCGAGAACTCAAAAATTTGTACAAATTTTTTACTGGATTGCGTTCGCGTACACAAAATCCAGTAAATGAGAGGCGAATTGAGAGCGAAAAATTACAGTTAATTTACTGAGTAAACGCAAATTTTTACTGGACAAATTTTTGAAACAAAAATTTTTGTTTTGTGATGAAATTTCAAAAATAACAAAAAACAATTGTATTAAGTTATAAACAATATGACGTTTATTTAAGTTTGATGCCAGAAAAGTATTAGGGGATGTTATGTATTCCACGCGAAATTAAAACGTGCGGAATTTTTATAGAATTGTTGGAAATATGTATGTATGTATTTAAAACAACAATTTCCGAACGATGTATTTTCACGTGGAATGCAGAACATAATCGATTGTTTTTAGACGTGAATAAAGTTAATAGATTTTTATAGTTAAATTTTTGTTTATACATATCGTCGGAAGGTTACTGGTTAACCGCATGGAACATATAAAAAAAATTTACTTATTTTACTTTTCTTAAATTTGTTTTCAGTTCGATATCTTGAATATATTAGGGTATATAAAGTTATTATCCCCTTTTATATTTCTCTTAATAAATACACACGTTGGACCTACTTGAAAGGAAGTGAACAATATTGTTGTCATGATTGGTATAAGCGGCAACAAAAATTTGAGTCTTTTTCTGCACAGCGCAATCACTTTTCATGTTGAGCGTAAAAACCATAGAAACTAACGGGCTGACCCGCGAATTCGACAAAATAAGAAAGTTTATTGTCGACATCGTGAAGAAAATATTCTATGGTGTATTTTTATACAACAAATGAAAAAACATTCATTGATTTTCTCAAAAACATAAAATTTTTCCATGTGGCTGGTCAGTAACTACCCAGCAAAAAAATTCTGTTTTGGAAGCACTAACAACTGAGGGAAGCAATGTGTTGTTTACTGGAATACAAAAGCTTTGAAAGCTGCTTCTGAAAAGCACTAACATAACGCAGGCTCTCTAACGAAATAAAGAACAAAAGTAAAAAAAATTGCAAGCCAGTAACTTTTGCATCTGAATACACAAAGGCAATACAATATTATTGCCTCTGTGAAGCACACTGGTAAGGCACAAAATTATGGCTTTTTGGAAGTTGAATTCATGCGCAACCACAAGTGATTCTCTAACATTGTCTCCCTTATACTATGTTTACACGGTACGTGCTTCGCTCTCTATTCATGCTTCACGCCCCAATCATGACCGAATCAACTTGCTTCGCCATACAAAATTATGAGAGCGAATCTAGTAGATTCAATATGAATCTACTTGCGAAGCACGTAAAATTGGTATCTTCTCTAACTTTTATCGCAGTTAATCGCCACTTTATCTGAACTAGCTATCAAAACAAAATAGGTATATGTGTATGTGTGTGTTTGTAAACAAATGAAAACAAGCCAAAAAAACATAGATGTGAGTTTAATATAAATAAATTTAATTAAGTTATGAATAATATAAAAAGGAAAAATAAGAAGAAAATGTAGAGATGCCTTCAAAAACAAGATTTTGAATGAATCGAATTTATGTAAGTATGTATGCATGTATATATGTGCGTATGATACGTATGAATGTGTGAATATACATAAATAAAAACAAACGCGAACAATGATGTCAACTTTTTCCGAGCAAAAATCACTGTGTGTTCATAAAAAAGCACTAAATGCAATATATCTTTTATTTATATTTATCTATTTATTTTCAATACAGAGAAAGCCCACATGGCTAATTATATATGTATTGAATGAGTAGAAATTAAAAATTTAAGTTAACTACAATTTTAAATTTACTACATTTCATAGGTTTTTGTAATAATTTCAATTATATCGAGCCATATTTCGATTTTGCTTATAAGTAGAACATGAGTAGGAAAATAATTGAAGTTCATTTCGCAAGACACTGCAATTATGGTGTATTAAAAAAAACAATTAGATCTTAGGTGTTTAATCTGAATTAATTTTTACATGAACATAGTTCAGTATGTTACATTCTGTAGCTCGTTTCTGTATTTCTCGCATCGTAAAATTTCCCGCATGAAACAAGGAAATCGTGGAAGCAGTGTAAATTGAAACACATAATGGATTTTCTCACATAAGTGTTTCTGTATCGTTACTTTGCGAGAACTATCTGTCATTTAAACAAATTTCCAGCAATTATTGGAACGATGTGAGAAAAAGTGTTTCTGTGACAATATTTTGTGAATAGTTTCTCGCAATTCTCGGATTTTAAATTGTACAAAAACATGTGAATTTTTGAATTTGTGTGTGAAAATATGAAAAATAAACTAGTTGAAAAGATATGCAACGATTTGTTGAACTAAAATTCTTATTAACGATTTGATATGATTATATTTATTTAGAATTTTTTGTGGAATTTTCTATAATAGAGACAGTTGCTAGAAAAAACTTATTTCAAGCATTTTACATTCACTTTATATTCATGTTCATTATTCAATTTTATTTTTCTTGAAAATTATTATTTTTTTGTTATTGAAATAATATTTTTGTGACTTTTGTTTTCATTTGAACATGGTAATGTTAATAGTCTTAGAGAAAATATTGGCAGTATTAGGAATGGATTATGATTATTTGAATTTCTATAATTATAAACTTCAATCCAAAATTAATCAGTTCTGAGCAAATTTGTCCATTTATGTATCCTTAAATTTCTGATACTTCGTTCTATTTCTTCAATTTCACCATCCCAGCAAAAATTACCGCTTCCCATAAGAATTTTTGTAAGCCAGCTAGAAGCAATGCATTCAGTTTCCAAAAAGCCATTCATTTTTTGCTTTACTAATTCATTTTACAGAAGTAATAATGTGTAGTTTTTGTGTACTCAGATGCAAAAGTTACTGGTTTACATTTTTTTTACTTTTGTCCACTTTGTTAGAGAGCCTTACGTTAGTACTTTTCAGAAGCATTTTTGAAAGCTTTTGTTATCAAGAAAGCAATACATTGCTTCCCTCAGTGGTTAGTAATTAGATTATTGTTGTAATTAAGTTATTTTATAACTGTAATTTCTAGAAATATATTATTTTTTCTCACTATGAAAGATAAAAGTTTTTCTTCCTTCGTATTTCACCCAGCTGTGCCCATGTTCTTTAACTTTGGCGAGAACTTCTTGCGCCGAAAAGATGTGAAACAAAATATTCCATCGTTTCTCGAAAAGTGAGAAAAAAGTGTGTCTATAAGTCATGTCGAAAACCATCAAAAGTGATTACGTTATAACTTTAGAAATGCCATAATATACAACTCAAAGCCGACTTAAAATCGCATACTAGGTGAACGCTTATCAAAAATGTCTTTGACGGCGACCATAATTCGCTAAGAGTAAAAAACTTTCAACGACGCCAGCGAAAATACAATCGTCGGCTATACCAAATAATGTATAGTGCGACTTTGATGATTGTTGTTTACAAAATTGTTGAAAAAAATAAATAAAATATGTTGTTAAAATAATTTAACAGTGCGAGTATCACTTCAGAGCAAAATTCTTAAATTTTTTGCATTATCATTCATTGCATTTTGCATTTTTAACATGTTTTTTTTCGTTAAAGTTCTATCTCACCCCGTTTTTATTTGTGAGTATATTTGACAGTACAAAGCGGAAACTTTTCTCACGAAAATTTTACAGACACACTTTTTCTGTAGAATGTCGAATAATTTCCTTACGTGACAGCTTTTACTCGCCAAAAAAAGTTACAGACACAGTTTAGTGAGAAAAACTGCTGTTTGTTTCAATTTATGGCATTTTTGTTTCATTTCACACAATCCCATCGAAAACTTTCTCGACGCGGGAGTAACAGAACATGGGCACTGAATTAACATTATGCAAAGGAAACTTTGCATGAAAATATATAGTTTTTGAGAAGTGAAAATTTCTTATTTGGTGTTTCTTATAAAGCCACCACACTTTCACAAATTAATATTTAGTAGATATGTAAAACGCACTAAAATCAAAGGTGAAAAGCATTAATTTAGTGCCTTTTTTTTAAGCAACAATTTGAAAAATTCCGCACTGTTATGAATTAAAAAACTCTAAATCTAGTACGAAAAGCACTAAATTGGCACGCTGCACACGAAGCCCGAATGCATAGTCTAAACAGCATGATTCATAAACATGATTCAGAGAGCGAAGCAGGTGATTCAACTCGTCATCTAAACATAGCATTACAAAAACGCTTTAGAAGTAGTAATTTGAGCTGGGTACCCGACGATATGTACATATGTATGTATAGTTTTGTATATTCCCTGCAAATAATGCGACTAGTCCATACATGTATGTAAATACTCCAAAGAGGAGTAGGAATACTCCAAAACTACTCCAAATGTATGAAAAAAGGAGGTTGATGTCCTAGGGTTGGACTAAATGGTCCAACTTTGCATTACATCGGACTAACCCCAACACTGCTCCATATAGAATAGTTGTAGACTACGATCATAATCGTTTAAACACAAATACTTATTGTGCAGCATTGAATGCTTGTGTGAAAACGATATGATCCATGATTGAATTACATGGGACCATGTTGTAACTAGTCTGTTTCATCTAGATTGGTCCACGTATTACAATATTATATGCAGAGTTTTTTTTTCATATACATACATACATACATACATATGTATGTATAATTTTTTTTAGCGCCAAAATTGTCGAATCAGCTGTTGTATAAATTTTACTGGATTTTACAATTTTTGCGTTCTCGTACTTTTATTCGCAAACTTTTTTATTGAGAGTAATTTCCTTAAATTACTCAGTATTTACTCAGTTACTGGATTTTACTGGAAAAGTACTCAAACGCACCTATTATTGTATCATGATTTGAACAATAATTATTACATGCATTGAATAAATAAATAATTCAGTATTTGAAATATTAATTGTGATCGTTTATTCCAGATAATCGTTATGCCTCTTTGTTGGTAAATGCAATAAGATCAGAAACAAATACTGGTCGAACATTTATACACAATAATCAGACATATGTATCCAGTAGTAGTAGACGGCTCCCATAAATAGAGAAATTAGAAATTTAATAACATGATTACAAAATAATAAGGGTCAATTGAAATCAGAAGTACACGCTATAAATTTGGGAAACTTTTTCGAGGTCAAGGTATTTTTTACTTTAAGATACATGAATGTACATTTATTAATTAACTTTTCTTCTTACAGATGCACACATCATTAAAGAAAGTTACATCGCAAAAGTGAATTGGATTAGTTTATTTATTTTATCAGTTACACAGTGGATCTATTCCAATTTTTAATAATGCTAATAATAAGTTTAATCGACTTAGTTTTTAGAAAGAAAGGGGATATTTATAAAAAAGTTATAATCATAAACAAGGTTGGCAAACGGTATCGTAAAAATACCGATACCGATTCAAATACCGCTATAATTAGATACCGGTATCGTTACCGATACCGAAATCCATTTCGGTTAGAAAATACCGGTATCCAGACTACCGTTTACGTCTATACCGGTACGTACCGGTATATCGATTCCGGCCAAAAAATAAATGATAAGTGAGTTGTATTTGCCAAATTTTTATAATGTATTACAACTTTTTTCACCATGAGACATTTTGGTTTTTATTTCGACCATTGCATTCGTTTTGCTTTATTATTCCAGAAGCCAACCAATCCAATATTATTGCCATGTTTATAAAACATAGAATCTCAAGAAAAAAGAGCAAAGCCAGAACTAAAAATATTTAAAATGTTTTGTAATAGATACTTTGGTTTCAAAAAACATAGCATAGATAAGAACCTTTGTTTTTCGAGCATTTATTCGAAGACAATTAAAATAAGTTTTTATTCAGAATACTAAAAGTAAAGTTGTTGCAGTTTCAATCCAACTTAGTTGAGCTGTAAACCGTAATATGGGCAAAAATTGCAAAAATATATATCAATTAACTTTCTTTCTTTGGCTTAGAGAAAAAACTTCTAAACTTTTATATTTGAAGTTAAAGATTCCTCTATTGAGGTGAAGAAAAGTGCCTGCTTTAAATTTTAAATGTTAATTGTACAAGAAGATTGTTTTCTTTGTTTTTACGTTGGCTGAAAGAATATTATTTATTCTTTGAATTGAAATATTCCAATGTTCGTTTCGTCTGAATTTGGCGAGAAAGTTATAAACAATATGGGGCCAGTACAAAAATATTGCCTAAGAACGTGTCCAAAGTATAAAAGTGTCGAAAAAAAAACCCAAAAAATTATATTTGGTGAAAAATACGGACATATATTTGAAATTTACTGAAACAAGATATACATATGTACATATATGGTTCAAAAGGCCTTAGTCTCTTCTTTCTGTATCCGTTTATAAATTTAAAATCGGTAGATATTTAACTTAGTTAGAGGTTGATAAGTGCCTACGGGTACGAAAAAGCGGTTTTTTACCCGTAAAGGCTGGTACTCTGTTCGAAGTTGAGAGACATTTTCAGTGCAATTGGTTATTTCGCGTGAAAAATTTGACATGTACTAAATGTAGCCCAACTCGCGGTTGTTTTAATAAATTTCTCGTTTTTTTTGCTTGTAAGTATGCAACATTGCTAAAATTCCGTGCGAAAAAAGCACTGCTCATGTTGTTTTGCACATAGACTACTAATTCATATTCTGTGGTTTCGCAGCTAAACTAAAATGATACCATATTAATTTTGCATGGAAAGACATGATTTTCCGTGTTTTCACACCAAGAACAGAGTACTACTCTTGCGAATTTATTTCGCAAATATTTCATACCAAATACATACTTTTATGTAGTTTGACAGCATTTCGCACGAAATTGTGAACAGAGTACCAGGCTTAACTCAAGATTTTGGAGATGTCTGGAAAATTTTTATGCTCGATAATACTGTTTAGTAATAGTATAAAATCATATATAGAAAGAAATAAGTTTATATGCTTTTATACATACATATGTTAATGTAAAAATACTCCCTTTTTGAAGTAATTTAATAAAAAAAAATTTTTTTTGCTATGTCCACTGCCTGAAATAATAAATTTGTCAGTAATATCGGTATACCGGTATTATAAACTCGATAACGGTATGTACCGGTAATACCGATACCGAAATAAAAAAATACCGATATCGCTACCGATACCGAAATTTAAAAAATAATTGTACCGGTATCAATACCGATACCGTTATTTGTTTCGGTTTCCAACCTTGATCATAAATAATGTCAAAAAGTTTAAATTAATTTTATATTGAAAATTTTTAAAATTTTTTCTGAATCTTAGTACCTTATACCTACCCGAATTGCTAACTAATTTCTTAAGAGTGGAACAATCGAGGAATTGTGTTATTAAACATAACTTAGATTCAACGTATTACCTTTTTTATAAAAATAAATAATAATTTTTTTTTTAACTTTGTATTAACTTGAAATAATATTCAGTATAGAAATAAGTTATTTTAATAGGCGATCCAAATCACAAAGGTCTTCGTTTCTTGAGCGTATACTCACCTCAATTTGTATACAATACTATAATAATAAAATCTTTTTTTTTTTTTTTTTTTTAATATATTTTATTTATTGTATCTTCATATATGAACTAACAATAAGTATTCAAATCTTAAATATAAAAATATAATTAGGCCCGACCAGTGTCGGACATAAGCTTAGTAATAGTTATATATAATACATATGTAAGTAGTGATAATCAAAAGGAAAAAAATAAAAGTATTTTCAAGAAGTCCCATCTGGAGTGCTGTGAATAAGAGCCATTGTGTCCCTCTTTTTTAGGCGGATGTGTCCAGAAAAGTTCAAAATATTACGGGCAAGCCGGATTAGGATGTGACTCGAGTTTTGTTAAATATTTGCCAGCGTATTTTTCAATTTCTTCAGTCACTAGTGGCATATTCAAATCACGATGTATATTTGAATTTTTGATGTACCATGGAGCCGATGTTATCATGCGTAAAATTTTATTTTGCCTGCGTTGAATTTTCTCTACATTTGAAGCTGAAGCAGAGCCCCATAGTTGAATTCCGTAGCACCATATTGGCTTTAAAAGCGACTTGTATATTAAAAGTTTACAGTCTAGGCTAAGTGTTGAATTTCGACCAATCAGCCAATGTACCTGAGTTAGTTTAAGTTTCATTTGAGTTAACTTAGAATCAATGTGGTGTTTCCATGTAAGTCGTCGATCAAGGTGTATACCAAGATATTTCACATGTGAATGTTGAGAAACAACTTGATTGTTAATCCGAATGGGGGAACAAGTATCTCTTCGTAAAGTAAATGTTACTTGAACACACTTTTGTTCATTTACCTTGATTCTCCATAAGTTTAACCAAAGCTCCATCTGGCTAATGTGTTCCTGGAGTTTGCGGGATGCCTCATCAGGGTTTTCATGCATACTAAGGCAGGCTGTATCGTCGGCAAATGTGGAAGTATGGATACTACTGCTCACAGGCATATCACAAGTATAAATTAAATATAAAACTGGTCCCAGTATACTCCCCTGTGGCACACCAGATAAAATTGTTTCAGGCCTACTTATAAAGTCTCCTTCCGCAACAGTGAACTTACGGGAAATAATGTAACTTTCCAAAAGATTTAAAATGTTTATTGGTAAGTAAGTCTTCAATTTTAAAATTAGGCCTTCATGCCACACTTTATCAAATGCCTGGGAAATGTCTATAAACAGCGCAGAACAATACTTTTTTTCCTCAAAAGTTCTTCTTATAAATTGAACCAATCTGTGAGTTTGTTCAATGGTGCTATGCTGACTTCTAAAACCAAATTGATGGTCTGGTATGCACCCACTACTAATTAGAATTGGGGACAATTTTGTTTTGAGCAGTTTTTCGAAAAGCTTTGATATTGTAGATAGTAGACTTATTGGCCTATATGACTCAGCCTTTGTTATATCTTTGCCCGGCTTTGGAATCATTTTAACCTTGGCAAGTTTCCAGTTGTGTGGATAATACTCCAGTCGTAAAATAGCATTGAATATGAATAACAGGATTCTCATTGCAATACGAGGCAAGTTCATCAGCATCTGATTACTAATTCCATCAATACCCGGAGCTTTCTTCGGGTTGAGTTCGGCAATTAATTTTTGTAAATCACGCGTCTTAAATTTTATGTGTTGAGGGGTTTGAGCGACTATATTCGGCAAATCAGCAACACCAGTACATATATTTGGCGTAAAAACGGATTTTAAGTGCTCAGCAAATATTTTACCTTTTTCAGTATCGCTTCTTGCCCAACCTCCGGTAGATGTGCGTAGAGGTGGCTTATACTCAACGGGTGTTTTAAGCTTTCTGGCAGCGCGCCACAAGGAGTAATTAGACGCCGGTGTAACATCAAGACCCTCCAGATAATTTTTAAGAGATGCAATTTTTTCAGATGCAAGCAACTCTTGGAGTCGTTTAGTGCACTCTTTAAATCTGATTTTATTTGGTGGTGATCTGTGCTGTTGCCATTCCCTTCTAGCCCTTCTTTTTTCACGTACGAGACGTTCAATGTCTGTAGAATAAATTTTATTAAACCCAATCTGCGGATGGGAGATAGTGGCATGTTCAGCAGCCTGTTTAATATTCTCGCTGAGATTGGCAATGTTCGATTCAATATCATAGGGTGTTCTAAGCGTAATGTTTTCCGTACAATGACTGCTGAGATATTTTTTGAACCCCAGCCAATTAACACGATTGATCATCTTCACATATGGGTCATGTAAGTTACTTCTTAATGAGCTACAAATTGTAATGATCGTCGGGGAGTGATCGGACGAGAGATCAAGAGAAGCTTGAACTTGAATTAAATCCCTAGAGATATTTTTTATGACTCCAAAATCTATAACATCCGGAATTTTTTGTATGTCAGTAGGCCAATAAGTGGGCTCCCCACTCGAAATGACATCCAAGCCCATTTTTTAAATAGTGTTGAACAATGCTCGACCTCTGGGTGTAACAAGGCGCGAACCCCAGAACGTATGTTTCGCATTGTAGTCTCCAGATGCTACAAAACAAGGTCCAAGAGATTTGTAGAAATACTCATATTGATTCTCAGTGATTGAAAACCTGGGGGGGGGGAGTAAATTGATGATATAACGAAATTTGAACAAAAACTTTCAATGCCAATATTTGTTGCTTGTAGGTATTCTTCACAAATGTTATCAAGAACATAGTGCTTGAGTCTTGACTTTATTAGAATTGCTGATCCACCGCAAGCCCTTCCTCTAGGGTCCTTTGTATCATATATAGTGTAGCCATAAATTCTAAAAAGACTTCTCGAAGTCAAATGAGTCTCAGATACTAACATTATATCAATATTTTTCTCCGTGAGGAAGTGCTCAAGTTCATTTTTATGTTGGCGAATGCCGTTTGCGTTCCAGAAACATATTGTTAACGTGTTCATGGCTTATTAAGTATTGCTTGAAGCAGAGTATTCTGCATTCGCAACATTTCTTGCATCATGCTAGTCATATTTGTTGTAAAATTGTTTATAGTTTGCACAAGATTTTCAATAGTGGCTTCAAGGCGATTAAAATTAAAGTTTGAGTTTGTATTTGTTGAATTATTTTGCGGTGAAACATTTTTGAAACATTAATAAATGTTAATTGTACAAGAAGATTGTTTTCTTTGTTTTTAAGTTGGCTGAAAGAATATTATTTATTCTTTGAATTGAAATATTCCAATGTTCGTTTCGTCTGAATTTGGCGAGAAAGTTATAAACAATATGGGGCCAGTACAAAAATATTGCCTAAGAACGTGTCCAAAGTATAAAAGTGTCGAAAAAAAACCCAAAAAATTATATTTGGTGAAAAATACGGACATATATTTGAAATTTACTGAAACAAGATATACATATGTACATATATGGTTCAAAAGGCCTTAGTCTCTTCTTTCTGTATCCGTTTATAAATTTAAAATCGGTAGATATTTAACTTAGTTAGAGGTTGATAAGTGCCTACGGGTACGAAAAAGCGGTTTTTTACCCGTAAAGGCTGGTACTCTGTTCGAAGTTGAGAGACATTTTCAGTGCAATTGGTTATTTCGCGTGAAAAATTTGACATGTACTAAATGTAGCCCAACTCGCGGTTGTTTTAATAAATTTCTCGCTTTTTTTGCTTGTAAGTATGCAACATTGCTAAAATTCCGTGCGAAAAAAGCACTGCTCATGTTGTTTTGCACATAGACTACTAATTCATATTCTGTGGTTTCGCAGCTAAACTAAAATGATACCATATTAATTTTGCATGGAAAGACATGATTTTCCGTGTTTTCACACCAAGAACAGAGTACTACTCTTGCGAATTTATTTCGCAAATATTTCATACCAAATACATACTTTTATGTAGTTTGACAGCATTTCGCACGAAATTGTGAACAGAGTACCAGGCTTAACTCAAGATTTTGGAGATGTCTGGAAAATTTTTATGCTCGATAATACTGTTTAGTAATAGTATAAAATCATATATAGAAAGAAATAAGTTTATATGCTTTTACACATACATATGTTAATGTAAAAATACTCCCTTATTGAAGTAATTTAATAAAAAAAAATTTTTTTTGCTATGTCCACTGCCTGAAATAATAAATTTGTCAGTAATATCGGTATACCGGTATTATAAACTCGATAACGGTATGTACCGGTAATACCGATACCGAAATAAAAAAAATACCGATATCGCTACCGATACCGAAATTTAAAAAATAATTGTACCGGTATCAATACCGATACCGTTATTTGTTTCGGTTTCCAACCTTGATCATAAATAATGTCAAAAAGTTTAAATTAATTTTATATTGAAAATTTTTTAAAATTTTTTCTGAATCTTAGTACCTTATACCTACCCGAATTGCTAACTAATTTCTTAAGAGTGGAACAATCGAGGAATTGTGTTATTAAACATAACTTAGATTCAACGTATTACCTTTTTTATAAAAATAAATAATAATTTTTTTTTTAACTTTGTATTAACTTGAAATAATATTCAGTATAGAAATAAGTTATTTTAATAGGCGATCCAAATCACAAAGGTCTTCGTTTCTTGAGCGTATACTCACCTCAATTTGTATACAATACTATAATAATAAAATCTTTTTTTTTTTTTTTTTTTAATATATTTTATTTATTGTATCTTCATATATGAACTAACAATAAGTATTCAAATCTTAAATATAAAAATATAATTAGGCCCGACCAGTGTCGGACATAAGCTTAGTAATAGTTATATATAATACATATGTAAGTAGTGATAATCAAAAGGAAAAAAATAAAAGTATTTTCAAGAAGTCCCATCTGGAGTGCTGTGAATAAGAGCCATTGTGTCCCTCTTTTTTAGGCGGATGTGTCCAGAAAAGTTCAAAATATTACGGGCAAGCCGGATTAGGATGTGACTCGAGTTTTGTTAAATATTTGCCAGCGTATTTTTCAATTTCTTCAGTCACTAGTGGCATATTCAAATCACGATGTATATTTGAATTTTTGATGTACCATGGAGCCGATGTTATCATGCGTAAAATTTTATTTTGCCTGCGTTGAATTTTCTCTACATTTGAAACTGAAGCAGAGCCCCATAGTTGAATTCCGTAGCACCATATTGGCTTTAAAAGCGACTTGTATATTAAAAGTTTACAGTCTAGGCTAAGTGTTGAATTTCGACCAATCAGCCAATGTACCTGAGTTAGTTTAAGTTTCATTTGAGTTAACTTAGAATCAATGTGGTGTTTCCATGTAAGTCGTCGATCAAGGTGTATACCAAGATATTTCACATGTGAATGTTGAGAAACAACTTGATTGTTAATCCGAATGGGGGAACAAGTATCTCTTCGTAAAGTAAATGTTACTTGAACACACTTTTGTTCATTTACCTTGATTCTCCATAAGTTTAACCAAAGCTCCATCTGGCTAATGTGTTCCTGGAGTTTGCGGGATGCCTCATCAGGGTTTTCATGCATACTAAGGCAGGCTGTATCGTCGGCAAATGTGGAAGTATGGATACTACTGCTCACAGGCATATCACAAGTATAAATTAAATATAAAACTGGTCCCAGTATACTCCCCTGTGGCACACCAGATAAAATTGTTTCAGGCCTACTTATAAAGTCTCCTTCCGCAACAGTGAACTTACGGGAAATAATGTAACTTTCCAAAAGATTTAAAATGTTTATTGGTAAGTAAGTCTTCAATTTTAAAATTAGGCCTTCATGCCACACTTTATCAAATGCCTGGGAAATGTCTATAAACAGCGCAGAACAATACTTTTTTTCCTCAAAAGTTCTTCTTATAAATTGAACCAATCTGTGAGTTTGTTCAATGGTGCTATGCTGACTTCTAAAACCAAATTGATGGTCTGGTATGCACCCACTACTAATTAGAATTGGGGACAATTTTGTTTTGAGCAGTTTTTCGAAAAGCTTTGATATTGTAGATAGTAGACTTATTGGCCTATATGACTCAGCCTTTGTTATATCTTTGCCCGGCTTTGGAATCATTTTAACCTTGGCAAGTTTCCAGTTGTGTGGATAATACTCCAGTCGTAAAATAGCATTGAATATGAATAACAGGATTCTCATTGCAATACGAGGCAAGTTCATCAGCATCTGATTACTAATTCCATCAATACCCGGAGCTTTCTTCGGGTTGAGTTCGGCAATTAATTTTTGTAAATCACGCGTCTTAAATTTTATGTGTTGAGGGGGTAGAGCGACTATATTCGGCAAATCAGCAACACCAGTACATATATTTGGCGTAAAAACGGATTTTAAGTCAGCAAATATTTTACCTTTTTCAGTATCGCTTCTTGCCCAACCTCCGGTAGATGTGCGTAGAGGTGGCTTATACTCAACGGGTGTTTTAAGCTTTCTGGCAGCGCGCCACAAGGAGTAATTAGACGCCGGTGTAACATCAAGACCCTCCAGATAATTTTTAAGAGATGCAATTTTTTCAGATGCAAGCAACTCTTGGAGTCGTTTAGTGCACTCTTTAAATCTGATTTTATTTTGTGGTGATCTGTGCTGTTGCCATTCCCTTCTAGCCCTTCTTTTTTCTCGTACGAGACATTCAATGTCTGTAGAATAAATTTTATTAAACCCAATCTGCGGATGGGAGATAGTGGCATGTTCAGCAGCCTGTTTAATATTCTCGCTGAGATTGGCAATGTTCGATTCAATATCATAGGGTGTTCTAAGCGTAATGTTTTCCGTACAATGACTGCTGAGATATTTTTTGAACCCCAGCCAATTAACACGATTGATCATCTTCACATATGGGTCATGTAAGTTACTTCTTAATGGGCTACAAATTGTAATGATCGTCGGGGAGTGATCGGACGAGAGATCAAGAGAAGCTTGAACTTGAATTAAATCCCTAGAGATATTTTTTATGACTCCAAAATCTATAACATCCGGAATTTTTTGTATGTCAGTAGGCCAATAAGTGGGCTCCCCACTCGAAATGACATCCAAGCCCATTTTTTAAATAGTGTTGAACAATGCTCGACCTCTGGGTGTAACAAGGCGCGAACCCCAGAACGTATGTTTCGCATTGTAGTCTCCAGCTGCTACAAAACAAGGTCCAAGAGATTTGTAGAAATACTCATATTGATTCTCAGTGATTGAAAATCTGGGAGGGGAGTAAATTGATGATATAACGAAATTTGAACAAAAACTTTCAATGCCAATATTTGTTGCTTGTAGGTATTCTTCACAAATGTTATCAAGAACATAGTGCTTGAGTCTTGACTTTATTATAATTGCTGATCCACCGCAAGCCCTTCCTCTAGGGTCCTTTGTATCATATATAGTGTAGCCATAAATTCTAAAAAGACTTCTCGAAGTCAAATGAGTCTCAGATACTAACATTATATCAATATTTTTCTCCGTGAGGAAGTGCTCAAGTTCATTTTTATGTTGGCGAATGCCGTTTGCGTTCCAGAAACATATTGTTAACGTGTTCATGGCTTATTAAGTATTGCTTGAAGCAGAGTATTCTGCATTCGCAACATTTCTTGCATCATGCTAGTCATATTTGTTGTAAAATTGTTTATAGTTTGCACAAGATTTTCAATAGTGGCTTCAAGGCGATTAAAATTAAAGTTTGAGTTTGTATTTGTTGAATTATTTTGCGGTGAAACATTTTGTGTCGGAATAGAACTAGCCTTAGCACCATCTGCATACGATACACGGGAAGTAACTGGTTGGCTCATTTGCAGAAAAGTGGCAGAGTAAGAGTTTGCTGATTGAGCTGGAGCTAATTTAGGTTTTTGCACCATAGTCTTCTTTACAGAAGAGTACACATGACAACCTCTGTAGTTAGCGGTGTGATTACGTCCACAATTACTGCATTTTTTATCACTTTGATCTTTTGGTTTGTTGCAGCTAGCGGTGCCGTGTAATTCGCCACACACAACACAAACAGAGGGTAAATTGCAGTATGTTTTTGTATGGCCATATTCTTGGCAATTATGGCACTGTACAGGACCTGAACGCTTATGTGGCTCTTCAACTGTGATTTTTTCGTAAAATCTTAAAAAAATAAGTTATATGTTCAATTTTGGAATTGTTTTCTTATTTTTATATTTCAATTCTTTTAGTAACTGCATAAATATATAATTTTTAATAATTAGAAACTGTTACAAAAAGAACTGCACTACACACATTGTAAACAAAAACATAAAAAAAAATTAGAATATTTACTAATGTAATTAACAAAATTTTTTTAAATATCATGAAATAAAAATACTTTTACTTATGCCACCAAAGTCTAAAGTTGTTTTCCTTGCAAACATTCCAGTTTAGTTCTTAGGGGTCGAATGGTTTTTGTAGCAGCAATATTTAGTTTAGTTTCTTCCAGGTTTTCTTGCCGTTCACATATGTAAATAAAATAAAAATTAAAAAATAGGATTATTAAAATTGTATTTTTAATTTAAAAAAAATTTATTTTTTGGAAAAAGTTAAAGGGATTTTAATTTATATAACTACGGTTATATATGTATCTATAAAACAAAAGTTGAATGTCTTTTATAAAGTATTCTGTAGCCCGTAAAAGTTATTTTAATTTAATGAAAAATACTTTCTTTTTTGTCTCAAGAAGGACACAAAATTAACACAATTGCGTTCCAATTGATTGGAAAACTTCTATGTATTTCTAGCGACTTACAAACTGGTGTTATTGTACATTGGACAAGACCATCATCGTCCTTTCCAATGTACAAAATTCCACATTGTCAATTCACTTTATATGCACACATTAGTCTTATTTCTGCAAAGTCCTTGTAAAAAAGAACACATAGCGAACACATTTGGATTCCAATTGATCCGAACACTTCACCTTTTGCGGTTTGTTAACCTGTGTCATTGTACATTGGACAATAACATGATTGACCTTTCCAATGTACAAGATTCCACACAAACACTTCACTTATATGTACACATTAGACATAAAAACTAGTTATTTGGGAACAAATTTTGAATCAAATTGTTTCAAGCACTTCTTTCTTAAACAGTTTGTTAACCAAAGTATTTGTACATTGGAAAATATCATCATTGCTCCTTCCAATATGCAAAATTCCACATAAACAACGCACGTTACGTAGGCACAAATCACTTATTTTTGTTAAGAACTTGTGAAAAACAAAAAGAACTTGGAACACTTGGAATCCAAAAGATCTGGACACTATATTTTTATACGTCTTGTTAACCTTTGCTATTGTGCATTGGACAGGAACATCATTGTCCCTTCCAATGTACAAGATTCCACACATACACTTCACTTTATCTGTCCACATTAGCCATACAAACTTGTTTGCGTAAGACACTTGCAAAAAGCGAACAAAATTGGATTCCAATTGATCCAAAGACTTCATTTTATGTTGGCATATTAACCAAAGTTTCTGTGCATTGTACAAGACAAACATCGTCTTTTCCAATGCACTAAATTTCACACTTTCAATTCACTTTACATGTACACATTAGTCGTGTAGTTTACATTACTTAGCTCCTTCTAAAAGTAATACAAAGCGAGCGTATTTTGGATCTTATTGATCGGAACACATCTCTTCAGTACATGTTAAGCAAAGCAGTTGTACATTGGAAGGGACAAGAACACCATTGTCCCTTCCAATGTACGCAACTCCACACTTAAATTTCTCTTTGAAAAATTCACTTTTCACAGACGTTTTTTATAAATTACTTACTTAGTTGACTCTGTCGAGAACAAATTCAGCTTCTATCCTGTAGGTCCACCCATAGTACATCTGTGGCTACTGGAAATTAAGTATATATTGTTAAAATCTATTATAAATAAGTAAAAGAAACAATAAATATATACTTACATTTTTACTTTTGCTGTGTGATGCTCCCAGTAATCCATGTTTTTTTCACCATCACTTTTGTTTTGTTCACTTTTCTCACTGTTGGTAATATGTGGACAAGATAATCTACCAATTTTTGTCCACATATTACCAACTTTGGCAAGGATTTTGGCGCAAAATCATTTTTATCCAATTTGCGCCAATTCCTGCCAAGAAAATTTTCATTTGGTAAGTAACTAAATGTCATTTTACTAAGATGGTGCATAGGCATAGAATTTAGTCATATTGAATTAATTAATATAAGAAAAATCATCAAAATCCAGCCGATTTTATTTCTTGCAAACGAGTTTTGGAGGGATTTATTTTTTTAAACTACTCCTTCAACAAACTAATTTTGCTGAATTACAAAAATTTTGAGTCTCAATTTTGTTCAAAAAATAGCCACAAAAATCGTCAACAAATTTATTTATCGCCAGAAAAATCGCCATGTCGCCAAACCAGTGTACGAAAATAAACTGTACATTATTTAATGTATTATACAAAGGGTAAGATATGACAACTTTCTAGTTTGTGTGTGTTTACATGTACACTACGCGATTAGAATCAGAATGATTTTTCAACTCAAGTAAAATACTTTATAAAGCACTCTGCTTGACGGTCATAGCATTGAAATTAAAATTGTTGTGTACATCTATGTACAAATAAATTATATTTTAGTGTTTTTTGCCAAAGTGTTAAGGTAGAGGTCCATAGCTCGCTTTATGCGCGTTACGCTTTCTATGCAATTTTCCAAAAAATGGAATCAATGCAATAGTATGTGACAAGTTACATTGCAAAAAACGCAGAACGCGTAGGCGCGTTCAAAGCGAAAAGTAGGTGTACTTTCTACTTTTGTACGCGTTACAAGCACCATGAAAGAAAGTCAGCTGTTCTTGAAAGCTAAAGACGTTAAATAATACTTTGTTTCTTACGTTATCGATAAATATTATTTTGCCGTGAATAATTAATTTTAATTATCCACGGCAAAATTTATTAAAATTAATTAATTTTAATTAATGTTGCGTAAATAATAACTAATGCAAAACTGTTTTATTCACTCATGTATTTATTAAGTTAAATAGTTCCATACATAACTAATAGACAATTTTATAGAATCCAACATGATTGTAAACAGTTTAAATCAATAAATACATGTCTGAATCAAACAGTTTTTCATTAATAATTAGTTGGTTACGCTTTTTTGGGCAAATGCACACAAGAAATGCCAGATGTAAACTCAGCCTTACATTAAAATCAAGAACAGCCGACAATTTGCTGGAATAGCCCTGGGGGGTTACTCTCTATTACGATGCGAAAGAAAAATGGTACGAAATCGCACGATTGGTACTCTCTAATGCGTTTGCGCATTTACCTTTCGCATCTTTTATTTTCCGTTTCGCAAGTCTGGTATCACCGTACTCTACAATGCGAAAGCGCCTGTCAAAATCGCTCGATAAGCGCAAATATCTTGCGTTAGCTAAATACCAAACGCAAAGTGAGTGTAAGTACGTTGAAAAAAATATTTATATATTGACTGTCTTATTCATAAAAAATATTTTTGTTTTATAAGAGGTTTATTAAACAAATTTTCTATAGAAATTTGTTTCATAAGCCTTTTATAAAACCAAAATATTTATATTTAAATCGTAGTTTTTAGGGAAAAAGCCAAAAAATTACAAACAAAACACCGGAAGTTTGAAATTTTAGTGGATTGCATGTGAGCAAATGGCAAATAAGCCGCAAATCATTTGTGGACAAAATTGACAGACGACCTAAATTCTAATGGACCTCCTGTAAGGGATATAGCTGGTTGCTTATAATGAAATGTGGCACTAATAGTAGTTATAAGATTAGACATGTATGTTTGTATGTATGTATTCATATTTGATTTACAAAATCACACCAAGTGAAAATGCGTAAAAATAAATTAAGCATTTCCAGCACAGGTGATGGTCCCTCTCAGTTTTGTATTTTCTCAATTGCTACGTAGAGCTCTTTTAAGCGACGGGACATTGAATGCTGCTATATTCCTAAGGTGTGGTCCTGGTCATACATACAGAAACTCAAACTTTGTACAAAGTTAAAATAAAGCAATATGTATTTAATAACATATTCCGCTACAGATTTTTTCTTACCTGCGGTCATTTAAGGAAAGTATACCGGAACTATATCTTAAGCTTAAATTAGAAGTGACATAGCCATAGTGCCATAGTGCCATAGCCATAACCAAACCAAAATTCAATTGCTTTCTATGGTGCGAGTTTTGGCGTTAAGGTTGTTTTCTATGGCTATGGTTATGTCACGTATAATTGAACCTTTAAGACTCGTCTTCCAACTCGTTATACATGGACGTTTTCTTCATAAAACCAAACGCTACAGAATCCATGACTTTATTTTCAATTAAAGGCTGTTACACTTCACTTTTTCTTCAATTTTGATTTTAAATGTCGTTTTTTTACATATTTGGACATTTCAGTACTGCCAACCTTTGCCATATTTTCTTTTGCAATGTCCGTGTTGCCACTTTTTCAAACAATTTTGCGAAAGGTTTTGCGAAAGTAATAGAGAGTACCAAATTTGCATATCAACGCATTTAGCTTTCGCATCGTAATGGCTTTCGCATCGCAATAGAGAGTAACCCCCCTGGCCGAGTTCTTCTCAAGACTATCATTTAAAATGCTGAATAAATAGTCAAAGACGTCTGCAGACATTCTTGTCGCGGTTCGAAATTGCTCAGGGTCAGAAGTTTTAATTTTTTTAAATGTGGTTTCAAAAAACCCACTTAAATTCCGTTCTAAATACAACGGCCGCATCCAAAACCTTTTCTTTTTTTGAAATTGTACACAGGCATTTTTTGCACATAAAATTAAATATACAAACTCGACTAACTCCACAAATTCTTTTATAAACTTGATTTCACTCTCCATTTTTTCTTTATATGTAAGTATTTATAAACAAACGCACACAGCTGATCAAAACAAAAATAAAATGGCGCATGAAAAGCAGTGCATGTAACTCAACGCGAACAAAGTATAGAATGAAACATGAGGATGAAACGCGTGTAAAGCATAACGCGCAAAAACCGATCTATGGACCTCTACCTTTAGTGCTTCATAAGCAAGCCCTGTAAAGATATGTACATCAGTGATGGTATTTGAGAATTTTAGTTTCGTGCCAAAATGTTAGCCAAAAAGTGCCAAAATAACTTAAAAAGTGCCAAAAAATAAATGTACATACATACACAGCTGGGCTCATGAAAACGGTGAAATATATTGTATTAATTGTAAATTTTATTGAGTTTGTATTTTAAATGTCAATACATTTGATTAATAGGAATTCAATTCATTTTTGTTTGTTTTATTTATTTATTTAATTCAACAATTCAAGTAGAAAAAAAACTTTCAATCTTCAACAATAAATTTTCGTCCACTTTAGATTTTTTTAAGCTAGCAAGGACGCGACCTTATAGAATTTGTTTGTTTTTTGAGTCAGTTGTGTTGAATCTTGAACAATTCACATATACGAACGAATATAACGAATGATATAAAACTGGCCAAAATAAAAAAAAAAAACCGATAGTTTCGACGGCGGCTAATCTATGTATGACAAAAAGGCAGGCGACTCGGTGCGCCATTTAGGCAAGGATAACAAAATAGAAGCGAACCAAAAACAACATGTAAGATGTCATTTACTTGAAACTAATACTTTCATTGTTGCAGCTTTTAGAAGTACACATTTTTACAACAGATTTTACAAATTTTGCTGAAGTATTTTATACAATAGGTATTAAAAACTTTTTTCAAAAATTTTGGATGTTGCATTAGTGCCAAAATTTGGGTGAGCGTGCAATCGTGCCATTAATCATTGAATTGTGCCAAAAATGGCACGATCGTGCCACATTTACCAACCGTGATGTACATCCATTCATGCATGCATGTATGAATGGATGTTCATATAAAGATGTGAAATTTAAAAAAAAATTGGTTTTCGGTGGGAGGAAAGTAACTAAGAGAGTAAATTATTGAGAGTATAAAGCAACGATAAGCAAACACATATGCATTAAACACATTCACCACAGCAGGCTACACGAACACACGACTTCATCAAATGCCGCAGCAGCATTTGTCGCCTCGTAGCCAGCTACTTAATTATTTTGGAGACGGCAGCAGCACCATTTGCAGCTGATATTCAAGTACAAATACATAGTTCAGTATTGCTACTTTCATATATTTTGCATTTATAAAAATTAATTTTTCTTTTAAAATGTATTTATTTCACATAAAAGTACAATAATGAATCAATTTATTCTTTACATAAATTTTTGGATATTGTTCCTAGTAAATAGTATGAAATAATTGTACGATATCATTCATTCACCATTTTTATTATACTGGTAACACTGCATTTGCTCATTGTAGCCAGAGAAATAGAAATTAGTTTAAAGTTGGCGACAGCTACAACGGTGGTCGTACAGTCGTGTAGCCTGCTGTCGTTAAAATAATTGTTACCATAAGAATGTGTGTATTCTATTTTTGACAGATTGTAGCCCGTAGCCTGCTGTGTCGAATGTGTTTAATGCAATACATATGTAATGTAAAAGAAAGCAAATTGCATGCTTGTACGAATGTACGTGTAAAAAAGAGCATAACAAAGTGCCCACGGGCGGCCCATGATACAATTATACAGGTAACCGCAAATCGACAACAAATTTACAGCAAATAAAACAACAGGGGGGTTACTCTCTATTACGATGCGAAAGAAAAATGGTACGAAATCGCACGATTGGTACTCTCTAATGCGTTTGCGCATTTACCTTTCGCATCTTTTATTTTCCGTTTCGCAAGTCTGGTATCACCGTACTCTACAATGCGAAAGCGCCTGTCAAAATCGCTCGATAAGCGCAAATATCTTGCGTTAGCTAAATACCAAACGCAAAGTGAGAAAAACATGTAAATACGTTGAAAAAGATATTTATATATTGACTGTCTTATTCATAAAAAATATTTTTGTTTTAATTTTTACTAATTTTCTATGGAAATTTAATTAATAAACCTTTTATAAAACCAATATATTTATATTTAAATCGTAGTTTTTAGGGAAAATGCCAAAAAAATTAAAAACAAAACAACGGCAGTTTGAAATTTTAGTGGATTGCATGTGAGCAAATGGCAAATAAGCCGCAAATAATTTGTGGACAAAATTGACAGACGGCTTAAATTCTAATGGACCTCCTGTAAGGGATATAGCTGGTTGTTTATAATGAAATGTGACACTAATAGTACTTATAATATTACACATGTATGTTTGTATGTATGTATTCATATTTGATTTAAAAAATCACACCAAGTGAAAATGCGTAAAAATAAATTAAGCATTTCCAGCACAGGTGATGGTCCCTCTCAGTTTTGTATTTGCTCAATCGCTACGTAGAGCTCTTTTAAGCGACGGGACATTGACTGCTGCTATATTCCTAAGGTATGGTCCTGGCCAATTTGATGTTGGTATCCACCTTGGCCAAGTAATTTTAAGGCAGCGGCTAGTTTTATAAACTTTTAGCTAGTGTTGAACAGCGTTTAGAACATACAGAAACGCAAATTTTGTACAAAGTTAAAATAAAGCAATATGTATTTAATAACATACCGCTACAGATTTTTTCTTACCTGCGGTCATTTAAGGAAAGTATACCGGAACTATCTCTTAAGCTTAAATAAAATGACATCGCCATAATGCCATAGCCATAACCAAACCAAAATTCAATTGGTTTCTATGGTGAGAGTTATGGCGTTAAGGTTGTTTTCTATGGCTATGGTTATGTCACGTCTAATTGAACCTTTAAGACTCGTTTTGCAACTCGTTATACATGAACGTTTTCTTCATAAAACCATAACGCTAAAGAATCCATCAGTTTATTATCAATTAAAAGCTGTTACACTTCAGTTTCTCTTAAATTTTGATTTTAACCGTCGTTTTTTTTACATATTTTGACATTTCAGTACTGCCAACCTTTGCCATATTTTCTTTTGCAATGTCCGTGTTGCCACTTTTTCAAGCAATTTTGCGAAAGGTTTTGCGAAAGTAATAGAGAGTACCAAATTTGCATATCAACGCATTTAGCTTTCGCATCGCAATAGAGAGTAACCCCCCAGGGCTTTTTGTTGCTAGTTTCTGGTGCCAACTGTCATAGAGCAATGAAAGATAAACAGCGTGTGTGTGTGTTTGTAAAACATAAACAACATTTGGCAGAGTGCACCACGAAACAAGCAAAACAGCTGGCGCTTCGCGGTTACCTGTATAATTGTATCATGGGGAGGCCTTTTGGTGATCAATGGTATAAAGCAACAGATCGTCGGTTGGTTTCTGGTTTGCTGCAAAAAGAATGTACTTTGAATATACCGTGCCGCAAAAAAAAGCCAACCGACGACAAAACATCAGTGTTGCCGAATTCTGCGATATTATCTATAAATGGAACAAACCAATTTTTCCTCAACTATATTTGAATTACGATATATTTTTATTTATTTATTTCAAGAATACTATACAAAGTAAATTTGCATAGTATTGCGTTGCACGAATATGGGTGGAGTAACTAGACCATATGCCCAAGATGTTATTAACAGTACTTCCAAAAAAATTCCGTGACTGACTGTACGACCTATGCCTTCACATAGGAAGTAGCAACGTGGTTGTCAAAGAAATTCCACAGAAAACCTCAAGATATACGGTTATCCGTGGCAGATCGGTCAACCAGTGCGAGCGAGACGAAAAACTCTCGAAGGCCCAACAACAAAAAAAAAAGCCTGACCGCACTTAAGAAATAATTACGATGACGCGAAATGATGTTCCTCGACCCAGAGCTGCTTAACGACTGAATTACAATATATATATGTAATTTTAATATAATTTTGCTAGAATTATTCAGTGGAAGGAATATTATAGTTTACACTTTTGATAATCACGTTGCATACATAAATATTTTGACACATTTCGTGTTATATTAAAAAATTATATAAAAAGTATTTTGTTTGTCATTTATATATCGCACACTAAATCATAAAGAGTCAGATGCTGAGTAGTTGCAAAAAACAGTTGATACTGTACAAATGACGCAAGCATGTGACATAAAAACAAGCATAACGATATTTTATATTCTTCAAGAAGACTGTATTGCAAAAGAAATTGTTGAGGTCGTTATAGATTTCTTCAATTAACTGGTTTATAAAAAAGAAAAGGCACTTCTATAATTTTGAGTTGTGACTCTTTATGATTTAGTGTGCGATATATTAAATACATGTAAACACTTAAGTATGGAACTAAACGTGTGGCAAACCTTTAACTGATGGCATAAAATCTTCCACAGGCTCATCAAAATTTCATAAATGACACTTTATAAGATATGACATTTTAATGCCTTTTGATAGAGAAAAACATACCGCATCGATTGCCCTAAATATTTGTTTTAATTAGAAACTCTACATGTCGAAAAAACTTGACGTATTAGGTTAATTTCTTAACCAATGTATAGAAAATGTTAACAGTATTTTGTCTCTCCTGTAAAATTTTATTGAAGTGAGTTAGCAGGTTTGCACTCTAAGACGACGATATCTTACGATAATCGTTTATTGTAACCATTATTTGAATTAATCAATTTTAAGGTTAAATATAACCTTTTTGTCATTTCTCCTATAATTGTTATGTCCCTGGTTATAACTTTTTATTTTTATTACTAAAATAATAGTGCCCGCAAGATAGATCATTGGGAGAATTACGTCCAAATAAAGTTATATGTATGTACATGTATGGAAGCATTTATGTATTTAAATAATTGTTTGTCTTATACGTATATGTAGAATTGGATTTCAAAACTCGCTACATGCAAGGTTAAAAAACGTTTAGTCCTTATTTACACTAAGCAAGTATTATTGCTAATGTGATTAGTTTGTCGGTGAGAGATACGAGGGGAACATATAAGTTTCTTTTCCCCTCGTCTCTCTTTCCTAAAAAACTAATCAGCTTAGCAATAAGACTTGCTGAGTGTAAATTAGGACTTAATAAAGCAAGTCTGTCATTTACAGTTATGTATATTCGTTATTTTGTTGAATATGCACATACATAGTAAATTTTGGCAAAAAAATATTTTACTTAAACCATATACATACATACATATGTATAGCAGCACTACTTGGCAACGGAAAGTACGACAACTACACAAAGCAAAAACAAGAGTTACACATTAGGTGTTATAATATCTTCCATCACTCCCCTAAAAAACCATATCAATAGCATAATTTAAAGTAATATTTGTTAACTCGCATTCCCGTTCCCATATACATAAATAAACGAAAATGCAATAAAATAAATAAATGCAACTAAGCAAAATTAACAATTTATTTTCTTCTTAAAAATTGAATAAAACGTAACAAATTATTAAAACCAGACTTTTTCTTAAGAATTGTTTTCTTGCATTTCCGTTCCCACATAAATAAACGAAAAATGCAAGAAAGCAATTAATTGCAGCTACGCAAAATCAATAAACAACTACAATTTATTTTCCTAAAAATTAAATAAAACATTAAAACCAAACTTTTCTTAAGAATTGTTTTCTTGCATTTCCGTTCCCAAATAAATAAATGAAAATACAATAAAGTAAATGCAACTACACAAAATTAATAAAAAAGAAATAAATTACCAAAAACAAATAATTGCAAACTTAACTTTTTCCAGAGAATTGTTTTCGTAATAAATAAAAATTCATATTTGTAATTAGCATATAAGAACCAAGAAAATGAAAAATAAAGTCAGTTATATTTTGATCAACTCACTAAAACAATCGTGTTTTTTTTAAAGAGTTCATAACCTGAACTTAAAAGTGGCGCAGTCGGTAGGATACCGCAAGTTCTACCCAACGTAAATAAAAATAAAGTTAAAGGATAAGAAAACAAGAGATTTCTTCATCTACGCGGTAGAACTCGAAATTTCAATTTTTAATGCGGTACATGTGCACAAATCCAAGTTTGTATTCGTCTTACGAAAGATCGTAGGCGAACATACATAGGATATAAAAATCCCTTGGTAAAAACTTCAAAATTTTTTTTTTCTAACAATAATCCTTAATATGAAAACAATCTGAAAAATAAAACAATATTCTTAATTCAACAAGTGGAAAGTTTTATAAAAACAATCTGGAAAATAAAACAATATTCTCAATTCAACAAGTGGAAAGTTTTATAAAAACAATCTGAAAAATAAAACAATATTCTTAATTCAACAAGTGGAAAATTTTATAAAAACAATCTGAAAAATAAAACAATATTCTTAATTCAACAAGTGGAAAGTTTTATAAGAACAATCTGAAAAATAAAACAATATTCTTAATTCAACAAGTGGAAAGTTTTATAAAAACAATCTGAAAAATAAAACAATATTCTTAATTCAAGCTTTATACATTCCATACGAAAAATAAAAACAATATCCTTAATTCAACAAGTGAAAACATCTGGATCCAACAAAATTTTTGCTTCACCATCAAGTGACAACACTCTTCAAGGAGAAATACAAAATTTTCACCAAGTAACAACACAACTAAAAGTAGAACCAGAACTCAAAGGAATCAGACGCCCTCGATGCCAATCCACATCAAATCAACATTAAGAGTAAGATTTATTTTTAGTTTATAAATTTCCCATATATATATGTATATATACAGTTAAAACTTAATATCCTGTAAGTATTAAATGAATATAAGGGAGAAAATTACAATAGAAATAGAAATAGAAAGGATTCTTTTGTATACTCCAAAGGAAGAAGATATTGAAATCCTGGAGAGATACTCTCGTCAGATAACATTAATAAAGAAAATTGCAAGAAAGAAATATTTAGTTAAGAAAAGAAAATTAAAACATATTAGGGTATAGAGAACCAAAAGGAACGACAATAATTACAAAAATGGTAGACCAGGTAGTAGACCAAGCTAACAGACTAACAATAAACCCATTAAAATACCTCAGCAATTTACCAGAGTTCAATGGGGACCATAGGGACCTACAAACCTTCACTACTCTCATAGATAGGGTACACCCACATTTGCGCACGTTCGACAATCTATCACAATTACTATTTTCGGACATAATCAAATCAAAACTTAAAGGAAAAGCCAGACAGACTATCGAAATCAACTGCCACGCAGTCTCTTGGCCAGAAATAAAGAATATTCTGCAAAACAACTTTGGGGACAGGCGATCTTGCGAGGAGCTTTTTGATGAGTTAAGGAGTGTAACATTTAAAACTAATACAGTGGAATTTTATGAAGATATAAAAAATAAACTACAAAGGCTAAATAACAAAATAAGAATCATATTAGGGGAAGATGAAGCCGCCAGACAAAGTGCAATCAATAACATGCACACCGCATTGAACATCTTCAAAAGTAAACTGCCCGAACCGATGAAATCAGTACTGTTTTGCCGAAACCCAGCAGATTTAGAAGGAGCCATGGACATTCTCTTCCAAGCCGGGTATGCTTATTCGATGGACAATAATAAGTTACACCAAAGAAACAGCTCGCAACCAAACAAACGTCTAGACTTTAATAACAAACGAAGACATTTCCAGAATCAACCCATGAATAACACACAATTCAGATATAACCAACAACAACCTTTTAATGACCAATCCAGATATAACCAACAACAACATTTTAATGACCAACGAACAAATTTTCCTCGAACGTTTCAGGGACAATACCGACACCCCCAACAACCAAATCGGAACCCACCTTTCATTCCGAACAGACAGAACTTCAGACACCCACCGGAACCTATGGACATAGGCAAACTGGAACTATCAGAAAATTTTCGGGCTCCAGCCTCGGGGGCAAACTACCATCTATAGCAATCAAGACTAAGTTAGGACACATACGATTAATTATAGACACAGGAGCAACAAATTCAATCTTAAACCCTGGGATTTGTCATCCCAAAAGAATTCACTTAACAAACCCACTATTAATAAAAACATTACAACACCAACTTTATGTTAATAAAAAAGCTATAATACCCACTTTTGAAGAATTAGGAGCAGTAGGCACACTTGAATTTTTCATAATAAAATTCCATAACTTCTATGATGGCTTAATAGGCAATGACATCCTAAGACCATTAAATGCTAACATAGACTATAAGACTAGGAGTATAACTTTTGGTAACAGAACATTGCCAATAATTTTTGAAGATAATAAATTCAACGACGATGTAATGTGTTTTGAAGAGGATAACAAAAAACTCATAGCAGGAGAAACTTTCAACTTACCTGAGAACTATCGTTTGACTACGCAGAAGGTAGACAACGATGATTTCAGCACCATCGAAAGTGGAAATAGTAAACCACTAACAGAACAAATTCGGACAGAGCACATGAATGTTGAAGAAAAGGGACAACTTTTGAAATTAATCAAGAGATACCCAAACATTTTTTATCGGGATGGTACTGAATTAACGTTCACATCCGCTATAAAACATGAGATCAGAACCATCGACAACATACCCATACATACCAAATCATACCGCTACCCCTACATACATAAGAAGGAAGTAGAGGCGCAAATACAAGAAATGCTCAACAGCAAAATTATCAGACACAGTAACTCTCCTTATTCCGCACCCATTTGGATCGTGGCAAAGAAGGCCGACGCAAGTGGGAAAACCAAATGGAGGCTCGTCGTAGACTATCGGAAACTCAATGAAGTTACCATAGACGACAAGTACCCAATTCCTAACATCGATGAAATCCTTGATAAACTGGGAAGATGCCAGTATTTCACCACATTAGATTTGGCCAAAGGATTTCATCAGATCGAAGTTAAGGAACAAGATATTCACAAGACTGCCTTCACCGTAGAAGGAGGACATTATGAATTCATTAGAATGCCGTTCGGGTTGAAAACAGCCCCAGCGACATTCCAGAGATTAATGAATAATGTCCTTAAAGACTACATTAACAAAATTTGCCTAGTTTACTTAGATGACATAATCATCTTTTCCACCTCCCTACAAGAACATATTAATTCAATTAATCTAATTTTTCAACGCTTACAAGAAGCTAACCTTAAAATTCAATTAGATAAATCGGAGTTTTTTAAACGGGAGACCGAATTTCTTGGACACATAGTGACACCTCTTGGAATAAAAGCTAATCCTAAAAAGATAGATTGCGTCAAAAACTTCCCAATACCTAAAACTCCCAAACAAATAAAACAGTTTCTTGGACTAACAGGATACTATAGAAAATTTATAAAGGATTATTCCAGGATAGCTAAACCTATGACCAAGTACTTGAAGAAGAACACTAAAATGAACATTGATGACCCAGAATACATAGAGAGTTTCAATACCCTTAGAACATTACTAACCCACGACCCAATTCTAGCCTATCCAGACTTCTCGAAAGAATTCACACTTACGACAGATGCTAGCAATTTTGCACTAGGTGCAATACTTTCTCAAGATAACCACCCCATTTGCTACGCGAGTCGTACTCTTAACGAGCACGAGTGTAATTACAGCACTATCGAAAAGGAACTTCTGGCCATCGTCTGGGCTACCAAATATTTCCGCCCATATCTCTTTGGAAGACAGTTTAAAATAGAAACAGACCATAAACCTCTCACATGGCTATTTTCAATTAAGGAGCCCAATTCCAAATTGGTAAGATGGAGGCTTAAACTTTCTGAGTTTGATTATAAAATCGTTTATAAGAAAGGTACAAAAAACAACAACGCCGATGCACTATCGAGAATAGAACCCGAACTCGCTAACGTCAACACTCTTGAATCCGAGGTGCTCAGGATAAAAGAAACGGAATCCCCTATAAACATGTTTAAGAACCAAATCATCATTAAGAAAATTTCTTCAGGTTCAGCCAGGATAAAGAATGAGAACGTCTTCAGGAATAATAGGAAAATAATAGGAATTAAGCAACTCGATAGGGAAACTTCAATCTCTCTTTTAAAAAATCATTTCAACCCAAACCAACTAAATGCAATTTACATAGAGAATGAATTTTTTAATACTCTGAACAACGTATATATAGAACTTTTTTCAAATAATGACAAATTTAAAATAATAAGATGTACCAAACTGCTTAGAGACATCAAAGACGAAGAGGAATTAACGGATGCTATAGAAAAAGAACATTTAAGTAAAAACCACCGGGGAATAGAGGCTGTCTATGGGGAACTAAAAAACAAAATATACAACCCCTACCTAAAATTAAGAATAACACAATTCATCAACAACTGTGAAGTATGCACGACTGAAAAATATGATAGAAAACCACCTAAAATACCATTTAAAGTCAGTGAAACCCCATTCAAACCACGAGAGATAGCTCATATAGACGTATTCTATACTTTGAAAAAGGAACTTTTTATGACAATAATAGACAAATTTACAAAACATGCAGTCGCATACAAGATAAACAGTAGAACTTGGACAGAATTTAGGATTAAACTACTACAGTACATAAATACATTTGGTAAGATAGAAAAAATAGTTGTAGACAATGAACTAGGGTTTAAAGCCATTCCAATGCGCGAATTCCTCAATGAAGAAAAAATTAATATACACTTTACCTCAAGCAGTAACCACACTTCCAATGCAGACATAGAACGTCTACACAATACCATAAATGAGCATATAAGGCTGTTAAGGCACGATGAAAAGAATAAAGAACTAACAACAGAAGAAAAAATTCTGCGGATAATAGGGTACTACAACAACACAATTCATAGTACAACTAAGATCAAACCTATTGATTTCCTAAATGGAAAAGTTAATGAAGAGAAATATACAGAGATTCATGATTTAATGACTAAGAAAAAAGAGGAATACATAGGCAAATTGAATAAAGATAGGACAGACGTGACAATAGAGGATGGTTCAAATTATATCAAAGAGATTAGAGGGGGTAAAAACCATAGGAGATATAGGAAGATAGATAGTAAGAAAATTGATGACGACCACGTCGAAGACGTTAAGACAGGACATAAGTATTATAAAACCCATATCAGACGAAGCAAGAAATTTCAAGATAGAGATAATCCCAAAATAAAAGTTAAATAATAATACTCCCCCGAATATACAGATATATAATATGCAATCTTTCCAGATGACACTTTGGATTTTTCTGACAGCTATTTTTATAGTTGCTTACGGACAATACCTCGACATTCAAGACCTATCTGATAATCATGGCTATATACCAATTAAGATAAGAGACGTACAAATCATCGATAAATACATTAGGATAATTCACGCTATCAATACTACGCAATATATAGAAACAGCCAATTTTTTACAGGATAATATCCATAAACTTTCGGATACTTACACAAATATCACTCCACTACTGGAAAGCGTAAATAAAAACATGGAAATATGTAGGACGAAGATAAAAAACTTGACACCTAGATTCAGACAGAGACGAGGATTAGTGAACGCAATAGGCAAGGGACTAAAATTTATGGTAGGCACAATGGACAGTGACGACGAAAAACAAATTTTCGACAGAATTATAAACCTCGAAAAAAATAACAGAGACACAATGACAGCGTTAGACGAAGTCTCATATTTGAGCACTTCTATGTCAACCAAAATATCAAATATTACGGACCACATAAATAACCAACAGAAAATAATACAGACATATGTAAACAAATTCAAGACAGAGACGCAGAATAAAATTCTCGACTTAGAAGACGAAGCCTTATTTTTACAGAACGTTTTCCGTATCAATAACGACATTAACCTACTAACGGACCATGTGAACGAGATCGGACACGTTATTTTTAATTCAAAATTGGGGATAATTCCCTCAGACATACTAACAGAGGAAGAATTCAATTTTATAGGAAACATAGAATCTTATCTTCAGACGAAAGTATCCCTAGCATACAAAGAAAACCTCATTTTATTAACATTAAATGTCCCAAGATTTTTGAACGAATCTTTTTCAGAAGTGATATTTGAACCAATTCCAATTTTAATGTAATTTTCAGTAATCATTGAGCAATTTGCTTGTTATTTGTCAGAAGTTACTGCTATGGTGATTTATTTATATACATACATGCAAGTAATGTACATACTTATGTACATATGTATTTAGGAATAGAGCGCCGTAAATAAAATTACAAAAAATTTTGTTTGCGTGATATCTAAAATTTGGATTAGTTTTATCCCTGTAAAATTAATTAGGATTCCGGCAACACTGAATAGAATACAAGATTAAACCAACCCAAGAACATTGCAAACGGACGACGCCATGCACTCTTTATGCTTATCTATTGATAATTTTAAGCCAGGATTGCCAACTTTAACAAATGTAATGTAAAACCGTTCTTCTTATATTAAGTTTGGCAATAAAGTGTGGATAAAAATTTCTAAAATTTTTTAACCTGTTTACATATGTATGTACATATGTACGTAGATAACAAAAGAATATTATTGTTTTTGTTGTATATATCCTTTCTTGAATTTTAGCGGTAATTGCGGAATTTTATGTTATTCATTTGCAAATTGTTGCCAATGTATTCTAACGAGCTTTATTTTACTACATTTTATAGTTATCAAGTAAAGCAATCTACTCGTAACCAATTTTGCCATCGAAAATGTCAAATTACTCACACACACACACAAATGCGATAAGCAAGGTATTTTTAAGCAATTTGAAGTTAAAAATCAGACAATATTATGGTTTCTAAAGTATTTATTTCAAAATTAAATTTCATTTTTATTCGGCAGTCTTAGAAGTTAATAAATCACAATGTTATAATATTTTATTTAAAAGTATTGCAATATTTAACCTAATAATAAAATAAAAATAGCACAGACTTCAGTTAAAATTTACACGAAAATCTCTTTCATATAAATATTTAAAAAATTCATTGAAATGCGTTTATTTAATTTGGTAAAAGTTTAATAAAAAAGTTAAAATGATATTTTTGCTTGCTTTGTTTACTAAACAATGCATTTTTTAGCTTATTTTATATATTAAAAGTTATGTGTTTTACACAAATACATACATTTGTATATACACATACATATATGTAAACATATGTAAATTAAAGCTAATCACTAAATAAAAATATTTTATTACCCCTCTGAAACTAAAGATCGATATTTATTAAAAAGCACTCCCAAAACAATTAAGGGATCTAGAGATAACCGTTCACGTATAGGACCGTGTCTAAAATATGTAAATTTTTATATACTAGTGTTCGCCCAGTGGTTGAAAATCAACCATTAACGCACAGAGGTAGAGAATAGAATGAAAATATTTAAAGTTTGATGAATTTAAAACAAAATTTAAAAACTATATTTAAATATACATATGTATATACTCCAAGGTAACCCACACTCTTAAACCACTTTCTTAACTACTAAATACGAATTTAAAATTTCATTTATCGGTAAATAAGAATAGATTTTAAGCAAACTATTTAAATAAAGGTGTTCACTTTTTGAACTAAATGTAATTAGATATTTGCTCCTAGTGTTTTCACTTCATATTCATTATTATTGCCCGAAACAAAAATATTCGTTTATTTTTTCATTGAACGGTTTTTCTCTAAAGTTTTAGACTCCCCATTAAAACGTTTGTTACAAAAAAAGTTTATATTCCCTATTCTTTGAGAAAGACCCCATATGTATGTACGAATATGCTAGCCTAATAATATAAACATTCCATCATATTCCAACATTCCATAATATTCCAACATTCCAGTATGTTCAGTAATTTAAAGCACAGAAAAGTAATGAAAACAATGAACAAAAACAAAACGCCCACAAAATAAACCAAAAATAAAAAACTTACTTTGTGCTGTAGGTGAATTTAACTTTAATCAAAGTTATTAATAATTAAAAAAATATATTATTTTTAAGCATCTAAAGAAAATTAATACAGTACCACTCGTTATTTAAATATCCAAATTTTATTAGTTTCAGCAATAATCGTTTAAGTACATAGAAAGGTGGAAATAAGAATAGAATGAACAAATAAAATACGTTTTTCCTTCTGAGTGTTTATGGAGTTTCCAAGCCAAATTGTTGTAATTTTTTTTAGCAAATTAAGAGAAAAATAGAAAGCATGGCTTTATGATTGGCTAATATTCTTAACTGTTTTTAACTATCTTAGACACAAAAATGTAGAAGAAAAAATACATTCTGCACTGCTCCTATTGTCAATCTATCTAACAAAAAAAATCAAGCAAATACGTTGAGTTTAAGTCAGTTAAAATGGTTCTTAACTTTTTTCACTTGCCTATTTATATATAGATTTTTTTTGGAATATTTACGTATATTTTCGCAAGGCCATTAATTAAAAAAAGATACTTTCACTGATTGATTTTTCAAGCCGCGTCCAATGGTGCATTTAACTTTACGGTTCGTACCATCAGCAATGTATTATTCCATTAAAACTACGATTTTTAAGCATCGTTACAGCCTGTGCTACTTATATTAAAATAAATTCTATAATTTCTTTAACTATTATTTGACTCATTGTTAACTTATTTCTGTTAAAAGTTTTCCGAAAAAATTCCCTCAAGACCTTCCAACAGAAATAAGTTAACAATGATTCAAGTAGTTTGGCGTTTTTTAATATTTTTTTATAACAATGTGCGCTAGGCCGTGTAAAATTTCATTTTTGCAAAATTACTAAAAAAAGCTGTAATCCTAATATACATACATACAGTATTTTTCGGTTAATTGCACATCAAAATTTGCACAACTTTTTGTTCAATTAACCGGGGAACCAATTAGCCGATACCAGCTTAATTGCACAAATCGTTCAATTACAAGAATCCCGTTTAATTGAACAGTTTGTTCAATTAAAAGAAATCGCATATGTGCACTTTAAGTTTTTCAAAATATTTTTTTTTTTACCTTAAACGAAAAAAATGCAAGTAACAGAAAAAAATGTACATATGTATGTATGTATATGTGTATACGCAGGTATTTATTATTGTAGGTACATATGTACTATTAAATGCACTATATATTTGCACATTAGTTTTACAAAAAAATAAAATTTATAAACTAAAAAACAATTCATATATTGGTTTTACAAAAAAAAAGCGTAAATTTAAGGAATAAAAACAATTCATATGCATATACTTAAATACAGCTCTTCCATTCACGTAAGTATTAAAATATTACATAGTGCTTAAAAAATAAAAAAAGGAACAAATAAATTCATGTTGTACATATTCACACTTTTCGAAATCATTGTGCAAAAATGCCAGATTATTTTTCAATAATAATGCAATTAACCGGGTAAAAGTAAGAGGAAATTTATTTTTGATGACATGAATTTTGAACCAATTAAGCGGGAAAATCAACCGGGTTCAATTATCCGAGGAAATTTACATGTGTTTTCGTATGCAATATTTTTCTGCCCGATCATGTGGTTCAATTAAGCGTGAAAATTAATTAACCGTAGGGTCAATTAACCGAAAAATACTGTATTTCAATATTTGGAACTTAAATGCATTGTTTTTTGTTGTAATAAAGTACCTAAAACACTAAAGTACCTAAAACACTCTAAGGCACATACTTATATGTATATGTAAATATATAAGTTAACGACACAAAAGTTGTTAACCTCTTTTTAATTATATTTTTTTTCTTTTATTAATTTTTATTGCAAATATTGTATCAGCATTAATTGAAAGGTTGACGACACAAAAGTTGTTTTACCTTTTCTTTTCATTCTTTTTACTTTTTATGTTTTGCGAAATTGGATCATGTGTCGCAATATTTTAATAAAATAAAATTGATGACTGCTGCTTAGTTTTAAAGTAAGCAAATAGTTTAAATTAAGAAAATAAAATAAAGAAAAGACACTTGTAAATTTGTACTTGAACTGAACATTGGTTTTTATTCTTACAAATAAAATAATAAATAAATGAATACAAAAAAAAATAAAGTAAAAACTAATTAATTGGCGCCCGAGCAAAAAAAAACGGATACCTTTAGCTAAGAAATTGTTCCAAGCACGACCTTAAGTAGCTCAACATTGGACACACGATTAAAAGCTATTCCAGCCCGACCTAAAGTAGCTCACCGCTGGACACATCACCGTTGAATTTCTCAAGACAGCGATTACTACAACGGGTATAGTGAAGGACCACAAGTAGTCAACAAGGACAAAAGGGAATAATCTGGATCTATCGGTAGTAAAGATGTGGGGTATCATAATACTAATGTAAGTCATTTAAGAATATAAATATAAGGTTTAAAAATTAAACAAGTGATTTATCTAAAAAACAAGTTTCATTTTTGAGAATAATTTACAAAGATAAAGTAAATCTGAAAACGAATTTAATTGCATCAAGCTGAAGTATAGAAACATATAATTATAAATTGAAAATATTTAAGAAAAGGAAAATAAGAAACAAGTGATTTATCTAAAAAACACGTTTCATTTTTGAGAATAATTTACAAAGATAAAGTAAATCTGAAAACGAATTTAATTGCATCAAGCTGAAGTATAGAAACATATAATTATAAATTGAAAATATTTAAGGAAAAAAAGGAAAATAAGAATCAAGTGATTTATCTAAAAAACAAGTTTCATAATTTACAAGAACTGAATAAATCTAAAAAACGAATTGCATCGAGCTGTAGTAATAATAGTATTATAAATTGAAAATAGCTTCAAAAAGAAAAATAAGAATCAAGTGATCTTCATAACTAAATTGCATCGAGCTGTAGTAATAACAATATAAATTGGAAAAAGAGAAGAAAAATAAAAATCATACTTAAATTATAAAAAATTTTTTCAGAACTTTGTGCTATCTATTTTCTATAATATTTTTTCTTCGGTTATATTTCGGTCCACAATATTGCAAGGCTTTGTTAATACTACAGAACACTAAATCCCGTAATCATGTCAAATCCTTCAAACCTAATAAGACCAGCCGTCCTTAATTCCGACCAAAGTCCCCAACAACCCAATCCACAAAGCCAATTTCAAATGAATTCTTCACTACAACAGCAAATAGCAACTTTAGTCTCAGAGCAGGTTAGAGCAACAATTCAATTGTTGCATAATTCAGACGATAACATAACTAACGGATCAGACATAGTAATAGAAGAAGAGCATAGGAATAATCTTAGTGAACTAGATAAAATCCCGGACATTGTCCGAAGTCTAAGAGAATTCTCAGGAAATCCTGCAGAATTCAACTCCTGGCGTAAAAGCGTAGAAAGAGTCTTAGAAATTTATGATAACACTAGAGGATCTGCAAAATATTTCGGCATATTGAGTGTAATCCGTAACAAAATTATAGGTAGTGCAGACGCTGCACTAGAGTCATACAATACTCCGCTCAATTGGAAAAGCATTGTAAAATGTTTGACACTTCATTATGGTGACAAACGTGATTTGGGTACCTTAGAGTACCAAATGACATCGTTAATTCAGGGTAGAAATACAATACAATATTTTTATCAGGAAGTTTATTCTCAGCTTTCATTGATATTAAACAAAATAGGATGCATGGATATAGGCAGAGAATCAACAACACTTCTTACGCAAACTTACCGTGACAGAGCCCTTGACACCTTTATAAGAGGTCTCAACGGAGACTTACCTAAACTTTTAGCAATCCGCGAACCATCAGACTTACCGCAAGCATTGCACTTGTGTCTAAAATTACAAAACCAAAATTATAGAACAGAATATGCTCATAACTACCATAATATAAGACCACGAAAAGAAATGCCACCATTTACACAAAAAAATATTTATAATTCAAGCAGACTACCCTTTTATCCGGAACTTACCATACAACAGCCTAGGAACACATTACAATATCAGAATAACCAAAGATCATATCAGCAACCTACTTTCAATCAAAATTTCCAATTACACAATCAGCCTCGACAACACTCCCAGTCACAAAACCCGTATTTTCAACAAAACATACCACCAAGACCTATTGCCCCAAAACCACAAAGGCCTGAGCCAATGGACATTGATACTTCTATTCAAACCAAAAATATTAATTACCAAAACAGACCTCGTCAAACTAATCAATTTTATGGGAAAAGGCCTATACCTCAATCACTACATACTCCAATGCCACATTCCAAGTTACAGAGAAATTTTCACATCAGAATCGACGAAGGACTTCCTTCTGATAATAATTATCATGACCAGACTGATCATCCTAATAGTTACGAAAATAATTACAGACAAGCCATTCAAAACGAAAGTTTTCAGGATTACATGCAAAGTTACGTGCAACAAGAGGATGAGGAAAGCAGTATACAAACGGAAGATTTATCAGATATCCATTTTTTAGAATAGCGCATTCTTCGCTGCCATATTTCAAATGTAGGGCGGAGAATGGTCAAATATTGAAAATATTAATCGACACAGGCTCTAATAAAAATTATATCCAGCCTTCTCTTATAACCAAACCTATTCAAAATGAAAAAACTTTTTTCGCGAACTCTATATCAGGAAACATAAAAATTACTCACCACACTTTAGTGAATCTTTTCAATTTACCAGATCATGAAATAAAATTCTATATTTTACCATCTTTAAGATCTTTTCATGGTATCCTTGGCCATGATAGCTTAGAAAAACTCAATGCAGTAATTCATATAAAAGAGAAATACATGCTAATAAATCATACAAGAAAAATTAAAATTTATCAACACATATCCCAATCTGTAAATAAAATTGAACTTCGAACAAACCATCTGAGCAAAACCCAAATATCAAAATTAGAAGAAATAATTCATGCACATCCAAATTTGTTCTCGGAACCAAACCACAGACTAACATACACTTCTCGTGTTGAAGGAGAAATTAGGACAATCACTGATTCCCCAGTGTATTCAAAATCATATCCCTACCCTATGGCACTAAAAAATGAAATAGAAAAACAAATAAGCGATCTTTTGAACGATGGTATAATTCGACCCTCAAAGTCTCCATATAATGCTCCGGTTTGGATTGTTCCAAAAAAAATGGATGCATCTGGAGAAAAGAAATTTAGAATGGTCATAGACTACAGAAAATTAAACTCTGTCACTGTACCAGATCGCTACCCTATCCCAGAAATAAACGAAGTCTTATCAAATCTTGGAGAAAATAAATATTTTTCTGTCGTAGATCTGAAAAGCGGTTTCCATCAGATTCCTCTTAAGGAATGTGACATTGAGAAAACTGCATTTTCAGTCAATAATGGAAAATTTGAATTCATGAGGCTTCCATTTGGACTCAAGAATTCTCCCTCAATTTTCCAACGCACTCTAGATGACGTTTTGAGACACCATATAGGCAAAATATGTTATGTCTATATTGACGACATTATTATATTTGGAAAAAACGAGAACGATCACTTTCAAAATTTAAGTAAAGTTTTCCAAACATTAGAGTCCGCAAATTTTAAAGTTCAGCTTGACAAATGTGAATTCGCAAAACGAGAAATAGAATTTTTGGGCTTTATCGTGGGCGTTAATGGTATTAAAGCCAATCCTGATAAAGTAAAAGCAATAGATAATATACCCCCACCCAAGACCTTGAAAAATTTAAGAAGTTTTCTAGGTATGTCAGGATATTACCGTCGTTTCATACCAGACTATGCGAAACTAGCTAAACCCCTGACAACACTTTTAAGAGGGGAGGATGGACGCGTTTCGAAAAACGCATCCAAAAATAAAAGTATATTTCTAAGTCAAGATGCAATAGATTCCTTCCAGAAGATAAAAAATTCACTTACTTCAAAAGATATTATTCTTTCACATCCAGACTTTGAGAAAGACTTTGATTTGACCACAGACGCCTCCGAATATGCAATTGGTGCAGTCTTATCACAAAAGGGCAAACCAATAACATTTCTTTCAAGAACGCTAAATAAATCAGAAGAACATTATGCCACCAATGAGAAGGAGATGTTGGCCATAATTTGGGCACTTACAACATTACGAAACTATTTGTATGGATCTAGAAAAGTGAATATTTTTACAGATCATCAACCCCTAACTTTTGCTCTTAGTAATAAAAATACGAATAGTAAAATGAAAAGATGGAAGGCCATCTTAGAAGAATACGATTATGAGCTTAAGTATCAACCAGGAAAGACCAATATAGTCGCAGATGCACTGTCTAGACCCTCACAAATAAACTCCATGACAGCAACACAACATAGTTCTGAAAGTTCCTCGCATAACCTAATACCAGCCATAGAATGCCCCATAAACGTTTTTAAAAATCAACTTTACATACTTATAGATGACAAAGAAAGCTATAAATTCGAAATACCCTTTCCTACGTACCATAGGCATATTATTAAACAAACTCATTACACGAAAAACTCTTTACTTTTAATTCTAAAGAAATATCTGAATCCAAGCGTAATAAACGGACTTTTCACAAGTGAACCAATTATGGGAATCATACAAGAATTTTATGCTGAACACTTGAAAAATTTTAAAGTTAGATTTACCCAAAGCCAAGTGAAAGATATAACAGATGAAAGTGAACAAGAAGAGATAATTATTACAGAGCATAAACGAGCACACCGAAATGGAAGAGAAAATAGAGAACAAATCCAACAAAAGTTTTACTTCCCTAAAATGGCAGAAAAAACCAATAGAATAGCAAAAGCTTGTAAAATTTGCAAGGAACAAAAATATGACCGCCATCCAAATAAACCTAATTTAGAAAATACACCAATACCAAAAAATCCAGGAGAAATTATTCATATTGACATTTACTCGACTGAGAAAAATTTAGTCCTTACAGCTATTGATAAATTCTCAAAATATGCGCAAGCTAAAATTTTAAAATCTAGAGCAATAGAACACATAAAAGAACCTCTTAAGGAATTAATCTTAGCATTCGGCGTCCCTAACTCAATTGTCATGGATAACGAAAAATCCCTAAATTCTGCTACAATAACTTTTATGCTAAAAAATCAATTTGGAATAAATATTTATACTATACCCCCATATTCCAGTTCTGTTAATGGACAAGTGGAAAGATTTCACTCCACTCTCTCCGAAATTATGAGATGTTTAAAAACAGAAAAACTTCACAATTCATTTCATGACCTGCTTACAAAGTCCATTTACGAATATAATTCTTCAATTCATTCTACTACCGGAAGAAGACCAATAGAAATATTTTTTGATAGAAAATTCAGCGATCCCAAAGAGATAAAACACGAAAGAAAAAAAATTAGTGATAAGTTAAAAGAAAAACAGCAAAAAGACATAGAATACCATAACAAAGACAGAGAGAAAATTAAAAACTATTCATTAGGAGAAAAGGTCTATGTAAAAATTAACAAAAGATTAGGATCAAAATTGTCTCCCTGTTATAGAGAAGAAGTAGTAAAAGAAAACAGAAACACCACCATACTAACCACTTCAGGAAAGATAGTTCACAAAAACAATATTAAAAAGTAAGTACTTTTACAGGATTCAGCTGTGTTGTATTCATGCAGATATCGACATAATCAACTATTCATCTTCCCATATTATCACTATTGACAAAGGCACAGCAAAAATAGAACAAGGAACATTTACCATAGTACACGTTATTAAAATTAAGGAGTATGAAGAATTCATAAACAATGTACAAGCTTTCATTGAAAATAACATCCCAAGAACCCACAACAAATATCCCCTCCTGATCCATGAATTAAAGCAAACCATTAATATCCTACAAGACATTACACCTACTCCTGATAACCGTCAAAGAAGATCAATTGATGCTATAGGAACTGTATGGAAGTACATAGCAGGAACTCCTGATCATAATGACTTCCAGGTATTAGCCAGCAATATTGCCGACTTAAATAATAACAATAATAAACAAGTTTTTATAAATGAAGCCTTTAATAAAAGATTAAATAATTTAACTGAAATGTTTAATGCAATGGCAAATAATATACGAAAAGATGTTTATATCGAAAAAGAAATTGTAATTAATTTACAGAATAAAATAAGATTAGTTAAGGAAGAATTAGTAAATATTGAACGAGCAATTTTATGGGCAAGGTTAAATATTGTAAATCCATTATTACTAAATCGAAAAGAAATTAAAATTGTTATGAAAACACTAGTAGACGAAAATATTAATTTTTTAAGCCCAGAAGAGGCACTAGAATTTTCAAAGATATCGGTAATGAATAACAATAAAAAAGAAATATTTTATTTACTTAAAATTCCTCTGACAAAAAAGGAAACATATAAAAATCTGATAATAAGACCAGTAAAGAAAAACAAAAAAATAATACATTTAGATTTTAAGGAAATTATGTTTAATCAAAAGGAAATATTTTCTATTAAAGAGAAATGTAAAAGTTATAATAATATCACTATTTGTAATGAAAAAAATTTAGTCAATATTACAGGAAGCGATTGTATCCCTAATTTAATTAATAATCTTAACTCATCGTGCACTTTAAGCAATAGTCATCAAGTTCCGTTAATAGAAGAAATAGAGTCGGGAATAGTACTTTTAAACGATTATAATGGTCCGATATTTGCAAATGATGAAATACATAATATTTCAGGAACATTCCTTATAAAATTCCATAATTCAACTATCACAATTCATAATAGGACTTTTAGCAACTGGCACGCTTCACCTCTGCAAACCATGCCAGCCCTAATGCAACCTACTCCGTTTGAAAAAGGTCGAATTAACCTTTTATCTTTGGAGACACTAAACGAGCTCCAAATCAATAACACAGATGTTATCACAACAGTGAAAAAGCGCCTAATAATAGGAGAATGGACCATTTGTGGAGCACTTTTACTAATCATAATTTTTATAATTTTTCTCAAACTCTTTACCAAAACTGTAGAGAAAATTACAGTATGGGAACCCCAGATACCCAAAGTTGATAAAGCTTTTGAACTGGAAAATCTACCACAAATTGCTAATATTACTTGGGTCGCTCCAGATAAACCACCGAGGTTACATAACATTCCATTTTTCTAAAACAGAAAAAAACAACGACTGAGGACAGTCGATTTAAAGGGGGAAGAGTTAACGACACAAAAGTTGTTAACCTCTTTTTAATTATATTTTTTTTCTTTTATTAATTTTTATTGCAAATATTGTATCAGCATTAATTGAAAGGTTGACGACACAAAAGTTGTTTTACCTTTTCTTTTCATTCTTTTTACTTTTTATGTTTTGCGAAATTGGATCATGTGTCGCAATATTTTAATAAAATAAAATTGATGACTGCTGCTTAGTTTTAAAGTAAGCAAATAGTTTAAATTAAGAAAATAAAATAAAGAAAAGACACTTGTAAATTTGTACTTGAACTGAACATTGGTTTTTATTCTTACAAATAAAATAATAAATAAATGAATACAAAAAAAAATAAAGTAAAAACTAATTAATTTATACTATATACATACACACAAACATGGCTTTAAGGTATAGCTTCCAATTATTTATGTATTTAAAATAATCATTTTAAAATTTTCGATGGACAAAAGTGCCCTGCAGTCAGACTGGGGCCAAATGTCTCTATGTCAACACTAAAATTCTAGTAGTAGGTACATTGTCTACAATTTCTCTTCTATTCGTCAGTATAAAAGAAAGAGAGAAAACAGATGTGGTGTATTTCTGGTGGATTTTGCAACAACTTGTCAATATTCATATACTTGTATGTACGAAAGGTATAGAAATGTACCACTAAATGTCTGGTTGGTATGTCTCCATGTTCCCATAAGAACTATGTAGTCACTACCTAGTCAATTGTTTGAGTGTTACTAGTAGATTTTCAATGACAAGCACATGCTAAATGTCTATAGCACAAAGTATTGTATGGGGAATAATTGGAGAGTAGTACTGGTAACAAAGTCAAAATCGACTCAGTACATTTTCACCATCGACATTTCCTTCAGGGTGGTTACAAATCCTTTTCGTTACCTGCTAACAACACACACACATTATTATAAAAAAGAAACCATAAAACGTTGGAAAATCCCACAGCCCATTGTAAATGCATAAAATTTAAGTACCCAATTACTCGTAAAATCAAAGAGTATAATGGTAAAGAAAACATTCGACTTACAATTTATAATGAAAAAACAAAAACAAATTTTCATATTTCGTTGTTGTTGTCAATACAAATTGTAAGTCGAAAGTTTTATTTCGCAGTTCGGAAATAGGCCATATATACAAGGAAGTAGGATTAATTCTTGTCTTCCCTTTTTTTCCGAACTTATGCATTAAACACATTCGACACAGCAGGCTACGGGCTACAATCTGTCAAAAATAGAATACACACATTCTTATGGTAACAATTATTTTAACGACAGCAGGCTACACGACTGCACGACCACCGTTGTAGGTGTCGCCAACTTTAAACTAATTTCTATTTCTTTGGCTACAATGAGCAAATGCAGTGTTACCAGTATAATACAAAATGGTGAATGAATGATGTACAATTATTTCATACTATTTACTAGAAACAATATCCAAAAATTAATGTAAAGAATAAATTGATTCATTATTGTACTTTTATGTGAAATAAGTACATTTTAAAAGAAAAATTAATTTTTATAAATGCAAAATATATGAAAGTGGCAATACTGAACTATGTATTTGTACTTGAGTATCAGCTGCAGATGGTGCTGCTGCCGTCTCCAAAATAATTAAGTAGCTGGCTACGAGGTGACAAACGCTGCTAGCGGCATTTGAAGTCGTGTGTTCGTGTAGCCTGCTGTGGTGAATGTGTTTAATGCATTAGCAAGAAAAATGGGATAAAATCACCTGACTAAAGGTTGGCAGTCCTGTAGTTAAAAAAAAAAATTTATATATATGAAGTGCACAGTGGGAGGTTAAAAGCAAAAAATAAGTGCGAAATTGTACGGATAACTAAGACTTTTCGTGTTTTTAATAAATACATACATATGTACATCACATTACCCAGCTTGAAAGATGGTTGAACTTATGGAGAATTAAAGTAAATGAACAAAAGTGTGTTCATATAACGTTTACCCTAAGAAAAGATACCTGTTCCCCCATTCGAATCAATAATCAAAATATTCCTCAACATGCTCAAGTGAAATACCTTGGCATACACCTTGATCGAAGGCTTACATGGCAACATCATATTGACGCTAAACTAATTCAAATGAAACTTAAGTTAACTCAAATACATTGGTTGATTGGCAGAAATTCAACACTCAGTCTAGACTGCAAACTTTTGATATACAAGTCGCTTTTGAAGCCAATATGGTGCTACGGAATTCAGCTATGGGGCACTGCTTCAGCTTCAAATGTGGATAGAATCCAACGACGGCAAAATAAAATTTTACGTTTGATAACAGCGGCTCCATGGTACATCAAATATACATCGAGATTTAAATACGCCACTAGTGACTGAAGAAATCGCAAAATACGCAGGTAAATATTTAACAAAACTCGAGTCACATCCTAATCCGCTTGCTCGTAATATCTTGAACTTTACTGGACACATCCGCTTAAAAAAGAGGGACACAAGGGCCCTAATAATCAGCACCCCAAATGATACTTCTTGAAAATAATTATTGTGCTTAATACGAAATTTATGTATTATTAATTACTATCACTAAGTTTATGTCCAATACTGGTCGGGCCTAGATTTAAGATTTGAATACTTATTGTTAGTTCACATTTGAAGATACAATAAATAAATATATGTGTGTATAAATAAAAAAAATATGTACATACGCACACAATTGGAAATTGTTGCAATCAAAGATATGCCGTAGATTCTTAAAATTACAGAATTTGTTTTCAAAAGGCAGATTTTGAAAATAATATAAAATCAGAAAGTTGAAACTAATGACATTTTGTGGTTTCAAGTTCGTATTCAAAAGTAGAAATTGATAATATGGCTGACTTATATGTTCATAATTCGTATAGCCGACACATGTAAGCAAACGATTTTAAAGAATACAGTGTTTAATATCAGTTGTGGCTATCTTGGTAATATGTATACATACATATCGCTCATTTGCTTCAATAGCGGCACAACTCGAAAAAACTAGTTTTGCAGAAAACGCGTTTTAAGTTTTCAATTTGCATACAACTCAATGGAGATATGAAAAAAAAATATTCTCTCAGGTGATGGTAAAAGCTATTTGTATGAAATTTTTACACAAGACAAAATACGAAATGCCGAATCTTTCTGCATTATTAACTCAAGAACCCCATTTTTTGAGTTATGCCACTATTGAAATAAATGAGCGATATGTATCTACTTAAAAGTATTAATAGCATTGACGATATGCTTCAAAATATATATGTATATAGGCAACGAGTTAGAAGATTTGCAGTATGAAGGTGTGTAGAATTCAGTCGGCTATTATTGTTATAAATTAAAAATATTTATTAATCATATGAGTGAAGGTGGATTAATAAGCAAACCGTAAAATTCATTAAATTAAAAGTCTTATATATTTTTTTATATTTTTATATTTATATTTTTAAATTTTTTTATATTATATATTTTTTTATATTTTCATTAGCATTCGCAAATTTAGACAATAATTAAAAAAATTAACTTTTTCGCTTTCAAAATTTATGGAGAAAAATTATAATTTGTTCCACTGTGATGTTTTCCCAGTTTTTTTGCTTGTTTTTTCCTTATGATTTTCAGCCAATAGCAATGCATTATGCGTCAACAAGTACCGTAATCCTTTAATAGATGCATACTAGAGGTGGAAAACTATCGATAGTGTCACTATCGAAAGTTTTCGATAGTTTGAAAAACTTTATCGATATATCGTTTCAAGACTATCGAAAGCTAGAAAAACCATCGATATATCGACGATACTATCGTGATAGTATCGAAGTTGTATGCTTCTCGTATAATCTACGTATTTATTTGCACTAAAAGTTCAAAACAAAGTATTTTTGATCAAAACAAAACAAAATAAATTAGAATTTTATTTGTCTGTTCAATAAATAACAAAACTAAAATACTTGTATGATAAATAAGTGTGATCAGTGAAAGAAATTTACCGTCATCCAGATATTTTTGTTTATGAAAAGCAACATATTATCTATTTCTTTGCCTTTAGTGGTGTACCATTTAATATCGATAGTGACTAAAAAATATCGATAATTTTCAAGTATTAATCGATTGCAGAAATAAAACATCGATAGTCACACAATAAATTAACTATCGATAGTGCTATCGATAGTTTTCCACCTCTAATGCATACATACATGTCTGCAAAGTATATTTATATAAAGTATATGCAGGTCTACAACAACTAAGAAAATACAAAAACAACATGCGCTTTGTTTGTGTAAAAATAATGGATGAATGTCAAAAACAGATGATTATAACCAGACCTGGGTAACTTGCATTATTTTCATAAGAAGTGATTGAAAAACAAACATTTTAGTGAAAATTTAAATTTGGTGCATGTAATGCACTATTTTTTGCACTAAAATAAAATCTCTTAAAATAATGGATTAATATTGCATTAGCAGCTAATCGTATGGCGAAAGATGCACTAATTTTATATTGCCACTGAGCACATCATGAAGTAATGCAATATTATTGCAATATCACATATTGTAATAAGAAATACAGAAAAGGAACATTGAAGGCACCTGAATAAGTACGTGCATACAAATGAAAGATCAGAACTTAGGTTTTCGTTTATTTTATTGTAAAGTTATATCTTAAAAAATGGTGATTTTATAAACGGAATATACTACCGCTTGGAACAATTTAATCAAGTTTTGTCTTTCTCTTGAAAAATTATACAAATGGTAGTGACATGATTTTTGCCTTAACATAGAAAAAAGTTTACATATTTATTGCACTATAATTATCAAAGTTAGTTCTAATGTAATAAATTTGCATTTGTATTGATTTGGTTTAGTGTGGGAAAATGGTCAATGCATTTGCTTATTTAATGCAAGTCCCAGATCTGCATACAACAAAAAGGAAATGTATGGACAGACAAAACCAAAGTAAATTTATTAATTGATAAATCTTTATTACGTGAAATAAGTATAATAAAATCTACATATTTATTTCAATAATTAAATATAATTATTTTTAAATGTTTTGTAACACCTATTTTAAGTAAAAATTTATTTCAACTTTTTCACTACACACAATTGTGTATAACAAAGCAAAGCAAAACAAAATGGCGTACGAAAATTGTAAACAACTTTTGACATTCATGCATTGACACTACACGAGAAAAAAATTAATCACCTGGGTACTTGCATATACTTTATATAAATTTACTTTGCATGTCTGTATCATACCTGATCGATGCTAGCCAGTGCTGTCAGATTGATTTTTAGCCACAGCGCTGACACATTTGTCGTTTATCGTCAATATTATACAACATTAAATATTAGCTACATAACATATTTTTATTTAAAACATAATTTTATATATTTTTAGGTTTTTAGAAAAATGTGGTTCATTTTAGGAAATATTCGTTGATTTTACGGTACGAAATGCTTCGTAGATATGTAGTGGATGTGATATTTTTATATTTTACGAAATATTTGTTATCTGCAAACAAAATTTTGTATTTCAAATTTTTTTTCGTAAATTTAAGAAACACAATGTTAATAATACAAAATAAATTAGTGAATCATGAAAAGCAAGTTTGTGTTATATGCGAAATTTTTTATAAAATTAAAATCCGTGGAATATAAAAATCTTCAAAATATTTATATATTCTTGGAAAATAATTTAATAATCTTTAATTTCTAGAATTGAAGGTTGTAATAATTATGAAAATAAAAAGATAACTAAAGGGAAGTTGTTACAGCCTCTGCATTCTTCATACATCACATACATACATAAATATTTTGCAATGAAACTCACGAATCAAACTGGGAACACAATTGGGACGAAGACGAAGTTTTCGTTGCGAACTTTTGTCGTGGAAAATAAAATATATGTATTTGTTCATATTAAAATTAACACAATGCCTCCATAGAACGAAATTTGTAGAGCGTGACGAGCTCTGCGATAGATTTTATTCTATTTTGTACGCCGACGAACTATGAAATACAAATTTTCTCTCTCTCTCTCTCTCTCTCTGTGTCTTTGTAAATGCTTCAACCAACTTTATAAATCTCATACCTAAATAAGAGCGGCAAGCGTAGCGTTAGTAGCAGGGTACGTATTTTCAGTACAATCAAATTATATTTTCACATTTAAATGTACTGAAAATGCGTACCCTGCTGCTAACGCAACGCTTGCCGCTCTTATTTAGGTATGAGGGTAAATTATAACAGCTGAATTCGTTGAGTAATTTCGTCGTTGTTGTGTTTCACACTACGAATTTACGCAGCAAACTCTGCGTGGACGAAATTCGTCGTTCGTACCAGTTGTGTTCCTAGCATGAACTAACTAAAAACAAATTTTTTATTACAATCATTTTTTATACAATAACAGGAAAATAAATGGGGCATATAATAAAAAGTAAAACAAACCAACAGTTGTTATTATATGTTTAAATTGTTTTTTGTAAAATTCACGAAACTTGTGTAGGTTTAAGAATAAATTTGTACTGTAAACAAAATGATAACAAAACAAAATCTATTTATTTCACGAAATTTCCAATTTTGTAAGAAAGTTTTATTTCTTCCTAAATTCAATGAAATAAACGAAAAATGTAGTACTACTCGTATATACGAAAATAATTGTAGGAAATCGTTTTTGTAACTTAACGACATTCGTAAAATTATGAAACTTGTTAACGCCGTGATACACTATCATACAAAGTCGTGCGATCTACGAATAAATACAACCCTGATATGATGGAGTTTCTAAAATATTTCAAAAGACAATAAGAATTCATCATTTCGTAGATCGCACGACTTTGTATGATAGTGAGAAATGGCCTTTATGCTGCAAAGCTACATACGTATATTTTAGTAAAATTTAAAAATTTTTAGTTTATTGTACAAAAATTAAATTACGAAAAAGTGTATTTTTAAGCATGGAATATTTTGGAGTGTATTTCATTTATAAAACAGACATACATACAAACATACTGGAGTATAAAACATACTAAAAATGAATTACATCAATATGAATCTTATTTTAAGTTATTTATATCCTTATCATGATGCAGAAGGCTATTGATGCATCATTATCCAAAATGCTAGTTCCAAATTAATAAAAGGAAGTTTTCCCCACTATGTTTTATAAAAACCACACTTTAGATATAGAAAACAAATCTATTTTCATTAATTATTTTATGTTGTAGAAAACCTTCCTTGTGTAAAATTTGCCATTTTTTAACATTGATCTACATTGTTTAAATTGCATATGTGTGTTTAGCTAAAATAATCGCAAATGAGTTGAAATATATAAATGAACAAAAGGCTCGTCAAAATTTTTATTTTAAAACAAAGCTTTTGGCGATTTTAGAGACAAATCGTTACATCCGACAGCACTAGCGGTGGTCATATTCTCAATTTTCTTTAATTGGGACAGTGCTATCAACTTTTAAATTTCGAAAAGCACTGCAACTATGAAAAGCACTTAATTTATATAAACAGATGTACTCAATGTAATTGGGCCTTATTTCGAGTGTCGTATTACGACTTCGGCTACGACGATTTTGTAGTACACTAAGGAACATTGCAACATTTTTTCTTCAATCTATTACGAAATCTTCATAGTCGTAGTCGAAATACGATACTCGTTATCAGGCCCAATATATTTAACTTTTATGAAACCCACTCATATATCAAAAAAATCAAATATTAAGGAACATGTATATAGCAAAGATAAAAAAAATCGAATATAACAAGGTTTCATTTCATAAAAATATCACAGTCCCTATTTGAAAAAAGAACTTATTTAACAAAAAAACTGATATAAAAATATTATGAAAAATAGAAAAATGTCTATTACAATAAGTAAAAAATAAGTTTAAAGTACTAAAGAGATATAGATATCACCGTTTCTCCGACAAAATCAGGTTTGTTCTCAGGAGAGCAAAAAACTGTATTATTTTGAAACCTGTAAATGTTTTTATATAAGTATTTCGTAAAATTAATCTTAAATAATTGTAGATTTGAGAGGTATAGCGGAAGTGCCTCAAAAACTACACATAACTCATTTTATTGTTCAGCTTCAAGAGCATTTCTAATAAAATAGTTTTTTATTTTAACTCATAACAGTTTATGTTGAATATTTTTTCATAAATATGTAGTATACTTTTGCTAACTTCTGAACCGACTAATATATCATTAAATGATTTGGTGGGTGAATGTATGACACATCAAGTTTTATAATAATGAAATAAACACTTTTTCTGTCAAAGATTTAGAGCCGGACATTTTAAATGCGTACTTTTGTTTAAAATGTGACTTGTTTTATTAACAACTGACTTTAACATTCAAATATTTTATTCAAATTAATTTCGAATGTCACCATTTCGAGTAATTTGTAAAGCACCAAATAAACATTTACTCGTTTTTGAAAATTTCTCGTTTTGAAAACGATTCGGTTTACAGAACATACCCGATCACCTGAGCATAACATAGTTTTTTAAACTTTAAAGTTATATACATTACATTGCTATTTATATAAAAATCGTTATTATTTGTTATTTCATTGATTTCACAACAAAAATTGTATCGTTTCAGACCTTTGTTATATGAAAGCGGTAAACCTTAAAAAATTTATAGAGCTTAAAACCCGTTCTATTTCTACATGTTAATATGGATGTGACAGAACTTGTATGTCAATTTTTACTAAATAGGTTTATATCAACTGAATCCATAAAGACTCAATTCTCTCTCAATTGCATTAATTGAATCATATTCCATATATTGTCTATAACAGACCAAATTTCGCTATTTGACTCTATTTGGAATGCTGATGACATTATAATTATCTCTTGTTAGACAAAACACTTTTTACATTAATTAAATTAAATATTAAAGTCAGAGTTTGATATAGCGCGTATTCCTTGAATCAATTTTCTAACAATACAAAAAACATCTTGAAATGCACAATTTAAATTTTTAAATGACAAGCATGCTCAAAACAAATTTGATTTAAAATTTTTAGTTTAGAGCTCTTAAGAAAAAAAAATTAAAAACTAATTTAAAAAGCACTGAGCACTACAAGTATCTTCATATTTTTTCGCTTTTAAAATTTTAAAAGCTGACAACATTGCAAAGCGAGTATAAAGCGAAGCACATATACTAACAAAGAATAACATAGTGTATGTGTGGACACAACAGCTCTTGATACATTTTACACTCAAAATATGCTGTTAGTAAATTCAAATTAAACATCATCTCAAACAATATTATTTTGATTTAAAAACCGCTCTACTAACCCTATGGTACACGACATGTAGAAAGACACTTATGACGCCAGGAGAATTTCCAACACATTGATTGGTTGCATTATCGGCCTAAAATTTTAATAGTATTTTTGTGTCAAAATCCAAATGTAGGCAGCACTTGTGTGTAAATACATGTGAAGTTCTGCTCAAACAAAAAAGTCATTATATAATAATAGATTCTCAGCTATGTTTATTATTTTGACATAACTACGTGGTATGTAGCATATGCAGCTTCATAGTGACGCACGTGTTTTTTATTTGCCGATTACAACAGGCTTTTTTTCATGCGAACCGAATGATTTTCAATTTATTTTAATTTCAAATTTCAGTAAAAAAGATTTTTTTTCTCTTATTTTCAATAGCTAAAAACAACCTGCACTTAATTAAAAGTATTGATTTTAAATCGTCTGTTTCAAAATATTTCTCTTCTGATTTGGGACACAAGTATTAATTTGTGTATTAAAAATTTCAACTTAAGCAGGTGTGGCATGTCTACCACTGTTTTTCTAAATAATTTATTATATTGAGTGCACAGAAAATCATCAATATATTGTGGTTTGCTTATTAAACAATAAACAAAAAAGATTTTACATACAAATACCTTGGTAAAAATTTACCTACCTGTAAGATTTACTTTAATTTTAGTTAACAGAAACTTCTTGTATATTCAGTTATTGTAAAACTTTTTTGAGTGTAACCTACATGCATTAAATGTACATTAATAATAATGTCTTTAACATTACAAAACGTAGTGTTGATCATCATCATTTTGATTAGGTTAAATAACGATTCTCGTTGGGCACAAGTTAACTAAGATTGTTAGTACTTATAATTTTAATGTACTCGGTATACGTACATTATTAGCGCTTGTGCGTGGGAGGTTGTACCTTACAGAACATTAAAGTACATTAAATAATGTTTATTTTCGAACACTGCGCCAAACCAAAAATTTAGACGCCAAACAAGTTGAAAAATCGCCACGTTTGGCGAGAAATCGCCATATCTGACAGCCCTGGTCCATTCTTGTATTATTCTTTTTGGTGCTGCCAAGTCGAGTATACTTTCCCTGGTCACAAACAGAGTTACCGTGAGGTTAGAGCTATCAGCGTGTTATTTTTATTTACTGATTTTTTTTTGCTGATTTTTTTTGCTGCTACATTTTTCCCTCCCATTCTTGGTCCACAAGGGGGCTCCAGAATGGTGGGGTTTGTAATATGCACCCTAAAGATATTATTGTATGTACACCTGTGTAAGCACAGCAGTAAGGCCGATAAGGCAGTACTCACAGCTGATAGCTGTGAAAATTTTCGCGCCAGCTGTGAGTATATATTAATCTGTCGTATATACAGCGCAGGGAAAAACAAAAACAAAAAAGTAAATAACAAGTAAATAAAGTTTACTTAAGATCGGTGTGAAGGGAAGGAAGAGCGAGCACCGTATCAAGAAAATAAACGGCTCTTAGTAAAACAAAAGACATATCTGTTAAATAAGCAACGATAATTATAAAATTATAAGACTTTGAAAAAAGCAAGAAAATAAATAAAAACACACACCCAATCACACACATAAGCCGTCAGCATAATAAGCCACGGATAAAGCCAATGCCGTGAAGTATATCGGCAACTGAGGTTAAACTCATCCAGCATCCTCCACAAGCCGGAGGAAGTTCGTCCATCGTCCACTAAACGCGCAGAAGAAGTCGCGGAGGAGATAAAAAAAAACTGTAAGATTGTTTTATATTTTTTATTATTATCCAAGTGCCAAAGGCAAAATTTAATAATTTAAATTATACCAGATTGTGCTTCAATTTGTAATTTTTGTATTATATTATTTTTTTTTCTAATAAATTTTTTTTTTTTGGTTAAATCTAAATTTTCAAATAACCCTTTGTTCTAATTAATTATACATACTTTGTTCAATACTTGAATTACATATACATATATATGTTTTTTTTTTTTTTTTTTTATGCATGATTTTTTATTTATTGTATCTTCATATATGAACTAACAATAAGTATTCAAATCTTAAATCTAAAAAATATAATTAGGCCCGACCAATGTCGGACATAAGCTTAGTAGTAGTTATATATAATACATATGTAAGTAGTGATAATCAAAAGGAAAAAAAAATAAAAGTATTTTCAAGACGTCCCATCTGGAGTGCTGTGAATAAGAGCCATTGTGTCCCTCTTTTTTAGGCGGATGTGTCCAGTAAAGTTCAAAATATTACGGGCAAGCGGATTAGGATGTGACTCGAGTTTTGTTAAATATTTGCCAGCGTATTTTGCAATTTCTTCAGTCACTAGTGGCATATTCAAATCACGATGTATATTTGAATTTTTGATGTACCATGGAGCCGATGTTATCATGCGTAAAATTTTATTTTGCCTGCGTTGAATTTTCTCTACATTTGAAGCTGAAGCAGTGCCCCATAGTTGAATTCCGTAGCACCATATTGGCATTAAAAGCGACTTGTATATTAAAAGTTTACAGTCTAGGCTAAGTGTTGAATTTCGACCAATCAGCCAATGTACCTGAGTTAGTTTAAGTTTCATTTGAGTTAACTTAGAATCAATGTGGTGTTTCCATGTAAGTCGTCGATCAAGGTGTATACCAAGATATTTCACATGTGAATGTTGAGAAACAACTTGATTGTTAATCCGAATGGGGGAACAAGTATCTCTTCGTAAAGTAAATGTTACTTGAACACACTTTTGTTCATTTACCTTGATTCTCCATAAGTTTAACCAAAGCTCCATCTGGCTAATGTGTTCCTGGAGTTTGCGGGATGCCTCATCTGGGTTTTCATGCATACTAAGGCAGGCTGTATCGTCGGCAAATGTGGAAGTATGGATACTACTGCTCACAGGCATATCACAAGTATAAATTAAATATAAAACTGGTCCCAGTATACTCCCCTGTGGCACACCAGATGAAATTGTTTCAGGCCTACTTGTAAAGTCTCCTTCCGCAACAGTGAACTTACGGGAAATAATGTAACTTTCCAAAAGATTTAAAATGTTTATTGGTAAGTAAGTCTTCAATTTTAAAATAAGGCCTTCATGCCACACTTTATCAAATGCCTGGGAAACGTCAATAAACAGCGCAGAACAATACTTTTTTCCCTCAAAAGTTCTTCTTATAAATTGAACTAATCTGTGAGTTTGTTCAATGGTGCTATGCTGACTTCTAAAACCAAATTGATGGTCTGGTATGCACCCACTACTAATTAGAATTGGGGACAATTTTGTTTTGAGCAGTTTTTCGAAAAGCTTTGACATTGTAGATAGTAGACTTATTGGCCTATATGACTCAGCCTTTGTTATATCTTTGCCCGGCTTTGGAATCATTTTAACCTTGGCAAGTTTCCAGTTGTGTGGATAATACTCCAGTCGTAAAATAGCATTAAATATGAATAACAGGATTCTCATTGCAATACGAGGCAAGTTCATCAGCATCTGATTACTAATTCCATCAATACCCGGAGCTTTCTTCGGGTTGAGTTCGGCAATTAATTTTTGTAAATCACGCGTCTTAAACTTTATGTGTTGAGGGGGTAGAGCGACTATATTCGGCAAATCAGCAACACCAGTACATATATTTGGCGTAAAAACGGATTTTAAGTGCTCAGCAAATATTTTACCTTTTTCAGTATCGCTTCTTGCCCAACCTCCGGTAGATGTGCGTAGAGGTGGCTTATACTCAACGGGTGTTTTAAGCTTTCTGGCAGCGCGCCACAAGGAGTAATTAGACGCCGGTGTAACATCAAGACCTCCAGATAATTTTTAAGAGATGCAATTTTTTCAGATGCAAGCAACTCTTGGAGTCGTTTAGTGCACTCTTTAAATCTGATTTTATTTTGTGGTGATCTGTGCTGTTGCCATTCCCTTCTAGCCCTTCTTTTTTCACGTACGAGACGTTCAATGTCTGTAGAATAAATTTTATTAAACCCAATCTGCGGATGGGAGATAGTGGCATGTTCAGCAGCCTGTTTAATATTCTCGCTGAGATTGGCAATGTTCGATTCAATATCATCGGGTGTTCTAAGCGTAATGTTTTCCGTACAATGACTGCTGAGATATTTTTTGAACCCCAGCCAATTTACACGATTGATCATCTTCACATATGGGTCAGGTAAGTTACTTCTTAATGGGCTACAAATTGTGATGATCGTCGGGGAGTGATCGGACGAGAGATCAAGAGAAGCTTGAACTTGAATTAAATCCCTAGAGATATTTTTTATGACGCCAAAATCTATAACATCCGGAATTTTTTGTATGTCAGTAGGCCAATAAGTGGGCTCCCCACTCGAAATGACATCCAAGCCCATTTTTGAAATAGTGTTGAACAATGCTCGACCTCTGGGTGTAACAAGGCGCGAACCCCAGAACGTATGTTTCGCATTGTAGTCTCCAGCTGCTACAAAACAAGGTCCAAGAGATTTGTAGAAATCCTCATATTGATTCTCAGTGATTGAAAATCTGGGAGGGGAGTAAATTGATGTTATAACGAAATTTGAACAAAAACTTTCAATGCCAATATTTGTTGCTTGTAGGTATTCTTCACAAATGTTATCAAGAACATAGTGCTTGAGTCTAGACTTTATTAGAATTGCTGATCCACCGCAAGCCCTTCCTCTAGGGTCCTTTGTATCATATATAGTGTAGCCATAAATTTTAAAAAGACTTCTCGAAGTCAAATGAGTCTCAGATACTAACATTATATCTATATTTTTTTCCGTGAGGAAGTGCTCAAGTTCATTTTTATGTTGGCGAATGCCGTTTGCGTTCCAGAAACATATTGTTAACGTGTTCATGGCTTATTAAGTATTGCTTGAAGCAGAGTATTCTGCATTCGCAACATTTCTTGCATCATGGTAGTCATATTTGTTGTAAAATTGTTTATAGTTTGCACAAGATTTTCAATAGTGGCTTCAAGGCGATTATAATTAAAGTTTGAGTTTGTATTTGTAGAATTATTTTGCGGTGAAACATTTTGTGTCGGAATAGAACTAGCCTTAGCAGCATCTGCATACGATACACGGGAAGTAACTGGTTGGCTCATTTGCTGAAAAGTGGCAGAGTAAACGTTTGCTGATTGAGCTGGAGCTAATTTAGGTTTTTGCACCATAGTCTTCTTTACAAAAGAGTACACACGACAACCTCTGTAGTTAGCGGTGTGATTTTCTCCACAATTACTACATTTTTTGCCACTTTGATCTTTTGGTTTATTGCAACTAGCAGTGCCGTGTAATTCGCCGCACACAACACAAACAGTAGGTAAATTGCAGTATGTTTTTGTATGGCCATATTCTTGGCAATTATGGCACTGTACAGGACCTGAACGCTTATGTGGCTCTTCAACTGTGATTTTTCGGTACAAGAGGTATTTTAAATTATAAATTGGATGCGTCTCATTTTTTTTCAATTTTATATCATTAGGTTCTAGTTCAACACGAAATAGGGGTTGGGGAATCTTTTCTCTATTTATTATATTGGACACATTTTTTACCTTGAACCCCTGGAGGACGAGTGCATCTTTTATTTCTTCGGGGACAACATAAGAATCTATGCCCTTCAATACGATCTGCATGCCTTTAGCGCTCTTAAGCTGGTATGTGTAGAAGCTTGTTTTACTTTTTTCAAATTCAGCAACCATTTTGCGGAAATCTTTTTCGTCATAAATTTGGATTTTAGTTTCATCGATGTTGCCACGTTTTATTGGAACAATGTGAAATTTATTCTCACCAATGACCGAAATTAATTTTTTAATAAGGGCATTTGAATTTTTTTGTCTCAAATAGATTGGTGGCGGCTTGGTTGTTTTGTTCGACGATACCTCGGGTTTGTCGTTGTCATCTTGAAAAATTTTAAAGCGGTTTTGGCGATTAGTTGAGGCTGCGCTGTTATCCCTAGACACTATTGGAGCAGATGAGATTTTTGAAGAATTCGGGCTTCGCCCGCGCTTTAAAATTGTAATGTATCTGTCCATTCCAACTTGTACCTTGAGTTTCGAGCCGCTGTTATCTGTAGTGATAACTTTGTTAAGTGATAAACACGAGCCTGAAGGGGATGATATTACTGACTTATATGAAGAAGTACTGGGCAACTGTAATGTTAATGCATCGTTACTATTTGGCATTGGACAAAGCGAAGTTGATCGCTGACGAAAAATTGGCGTTGCCGTTAACAAAAGATTTTCATCAGATTTATTTTTTATATTTTTTTCATTCAGAGTTTCAGAACTCACAGTAAAATAAGCATTTCTGCCGTTAGAACTCACTTCAAGTTTTTCTGTATTTGAGGAATTCATACAAAGAATTCCTGAAGGGTTATTCGTTTATGTTTTTTTTTTATTTTCGGTATTTTTTGTTTTTGTTATTTATGATTGTTTGTTTGACTTTGAGGTATTCCTCAATATCACTTGTTTAAGTTTTTTTTTGCGGTTTTTTTGTTTTTGTTATTTTTACTATTTAAAAAATATTAGCAAAGCAGAAAGCTTATTTATTAAAGACAGTATGTATGTACCTATTACGAATAATATGTACTACTAATATTTTTTTTTGTATATGTAATTTTTGTTTGTTTGGTAAGTAAAATTCCGCTATTCGACTGTTCGCTATGAAGGTACCACGAGAACTGATATATATATGTATTTATTTTTTTTATTTTTTTTTATTTTTTTAGAGCCCCTAATGGAGCCCTTACGCGAAGCTACCCTACTTTGAGCTCAAACTACGGGACTGCTGAACGCGCACTTTTGCCTCAATTTGGGCAAAAGGACTGACCTGTACGGTTAATGTTTTTCCCAAAAAAAAAAAAAAAAAAAAAAATATATATATATGTATTTATTTTTTTTTGGGGAAAAACATATTAACCGTACAGGTCAGTCCTTTTGCCCAAATTGAGGCAAAAGTGCGCGTTCAGCAGTCCCGTAGTTTGAGCTCAAAGTAGGGTAGCTTCGCGTAAGGGCTCCATTAGGGGTGTTTTTCTTTAACTGAAAATAGTTCAAAGTTTTTGTTTAATGTAAAATTTAAGTTATAGTTTTTTTAAACAAAGGTGTTTGATTGTTTGTTTTAATGAATATTGTAATTCGAATTCAATGTTAATAAATAAATCACATATTGGGTGTTTTTTATTGAGGTATAGAACTTTAAGTTGGCATCACTTTTTTAACTGGCGGCCATTTTGTCAGCTATCAAGTGATTAATATTTAGTTTGGTTTGCCATTTCATCATGAACAGGTTGACAAAAGAACAACGCTTGCAAATCGTGCAAATTTATTTCGAAAATAATGGTTCAGTTCGCGAAGTTTACCGCAAGCTCCGTCCATTTTATGGTCGACATAATCGTCCATCAGAGCAATTAATTCGGTTAACCATGGATCGTTTTCGCACTACGTTTACTCTATGTGATAATACGCATCCGCAGAGACGTCGAACAGTGCGCACCGAAGAAACAATTGCCGCTGTAGAGCAAAGTGTTGAAGAGGACCCGAATGAATCGATTCGCCACCGTGCATAGCAATTGGAGCTTTGTCCATCAACTTTATGGAAGATTTTGCGCAAAGATCTTGGCTTGCGACCTTACAAGATCCAGCTTGTGCAACAAGACGGCGCTACATGCCACACAGCGCACGTCACAATCGATTTATTGAAGGAAACATTCGATGAGCGCATAATTTCGCGGAATGGACCTGTCAATTGGCCACCAAGATCGTGTGATTTGACACCATTGGATTATTTTCTTTGGGGATATGTGAAGTCGCTCGTCTACGCCAACAAACCAGAAACGTTAGGGGACTTGGAAGCCAACATTCGTGGCGTTATTGCCAACATACGGCCCCATATGCTCGAAAAAGTGGTTGAAAATTGGACCTGTAGAATTGGCTTTATTCGAGCCAGCCGCGGCGGCCACATGCCCGAAATCATATTTAAACATTAATGGCATAAAATTATCCTTCCAATAAAGCCAAATTGATGGACATTAAAACGATTTTCTTGTGTTTTATTTCAATTCGAAGTGCTATACCTCTAAAAAAACACCCTATACATTTGTATCGAAGCCACATTGACATTTCACGCTTTCGAATAATGGAATAAATTTATAAAGAGAGGAGGTGAGTAAGGGGTAACTTGCAGCAATGGACAGATGTTTTGGGACATCTAATAAAACGTAGAAGAGATGTCATGGTAGGGTGGGTAATAGAGCCTGACATGAAATAGATAGAGTCAGGTCCTCTTGCTAAAATGACGGGTTAGGAAGGAGAGACAATGGAAAAGGTGTTTGCTTCGGGCCTCATACTTTTTGTTTTAATTTATGTCTAGAAGCTGGTATGATTTTTGTTGTTGTTAATGTCGTAGGCAGCAGTAAACCCAAGATTGGCTGGCAAGAAATCCACCCAAGACGGCGAGCCTTAGCCGGTGCATACTCCAGCAAACCAGCGCTGCCAACAATCTGGTCACTCCAACATAATTCGTTTTCTTTTGTTTTTCCAACAGCTGCTCGCTCTGCACTACATCTGACGACATTACAATTGTGAAGTGAGTTATAACGGCAGTAATGCCTAGTTTACTGTGAGTTCTGATGCTCATAATGATAACAATAAAAATAAAAAATCTGATGATAGACTTGCTGTGAGTTCTGAAGCTCTTAATAAAAATAAAAAATCTGATAATATACTTTTTCTAACGGCAAAACCACAGTTTCGTCAGCGATCAACTTCACTTTGTCCAATGCCAACTAGTGAATCGTTGACATTATTGCCTAGTACTTCTACATTTAACTCAGCGATATCATCCGCTTCGGGCTCGTGGTCATCACTTAACCAAGTTGTCAATGAAGATAAGAGTAGCCCAAAACCCAAGGTCCAAGTCGGAATTGACAGATATATCACAATTTTAAAGCGCGGGCGAAGCCCAAATTCATCAAAAATTTCATCGGTTCCCAAGATAGCCAGGGATAACGACGTCGCAGCAGTTAACCGTCAAAATCGTTTTTCAATATTGCAAGCTAATAACGACCAAGTCGCTGTATCACCCAAAAAAAACTTCCAAACCACCAGCAATATATCTGAGAGAAAAAAAAATCCAATGCCCTTATTAAAAAATTAGTCTCGGCCGTTGCTGAGAACGCATTTCACATTATTCCAATAAAACGTGGAAAAATTGATGAAACGAAAATTCAAATATACAAAGAAAAAGATTTTCGCAAAATTATTACTGAATTAAAAAAAAAATAAAACAAATTTTTATACTTATCAGCTTAAAAGTGCTAAAGGTATGCAGATCGTATTGAAGGGCATTGATGCTTATGTTAATCCCGAAGAAATAAAAGATGCACTCATCATACAAGGATTTAAAGTAAAAAGAGTTACTAATATAATCAATAGAGAGAAGATCCCCCAGCCTCTATTTCGGGTTGAACTGGAGCCAAATGATATACAGTTAAAAAAAACGAGACACATCCAATTTATAGCCTAAAATACCTTTTATACCGAAAAATTACAGTTGAAGGTCCCGTGCAGTGTCACAATTGCCAAGAATATGGCCATACAAAAACTTACTGCAATTTACCTACAGTTTGTGTTATCTGCGGTGAATTGCATGGTACTGCTAGCTGCACTAAGCCAAAAGATCAAGCAGAAAAAAATGCAGTAATTGTGGAGGTAATCACACTGCTAACTACAGAGGATGCCCTGTATATTCTTTCGTTAAACAGGCTATGGGTCAAAAACCTAAACTAGCTCCAGCTCAATCAGCAAACGCTTACTCCGCCACTATTCCTCAAACAAGCCAACCAGTTACTTCACATGTATCGTATGCCGATGCTGCTAATTGCATAGACAGACGACAGCGTTAATTTGCATTAAAAGCTCACTAATGCGAATTAAAAATTTTCCCTGACAGACGACAGTATTTGCATTAAGTAAATCGTCGGTTGGTTATTGGCTTGCGGCACAGTATATTCAAAATACATTATGATTGCAGCAAACCAATAACCAACCGATGATATGTTTTATCCAAAACAAACCCCATTAACTGAATGTACTCGTAGCCAAGTCGCACACCTTTTCAAGCAGTCCGTATCTAATTCACTCATCAACCAGTATTTGATTGATTGTTGACGGTGCTGCCATATTGAAATAGGTAAATTCAGTATTAATTCACTTTCATTTAGTGCATTTACTTCAAATCAAATGCGCATTGGCATGGGGATAATTCACAAGTTAATTTGAATTAAAGCAGTTAATGCAAATTAACGCTGCCGTCTGTCTATGCTATAAGACTAGTTCTATTCCAACACAAAATGTTCCACCGCCAAATAATTCAACGAATGCAAACTGAAGCTTTAACTTTTGTCGCCTTGAAGCTACTATTAAGAATCTGGTGCTAACTATTAATAATTTTACAACAAATGTGACTAGCATGATGCAAGAAATGGTGCGAATGCAGAATACACTGGTTCAGGCATTAGCTAAGAAGCCATAAACACGTTAAAAATATGTTTCTGGAACGCAAACGGCATTCACCAACATAAAAATGAACTTGAGCACTTCCTCATGGAAAAAAATATTGATATAATGTTGGTCTCTGAGAATCATTTGGCCTCGAGAAGCCATTTTAAAATTTCTGGCTGCCCCTTATATGATTCAAAGGACCCGAGAGGAAGAGCATGAGGGTGGATCAGCAATTCTAATAAAGTCAAGACTCAAGCATTTTATTATTGACAACATTTGTGAGGAACATCTACAAGCAACGAATATTTATGTTGAAAATTTTTTCACAAATTTTGTGATATCATCAATTTACTCCCCTCCCAGATTCGCAATTACTGAGAATCAATACGAGGATTTCTATAAATCTCTTTTCTTTTTTGTTTCGTAGCAGCTGGCGACTATAATGCTAAACATACGTTCTGGGGTTCGCGTCGTATTACACCCCGAGGTCGAGCGTTGTTCAACACAATTTCAAAAATGGGCTTAGACGTCATTTCGAGTGGGGAGCCTACTTACTGGCCTACTGGCATAAATAAAATTCCGGATGTTATAGATTTTGGCGTCATGAAAAACATTTCTAGGGAATTAATTAACGTTGAAGCTTCTTTAGATCTCTCGTCAGATCACTCACCCACGATCGTTACAATCTGTAGCGCACAGAGAAGTAATTTACCTCACTCGTATGTGAAGATGATCAGTTGTGTAAATTGGCTGCGATTCAAAAAATATCTTAGAAGTCATTGCACGGAAAACATTACGTTAAGAACACCCGAAGATATTGAAGCCAACCTTAACGAAATGATTACACAGGCTGCTTAACATGCTACTACCTCCCATCCGCAGACTGGATTTAATAAAATTTATTCTACTGATATTGAACGCGTCGTGTGTGAAAAAAGAAGAGCTAGAAGGGAATGGCAACAGCACAGATCACCCCAGAATAAAATCAGATTTAACGAGTGCACTAAACGTCTCCAAGACATTGTTGATAGGAGACTTATTGGTCTGTATGACTCAGCCTTGGTAAGGTCTTTGCCCGGCTTTGGAATCATTTTAATTTTGGCAAGCTTCCAGCTATTTGGATAATACTGCAGTCGTAAAATGGCGTTAAAAATAAATAACAGTATTCTAATTGCAATACGAGGCAACTTTATTAGCATCTGGTTACTAATTCCATCAAAACCCGGAGCTTTCTTTGGGTTGAGTTCAGAAATTTGTTTTTGCACATCACGCGTCTTAAACTTTATTTGTTGAGGGGGTAGAGCGACTACATTTGGCAAATCAATTACACCAGTACATGTGTTTGGGGTAAATACGTATTTTAAATGGGCAGCAAATATGTTACCTTTTTCAGTATCGCTAAATAGGACTTAGAAACCTAAGTCTATACATTAGGAGCAGCGGCTGGTATGGCCGCTAGCCTTCACGGCATGTGTATGTACTAGACCCTCTCCTTGTCCCACTTTTTCACTTCTTCTCTACCCTACTCTCCATCTATATCCTCTCCATCTATATTCTCCCTATACTTCCGGTCTCCCCCCTTATTCTTATACTTTCAACTTACAGGCAGCACAAAGGGATCATCGTATTGGACCCAAGTGAGCTAGACTCCTATATTTTCATTCTTCACTAGCAGCCTGCTAACCTAACCTAACCTAACCAGTATCGCTTCTTGCCCAACCTCCGGTAGATGTGCGCAGAGGTGGTTTAAACTCAACGGGTGTTTTAAGCTTTCTAGCAGCACGCCATAAAGAGTAATCAGATGCTGGTGTGACATCAAGATTTTCCAGATAGTTTTTAAGAGATGCAGTTTTTTCATGTGCAAGCAGCTCTTGGAGTCGTTTAGTGCACTCTTTAAATCTAATTTTATTCTGGGGTGATCTGTGCTGTTGCCATTCCCTTCTAGCTCTTCTTTTTTCACATACGAGACGTTCAATATCTGTAGAATATAGTCTATTAAACCCAGTCTGCGGATAGGAGGTAGTGGCATGTTTAGCAGCCTGCTTAATATTTTCGTTAAGATTGGCAATGTTAGATTCAACATCATCAGGTGTTCTTAGTGTAATGTTTTCCGTGCAATGACTACTAAGATATTTTTTGAATCGCAGCCAATTTACACGATTTATCAAATTGGCATATGGGTGAGGTAAATCACTTCTTAATGGGCTACAAATTGTAACGATCGTGGGAGAGTGATCGGACGAGAGATCTAGAGAAGCTTCAATTTGAATTAAGTCCCTAGAGATATTTTTCATAACGCCAAAGTCTATTACATCCGGAATTTTATGTATGTCAGTAGGCCAATAAGTGGGCTCCCCACTTGAAATGACATCCAAGCCCATTTTGGAAATTGTATTGAACAACGCTCGACCTCTGGGTGTAATAAGACGCGAACCCCAGAACGTGTGTTTAGCATTATAGTCGCCAGCTGCTACGAAACAAGGACCCAGAGATTTGTAAAAATCCTCGTATTGATGCTCAGTAATTGCGAATCTAGGAGGAGAGTAAATTGATGATATGACAAAATTATTGGAAAAATTTTCAATACAAATATTCGTTGCTTGTAAATGTTCTTCACAAATGTTATCAATAATATAATGCTTGAGTCTTGACTTTATTAAAATTGCTGATCCACCACATGCTCTTCCTCTCGGGTCCTTTGAATCATATAAGGTGTAGCCATAAATTTTAAAAAGGCTTCTCGAAGTCAAATGAGTCTCAGAGACCAACATTATATCAATATTTTTTTCCGTGAGGAAGTGCTCAAGTTCATTTTTATGTTGGCGAATGCCGTTTGCGTTCCAGAAACATATTTTTAACGTGTTCATGGTTTGTTAACTAAAGCTTGAAGCAGAGTATTCTGCATTCGCAACATTTCTTGCATCATGCTAGTCATATTTGTTGTAAAATTGTTTATAGTTTGCACAAGATTTTCAATAGTGGCTTCAAGGCGATTATAATTAAAGTTTGAGTGTGTATTTGTAGAATTATTTTGCGGTGAAACATTTTGTGTCGGAATAGAACTAGCCTTAGCAGCATCTGCATACGATACACGGGAAGTAACTGGTTGGCTCATTTGCTGAAAAGTGGCAGAGTAAACGTTTGCTGATTGAGCTGGAGCTAATTTAGGTTTTTGCACCATAGTCTTCTTTACCAAAGAGTACACACGACAACCTCTGTAGTTAGCGGTGTGATTACCTCCACAATTACTGCATTTTTTTATCACTTTGATCTTTTGGTTTGTTGCAGCTAGCGGTGCCGTGTAATTCGCCGCACACAACACAAACAGAGGGTAAATTGCAGTATGTTTTTGTATGGCCATATTCTTGGCAATTATGGAACTGTACAGGACCTGAACGCTTATGTGGCTCTTCAACTGTGATTTTTCGGTACAAGAGGTATTTTAAATTATAAATTGGATGCGTCTCATTTTTTTTTCAATTTTATATCATTAGGCTCAAGTTCAACACGAAATAGGGGTTGGGGAATCTTTTCTCTATTTATTATATTGGACACATTTTTTACCTTGAATCCCTGGAGGACGAGTGCATCTTTTATTTCTTCGGGGGCAACATAAGAATCTATGCCCTTCAATACGATCTGCATGCCTTTAGCGCTCTTAAGCTGGTATGTGTAGAAGCTTGTTTTACTTTTTTCAAATTCAGCAACCATTTTGCGGAAATCAGTTTCGTCATAGATTTGAATTTTCGTTTCATCGATATTGCCATGTTTTATTGGAACAACGTGAAATTTATTCTCACCAATTACCGAAATTAATTTCTTAATAAGAGCGTTTGAATTTTTTTCTCTCAAATATATTGGTGGCGGCTTGGAGGTTTTTTTCGCGGATATATCAGGTGTGTCGTTGTCATCTTGCAATATTTGAAAACGATTAGTAGATGATGCGCTGTTATCCCTAGATACCTTTGAAGCAGATGCAATTTTAGTAGAATTAGGGCTTCGCCCGCGCTTTCCCACAATAATATATCGGTCCATTCCAATTTGGACCTTGGGTTTTGGGCTTTTTTTATTTTCAGTGACTAATTGGGTAAGTGATGAATCGGATGATATCGCTGATTTAAATGACGAAGTAGTAGGCAACTGTAATGTTAACGAATCAGTTGACATTGGACAAAGCGAAGTTGATCGCTGACGAAAAATTGGCTTAGCCGTTAAAAAAGTCTGTCATCAAGTTTTTTATTTATTTTTTTTAAATTAAGATCATCAGAACTCACAGTAAGTCTATCATCAAATTTGTTATTTTTATTGTTATCATTAAGATCATCAGAGCTCACAGTAAGATAGGCATTTCTGCCGTTATCACTCACTTCGCAATTATTTGTTTTCGAGGTACTCATATAAAGTATTCCTCAAGGGCACTTTGTAAGTGTATTCCTCAAGGGCACTTTAAGTTATTTTGTTTACGGTTGTTTTTGTTTTTTTTTGTTTTAGTTATTACTGTCTATGTAAAAAAAAAAATATTAGCAAAGCAAAAATAGCTTGTTTATCAAAGTTAATGTACAACAAATATTATGTACTACAAATATTTTTTTTTTTGTATGGTTTTTTTTGGTTTAGTATGTAAAAAGAAATTCCGCTAATACTTCTGTTCACTATGAAGGTACAACGAGAACTGACTTCAGACCAATAATTTTATAAATGTTAATAAACAATTCTTTGATAACCGTTTTTAGTTATAAAGAATAAAATAATGCGACGAATTTGCCAATAGATATATTATTAATTTAATATGTAATGCCAATTACATACCATTATTTAAGAATTAAATAACAAAAAATAGATTTAAAAATTAAAAGCTTGTAACATATATCTAACATCGGCATACAAAGGGTTAAACATGTTATAAAATATAAGGTCTGTTCCAGATGCATAACAAAACAGTCCGAACTTGTACAAAGTTATCCAAAAGCGTTCCAGATAGCAATTTTTGTGCAATTTTGAGAGCAAATGAGAGTAATTTTTTTCATTTCCTGTACAAACTAGCACGAACTTTTTCTTCTGGGTAAGTTCGGACAAGAATTAAATAATCATATTTGTGCATATTTCTCCATTTCTTTATTATAAGAAAAAATGATTTTTATGATTTTTTAAATAATTCACGTAGCTTCTAATTTTTTGGAGATTTTTTTTCATTTACTTTTTACAGCTGTTGCCAATGATGCAATTTATTGTTTTTATAATGTTATGCATTTAAGCAACTAAAATTTAATTTAAAAAGTAAGCAGCACTAGTATTTCAAGATGGGCATTTTTGCATTCCACCCAAGGCCTATTTATCAGGTCAACGCAATCGTCCTGATGACATTCTGTATTTTCGTGTTTAAGCTGTCAAAAGTTATTTGCACCATATACTTTAGTTCATGTTTGTGTGTGTTTCTGACAACTTAAACATAAAGTTGTTTTTTGTATTGCTGTGCTTTTGTAAAGTTGCGTTGACCTGATAAATAGGCCTTGATTCCACCAATTTTGGATAACTTTGGCACATTCAGAGAGTAATTTTCTTTTTACTCTCAATGGCCTGTCACACACACGAGACTAATTTTTTGCCGCACAATGTTTGTTTTTTTAAGAACACACTAGACTAATTCATCCGACATAAAAATGTATATGCATACATAGCTTTGTGTGTGTTAGTGTTCTTTGTATGCATTTGATATTTGCTTTTTTTATACCCTTTACCAAAAAAATAAATATACCCTTTATATATAGGTTTGTCATTCCGTTTGTAATTTCTATAATATCAATAAGCGACCCATAAAATATATATATTCTGGATCCTTATGGACCCATAAAATATGTATATTCTGGACCCATAAAATATATATATTCTGGATCCTTAGGGAAGACGAATAAGCGGTTTTCCGAAGCTCCCAGAAAAGCTAGAGCCTTCGTTCTTGGACTGGTGTGTCAGAAATTTTCCAAAATAGATTGGTATTGAAATTCAGCAAAATCGAGCAGACGATTGCAGAGCTGGAAAACTTAAACTTAATTTTGCCATATAAAAGTAACTACCGAAAACAAATTTTTATTTTTTTTAATAAATAAACTTATTTTACACTTCAGTACGACTAAAATTGGTATTTAAATTAAAGAAATAAAAAAAAATTAAAAAGACTTTTCAAGGGTTGGAAAACTTTAACTTTTTGTGTTATGTAAAATTAACTATGTCTAAAACTATATTAGTATTTTCTCGAGAACCGTAAGAGCTACAGACCTGAAATCTGGACACAGTGTGTAGACCTTTGGCCGCTACAACAGCAAATACATGAGAATTGGAAATTAAAGGGTGTTCCAAAACGAGCAACGAAAAATGTTAAAATTCCATGTAATATACATACAATTATATGTACATATATACACTTGAAATTTGTAAGGTTAGTGTATTTTTATACATGATGGTGTTCCATCAGTTAGTGCAATTTTGACTATACAATTTTGACAACTTGCTGTATCTTGGAGACCGTGAGAGCAAAACTCTTGAAATTTTAAAAAACGGTAAAACTAAAAAAACAAAAGATTATAAAATCGCCAAACCGAAAAAAATCGCCAAAAACAAAAAAAAATCGCCAAAACGAAAAAAAGCACCAAATTAATAAAAAAATTCTAAGACTAAAATAAATCGCATAAAACGGAAAAATTGCTAAAATCGAAAAAAATCGCCAAAATGAAAGAAAATCGCCAAAATGAAAAAAATTAAAAACAGAAAAAAATCGCCAAAATGAAAAAAAAACCAAAAAAAAGAAAAAAAAAATCGCCAAAATGAAAAAAATAGCCAAAATGAAAAAAATCGCCAAAATTAAAAAAAAAACAAAACGAAAGAAAATCGCCAAAATGAAAAAAATCGCTATAATGAAAAAAAAATCGCCAAAATGGAAAAAAAACCTAAAATACAGAAAAAAATAGACTAAATAAAAAAAACCCAAAAACAGAAAAAAATCGCTAAAATGAAAAAAAAAATCGCCAAAATTAGAAAAATCGCCAAAATGAAGAAAAGCCCAAAAACAGAAAAAAATCGCCAAAATGAAAAAAACCTAGAAAACGGAGAAAAACGCCAAAACGAGAAAAAAGCGACAAAACTGAACAAATCGTTTAACTGAAAAAAACTTCAAAAAAGCAAAAAAAAACCTTCCTATCGTGCGCGATTCAAAGTCGCACTTTACTGAATTTTTTAATATTAAAGGAATTAAATGAAACTAAGTTTTTCCTTATTTCGTTTTTGTTTTGTTCACTTAACATATTTTATGTATTTTTTAAAGAACTAGATTGGTATCAATAATCAGAAAAATCCAAAATTATGACTTTCTTTCTTTATAAATTGAATATATTTTATGCTTCTGAAAGAAAAGTTTGGCGTATGAAATTTGAAAAATGATCCAAAGATGGAAACTTTAAAAAAATGATAAATTTTTTTACAAAACAAATATGTATGTATGTGTCTGTATACTATATATATGTGCGTACGTTGGTAAAGGGTATATAAGATTCGGCACAGCCGAATATAGCACTCTTACTAAAGTCCTGCACAAGACAATTTATAAGAACTTTCAAGACATGAGGGAGTTTTCAAATGCTTTACTACAGACAAATCTTCTAAAACAAAGCTAAACAACACTGTTTGCAATAATTTGTTTCAGCTATTGCAGGTATAGGAATAAAGAAGAAAATACTTCGTGACTGAAACATTTGTGATGCTTGCTTCTTTCTACGCATGGGCGCGTACACAAGCGTTATGCATGTACATACACACACGCGTTGTGTGTATGCTCTTTTATTTTTCTGCGAACATACAAACGCACACATGCATTTACATTAGTTGTGTGCGCTTGCTTTAAAAAACCTCCCTTATGCTATGTTTAGACGACGAGTTGAATCACCTGCTTCGCTCTCTGAATCATGTTTATAAATCTTGCTGTTTATACTACGCATTAGTGTTTCGTATGCAGCATGCCAATTGAGTGCTTTTCGTACTAGATTTAGAGTTTTTTAATTCATAACAGTGCGGAATTTTTCAAATTGTTGCTTAAAAAAAGGCACTAAATTGGTGCTTTTCATCTTTGATGTTAATGCGTTTTACAAATCTACTAAATATTAATTTGTTAAAGTGTGGTGGCTTTATTTTCACTTTTCAAAAACTATCTGATTTCACCCCTTTTAGACATGCAAAGTTTCCTTTGCAGAATGTTAATTCAGCTGGGTGAAATACAAAGGAAGAAAAACTTTCATAGTGAGAAAAAAGAATATATTTTTAGAAATTACAGAGGATACCATGCACGTTATAAAATAGTTTAATTACAATAATCTAATTACTAACCACTGAGGGAAGCAATGTATTGCTTTCTTGATAACGAAAGCTTCCAAAAATGCTTCTGAAAAGTACTAACGTAAGGCTCTCTAACAAAGTGGACAAAAGTAAAAAAAAATGTAAACCAGTAACTTTTGCATCTGAGTACATAAAAACTACACATTATTACTTCTGTAAATGGAAACAGTAAGGCAAAAAATGAATATCTTTTTGGAAACTGAATACATTGCTTCTAGCTGGCTTACAAAAACTCTTCTGGGAAGCGGTAATTTTTGCTGGGATGGTGAAATTGAAGAAATAGAACGAAGTATCAGAAATTTAAGGATACATAAATGGAAAAATTTGCTCAGAACTGATAAATTTTGGATTGATGTTCATAATTCCAGAAATTCAACTGATCATAATCTATTTCTAATACTGTCAATATTTCCTCTAGGACTATTAACATTACCATGTTCAAATGTTGAAGTAGAAATAATTTTTAGCTCTAATAACTATTTGAAAAGTAAGTTAGAAATACAATAATGATTTTATAAATCAAATTGTTTCATTCATATAAAATACGGTCTAAAAAGAAAAGACTTATGTATGTTGTTCAGAACGTAACATACTGAACCATGTTCATGTAAAAATTAATTCAGACGAAACACCTAAAAATCTAATTGTTTTATTAAAACAGTTTTATGGCCAGAGGAAAAAGATGAAACTGCATTTCTTGAAACGAGGAGTATAATTCTCGTTGATCATCTTTTGTTAAAATAGTACACCATAATTGGAGTGTCTTCCCAAATGAAGTTCAATTATTTTCCTACTTATATTCTACTTATGTATAAGCAAAATCGAAATATGGCTCGATATAATTGAAATTATTACAAAAACTTATGAAATGTAGTAAATTTAAAATTGTAGTTAACTTAAATTTTTAATTTTTACTAATTCAATACATTTATAATTACCCATATGGGCTTTCTCTGTATTGCAAATAAATAGATAAATATAAAAAAATAAATAAAAATATATTTATGTACATACATACATATGTACATATATACGAGTACTTATTTCATTTAGTGCTTTTTTATGAACACACAGTGCTTTTTGCTCTGAAAAAGTTGGCATCACTGTTCGCGTGGCATTTTTTTATGTATATTCACACAACATACGTATCATACGCACGTATATACATGCATACACATAAGCATACATACTTTACATAAATTCCACTCATGCGAAATCTTGTTTTTGAAGGCATCTCTATATTTTCTTCTTATTTTTCCTTTTTATTTTATTCATAACTTAATTAAATTTATTTATATTAAACTCACATCTATGTTTTTTGGTTTGTTTTTATTTGTTTACAAACACACACATACACATATACCTATTTTGTTTTGATAGCTAGTTCAGATAAAGTGGCGATTAACTGCGATAAAAGTTAGAGAAGATACCAATTTTACGTGCTTCGCAAGTAGATTCATATTGAATCTACTAGATTCGCTCTCATAATTTTGTATGGCGAAGCAAGTGGATTCGGTCATGATTGGGGCGTGAAGCATGAATAGAGAGCGAAGCACGTACCGTCTTATGCTATGTTTAGACGACGAGTTGAATCACCTGCTTCGCTCTCTGAATCATGTTTATGAATCCTGCTGTTTAGACTATGCATTCGCGCTTCGTGTGCAGCGTGCCAATTTAGTGCTTTTCGTACTAGATTTAGAGTTTTTTAATTTATAACAGTGCGGAATTTTTCAAATTGTTGCTTAAAAAAAAGGCACTAAATTGGTGCTTTTCACCTTTGATTTTAGTGCGTTTTACATATCTACTAAATATTAATTTGTGAAAGTGTGGTGGAAAATAAGAAATTTTCACTTTTCAAAAACTATCTGCGTTCACCCCTTTTAGACATGCAAAGTTTCCTTTGCAGAATGTTAATTCAGCTGGGTGAAATACGAAGGAAGAAAAACTTTATCTTTCATAGTGAGAAAAAAGAATATATTTCTAGTAATTACAGTTATAAAATAACTTAATTACAACAATAATCTAATTACTAACCACTGAGGGAAGCAATGTATTGCTTTCTTGATAACGAAAGCTTTCAAAAATGCTTCTGAAAAGTACTAACGTAAGGCTCTCTAACAAAGTGGACAAAAGTAAAAAAAAATGTAAACCAGTAACTTTTGCATCTGAGTACATAAAAACTACACATTATTACTTCTGTAAAATGAATTAGTAAAGCAAAAAATGAATGGCTTTTTGGAAACTGAATGCATTGCTTCTAGCTGGCTTACAAAAATTCTTCTGGGAAGCGGTAATTTTTGCTGGGATTGTGAAATTGAAGAAATAGAACGAATTATCAGAAATTTAAGGATACATAAATTGACAAATTTGCTCAGAACTGATTAATTTTGGATTGAAGTTTATAATTATAGAAATTCAAATAATCATAATCCATTTCTAATACTGCCAATATTTTCTCTAAGACTATTAACATTACCATGTTCAAATGTTGAAGTAGAAATAACTTTTAGCGCTTATAACTTTTTTAAAAGTTAAAAATACAATAATGATTTTATAAATCAAATTGTTTGATTCATATAAAATACGGTCTAAAAGGAAAAGGCTTATGTTGTTCAGTAACTCGTTTCTGTAATTCTCGCATCGTAAAATTTCTCACATGAAGTGTGAAACACAAAATTCCATCGTTTCTCGATTTGTGAAAAAAGTGTGTCTGTATTTGAATGTGAAAACAGACAACACTGAATCTGTTTTTACTGGAATATTTCCAGTAATCGAGTGTCAAATGAAAACAAAAGTCACAAAAAAATATTATTTCAATAACAAAAAAATAATAATTTTCAAGAAAAATAAAATTGAATAATGAACATGAATATAAAGTGAATGTAAAATGCTTGAAATAAGTTTTTTCTAGCAACTGTCTCTATTATAGAAAATTCAAAAAAAAAAAATTCAAAATAAATATAATCATATCGAATCGTTAATAATAATTTTAGTTCAACAATTCGTTGCATATCTTTTCAACTAGTTTATTTTTCATATTTTCACACACAAATTCAAAAATTCACATGTTTTTGTACAATTTAAAATCCGAGAATTGCGAGAAACTATTCACAAAATATTGTCACAGAAACACTTTTTCTCACATCGTTCCAATAATTGCTGGAAATTTGTTTAAATGACAGATAGTTCTCGCAAAGTAACGATACAGAAACACTTATGTGAGAAAAGCCATTATGTGTTTCAATTTACACTGTTTCCACGATTCCCTTGTTTCATGCGGGAAATTTTACGATGCGAGAAATACAGAAACGAGCTACAGAATGTAACATACTGAACTATGTTCATGTAAAAATTAATTCAGATGAAACACCTAAAATCTAATTGTTTTTTTAATACACCATAATTGCAGTATCTTGCGAAATGAACTTCAATTATTTTCCTACTCATGTTCTACTTATACGCAAAATCGAAATATGGCTCGATATAATTGAAATTATTACAAAAACCTATGAAATTTAGTAAATTTAAAATTGTAGTTAGCTTAAATTTTTAATTTCTACTCATTCAATACATATATAATTAGCCATGTGGGCTTTCTGTGTATTGAAAATAAATAGATAAATATAAAAATATAAATAAAAAATATATTGCATTTAGTTCTTTTTTATGAACACACAGTGATTTTTGCTCTGAAAAAGTTGGCATCATTGTTCGCGTGGCATTTTTTTTATGTATATTCACACATTCATACGTATCATACGCACGTGTATACATGCATACATACTTACATAAATTCGATTCAAGTAAAATCTTGTTTTTGAAGGCATCTCTATATTTTCTTCTTATTTTTCCTTTTTATATTATTCATAACTTAATTAAATTTATTTATATTAAACTCACATCTATGTTTTTTTGGCTTGTTTTCATTTGTTTACAAACACACACATACACATATACCTATTTTGTTTTGATAGCTAGTTCAGATAAAGTGGCGATTAACTGCGATAAAAGTTAGAGAAGATACCAATTTTACGTGCTTCGCAAGTAGATTCATATTGAATCTACTTAATTCGCTCTCATAATTTTGTATGGCGAAGCAAGTGGATTCGGTCATGATTGGGGCGTGAAGCATGAATAGAGAGCGAAGCACGTACCGTCTAAACATAGTATTATGCTATGTTTAGACGACGAGTTGAATCACCTGCTTCGCTCTCTGAATCATGTTTATGAATCATGCTGTTTAGACTATGCATTCGTGCTTCGTGTGCAGCTTGCCAATTTAGCGCTTTTCGTACTAGATTTAGAGTTTTTTAATTCATAATAGTGCGGAATTTTTCAAATTGTTGCTTAAAAAAAAGGCACTTAATTTGTGCTTTTCACCTTTGATTTTAGTGCGTTTTACATATCTACTAAATATTAATTTGTGAAAGTGTGGTGGCTTTATAAGAAACACCAAATAAGAAATTTTCACTTTTCAAAAACTATCTGCTTTCACCCCTTTTAGACATGTAAAGTTTCCTTTGCAGAATGTTAATTCAGCTGGGTGAAATACGAAGGAAGAAAAACTTTATCTTTCATAGTGAGAAAAAAGAATATATTTCTAGAAATTACAGTTATAAAATAACTTAATTACAAATAATTTCTTAATCAGGCTTGAGTTCAGTAATTTCAATTCTTATGAATGAAATATTTTTATTAATTAATGTGAGTATCTAAAGAATAGAAGAAAAATTAAACTAGACACTATTAGCTGGGGGAAATACCGATATTTTTCTGTGCAGCCACGCACTTCATCAGCACCCATGTCTATCTACTGGGGTAGAGATTATTATTAACATCAGCTATTAAACTTAAATTTCTATGAAATGGAATATGAGAATTGATTGTGCATACAATTATTGATTTGCCTTTGGCAAACACATTTGTAAGTATCACTATTCATTTTCTGTTTTTTCATTTTCTATTTAGGTTAGCACGAAGTTATATCACTCTACCTATGTATGTTTAACTATTCTTACTTATCTTTTACGATCATCACATTAATTATTTTTACTTATTCGATGCACCATCGGTACATACATATAAGTATTATTGTAGTGGCTTTATGTTACTTTGTTTTTGCTTTCTACAGTTGACTTAGCTTTCCACCATTCTGAAGCAGTTCTGGCCAAGTGAACAGTGATCGCCAAGTGAACATATTTTTGTCACGTGCCCATGATGAATTAAATGAGACATTATTAGATTTAATTGAACTATAGTGAATTTTTAATCAGAAATAATTTCTTAATCAGGCTTGAATGAAATGAATGGCTTTTTGGAAACTGAATGCATTGCTTCTAGCTGGCTTACAAAAATTCTTCTGGGAAGCGGTACTTTTTGCTGGGATGGCGAAATTGAAGAAATAGAACGAAGTATCAGAAATTTAAGGATACATAAATGGACAAATTTTCTCAGAACTGATTAATTTTGGATTGAAGTTTATAATTATAGAAATTCAAATAATCATAATCCATTTCTAATACTGCCAATATTTTATCTAAGACTATTAACATTACCATGTTCAAATGTTGAAGTAGAAATAACTTTTAGCACTTATAACTTTTTTAAAAGTAAGTTAAAAATACAATAATGATTTTATAAATCAAATTGTTTCATTCATATAAAATACGGTCTAAAAGGAAAAGGCTTATGTTGTTCAGTAACTCGTTTCTGTAATTCTCGCATCGTAAAATTTCTCACATGAAGTGTGAAACACAAAATTCCATCGTTTCTCGATTTGTGAAAAAAAGTGTTTCTGTATTTGAATGTGAAAACAGACAACACTGAATCTGTTTTTACTGGAATATTTCCAGTAATCGAGTGTCAAATGAAAACAAAAGTCACAAAATTTTATTTCAATAACAAAAAAATAATAATTTTCAAGAAAAATAAAATTGAATAATGAACATGAATATAAAGTGAATGTAAAATGCTTGAAATAAGTTTTTTCTAGCAACTGTCTCTATTATAGAAAATTCCACAAAAAAATTCTAAATAAATATAATCATATCGAATCGTTAATAATAATTTTAGTTCAACAATTCGTTGCATATCTTTTCAACTAGTTTATTTTTCATATTTTCACACACAAATTCAAAAATTCTCATGTTTTTGTACAATTTAAAATCCGCGACTTGCGAGAAACTATTCACAAAATATTGTTACAGAAACACTTTTTCTCACATCGTTCCAATAATTGCTGGAAATTTGTTTAAATGACAGATAGTTCTCACAAAGTAACGATACAGAAACACTCATGTGAGAAAAGCCATTATGTGTTTCAATTTACACTGTTTCCACGATTCCCTTGTTTCATGCGGGAAATTTTACGATGCGAGAAATACAGAAACGAGCTACAGAATGTAACATACTGAACTATGTTCATGTAAAAATTAATTCAGATGAAATACCTAAAATCTAATTGTTTTTTTTAATACACCATATTTGGAGTGTCTTGCCAAACGAACTTCAATTATTTTCCTACTCATATTCTACTTATAAGCAAAATCGAAATATGGCTCGATATAATTGAAATCATTACAAAAACCTATGAAATGTAGTAAATTTAAAATTGTAGTTAACTTAAATTTTTAATTTCTACTCATTCAATACATATATAATTAGCCATGTGGGCTTTCTCTGTATTGAAAATAAATAGATAAATATAAAAATATAAATAAAAAATATATTGCATTTAGTGTTTTTTTATGAACACACAGTGATTTTTGCTCTGAAAAAGTTGGCATCATTGTTCGCGTGGCATTTTTTTATGTATATTCACACATTCATACGTATCATACGCACGTGTATACATGCATACATACTTACATAAATTCGATTCAAGCAAAATCTTGTTTTTGAAGGCATCTCTATATTTTCCTCTTATTTTTCCTTTTAATATTATTCATAACTTAATTAAATTTATTTATATTAAACTCACATCTATGTTTTTTTGGCTTGTTTTCATTTGTTTACAAACACACACATACACATATACCTATTTTGTTTTGATAGCTAGTTCAGATAAAGTGGCGATTAACTGCGATAAAAGTTAGAGAAGATACCAATTTTACGTGCTTCGCAAGTAGATTCATATTGAATCTACTTGATTCGCTCTCATAATTTTGTATGGCGAAGCAAGTGGATTCGGTCATGATTGGGGCGTGAAGCATGAATAGAGAGCGAAGCACGTACCGTCTAAACATAGTATTAACATAGTATTAAACACATAATAGCTTACCATATTCATATTACACACACACACACTCAAACGTACAATATGGAAAATAACAAGCATACACGTATCAACACTACTTTGTTGACTGTTTGTTCATAACAAGAAGTCTTGACGACATTGCTTGTTAGCACTCATATACACATACACCAATGCATCCATCGTGCTTTGCTTATAATGCGACAGCTTCCCCCCACCACCAGGAAGGAGCTTGACAAATTTATTGGTGACTTACAACTGCGCGCACCATACCCAGAACAGTGGTCTTCACTGGAGATTTGCAGCACAAAATATTTTTTTAGCGGAGGCTATTACAAGCATCGTACCTTTGGTGCGAGGATCATGACCAGTTCCAGGAATTTGATTGGAGCACTGACAACAGACACCAGCACATTGGTGACCAAATTCATTAGTTCCACTAATCTAAATTTCAGTGGACATATACAACGAGCATCATTATATTGCACAACAGACCATGAATAAAGATTCTGCGGACAGAAAGCAACCGCAGAATACTTTGACGAACGTAAACGGCGACTTTCAGAAGCTTGGGATAAATTTGAAGCCAAGGATACAAACAACGAATAAATATTTACGTCAGATTATTATTTCAAAATTAGTGAGCTAACAAACTCATATATAAATTTATTCATAAAAGGCGTTAATCGTCTCATGGCAAAAGCTACCAGCAACTCAAAGCATTGTTGCTTCAGTGCCTCGTCAGGAGTCCAATGAAAACCAAAGCTTGATTCGGAATGCACAAGCTAGAATGACAGCCTTAAGTAGGTGTTTAAATGTATTAAAACTTTATTTCAACTATATCGCCACGTCAAATTAGCAGCTATCAACAAACTTTGAGACGAGATCCAGGGCTTATACGACAATATATGCAAATAAAATTCCTTTGACTGTGATTAGAATTAAAAAACGAATTTTAATACTGTAAATGGCAACTATTTTGAAATTTCACAACTAAAAATATGTACTCGTATTCGTGACCAAAAATGTATAGTCAGCATCTATTCTAGCTGAAAGCATTGAATCGCAAAACTATTTGACAATTTATATAACTTGTTGCAATGTTTGACAATTAACCCTTTAATGCCCACAGCGATTTAGACTAGGTAATTCAATGAAATTTTAAACAACAAGTAATCTAACTTAAATAAGTTTATTTTAACAAAAAAATTTGTATTTGCTTCAGAATCGGTTTTAGAAGATGTTACATATACGTAACAGTGGACTGTACTTACAAATTTGTGACATTTAATTTTTCATATAAAACTCATATCATTACATAGTATAAAACAAAGTCGCTTTTTCTGTCCCTATATCCCCATGTATGCTTAAATCTTTAAAACTACGCAACGGATTTTGATGCGGTTTTTTTAATAGATAGAGTGATTGAAGAGGAAGGTTTATATGTACAATAACATCCATTAAATAGAGGGGAAATACTGTTATTTTTGAGGTTTCTAATGTGATGTCGTAAATAATTACATTTTTTTCCGCTTAAATTGCAAACACAGGCTGAACCCTACGAGAATTGTCCAAATAATGTGCTAAGTATTGTACACATTGAAAAGGTCTACAGAAAGTTGCTTAAAGTTAGAAAAAATTTCGTTGCGATATTTTGACCCCCTCCACACACCGAAAAAAAAATTAATGATGATTACATAACATCTCTATTTATGGACTGATTTTAAAATTTTTTAAATTCTTTTCTTTTTGTTTCAATATCATTTTCATACTTGCGTCCGTTTTGTAATCTTTTGGATTGATTCTTAGTATTGGAGTCAGTTTTTTTTGCCAGAATTATTTTGTCATTTACTTTTTACGCAAATAATTTCTAATTTTCGAAGCGATTTTAACCAGTACTTCATTAATCCTTATCTAATTAAATACCTTAAATACATTGTTGGTTTCATATAGAATGTTACTATATATTGTAAAAGGCCCTACATCCTTTGCACATCTAAGCTTTAAAATAAGGTGAGATCTATCGGAAAAATTGTTATCCGGCATTGCCGCTACGCTTTTGGTAGGAGGCCGAACCCACTCTACATTCAACTCCCGCTGAAAATCGCCACCGATGACAATAACAGCGTATGTAGTATTTCTAAGCAGAGCAATACAGGAAAATTGATGCGTGACTGCTCATTAATAGTCTGGGTCAAAGCTACCATGTCAAACAAGACGTCTGTGGAAGCACTGGATAGGACAATGCGCGATTTGGATGTACAATTCTGTTCACAGGAGATTTCCGTCAAAATCTACCAGTTGTGACTCAAGGAAAAGGTGCTGACGAAATAAATGCTTCCTTAAAAAGATCCAACCTTTCGTGACATGTCAATAAATTAAACTAATATGAGGATTTCGTCATCTTCGCGTAAGAACAGGATATTTCCAGAGATGCTGCTAAAAGTTGGCAATGGAGAGTTAACACAAAGTGAGGGAAGGATTAACTTAGAAAACCTTTGTCAGATAGACAACATCGTTAGTCAACAATGTCTATCTTGACATTGATAACATAAGTTATAAGACAATATCTTGGTTTAAAGAATGAGCGATTCTGTCACCAACTAACGAACAAGTACATAAGGTAAATAACTTGATTCGTTCAAAGATTGATGCGCCGTCGAAAATATACTACTCGGTTAACACTGTTCTCGATTTGGAAGAAGCTGTTCATTTTCATACAGAATGTCTAAACTCTTTGAACCCGTCTGGACTCCCTCCTCACAAAATGGTGTGGAAAGTAGGTTGTCCTGTTATTTTATTAAGAAACCTGAATCCACATAAACTTTGCAATGGCACGCGTTTGCTGGTAAAATCAGAGAAAACTTTCATAATAGAGTGCACAATACTTACAGGATGTGTTACCGGGGAATATGTATTGATTCCCCGATTCGCTCTGATACCATCGGATTTACCCTTCCAATTTAAACGTTTACACTTTCCGGTAAATACATCTTTTGCAATGACCATTAATAAATCGCAGGGTCAAACCTTCAACGTTGCAGGCTTAGATTTTAGCGTTGACTGCTTTTCAAATAGCCAACTGTATGTCGCTCTTTCAAGAGTAACTTCTAGAGAAAACATGTTTGTATTGTGTAATGACAAGAAAGCTGTTAACGTTGTATATAAAGACATTCTGTAATATGTTGTTAATTGTAGTAAAAATAAATTAAATAGGTAAAAATGTAAAAAGTAAATAAGTAAAAATGTAATGTATGAATTTAGAATTTACTGCGGGCCACGGGCAGTAATGAATAAATCAAAGCTACTAAATCGATTTTAATAATTTATAGAATTTTATCTCATTGTTCCTGTTCCATGGTAACCACGTAGCTTGAGGCCAACCAACGCAGATGGATTCGTGAACAAATTGTCAAAATAAATTGAAAATTCAAGATGTTTCAGATTTTCATCAAATTCATCCAGCATACAAAATAGCGGAGTTATATTTTTTCCATACCTTGTGTAATATTCTGGCTACAAACGAGTATTTGATCCTTGGTACATTTCAAAATTAATTAAATACCCCAGCGGAGTATTTAAACTCCACATTTTGTATCCAAAACGTAGAGGTTTCCCTCTTATGAACTATTTACAGCCGTGACGGTCATAATACTCAATCAGTGATTCGTCCTATCTACTATTATACCGCATAACTAAAGGGTGTTTTTTTAGAGGTATAGAACTTCGAATTGAAATAAAACACAAGAAAATCGTTTTAATGTCCATCAATTTGGCTTTATTGGAAGGATAATTTTATGGCATTAATGTTTAAATATGATTTCGGGCATGTGGCCGCCGCGGCTGGCTCGAATAAAGCCAATTCGGCTGGCTCGAATAAAGCAAATTTGCACGATTTTTTTAGAGGTATAGAACTTCGAATTGAAATAAAACACAAGAAAATCGTTTTAATGTCCATCAATTTGGCTTTATTGGAAGGATAATTTTATGCCATTAATGTTTAAATATGATTTCGGGCATGTGGCCGCCGCGGCTGGCTCGAATAAAGCCAATTCGGCTTTTTTAAAGCCAATTCGGCTTTTTTAAAGCCAATTCGGCTGGCTCGAATAAAGCAAATTTGCACGATTTTCAAGCGTTGTTCTTTTGTCAACCTGTTCATGATGAAATGGCAAACCAAACTAAATATTAATCACTTGACAGCTGACAAAATGGCCGCCAGTTAAAAAAGTGATGCCAACTTAAAGTTATATACCTCAATAAAAAACACCCTATATTACTTTCATCGCACAGCATTTGTACCAACTCATTGTCAAAAAACTTCTCGAATTGCTCATGGGGTGGCAGGCAAATCAGTGCAATGAGAAAAATCGGGTTCAGGGAATATACGTTAACACCATATATCATCATCTTCCATCCAGTTAGTCGCATCTCTAGGTAATGATTTGTTAAAATGCGATTTTCTACATTTTGATGCTCTCTTTGTATAGCCCGATGCCGAATCTAACGGCTGCAAACGAGGGATCTTGGGAGGGGTCTTTACCCTATTTCCCAACGATTTTCTTTTGAGAGAATCTTCAGGCGATTGAACACTACATGGTGTAGTAATAATGGATCCAATGCAGTCAATATCTAAATTAGTGGAAGAATTGTTCATAACATCTTGCAATGCTTCTTCGATCATCAAATCTTCAGCGTCAACTGTCTTTTGGTGTTCATTATCATCACATGTTCCGGACTTGCGAATAGTAATTTCACAATGTTGTATAAGTAGAGCTTTCGGCAAATTTTGCGGAAGTCCACTGCCACTGAGTGGCTTAATGACCACTTGCTCAATTACATCACCCTGGCTTTCGTCTGATAGAAGCTCCTCAAGGTATTGTGTGGCTTCTTCTAATGTTAAAAACCCGTATTTGTAAAAAAATTGCTCTTAAAAATATTTATTTGCTGTTTACTAATTTTTGTACCGTAAAAAAATTTTGTCTAAAAGGCACTGAGTACTATTCAGTGTTACACATACGTAACACCTACTTTTCTACTCTTCCTAGCGTACACTGTATAAATCGAATAAAAGGACTAATTATAATTGAAGTACATATGTACTTCAAATAATCTGTCAGTTTTTACCTACTCATATAATTTTTGCGATTATATTTTTCAGTTTAAATGGTTGTCATTGTTTTGTAGACTTTTTATTGATTGTGAATCTGAAAACCAAATATTAGTGACACTCGGCCATGTCACAGAGTTCAATTCCGTTCGGAAACGGAATTCAAACCACCTCAAGATGTCACGCCCTAGCCAGAGAATACCCCAGCATACCAGCGCCACCACCAGTCTGGAGACACCTGACAATTTTCCGTATTTAAGTTTTATTTTTTACACACAATCTGCTACAAAAATGGGGTGGATTGAATTCCGTTTTCGAAGGAATTGAACTGTGTGACAAGGCCGACTAACTGTATATTTTTTGGGTTTGATGTGTTTTTAACAAAATATGATGCAAGGTTTTATTGAATTTAACGCAATATATACTCTTTCGGATAATCCATAATTGATGGGAAATTATCCAGAGTTTCTTTATCAATATGATCCAAACGCTTTGGTACTTCACGTGGTGTCCTTATTTGGTTTGTCACATTTGCCAAAATTTCGTCTGGAACATTATCGTCAGGATATAAATGAAGACGCTGCATTGTATGACGTCGCTGAAGATTGCCTTTCATTGAATTGTATATTGCTTTTTGCATGACCATAGTGGGATCCTTATCATGTAGCTGCCATGCAAGAGTCCAACTAGCACCTCCCGGATATCCAGTGTGGTGGAAGTAAACTCGTTTTACCCATTCGTCTCCAGGTAATGAAATCTCTTTTGTATTAATAACAACAACATGGTCTCCACAGTCATCTGAAAAGAATAATAGAGAATTTAAAGAGTTTACAAAGAAATTATTATTATTATTATTATTACTTAGATATTATTACAATTGAAATTATAATAAATCTTGACTATGAAGCACTAGCGACAAAGGCTATCGGCTTAGGAATAATATGATAGGTAGATTATTTACTAGTTATTAATATTAAAAATATGGGGTTGAATCTAACCTGCAGAAGTTAGATTTTGTGCTGAATATTCAGATAGTGTAGAAAATTATTTGTGTAGTTTATATTTTGCTCAGATGGGATTTTTAGGAGGCTAATGATGTCATCAGTACCGCACAGCCTAAGACGGGTTGTGATTAGAGAGGCGCATGTTGTCAATAGGTGAGTAATGGTTAAGGGTGAGTTGTTGCAAAATGGGCATGTGGGTTGAGGATCTCTGGATAAAAGATGCTGGTGGGTAAGTTTTGTATGCGTGAGACGAAGCCGGGTAAAGGTTTTGTTTTTAAGGCAGCTGGTTGTGGTTGGAAGTTCCAGAGCTACTTTATCTGGGTTAATTTTTTTGTAGAGGTGATTGTATTTTTCCCATGACTTCAAAAGAGAGTTGTTCAGATGGATTAAAGCTGTTCTTGTAATAAAGTTCTTTGAGAGCGGAATAAAAGTTAATGTTGGCTGCAAGTTTGTTTTCTTAGCAGCAGAGTCGGCTGCTTCATTTCCAGGTATTCCTGTATGGCTAGGAATCCAAAATATTTTCGATTTATTTTTCATTTGGATAAGCAATGGTCGAATTGAAATAATTATCTCATTTTTATTTTTTATGTTTTTGATCGCTTCAAAAACTGAGCGACTATCAGTACAAACTACAACTTTTTCATTTCTTTTTTTGTGGTGACTTAGGGCTTCCAGTACGGGCATTGCTTCTGCTTCAAATATTGAACATGTAGGGGGAAGAGATCCAATTCCTATGGTGGAATTATTTTCGTTAACGATGGCAAATCCCACATGAGATGATGTTTTTGAGCCATCTGTGAATAGGAAATGCCAGTGGTTAGTTTTCATCTTTGTGAAGATTTCGGTGAATAGTTTTCGATAAACTTCGTGTGCCGTGCTTGTTTTGTTGTGAACAGCTAGATTGCTAATAAAACTTTTGCCATTTAAGAGCCAGGGGGGGACATTTTCTGTTGTTTTAGTCCATCTTCCGAAGCCAAACTTTTTAGTGAATTTATACAGCTGGGAAAGTGTTGATGGGAATTTTTGTTCGGTCTTCCTCTTTTCTAACATTAATATATGCTTTTGGAGGATCGTTTTTTTGGCGAATATTACTTTATGTAGCAAACGGAACTTCAACCTATTCGCATGCCTGCGCAATTCGTCTACTCCCGCTTCTGCACGTAGATTTTTAATTGGTGTTGTCCGGAATGCCCTCATGCTGGTTCTTAGAGCTGTGTTCAGGATATTTTCAACTTTCTGCAAGTTAGATTTAGCCGCCTTACCATATATTGGTAATCCGTATTCTATTTTAGATAAGATAACAGTCTTAACAAATCTTATGAGTATGTTAGTATGCATTAAACTTTTTTTTTATGCCAGAAACTTTAAAATGTTTAGTCTATTTGTAAGATCTTTTTTGAGATAGTTACAGTGGTGTTTGAAAGTGTATTTTTTATCTACGTTTAAGCCTAATATTTTACAATGATCGACATTATTTATATTTGTGTTATTGAATGATATATTTATGTTGTTACAGTTGCGTTTACTGCAGATATGCAGATGTTTCGTTTTTTCAAGCGAGACATCTGCGCCTGAGCTTGATGACCAAGTCGAAATTAATTGTAAAGCATTTTCAAAATAATTTTTTGTTTCAATCAACAATTGTGATTTTGATATGATATAGAGATCATCTGCATATATGCAGTGATCGATTTTATTATTTGCTGACAAAATTTTATTTAGGTCATCGAATGCAATGATAAAGAGCGTGACTGAAAGTGGTGATCCTTGGGGGATTCCATTTTCGAGAAAAAATAATTTTGAAATAGCGTTATTAGTTTTGACTTTGAATTGTCGATTTGTCAAGAAAGACTTAATAAAGTTAAAAATTTTGGGTCCAATTGACCAGCTTAAAATTTTTTGAAGAACAATGTGTGCTCCGACTCTGTCGAAGGCTTTTATAAAGTCTATGGAAAGTATGGACGTGTGGTTCTTTGAAGATCGATTTTTGCATATGATGTGGTCTAAGTGGAAACCAGTCTGATTGTATGATAAAAGTTTGTGCTTCTTGAACCACATTAGACCATTCGAAATCATTTTTTCCAAAATTTTTGTTATACATGGGAGGAGGGAGATAGGTCTAAAAGAGTCGATACTTTCCATAGGCTTACCGCTTTTATGTATGGGAACTATAAGGGCTGTTTTGAAAAATTGAGGAATTATTCCAGTTTAAAAAATTCTGTTAAATAGTTTTAAAATGCGTTCTTTGAAGCAGTGGGGGGTGTTCTTGAGCATTGGATATGAAATTGTATCGAGTCCAGGAGTCTTGCCCTTGGAGGTTTCAAGGCTATGTAACATTTCTTGCAGTATAAAAGGTTTGTCTAACTCTAACGATTTTGTGGGACAGGAAATAACGCTAGGGCGCGAGAGTACTTGCAATTTATTGGCGTTGAAAGCCTGAGAAAAATTATAGTCTTTGGATGAGTTGGACCAGTGGTCGCCAAAAGAGTTAGAGAGATCATAAGGATCTGTTACGATAATTCCGTTATACTTGATTGATGTAATCACAGTTGGCCTAAAGTTTCCTGTTAGTTTACGAATACCTTGCCACAGAGTGGCTGATGATGTAGTGGGATTTAATTCGTCCGTAAATCTTTCAAACGATTTCTGTTTGGCTGCTTTTTTGGCTCTATTAAAAAGTGCGTTACATTTTTTGTATTTGACTAAATTTTCTGTGTTCATGTTTCTTCGAAATATTTTCCAGGCGTCTTGTTTATGGTCTCTGAGTTCTTGTAATTCCGGTGTCCACCAGGGAAGGATCTTTCGTTTTGTTTTGTAATGACTACGTGTTTTTGGAATGCTTCCTCTTGCCGAGATATTTATGATTTTCCTTATGATTGCTGCTTCCTTATTAATATTGTCAAAAGTGGGGTAAATGCAATTGTAGTCTGAAACTCTGGATTGATAAAGACTCCAATGGGCCTTCTTGAGGTTGTACCTAGGGGTTGGATTGTAGCCTTTTTGGTTGTCAAAATAGATTTCTGTAATGATTGGAAAGTGGTCGCTATTGTATAGATCGTCAATGACCTTCCATTTACTTATAGGCAAAAGTGAGGTGGACGCCATTGTCAAGTCAATATTAGAAAAAGTGTTATGTGTGCTAAGGTGAGTGGGTGAGCTGTCATTTAAGAGAAATAGATTATGATTATTTATGAAATGCTCAATTAGAGCTCCTTTAGAATTTGTTGTTGGCGATCCCCATAATGGGCTCCAAGCGTTAAAATCCCCCGCCAATATGGTGGGTAACTTAATGTTGTCTATTAGAGTAGGTAAGTCTGTGGGTTGTATTTGATATTGTGGATTAAAGTAAATTGAGAATATGGCAAGTGAGATCCTTGTATGGATTTCAATTCCGACTGCATTGAAATTATGATTAGTAGTCAATTTTTTGTGAGGAATATTTCTTTTTATTAGAATTGCAACTCCTTGTTTAGATGAGCTGCTGACGTTGAAAAAGTACCCAGTATACTGATTTGGAGTTAATGGATTTGTATAGATTTTTAGTTTTGTTTCCTGTAAACAAATAATGTCCGGGTTTTTGTCTCTTATTAAAAGTTGAAGATTGCTATAATTGTTAGTGTACCCTCGTATATTCCATTGAATAATTGAAAGTGACATTAAGCTTTAGACTTTATAAAAATGGATAAGAATAAAAAGTAAGTTAAAAGGTTTTTTTTTTGTTGTTTTAGTTTTTTTTTTTTAACTTTTTGTATTTTAATACGTCGCTTCGTCTTCTGCATTCATGAACTCAATGTCTTGAGTATCATTATCAGAACTGAGTTCTGAGAGATCAAGCGTTGGAATTGGGGAAGAGTATGGAAGAATAAAATCTAGAGATTTTTTTGAAGTTGTTGGTTGCTCTTCGTAATTAAGAGTGTTTTTGTTCTTTGTACCTGTCTGTTTTTTTGTTTTATTATTTGATAAATTTTTTTGTGGCCCTAATTGCTGTAATTGTCTATTTTGGTTTTTAGGTTTGTTTTTTGTTTCGTTCGTTGATTCTGTTGTAGTGATATTTTCCATTGGGGATATTTGTGAAATAACTTGATTTATAATTCTGGTGTTGTTTTGTGTGTCTACAGCACTCGTGAAATTGTTGCTGTATTTTTTGTTGATATTTGTTTCTATAATATTATCATCATGAAAATTTGGGTGTTGTTTGGGGGGGAGTCATAAGGTTTAAATATATTGAATTTGGAAGTATATTATTGTCTTTAGGGAAATGCTGAGTATTTAAATTGAGGTTTTTTGGGGGTTGGGGAAAAGCTGTTAGTTAGTATTGATTAGTATGTTGAGAGTGATGTATTAGTTAAATTCTGTGTTTTAAAAATAGCAAGTGCTTCGCGCATTGAGCATTTTTGTTTTATTTTGATTTTCAGGATTTCTTTATGTTGCTTGAATTTTGAGCAGTCTGGGGAAGATGCTGGGTGTTTATCCGCACAATTTGCACAGTATATTCTCGAGCACTCGATTGGCGAATGAGGTGGAAGATTGCAACTAACGCAAGAGGGGGTGTTTTTACAGCGTTTAGCAGTATGTCCCAAAAGTTGGCAGTTGCGACATCTCATTGGGTTTGGTACAAATTCACGTACCTTTACCTTGTACCATGAGATGTTAATTGATTCGGGAAGATGATATAAATCGAACGTGAGGAGAATAACTCCTGAAGGTATTTTTTTATCATAAACTGTTTTTTCATATTTATAAACGTCAACCACTCCTTGTGTACCGAGTTCTTCTATAATTTCTTTTTCTGGGACTTTATTTAGGTAAGGTGCGTAAACTGTGCCTTTGGTATGATTGAGGTTTTCATGAAATTTACATACGATTGGACAAATGCCAAAGTTATTTAGCTGAAATAAATTTTTTTGCAGTTGCGTCGTCTTTTACCAATAAGAGCAAATTACCATCTCTTAATTGGGAGATAGAGGTTATTTCCTTACTGATAAGGTGAAGAGCTCTATGAATAGCAAAACAAGAGAATTCTGAGAGGGGTTTTTTTTCATCAGTTGGGGATACAACAACAAATTTGGGGTTTGGAGATTTTGTTATTGAAAGTAGAGGAAAGTCGACTGGAGAGCCAACTCTTTTACGTTTTTTACGTTTGGTTTGGGGACTGTCTGCCAAAGGAGCAAACCGGTTGTCCCCTAAAGAGGGGGCCCGGGGGGCATTTCAGTTCGTTAATCCGTATTATGCTATGTTTAGACGACGAGTTGAATCACCTGCTTCGCTCTCTGAATCATGTTTATGAATCATGCTGTTTAGACTACTCATTCGTGCTTCGTGTGCAGCGTGCCAATTTAGTGCTTTTCGTACTAGATTTAGAGTTTTTTAATTCATAACAATGCGGAATTTTTCAAATTGGTGCTTTTCACCTTTGATTTTAGTGCGTTTTGCGAATCTACTAAATATTAATTTGTTAAAGTGTGGTGGCTTTATTTTCACTTTCCAAAAACTATCTGCTTTCACCCCTTTTAAACATTCGAAGTTTCCTTTGGAGAATGTTAATTCAGCTGGGTGAAATACGAAGGAAGAAAAACTTTATCTTTCATAGTGAGAAAAAAGAATATATTTCTAGAAAGTACAGAGGATACCACGTTGGAAACACGTTATAAAATAACTTAATTACAATAATCTAATTACTAACCACTGAGGGATGCAATGTATTGCTTTCTTGATAACGAAAGCTTTCAAAAATGCTTCTGAAAAGTACTAACGTAAGGCTCTCTAACAAAGTGGACAGAAGTAAAAAAAAATGTAAACCAGTAACTTTTGCATCTGAATACACAAAAACTACACATTATTACTTCTGTAAAACGAACTAGTAAAGCAAAAAAATTAATGGCTTTTTGGAAACTGAATGCATTGCTTCTAGCTGGCTTACAAAAACTCTTCTGGAAAGCGGTAATTTTTGCTGGGATGGTGAAATTGAAGACATAGAACGAAGTATCAGAAATTTAAGGATACATAAATGGAAGAATTTGCTCAAAACTGATTAATTTTGCATTGAAGTTTATAATTATAGAAATTCAACTAATCATAATCCATTTCTAATTTTGTCAATATTTCCTCTAAGATTATTAACATTACCATGTTCAAATGTTGAAGTACATAGAACGAAGTATCAGAAATTTAAGAATACATAAATGGAAGAATTTGCTCAAAACTGATTAATTTTGCATTGAAGTTTATAATTATAGAAATTCAACTAATCATAATCCATTTCTAATTTTGTCAATATTTCCTCTAAGATTATTAACATTACCATGTTCAAATGTTGAAGTAGAAATAACTTTTAGCGCTTATAACTATTTTAAAAGTAAGTAAGAAATACAATAATGATTTCATAAATCAAATTGTTTCATTCATATAAAATACGGTCTAAAAAGAAAAGGCTTATGTTGTTCAGTAACTCGTTTCTGTAATACTCGCATCGTAAAATTTCTCACATGAAGTGTGAAACACAAAATTCCATCGTTTCTCGATTTGTGAAAAAAAGTGTTTCTGTATTTGAATGTGAAAACAGACAACACTGAATCTTTTTTTACTAGAATATTTCCAGTAATCGAGTGTCAAATGAAAACAAAAGTCACAAAAATATTATTTCAATAACAAAAAAATAATAATTTTCAAGAAAAATAAAATTTTATAATGAACATGAATATAAAGTGAATGTAAAATGCTTGAAATAAGTTTTTTCTAGCAACTGTCTCTATTATAGAAAATTCCACAAAAGAATTGTAAATAAATATAATGATATCGACTCCTTAATAATAATTTTAGTTCAACAATTCGTTGCATATCTTTTCAACTAGTTTATTATTCATATTTTCCTGTTTTTGTACAAATTTGGTTGTTCCCGCACCAATTTAAAATGCGAGTTATATAGACAGTTCTTGCGAGAAACTTTTCACAAAATATTGTTACAGAAACACTTTGTCTCACATCGTTCCAATAATTGCTGGAAATTTGTTTAAATGACAGATAGTTCTCGCAAAGTAACGATACAGAAACACTTATGTGAAAAAAGCCATTTTGTGTTTCAATTTACATTGTTTTTGTTACGATTCCCTTGTTTCATGCGGGAAATTTTACGATTCGAGAAGTACAGAAACGAGCTACAGAATGTAACATACTGAACCATGTTCATGTAAAACTTAATTCAGATGAAACACCTAAAATGTAATTGTTTTACTAAAACAGCTTTATGGCCAGGGGAAAAAAATGAAACTGCATTTCCTGAAACGAGGATATAATTCTCGTTGATCACTCTTTTCTTAAAATAATACACCATAATTGCAGTGTCTTGCCAAATGAACTTCAATTATTTTCCTACTCATATTCTACTTATAAGCAAAATCGAAATATGGCTCGATATAATTGAAATTATTACATAAAACCTATGAAATGTAGTAAATTTAAAGTTGTAGTTAACTTAAATTTTTAATTTCTACTCATTCAATACATATATAATTAGCCATATGGGCTTTCTCTGTATTGAAAATAAATAGATAAATATAAATATAAATAAAAAATATATTGCATTTAGTGCTTTTTTATGAACACACAGTGCTTTTTGCTCTGAAAAATTTGGCATCACTAATCACACAAACATACCTACATAACATACGCACGTACATATATAGATGCATACATACTTACATAAATTCGATTCATTCAAAATCTTGTTTGTGAAGGCATCTCTATATTTTCTTCTTATTTTTCCTTTTTATATTATTCATAACTTAATTAAATTTATTTATATTAAACTCACATCTATGTTTTTTTGGCTTGTTTTCATTTGTTTACAAACACACACATACACATATACCTATTTTGTTTTGATAGCTAGTTCAGATAAAGTGGCGATTAACTGCGATAAAAGTTAGAGAAGATACCAATTTTACGTGCTTCGCAAGTAGATTCATATTGAATCTACTTGATTCGCTCTCATAATTTTCTATGGCGAAGCAAGTTGATTCGGTCATGATTGGGGCGTGAAGCATGAATAGAGAGCGAAGCACGTACCGTGTAAACATACTATAACCTTTCAGTATTTTTCGATTAAGGAATTTGATTCAATTATTTTATTTTCAATATTAGCAATAGTTGAATATTTTACTCTACACTTTGTGGTTAAGATATATTTTACATTCACTCTTATTTCAGTCAACATCGACACGTCAATACATTACCAAAAAATTGGGGCTTGTTTACTCGCTCTCGAGATGTTCAAAAACCGTGCTGCTATTTAATAACTCTAAAATATTCTTAGTATTGCACCTCCATACCAAGTAAACTAACTTGTTTTATATTTTCCCGTATTTAATAATCATTGATGTTGCAAAACTACTTAGTGTCTTGACTTAAAATTCCCATTGCAAATAGTATACATCGTGTTGTTGTGTAAACGTTTTATTCCTACAGGATTTTTTTGAAATTTTTTCAGATCGGTACTGTTGCCATTCTCTTCTAGCTCTCCTTTTTTCACATACAAGACGTTCAATTTCTGTAGAATAAATTCTATTAAAGCCAGTCTGCGGATAGGAAGTAGTGGCATGTTCAGCAGCCTGTTTAATATATTCGTTAAGATTGGCAATATTAAATTCAATATCATCAGGTGATCTTAGCTGAATGTTTTCTACGCAGTGACTACTAATATATTTTTTGAATCCTAGCCAGTTGACCCTATTAATCGTTTTCGCATATGAAATAGTTAAATCACTCCTTAGTGGGTTGAAAATTGCAACTATTGTGGGAGAGTGATCGGAGGACAGATCTACAGAGCCCTCTACGTGAATTAAGTCCCTATGGATATTTTTCGTGACGCCAAAATCTATAACATCTGGAATTTTTCTTACGTCAGTAGGCCAGTAAGTAGGCTCCTCACTCGAAATGACATCTAAGCCCATTTTTGAAATTGTATTAAACAACGCTCTACCTCTAGGTGTAACAAGACGCGAGCCCCAGTACGTATGTTTTGCATTGTAGTCACCAGCTGCCACGAAACAAGATCCAAGCGATTTGTAGAACTTCTCATACTGATCTTCGGTAACTGAAAATCTGGGAGGTGAGTAAATTGATGATATCACGAAGTTCGCACAAAAATTTTCTACGAAAATATTCGTAGCTTGCATATATTCTTCACTAACGTTCTCAAGGATATAGTGCTCGAGTCTTGACTTAATTAGAATTGCTGATCCACCGCATGCTCTCCCTCTCGGGTCCTTTGAATCATATAGAGTGTAACCATTTATTTTAAAGCAGCTTCTCGAAGTCAAGTGAGTCTCAGAGACCATCATTATATCAATATTTTTTTCCGTGAGGAAGTGCTCAAGTTCATTTTTATGTTGGCGAATGCCGTTTGCGTTCCAGAAACATAGTTTTAACGTGTTCATGGTTTGTTGACTAATGCTTGAAGCAGAGTATTCTGCATTCTGAGCATTTCTTGCATCATGCTAGTCATATTTGTTGTAAAGTTGTTTATAGTTAGCACCAGATTCTCAATAGTAGCTTCAAGACGACTAAAGTTAAAAGTAGAGTTTGCATTCGTTGAATTACTTGGCGGTGGAACATTTTGTGTGGGAATAGAACTAGTCTTATCAGCATCGGCATACGATACACGTGAAGTAACTAGTTGGCTAGTTTGAGGAAGAGTGGCGGAGTAAGCATTTGCTGATTGAACTGGAGCTAATTTAGATTTTTGACCCATAGCCTGTTTAACGAAAGAATATACAGGGCATCCTCTGTAGTTAGCAGTGTGATTACGTCCACAATTACTGCATTTCTTTTCTGCTTGTACTTTTGGCTTGGTACAGTTAGCAGTACCATGCCATATTCTTGGCAATTATGGCACTGTACGGGACCTGAACGCTTACGTGGCTCTTCAACTGTGATTTTTCGGTGTAAAAGGTATTTTAGACTATAAATTGGGTGCGTCTCATTTTTCTTTAACTGTATATCATTCGGCTCCAGTTCAACACGAAATAGAGGCTGGGGAATCTTCTCTCTATTGATTATATTGGTAACATGTTTTACCTTAAATCCTTGTTCGATAAGTGCACATTTTACTTCTTCAGGCTCAACATATGAATCTATGCCCTTTAATACTATTTGTAGGCCTTTAGCACTCTTAAGTTGATATGTATGTATAAAAATTTGTTTTATTTTTTTCAAACTCACTAACAATTTTTCGGAAATCTTTTTCATCATATATTTGGATTTTAGTTTCATCAATATTACCTCGTTTAATTGGAATGATGTGAAAAGTATTTTCACCAATGGTCGACAGTAGATTTTTTAGAAGCGCGTTTGAATTTTTTTCTCTCAGATAAATAGGTGGTGGCTTAAAAGACTTTTGCGATGATGCAGCGAGCTTGTCGTTTTTGTCTTGCAATAATGAAAAACGATTTTGACGATTGATAGAAGATGTGCTGTTATCCCTAGACATCTTTGGGGCGGATCCAATTTTAGTAGAATTTGGGCTTCGCCCGCGCTTTAAAATGGTTATATATCTGTCCATTCCTACTTGTACCTTTGGTTTTGTACTACTGTTGTCTTCAGTAATAACTTGTTTAATTGTTGACCACGAGCCCGAAGCGGATGATATCGCTGAGTTAAATGTAGAAGTACTAGGCAATAATGTCAACGATTCACTAGTTGGCATTGGACAAAGCGAAGTTGATCGCTGACGAAACTGTGGTTTTGCCGTTAGAAAAAGTCTATTATCAGATTTTTGATTTTTATTAAGAGCTTCAGAACTCACAGCAAGTCTATTATCAGATTTTTTATTTTTATTGTTATCATTATGAGCATCAAAACTCACAGTAAAATAGGAATTTCTGCCGTTAGAACTCACTTCACTATTTTTTTCCTCTGGGGTACTCATAAAGAGTATTCCTCAAGGGAATACTCTTTATGAGTATTTGTATGATTTTTTGTTTACGGTTTGTATGATTTTTTGTTTACGGTTTTTTTTTATTTTTGTTATTTCTATATGTAAAAATATTATCAAAGCAAAAAAATGCTTATTTATCAAAGTTAATATGTACTACGAATATTTTTTGTATGCTTTTTTTTTTTGTTTAGTTTGTATATAAGAAAAATTCCGCTATTACGTCTGCTCACTATGAAGGTAACCGAGGAACTCAAATAAAAATAAATAAAATCAGACTTAAAGAATGTACTAAACGACTCAAAGAGCTGCTATCGTCGGAAAAGACTGCATTACTGGAAAAGTATTTAGAAGGTCTTGATGTAACGTCAACATCTAATTACTCTTTATGGCGCGCTACTAGAAATCTTAAAAGACCCGTTGATCTCAAATCACCATTGCGTACTTCGACTGGAGACTGGGCAAGAAGCGATAGTGAGAAAGGTAACTTATTTTCTGAGCATTTAAAATCTGTATTCACTCCCAATTCATGTACGGGTGCTGCCGATTTACCGAGTGTAGTCTCTCTACCCCCTCGTCCCTTAAGGTTTAAGATGCGTGAACTACAAAAAATAGTTGCTGAACTCGACCCTAAGAAATTCCAGGTATTGATGGCATTAGTAACAAGATGCTGATGAACTTGCCTCATATTGCAATAATAATTTTGCTATTTATTTTCAATGCCATTTTACGAATGCAGTATTTTCCACATAACTGGAAACTTGCCAAGATTAAAATGATTCCAAAGCCAGGCAAATATCTTACCAAGGCTGAGTCATATAGGCCTATAAGCTTACTTTCAACAATTTCAAAGCTTTTCGAAAAGCTGCTCATGACTAAATTGTCCACAATTTTAGCTGATACTGGGTGCATCCCGGACCATCAATTTGGCTTTAAAAGTCAGCATAGCACTATTGAGCAAACGCATAGATTGGTTCAAATTATAAGGAGGACTTTTGAAGAAAAGAAGTATTGTTCTGCCCTTTTTATTGATGTTTCTCAGGCATTTGACAAAGTATGGCACAAAGGCCTAGTTTTAAAATTGAAGACATACCTACCAATAAATATACAAAAGCTTTTGGAAAGTTATATTCTTGATAGAAAGTTTACTGTTGTGGAAGGAGACTTCATGAGTGTACCCGAATCTATATCTTCTGGTGTGCCACAGGGTAGTATTCTGGGGCCAGTCTTGTATCTAATATATACTTGTGATATGCCTGTGAGCAATAACATCCACAATTCTACATTTGCCGATGATACAGCCTGTTTGAGTATTCACAAAAATCCTGATGAGGCATCCCGCAATCTCCAAGCACACATTACCCAGCTTGAAATATGGTTGAACTTATGGAGAATTAAAGTCAATGAACAAAAGTGTGTTCATATAACGTTTACCCTAAGAAAAGTTACCTGTTCCCCCATTCGAATCAACAATCAAAATATTCCTCAACATTCACAAGTCAAATACCTTGGCATACACCTTGATCGAAGGCTTACATGGAAATATCATATTGACTCTAAGTTAACCCAAATGAAACTTAAATTGACTCAAATATATTGGTTAATTGGCAGAAATTCAACACTCAGCCTAGACTGCAAACTTTTGATATACAAGTCGCTTTTGAAGCCAATATGGTGCTATGGAATTCAGCTGTGGGGCACTGCTTCAGCTTGAAATGTCGAGAGAATCCAACGAAGGCAAAACAAAATTTTACGTTTGACAACATCTGCTCCATGGTACGTTAAAAATTCAAATATTCATCGTGATTTAAATATGCCACTAGTGAGTGAAGAAATTGCAAAATACGCAGGCAAATATTTAACTAAACTCGAGTCACATCCTAATCCGCTTGCCCGTAATATTTTGAGCTTTACTGGACACATCCGCTTAAAAAAGAGGGACACAAGGGCTCTTATACCCAACACTCCAGATGGGACTGCTTAAAAATACTTCTTTTTGATTATCACTACTTATGTATTATTTATAACTATCACTAAGCTTATGTCCGATATTGGTCGGGCCTAATAATTATATTTAGATTTAAGATTTGATTACTTATTGTTAGTTCATTTTTGAAGATACAATAAATAAATATGTATATGAAAAAAAAAAAAATTGTTCAGCAGAAAAGAAAGGTATCAGGAAAATGAAGCTGAACATGTCCTTTAATTTATCTTTAGCGACAAATTTTAGTTTTATCTCCATTTACTAAAAACTAATAGTTGTTAAACTGAGAGCACAATAACCACAAACCTTCGTTTATACTTCAATTAGATTAGTTATCCATAAAAAATTAAACATTTTTTTTTATTTTTTTATTTTTAATACATGATTTTTATTTATTGTATCTTTATATATGAACTAACAATAAGTATTCAAATCTTAAATATAAAAATATAATTAGGCCCGACCAGTGTTGGACATAAGCTTAGTAATAGTTATATATAATACATAAGTAGTGATAATCAAAAGGAAAAAAATATAAAAAAAAATAAAAGTATTTTCAGGAAGTACCATCTGGAGTGCTGTGAATAAGGGCCCTTGTATCCCTCTTTTTTAGGCGGATGTGTCCAGTAAAGTTCAAAATATTACGGGCAAGCGGATTAGGATGTGACTCGAGTTTTGTTAAATATTTGCCAGCGTTTTTTGCAATTTCTTCAGTCACTAGTGGCATATTTAAGTCACGATGTATATTTAAATTTTTTATATACCATGGAGCCGATGTTATTAACCGTAAAATTTTGTTTTGCCTTCGTTGGATTCTCTCGACATTAGAAGCTGAAGCAGTACCCCATAGCTGAATTCCGTAGCACCATATAGGTTTTAAGAGCGACTTGTATATTAAAAGTTTACAATCTAGGGTGAGGGTTGAATTTCTACCAACCAGCCAATGTATCTGGGTTAGTTTAAGTTTCATTTGCGTTAGCTTAGAGTCAATGTGGTATACCAAGGTATTTCACATGTAAGTTTTGAGGAACAATTTGATTATTGATCGTAACGGGGGAACAAGTGTTTTTTCTTAAGATAAATGTTACCTGAGCACACTTCTGTTCGTTTACCTTTATTCTCCACATGTTTAACCATAGTTCTAGCTGAGTAATATGTTGCTGAAGATATCGGGAAGCCTCGTGAGGGTTTTCGTGCATACTAAGGCAGGCTGTATCATCGGCAAACGTAGATGTATGGATATTGCTGCTCAAAGGCATATCACAAGTATAAATCAAATATAAAACTGGCCCCAGTATACTCCCCTGTGGCACACCGGATGAGATTATTTCAGGCGTACTCATAAAGCCTCCTTCCACAACAGTGAACTTCCGGGCAATAATGTAACTTTCCAGCAGATTTAGAATGTTTATTGGTAGGTAAGTCTTTAATTTTAAAATTAGGCCTTCATGCCACACTTTATCAAATGCCTGAGAAACATCAATGAACAGCGCAGAGCAATACTTTTTTTCTTCAAAAGTTTTTCTTATAAATTGAACAAATCTATGAGTTTGTTCAATAGTGCTATGCTGACTTCTAAATCCAAATTGATGATTCGGTATGCACTCATTATCAGTTAGAATTGGGGACAGTTTTCTCATGAGTAACTTTTCAAAGAGCTTTGACATTGTTGACAGTAAACTTATTGGCCTATATGACTCAGCTTTGGTAAGATCTTTGCCCGGCTTTGGAATCATTTTAACCTTGGCAAGCTTCCAGCTGTTTGGATAATACTCCAGTCGTAAAATAGCGTTAAAAATTAATAACAGGATTCTAATAGCTATACGAGGCAACTTCATCAACATCTGGTTACTACTTCCATCAATACCCGGATCTTTTTTCGGGTTGAGTTCTGCAATTATTTTTTGTACATCACGCGTCTTAAATTTTATTGGTCGAGGGGGTAGCGCAACTACATTTGGCAAATCAACAGCACCAGAACACGTGTTTGGGGTGAATAAGGATTTTAAATGCTCACCAAATATTTTACCTTTTTCAGTATCGCTTCTTGCCCAACCTCCTGTAGATGTGCGCAGAGGTGGTTTAAACTCAACTGGTGTTTTAAGCTTTCTAGCAGCGCGCCACAAAGAGTAATTAGATGCTGGTGTGACATCAAGACCTTCCAAATAATTTTCAAGAGATGCAGTTTTTTTAAAAGCAAGCAACTCTTGGAGTCGTTTAGTACACTCTTTAAATCAGATTTTAAGTTGGGGTGATCTGTGCTGTTGCCATTCTCTTCTAGCTCTTCTTTTTTCACTTACGAGACTAAATAGTAGAATAAATTCTATTTAACCTAATCTGCGGATGGGCGGTCGTGGCATGTTCAGCAGCCTGTTTAATATTTTCATTAAGGTTGGCAATGTTAGATTCAATATCATCATGTGTTCTTAGCGTAATATTTTCCGTGCAATGACTACTAAGATATTTTTTAAATCGCAGCCAATTAACACGATTTATCAAATTCGCATATGGGTGACGTAAATCACTTCCTAATGGGCTACAAATTGTAACGATCGTGGGAGAGTGATCGGACGAGATCTAGAGAAGCTTCAATTTGAATTAAATCTTTAGAGATATTTTTCATAACGCCAAAATCTATTACATCCGGAATTTTATGTATGTCAGTAGGCCAATAAGTGGGCTCCCCACTCGAAATGACATCCAAGCCCATTTTGGAAATTGTATTGAACAACGCTCGACCTCTGGGTGTAATAAGACGCGAACCCCAGAACGTGTGTTTAGCATTATAGTCGCCAGCTGCTACGAAACAAGGGCCCAGAGATTTGTAAAAATCCTCGTATTGATCTTCAGTAATTGCGAATCTAGGAGGAGAGTAAATTGATGATATGACAAAATTAGTACAAAAATTTTCGACACATATATTCGTTGCTTGTAAATGTTCTTCACAAATGTTGTCAATAAAATAATGCTTGAGTCTTGACTTTATTAAAATTGCTGATCCACCGCACGCTCTTCCTCACGGGTCCTTTGAATCATATAAGGTGTAGCCATAAATTTTAAAAAGGCTTCTCGAAGTCAAATGAGTCCCAGAGACCAACATTATGTCAATATTTTTTTCCGTGGGGAAGTGCTCAAGTTCATTTTTATGTTGGCGAATGCCGTTTGCGTTCCAGAAACATATTTTTAACGTGTTCATGGTTTGTTAACTAAAGCTTGAAGCAGAGTATTCTGCATTCGCAGCATTTCTTGCATCATGCTAGTCATATTTGTTGTAAAATTATTTATAGTTTGCACCAGATTATCAATAGTAGCTTCAAGGCGATTGAAATTAAAGTTCGAGTTTGTATTTGTTGAATTATTTGGTGATGAAACATTTTGTGTATGAATAGAATTTGTCTTAGCAGCATCGGCATACGATACACGGGAACTAACTGGTTGGCTCACTTCCGCAATAGTGGCTGATAAAGCGTTTGCTGATTGGGCTGGGGCCAATTTAGGTGTTTGCCTCATAGTCTGCTTGACGAAAGAGTACACAGGACAACCTCTGTAGTTAGCGGTGTGATTACCTCCACAATTACTACATTTTTTGTCACTTTGATCTTTTGGTTTATTGCAACTAGCAGTGCCGTGTAATTCGCCGCACACAACACAAACAGTAGGTAATTTGCAGTAAGTCTTAGTATGTCCATATTCTTGACAATTATGGCACTGTACGGGTCCTGAACGCTTGTGTGGTTCTTCAACGGTTATTTTTCGATATAAGAGATATCTTAAATTATATATTGGATGGGTCTCATTTTTTTCAATTTTATATCATTTGGCTCAAGTTCAACGCCGAATAGAGGTTGAGGGATATTTTCCCTATTTATTATATTAGATACATTTTTTACTTTAAAACCCTGGAGGACGAGAGCATCTTTTACTTCTTCAGGAGCAACATAGGAATCTATGCCCTTCAACACAATATGCATACCTTTAACACTCTTGAGCTGATATGTGTAGAAATTTGTTTTACTTTTTTCAAATTCAGAAACCATTTTTCGAAAATCTTTTTCTTCATAAATTTGAATTTTCGTTTCATCAATATTACCACGTTTTATTGGAACAATGTGAAATTTATTCTCACCAATGACCGAAATTAATTTTTTAATAATAGCGTTTGAGTTTTTTTCTCTTAAATAGATTGGTGGCGGCTTGGAGGTTTTGTTCGCAGATTCAGCGGGTTTGTCATTGTCATCTTGCAATATTTTAAAACGGTTTTGCCGATTAGTAGAGGATGCGCTGTTATCCCTAGACATCTTTGGAGCAGATGCAATTTTAGTAGAATTTGGGCTTCGCCCGCGCTTTAAAATTGTAATGTATCTGTCCATTCCGACTTGGACCTTGGGTTTTGGGCTACTCTTATTTTCAGTGACAACTTGGTTAAGTGATGACCCCGAGCCCGAGGCGGGTGATATCGCTAAGTTAAATGTGGAAGTACTAGGCAATATTGTCAACGATTCACTAGTTGGCATTGGACAAAGCGAAGTTGATCGCTGACGAAACTGTGGTTTTCCGTTAGAAAAAGTCTATTATCAGATTTTTGATTTTTATTAAGAGCTTCAGAACTCACAGCAAGTCTATTATCAGATATTTTATTTTTATTGTTATCATTATGAGCATCAAAACTCACAGTAAAATAGGCATTTCTGCCGTTAGAACTAACTTCACTATTTTTTTCCTTTGGGGTACTCATATAGAGTATTCCTCAAGGGTACTTTGTATGTTTTTTGTTTACGGTTTTTTTTTTGTTTTTGTTATTTCTATATGTAAAAATATTAGCAAAGCAAAAAAGAAGCTTATTTATCAAGCTTTGAATAATGATTTTCCTAAAATATGAAATATGTTTAAATGGAAAAAAATATTTTTGGTTATTTTTTTTACCGAAACTTTTTTCAATCTCCAACCCTGGAACCATATTTCTGAGTTTCTTTGAACTAATTTATTTCTTTATAAAATATAGAATATATTTAATTACCAAAGAAATAAATAGTTTTATATACCAGAAAAAAATTTAAGTTTTCCAGCTCTGGAGCTATGTCTTTTATTTTTCTAGTTTCTATGCCAAACTATTTCATTCTAAGTCATAAAGTATATAAAACTTGTAAACAAAAAGAAAAATTTAAATTGACCTAGTTACTTTTGTAAAAAATAACAATAAATTTAGCAACCCTGGAATCAACCTTTTAGATTTTTCTGATTTATAAAATTAATAAAGTGTACAAAGAAATAAAAAAAAAAATTATTTTTATACTTTAATATCAAAAAAAATTCAAAGTTTCCATCTTTGGAGCTGTTATTTTAATTTTTAAAATTTTATACGCCAAACTTTTTTTCAGAAGCATAAAATATATTCAATTTATAAAAGAAAAGATAAAAATTTTAGACCTATTTAATTTTACATAACACAAAATATGTAAGTTTTCCAACCCTGGAATCATAATTTCTAGTTCTTTAAAAAATACATAAAATATGTTAAGTGAACAAAGCAAAAACGAAATAAGAAAAAACTTCGTTTCATTTAATTCCTTTAATATTAAAAAATTCAGTAAAGTGCGACTTTGACTCGCGCACGAAGGGTTCCGTACATTCGGTTCTGAGAATTTTTTTATTGTGGCTTTTTTGCTTTTTTGAAGTTTTTTTCAGTTTAAACGATTTTTTCAGTTTTGTCGCTTTTTTCTCATTTTGGCGATTTTTTCTGTTTTTTTCGATTTTATTCATTTTGGCGAATTTTTCTGTTTTTGGGGGCTTATTTTCATTTTGAAGATTTTTTTCATTTTGGCGATTTTTTTTATTTTGGGTTTTTTTTCATTTTGGGGTTTTTTTTATTTTGGCGATTTTTTTCTGTTTTTAGCGTTTTTTTTTTATTTTGGAGATTTTTTTCATTTTGGCGATTTTTTTCATTTTGGCGATCTTTTTCCTTTTTTTGGGTTTTTCATTTTGGCGATTTTTTTCTTTTTTTTTTGGGTTTTTTTTCTTTTTAGCGTTTTTTTTCATTTTGGCGATTTTTTTCATTTTGGCGATTTTTTCCTGTTTTGGGGTTTTTTTCATTTTGGCGATTTTTTTTCATTTTGGCGATTTTTTTTCATTTAGGCGTTTTTTTTCATTTTGGCGATTTTTTTTCCTGTTTTTGGGGTTTATTTTCATTTTGGAGTTTTTTTTCATTTTGGCGATTTTTTCCTGTTATAGGGTTTTTTTAATTTTGGCGATTTTTTTCTGTTTTTGGGGGTTTATTTTCATTTTGGAGTTTATTTTTCAATTTGGCGATTTATTTTCATTTTGGTGTTTTTTTTTATTTTTGGTGATTTTTTCCTGTTTTGGGGTTTTTTTCATTTTGGCGATTTTTGCCTGTTTTTGGGTTTTTTTCATTTTGAAGTTTTTTTTTCATTTTTGCGATTTTTTTTCCTGTTTTTGGGGTTTATTTTCATTTTGGAGTTTTTTTTCATTTTGGCGATTTTTTCCTGTTATAGGGTTTTTTTAATTTTGGCGATTTTTTTCTGTTTTTGGGGGTTTATTTTCATTTTGGAGTTTATTTTTCAATTTGGCGATTTATTTTCATTTTGGTGTTTTTTTTTCATTTTGGCGATTTTTTCCTGTTTTGGGTTTTTTTTTTCATTTTGGCGATTTTTTTCTGTTTTTGGGGGTTTATTTTCATTTTGGAGTTTTTTTTCAATTTGGCGATTTTTTTTCATTTTTGTGTTTTTTTTTTATTTTGGCGATTTTTTTTCCTGTTTTTGGGGTTTATTTTCATTTTGGAGTTTTTTTTCATTTTGGCGATTTTTTCCTGTTATAGGGTTTTTTTAATTTTGGCGATTTTTCTTCTGTTTTTGGGGCTTTTTTTTAATTTTGAAGATTTTTTTTCATATTGGCGATTATTTTTCATTTTGGCGATTTTTTGCATTTTGGCGATTTTTTCCTGTTTTGGGTTTTTTTTCATTTTGGTGATTTTTTTTGTTTTTGGGGGGTTTATTTTCATTTTGGAGTTTTTTTTTCATTTTGGCGATTTTTTCCTGTTTTGGGGTTTTTTTTCATTTTTGCGATTTTTTTTCTGTTTTTGGGGCTATTTTCCATTTTGGCGATTTTTTCTGTTTTTCTGGGGTTTTTTTCGTTTTGGCGATTTTTTTTCATTTTGGCGATTTTTTTTCTTTTTGGGGTTTTTTTCATTTTGGTGATTCTCTTTCATTTTGGCGATTTTTTTTTATTTTAGCAATTTTTCCGGTTATTCGCGATTTATTTTAGTTTAATAACTTTTTTATTAAGCTTGAGGTCTTTTTTATATAAATAAAATTAACAATATTTATTTTTATATATTTATACAATATTTCGACACGCCTTTGTGTGTCGAAATATTGTATAAATATATAAAAATAAATATTGTTTTAATTTTATTTATATAAAAAAGACCTCAAGCTTAATAAAATAGTTATTAAATAAAACTAAAAGGTCAAAGAAATTTGCGAAAATCATTGATTTATTTTAGTCTTAGAAATTTTTTTGTAATTTGGTGCTTTTTTCGTTTTGGCGATTTTTTTTTTGTTTTTGGCGATTTTTCGGTTTGGCGATTTTATAATTTTTTAGTTTTACCGTTTTTGAAAATTTCAAGAGTTTTGCTCTTACGGTTTCCAAGATACAGCAAAGTTGTCAAAATTGCATTAACTGATGGAACACCCTTTAATTTAAATTTTTGGAAAATTTAGTGTTAATTTTTGTAGTCTCTTTAAAAATACACTAACCTTACAAATTTCAAGTGTATATACATATAATTGTATGTATACTACATGGGATTTTAAAATTTTTCGTTGCTCGTCTTGGAACACCCTTTAATTTCCAATTTTCATGTATTTATTGTTATAGCGGCCAAAGATCTACACACTGTGTCCAAATTTCAGGCCTGTAGCTCTTACGGTTCTCGAGAAAATACCCTGTGACAGACATAGTTTTAGACACATGTAGTTAATTTTACATAACACAAAAAGTTAAAGTTTTCCAACCCTGGAAACGTCTTCTTAATTTTTTTGTATTTTTTTAATTTAAAATTCCAATTTTAGTCGTACTGAAGTGTAATATAAGTTCATTTATTAAAAATAAATTCAGTAAAGTGCGACTTTGACTCGCGCACGAAGGGTTCCGTACGTTGGGCTTTGAGCATTTTTTTAATACAGTGTTTTTTTACGTTTTTTTGATTATTTTTCGCTTTTTTCTCGTTTTGGCGATTTTTTTCATTTTGGCGATTTTTTTCATTTTGGCGATTTTTTTCAATTTGGCGAATTTTTTTTCATTTTGGCGATTTTCTTAATCTTGACGATTTTTTCATTTTGACGATTTTTTTCATTTTGGCGTTTTTTTTATTTTGGCGATTTTTCCGATTTTCCGCGATTTATTTTCGATTTAGAAATTTTTTTTAATTTGGTGCTTTTTTTCGTTTTGGCGATTTTTTTTTTGATTTTGGCGATTTTTTTTTTGATTTTGGCGATTTTTTTTGGGTTTGGCGATTTTATAATTTTGAGATTTTTTTGTTTTACCGTTTTTGAAAATTTCAAGAAGTTTGCTCTTACGGTTTCCAAGATACAGCAAGTTATCAAAATTACATAGTCGAAATTACATTAACTGATGGTACACCCTTTAATTAAAATTTTTTAAATTTTAGTGTTAATTGTTGTAGTCTGTATAAAAATACACTAACTTTACATATTTCAAGTGTATATACATACAATTGTATGTATATTACATGGGATTTCAAAATTTTTCGTTGCTCGTTTTGGCACACCCTTTAATTTTCAACTCTCATGTATTTGTTGTTGTAGCGGCCAAGGGTCTACACACTCTGTCCAAATTTCAGGTCCGTAGCTCTTACGGTTCTCGAGAAAATACCCTGTGACGGACAGACGGACAGCGTAGCGAAAACAATAGGGTTCCATTTTCACCTTTGGTGTACGGAACCCTAAAAAATAAAAATTTGTTTTCGGGAGTTACTTTTATATGGCAAAATGAAGCTTAGGTTTTCCAGCTCTGCAATCGTTTGCCCGATTCTGCTGAATTTCAATACCAATCTATTTTGGAAAATTTCTGACACACCAGTGCAAGAACGAAGTCTCTAGCTTTTCTGGGAGCTTCGGAAAACCGATTTCACGTACAGACAGACGGACAGACGGATAGACGGACAGACGGACATCGCTTATTCGTCTTCCCTATGCATAAGGATCCAGAATATATATATTTTATGGGTCGCTTATTGATATTATAGAAATTACAAACGGAATGACAAACCTATATATACCCTTTTACCATTTTTTTGGTAAAGGGTATAAAAAATAACAATTCAAACCCCAAATGTGTATCAAGTGTGCTAAATACTAGACATATGTTTAACATCTGTTAAGCTTTTTACGTGCTGCAAATGCACGTTTGTTTTCCTTCATCCTTCTTAGGGTTTCGTACACCAAAGGTGAAAAGAAACCCTATTGTTTTCGTTACGCTGTCCGTCCGTACGTCTCAGGGTATTTTCTACGTGCTACGGACCTGAAATTTGGACACAGTGTGTAGACCTTTGGCCGCTACAACAACAAATACATGAGAGTTGGAAATTAAAGGGTGTTCCAAAATGAGCAACGAAACATGTTAAAATCCCATGTAATATACATACAATTGTATGTGTGTATGTATGTATGTACATACATACAATTGAATGTATGTATATACACTTGAAATTTGTAAGGTGAGTGTATTTTTATACAGACTACAACAATTAACACTAAAATTAAAAAAAATTTAATTAAAGAGTGTACCATCAGTTAATGTAATTTTGACTATGTAATTTAGACAACTTGCTGTATCTTGGCAACCGTAAGAGCCAACCTCTTGAAATTTTCTAAAATGGTAAAACAAAAAAATACCAAAATTATAAAATCGCAAAACCGAAAAAAATCGCCAAAACAAAAAAACATCACCAAAACGAAAAAAGCACCAAATTAAAAAAAAATTCTAAAACGAAAATAAATCGCGAAAAACCGGAAAAATCGCCAAAATTTAAAAAACGCCAAATGAAAATATCGCCAAAATGAAAATAAATCGCCAAAATTAAAAAAATTGCCAAAATTAAAACATCGCCAAAACGGGAAAAAATCGAAAAATAAACAAAAATAATTATTTCAGCTGAAAAAACGTCAAAAACTAAAAAAATGCTCAAAGCCCAACGTACAGAGCCCTTCGTGCGTGAGTCAAAGTCGCACTTTACTGAATTTATTTTTAATTACTGATCCTTTTTCTTGGACATTTACGTGCTGCAAATGCACGTTTGTTTTCTTTCATCCTTTTTTTAATGACTCAAAATTCTTGGAAAATATATAAAATATTTTTTATAAAAATAGCCAAATAGACAGAGGAGACTGACGATCATAAAAATTTCATTTAAAAGAAAAACAATTCAAACCCAAAACGTACAATAAGGAAAGATTTAAATATCAACTGTGCGAAATACTAAATAAAGATTTTTCCATACACGGCATACTTTTGTAGTGTATACATAATATGCATGAACCTCACCAAACAGTCACAGCAACATGATATTCATAAAAAACAATAATATTCAAAAGTATGTGAACAAATTAAACTAACTTAAAGTCAACGTCTTCTTGAAATAGGTCAGCAACGATTTTTAATTGCAAACACACTTAGGGCTAATAAATCAGTCAATGATTATTTGTATTTTATTTTTAAATCTTATTTAAACATAAAAATTTGTTTCTCACTGCATAATTAAATCAAACTTAAACAGCCAACACTGTAGATTTAAGTGTTGTTTAAATTTTACAAACACACCATATGTTTTGTGCATGTGTGTGTTTTTTGAAGGCACGTGGTCGTATTAAAATGAATTTCGTTTAATTTTCGCAAATGTACAACAAATGTAACACATATTTTCATATCATGAAATATATAAATAGAAAAATGCATTCTGATGCTCTTTTTGTATCATAAAATGTGTGTTTTGCTATTTCACTTTTCTGCAAATTGATAAATCAACTTTCTTATTTATATTGAACAGCTGTTTTTTGGAAAGCTTTCCATAATATTTGGAAATATTGTAGTGCTACCGTACTTTCAACTTAATTTGATAATAACTTTAATTAACCACTGAAAAAATGAAAGTGTATTTAAACACATTTTAAAATTTTATGAAAATTAACTCAAACTATATTTAAACATTCACTGATTTATTAGCTATTAGTCATAAACGTTGGAATTTCGGTAACATAATATTTTTATAAGTTTCGGTCAACGCTCGCTATTGCTAAATAGTTTGGATTATGCTTACTTGAATAAATTGTTGCTATGACTAAATCTAAATGGCACTGAACTTCAAATGTCTGAAAATACATACACAGCCTGGTACAATGTATATTTAATACAATCCCAGTAAAAAAAATTGGAAGTCATTCTAAAGAAAGTACATTTTCATTGCTTCCAAAAAATCGATATTTTTAATTTGCCGATAGTTAGCAGAAAACCAAGTAGAAGTTTATTTTAGTCATACAAAACCTTGTAATTCCTCTCTAGTTTTAGAAATTACTCACCAGAATTTTTAAAAAAATTATTTTTTTGAAGAAACTTATGAACTAATTTTGGTCTAAAATTTTGAAGTTATTTGCTTAAATTTACATTAAATTACTGTTTCGCGTTTAAATTCCTTTAAAAAGAAACTAATTGTTAAAATAGGTAACTATTAGCCATTTTTCCTAGATGAAAAAATTATCATAGAACACAAAAAAGGAAATTTTTCTTAAAATCGCTTCCAATTCGGTGACCAGGCAGCGAAAAAGAGAACTTCTTGCAATGACAACCCTATGTAAAAATCATTAGATCGGATCGAAATTTGCACTACTTCCAGATCGCAAACTCTACATTTTCATGACTTTTTTGGAGTGTCTTTTTTTACTGGGAATGTAATCCAAATGTATAAATGTATGCATATTAGAATAAGTAAAAATAAGAATAAATTCAGTAAAGTGCGACTTTGACTCGCGCACGAAGGGTTCCGTACGTTGGGCTTTGAGCATTTTTTTAATACAGTGTTTTTTACGTTTTTTCAGCTAAAATAATTTTTTTTTTTACTATTTTTCGCTTTTTTCTCGTTTTGGCGATTTTTTAAATTTTGGCGATTTTTTTCATTTTGGCGATTTTTTCATTTTGGCGATTTTTTTTCATTTTGGCAATTTTCTTCAGTTTGGCGATTTTTTTTATTTTGGCGATTTTTTCATTTTGGCGATTTTTTTCATTTTGGCGATTTTTTTATTTTGTCGATTTTTCCGGTTTTCCGCGATTTATTTTCGATTTAGAAATTTTTTTTAATTTGGTGCTTTTTTTCGTTTTGGCGATTTTTTTTTTGATTTTGGCGATTTTTTTTCGGTTTGGCGATTTTATAATTTTGAGATTTTTTTGTTTTACCGTTTTTGAAAATTTCAAGAAGTTTGCTCTTACGGTTTCCAAGATACAGCAAGTTATCAAAATTACATAGTCAAAATTACATTAACTGATGGTACACCCTCTAATTAAAATTTTTTAAATTTTAGTGTTAATTGTTGTAGTCTGTATAAAAATACACTAACTTTACAAATTTCAAGTGCATATACATACAATTTTATGTATATTACATGGGATTTTAACATTTTTCGTTGCTCGTTTTGGCACACCCTTTAATTTCCAACTCTCATGTATTTGTTGTTGTAGCGGCCAAGGGTCTATACACTGTGTCCAAATTTCAGGTCCGTAGCTCTTACGGTTCTCGAGAAAATACCCTGTGACGGACAGACGGACGGACGGACAGACGGACAGACGGACAGCGTAGCGAAAACAATAGGGTTCCATTTTCACCTTTGGTGTACGGAACCCTAAAAAGCGAACTTTTCATTCTTGGTAAGCTGAAAAAATTGTTAAATAAAATATCAATATACTTTGATCAACAACAAATGCTTGTGTATTTTATTGTAAATACATTACATGGCGATCCTGCCCTTTCATTTATGAGGAATAGACAGCACTATTGCTTATCCTTTTAAGTGAAACGGACCTAAATATAAATCCTTTCATTAATGGACCAACCCTGGGAGGAACTTCTTGAGGACACAGAAAAAGCAGAAGAACGCTGGAAGCGATTACTAAAGGAAGGTGCCTCGCAGAATTCACTATGGAAGAAAAAATATACTGGTTAGCAGGTATATGGAAGATGATAGGTATGCAAGGAACTCCTACCGAGAATAGAGGAGGAAACAATGCGACTGTTGAGAAAATTTAAAATTTAACAGCTTTACAGCTTTTTACACCTGGTAACAACAAAATAAACATTTCCTAACCAAATTTTTTTTTAATTTACCTACACAAAATATTTTTTAACAAAACAAAATGTTAATGTACATCTAGTCTAATTAACTTAACAATGCCCCACTTAAGAACTATTCACTTATAAAAATGTAAACTACAAACTGAATTCCAAACATATAATAATGTCGAATTGCAAAAAAAGAAATAAAAAAAGTAATAATAAAGACAATTTAAGAAATATAAAAAAATTAAAAAAAAATGCTAAGAAAAATAAGCAAAATTTTTAATTCTGTAAGTAATATTAAGTAAATTGTATAAAAAAAGGAAAAACCTGAATTTGAAATTATGAAAACAAATTAAATTCATGTAACGATAAATTAAAACTATGGAGTTGTACTAAAACTAATCTTTAAACGATTAATAGAATTTAAATAAGAATAAATATAACAACTAATATTTCGTAGATAGAATGCATAGAATATTATAAGATTAAATGATTTATTCAAATTGGTTAATATATTTTGGAAATTTTACAGAAGAAATTGAACAAATTAAACGAAAAAGCAATAACACTGGTAGTTATACTAAGGCAAAATTTTTTAGACCTTACATATATGGTAGGAAGTTTATTGTCATTACATTCACATAAAAAATCAAGTTCTAAATTAACAAGAACACGTTCAAAAGAGGAAGAAACAACAATAACGCAGATGCATTGTCGATCATACAATTAATACTCAGATATATTAAAAGAAATGAATCCTAATAAAATTATGAAAGTCTGAAAAAAATCCCTGGTGATAATAAGAAACATGAATAAAAAGAAGATACAAAATGATTAAACCAAAAACCTAGGTAAATACAGAAAAAATTAAAAGAACAAAAGTACACTTAAGAAAAATAAAAATGGTAATACTGTCCTAATAAGCCTGATATAAAACTTGCAAGAAAAGAAAATAAAATAAAGAAAGAAGAAAATAAAAGCTGAAAACGATTCTGTTCTAAATGAAATGAGCATTAGATGTAGCGATAATCCTTATTATCTAGATAATATATTTTAGGCAGAACGAATTATGTGAGATTCGTAATAGAAAAAGTTGCCAAAATATTTAAGGAAATAAATAAAATAAATAAAAGTTTAAAGAAAAGTTAGACACGTGCAAAGAAAATGATGTTAAAATAATGTTATATAGTAATCCTCAAAGAAAACAGGGAAAATTATTATTTAAATTGTATCACAGCACACCATGTGAAGGACATTTCGGAGTTAGAAAACTTTTAATCAAATTGAAACAAAAATACATATGGAAAAATATGTACAAAATGGTAAAAAAAAGTACGTTTTAAAGTGTGATCTATGTCCGAGAAACAAACAAGTAAGACACACTAAGGAACCGTTTTATTATTTTTCCACTATAGTTATAGATACAGTTGGCCCTTTACGACCTTCTGAAAACTTTCGATATGAGTTAGAATTAAAAATTCACTAGAAATGCTAGAAAGCTTATAGAAGCAGTAAAAGAGACACAGTTAGAATCATATAACAAAACTAACAGAATAGATCTTAGAATGGCAGACTTATGGCTAATAAATCAGTCAATAATTAAATATTGTTTAAGTTAATTTTCATAAAAAATTTAAATGTATTTATATAAACTTTCATTTTTTCAGTGGCTTATTAAAGTTATTCTGCCTTATCGTGGTTGGCGTATTTCAAATACGACTACGACTGTTTGGTAATAGATTAAAGAAAAACTGTTGAAGTCTTCTTCAATCAATTACCAAACAGTCGTAGTCGTATTTGAAATACGCCAACCACGATAATTCACATTATCAAATTACGTTGAAAGTAGCACTACAAGCTTTCCAAATATGATGGAAAGCTTTCCAAAAAACAGCTGTGCAATATAAATAAGAAAGTTGATTTATCAATTTGCAGAAAAGTGAAATATCAAAAAACACATTTTATGGCACAAAAAGCAAAAAGAGCATCAGAATGCATTTTTCTATTTATATATTTCATGATATGAAAATATGTGTTACATTTGTTGTATATTAGCGAAAATTACACGAAATTCTTTTTAATACGACCACATGATGTACATGTACGTACCTTCAAAAAACACACACATGCACAAAACATATGGTATGTTTGTAAAAGTTAAACAACACTTAAATGCACAATGTTGGCTATTTAAGTTTGATGAGAAACAATTTTTTTTGTTTAAATAAGATTTAAAAATAAAATGCATATAATCATTGACTGATTAATTAGCCCTTAGTTTTGATAAAAAAAAAGGGGAATAGAAGAAAATATGAAGCACCATATGATGTTCCTTACGAAATAATAAATATGGACACTTTTTTTATTTGTACACATATTTTTATTTATTGTATCTTCAAATATGAACTAACAATAAGTATTCAAATCTCAAATCTAAAATATAATTATTAGGCCCGACCACTACATAAGTAGTGATAATTAAAAGGAAGAAAAAAACAAGTATTTTCAAGCAGTCCCATCTGGAGTATTAAGTATAAGAGCCCTTGTATCCCTCTTTTTTAGGCGGATGTGTCCTGTAAAGTTCAAAATATTACGAGCCTGCGGGTTAGGATGTGACTCGAGTTTTGTTAGATATTTGTCTGCATATTTTGCAATTTCTTCAATCACTAGTTGCATGTTTAAATCACGATGTATATTTGAATTTTTTATATACCATGGAGCTATTGTTATTAATCGCAAAATTTTGTTTTGCCTTCGTTGGATTCTCTCGACATTGGAAGCTGAAGCAGTGCCCCATAGTTGAATTCCGTAGCACCATATAGGTTTCAAAAACGACTTGTATATCAAGTTTGCCATCTAGGCTGAAGGTTGAATTTCTACCAATCAGCCAATGCGCCTGAGTTAATTTTAGTTTCATTTGTGTTAACTAAGAGTCAATGTGGTGTTTCCAAGTAAGCCGCCGATCAAGGTGTATACCAAGATATTTCACATGAGAATGTTGAGGGACAACTTGATTGTTAATCCGAATGGGTGAACAAGTATCTCTTCGTAAAGCATATGTTACTTGAACACACTTTTGCTGGGTAATGTGTTCTTGAAGATATCGGGATGCCTCGTAAAGCCCCCCGTAGACGACATGTTTTTTGCGTCTGACTTGTCAAATTTCCCAGTGTAAAACATGTACATACATGTCGTGTGGTACCTTTAAAACTTTGCTTCTATAAAAGTCAGACGCAAAGTCTTCTGACAAAATTTTAATTAGAGCGTGTTCTATTTTCTTCTGACAAAGCCTCTGACATCAGTTGGTTTTGTTATGCAAAATATGTTGGCAAAAATATATGCCGTAAGGAAACATTTAGCGGCGTTGCGCTATTGACGGAAGGATTAGCCGGCTGAAGTTGATATATTACAACACCTATATATTTATGTTTTTTTAAACTATTAAATAACAATAATGCAATAAAATTGCGTTGCATTTTTATATTCTAACATGATTCTTCGAATTTAAAGAAAAATTCCTTAAAATGACTGAAGCTTTTACGGCGTAAAGAAACATTTTTGTGCCGGCAACACTCCATTTTGAAACAGAGGCCGACATAGGTTTGTGCAAAAGCAAAAAAAAAACAAACACAGACAATGTACATGCACGTTTGTGACCAAATATTATAAACCGTCTGTAAAACAACAGTTTTGACAGACATGCAGAATTACATCTGAGTTGAAAAGTTGAAATGTCAGACGTAAAAACATGTCGTGTACGACCTGCTTAAGGATTTTCATGCATACTAAGGCAGGCTGTATCATCAGCAAATGTGGAAGTGTGTATATTGCTGCTCAGAGGCATATCACAAGTATAAATCAAATACAAAACTGGCCCCAGTATACTCCCCTGTGGCACACCGGATGAGATAGTTTCAGGCATACTCATAAAGTCTCCTTCCACAACAGTGAACTTCCGGGCAGTAATGTAACTTTCCAAAAGACTTACAACGTTTATTGGTAGGTATGTCTAATGTGACCATCCCGATTTTCGTTCAGTCCCGATTTTCGGTTCACCGTCCCGTAATATAATAGCATGGTATTTTAAGTTTTGGAAAGAAAAATTTGGTGTAGAAAATTATAAGGGTAGCCGATAAAGGAGTCAGACGATCATAAAAATTTAATTTTAAACGAAAAATTAACAATTCAAACCCTCATAAACTATTACATCACGCACGTGCGAAAAAATAAACAAAATTTTTAATTCTGTTAAGTAATATTAAGTAAATTGTATAAAAAAAAGAAAAAACCTGAATTTGAAATTATGAAAACAAATTAAATTCATGTAACGATAAATTAAAACTATGGAGTTGTACTTAAACTAATCTTTAAACGATTAATAGAATTTAAATAAGAATAAATATAACAACTAATATTTCGTAGATAGAATGCATAGAATATTATAAGATTAAATGATTTATACAAATTGGTTAATATATTTTGTAAATTTTACAGAAGAAATTGAACAAATTAAACGAAAAAGCAATAACACTGGTAGTTATACTAAGACAAAATTTTTTAGACCTTACATATATGGTAGGAAGTTTATTGTCATTACATTCACATAAAAATCCAAGTTCTAAATTAACAAGAACACGTTCAAAAGAGGAAGAAATAACACTAACGCAGATGCATTGTCGATCATACAATTAATACTCAGATATATTAAAAGAAATGAATCCTAATAAAATTATGAAAGTCTGAAAAAATCCCTGGTGATAATAAGAAACATGAATAAAAAGAAGATACAAAATGATTAAACCAAAAACCTAGGTAAATACAGAAAAAATTAAAAGAACAAAAGTACACTTAAGAAAAATAAAAATGGTAATACTGTCCTAATAAGCCTGATATAAAACTTGCAAGAAAAGAAAATAAAATAAAGAAAGAAGAAAATAAAAGCTGAAAACGATTCTGTTCTAAATGAAATGAGCATTAGATGTAGCGATAATCCTTATCTAGATAATATATTTTAGGCAGAACGAATTATGTGAGATTCGTAATAGAAAAAGTTGCCAAAATATTTAAGGAAATAAGTAAAATAAATAAAAGTTTAAAGAAAAGTTAGACACGTGCAAAGAAAATGATGTTAAAATAATGTTATATAGTAATCCTCAAAGAAAACAGGGAAAATTATTATTTAAATTGTATCACAGCACACCATGTGAAGGACATTTCGGAGTTAGAAAACTTTTAATCAAATTGAAACAAAAATACATATGGAAAAATATGTACAAAATGGTAAAAAAAAGTACGTTTTAAAGTGTGATCTATGTCCGAGAAACAAACAAGTAAGACACACTAAGGAACCGTTTTATTATTTTTCCACTATAGTTATAGATACAGTTGGCCCTTTACGACCTTCTGAAAACTTTCGATATGAGTTAGAATTAAAAATTCACTAGAAATGCTAGAAAGCTTATAGAAGCAGTAAAAGAGACACAGTTAGAATCATATAACAAAACTAACAGAATAGATCTTAGAATGGCAGACTTATGGCTAATAAATCAGTCAATAATTAAATATTGTTTAAGTTAATTTTCATAAAAAATTTAAATGTATTTATATAAACTTTCATTTTTTCAGTGGCTTATTAAAGTTATTCTGCCTTATCGTGGTTGGCGTATTTCAAATACGACTACGACTGTTTGGTAATAGATTAAAGAAAAACTGTTGAAGTCTTCTTCAATCAATTACCAAACAGTCGTAGTCGTATTTGAAATACGCCAACCACGATAATTCACATTATCAAATTACGTTGAAAGTAGCACTACAAGCTTTCCAAATATGATGGAAAGCTTTCCAAAAAACAGCTGTGCAATATAAATAAGAAAGTTGATTTATCAATTTGCAGAAAAGTGAAATATCAAAAAACACATTTTATGGCACAAAAAGCAAAAAGAGCATCAGAATGCATTTTTCTTTTTTTCATGATATGAAAATATGTGTTACATTTGTTGTATATTAGCGAAAATTACACGAAATTCTTTTTAATACTACCACATGATGTACATGTACGTACCTTCAAAAAACACACACATGCACAAAACATATGGTATGTTTGTAAAAGTTAAACAACACTTAAATGCACAATGTTGGCTATTTAAGTTTGATTTAATTGTGCGGTGAGAAACAATTTTTTTTTGTTTAAATAAGATTTAAAAATAAAATGCATATAATCATTGACTGATTAATTAGCCCTTAGTTTTGATAAAAAAGGGGAATAGAAGAAAATATGAAGCACCATATGATGTTCCTTACGAAATAATAAATATGGACACTTTTTTTATTTGTACACATATTTTTATTTATTGTATCTTCAAATATGAACTAACAATAAGTATTCAAATCTCAAATCTAAAATATAATTATTAGGCCCGACCACTACATAAGTAGTGATAATTAAAAGGAAGAAAAAAACAAGTATTTTCAAGCAGTCCCATCAAGCCCTTGTATCCCTCTTTTTTAGGCGGATGTGTCCTGTAAAGTTCAAAATATTACGAGCCTGCGGGTTAGGATGTGACTCGAGTTTTGTTAGATATTTGTCTGCATATTTTGCAATTTCTTCAATCACTAGTTGCATGTTTAAATCACGATGTATATTTGAATTTTTTATATACCATGGAGCTGATGTTATTAATCGCAAAATTTTGTTTTGCCTTCGTTGGATTCTCTCGACATTGGAAGCTGAAGCAGTGCCCCATAGTTGAATTCCGTAGCACCATATAGGTTTCAAAAACGACTTGTATATCAAGTTTGCCATCTAGGCTGAAGGTTGAATTTCTACCAATCAGCCAATGCGCCTGAGTTAATTTTAGTTTCATTTGTGTTAACTTAGAGTCAATGTGGTGTTTCCAAGTAAGCCGCCGATCAAGGTGTATACCAAGATATTTCACATGAGAATGTTGAGGGACAACTTGATTGTTAATCCGAATGGGTGAACAAGTATCTCTTCGTAAAGCATATGTTACTTGAACACACTTTTGCTGGGTAATGTGTTCTTGAAGATATCGGGATGCCTCGTAAAGCCCCCCGTAGACGACATGTTTTTTGCGTCTGACTTGTCAAATTTCCCAGTGTAAAACATGTACATACATGTCGTGTGGTACCTTTAAAACTTTGCTTCTATAAAAGTCAGACGCAAAGTCTTCTGACAAAATTTCAATTAGAGCGTGTTCTATTTTCTTCTGACAAAGCCTCTGACATCAGTTGTTTTTGTTATGCAAAATATGTTGGCAAAAATATATGCCGCAAGGAAACATTTAGCGGCGTTCCGCTATTGACGGAAGGATTAGCCGGCTGAAGTTGATATATTACAACACCTATATATTTATGTTTTTTTAAACTATTAAATAACAATAATGCAATAAAATTGCGTTGCATTTTTATATTCTAACATGATTCTTCGAATTTAAAGAAAAATTCCTTAAAATGACTGAAGCTTTTACGGCGTAAAGAAACATTTTTGTGCCGGCAACACTCCATTTTGAAACAGAGGCCGACATAGGTTTGTGCAAAAGCAAAAAAAAACAAACACAGACAATGTACATGCACGTTTGTGACCAAATATTATAAACCGTCTGTAAAACAACAAATTTGACAGACATGCAGAATTACATCTGAGTTGAAAAGTTGAAATGTCAGACGTAAAAACATGTCGTGTACGACCTGCTTAAGGATTTTCATGCATACTAAGGCAGGCTGTATCATCAGCAAATGTGGAAGTGTGTATATTGCTGCTCAGAGGCATATCACAAGTATAAATCAAATACAAAACTGGCCCCAGTATACTCCCCTGTGGCACACCGGATGAGATAGTTTCAGGCATACTCATAAAGTCTCCTTCCACAACAGTGAACTTCCGGGCAGTAATGTAACTTTCCAAAAGACTTACAACGTTTATTGGTAGGTATGTCTAATGTGACCATCCCGATTTTCGTTCAGTCCCGATTTTCGGTTCACCGTCCCGTAATATAATAGCATGGTATTTTAAGTTTTGGAAAGAAAAATTTGGTGTAGAAAATTATAAGGGTAGCCGATAAAGGAGTCAGACGATCATAAAAATTTAATTTTAAACGAAAAATTAACAATTCAAACCCTCATAAACTATTACATCACGCACGTGCGAAAAAAATAAACAAAATTTTTAATTCTGTTAAGTAATATTAAGTAAATTGTATAAAAAAAAGAAAAAACCTGAATTTGAAATTATGAAAACAAATTAAATTCATGTAACGATAAATTAAAACTATGGAGTTGTACTTAAACTAATCTTTAAACGATTAATAGAATTTAAATAAGAATAAATATAACAACTAATATTTCGTAGATAGAATGCATGGAATATTATAAGATTAAATGATTTATACAAATTGGTTAATATATTTTGTAAATTTTACAGAAGAAATTGAAAAAATTAAACGAAAAAGCAATAACACTGGTAGTTATACTAAGACAAAATTTTTTAGACCTTACATATATGGTAGGAAGTTTATTGTCATTACATTCACATAAAAATCCAAGTTCTAAATTAACAAGAACACGTTCAAAAAAAGAAGAAATAACACTAACGCAGATGCATTGTCGATCATACAATTAATACTCAGATATATTAAAAGAAATGAATCCTAATAAAATTATGAAAGTCTGAAAAAATCCCTGGTGATAATAAGAAACATGAATAAAAAGAAGATACAAAATGATTAAACCAAAAACCTAGGTAAATACAGAAAAAATTAAAAGAACAAAAGTACACTTAAGAAAAATAAAAATGGTAATACTGTCCTAATAAGCCTGATATAAAACTTGCAAGAAAAGAAAATAAAATAAAGAAAGAAGAAAATAAAAGCTGAAAACGATTCTGTTCTAAATGAAATGAGCATTAGATGTAGCGATAATCCTTATTATCTAGATAATATATTTTAGGCAGAACGAATTATGTGAGATTCGTAATAGAAAAAGTTGCAAAAATATTTAAGGAAATAAGTAAAATAAATAAAAGTTTAAAGAAAAGTTAGACACGTGCAAAGAAAATGATGTTAAAATAATGTTATATAGTAATCCTCAAAGAAAACAGGGAAATTATTATTTAAATTGTATCACAGCACACCATGTGAAGGACATTTCGGAGTTAGAAAACTTTTAATCAAATTGAAACAAAAATATGGAAAAATATGTACAAAATGGTAAAAAAAGTTCGTTTTAAAGTGTGATCTATGTCCGAGAAGCAAACAAGTAAGACACACTAAGGAACCGTTTTATTATTTTTCCACTATAGTTATAGATACAGTTGGCCCTTTACGACCTTCTGAAAACTTTCGATATGAGTTAGAATTAAAAATTCACTAGAAATGCTAGAAAGCTTATAGAAGCAGTAAAAAAGACACAGTTAGAATCATATAACAAAACTAACAGAATAGATCTTAGAATGGGAGACTTATGGCTAATAAATCAGTCAATAATTAAATATTGTTTAAGCCAAATTTTGTTAGTGGTAGCTGTCGTGGAGAAACATTTTCAAATTTATGTGAATAATTTTTATTATGTTAAACAAATTATATTTTTGAAGTTTTGGATCAAGGCCTATTTATCAGGTCAATGCAACTCTACAAAAACACAGCAATACAAAAAACAACTTTATGTTTAAGTTGTCAGAAACACACACAAACATGAACTAAAGTATATGGTGCAAATACTTTTGACAGCTTAAACACGAAAACACAGAATATCATCAGGACGATTGCATTGACCTGATAAATAGGCCTTGTTTTGGATGAACTACAACCCATGATATTTTTTTCATTGCTGTATTTTTGCATTGATTTTGTAATCCTGATATTACCTGGAAATTAATCTGCCTTGACTTATACCAGGGGGCTTATTCTGTATTGCGATGCGAAAGTCAATGCGACTCGAAAACATGCAAATGCGAAAACTTCCTATTCTGTGTTACGATGTTCGCAAAGTACTTTTTTTATTCGCATTTAAAATGCGAAAAGATGGCAAGTCGGTATTCTGTATTGCGAAAACAAATGTCAGATACGTACGAAAATCGAAATTTATATTCGACTGCAAAACAGCATTCGCAAAAATGTAAATGAAAAAGAATATATTCAATGCTTCAAAATAAATTATCAATTTGCTCCTAAGCAATCTTATTTGCACCCTTTCATTTTGGTCATGCGCCTCTTCATCATCAAACTATAATGCCACAGAATCCATTTTTGGTAAATTACACAAATATATAAATTATAGTTATTTTGTAAGCACAATCACAAATTTCTTTTTCTTTTGTAAATTTAACTTTGACGTTTATTTTAGACCAGCGTTGTTATTTCTGGCCAGCGTTGTTATTTTTGACCGGCGTGCCCAAGATTTAAAATAAAACTCGAATGCGATTACGAAAGCCGTATAGAATACCAATTTTCCTTCGCATCACATTTCATTTGTGCATCGCATTGATTTTCGCATCGCAATTCAGAATAAGCCTCCAGACTACTAATATTCATAGACCTAATTCAAACGTTGATTTTTCAATGATTTTTTAAACACGATTTTTGTAGTTTGTAGGCGAACTGTATAGAAAAGCAAGGGGTGTAGAAAAATCCGTTTTCCGAGTTTTGTTCAAATTTTCTTTACCCATATTTTAATTTTTGGTATGTTGCTTTATTTTATTTTTTCATTGAATGTTTTTTTTTTTTTGTAATGCATGTTTTTATTTATTGTATCTTCAAATATGAACTAACAATAAGTGTTCAAATCTTAAATCTATAAAAAAAAAAAATTTTTAATATGCCCGACCAATGTCGGACATAAGTTTAGTGGTAGTTATTAATAATACATAAGTAGTGATTAGTAACAAAAAGAAAAAGGTGTTTTCAAGCAGCTTCATCATCTGTAATGTTAAATATTAGGGCCCGTGTATCTCTCTTTTTTAATCGGATGTGTCCAGTAAAGTTCAAAATATTACGAGCAAGCGGATTAGGATGTGATTCGAGTTTTGTTAGATATTTGCCTGCGTATTTGCCTGTATATTTGAATTTTTGATGTACCATGGAGCCGAATACCTGGGTGTTTACCTAGATAGCAAGCTTTCTTGGAAAATGAACACGCAGGAAAGGCTAAGGAAAGGACTCAATGCCTACTACGCATGCAGGAACTCCATAGGAAGGAACTGGGGTCTGCAACCGAAGGTAGTAAATTGGATTTACACATCGGTTGTCAGGCCGGTTATCTCCTATGGTTGTGTGGTATGGTGGGAGGCATTGAAGAAGGAAAGTCACAGGAGATTCTTAGCTAAGGTTCAGAGATGTGCCTCGATGGGCATCACAGGTGCTCAGAGGAGCACACCTCAGGCTGCCTTGGACGTCATTCTTCATCTACTTCCTATAGAGGACTTTGTGGTGGGGACGGCGACTAGCAGTCTCCTTAGACTTGTAGAAACAGGTTTGGTGAGGACAGGAATATCAGGTCACACATCGATCTTAAATAGGATAGGTTTTGGTGATCAGGAATCCGTAACCCCAGGGTTTACGGACTATAAGGTCGCTGAGATCGATTTTGGTAAGACACCCTTAATGGTAATTCCGGATAGGGACCATTGGATCAATTCCGATAGGCTGTATGAGGGTAGGGCAGTCTTTACAGACGGGTCAAAAATGGGGGAAGGCACAGGCGCTGGTGTCTATATCCTGGGAACGAACATTCGTAGTTCTTTTAGACTGCCGAATGAATGCAGTGTTTTCCAGGCTGAGATCTTGGCGATCCTCAGGGCCACGGAGCTGGTGGCCGGAAATGTGGCTGAAGGTGAAAAGGTAACCTTCTACGTCGACAGCCAGGCAGCGCTAAAAGCTTTGAAAGGACACAATGTCAAATCGAAGCTTGTTAGTGACTGTAGGAAAGCCCTCAACTTGCTTATGGATAACTATAGTGTCAGACTATGTTGGGTTCCTGGCTACAGCAGTGTTGAGGGAAATGAAATTGCCGATGAGCTGGCAAGAATAGGATCAGCGTTAGACGAGGGAATGTCTGACAGATCGGTGAAATTACCGATAGGTCATTACTATAAAGAACTCAGGGGGTCTACTACATGTTATAAGCATACAAATTCGAAAGCATTTTCTTTCGTTTCGAATTACAGAGTAGACCCCCAGTAATTGGGTGGAAAGCAGGACCAACAGTTCATGGCGTAGTAGGGAGGGTTGTAGAGTCTCGAGGGGTTTTTGGCCAAAACTAGACTCAGGAAGATCTAAACTACTACTGGACATGAATAGGAAGGCGATGCAAACCATGATAGGCGCGTTGAGAGGTCACTGCTCGATTAGAGCAAGAACCAGCATTTGGGAAATTGGTACTCCGGATTTTTGTAGGATGTGCGGGGATGAAGAGGAACCAGACCCCATTGAACATATTATCTGTCACTGCCCGAAGCTGCAACGTCATAGGCTTAGATGGCTGAGCAGACGTTTCCATGAAAGCATCACTGATGTCGGGAAGTGTAAACTAGAGGACATCAGGGGCTTCATCATGGGGATTCGGTGGCTTAATGACGGATAATAGGGTTTCTTCTGGCTAAAAATGGGAGGGGTAAATATTACCAGTAATGGGCAATAGAAGGGAATCACAATGGACCCAGTTGGGTCTCCGAGTTGAGGTGCGGTAGGCACCACCCTTCCTAACCTAACCTAAACTAACCATGGAGCCGATGTTATCATGCGTAAAATTTTGTTTTGCCTGCGCTGAATTTTCTCTACATTTGAAGCTGAAGCAGTGCCCCATAGTTGAATTCCGTAGCACCATATTGGCTTTAAAAGCGACTTGTATATTAAAAGTTTACAGTCTAGGCTAAGTGTTGAATTTCGACCAATCAGCCAATGTACCTGAGTTAGTTTAAGTTTCATTTGAGTTAACTTAGAGTCAATGTGGTGGTTCCATGTAAGTCGTCGATCAAGGTGTATACCAAGATATTTCACATGTGAATGTTGAGAAACAACTTGATTGTTAATCCGAATGGGGGAACAAGTATCTCTTCGTAAAGTAAATGTTACTTGAACACACTTTTGTTCATTTACCTTGATTCTCCATAAGTTTAACCAAAGCTCCATCTGGCTAATGTGTTCCTGGAGTTTTCGGGATGCCTCATCAGGGTTTTCATGCATACTAAGGCAGGCTGTATCGTCGGCAAATGTGGAAGTATGGATACTACTGCTCACAGGCATATCACAAGTATAAATTAAATATAAAACTGGTCCCAGTATACTCCCCTGTGGCACACCAGATGAAATTGTTTCAGGCCTACTTGTAAAGTCTCCTTCCGCAACAGTGAACTTACGGGAAATAATGTAACTTTCCAAAAGATTTAAAATGTTTATTGGTAAGTAAGTCTTCAATTTTAAAATTAGGCCTTCATGCCACACTTTATCAAATGCCTGGGAAACGTCAATAAACAGCGCAGAAAATACTTTTTTTCCTCAAAAGTTCTTCTTATAAATTGAACCAATCTGTGAGTTTGTTCAATGGTGCTATGCTGACTTCTAAAACCAAATTGATGGTCTGGTATGCACCCACTACTAATTAGAATTGGGGACAATTTTGTTTTGAGCAGTTTTTCGAAAAGCTTTGACATTGTATATAGTAGACTTATTGGCCTATATGACTCAGCCTTGGTTATATCTTTGCCCGGCTTTGGAATCATTTTAACCTTGGCAAGTTTCCAGTTGTGTGGAAAATACTCCAGTCGTAAAATAGCATTAAATATGAATAACAGGATTCTCATTGCAATACGAGGCAAGTTCATCAGCATCTGATTACTAATTCCATCAATACCCGGAGCTTTCTTCGGGTTGAGTTCGGCAATTAATTTTTGTAAATCACGCGTCTTAAACTTTATGTGTTGAGGGGGTAGAGCGACTATATTCGGCAAATCAGCAACACCAGTACATATATTTGGCGTAAAAACGGATTTTAAGTGCTCAGCAAATATTTTACCTTTTTCAGTATCGCTTCTTGCCCAACCAGATGCAAGCAACTCTTGGAGTCGTTTAGTGCACTCTTTAAATCTGATTTTATTTTGTGGTGATCTGTGCTGTTGCCATTCCCTTCTAGCCCTTCTTTTTGCACGTACGAGACGTTCAATGTCTGTAGAATAAATTTTATTAAACCCAATCTGCGGATGGGATATAGTGGCATGTTCAGCAGCCTGTTTAATATTCTCGCTGAGATTGGCAATGTTCGATTCAATATCATCGGGTGTTCTAAGCGCAATGTTTTCCGTACAATGACTGCTGAGATATTTTTTGAACCCCAGCCAATTAACACGATTGATCATCTTCACATATGGGTCATGTAAGTTACTTCTTAATGGGCTACAAATTGTAATGATCGTCGGGGAGTGATAGGACGAGAGATCAAGAGAAGCTTGAACTTGAATTAAATCCCTAGAGATATTTTTTATGACTCCAAAATCTATAACATCCGGAATTTTTTGTATGTCAGTAGGCCAATAAGTGGGCTCCCCACTCGAAATGACATCCAAGCCCATTTTTGAAATAGTGTTGAACAATGCTCGACCTCTGGGTGTAACAAGGCGCGAACCCCAGAACGTATGTTTCGCATTGTAGTCTCCAGCTGCTACAAAACAAGGTCCAAGAGATTTGTAGAAATCCTCATATTGATTCTCAGTGATTGAAAATCTGGGAGGGGAGTAAATTGATGATATAACGAAATTTGAACAAAAACTTTCAATGCTAATATTTGTTGCTTGTAGGTATTCTTCACAAATGTTATCAAGAACATAGTGCTTGAGTCTTGACTTTATTATAATTGCTGATCCACCGCAAGCCCTTCCTCTAGGGTCCTTTGTATCATATATAGTGTAGCCATAAATTCTAAAAAGACTTCTCGAAGTCAAATGAGTCTCAGATACTAACATTATATCAATATTTTTCTCCGTGAGGAAGTGCTCAAGTTCATTTTTATGTTGGCGAATGCCGTTTGCGTTCCAGAAACATATTGTTAACGTGTTCATGGCTTATTAAGTATTGCTTGAAGCAGAGTATTCTGCATTCGCAACATTTCTTGCAACATGCTAGTCATATTTGTTGTAAAATTGTTTATAGTTTGCACAAGATTTTCAATAGTGGCTTCAAGGCGATTAAAATTAAAGTTTGAGTTTGTATTTGTTGAATTATTTTGCGGTGAAACATTTTGTGTCGGAATAGAACTAGCCTTAGCAGCATCTCCATACGATACACGGGAAGTAACTGGTTGGCACATTTGCGGAAAAGTGGCAGAGTAAGCGTTTGCTGATTGAGCTGGAGCTAATTTAGGTTTTTGCACCATAGTCTTCTTTACAAAAGAGTACACAGGACAACCTCTGTAGTTAGCGGTGTGATTACCTCCACAATTACTGCATTTTTTTGTCACTTTGATCTTTTGGTTTGTTGCAGCTAGCGGTGCCGTGTAATTTGCCGCACACAAGACAAACAGAGGGTAAATTGCAGTATGTTTTTGTATGGCCATATTCTTGGCAATTATGGCACTGTACAGGACCTGAACACTTATGTGGCTCTTCAACTGTGATTTTTCGGTACAAGAGGTATTTTAAATTATAAATTGGATGCGTCTCATTTTTTTTTCAATTTTATATCATTAGGCTCAAGTTCAACACGAAATAGGGGTTGGGGAATCTTTTCTCTATTTATTATATTGGACACATTTTTTACCTTGAACCCCTGGAGGACGAGTGCATCTTTTATTTCTTCGGGGACAACATAAGAATCTATGCCCTTCAATACGATCAGCATGCCTTTAGCGCTCTTAAGCTGGTATGTGTAGAAGCTTGTTTTACTTTGTTCAAATTCAGCAACCATTTTGCGGAAATCTTTTTCGTCATAAATTTGGATTTTAGTTTCATCGATGTTGCCACGTTTTATTGGAACAATGTGAAATTTATTCTCACCAATGACCGAAATTAACTTTTTAATAAGGGCATTTGAATTTTTTTGTCTCAAATAGATTGGTGGCGGCTTGGATGTTTTGTTCGAGGATACCTCGGGTTTGTCGTTGTCATCTTGAAAAATTTTAAAGCGGTTTTGGCGATTACTTGAGGCTGCGCTGTTATCCCTAGACACTTTTGGAGCGGATGAGATTTTTGAAGAATTCGGGCTTCGCCCACGCTTTACTATGGTTATATATCTGTCCATTCCAACTTGTACCTTGAGTTTCGAGCCGCTGTTATCTGTAGTGATAACTTTGTTAAGTGATGAACACGAGCCTGAAGGGGATGATATTACTGACTTATATGAAGAAGTACTGGGCAACTGTAATGTTAATGCATCATTACTATTTGGCATTGGACAAAGCGAAGTTGATCGCTGACGAAAAATTGGCGTTGCCGTTAACAAAAGATTTTCATCAGATTTATTTTTTATAGTTTTTTCATTCAGAGTTTCAGAACTCACAGTAAAATAAGCATTTCTGCCGTTAGAACTCACTTCAAATTCTTTTGTAGTTGAGGAATTCATACAAAGAATTCCTCAAGGGTTATTCGTTTGTGTTTTTTTTTTTATTTCGGTAGTTTTTGTTTTTGTTATTTATGATTGTTTGTTTGACTTTGAGGTATTCCTCAATATCACTTTGTTTAAGTTTTTTTTGCGGTTTTTTTGTTTTTGTTATTTTTACTATGTAAAAAATATTAGCAAAGCATTATTTATTAAAGACAGTATGTATGTGCCTATTACGAATAATATGTACTACTAATATTTTTTTTTTGTATAATTTTTGTTTGTTTGGTAAGTAAGTAAAATTCCGCTATTCGACTGTTCGCTATGAAGGTACCACGAACTGAATGTGACAACTTTTTTTTAATAGAAAACAGTGTTACCTATAGGTATTTTTGTCGCTAATATAGGATTAAAGGGAATATCGGACAAATATTTTATTTTGGCCAAAATTCTCATATTGCATTTTTTGTGCATAAATGTAAAAATAACTATAGGCAAAATATATTTTTGCTCCGTTTAAAAATTTGTTTTTGCTCGTAATTACATAGACTTTTATCTAATTATTTTGGTGTCGCAGTGCATGTATTTGGATAGGATCTTCCCTCTATTCTTCTAATGGCAAGCACTCCAGGAAATAGGAAATGATCATCTATTAAGCAATGATTTAATAATTAAGGATATTACTTACAACTATTTAACTTAAATCTTAATAAACTCCATGATTGGAGAAAACCCAAACATAGATATGTGTTATATTTGTATTATAAGATAATTTCTGAAAAATGTATGTATGTATGTATGTATTTATTAGTAGTATTTAAAATACTTTTCAAATTACATTTCATATTTATCTAACAGCATTTAAAAATTAAAAATTTATAAATCAAATTAATAAATTAAAAATTAATAATTAAAAATTTGAATTTTTTATAAGATTTACTATTTTTCTTCTAAAAATGTTTATGTTTGTTTCATTCTTTATATTTTTTGGTATCAAATTGTATAGGTTCAGTCCTTTAAATTGCATTGCGTTGGTGTCTGGTCGTTGTGTTCTAAAATCTATGGAATTCCTCAGGTTATACGGTGGTACGTTCCCAACATATCTTATTTGCTCAATCAAGTAATCAGGTGCTCTTCCCATTTTCATCTTCAGTATAAAATATATTGTATTAAGTTGTAACCTTTGTTGTATATTCATCCATTTCAGTGTTTCTAGCATATATCTTACTGAGGTAAAGCGATTGCATTTTAAAATTGATCTCATGGTCTTATTTTGTAGTTTTTGTAGTCTTGTCATTTGTTGATCAAGTATACAATATGGTTGATCCATATTCAAAATGTGGTTTTATCATGGTGTTATATATGTTTATTGCAGTTAAGTGTTGTTACTTTGTTTCTCAATCGCTTAAAAAAAAAAATTTTTTTTCCCCAATTTTTTTACATATAAATTCGATATGATCTTTAAAGTTTAATTCTTTATCTATTAGAAAACCCAAATATTTTATATTATTTACTTTTTCTATTATTACATTATTAATTTTGAATGTTATATTCGTGTTCATATTGATCTCCATTATTTTGGTTTTATTTTCATTTAGTTTTAGTTTTTATTCATTTTTATTTGTTAATATTATCTATTTAATTTTTTAAATTTTCATAGCATAGCTCTTCAGTTGTTGCTTCAGTAAAAATCAATGTGTCGTCTGCGTACATTACAATTTCACATTTTTTAATATGTTTTCAAGATCGTTTATATATATAACAAAAAGAAAAGCTCCTAAAATTGATCCTTGTGGTACACCAAAATCGTTTTCTGTAACGTTTGATATTTCATTATTTACATTAGTTAATTGTCTACGATTTGTTAAATATGATTGAAACCATTTAATTTCTGTGCCTTGAATACCATATCTATATAGTTTTTGTATTAGGATATCTCTATCTACAGTTTCAAATGCTCTTTTGAAGTCCAAAAAAATTGCCAATATTTTGTTTTTCTTTTGTTTACATTTCCATCTATTTATAACATAATTTACCGCTGTTTCGCATGAGTATTTGTTTCTGAAACCGGATTGAAATTTCGACAATAGTTTATGTTCTTCCAAATAGTTTTTCTAATTGATCTTTTACTATCTTTTCAATTATTTTATCACATATTTTCAAAGTGTTAACTGGTCGGAATTCTTCACATTTTGTTGTATTTTGTATTTTTTCAATAGGAAAAACCATTGATTCTTTCCAATTTTTAGGAAACACACCCGTCTCCAATGATCCATTTATAATTTTTCATATAAAATCTCCGATTATGTCCCAATTGTCTAATATTCACCCTTATTCCAGTTGGCGACATCGACGTCACTTTAACACAATACTAAAAATTGGGGCTTGTGTACACATTGTCGAAAACAACTGACTCTTGTTGGTACGTTTATACTATTTTCTAGACCGTAGGGAAATGAAATAGATTGTCAGTAGCACAAAATTGTTCTCGAGAGCGAGTAAACAAGCGGCAATTTTTTGGTATTGTGTTCAAGTGACGTCGACGTCGCCAACTGGAATAAGGGTGATTATGTTACTTGATAGTTTTGTATAATCAGGTTTTTTCTTTATACTTTTACCAATATTTTTTAGTTCTTGTATAGATATTGCATTGAATTTGAATTTAAGGTTTATCATATGTATTTTATTTTCATATTGCACATCTTCAATAGAGCATCTGATTTCCTTAATACTCTCTCTACAAAATATTTATTAAAATTCTCGGCTATTTGAAAATTGTCCTCAAGCTCTACTTGATTAATACCCGTATTCTAAGCTCTGTGACAAAATAAAAATTATAACAAATGACAATTTTTACATTGCTTAAAATATAAAAATTGTCATTTGTTATAATTTTGTCATTTGTCACAAAGTTCAGAATAAGGGGGTAAATATCACATTTTTTATCACATTTTTGGATTTTCTTCAGACTAGCTATTTCATTTTACTCCACATTTCTTTTTGATTAATTGCATTATTAATACTATTATTAATATATTTATTTTTTTCATTTTCAATTTTTAACTTATACTTATTTCTTATCGTTTTATAGTTATTCCATGATTAATTCGTATTCTCTAAAATTGCAGTTTGATATCTAAACACTTTTTCTCTTTTTAAATTTCTGAGTTCGTTATTAAACCATTTATTACTACTTTTTTCATTTATTCTTTTCTTAAATGTAAACTTTTTTACTGTATTTTCGATGCATTTATCAAAATTATTAACATTTTCATTTAGATCAATACTTTCATCATATTTTAATAATGCTCTGATTTCATTTTTAAATCTGTGTTTTTCATATTTAAAAATGTTGATTTCTTTGAAATTATGATTTTGTTTTCTATTTTTGCATTCGATCAAAATGTCAATGGATTCATGATCAGATATTTTATTATTTACATTATTTCTTGTATGTAGTAAATCTATGAATATTTGTTATTATATAGTCTATAAGAGTTTTTGAGTATCTTGTTATTCTAGTGTAATCGTTCATAACATGCTTAAGCCCATTATCGTTGATATTGAAATTGTAGAAAAGTATGCATTAATTTCGAAGGCAGAAGTAGTCACTTTGAATAATTTAATACAAAAGAATTACATATGTATGTATACACATACACTTAGTCGCAAAACTCTACATACGACTCAATATTTTAAAAAAATTTTACTTTTTAAAGGAAAATCATTAATTTTGTCAACTTTTTTTATCTTAAAGTAGAAGTAATTTAAATTAAATAAAAATGCCACATTTAATTTCACTAAACAATATTAAAGAAGCAAAAAATAATAAAATTCAATATTTTATCCGATTGCAAAAGTGTAAATACGATGTATTGTTGAGTGTACGAGTATTGTGTAAAAGATTTTTTAAATTTTAAAAGTTTGTGTGTCCGCTTTTTGATCAAAAGCTTCTCTAAGCCTTTTAGATATCGAAGAAACCAGATCTTTAGTTGTTTTCGCCGATACATTTTCCCATTTTTCCTTTAAAATTGTAATTATTTGAGATAAGAGACTATGGCCGCTATTTTGACTTAGTTTTAAATATCTAAATTACCACGACGATCCATAATTCTATCAAAAAATTTTAATTCTCCAACCCTATCAGCACTTATGTACTCCCACACAGTTACGGAGTCCCCACCATGCTTGACAGCACTGCATACATTTTATTATCCAAGTCAATATTACATTTTATCCATGTTTTTGGTCGTCCGTCGTTTCCAAATAGGTTGAACTTACGTTCGTCCATAAAAATAACTCCTTTAAAAAACTTAGATGTATTAAGATGGACGTGTTTGTACTCCAGAGCATAAGTATATCATTTAGTTTTGTTTATGGGACTTATGTATGGCCTTTTTCTGGCTATACAAGTCTATAATCCAACTTTATTTAAGCAACGGCGAATTGTGTTAGCATCGACAAGAATTCCGTAATTATTTTTAAGGTCCTCTTTAAGTTTTGTGCTACTTCCGTTTGTATTTTTCGCAATTTCTCTCACAATTTTGCGCCTTAGTCTTTCATCAAGCCTTGCTATTCGTCCCAATCGTGGAAAACTTTGATTATTTGTAATTTTAATGATAGTTATGATTGTAAACTTACAAAAATTTAAGGTTTGTCCGGTTTTTCTCATTTAATTCCCTTCATTTGAAAGATTGATGACGAATTTTCGAACGTTGGTTGATATTTCCTTATTTTTCCCCATTTTTTGCAACTACTACTAATAATCAAAGCAAAATTTAAGCAAAATCTAACACATTTTGTTAAAACAAGACTAAATGAATACAAAATTATAAAATAAAACGTGCTACTATATCTGTAGTTAATACAATTCAAACGCGTATGTACATACACTTTTGCGACGTTGGCTAAGCGTCATTTTTCAGCATTTTTTACTTTACCAAAAAAGTAACAGTGATTTGTTATGTTTTTTATCTCGAAGTTATGTATAAAGTGGGTCCAATATAATACTCAAGGTACAATATTTTCAAAAATTAAACATTAAATAAAAATTAGGAATAAAAGATATGAAATACCTAAAATCGTATGTAGAGTTTTGCGACTAACCCCCAGTTTTTGACTAGCTAATCAAACTGTAGTTATTTTTAAGTTCTAATTAAATACGAAATTGTGTTTTTGAGTGCATAATTATATAATAATTAAATACCCAACCTTGTGTAATTAAATACTACTTAAGTTTTATGAACGTACCATATGTTTTTATGCGTGTATGTGTTTATTGAAAACACATAAATATATAACATATGCAATACAAAGTTTTATATTATGGAATAAAGTAATAGAGAAATGTATTATAATGTTCGTTTGATTTCATAAAATGAGTTTTTATGCAATTTTAATTTTCTACATGTTTATAACCTAACTTTTTTGTTTATGCTAACCACCTGTTCTTTGGATATTTTGCAGTGCTGCCGTACTTTCAACGTAATACTATGTTTAGACGGTACGTGCTTCGCTCTCTATTCATGCTTCACGCCCCAATCATGACCGAATCCACTTGCTTCGCCATACAAAATTATGAGAGCGAATCAAGTAGATTCAATATGAATCTATTTGCGAAGCACGTAAAATTGGTATCTTCTCTAACTTTTATCGCAGTTAATCGCCACTTTATCTGAACTAGCTGTCAAAGCAAAATATGTATATGTGTGTTTGCAAACAATTAAAACAAACCAAAAAACAAAGATGTGAGTTTAATATAAATAAATTTAATTAAGTTATGAATAATATAAAAAGGAAAAATAAGAAGAAAATATAGAGATGCCTTCAAAAACAAGATTTCGCATGAGTGGAATTTATGTAAAGTATGCATGTGTATGCATGTATATACGTGCGTATGATACGTATGTTTGTGTGAATATACATAAAAAAATGCCACGCGAACAGTGATGCCAACTTTTTCAGAGCAAAAAGCACTGTGTGTTCATAAAAAAGCACTAAATGAAATAAGTACTCGTATGTATATATGTATGTATTTTTATTTATTTTTTTATATTTATCTATTTATTTGCAATACAGAGAAAGCCCATATGGCTAATTATAAATGTATTGAATTAGTAAAAATTAAAAATTTAAGTTAACTACAATTTTAAATTTACTACATTTCATAGGTTTTTGTAATAATTTCAATTATATCGGGCCATATTTCGATTTTGCTTATAAGTAGAATATGAGTAGGAAAATAATTGAAGTTCATTTGGGAAGACACTCCAATTATGGTGTACTATTTTAACAAAAGATGATCAACGAGAATTATACTCCTCGTTTCAAGAAATGCAGTTTCATCTTTTTCCTCTGGCCATAAAACTGTTTTAATAAAACAATTAGATTTTTAAGTGTTTCGTCTGAATTAATTTTTACATGAACATGGTTCAATATGATACATTCTGAACAACATAAGTCTTTTCTTTTTAGACCGTATTTTATATGAATGAAACAATTTGATTTATAAAATCATTATTGTATTTCTAACTTACTTTTCAAATAGTTATTAGCGCTAAAAATTATTTCTACTTCAACATTTGAACATGGTAATGTTAATAGAGGAAATATTGACAGTATTAGAAATAGATTATGATCAGTTGAATTTCTAGAATTATGAACATCAATCCAAAATTTATCAGTTCTGAGCAAATTTTTCCATTTATGTATCCTTAAATTTCTGATACTTCGTTCTATTTCTTCAATTTCACCATCCCAGCAAAAATTACCGCTTCCCAGAAGAGTTTTTGTAAGCCAGCTAGAAGCAATGTATTCAGTTTCCAAAAAGATATTCATTTTTTGCCTTACTGTTTCCATTTACAGAAGTAATAATGTGTAGTTTTTATGTACTCAGATGCAAAAGTTACTGGTTTACATTTTTTTTTACTTTTGTCCACTTTGTTAGAGAGCCTTACGTTAGTACTTTTCAGAAGCATTTTTGGAAGCTTTCGTTATCAAGAAAGCAATACATTGCTTCCCTCAGTGGTTAGTAATTAGATTATTGTAATTAAACTATTTTATAACGTGCATGGTATCCTCTGTAATTTCTAAAAATATATTCTTTTTTCTCACTATGAAAGTTTTTCTTCCTTTGTATTTCACCCAGCTGAATTAACATTCTGCAAAGGAAACTTTGCATGTCTAAAAGGGGTGAAATCAGATAGTTTTTGAAAAGTGAAAATAAAGCCACCACACTTTAACAAATTAATATTTAGTACATTTGTAAAACGCATTAACATCAAAGATGAAAAGCACCAATTTAGTGCCTTTTTTTAAGCAACAATTTGAAAAATTCCGCACTGTTATGAATTAAAAAACTCTAAATCTAGTACGAAAAGCACTCAATTGGCATGCTGCATACGAAGCACTAATGCGTAGTATAAACAGCATGATTCATAAACATGATTCAGAGAGCGAAGCAGGTGATTCAACTCGTCGTCTAAACATAGCATAATTTAATAAGAACTTTAATTAACCACTGAAAAACTTAAATCGTATTTAATTACAACTTAATTTTAAATAAAAATTAGCTAATTACGTACTTAATTATTAAGTTAAAAACTGCGGGTAAATGTACATGTCATGTTTTAAGTTACCTACTGTAGCTCCAAATATTCAGAAGAAATAAGTTTGGTTTACAAAAGGTTTACAAAACAAATTTTTAACATGTAGGGAATAAACGAATTTTTTTAAAATCTAATGGCAATTTTTGGAAGAAAAAAATCAAAACTAGAAATATGGAAAAAATCATCGTATGAATGTAAAATGTTTTTGGAAGCAACTTTTAAAGAGAATCGAAAATAAAACAAGATTTTTAAATCCTCGTATGAATTGGGCCCAGTGAAACAAGCCAGCCGATTTTGAGACGATGGCGCGCCGCCGCCGGTTGCTTTTTGGACCATTCAGCCGCCGCCGATGTAGTCGGCTAGCATCGGCTTAAAACCAGCCGCCGAGTTGAAAATTTGAGCACTTCTATATGATTGAAAAAATAATAATACTTTTTCAATCATATCAGAATGCCGTTAGTTTTTAGCTTGGCCATTTTTTTTTATTAATTTTACATGCGTCCATGTTTTGCATTTCAAATAATTTCTAGAACTCGTCGCGTTCAGTCGTGGTTTTGTTGCAGTGTAATAAATAAGGCCCAATACGTTGTCTCCCAGAAAACGTTAAAAACGTAATTTCGAATAAAATGAGATTCGCCTTTTTTATATTAATCAATCGATAGCATTGGATATTATAAACAGGCTTATACTCCTTTTCTTCATTCCCTAGTTTCATTTGATTGTTAATGGGTAGTATGAATAAAAAAAGTATTTGCTTTTTACTTAAAAATTTGGTTTAAAACCCCAAATATGTATGTGTTTTTTGTTAACAAATGTTTAAGTAAAAACCAAATACTTTTTTTATTCATACTACCCAATAGCACGAAATTTTGTACATATATTTGTCGTACATAATTTCTTGTACATAACGAAAATGTATTATGTTGGTACTCGCACGAATCACTGCTCTAAGTTGAGCCGCCGAAAATTTTGCCGCCCCGCCGCCGCCGATCACAAAACTACCCAGCCGCCGCCGCCGACTTTTTTGCCTCGGCTTGCTTCTCTGATTGGGCCATATTCTGTGACTTAAGGCTGGTTGTCGCATACAGCTGAAACTGAAACTAAAACTGAATTCCATACGTTTGCGACTGAAACTTAATAGCAACTGAATTTAGCAGCTGAATCCGATTTTTCAGTTGCTGTTGACAGGAACTGAATTCAGTACATTAGCAACCGAACTGAAAAAAAGTACTTTTGACTTATTTTCAGTCGCTGTCCGACTGAAATGTCATTTGTGACATGTCAAATTTGAAAACTATCACTTTATTTTGTTTTTCTTTTTTAATTGTGAAAAATTAATTTTATCGCAACGACCAAAATGGGAAAAAATTTAAAATTTACCCTCGAAGAAGAGGAAAAAATCACAGAGTTCGTGAAAAACAACGAAGTTTTGTACAATGTTCGACACAAAGCATTTCGTGATTCAGAATTGAAGAACCGGCTGTGGCTTGAGTTGGCGAAAGAAATGCATGCTGGTGGTAAGTTTTCATTAACTTCATAGATTTTTCCCGATTTCCTTCAATCAAATCGATTTTTATAAAGTGCTCACGATTAAAAAGAAATGGAAATCGATGCGCGACTATTACGTTAATTCAAAGGGAAAGAAAACCACAGGTTCAGCAGCAACAGCATTGAAAAGGGATGAGGCACTTTCTTTTCTTGACGACACATCAATTTTAAAAAGATCGTGAGTGGATTTGTTATTATTTCTTCCCTAATTGGTTTTAAAATTAATAAAAATTATTTTTAAAATTTCAGTACGATTTCAAACATTGATACCGAAGAATCTCTACATATTCCAGACACGCCAATTTCCGAATGTGAAGAGTTTGAATTGCAATCGATCTTTGGTGATAGTCAATCTCTTCCTTCCTTTACGGAGAGCTATCATGTTGCTTGTTCGCCTGTTTTGACGCCGAAGTCGAGCACACCAGTTCCGAAAAAACGCAAGCCAAATGCTACACAAGAAACAACAAATGAAATCTTGCGAGAATTGATTTCATCTCGTCCAAAAGCGAGTGATTTCTACCCCCCACTGCAGAAAAAAAGAAATAAAGTATCAACATTTTTTGATTCGATGGCAGAAGCAGTTGAAAAGTTCAGTGATGTCGCAATTGCTCGAACCAAAATGAAGGTATTTTTTGTGATACAGTGATATTTTTTTTTTGTTTTTTCAATCAATGAATTTCTTTTACAGATTGCGCAGATTGTATGTGAAGAAGTCAAATGGGCTGAAGAGCAAGAGACAAAACAACAACAACGAAATTTCCAATTTGACTTTTTGTCATCTACATCGTCAGATGTAGATGACAATAAATAATATTTAAATGATTTCATTTCAATAATTTTTATTTCAATAATTTATTTCAATAATTTTTATTTCAATAATTTTTATTGTGAAATTAATTCAAAAATACAACTTAAAAACCCTAAGTAGTCATTCTCTCTTTCCATTCTACAGCTCCAACACCGTTAAAGTAGTCTTTGAACTTATTTCGAATGTCCGCACCTTCAGACATTGGTCTTCCAATTGAATTTGTCATTGGAAACAAGTTCTCTGTTGGTAAAACAATGTCATCGGTATTGCCAAAAGTTGCTTCAGACGGACTTGGAATTTTTTCAGAACGCATCATATTGTGTATAATGCAAGAAGTGAGAATGATTTTGTCAATTTTTTCTGGATTCGTTGAAATTGGTGTGTGAAAAATCCGAAAATAAGATGAAAGAATGCCAAACACATTCTCAGTTGTTCTTCTTGCTCTACTATGCCGATAGTTGTATATTGTTTTGGTTCTATCGTAAAGGGACTGTTGTCTAGGAAAAGGTTTCATCATAGCAGATGTCAATGCAAAAGCTTCATCGCCTAAAATTACATTCGGCAAAACGACATCAGTGTTCGGCAGTGCAGCGGGTGGTGGTATATTGAAATTGCCGCTATTGATGAGCCTCCCCATTACACTTTTCGAGAATATCCCTAAAACGTTCATTCAAATGGTCAATTTATAATTTCTATTTAAAAGAACATTCAACCAAAACTCACCAGCGTCACCTTCTCTCCCATAAGAACCAACATCCACTGCCACAAATTTATAATTGGCATCGACGATCGCCAAGAGAACGATGGAGTGGAAGTCTTTATAATTGAAGAACGATGAGCCGGCTCTCGGTGGACATTTGATTCTTACGTGCTTCCCATCTATAGCACCAACACAATTTGGGAAATTCCATTTTGTAAAGTAATTCTCTACATTTTGTTGCAATGATGCTGTCGTTGGAGTCGGAATTTCTTTCTCCAAGAAATTTTTAATAATTCCATCAAAGCATTTGTTCACAATCCGTCCAATGGTTGAGTGGTGCACACGATATTGAAAAGAAAGAGTTCGAAATGTTTCTCCGGTGGCCAAGTAGCGCAACATGATGCATAGTTTTTGATGTGCATTCATTGGCTTCCGATTCCAAGTCGTGACAGTCCCATTCAAATCTTCTTTCAGTATTTTCACAATTTCGGCAAAAAGCAACGGACTCACACGAAAATATGCTTGAAACTTGCTATCGTCGTCCATCAGATGCCTGTCCACCAAAATCTTCATTGCGCCTTCTGAATCACGTCGTTTGTAAATTCTATGTTAACTTTTTCTTTCCGTTTTCAATTTCAAAAGAAGCACGGCAATACAAATATCGTGTTCAAACATAGCATTGGCGTAATTAAACGCATTTAATGAATATTCACCTTGCATTTTTTTGTAAAATTTAAATAGCGCGTATAAATAGTTGAAAAAAAAACGTAAACAAAGCCGACAAATTACATTTGCTTTGATTCAGTTTCAGCTGTATGTTGCAACCCACGCAACATTCAGTTGCTGTTTTAGAACTGAAAAAGTAAGAACTGAAACTTAAAAAAATTCAGTTTCAGTTTTAGTTTCAGTTTCAGCTGTATGCGACAACCAGCCTTTACACCTAATTCACACGAAGACTTTTATGAAGTCTATTTTTCGACGTCATTTTTGGTTTGATAGCGAACGGGGTAGAGAAGAAAGAGGGGTAGAAAAAATGACTCGATTTCTGTTTTCTATGGTTTTTTTCATATTTTTCTTTACACAAATTTGTGTTCCTGTTACGTTTTATTATTAATATTCTCATATTGATGTATTCTTCGAAGGAAAATTTTATTAATAAAGTACCTTGTCGGAAATTCGGTTAACTTTAAGCAAACTATTTCACAAATAGTACTAACTGACACTTGGATTACTTTCAATGTAATCAACTGACTATTTTAACATTGCGATGTCCTAGGCCGTAGTCACTTGTCTCACTCTGCACTACTTTCAACTAACTTAAAGTTGACTTTTTTAAATCACCTGCTGGTCACTAAATTAAAATTTTTTTGCGGGGTTCGAACATGTATCATCACACGTTATGTACTCAACGGTAAGGTATCATCAAAAATAACGACAGCAAAATGTTAATATAGAACTCAAATGAGTTTCAAAGTAGTTGAGAATAAATTTGTGGGCTCTCATCAAATTTGATTACGTACTCAACTTAAGAATTAGTTTTGGGTTTGTTCTGGATGACATTGCAGTTATCTTTTAGTCAGTCTAAGAAAAGTTAACTATAAGTTAACTATTTTTGTAGTCAAGCACATATTCTCCGACAAGGTATGTAAATGTATGTATAAACAATAAAATTAATAAAAAAAATGAAAATCAATAAAAAAAAATTATACATGTAAAAATAATCATCGTACAGAGGTCCAATTCGTCACAAAATTGTCGGCGGCGGCGGCTGAGGAAATATATACCGGCGGCGGCGGCTGACCGACTGGAGCCGATTTTTTGAAATAAGTTTTTTATGAATAAACTAAAGGTAGAAATTCATAACCAAGGACTATTTATCAGGTCAACGCAATCGTCCTGATGATATTCTGTGTTTTCTTTTTTAAGCTGTCAAAAGTTATTTGCACCGTATACTTTAGTTCATGTTTGTGTGTGTTTCTGACAACTTAAACATAAAGTTGTTTTTTGTATTGCTGTGTTTTTGTAGAGTTGCGTTGACCTGATAAATAGGCCTTGTTCATAACAAGCGTTACCCTCATACCTAAATAAGAGCGGCAAGCGTCGCGTTAGCAGCAGGGTACGCATTTTCAGTACATTTAAATGTGAAAATATTACTTGATTGTACTGAAAATACGTACCCTGCTGCTAACGCGATGCTTGCCGCTCTTATTTAGGTATGAGGGTAGTTCGTCGACGAATATCGTGCGGTTGAAAACATTACCGCATGAAAAATGGCAAGTTACACAACACGCGAGTTACGTACCCACATATCTAATAGTAATTGCTGGTAAAGTGTAGTGAACCTAATAGCTTCAATTATATCTTTAAATTCCGTTCCCACATTTTGCCAGACAGTAACATCAGCATTTATATAAATATGTTTATGTTGCTTACCTTTAATTAAATATAAGTTTAAAGTTACATTTTTGGAATCCCACATTTGGTGGAATGATTTTATATTATTATATTTTTATATTTTAATAATCAGTCTTAAGATTCATTCAATAAAGGACAGTTGTTCAAAAGAACATCTGTCACTAGAAATCAAATGTTTGCTTTAGTTTTATTTCAAAATAAATACAAAAGGCAAATATAATTGGCGCAGTCGGTAAACGGCCAAAGTTAAAAAGCTAAAAAGTTAAAAAATTAAAAAATTAAAAAAGTTAAAAAGCTAAAAAAGTTAAAAAAGTTAAAAAGTTAAAAAAGAAAAAAAATCAAAAATAAAAGAATAGTAGACTTCTTTGAACTAAAGTTCATTTAAAAAGTGATTTTCAATACAGACTTGATTGTAAGTAAACAAAAACTGTTAATTGCTAAAAATAAAATAAAAAGAATTGTGAAAATCGTATATTAAATTGTAAAAATATTCAAAATAAATCTGAAATATAGACACAATGAATAAATTCGACGTCAACAGAGACTTAAAAGAATAAAGAATTAGTGAGTTGGAGGTTGTTCTGCGGCAGCAAGAAGAGAAAATTATGCAGCAGACCGAACAACTTAAAGTACAACAACAACAACTACATTTAGAGCAGCAACAACGAGAACAGCTACAACAACAACAGCAGCAAATACATCAGGTACAACAACAACTGCATTTAGAGCAGCAACAACAACAACAGCAGGAATTACATCAGGTACAGCAACAGCATATTCATCAGCAGAATTACATTCCAATGGAACCGAAAGACATAATTCAACAGTTTAGACAAATTCGACCGCTAAATAACAACCATAGCATCAATGGATTCATAAAATCCATCGAGATGTTAATCGATCTTTGTGGAGGTAACACCGCATTAATTAAGTTTGGGATCCAGATAATAATAAACGAAAAAATCACTGCAGACTTCGCAACATATATAAGGCAACTTGGAGACATCTCATGGGATCAATTAAAAGCAAAGTTGAGGGCCCAAGCCAGGCCAAAGACATCGTATGCCGAAATTTTTAACAGGTGTCGATACATTAAAGTAAGTAATTTAAGAGAACTTTTTGAGTGTTTTGAATTAGCTAAAAATGAAATAAGTGAAATTTACGAACTGGATGACAATAAATCTATGTTATATAGGTCAGAAAATGTAGACAGGGACTTAGTAAATATATTAATTGAAAAAATAGATGGACCACTCAGAGTTCATCTAGACGAAAGTTTGACACTGAACGACATAGTAAACAAATATACTAAACTTAGATTGCTAGACGATAGTAGGGCTATTGACAGTAGGCATAAAGCAAATAAAAATATCAGCAATAATTACTATAGGAACAAGGTGAACGGACATCAAAATTTTAATCAAAACTACAACCGGCAAAAGTCCGAGCTAAAACCTAATAACAATTGGAAAAACTCTGTGACAAACAGCTCTCAATATGGGACAAGTTATAGTTCTAAAAGAAATTATTTTCAGGAAAAAAGCAACGGAAACTTTGGAAGAAATCAACAGGATAGATACCGTCAGAATAATAATGTAGGGAACTGGCAAAATAAGACTAATAGGTATAATGAGGGAAATAACTTTCAAAACCACCAAATAAACGAAAGGTGTTCGAATAGGACAAGGAACTCTCATATGAGTGTAGATCAGCAAACTACACATATGGACATAGGAAATGGAGAGGAAAAAGAGGTAAATTTTTTAATACAGCCTCCCCAATCCAATTACCGATAGTGATACTTACTATTGGGAAACAAAAAATACGATTTTTAATTGATACTGGCTCTTCAACTAGTATTATTAAACCTCACGTTTTAAAAGAACATTTTCAAATAGAAGAATTAATGAAACCCGTTCAATACAGAACAATTAACGGCACAAACATAATTAAATTTAAATTTGTAACTCCCTTTCCAAAAGAATTTTCTGCTCAGGGAACTTTGAGTTGGAAAATTATTAATTTCTGTAATAATAAATATGATGGAATAATTGAACAAAATTTTTTGATACCCCTTAAGGCAAAAATAAATAATGAACATGGTTATATAGAAATTTTTAGCAACAAATTATTTTTCGAGGAAATGTTTTGTTCTTTCTTTTATGAGAATATAAGCGTATTATAACCAGTTGCAAAAACAAATGTCGTAGACAAACTTGATTTTTGTCACTTAAATGAAGAGGAAAGAAGAGAAATCAAAAATCTTCTTACTGAGTTTAAAGATTTATTTTATGTAGAAGGCGATAATCTTTCAGCCACAACCCAAATAGAACATCAAATCGTTACTATAATTGACAAACCCCTTTATTCAAAAACATACAGATATCCACAAATTCATGAAAACGAAATAAACAAACAAATAAAAGATATGTTAAAACAAAACATTATTCAAGAGAGCAATTCTGCTTACAACAGTCCTCTATGGATTGTACCTAAAAAAGCCGATAATTCTGGAGAGAAAAAATGGCGATTAGTAGTAGACTATCGCAAACTAAATGAATTCACAGTAGGAGATAGGTACCCTATACCTAACCTTAACAGTATTTTAGACAAATTAGGCAGAGCCCAATAGTTTTCGACTGTGGACCTGGCAAAAGGTTTCCATCAAATACTCCTTAAGGAGGAAGATCGAAAGAAGACGGCATTCTCTACACCCTATGAGCATTAAGAATTTATTCGAATGCCTTTTGGCCTTCGTAACGCACCATCAACCTTTCAGAGATTGATGAATTCTGTACTAAAAAAATTTATAAACAGGACATGTGTAGTGTATATGGATGACATTTTAATATTCAGTTCATCCTTAGTGGATCATATCGATAATATAAAAGATATATTTAAAACCTTAAGGAAGGCTAAGCTAAAGATACAAATTAACAAGTGTGACTTTCTCAAGAAAGAAACACAGTTTTTGAGTCACGTATTAACAATTAATGGTATAAAACTAGGGATGTAACGAATGTTCGCATTCGCTTTCGCATTCGCAAATAATTCGCTTACTTTTATGCGTATATTTAAAGCGAATACTAAAGACAAAAATATTGGAAATATTTTCCAGTTTTTGAAAAAGAAAAAACTGTTAAAACTTTTGAAAAATGGTAAGCATATCATTACTTCGTTCAAAAAAAATTAATTGCAAAAATATTAACTAATCCTTCTTTGTTGTAAATTTTTTGCGAAACAAGTGCCACTCATATTATTTCGCATGAAAACTTAAAATGTTGAAGATATATTTCATATGTTTTTCCCAAGATGAACAGAGTACTACTTCTGGAAAAAATGTTCATGAACAATTCATTCCAATTTTTCTTAATATGTATTTTGGTAGCATTTTACAGGAAATGTTGAACTTAGGGCCAAAGTACGAATGGGTTGATTGCCAAACATTTTGCAAATTTATTTTTAATTATTATCTATACTTATTTTAATATTATTTCATATATCTTTCAGTTTAACAATTTTTATTTCTAATAAATTAATAAATATTTGCTGAATTCAAGACTCAAGTAGATCTATGTATACAACACAACTTCATGTTCTTAGATAAATTTATTTTCATGTGATTTTTTAACGTATTGTAATATTTGCATTCGCTTTCGCTTTCGCAAAAATTAAAATGTATTATTCGTTTTCGCATTCGCATTCGCTAAACTGGTATTCGTTACATCCCTATATAAAACCAGATCCTAAAAAAATCTCAATAATACAGAATTTGAAACTTCCAAGTAACGCAAAACAAATTAAATCGTTTTTAGGAATGACCGGATTCTATAAGAAATTTATTAACAACTATGCCAAAATTGCATAACCAATGACCAAGTATTTGCAGAAAAACACAAAAATTAACATGAATGACCCTAGCTATATAGTGGCTTTTGAAAAACTTAAGGAGCTTATAACGAGTTCACCCATACTTAGATATCCAAATTTTACAAAACGTTTCAAAATCGTCACTGATGCAAGCAATAATGCAATTGGAGCCGTCTTGACTCAAGATGGTCACCCAGTAGCATATGCTTCGCGAACGTTTAACAAACACGAAACAAACTATGCAACAATTGATAAAGAATTGTTGGCAATAGTTTGGGGTGTTAAATATTTTAGGCCATATATTTATGGGAAAGAATTTGACTTAGAAAGCGACCATCAACCACTGAAGTGGCTCATAAGTAAATATGCGGGCAAAGATATAAGCCCTAGGCTACAGAGATACCTCATTGATTTAGGTGAATATAATTTTAAGATAGAATATATAAAAGGGAAGTGCAACTACATCGCGGATTTCCTAAGTAGAATCAATGTCGAGGAAAACGAGAGAAATACATCAAAGGAATTGATGGACGGCAGTGAAACAAGCAATATTGAAGGTTCTTTAGATATTGAGACTGCACACTCTCAAGAGGAGGATCTCCACGATGGCATTCCAATACTGGATACGGTAGTAAATCGTTTTAAAACTCAAATCATTGTAGTGGATATTAAAGAAAAAGACATTGAAACGGTTTTTGGCAATAAAAGAGTTTATATAGACAGACATGACATTACAAATAATAACATATCCAATATTTTAAGAAGGCAGGTTGCTAAACGAAAAATAGGAATTTTTTCTAAATTAAACGATCACGAATATTACGAGGTTCAACTAAAGTTGATAGAGGAATTCCCAGATAGAAACAACTTTAAATTAATAAAGTGTTCTTTTTTTGCTGGAGATATTGAACTCAATAAACAGATATCATTGTTTCATAAATACGAAAGTGGACACTCAGGTATTGTAGCTACCTATGAGAGCATCAAGCATAAGATATATAATCCACATTTGAAATTATCAATACATAAAATAATAAATAACTGTCACATTTGTTCGTCAGCTAAGTATGACAGAAACCCAATAAAAAATAAGTTCAAAATAACTGAAACCCCTTCTACTACAAACGAAATAATCCACGTCGATACTTACGTAAACAGTAAACACTCATTCATAATTTTTATCGACAAATTTTCAAAACACGTAATTTCATTCCATTTGATCGACAGAAATAGTCAAACCCTAGTTACAAAAATTAGAGCATTTTTAGCCATTAAAGGCAATGTTACCAAATTTGTGTTAGACAATGAATTCAATAACGTCAATGTAAGGAACTACCTTGATCAAGAAGGAATTCAATATCATTTTACGAAACCGAATAGCCATACCGGTAACTCTGACATTGAAAGATTTAACAATACGGTCACAGAAAAAGTTAGAGCCCTTAATTTGGAAAAAAAAAACTTCCAATAAATACTCAAATCCTTAAGCCAATAAAATTCTATAATAGCACTTATCATAGCGCAATTAAATGTAGTCCTATAGATGTACAAAATAAATTGATTGACCATACCATTATAAAATAAAGACTAAAAGATGCAAAAATTAAAAAAATCCAAAAAATAAATAAATCCCGTGAAAACTACATAGAAAACAGAGATGAAGGCTTTATAAAAAACTATAAAAGCCTAAGGCATAAAGAACAACCAAAGTTTATTAAAAAGGTTTTGGAAAATGTACATGAATCCAACATTAAAAGACCTTGCAAATATGCAGTTGACCGTATAGACAAAACGAATCCTAATAGTGATGAAGACGATATTGACTTTGAGCATTTGTTGGAACGTTTTAAAAACCTTAAAAGACGTTTTAGAAACGACTAGTGCCCAGAAAAAAAAACTTTTAGAAAACGCTCTTATCGTTAGTATTAAAATCCTTTTAAATTTGCAGATCCTGATAGTAATGGTAATGATGATCCTAGCAACTGAGACACAGGGAACACTGCGGATTAATCCAATCACTGAGAAGTCAGGTTATGCACAAATTAGGGTAGGAAAAGTTGAGGTGATAAACCAAACGTTTACAGTATTGCACTTGGTTGATACCAAGGAATTATATCAGATTTTGAATCACTTCGAGAGTAATATGAAAAATTTATACCTTGATAATATGAAAATGATTGAAACAGAAATAAAAATTGTAAAATCTAAATTAAAATCAATCACTCCGTCAGAAATAAGGAGAAAAAGAGGAATGTTTAATTTTGTTGGACATGCTTATAAGTGGCTAGCTGGAGTTATGGATGATGATGATCGCCAAGAAATTTTTGAGCATCTTGGTGTAATCGATGAAAATAATCATAATACAATAGCCGCAGTTAATAAACAAATTTATATAAACACACAGTTTAATGATTCGATACAAACTTTAAAATCAGCAGCAGAAGAGGACAGAACAAATATTAGAAATGCATTCATGAGTTTTAAGAATAGACAGAGCGAAATTATTCAAAGACTTTTGTATGTAGACCAAATGTTCAAACTTAATTACCTTAAAGGGAAAATTGAACATATTCAAGATAACATTGCTTCCGCTAAAAATCACATTTTTCACCCAAGCATCTTAACATCAGAAGAAATTGATAAATTCCAAATTGATTTATTTAAATTGAAATCCATGAAAGCTGACATTTTAAACTACAAAGACGGAATTCTGATTATTGCAATAAAAATTCCAATTGACTACATTCAAACTGACCTAAAAATGATTACAGCCTTACCAAATAAACATTATATGGAAATTAACGAGCCAAATAGCTATATTATTGAAATTGAACACAATGTTTTCACTTATGAGGAGAATGTATATCTCAAAAATTTAAAATATAGTAAACACTGCACTCTGTTAAATAACTGTAATTTTAAGTATAATAATGCGACTGTCATAGAAACGTTTGAAGACGATATGATTTTAATAAAAAATGCCAACGGCTTAGAAATTATACACGACTGTGACGATCGAAAGCTAAAAATTAATAAAAATTATTTACTTTTCTTTTATGATTGCGAACTAAAAATTAACAGCCAGATCTTCAAGAATAATAGAATAGCTTTTCAGGACAGATACTTTTACCCGAATAACAACTTTTCAATTTCTAATATAACACCAATTAATTTTAAGCAAATAGAACTAAGAAACTTTGAGAATGTAAAAGAAATAGAGGAACTGAAAGTCCACAAAAATATTTCCTACGGAATAAACATAGTATTTGTGCTTATAATTATAATTATATTATCATAATAAAAAGTAGAAATAGTAATATAGTTAATAAAACAAAAATTATAAATAAACCAGAAATAAAAGACATTGAATTAGAAGATATCTTAAAAAAATACAGACCTAAGTAATAAGTAAACCTTTAAATTTTTATTTAAAAAAAAACATGAAAAAATTTAAAAACCACTAAAGAAATTAAACCAAGCAGAAACAACTTAACTTTAATTGTACTTGCAATTGTAAATAGATTTATTAAATTACAAAAAAAAAACACAAACAACTTGAAATCTTTTTAATTTAAGAAAAATATTGTATTTCACTTGGTTTCCTATTTAAATAAAAATAAATTTGCCTAAGAAGCAAAATATAATAAAAAAAAAATCTGAAGAAAATATAATAATAAAAAAAAAACTAAAAATATGATATATAAAACCCAGGAGTGTTTTAAACAAGGGGTGGAGGAGTTACGTACCCACTCTATATCTAATAATAATTGCTGGTAAAGTGTAGTGAACCTAATAGCTTCAATTACATCTTTAAATTCCGTTCCCACATTTTGCCAGACAGTAACATCAGCATTTATATAAATATGTTTATGTTGCTTACCTTTAATTAAATACAAGTTTAAAGTTACATTTTTGGAATCCCACATTTGGTGGAATGATTTTATATTATTATATTTTTATATTTTAATAATCAGTCTTAAGATTCATTCAATAAAGGACAGTTGTTCAAAAGAACATCTGTCACTAGAAATCAAATGTTTGCTTTAGTTTTATTTCAAAATAAATACAAAAGGCAAATATAATTCGCGTTATAAACGACTTTTCTATTAGCTTTTTTTATTTATTTTTACATTGAAAAATTGACTTCGAACATTTTCAATTCCTTTTCTGTGCAATACTGTATGTTTTTCAAACTCTTTAATAAGATTTTTCTCCATGATTCTACTTTTTTATTGTCGCCTAATGAGTTGACAAAACAACACTACGCATTAAAAAGTTTAAAATTAACCAACTTTCTGCGGCAAAACACTATTTCAACTTTTTTTTAAAGATGCCTACAGCTCGCACGCGTGTTCTGTACTTTCATCTTTAAAGTGAAAGTACATAACACGCGTTAGTGCTCGTGCGAGCTGTATACATCTGTCAAAAAAAGTTGAAATAGTGTTTAGGCATACAAGTTACATACGAAACTCTTTGACGTGTTTCCCGCAGAAAGTTCGTTAACTCTCAACTTTTTAAAGCGTTGTATTGTTTTGATAACTAACCGTCCGACAATAAATAAGAAAAAATTAGAATCATGGAGTAAAAACTTATTAAAGAGTATAAAAAACATACTGCATAAAAAAGCAATGTCCCAAGTCCATTTTTAAATATAAAAATAAATCAAAAGGCTGATAGAAAAGGCAATTATAACGGTGTGTTGTGTAACTTGCAATTTTTAATGCGTTAAAGTTTTCAAACGAATGATATTAGTAGACGGACTAACGCGTGTTATGTATTTCTACCTTAAGGCATTAGTAAAAAAGCCTATCCTTATAGCATAGACAGACGACAGCGTTAATTTGCATTAAAAGCTCACTAATGCGAATTAAAAATTTACCCTGACAGACGACAGTATTTGCATTAAGTAAATCGTCGGTTGGTTATTGGCTTGCGGCACAGTATATTCAAAATACATTATGATTGCAGCAAACCAATAACCAACCGATGATTTGTTTTATCCAAAACAAACCCCATTAACTGAATGTACTCGTAGCCAAGTCGCACACCTTTTCAAGCAGTACGTATCTAGTTCACTCATCAACCAACATTTGATTGATTATTGACGGTGTTGCCATATTGAAATAGTTAAATTCAGTATTAATTCACTTTCATTTAGTGCATTTACTTCAAATCAAATGCGCATTGGCATGGGGAAAAATCACAAGTTAATTTGAATTAAGGCAGTTAATGCAAATTAACGCTGCCGTCTATCTATGCTATTACGTAATTTCATCTGCTGATTACAATGGCATTATTAGCAGCTCTAGTTTTAAAGATATAATACCCTTTAACATTTGCGTAATTTACGTAACTTTTTGAATTATTCGCTTAATATTTCATGAATGGCTCATTAAAATTCTTTCGGGTTTATTCATCTACTTAACATTTTCTTTCTTTTGAGTAGAGTGACATTGATGGGTATATCAGGATATCTTACTTCGTTATAGCATAGACAGACGGCAGCGTTAATTTGCATTAACTGCCTTAATTCAAATTAACTTGTGAATTATCCCCATGCCAATGCGCATTTGATTTGAAGTAAATGCACTAAATGAAAGTGAATTAATACTGAATTTACCTATTTCAATATGGCAGCACCGTCAACAATCAATCAAATACTGGTTGATGAGTGAATTAGATACAGACTGCTTGAAAAGGTGTGCGACTTGGCTACGAGTACATTCAGTTAATGGGGTTTGTTTTGGATAAAACAAATCATCGGTTGGTTATTGGTTTGCTGCAATAATAATGTATTTTGAATATCCTGTACCGCAAACCAATAACTAACCGACAATTTACTTAATGCAAATACTGTCGTCTGTCAGGGTAAATTTTTAATTCACATTAGTTAGCTTTTAATGCAAATTAACGCTGTCGTCTGTCTACGCTATTAATCAAATCGTATCGTCTTACTTTTGAAGTTGTTGTATCGTTTAAGTTTGGATGTTAGATAGTAAAAAAAACACAGTAAACAAGTAGGAGTTTCAAAAAAACCCGACTGCGACCAACTTTGAACTGTTAAATATCCTAAATGGTTATTCGAAATGAAAACTCACAAGAGAAACCTATGGATGATTTTAAAATACCTGTGTGTGAGTGTATGAATGTAAAGGCCGGCGCACAATGAATCCGTCATGCGTTAAACTTCTCCTTTTTCAACTGACAGCTAAGTTGAAATACATGGTTTCTTATGAGGTCGGTTACATTCAGTACGTGTCCGTCAACGCAAAGTAAAAAATTTGGTAAACTTTTATTTTTTTGCGTACGTTGAGTAGTTTGACAGACTTGGTTTTTTGGTATGTTCTGATTTAGATGTTTGTGTTTTGTGGCAGCAAAAATAAAATTAAACAAAAGAATAAGCGAAATAACTACAAAAAGTTGAATTTAATAAATAAAATGGAGAATCGACATATATAAGATGTTCAAATACTTCCGTCCATAAAGTACTCATTGTGCCAACCTTCTCCGTTGTTGCGTTAATGTCAGTTGCAAAAGGCGAAGTTTAACGTATGACGGATTCATTGTGCCCCGACCTTAAGCCAGAAGTTGACGTTGGCTTATACTATGTTTAGACGGTACGTGCTTCGCTCTCTATTCATGCTTCACGCCCCAATCATGACCGAATCCACTTGCTTCGCCATACAAAATTATGAGAGCGAATCAAGTAGATTCAATATGAATCTACTTGCGAAGCACGTAAAATTGGTATCTTCTCTAACTTTTATCGCAGTTAATCGCCACTTTACCTGAACTAGCTATCAAAACAAAATAGGTATATGTGTATGTGTGTGTTTGTAAACAAATAAAAACAAACCAAAAAACATAGATGTGAGTTTAATATAAATAAATTTAATTAAGTTATGAATAATATAAAAAGGAAAAATAAGAAGAAAATATAGAGATGCCTTCGAAAACAAGATTTCGCATGAGTGGAATTTATGTAAAGTATGTATGCTTATGTGTATGCATGTATATACGTGCTTATGATACGTATGTTGTGTGAATATACATAAAAAAATGCCACGCGAACAGTGATGCCAACTTTTTCAGAGCAAAAACCACCGTGTGTTCATAAAAAAGCACTAAAAAAATAAGTACTCGTATATATGTACATATGTATGTATGTATGTACATAAATATATTTTTATTTATTTTTTTATATTTATCTATTTATTTGCAATACAGAGAAAGCCCATATGGCTAATTATAAATGTATTGAATTAGTAAAAATTAAAAATTTAAGTTAACTACAATTTTAAATTTACTACATTTCATAGGTTTTTGTAATAATTTCAATTATATCGAGCCATATTTCGATTTTGCTTATAAGTAGAATATGAGTAGGAAAATAATTGAAGTTCATTTGGGAATACACTCCAATTATGGTGTACTATTTTAACAAAAGAGTGATCAACGAGAATTATAATCCTCGTTTCAGGAATTGTCATTTAATCTTTTTCCTCTGGTCATAAAAATGTTTTAATAAAACAATTTGATTTTTAGGCGTTTCATCTGAATTAATTTTTACATGAACATGGTTCAGTATGTTACATTCTGAACAACATAAGTATTTTTTCTCTAGACCTTATTTTATGTGAATGAAACAATTTGATGTATAAAAATCATTATTGTATTTCTAACTTACTTTTAAAATAGTTATTAGCGCTAAAAGTTTTTTCTACTTTAACATTGGACCATGGTAATGTTAATAGTCCTATAGCAAATATTGACAGTATTAGAAACGGATTATCATTAGTTGAATTTCTATAATTATAAACTTCAACCCCAAATTGATAAGTTTTGAGCAAATTTTCCCAGCAATGCATTCAGTTTCCAGAAAGCCATTAATTTTTTGCCTTACTAATTCGTTTCACAGAAGTAACAATGTATAGTTTCTGTGTACTCAGATGTAACTTTATTGGTTTAAATTTTTTTACTTTTGTCCACTTTCTTAGAGAGCCTTAGGTTAGTACTTTTCAGAAGCATTTTTAAAAGCTTTCGTTATCAAGCAAGCACTATATTGCTTCCCTCAGTGGTTAGTAGATTAGATTATTGTAATAAGTTATTTTATAACGTGTATGGTATCCTATGTATTTTCTAGAAATATATTATTTTTTCTCACTGTGAAAGATAAAGTTTTTCTTCCTTTGTATTTCAGAATTAACATTTTGCAAAGAAAACTTTGCGTGTCTAAAAGGGGTGAAATCAGATAGTTTTTGAAAGTGAAAATAAAGCCACCACACTTTAACAAATTAATATTTGGTAGATTTGTAAAACGCACTAAAATCAAAGGTGAAAAGCACCAAAAAATGCACTAATTTCTTTTTAAAGCAACAATTTGAAAAATTCCGCACTGTTATGAATTAAAAAACTCTAAATCTAGTACGAAAAGCACTAAATTGGCACGATGCACACGAAGCACGAACGCGTAGTCTAAACAGCATGATTCATAAACATGATTCAGAGAGCGAAGCAGGTGATTCAACTCGTCGTCTAAACATAGCATTACATACAAACGTTTCCAATACATTTTTAATAAGAATTAACATGTTGCTTAAATGTTACGGATTTTGTCAGCGGATAGGAACGATACAATTCGACTAACGAAGCCAATATTAAGCGAATAATACAAAGAGTGGTGTAAATTATGCAAACGCTAAATGTCACTAAATCTTTAAAACTAGAGCTGATAGGGAAAAACTAATAACGCTTCGTAATCAGAAAAATACATAAGAAGCAGCTATTTTATTTAAAAAACCTATATTTTGCTGTGTTTTGTAACTATGTATATGTACAAAGTAGGTAAAAAACAAAAATTTTAACTTTTAAAAATCGAAAATAAGCCGATGTCAGCCGCATGCATCGGCGGCGGCTTTGTGAATGAAAATAAGACCGGCGGCGGCTGTGAGCCACACGAATTGGACCTCTGTAATCGTATGAACGCAAATAAATGATCAAACAGAATTGCGGCATAAACACATTTTCCATAAAAATTGACACAAAAAATCAGCACCAGAAAGCAGTCGATAGATAGAATCTATTTTATTTTGACAACGTTTTTTCTTATGCTCTCATATATAAATACTCATTCTCTCAAACATGTTACCATACTTTCAATAAATTTCATACATTTTGTGAACAAAACTACAAAGAAAAATAAGCACAAAAGAAAATAAAACTAAAATCATAGAGCATTTGAAGTTACTGCTGTAGATTTTATTATGGGCTTTGTTAATTTGACAACGATTTTTCCTGAAGTTGCGGACATATTCTGTTTGATCATTAATTTTTGGTAGAAACTTCAAAAGGGAATCAAGAAAAATAGACGTCATAAATCTCATCGTCTGAAACCAGAGACCTGCGCCGAAGGATTTTCATCGGCGGCGGCGGCTGGCATGAAAATCATCGGCGGCGGCTCAAATTCGGCTGTCAGCCGACAAATATATCGGCTAGCCGCTTTTTGCACGGCTCTTACAAAAAGACGGCTAAGCCGGCTTAAATCCAGATATTAAAATTTACTTACGGTATAGTTAGTTTTTGATTATTTAGCAATTTTAACTAAAAATATGTATATGTATATATGTTGATAAATGGCATAAATAGGGAAAGGAAACACCAAATGAAATAATTGGGAGTGAATGGAGTAACCCAGTTCTATTATCGTTTATAATTTGGCCGTTACTTTTGTACTGAAGTTTCTAAAATTTGGAAATATGAAAAGCATTTTCTTTTACATTGACATCAAAGCTAGTTTATACAAAGACAAAGACACAAAACAGTATTCAGTAAATCTGAAATTCCTTTCATTCAGCTTAAGCGGTTGCTCTATACTGTCTGAAATAAAAATAAACAAATAAAAACTTTAATCAAGATTAGCTTCTAGCTAAATTAAATTTAAATATGTATCACATAAATAAAAACTGTTAAATAATTAGGTTTGTTTTATTATAAATGTTTATTATTAGAAGTAGACGATATATGTACATATAATAACAATAACTATGACGATTGAAAAAGGATTTAGAAAATATATTACGTATTTAGCGCGTATAAGTGGTTTTAAATTCCAAAGTGAGTGGGAGTGAAATTTAGTGAAATTCTATTTATTAGCTCTATGCAATTCTTAAAAAACACAGCAATACAAAAAAACACTATATGCTTAAGTTGTCAGAAATATACACAAACATGAAATAAAGTATGTGGTGCAAACAACTTTTGACAGTTTAAACACGAAAACACAGAATATCATCAGGACGATTGCATTGACGTGATAAATAGGCCCTGATTTATTGTATTAAATGCATTAAACGGCGAAATAGCTATACTAAAAATATAATATAATATTGTTATAAGTACTCAAAAAATTGGAGTTCAAATACATACTTGAAAATAAGTGGAAATAAACATAAATGCAAGCATACAAACTCATTTGTATGTTCCATTCCAACCTTCGTTTCTTTTGTTTGTCAAAAAAATTTTTAATAAAAGCAAATAATTGTACATATATCAATGTACACAAGACCGATATATAATCTCCTTATTTTTTGAGAATATCGTTGACTAAATCATAATTGTCGTGAACAAAAAGAACTTGCTTCACAGTTAAGGGGTTCAAATTTGACTTTTTGGCCGTTACTAGCGATCCAGCGCTAGAAAATGCTTCTGCAGATGCACTTGTAGACGGTATACTTAGAATATAAGCAGCAAGCTTAGCCGTTTGTGGGTACTCCTAAAATACAAAAATTTTATTGTAAGCAAATTTGGTGCAATTTATCTATATCATAAAGACAATTACTTTTTCATTTTTTTCCAAAAGTTGTAAGTATCTGTGTCATGATCTGTCATTGCAAAGTATTTCAAAACTTCAAGTTTAAGTGGATCATCTTCTTCATTATTTGATGTAGCAGAAACAAACGACGCAATGGTCCAGTTAAATGTTCCTTACAAAACGTTTGAATGAAAATGACAAACAAAAGAAAAAATCGCCATCACACGCACCAATTTGATAGCAAAGTTGTTCGACAGTTGAATGCAAATAAAAATTTTTTGATTTTTTATTCAACAGATGACCAACCGTTGGTCAATCAGACCTCTAACGTAACAATTGATTATACAACTTAATCAAATTGTACAGCAAGTCGAAACGTGTAGGAGACGCATAAAGGCCATAATGCTATGTTTAGACGACGAGTTGAATCACCTGCTTCGCTCTCTGAATCATGTTTATGAATCATATTGTTTAGACTACGCATTCGTGTGCATCGTGCCAATTTAGTGCTTTTCGTACTAGATTTAGAGTTTTTCAATTCATAACAGTGCGGAATTTTTCAAATTGTTGCTTTAAAAAGAAATTAGTGCATTTTTTTTGGTGCTTTTCACCTTTGATTTTAGTGCGTTTTACAAATCTACTAAATATTAATTTGTTAAAGTGTGGTGGCTTTATTTTCACTTTCAAAAACTATCTGCTTTCACCCCTTTTAGACATGCAAAGTTTCCTTTGCAGAATGTTAATTCAGCTTGGTGAAATATGAAGGAAGAAAAACTTTATCTTTCATAATGAGAAAAAATAATATATTTCTAGCAATTAAAGAGGATACCATACACGTTATAAAATAACTTAATTACAATAATCTAATTACTAACCACTGAGGGAAGCAATGTATTGCTTTCTTGATAACGAAAGCTTTCAAAAATGCTTCTGAAAAGTACTAACGTAAGGCTCTCTAACAAAGTGGACAGAAGTAAAAAAAATGTAAACCAGTAACTTTTGCATCTGAATACACAAAACCTACACATTATTACTTCTGTAAAACGAATTAGTAAAGCAAAAATGAACGGCTTTTTGGAAACTGAATGCATTGCTTCTAGCTGGCTTACAAAAACTCTTCTGGGAAGCGGTAATTTTTGCTGGGATGGTGAAATTGAAGAAATAGAACGAAGTACCAGAAATTTAAGGATACATAAATGGAAAAATTTGCTCAAAACTGGTAAATTTTGGATTGAAGTTTATAATTATAGAAATTCAACTAATCATAATCCATTTCTAATACTGTCAATATTTTCTCTAAGACTATTAACATTACCATGTTAAAATGTTGTAGTAGAAATGACTTTTAGCGCTTATAAATATTTTAATAGTAAGTTAGAAATACAATAATGATTTTATAAATCAAATTGTTTCATTCATATAAAATACGGTCTAAAAAGAAAAGGCTTATGTTGTTCAGAATGTAACATACTGAACCATGTTCATGTAAATATTAATTCAGACGAAACACCTAAAAATCTAATTGTTTTATTAAAACAGTTTTATGGCCAGAGGAAAAAGATGAAACTGCATTTCTTGAAACGAGGAGTGTAATTCTCGTTGATCATCTTTTGTTAAAATAGTACACCATAATTAGAGTGTCTTCCCAAATGAACTTCAATTATTTTACTACTCTTATTCTACTTATAAGCAAAATCGAAATATGGCTCGAAATTATTACAAAAACCTATGAAATGTAGTAAATTTAAAATTGTAGTTAACTTAAATTTTTAATTTTTACTAATTCAATACATTTATAATGGGCTTTCTCTGTATTGCAAATAAATAGATAAATATAAAAAAATAAATAAAAATATATTTATGTACATACATACATACATATGTACATATATACGAGTACTTATTTCATTTAGGGCTTTTTATGAACACACAGTGGTTTTTGCTCTGAAAAAGTTGGCATCACTGTTCGCGTGGCATTTTTTTTATGTATATTCACACAAACATACGTATCATACGCACGTATATACATGCATACACATAAGCATATATACTTTACATAAATTCGACTCATGCGAAATCTTGTTTTTGAAGGCATCTCTATATTTTCTTCTTATTTTTCCTTTTTATATTATTCATAACTTAATTAAATTTATTTATATTAAACTCACATCTTTGTTTTTTGGTTTGTTTTTATTTGTTTACAAACACACACATACACATATACATATTTTGTTTTGATAGCTAGTTCAGATAAAGTGGCGATTAACTGCGATAAAAGTTAGAGAAGATACCAATTTTACGTGCTTCGCAAGTAGATTCATATTGAATCTACTTGATTCGCTCTCATAATTTTGTATGGCGAAGCAAGTGGATTCGGTCATGATTGGGGCGTGAAGCATGAATAGAGAGCGAAGCACGTACCGTCTAAACATAGTATAACTCACTATCCTACACAATCTAAAAAATCGCACGACTTTGTATGACAGTGTATCATTGCCAGTGTGACCAGATTTTAAAATAATATTAAGCTAAATCACGTTTGAAAAAAAGCTAAAATAAGCTAAAAAGTTACATTTTAGGCTAGAAAATAAAGCTAAAATTTTTTCCACTTCTTTGATCACTTTTCAATATTTCTTATTGCTAAACTAACGTTAAATATTACACAAACATATTGTTTCATTATACATAAAGCTTAATGAAATTATTTATTAATTATTATATTTTAGATTTAATGAAGAACAAAACAAAAACTTCCCCAAAATAATCTTAAAAAGTTTTTAAAAATGTAAAAACATTTATACTAAAATACGAAAGCTTTTTAAGTGAATTAATGCTATTTAAGGTAAAGCATGGATCACACTATCTGCACAATGTACCGAGTTTCGTCAGATCAGTAAAATAAAGTCATAAGTAAAGATTTTGCTCTAATTTATCGACTACTTGAAATACAAGGACATAATTGCGCCACACTGCATTGGTAATAAGCTCATATAGACTTATTCCAGAATTAATTGAGTAATAATGCCATTTTGGCTTATTACTTATGACTTTATTGAGGTGACGAAAATCGGTACATAGTGTTATCCAGGCTTAAGGCTAGTTCAGGTTTTTGTTTTAAGTTAATTGATGCCGCTGAATGAACGTTCAACTCAAGTCAAATAATTTTATACCCAAAAAAATTTAAAATTGTTTTGGCCACTAATATGAATTTATTTTTTTCCATTGGAATTCTAACCATTCTGCCATTATCTACTATTTTTCTTCGTTCCATTTCTGTTATAAAATTGTCGTATAATTTACATTTTGTATTTTTTGTAAACTATTTTACAATGCTAAAAAATTATAACTTTTATAAGTTGTTTGTTTTTAATATATTTTTAGAGAACACGCAATTTAGACTAAAAAAGGCTAAAAAAGCTAAATGAGTTTTTAAAAAAAGTTAAAAAATAAGCTAAGAGCTAAATGAAAATTTTAAGGCTAAATCTGAAACAAATAAGCTAAATTTAGCTCAAAATAAGCTAATATGGTCACGCTGATCATTGCCTTAATATATACAGTTAAAAATAATGTAAACAAAACTATAAAGTTATTGTGAATTTGCGAACTGAAAAACATTTACAATATAATAAAAAAGTGCCGACATATTTTACCCACAATGGAAACGCACTTTAACATAGTGTCCACACCTGATGAATTTATATCATGATGAATGTCAAATTGATATCATGATGAAAATTCATTACGTATTGACTCAATTTATTAATATTATAGCAGCCTTATGATATAATCATCAGAGCTCACGGCCTGATAAATTCATTTTGATATCAAATTTAATTTCAAAGACGGTGGGCCTGGTTCACGATATCGACAAGTAGAACGTTGTCGCACACTTACATTGGAAACAACAACAAAGTTTTAGAATTTGTTTTTGTTTTGAATGTAAGTGTGCCACAAGTCGAACGCAGTCGATATCGTGAATCAGGCCCGGTATTTTTCAAATACTTGTTTGATTCATCATGATATAAAATCATCAAATTATAAAATCATCATCATATTTTTAGATAGGATAACAACACATTCATACATATGTATGTATATGTACTTACATAATGTCACAAAATTGTTACCAAATTGTGATATTTAATTATTTAATGTTTCTGTATGTCCAATACCACAAAACGTGTCCTATAGCTTATAACATAAGCATTTACAGAAAAATTTTTGTGCTGCAGTAATGTGTTTGAAACTTAACTAAAGCTTGTTCGTGTAACTGCTGCGTAAATTAAATATAGCAAAAGCAAAAGAATAAACAATAATTGTGAGTGAATTTTAATCAATGTTCATTATAGCCGAACTATATGTGTCCCAACATTTTTTACAACATTTAATTTTATTTTCTTTTCCATATAAAAACTTATTTAAAGTAAATTCAGCATAAAAAAGTCAAACTAAAAAAAAAATTAAAAAAATCGGCGGCTAATTTTAATTGTCTGACTTAAATCGGCGGCTAATTTTAAGCCGATCCTTAGTCGAAAAATTAACGGCGGCGGCGGCTGCCAAAAATCATCGGCGGCGCGGCTTGAGCCGGCTAAGCCGTCACGGCGCAGGTCTCTGTCTGAACCCTGTGTTATACTTTCATATCGTCATGTGAGAACTTAAGTGTCCAATATCCAATAGTTTATAATGGCGTATTGGTCACTTAAGTTCTCACATGACGATATGTTTAGATGTGCATGTGTACATGAAAAGGATAGAAAATAACTTACTCATTGGATGGTATATGGGTTTTTGTAAGCCTTGTAAGTGCCTAGATATCAACTTCGACGAGTCAAAAGGATTTTGCCAAGTGCAGTCATAAATGTGCCATGTTCTAGCGAATGTAGCCCATTGCTTCGTAATATATAGAAATTTTGGAATTCATCAGCTTCAATTATATTGCTTTGACTTATTTACCTGAACACGTTTTAAGATAGACATTTTTAGCTAAATAATATCCGGAGCCCAAGCAGAGTAGCAAGCCGTAATGGCGCGGCTGGCGGCTAGCCGCTCAGCCGACTTTTTCCAACAAGCCGAGCCGCCGCCAAACCACTCGGCTTATCGGCGGCTTAATACTCAGCCGATATTTTCAGGGCAATTATGAATAAAACTCCCAGGCAAGGCGAATTTAGTATCAGGTGACCTTATCGCTACAACAATTTTACAACAGAAAAAACCACACGTAGTTTGGTATGCTACAAAACCAATCTGTCAGAAGATTTCTAAGCAAATTTTGACGTTTTGGTTCAAAATGCTCAATTTGGTAGCAACAGCTGATAATCAGCTGGGCTGATAAGGTCACCTGATACTGAATTCGCCTTGCTCCCAGGGAAATTTTTCCCAGGGAACAATTCCAACTAATGGCAAGTGATAGCAGCGTTGTCAACTCGGTGCTTTTCGCGCCGTTTTTAGTGCTTTTTGAAATTTTTGAAGTTAGTGCTCAGTGCTTTTTTAAATTCATTTTCTGTGCTTTTTGTTTTGAGCGGTGGCACTAAACCAAAAATTCCAAGATAAATTTCCTTATCTATTTCTTTTTCGAGGAATTCTATCATTGAAAAAACATAAGCTCTGAAGTTAAATAGAGCATTTAAAAAAATTCTAATAAGATTTTACAAGACTTGATTGAAGAAATAAGCGCCATATTACCCTTAAACTTTAAAATTGTAAGTATAATTAATGTAAGCAGTGTTTTGCCACACAACAAGGAAGACATAATACCAGTATTCAGTCCACTTTCGAGTTTTGGGCAGAAGTAAAATCTAATAGCGTTTGAGGCATTACCAAAAATTGCATTACCATCAAACTTCTGTCACTTCCATATTTAAACCAAGAAGCTGAAACCGCTTTTACCTCTATGACTGTAGTTTAGTCTAAACTACGTAACAGAATGTCCTTATACTTGGTTAACACTTTGCTTTTTATAAAAATCGACCTGAAACGAGACAATTTTGATGTGAATAGAGCTGCCGTTTTTGGTTAATTATAACCAAAATTTGTAAATTTTTTTTCCAATGTCCAATATTTTTTCATTTCGGTTACATTTTTGCTATGAATATTTTTGTATATAACTTGATAAACTATCAAATCACTTTTTTATATTTAACGTTGTTATTTATATTGCGTTTGCTGCAAAATACGTTTGACACCTTTTCTATTTCGTTCAAAATTTAATGCCTTTGTCACCGAAAGAATGTTTCTACAGCATAGTTTAATAACAACCAAATTTGGTAAGCCCATCGAGTTCAAAATGTAATCAGCTCTTAACTTCATAAATACTAGTCGATTACTGCCAACTTGACTCAGCTCAAGTAATTTGATTGTTCCTTGGCAAAAAAAATTAGAAATTTTTTTTATAATCAGGGCAATTATGAATAAAACTCCCAGGGAAATTTTTCCCAGGGAACAATTCCAACTAATGACAAGTGATAGGGAAAACAAAAAATTCTATTGGAAAGGAGAGAAATTTCCCTGCGAGTTTTATTCATAATTGCCCTGAATAACTTCAAAAGCCTTCGTTAAACTGATTTTAGAATACACTTATTAATATGGAATTAAAATGTGTGCCTTTAATTTGACGTTTTATGAACGGAATACATATGTATGTATTTATGAATATTTTTTTATAAAATGGAAAAATAAAAAGTGAAGTGAAGTGCGTGGCTGCACAGAAAAATATCGGTATTTCCCCCAGCTAATAAAGTCTAGTTTAATTTTTCTTCTCTTTAGATACTCACATTAATTAATAAAACTATTTCATTCAATAAGAATTGAAATTACTGAACTTAAGCCTGATTAAGAGATTATTTCTGATTAACTACACTACACTACAGTTCAATTAAATATAAAAATGTCTCAAAATGGAAAAATTTTAAATTTAGTGCTTTTTTACTTAAATTACGCGCTTTTTTCCTGATTTCAGTGCTTTTTAAAATTTGAAAGTTGACAACGCTGAGTGATAGGGAAAACAAAAAATTATAATTGGAAAAGGGAGAAATTTCCCTGGGAGTTTTATTCATAATTGCCCTGTTTGTCTTGTTTATTTTTTATACTTTTTGAATTATTTTTCATATTGTGTCTACTCAAGTTGCGTATAGTTTTTATTTATATATTGAATATCATGATACAATTATACAGGTAACCGCAAACCGACAACAAATTTACAGCAAATAAAACAACAGGCCTTTTTGTTGCTAGTTTCTGGTGCCAACTGTCATAGAGCAATGAAAGATACAGGGCAATTATGAATAAAACTCCCAAGGAAATTTCTCCCTTCTCAAATTAGAATTTTTTGTTTTCCCTATCACTTGCCATTAGTTGGAATTGTTCCCTGGGAAAAATTTCCCTGGGAGTTTTATTCATAATTGCCCTGATAAACAGCGTGTGTGTGTGTTTGTAAAACATAAACAACATTTGGCAGAGTGCACCACGAAACAAGCAAAACAGCTGGCGCTTCGCGGTTACCTGTATAATTGTATCATGTTGAATATGATAGCAAGCAGCGATGCCAATTTAGCGCCTTTCGCGCTAGTTTTAGCGCGTTTTAACTATGCCAAACGCGCTTTTTTTTCGTCTTAGCGCGTTTAATAAAAAAGCGCTAAATTAGCGCGTTTTGATTAAAGTCAAAAATATCATTTCAGTTCAATATATTTTTACTTATTGTATAAATTAAACAATTTTCTAATATCCAAAATTTAAATTTTTGTTTAAATTCGTTAATGATTCAGAGGTTGCAAATAAAATTCCCATTGACTATGGTTAGAATTAAAAACACATTTTAATACTGTAAATGAGAAATATTTTGCAATTTCACAGCTAAAAATATGTACTCGTGATCCAAAAAATGTACATACATATATAACTAACTTATTAAGCATCTATTCTTTTTGTACTTCAGAAAGCATTTGAATCGCAACACTATTCGACAATATACATATGTATATAAGTTGTTACAAAGTTTGACAAATAAAAGTAAAATAAAAACTAAGAATTTCGAATATTTGGAAGACGAGTCTGATTCTGTTTTAAATGATTTAAGTTGTTTGGGATATAATTTAGAAAAAGCAAAATCTGAAAAAGTTACTAAAAAAAATTAATTGTATTTACTAGTTAATACATACATCGACCTTTATTAAAATTTAATTTAGCGCGTAGGAAAATAGCGCGTTTAGACTATAAATTGTTGATAATGCTGTAAGTTAGCGCGTTTTGAGAAGGGGAATAGCGCGTTTGGGTTATAAATAGTTGGCATCGCTGATAGCAAGCGTCCCTGAAAGAAACTTGTTTTTGCTTCCACATAGAAAGATAATGTTTATATGAACGGTAACGTAGCTGCGAAAACACGTATGTACGTTCTCTTATGGAGTCCCTTTTTAAGCTTAAATTAGACGTGACATAGTCATAATGCCATAGCCAAACCAAAATTCAATTGGTTTCTATGGTAATGGCATTATGGCGAGTCACCTATAATCAAATACAGTGTTGCCCTTTAGTTTGGTTCGTACGACTGTTTTCTATGGCTATGGTTATGGCACCTCTTATTGCACCTTTAAATCCATGCACGTTTACATAGATTTTTTGTCGCAGCATTCTGGCGACTTTTTGATAACTATTTGATCAAAACTTTTTTTTCGTTCATCCGTAGCAGTGTTGCAATAAAGTAACTAATTTTTAATTCAAACGGAAAGCCTAAATAAAATTTATATATAGTTTAGAATATGTTGCTATAGTAAAACAAATATTTTACGAAGTTAATTTTCTTGACATTTAGGACATCACTTGCTGCAATATTAAAATTATTACAAAATAAATAATGCTACAACGTGGTGATTCAAAAACTCTAGTACTTTTCCAGACTGGGTTAAAAGAATTGTTTAAATGCTTAAACTAATCGGCGTTAAGCCGTTCAGCCGCCGCCGCCAAAAATATTTGTCTTTCAGCCGCCGCCGAAAGTTTTTGCTCGGCTTGCTTCTCTAAGCCCAAGTCGATCTAAATTTTAGATTCTAAAACCACAGAACCAGGGTTGTCAGAAACGGCGAGTGTTCTCGCCAAACGTGGCGATTTTTCAACATGTTTGGCGACTAAATTTTTGATTTGGCGACATGGCGATTTTTCTGGCGATAAATAAATTTGTTGGCGATTTAATGGCTATTACTTAACAAAATTGAATTTGAAAATTTTAGTAATTCAGGAAAATTATTATTTTTTTTTAAGAGAAGTAACACTCAGGCAAATACCTACTACTATTACTAGGTGTTACCTTCTTTAGGAAAGGAATAGAGATCAGGATGGCAGGTGGTGAAGGAAGAGATAGAGGAAAGCTTCATTATTTTACAACTCTGCTTTTTGCACGTTTTTAATCCTACAAGCCTAACCTACGCCTTAGAGGCGTACATTGATTTTAAAACTATCTTTCTCTTTTAAACTATCGAAGGTAACAGCTCGTGCCTTTTAATCCAGTCAGTAGTCGACTGTTGCTTGCCAATCGCGGTCTTGTCGCTGATCCAGACTCAACCACTTTTGGGTTTTTGACGTATAACACGTCTACGAGACGTATATTTATGTATATCTATGCAGCTGGTTTTTATCTTTGCAAACTTTGTTATTTTTTTAGTGTGTGATAATAAATATGTTTGAGTTAACTTTATTATTATAATAACTATGAAGAGTGTGTTTTATTAATAGTTTGAGTTCCAATATAAACTTTTATTGAAAACAAACTACAGTATTCTTTGGTTAATTGCACATCAAAATTTGCACAAATTTTTGTTCAATTAACCGGGGAACCAATTAGCCGATACCCGCTTAATTGAACAATTTGTTCAATTACAAGAATCCCGTTTAATTGAACAGTTTGGTCAATTACAGAAATCACGCATAATTGGAACTACTAATGAATTAAAAGAAATCGCATATGTGCACTTTAAGTTTTTCAAAATAATTTTTTTTACCTTTAACGAAAAAAATGCAAGGAAGAGAAAAAAATTTACATATACATATGTATGTGTATACGCAGGTATTTATTATTATTTCAATTAGTAGAGATGCCACCCAGTGTTTTTCTCAAATGATGTCAAATATGTATGTGCAAATATGCTAGATTATTATTCAATAATAATGCAATTAACCGGGTAAAAGTAAGAGGAAATTTATTTTTGATGACATGAATTATGAACCAATTAAGCGGGAAAATCAATTAACCGGGTTCAATTATCCGAGGACATTTACATGTGCTTTCGTATGCAATATTTTTTTGCCCGATCATATGGTTCAATTAAGCGTGGAAACCAATTAACCGTAGGGTCAATTAACCGAAAAATACTGTATATAACTAAGTACAATAGCACAGGGGTTTATTATTAGTACATGTACGCCTCTGAGACGTATGGTTATGCTTTATGTATTACTAAAATGGGTTAGGCTTGTAGGGTTGATAATGCAGTGCTGCAGCGCCTCTGATGTTAAATGAGGCGTATTCATTTTTGAAGCTGTGTTTTGTAGCCATTTTATTGATTATTTTACTTCGCCGATGATTCTGCTACACAACGACGGAGGGCGCTCTGATGTTACATTAGGATTAGTATCTGCTGAAGTCGGTATAGTTCAGTGACCAGTGACTATGCCTTCATCACTTGAACTTTCCTCCAACAACTGATATAAAGGGACACAAATGCACATCAGAAAAATGCGTGGTGTTGTTATTTAATGACTTTTTGGATACATGGATTGAACCCAGGACCTTCGGTTTTGTAGTCAACGTGCTAACTACTTCAGCCAACGCCACCCTCGTTGTTAATGCTATGTTTAGACGACGAGTTGAATCACCTGCTTCGCTCTCTGAATCATGTTTATGAATCATGCTGTTTAGACTACTCATTCGTGCTTCGTGTGCAGCGTGCCAATTTAGTGCTTTTCGTACTAGATTTAGAGTTTTTTAATTCATAACAGTGCGGAATTTTTCAAATTGTTGCTTAAAAAAAGGCACTAAAAAAAGGTGCTTTTCACCTTTGATTTTAATGCGTTTTGCGAATCTACTAAATATTAATTTGTTAAAGTGTGGTGGCTTTATTTTCACTTTCCAAAAACTATCTGCTTTCACCCCTTTTAAACATGCGAAGTTTCCTTTGCAGAATGTTAATTCAGCTGGGTGAAATACGAAGGAAGAAAAACTTTATCTTTCATAGTGATAAAAAAGAATATATTTCTAGAAATTACAGAGGATACCACGTTGGAAACACGTTATAAAATAACTCAATTACAATAATATAATTACTGAGGGAAGCAATGTATTGCTTTCTTGATAACGAAAGCTTTCAAAAATGCTTCTGAAAAGTACTAACGTAAGGCTCTCTAACAAAGTAGACAGAAGTAAAAAAAATGTAAACCAGTAACTTTTGTATCTGAATACACAAAACCTACACATTATTACTTCTGTAAAACGAACTAGTAAGGCAAAAAATTAATGGCTTTTTGGAAACTGAATGCATTGCTTCTAGCTGGCTTACAAAAACTCTTCTGGGAAGCGGTAATTTTTGCTGGGATGGTGAAATTGAAGAAATAGAACGAAGTATCAGAAATTTAAGGATACATAAATGGAAAAATTTGCTCAAAACTGATCTATTTTGCATTGAAGTTTATAATTATAGAAATTCAACTAATCATAATCCATTTCTAATACTGTCAATATTTCCTCTAAGACTATTAACATTACCATGTTCAAATGTTGAAGTAGAAATAACTTTTAGCACTTATAACTATTTTAAAAGTCAGTAAGAAATACAATAATGATTTTATAAATCAAATTGTTTCAGTCATATAAAATACGGTCTAAAATGAAAAGACTTATGTTGTTCAGTAACTCGTTTCTGTAATTCTCGCATCGTAAAATTTCTCACATGAAGTGTGAAACACAAAATTCCATCGTTTCTCGATTTGTGAAAAAAGTGTTTCTGTATTTGAATGTGAAAACAGACAACACTGAATCTGTTTTTACTAGAATATTTCCAGTAATCGAGTGTCAAATGAAAACAAAAGTCACAAAAATATTATTTCAATAACAAAAAAATAATAATAATTTTCAAGAAAAATAAAATTGTATAATGAACTTGAATATAAAGTGAATGTAAAATGCTCCAAATAAGTTTTTTCTAGCAACTGTCTTTATTATAGAAAATTCCACAAAAAAATTGTAAATAAATATAATGATATCGACTCCTTAATAATAATTATTAATTAATATAAATTATAATTTTAGTTCAACAATTCGTTGCATATCTTTTCAACTAGTTTATTATTCATATTTTCATGTTTCATGTTTTTGTACAAATTTGGTTGTTCTCGCACCAATTTAAAATGGGAGTTATTTAGACAGTTCTTGCGAGAAACTTTTCACAAAATATTGTTACAGAAACACTTTTTCTCACATCGTTCCAATAATTGCTGGAAATTTGTTTAAATTACATATAGTTCTCTCAAAGTAACGATACAGAAACACTTATGTGACAAAAGCCATTTTGTGTTTCAATTTACACTGTTTTTGTTACGATTCCCTTGTTTCATGCGGGAAATTTTACGATGCGAGAAATACAGAAACGAGCTACAGAATGTAACATACTGAACCATGTTCATGTAAAAATTAATTCAGATGAAACACCTAAAATCTAATTGTTTTATTAAAACAGCTTTATGGTCAGAGGAACAAAATGAAACTGCATTTCCTGAAACGAGGATATAATTCTCGTTGATCACTCTTTTCTTAAAATAATACACCATAATTGCAGGGTCTTGCCAAATGAACTTCAATTATTTTCCTACTCATATTCTACTTATAAGCAAAATCGAAATATGGCTCGATATAATTGAAATTATTACATAAAACCTATGAAATGTAGTAAATTTAAAATTGTAGTTAACTTAAATTTTTAATTTCTACTCATTCAATACATATATAATTAGCCATGTGGGCTTTCTCTGAATTGAAAATAAATAGATAAATAGAAAAATATAAATAAAAAATATATTGCATTTAGTGCTTTTATATGAACACACAGTGCTTTTTGCTCTGAAAAAGTTGGCATCACTGTTCGCGAGGCATTTTTTTTATGTATATTCAGACAAATATACATATCATACGCACGTATATACATGCATACATACTTACATAAATTCGATTCATTGAAAATCTTGTTTTTGAAGGCATCCCTATATTTTCTTCTTATTTTTCCTTTTTATATTATTCATAACTTAATTAAATTTATTTATATTAAACTCACATCTGTTTTTTTGGCTTGTTTTCATTTGTTTACAAACACACACATACACATATACTTATTTTGTTTTGACAGCTAGTTCAGATAAAGTGGCGATTACTGCGATAAAAGTTAGAGAAGATACCAATTTTACGTGCTTCGCAAGTAGATTCGTATTGAATCTACTTGATTCGCTCTCATAATTTTGTATGGCGAAGCAAGTTGATTCGGTCATGATTGGGGTGTGAAGCATGAATAGAGCACGAAGCAGGTATCGTCTAAACATAGCATAAAAGGGAGTAGTTTCAAAAATAAATCCTACCAAAACTCGTCTGCAAGATATTCGGGTATGTTCTGTATTCCACGTGAAATTAAAAGGTGTGGAATACAGAACATACCCGACTAAAACAATTTGATTTTTCTTATATTAATTAATTATTATTATTATTATTTTTTTTTAATAATTTATATTAAAAAAAGTGCTACATAAAAACAAATTTATTATCAAATATATATTAAGAAAAACCACATAAAATAAATTTTGGCGATTTTTAAACTTAATTTGGCGAAATAGCTCGGAAAAAATCTGACAACCCTGCACAATACCACAGTTTTGTGCTAAAACTTTCGGCAGCAAAGGCTTGGCTAAAAATTCGACGCGGCGGATCAAAGTCGGCTGCAGCTGACGATTTCGTAGAAAAGACGAAGTGAAGAAAGCAAACTCTGACAAAATTGTAAACTTTACACAGAGCTGCAAAAAAAGTAGTAACTTTGTCTTGGTTTGCATATAAAATGTGAAAAAAATTTACGATTTTGCAGACCGTTTCAAAAGGGTAATTAATTAAAACAATTAAAAAAAACTGAACTATGTACATAAATAGCCGTAGAACCTAATTTCACAACTGTCACTTTTTTCATTACCATACTCTAGGAGAATAGAGCTATTTAAACAGCGATGCCAACCTACCTATTTTGGAGCTAGATTTAGCTCTTTTTGATTGCTTCTAACTCGAAATTTTTCCCTATAGCTCTTTTTTAAAGAAAAGAGCTAACACAGCTCCTTTCAATTGTGGAAATGGCACGTTTAGCACTTTTCGCATCTTATAGTAAATTTTCCCGTTTTTAGCCTATTGTTTCGTCTTTCAGGCATTTACATTTTTGCAACTACATATGTTAGATGTATTTAGTGTGTTCGTTTCTGAATAATTAGACAATTTTTGATAAATTATTGAAATGGATTCTTACAGCCAAAAATATAGGGAAATTTTGGAATCAAATCCCCGTTTAAAAAATAGATTAAACCAACAAAAGATCCATATAAAAGCGAAACATTTTGATTTAGTACTCCATTCGGAGACTCAAAAACATAAAAAATTTATGGCTCCATTTAACGATATTGTGCTATCCTAGTCTGACATATCATTTTCACCAGACGTTCCAACACAAACGCAAATTGCCCACGCAAATCTATAAATGCTGCAGTACATACACCGTTTTTAGCAATGGATCTTTTATTTTTTCTTATTATTATTTTTATTAATGTTAAAAAATCTTGAAGTACAAATTGAATGATAAATACATTCATAGATTTAAAACGGAAAAATGCCAAATTTTCAAATTTAGCTCTTTTTAGCTCTTTTTGACTACTCGGTTGGCTCGTTTTGCTTCTGAATTGTTGGCATCACTGTATTTAAAATAGCACTCTGGAAAGTTTGCTGGCAAATAAAACTAAAACTATTCGATGTACCATATAGCGACTAGTACCATTCGATAGAGAATCAAAATGCCTTTCAGAATTGGTAATAATTATTTTCCTAAATACTTGCATTCAGAAGTTATAGCCCAGCAAACCTTTGAAAATCACAAAAATATTAAAAAATTGTTCTTGCACTTGTACAACAAAACCTATTTGTTGTAGCAATAATTATTTATTACCGATTGGTAGAAGACTTAAATAGCTTTTAGAAAAAGTGACTGTTATTATCTTAAACACTATCATTCAGAAGTTATACCCAGCAAACTTTTTAAAGTAATTCAAATTAAAAAAAAAGTTTTCTATTAATAAAACAAAACCAATTCGTTGTACCGTATTGTGTCTTATATCAATTTATAGACAATTAAAATAGCTTTTAGAATATTTAACTTTTATTTTCAGAAATACTTTAGTTCAGAAGCTATAACCCAGCCAACTTTTAAACTCACCAAAATAAGAAAAAATTTGTTTCAGCTATAACTGATAAACTATTCAATGTACCATATAACAATTTATACCAATGAATAGAAAATTAAAATACCTTTAAAAACCAGTAATTATAATTTTCAGAAGTTATAGCCCATCAAACTTTTCAAACTCAAAAAATTAGTAAAAAATTGTTTTTCCTTTATATGAAAAACTATTCAATGTACCATATAGTGACTAGTACCAATCAATAGGGAATTAAAATACCTTTCAGAAACAGTAATGGTTTATTTCGTAAATACTTGCATTCAGAAGTTATACCCAGCAAACTTTTTAAAGTCACCAAAAATGCCCATGTCGTATTTATGATAAGCACTTTTAAATTTGTTGCAGTGGACCTGGAGGCTTATTCTGAATTGCGATGCGAAAATCAATGCGATGCGAAAATACACAAATGCGAACAATTGCTATTCTGTATTGCGATATTCGCAAAGTTGTTTTTTAACCGCATTTCAAATGCGAAAAGGTGGCAAGTCGGTATTCTACATTGCGAAAACAAATGTCAAATTCGCAAAATTTATTCGACAACAAAATAGCATTCGCAAAGTACAAACATGTAAGTGAAAGATAATATTTTATTTATTTATTCATCATATATTTATTATTTAATTCAAGGAAGCAAGCAATAAGACCATGAAATATGAATAAGCACAGCCAATTGGCAAGATGCCATTTGAAGACATCAAATGCAGGTCAGTCGGCAAATACTTTGTAGCAAACGCTAACCGAAGAACTAAATATCAATGGACCACCTATTAGAGAAGCTGCAGGATGGAAAAAAGTATGAAATATATAAACCAGTTCAAAAATATTTCACTTCAACTTAAATTTTAATATGGTTGCGCCGATTTTAAAGTACACACCAAACAGACGCTTAGACGAAATAAAATCGACACTGGCGGTGGCCCATCAAGATATAATCCACTGTCTCCCTTAGAGGTGGTGAAATTGTTAAACATGATCCGTCATGTTACATGACGGATTCCGTAAATGGATTACCGGGCGCACTTTCCTTCGGGGCAACAACTGCTTACAATCTTGAAAATAATGGTGAAGACATGGCTGTGATGGAACAGTTGGACGAAGTGCCGTCGTCGAACCACAGTGCCACAGAATCCATTTATTATTTTTTTTATAGAATTTCCTAAATAAATCTTAGCAACAATTTTCACAGCCAAACAAGAACAATTTATTTATTTTTAATTTGACGTTTGTTGACACTGACGTTTATTTCAGCAGCGTTGCCACGATTTGAAATAAATTGCGAATGCGATTGCGAAAGTCTAACAGAATACCAATTTTCTTTCGCATCGCATATCATTTGCGCATCGCATTGATTTTCGCATCGCAATTCAGAATAAGCCTCCTGTATTGGAGAAAATTTTTCCTGCGTGGATTCCCCTTGACCAGCCATATTTGGGAGGAGATCGAACTAATTAATGACTTTAAGGAGGCCTTATGATAAATTGGAGAGAACTACTCTCCAGGGGAAGTCCCAGTCCAATTTTTTTATTTATTTATTTTTAAATCTTTATGGCCCACTTTGTGTATGCGGATGGTTCTACCGCAGTGGAGCCATAGGACGACCAAGCTGACGGCTGAGCAAGGCCGCAAAATAATAATGCTCGTGTCCCGGAAAACCTATAAATAAAATAAAATATTATGTTAATTTCATGGCCAGAATAATTGGAACAATACTTTACCTTTACCCACGTCCTCAGAATCTGAAAAGATAAAGAAAATAACACAAAAATTAGAGCTGTGTCGTTCATGAACGAACGAGTACAATTGAACGAATCAGTGAAATGATCGAAGTGAGCCGGTCACTTTACTGAGCTGTTTTGGCTCAGCAGTACTGATAAAAAGTTCAATCACAAAACTGTGGTACAATTGAACGAAATGAACGACCGAGCACCCTTGGTTCTTTTTTTTTTGTTTTGTTTGGCTTTTTCTTTGTTCATGTGAGATTTGTTGTCATATTCTTGTTTTCATTTGACTTTTTACATACTTTTATTAACACTGTGGCAATTATGAAATTAATTAAATTGCCATTCATATTTATTAAGCTTTTAGAACATATGTAGGTATGAATAGTTTTTTTAACAAAATTAGTTTAGATATATAGAGTTTATTTTCATTGTCATTATTGTGTACAAGTATATGGCTATTTTGGCGATTTGAATCAATTCAAAACAAAATGCATTGTGCATGTTTCCCTTTTTATGTACCGAATCAACTGCTTGTTTGTTTTCACTTCGTTCTATTTCTTGAAAAGAGCGGATGAACGAAATGAACGAACTCGTTCTTTTTTAGAAAATGAACGAAAATGAGCGGTCACTTGAATGAACGATTTGGCACAGCTCTAACAAAAATTAATGAAATTATAAGAAGACAAATAATGGCGACTTCTACCAATAATTGATCATAATAATTACTGCAGTGCTGCCAACATAAATTAATATGTCATGCATTACGTAGTGCTACCAACCACTGATATTATCGTCTTTAGCCATCCCTGGGCTTAAAATACACCACTATTATCGACATGTAATAAAAAATATAATTTTATGGTTTAAATTGTTAAATATTTATTAATAATTGTTAATATAAGCTAATAACACACATTACTAATAATAATATTAACTATTATTTCCAATTCTTGGTGGTATTTCTTATTTGTGCTGCCACATTAAACTATGCTATGAATAGAAGCACATAACCATCTACATCTTATACCTGTGTTATCGGCAATTACACACTATTGTTGACAACTTATATAAAGTCTGAGAATTGGAAAATATTTACAAAGTTGCAAGTTTGATATAGTATACTTCTGAATTCCGGAAATTCAGAAAATGACAGTAACCAATTTGAAAAGGTAATTTTGTTCTCTATTGATTGCTATATGATGCATTATGAAACTATAAGTGATTTTCATATTATGAGTGGAAAACTTGTGTCCTTATTTTAGTGCATTCGACGAGTTTGCTAGGATATAACTTCTGAAATAAAGTAATTCAGGCAATGACAGTCCTCAATTCTGAAAATTACTTTTATTATCTATCAAAACATATATGTCTTAATACCTTAGAATTAATAGTTACTATTTTATTTCTGAATGCAAGTATTTGGGAAAATTATAATTATTAAAATTAATTATTAAAATTATATAATTAAAATTTTTAAAGGTATTTTAATTTTCTATTCATTGGTATAAATCGTTATATGTTTCATTGAATAGTTTATCAGTTATATCTGAAACAAATTTTTTCTTATTTTGGTGAGTTTAAAAGTTTGCTGGGTTATAGCTTCTGAACTAAAGTATTTCTGAAAATAAAAGTTAAATATTCTAAAAGCTATTTTAATTGTCTATAAATTGATATAAGATACAATACGGTACAATGAATTGGTTTTGTTTTATTAATAGAAAACTTTTTTTTTAATTTGAATGACTTTAAAAAGTTTGCTGGGTATAACTTCTGAATGATAGTGTTTAAGATAATAACAGTCACTTTTTCTAAAAGCTATTTAAGTCTTCTACCAATCGGTAATAAATAATTATTGCTACAACAAATAGGTTTTGTTGTACAAGTGCAAGAACAATTTTTTAATATTTTTGTGATTTTCAAAGGTTTGCTGGGCTATAACTTCTGAATGCAAGTATTTAGGAAAATGATCATTATCAATTCTGAAAGGCATTTTGATTCTCTATCGAATGGTACTAGTCGCTATATGGTACATCGAATAGTTTTAGTTTTATTTGCCAGCAAACTTTTTCCAGAGTGCTATTTTAAATAGCTCTATTCTCCTAGAGTATGGTAATGAAAAAAGTGACAGTTGTAAAATTAGGTTCTACGCCCTTTAATGTACCTAATTTAGTTATTGTTCTTTTAAAGTTAATTAGTTATTACTTATTTTCAGTGCAATTAATATGTTAATTATTTTGCTAAAAGTTGCTTACGTTGAAAAAGTACTTTTTTTGCAACTCTGAAAAAAGTTTTCCAATTAGTTTGCTTTCTTTTCGCCGATGTAGCGGAAACTATGTTAAAACAATTTAGAAAACTTTTCATAATTGGGATTAAAAATTTAAATTCTTCTTGCAAAATAGAAAATGGAAGTAACTGGAAAGTACCACATAATTCTCTGCATAATAATTTATTGATAGTAGTACGCAATAAGCATTTGTTAAAGTGTACACAAATATTTAATCATCCTAGAACAATTGATAGTATGAGGTTGTCAGTTGTTTTAGACAACGGGTAGCCAAGTCCCGATTTTTTGGTATCGTATTGACGTGCTATCAATATTGGCAACTGGAATAAGTGTGAATATCGCAAAAACAAAAACTTTTAAGTTACTAACGGAAAAAAGTGATGCTTTTAATGCTTTTTTATGTTTAAAATATTTTTCAGTAGCATACATATGTATCTTGATCTAAGCCTAAGCTTCACCTATCAAATAACTAACATCGATCATATAACTACTAACATTTTGAAAAATTAATAAGGATTTTCATGAGAACTCTTAAAATTGTCATTTGTGCAATTGGGGAAATATGCGAGACTTGTTTCATGAAGCCCCTTTGACTTTTTAGGGCAATTTGAATGAAATGTCAAAAAAATTAATTTAATATAAATAACACAAGAAAATTTCAAGCAGTTTTTAATTTCATATATTTCATATATTAAATATTTTGAGGCAAAAACTTGAAATTATATTATGATGTTTTACACTCCAAACTCTCCTTTTTTTAAGTGGCTTAGTGTATTAAAATTAAAAAAAATTTTGGTGCTTTTTTACCCTCTTTTTCGTATTTTTTTGCGCTTTTTACACTTTTCGCAACAGCTTAATGTGCGTTTGATCTTTGTAGAGATACCAACACTGTCAAAATTACACCTGGAAGGAGCCAAAAGTACCCGATTTGAACGGAATTACACCCAATATTAAAATAAAGATTTGACACATTTCAAAAATCTTGTTTAAGGTATACTTATGATTCGGTATCAGCCGAATGAAATGCAACATATCGAGAGTATATATTCAAAATACGTCAACTCAAATTTTGTCAAAATGAGTTTCCGATGGCATAAAGCTCCCCTATGTAATATTCATCTGTAATATAAATTTCCATCACAAAAATCATTTTTTATCGTTTTGTATAATTTTTTTATTCTGCTATCTCAAAGCATAGTTTTTTTTTTGGTGAAAATAAATGCTAACCTCATGTAGATTTCCAAACTTAAGAAAAAGTAGTTTATTATAAATCTACCTCACATCTTATTGCATTTGGCATGTTGAACGCGAGCCAGGTAAAGATTTTGATATCCTATGAATAGTACATAGGGGTTCCGATAAAAGAATTGGTAATATATGTATAACTTTTAAACTGTCAATCAAATTGTAATAATATGTATGGACCGATTATAGTCAATGCTGTAAGCTTTCGAAAATGAAAATTTGGAGTGACTTTGCTACAATAGAGATTAAGTTAGAGAGAGTCAAAGCCTACCACCTCGAGATGAAAGAGGCTTTCAGTCAGGCTTAAGTTTATATTTTTTATGGTATTTTAGGTTTTTCTCATAGATTTTGAATTCTTATATCTATTATTGAGTAAAATATTTCTCAAATTGATTAAAAAATAAATGTATTCAAAAATATCATAGTTTTTTCTGACAAAATTCCTAACTCTAAAAAAATACTTGTTTTTTGATCGACTAAATATGCTGTCTCAAAAAACTACGCAAACCAGTGCAAAATAATTCTTTTTTGCAGACCTATAAATTAGCAAGCATATTTAAAATATACTATAAACGGCTGATCATTTATTTTTACAATAATGCGAGAATTAACTAGTTTTTTGCTGTACTGAAAAGTTAGCTTTTTTGAGTTGACGTACTTTAAATATAGGCTCTCGATATATACCAGCTGAACACATAACAAACAATACGCTTTTCATAACTATTGTATTTCATAAAAGTCTGTTACAAATAGCAAATTGATACAATAAAAGAAATTCAATATTTGTTATACTAATCAGTAATTATGGAGAAATACAGTATTTACCGCTTATATGCACGCCGGTTATAAGCATTTATCGTTTATATGCAGCCGAACTTGAACAATATTTCTTTTGTATATAAAATACACGCAATATTTTTTAATATATGCATTTCGCTTATATGCATTTCTCGCTTTTATGCACCAATATTATATAGGATTTTGAGAAATTGCATGAAAAAATTCTCATATATGCACTGTTTAAATTTTTCATCATAAATAAACAAAAATAACGAACTTTTTCAAAAAAAAAAATTATTTTCAGCTAAGAGCATTTACAAAAAATTAAATGAATTGCATTCAAATCTTCAACTTTTAACTTTAAATTATATATTTTCTTAAATTATTAATTAAAAACCGACTGTATTAAAGGTGAAATATGATTTTAAAGTTAAAGCACTGATCTCAACAAAAATATAAGATGTATATGTATATATTCATACGCATTTATTTCAATGAAATTGAATTTACAAAACCTATACTGTGAACTCTTATTTTAAGTTATTTTTGTTTCAAATTGATTGATCTCAATAAAAATGTTTAAAAACACAAAACAAACTAGCAATGCGCATGCATATTCTGTTTTTACAATTACATTTCTGAAATTCTGGTGCAAGTACTACTAAATACATATATAACATCTTTTTTATATAAGCACCACCGATGCAACTAAACGAGTTTTTCTACATGCATTGCAAATGCATATAACCGAGTTTTGGTAAATGCATATCCCGCTTATAAGCACTAAATGTCGAGCAAATTACGAAGTGCATATAAGCGGTAAATACTGTATACAAAAAAAATTTACATGTGTAATAAAAAGCAACATAAAAATCTTAAACTAATAAGGTCATTTGAACTTAAATTTTTATTACTATTCCTTAAGGCCGTTTCACACTATAATACAAGTATTAATACTTTTGTGGAAAATGCAACTCTGACATGTTGAGTTGTTATTGTCTTTTGAAATTTTTGATACAGAAATTAGATTAGGGATGCATTTTCGTCAAAAGTATTAATACTTGTATTATAGTGTGAAACGGCCTTTAGGAGAGGTTTAAAATTATTATTACCGTTTTTCTGTATAGGTACCTTGTTTAAATAAGAAAATTGCAGCAACGGTATCAGATGATAATTTATATAATATATATTTATTATATAAAACAAAAGAATTTCAAATTACCCGTGAGCTACACCTGAGTGCAATTACCCACGCGCTACACATGCACATAAAAATTACACCTGATTTGGGTAACTGCCCGCGATACGGCAACACTGCATGATACAATTATACTAGGTACATGCACGACTGCAACAAAATTCCAACACCAAAAACCACATGTATTTTGTTGGTATAAACAAACGAAAAATTATCAGAAACAAATGTCTTTTGTTTATAAAAATAACAATGACAGAGTAACTAAAGTACAATTGCAGACGCGGCATTCTTGCATTATTATAGTTATTCAGTGTTGCCATTATGTGTGTAGTTAAATAGTGTGTAATTTCTACTCACATGTGTAGGCCATGGAATTAAATTCTTGTATAATCTGTGTGTAATTCTACTTTGGGTAGTAGTAGTCTATGCTGTATACATTGCAGATTATTGTCAAACTTTGTTTACAAGCTGCAAAAATGTTAGTGTATGTGTGTGAATAAAACGATTATAGTGTTGCCAATGAATTTACAGAAGACTGTGTCTGCAATTACACATTTTTGTGTAGAAGACTGTGTCTGCACACTACACATCTTTGTGTAGGTTAAAATTAAAAGAAAAATAAATAAAAATAGAATCCAAAGTAGAATTACACACAGATTATACAAGAACTTAATTCCATGGCCTACACATTTGAGTAGAAATTACACACTATTTAACTACACACAGATTGGCAACACTGAATAACTATAATCATGCAGGAATGCCACGTCTGCAATTGTACTTCAGTTACCGTGTAATTGTTGTTTTTTTAAACAAAACACATTTGTTTCGGACAATTTTCGTTTGTTTATACCAACAAAATACATGTGATTTTTGGTGTTGTAATTGTGTTGTTTACGTGCATATACCCAGGGCGAATTCAGTATCAGGTGACCTTATCAGCCCGGCTGATTATCAGCTGTTGATGCCAAAAGGAGTATTTTGAACCAAAATATCAAAATTGCTTATAAATCTTCTGACAGATTGGTTTTGTAGCATAGCAAACTACGTGTTTTTTGTGTTGTAAAATTGTTGTAGGGAAGTGTTCACCTGATATTTAATTCGCCTTGCATAACGAGACGTTCAATATCCGTAGAATAAATTCTATTTACCCTAGTCTGCGGATGGGAGGTAGTGGCATGTTCAGCAGCCTGTTTAATATTTTCATTAAGGTTGGCAATGGTAGATTCAATATCATCAGGTGTTCTTAGCGTAATATTTTCCGTGCAATGACTACTAAGATATTTTTTAAGTCCCTGTCAATTAACACGATTTATCAAATTCGCATATGGGTTACAAATTGTAACGATCGTGGGAGAGTGATCGGACGAGAGATCTAGAGAAGCTTCAATTTGAATTAAATCCCTAGAGATATTTTTCATGACGCCAAAATCTATAACATCCGGAATTTTTTGTATGTCAGTAGGCCAATAAATGGGCTCCCCACTCGAAATGACATCCAAGCCAATTTTTGAAATTGTGTTGAACAACGTTCGACCTGTGGGTGTAATAAGGCGCGAACCCCAGAGCGTGTGTTTAGCATTATACCCGCCAGCTGCTACGAAACAAGGGCCCAGAGATTTGTAAAAATCCTCGTATTGATCCTCAGTAATTGCAAATCTAGGGGGGGGGAGTAAATTGATGATATGACAAAATTAGTGCAAAAATTTTCGACACAAATATTCGTTGCTTGTAAATGTTCTTCACAAATGTTGTCAATAATATAATGCATGAGTCTTGACTTTATTAAAATTGCTGATCCACCGCATGCTCTTCCTCTCGGGTCCTTCGAATATATAAGGTGAAGCCATAAATTTTAAAACGGCTTCTCGAAGTCAAATGAGTCTCAGAGACCAACATTATATCAATAATTTTTTTCGGGAGGAAGTGCTCAAGTTCATTTTTATGTTGGCGAATGCCGTTTGCGTTCCAGAAACATATTTTTAACGTGTTCATGGTTTGTTAACTAACGCTTGAAGCAATGTATTCTGCATTCGCAGCATTTCTTGCATCATTCTAGTCATATTTGTTGTAAAATTGTTTATAGTTTGCGCCAGGTTTTCAATAGTAGCTTCAAGGCGATTAAAATTAAAGCTAGAGTTTGTATTTGTTGAAATATTTGGCCGTGAAACATTTTGTGTGGGAATAGAGCTTGTCTTAGCAGCATCGGCATACGATACACGTGAATTAACTGGTTGGCTCACTTAGGCAAGAGTGGCGGAGTAAGCGTTTGCTGTTTGTGCTGGAGCCGCTTTAGGTTTTTGCCCCATAGTCTTTTTAACGAAAGAATATACAGGACATCCTCTATAGTTAGCGTTTTGATTACCTCCACAATTACGGGATTTTTTTCTGCTTGATCTTTTGGTTTAGTACAACTAGCAGTACCGTGCAATTCACCGCAACTAACACAAACTGTAGGTAATTTGCAGTAAGTTTTTGTGTGGCCATATTCTTGACAATTATGGCACTGTACGGGTCCAGAACGCTTGTGTGGTTCTTCAACTGTTGTTTTTCGGTATAAAAGATATTTTAAATTATAAATTGGATGCATCTCATTTTTTTCTCAATTTTATATCAGTCGGCTCAAGTTCAATGCGAAGTAGAGGCTGGGGGATCTTTTCCCTATTTATTATATAGGAAACATTTTTTACCTTAAATCCCTGGAGGACGAGTGCGTCTTTTATTTCTTCGGAAACAACATAAGAATCTATGCCCTTCTATACGATCTGCAGTTTTTTAGCACTCTTAAGCTGGTATGTGTAGACACTTGTTTTATTTTTTCAAATTCAGAAACCATTTTGCGGAAATCTGTTTCGTCATAAATTTGAATTTTCGTTTCATCGATATTGCCACGTTTTATTGGAACAATGTGAAATTTATTCTCACCAATGTCCGAAACTAATTTCTTAATAAGAGCGTTTGAATTTTTTTCTCTCAAATAGATTGGTGGCGGCTTGGAGGTTTTGTTCGCGGATATATCAGGTATGTCGTTGTCATCTTGCAATATTTGAAAACGATTAGTGGAAAATGCGCTGTTATCCCTAGATACCTTTGAAGCAGATGCAATTTTAGTAGAATTTGGGCTTCGCCCGCTCTTTCCCACAATTATATATCGGTCCATTCCGACTGGGACCTTGGGTTTTGGGCTACTCCTATTTATAGTGACAAATTGGGTAAGTGATGAAGCGGATCATATCGCTGATTTAAATGACGAAGTAGTAGGCAACTGTAATGTTAACGAATCACTAGTTGGCATTGGACAAGGCGATGTTGATCGCTGACGAAAAATTGGCTTAGCCGTTAAAAAAAATCTATCATTAGGTTTTTTATTTATTTTGTTTAAATTAAGATCATCAGAACTCACACTAAGTCTATCATCAGATTTTTTATTTTTATTGTTATCATTAAAATCATCAGAGCTCACAGTAAGATAGGCATTTCTACCGTTATAACTCCCTTCACAATTATTTGTTTTTGAGGTACTCATATATAGTATTCCTCAAGGGCACTTTGTTAGTGTATTCCTCAAGGGCACTTTGAGTTATTTTGTTTACGGTTGTTTTTTTGTTTGCATTTTTGTTTTAGTTATTACTGTCTATGTAAAAAATATCAAAACAAAAAAAGCTTGTTTATCAAAGTTAATGTACAACGAATATTATGTACTACAAATATTTTTTTTATGGTTTTGTTTAGCATGTATGTAAAAAAAAATTCCGCTAATACGTCTGTTCACTATGAAGGTACAACGAGAACTCATATTTGATTCATGACAATATTTTTCAGAATACCAAGTACATATATACAAATAGTCATTCACCTCAGTTTTGTTATAATTTTGACATTGTCACAGAGGTTAGAATACGGGTATAGATTTAAGATTTGAATACTTATTGTTAGTTCATATTTGAAGATACAAAAAATAAATATAGGTATTAAAAAATGTGTTAGAATTGATTCATACTAATAAAATATTCTAAACATTTTCGGTGACACCGGACACCATTGAATTTTAAGCTTCCCCCCACCACCGGGAAGGAGCTTGGAAAATTTATAGGTATAGCTTGCATGTAATTGTCTCAAAATGGTTCATTTTATCCACAAATTGGTAGATGTTCGGGTATGTTCTGTATTCCACACCTTTTAATTTCACGTCGGATACAGAACATACCTAATTATTCCTCAGTAAGTTGGAGTGACAAATTCATCCAGTAAAATCTGTGACACATTCTCGACTTTAATCCTTAAAAGAACTAATTATAATCAAAACGATTAATACTCCCTTGCTTTTTTCATCACTCAACAAAAAAACCGAATATTAATGACGTTAAATTTTTGAAGTACATATGTACTTCAAATAATCTATCAGTTTTTACCTACTGATATAATTTTTTCGACTTTTTTTATAAATTAATATTCGTACTAAATTGCTAAAAATTTAATGAAAGAAATTTTTCAGTTTAAATGCTTGTCATTGTTTTGTTATTGATTGTGAATCTGAAAACCGAATATTAGTGACACTCAGCCATGTCACAGAGTTCAATTCCGTTCGTAAACGCAATTCAAACCACCTCAAGATGTCACGCCCTAGCCAGAGAATACCCCAGCATACCAGCGCCACCACCAGTCTGGACACACCTAACAATTTTCCGTATTTAAGTTTTCTTTTTTAGACACCATATGCTACAAAAATGGGGTGGATTGAATTCCGTTTCCGAACGGAATTGAACTCTAACTAACTGTATATTTTTTGCACAGAATATGAACCAGAAGACCCACCAGTGAGTGATGAAAAATCGCGATAACAGCTGATTGGTGTGAATTTTAAATTTTTACTAAGTTGTTGCAAGTGAGAGAAAAAATTGTTTTCTACATGCATAAAAAGCAAAAGCTATATATTGCATTTGCAAATATATGTTCTTAAAAAAGTAGAAAATAAAATTGTTCAAAAGTGAAAAATTTTAAGTAAAAATTTAATTTTTGTTGAAAATAGATGTGTTTTTGATATTATAAGATGTTTAATTGATGGTCAGTGGGCTTCCTCAACTACTGACTGTAAATTGTTGCCCAAATAATGTAACAAACTTTCGTAATTACAAAGTTTTTACAAAAAAAGTGGATAAGGGCATTGTGATACTTTCCCGAAATTTGGAAATATGGGTATGTAGCCCCAAAGTTACTACCGATGATGGAGACTCATCTAAAGCAAACGGCTTTGTACACTTCGGAAGATGTAGCAAATAAAACAATTGCTAAAGTTGTGCATGTTGTTTATACATATATGGAGAAAGGATACGTTTGCAAGTTCCTTCCCCATAAGAAAATCGGCATTTGCTCAACGAAAATAAGTTTGGAAAGCTCATCTGGACTCACAATATGTGCATCACATGGGCGTTAAGCGACCCATGCAACAATTTGGCCAAGTGTTCTAATATAATGCTTCTGTGTGTCTAACATGGGGCCCGGCCAACTTTTTTTGGATCCGCAAGTGCCTACGCAAATGCGTATACGACTTTCACTGTGCTGTGCATGGACGCTTGTGATATAACTGGCCAGCAAAATATTCCAGTACCTTATATTACTTTGACCGGACCACCTTTAACAGCTGGTGCTACTCAAAAGCGTGCTACCAAATAAAACTGCACGCGTGCTTCCACCCCTAATGTACCCGGCCACATTTTTCTGATCTGTAAGTGCCTACATAAATGTGCAATACTCTACCCTGGGCTGCAAACTATTCCAGCACCTTATATTACTTTGGCCGGGCCACCTTTAACGCTGCTCAACAGCGTGCTACCAAAAAAGGTGTACGCAAACAGTTCAAAAGGTTCCAGCAAGTCAGCTTGTGTCGCAAATACATCAAAACGGTAAGTTTTATTTGAATAATATTTCAGTATTTGAAACATTAATTGTTCTCACCGTTTATTCCAGAAAATCCTGGTCGAACGTTTATACCCAGACAGACATTTGCATCCATTTTTGGATAGTAAGATCAATGGTATGTTGCTTGAAGTAATAGCTGGCCAAGAAACTATTGACAAAACACAATCAGCATGAGCTCCACGAAAATAAAGCTCGTCTTGACTCACAATATGTGCATCAGAAGTGCGGTCCATGCAACAACAAGGCCAAGTAATAGAACATAATGCTGTTGGGAGTTTCTTTGTGCCTTACATGGGGCCCGGCCAATTTTTTTTTTGGATCCGCAAGTGTATACACAAATACGTTTAACACCACGCTGACCTGCATATGCGCAGATATGATATAACTGGCCAGCAAACTCTTCCAGCACCTTATATTGGTTTGGCCGGGCCACCTGTAAAATCTGGTGCTATGCATCAAAACGGTAAGTTTTATTTGAACAATAATTATTACATCCATTGAATAAATAAATAATTCAGTATTTGATATATTAATTGTCATTGTTTATTCCAGATAATCAAAATCATAAGGGTCAATCGAAATCAGAAGTACACGCTATAAATTTAGAATCTTTTTCGAGGTCAAGGTATTTTTTACTTTAATATATATGAATGTACATTTATTAATTAACTTTTTTTCTTACAGATGCACACATCATTAAAGAAAGTTATATCGCAAAAGTGAATTGGATTAGTTTATTTATTTACCAGTGTACCGTGCCTATCTAAGAGTCAATGGTCCGAGTCAAACTACCTGGTAGAGAAACTAGGAAAATTTTTGGCCCGTGTAAATCATGAAGTTAGATAGTGGGGACGACAGGAGTGTGATGCCAGATCATATGGAACCTAAAAATACAACCCGACCAAGCGAAGTAGGCTGCAGTGCGTGGACAATGGCGAAGGATCGCGATGGCCGCCTTTCTCGTTTCCGGCATTTTGGAAGTTCTTTTTGGATCAAGAGTGAAAACAGATAGTTCGTCATCGGGAATCATCAGGCCAGCCAACGGCCAAAATACCATCTGAAGCAAAAAGGAAGCCAGCCAACCACCAAAACAGCGGCCAGGGAGGTAACTGCGAAAGAAGTCCAGAGTACTAAGAAGCCAAAAAAAGAAAGCCAGCAGTCCGCCACTACAGCTGAACGAGAGGTAAATGACAGCATACTAGGCAGCAAAAAGGCCAGCAACCCACCACTACAGCTGAATGAGAGGTAAACGCCAACATCCTAAGAAGCCAAAAAAAAAAAGCCAGCAGGCCACCACTACAGCAGATAGACAGGTAACTGACAGAAATCTGTATCATACAAAGCAAAATGAAGCAGCAATTCACCCGGCCATGCACTGTAAGTCTTAAAGTTTAAAAGTTAATTGTTTTGTTTTATCGGTTTTGTTAAGCACACAACTAAATCATAAACCGAAGTTACATATTGTAAATTTAGGCTGCTTGCGGGCAGTCAGTCCGTAAGGTAAGTTAAGTGAGTGGGGACTTGGCGCAGGATCTGGGCCCAACAAAAACCCCAGTCTCGTGACCAATGCCCTCCACTTCCGTCTTACGGACTACCCGATACGAACGTCAAGGCTCAGCTCACTTCAGCACCACAATAGCTCTGTTCATAAACACCATTGAAAACGCATGGTGAATAAAAATAACGTAAAAGTTTTTGTTTCTTAATTATTTATTGAAAAATTGCATATGAAGAAAGCAAACCTATAAAAACAGCACCACAATAGCCCTGTTCATAAATACCATTGAAAACGCATGGTGAATAAAAATAACGTAAAAGTTTTTGTGTCTTAATTATTTACTGAAAAATTGCATATGAGAAAGCAAACCTATAAAAACAGCACCACAATAGCCCTGTTCATAAATACCATTGAAAACGCATGGTGAATAAAAATAACGTAAAAGTTTTTGTTTCTTAATTATTTATTGAAAAATTGCATATGAAGAAAGCAAACCTATAAAAACAGCACCACAATAGCCCTGTTCATAAATACCATTGAAAACGCATGGTGAATAAAAATAACGTAAAAGTTTTTGTGTCTTAATTATTTACTGAAAAATTGCATATGAAAAAGTAAACCTATAAAAACAGCACCACAATAGCCCTGTTCATAAATACCATTAAAAACGCATGGTGAATAAAAATAACGTAAAGGTTCTTGTTTCTTAATTATATAAAAAGAAAAAACTTTCATCTTAAAAGTGAATATTATCTACCCATTTTGAAATAAAAAAAAAAAGAGAAAAGAAAAAGAAGTTAAACTACAACTAGCTGTGTAAGGAAAAATTATTTCTAAGATAAATTTAAAATCCAGTTCGAACTGATGTAGGAGCTAGGGTCCACATTAAATTTATCATTGTACTTAGGACATATGGTCGAAACAAAAGAATTGTAAATTTAAAATTTTGATAAACAGAAGAAAATGAATATAATACGAACAAAAATTGAAATTAAATAAATTAATGAAATGCTAATATTTACGTAAAAAATGTACAATTACTAGGCCGATGAAGTGAGGTAAGGTATATGAGGGGGTGCATAAAAGGGGTAGCTACCACATCTGGTGTCAGCTGCCGTGGAATAGGGGAGGGGTACCGTAGCCTTTAACACCTAGACGCTACGGTTATGTGGAAAGTAAGTCACGTGCACTGGCACAAATTTAGTACTGTGTTTCTGTCGTCAACTCTGCAACGAATCCCGTCCAAGCCCGCGAGCCTCAGCCGTGCCTCAGCTACAAAGTTGCCAGTGCTGCGGAGTTGACAAGAAAAATTAAAAGTATAACATCATCCTAGATAAGCCCAGTTCGGGTTAAAATAAAAATTTTATTAGCAAATAAATTTTTAAACAGTACAGTTATGGCGCCCAACGTGGGGCACGATATATTGGAAACGCGGCACACACGAACATCTACATGCTTGTACAATTCCGATAAGGCAGGTAGCCACCTCAACAATGCGTTGTCTGGCTTATCGTGAAAATTTCAGTAAATTGTAGTAGCAAAAGCATATCCATAGAATAACCATTGTGGTAAACGTAAGTGAGTCCGGATGTTTGACATTGTCACTCCGTAGCCACTACGCAATCTGTAAGTCTCACTGGTCAATCCAAAGACACGGTGATTGTGACAGATTGGCAGGAAAGGTGACAGAAAGTCCAGGTAGCATTAAAGTAAGTTCCTGTTTGCGTCTGACACTTTTCAAGCAACCCGATTTATGACAAATACAGCTTACAATTTTTGAAATATAAAGATCGAACCGCCGTGACGCACAAGTACACGAAAAAAATTGCAACCCCTAAATACCTTACCAAGCGGAATTTGAAAATTCTTATAAACAATTATTGATTTAAATTAAAATTTTTACAAATAACTACTGATTTAATCTGAAAATTTCTACAAACAATTATTGATTTAAATTAAAATTTTTACAAATAACTATTGATTTATTCTGAAAATTTTTACAAGCAACGATTGATTTAAGGAAAATTTTTATCAATAACAATTGTAAATGGAAGTTTTTTTAAGTACCAAGAATTTAATCGAAAACTTTTAGAAATATCGATTGCTTTATATGAAAGTATTTACAAAAGACCAGTATTTTAATGAACAGTTTGGGATAGTTTTGATCAAAATTAAATTAAAAATTAAATAATAACTAAATTTTGGAATAGTGAACAAATTTTGAAAATACATAAACACAAATTGGCCAAAGTAGCCTGTAGAAATTTGTGGATGTTTAATAAATTCTATACACACTTGAGAGTTAAGTAACAAAAAAAAAAAAAAAACAAAGAGAGTTTAATAACAATAATAACCATAAAACTATAAATCTAGTCACAATTTAGAAGCATTAACAATATTCTGCTGCTAGTAAGCAAATTTAACGGTATTGGAAGAACGTTTTGGCTATTGATTTGAGAATACATTTTTGCTTTTTGAATTTTTAGTATAGTTTGCCAGGTTTTATAAACAAGAGCTGGTGCCTAAACTTACGTCGCTCACATATTCTATTTATTTTGCGTCATCATACAAATAATTTTTAACCTTTTTGAAACTTTACTGTATTTTGATTCTTTTAAAATTTGTAAGCTTTGGGTTTTTCGGGAAAGTAAGTAAAGAATAATACCCTTGCACCTGGTCCAAAAAAAAAAAAAAAAAAAAAAAAAAAAAAAAAAAAAAACAAGTCTGACAAATCAGTCACCTCGACTTGAAAAATTAGCAGCGTAATCGCGAAAATCTGTTAGGTTGAGAATTGTAGCTAATTGATAGGTAGCGAAAACATCATATAGACCCAGACCCACAGCGAGACATTGTATAATGAGAACGCGTGCGGCAAGTAGGATGGAGGGAACTACAGTTACAACCACAAGTACAACTACAAGTACAAGCACAGCCACGAATATAAGCACAACCACGTTGGTCCCAACTACGTCTACAGCCACAACTACAGACGCGAACATAGCCACAGCTAGGTTGGTCCCAACCACGTCGACGTCTACAACCACAGCGGCGGGGATAGTGACGCCCGAAGGCAGTAGTCCTCGACAGGAAGCGACGGTGGAGGCACGTAGAAACCAAGATGATCTGGAATCAAGCGGTGCGAGTAGCTACACCGTTGTAACCCCACCATACAGCAATATGAGCTCGCGCGGAATACGAGAAGCCTTCAGAAACGTCAATGTGAGTTTCAGACCTAGAGACCCCCGTGAACAACAACAGACATCAGGGAATACGTCAGTGACCAGAGAAGACTTAAGAAGCCTGGAAGACAGACTGGCTCAGCTTATCCCGAATTTAATTCAACAAAGCTTGAACAATATTACCTCAAACCAACGACTGGAAACACCTTCGGAAACAAATAACTTTATAATGCCAAATTTGTCTTATCCACCACCGACAATAACATTAGATAACAATAGACAGTCAAATGCTCAACAATGGCCAAACCCATATTCGAGCAGTTTTTACCCAAGAAATGATAGAAGTGCCCACCCGAGACACAACCGCACAAACCAGACTCGAGTAAATTTAAACCCGTCCAGCAACGACTTAAACACTGAGAATAACTTACAATACCCTCCAACCACAGCCATTAGAGTGGACAAGTGGGGAATTATGTTCGATGGTACCCCTAGAACTACGAGTGTGGAGGATTTCGTATTCAGGGTGGAAACGTTGCAGTCCGATTTCGGATGCGACTGGAGGGAAGTGATCCGATCGTTTCATCACCTTTTAAGTGGTACCGCCCGTGACTGGTTCTGGGATTATAGGCGTTTCAATGACATTTCGCGCTGGACAGACTTAAAAGCAGCATTGCTAGCGCAATTTCACAGGTATGATAGCGATTTTGACATCCAAAGGAAAATACTTGATCGTAGGCAGCAGAATGCAGAATCCTTCGACGATTTCTATAGTGCGGTAATCAAGCTGCGAAATCAATTGAGTAGTCCTATCGGAGAGCGTGACCTTATCGGAATCATGAGAGGAAACCTTAAAGCATCCATGGCTCAACTGTTGTTTTCAGTGCCACTTACTACTATAGCTCAATTCGCAAAAGAATGCAGGAGAGCAGAAAACTTAATAAATAGTCAACGGCATTTTAGTAGCAGAATGCCGATGAGAGCGGTGAATGAACTAGCTGAAGTGTTAGACGAAACGGAGGAAACACCAGAACTGGAAGCGTTTGAGACAAGCAGGAACATTGTTTGCTGGAACTGCAAAGAGGAAGGTCATACGTTTTTTGATTGCTATCAGGAGAAGCGCCGCTTATTCTGTTACAAATGTAGTATGGAAGACACGGTTACTCCTAGATGTCCAACATGCCAGGGAAACCGGAAAGCGGACGCGACTCGAACAGGGATGGGAGCGCGGCCCAAGCTTCTTCATCCCAAGAACCAGTAAAAGTGACACGCGCTATCGCAGAAAAAGACGTGAATTTAAGGGAATTGAACAAAGTTAGAAAAGACCAAGAAATGCCAAAAGTAATCTTAACAAATAACAGCCGGACGCATACAACAAATTCACCGAGATACGACAAACCATTTCACATAAGAGCCCGAGAATATACTGAAGCAAGAGAGAGGATTTTCGGAACTTCTGAGAAAATACGCAAAACACGGGAAAGATATAACAACAGGAAACGACTCAGGTTTGAAATAGCAGCAGCTAGTATTTATGAAGGATTAGATACACGAATGTATTCAAGAATTGGGATTAATGACTGTCAAATAGAAGGATTGTTAGACAGTGGAGCAACGGTGACGTGCCTCGGTAAGAATTGTTTAGATTTCGCGGAAAGAGCAAAACTAATTATTTACCCAGTACGAGCTCAAATTAGGACAGCCGACGGGAGACTAAACGAGATCATAGGACGAGCACGAGCTAAAATCAATTTTAATGATATCTCCACGTCTATGGACTTTTTCCTGGTTCCCACACTCAAACTTCCACTATACCTCGGATTAGATTTTATGCGAAAATTCAATTTATTCAGGTTCGAAATCAACGCTATGGTAACACAAGGTGTCAAAGTACAAGAAACGCCAGAGGATAACTTCCCGCTCTTCCATACGCTCAACAGTTTTCAACAACATCGGTTAGAAGATATAATCGAAACGTTCCCTTGTTCAGAAAAAAATGGGCTAGGACAGACACACCTGGAGACGCACCAGATTGACACTGGAAATGCAGTACCGGTAAAGGAGAAGCACTACCCCGTATCACCAGCGGTGCAAAACTTAATGTACGGTGAACTTGACCGGATGCTTTCTTTGGGAGTCATCGAAGCCAGCGAAAGCCCTTGGAACAACCGAGTTACATTTGTGCAGAAAGGAGAAAAAGTAAGAATATGTTTGGACGCACGCAGGCTCAACGACCTGACAGTTAAGGATGCTTATCCGCTTCCCCATATCGAAGGACTTTTAAGCCGTTTGGGTGACACACACTTTATATCAAGTATCGATCTGAAAGATGCGTTCTGGCAAATACCACTGGCAGTAACGAGCCGAGAGAAGACAGCTTTCACGGTGCCTGGGAGACCTTTGTACCATTTTACGGTCATGCCTTTTGGGCTATGTAATGCAGCCCAAAGGTTATGCCGTCTAATGGACAAGGTCATTCCAGCACGTTTACGGGAAAAGGTGTTCGTCTATTTGGACGACCTGCTAGTGGTGTCGCCAGAATTTGAGGAACATTTGGAAACTCTGGAGGAAGTGGCCCAATGCTTAAGGAAAGCGCGGCTTACGATTAATGTCAGCAAGTCGAAATTTTGTTGTAAGGAGCTCAAGTACCTAGGATATATTGTTGGTGAAGGCAAATTAAAGCCAGATCCAGAGAAAATTAGAGCCATAGTAGAGCTAAATTACCCCACAACGTTAAAACAGGTAAGAAGCTTCATGGGTACCACGGGATGGTATCGGCGGTTTATACCAGAATACGCTACGATTACGGCACCTATCACGGAAACACTGAAAAAAAGCAAGAAGTTCATTTTCACCGAGGAAGCAAAATTAGCATTTGACAACCTAAAAACTAAATTAACTGCGAGTCCAGTGCTCCGGCACCCAAACTTTAATCAACTCTTCTTCATACAATGTGACGCCTCGGATGTGGGAATGGGGGCCGTATTGTTTCAAGAAGGGGAGGAGGGTGAACATCCGATTGCATATTTCTCAAAAAAAATTTTCATCTGCCCAAAAGAATTACTCCGTAACGGAGAGGGAGTGTCTCGCAGTAGTAACGGCAGTAAAACGGTTTAGACCCTATATCGAACTAATGGACTTCGTAATAATAACGGATCACTCCAGCCTGAAATGGCTAATGACTCAAAAAGATCTAAGTGGTCGTTTGGCAAGATGGAGTCTACAGTTACAAGCTTTCTCGTTTAAAATCCAACACAGAAAAGGATCGCAGAATGTAGTACCTGACACACTATCTCGATACCCGGTGGAAGAAATAGAAGAAATAATAAAACCTAACGTAGACCTAAATTCTCCAGAATTCGAAGAATCTGAGTACCGCAGCCTGTGTGAGTTTATAAATAGCAACCAGTGTAGTCTACCCGATTTAAAGGTCGTAAATAACAAAGCATATAAAAGAACGAGAACGTATGATGGCAATATCGCTCGAGAGCAACATTCGTGGAAACTTTGGATCCCTGCAGCTCTAGCTAGTGACATTATCGAGCAGGCACATAGTGCACTAACCGCAAGTCACGGAGGAGTTGGGAAAACTATTAAAAGGGTAAGAGAATGGTATTACTGGCCGCACATGAATGCTCAAATCAACGATTTTGTTAACCAATGCGATACGTGCAAGGCATGCAAGCCGTCTAACCGGATACTAAGACCGCCGATGGGCAAAGAGCCAGATGTAGGAAGACCGTTTCAGAGAATATACATAGACTTTCTCGGCCCATACGTACGGTCAAAGAAAGGAAATCATTTCATTTTTATTGTATTAGACTATTTTTCCAAGTACGTTCTACTAAGGGCAATGCCTAAGGCAAACGCTAAGAAAGTAATTAGTTTCTTAATACAAGAGGTTTTTTATAAATTTGGGTGTCCGGAAACGATTGTCTCTGACAATGGCCCACAGTTCGTGAACAAAGACTTTGCCGAAATGACAAGCAGTTTTGGTATCGAGCACATGCGCACTGCAAATTATGCCCCGCAGGCCAACGCCTCAGAAAGAGTGAACCAATCTGTCCTAGCGGCAATACGATCATACTTGTCAGAAAACCAACAGGAATGGGACTTGCATCTGTGTGAAATTGAATGCGCACTGAGGTCGGCAGTGCATACGGCAACAGGTGTAACGCCTTATTTCATATTGTTTGGCACAAACATGATTACCCATGCATCGGCTTATAAACTTGTGAGGCAACTAGACTTAGTGGAAGACTCGGAAAATCTAGTGGAAAATAGGAATGAATTCATGGAATTGGTCAGGGAAAACGTAAAGAAAAACTTGCATAAGAGTTACGCAACTAACGCTCGAAGATACAATTACAGATGTCGTGAAATGAAGTTTAAACCCGGACAGGAAGTGTTCCGACGTAACTTTCAAATGTCTGATTTTTCGAAAGGAATCTCAGCCAAGTTATGTAAAAGATTTGTTAAGTGCCGAGTAGCTAAAGCCGTAGGTAACAGCCTGTACGCGTTAGAGACATTGCAAGGTAAGCCTATCGGGATTTATCATGCCAAAGATCTGAAGGCTGGATAATAGGAAAATGGCCCTGAGATTTTTATCATATTAGCAATTTGGATTGCTAATATGATAAAAACCTCATCGCGGAGTAATAGGATGTGTACCGTGCCTATCTAAGAGTCAATGGTCCGAGTCAAACTACCTGGTAGAGAAACTAGGAAAATTTTTGGCCCGTGTAAATCATGAAGTTAGATAGTGGGGACGACAGGAGTGTGATGCCAGATCATATGGAACCTAAAAATACAACCCGACCAAGCGAAGTAGGCTGCAGTGCGTGGACAATGGCGAAGGATCGCGATGGCCGCCTTTCTCGTTTCCGGCATTTTGGAAGTTCTTTTTGGATCAAGAGTGAAAACAGATAGTTCGTCATCGGGAATCATCAGGCCAGCCAACGGCCAAAATACCATCTGAAGCAAAAAGGAAGCCAGCCAACCACCAAAACAGCGGCCAGGGAGGTAACTGCGAAAGAAGTCCAGAGTACTAAGAAGCCAAAAAAAGAAAGCCAGCAGTCCGCCACTACAGCTGAACGAGAGGTAAATGACAGCATACTAGGCAGCAAAAAGGCCAGCAACCCACCACTACAGCTGAATGAGAGGTAAACGCCAACATCCTAAGAAGCCAAAAAAAAAAAGCCAGCAGGCCACCACTACAGCAGATAGACAGGTAACTGACAGAAATCTGTATCATACAAAGCAAAATGAAGCAGCAATTCACCCGGCCATGCACTGTAAGTCTTAAAGTTTAAAAGTTAATTGTTTTGTTTTATCGGTTTTGTTAAGCACACAACTAAATCATAAACCGAAGTTACATATTGTAAATTTAGGCTGCTTGCGGGCAGTCAGTCCGTAAGGTAAGTTAAGTGAGTGGGGACTTGGCGCAGGATCTGGGCCCAACAAAAACCCCAGTCTCGTGACCAATGCCCTCCACTTCCGTCTTACGGACTACCCGATACGAACGTCAAGGCTCAGCTCACTTCAGCACCACAATAGCTCTGTTCATAAACACCATTGAAAACGCATGGTGAATAAAAATAACGTAAAAGTTTTTGTTTCTTAATTATTTATTGAAAAATTGCATATGAAGAAAGCAAACCTATAAAAACAGCACCACAATAGCCCTGTTCATAAATACCATTGAAAACGCATGGTGAATAAAAATAACGTAAAAGTTTTTGTGTCTTAATTATTTACTGAAAAATTGCATATGAGAAAGCAAACCTATAAAAACAGCACCACAATAGCCCTGTTCATAAATACCATTGAAAACGCATGGTGAATAAAAATAACGTAAAAGTTTTTGTTTCTTAATTATTTATTGAAAAATTGCATATGAAGAAAGCAAACCTATAAAAACAGCACCACAATAGCCCTGTTCATAAATACCATTGAAAACGCATGGTGAATAAAAATAACGTAAAAGTTTTTGTGTCTTAATTATTTACTGAAAAATTGCATATGAAAAAGTAAACCTATAAAAACAGCACCACAATAGCCCTGTTCATAAATACCATTAAAAACGCATGGTGAATAAAAATAACGTAAAGGTTCTTGTTTCTTAATTATATAAAAAGAAAAAACTTTCATCTTAAAAGTGAATATTATCTACCCATTTTGAAATAAAAAAAAAAAAAAAAAAGAAAAAGAAGTTAAACTACAACTAGCTGTGTAAGGAAAAATTATTTCTAAGATAAATTTAAAATCCAGTTCGAACTGATGTAGGAGCTAGGGTCCACATTAAATTTATCATTGTACTTAGGACATATGGTCGAAACAAAAGAATTGTAAATTTAAAATTTTGATAAACAGAAGAAAATGAATATAATACGAACAAAAATTGAAATTAAATAAATTAATGAAATGCTAATATTTACGTAAAAAATGTACAATTACTAGGCCGATGAAGTGAGGTAAGGTATATGAGGGGGTGCATAAAAGGGGTAGCTACCACATCTGGTGTCAGCTGCCGTGGAATAGGGGAGGGGTACCGTAGCCTTTAACACCTAGACGCTACGGTTATGTGGAAAGTAAGTCACGTGCACTGGCACAAATTTAGTACTGTGTTTCTGTCGTCAACTCTGCAACGAATCCCGTCCAAGCCCGCGAGCCTCAGCCGTGCCTCAGCTACAAAGTTGCCAGTGCTGCGGAGTTGACAAGAAAAATTAAAAGTATAACATCATCCTAGATAAGCCCAGTTCGGGTTAAAATAAAAATTTTATTAGCAAATAAATTTTTAAACAGTACACCAGTTATACTAATAATAAGCTTAACTGAATCATGTCTTTTTGTGTCAGTTTTTAGAAAGAAAGGGGATATTTATAAGATAGTTATAATCATAAATAATCTCAAAGTTTAAATTAATTTTATATTGAAAATTTTTAATATTTTTTCTGAATCTTAGTACCTTATACCTATCCGAATTGCTTACTAATTTCTTAAGAGTGGAACAATCGTGGAATTGTGTTATTAAACATATCTTAGACTCAAAGTAATAACTTTTTTACAAAAACAAATGATTTTTGTTAACTTTTGTATTATCTTGAAATAATATTCAGTACAGAAATATGTTATTTTAATAGGCGATCCAAATCAAAAAAGGTCTTCGTTTCTTGAGCGTATACTCACCTCAATTTGTAGTAATAAAATCTTAAAAAAAAATAAATTATATGTTCAATTTTGGAATTGTTTTCTTATTTTTATTATTAAATTTTTTTAGTAACTGCATAAATATATAATTTTTAATCATTTGAAACTGTTACAAAAAGAACTACACTACACACATTGTAAACAAAAACAAAATTAGAATATTTACTGATGTAATTAACTAAATTTTTTTAAATATCTTCAAATAAAAATACTTTTACTCATGCCACCAAAGTCTAAAGTTGTTTTCCTTGCAAACATTCCAGTTTAGTTCTTAGGGGTCGAATGGTTTTTGTAGCAGCGATATTTCGTTTAGTTTCTTCCAGGTTTTCTTGCCGTTCACATATGTAAATAAAATAAAAATTAAAAAATAGCATTATTAAAATTGTATTTTTAGTTTTAAAAAAATGTATTTTTTGGAAAAAGTTTAAGGGCTTTTTATTTATAGAACTAAGGTTATATATCTATAAAACAAAAGTTAAATGTCTTTTATAAAGTATTCGGTAGCCCGTAAAAGTTCTTTTAATTTAATGAAAAATACTTTCTTTTTTGTCTCAAGTACTTGTAAAGAAAAACACAAAATTAACACAATTGCGTTCCAATTGATTGGAAAACTTCTTTTCCTAGCGACTTACAAACTGGTGTTATTGTACATTGGACAAGACCATCATCGTCCTTTCCAATGTACAAAATTCCACGTTGTCAATTCACTTTATAGGCACACATTAGTCTTATTTCTGTCAAGTACTTAAAAAAAGAACATAAAGCGAACATATTTGGATTCCAATTGATCCGAACACTTCACTTTTTTGCGGCTTGTTATCCTGTGTCATTGTACATTGGACAATAACATGATTGTCCTTTCCAATCTACAAGATTCTACACAAACACTTCACTTATATGTACACATTAGTAATAAAAACTAGTTGTTTGTGAACAAATTTTGAATCCAATTGTTCCAAGCACTTCTTTCTTAAACAGTTAGTTAACCAAAGTATTTGTACATTGGAAAAGAACATTATTGCTCCTTCCAATGTGTAAAATTCCACATAATCAACTTAGACACAAATCACTTATTTTTGTTAAGAACTTGTGAAAAACAAAAAGAACTTGGAACACTTGGAATCCAAAAGATCTGGACACTACATTTTTATACGTCTTGTTAACCCTTACTATTGTGCATTGGACAGGAACATCATTGTTCCTTCCAATGTACAAGATTCCACACATGCACTTCACTTTATCTGTCCACATTAACCATATAAACTTGGATGCGTAAGGCACTTGCAAAAAACGAACAAAATTGGATTCCAATTGATCCAAACACTTCATTTCATGTCGGCATGTTAACCAAAGTTTTTGTGCATTGGACAAGACAAACATCGTCTTTTCCAATGTACAAAATTTCACACTTTCAATTCACTTTACATGTACGCATTAGTCGTGTAGTTTACATTACTTAGCTCCTTCTAAAAGTAATACAAAGCGAGCGTATTTTGGATCTTATTGATCGGAACACATCTTTTCTACACTACATGTTAAGCAAAGCACTTGTACATTGGAAGGGACAAGAACACCATTGCCCCTTCCAATGTACACAACTCCACACTTAAATTTCACTTTGAAAAATTCACTTTTCACAGACGTTTTTATATAAATTACTTACTTAGTTGGCTCTGTCGGGAACAAATTCAGCTTCTATCCTGTGGGTCAACCCATAGTGCATCTGTGGATACTGGAAATTAAGTATATATTGTTAGAATCTATTATAAATAAGTAAAAGAAACAATAAATATATACTTACATTTTTACTTTTGCTGTGTGATGCTCCCAGTAATCCGTGTTTTTTTCACCATCACTTTTGTTTTGTTTACTTTTCTCACTGTTGGTAATATGTGGACAAGATAATCTACCAATTTTTGTCCACATATTACCAACTTTGGCAAGGATTTTGGCGCAAAGTCATTTTTTATCCAATTTGCGCCAATTCCTGCCAAGAAAATTTTTATTTTGTAAATAAATAAATGTCATTTTACTAAGATGGTGCGATAGAGAAGGGCATAGAAATTAGTCATATTTGCTGTCTCTACCGCAAGAACTTAGTAAAGCGAATTCTCTTCAATTCGCCGGTGTCGCCTCTAGTTAGTACTCTATGATTTTTTGGGTTTGATGTATTTTTAACAAAATATGATGCAACGTTTTATTGAATTTAACGCAATATATACTCTTTCGGATAATCCATAATTGATGGAAAATTATGCAGAGTTTCTTTATTAATATGATCCAAACGCTTTGGTACTCTCGTGGTGTCCTTATTTGGTTTGTCACATTTGCCAAAATTTCGTCTGGAACATTATCGTCAGGATATAAATGAAGACGCTGCATTGTATGACGTCGCTGAAGATTGCCTTTCATTGAATTGTATATTGCTTTTTGCATGACCATAGTGGGATCCTTATCATGTAGCTGCCATGCAAGAGACCAACTAGCACCTCCCGGATATCCAGTGTGGTGGAAGTAAACTCGTTTTACCCATTCGTCTCCAGGTAATGAAATCTCTTTTGTATTAATAACAACAACATGGTCTCCACAGTCATCTGAAAATAATAATAGAGAATTTAAAGAGTTTACAATGAAATTTATTGGTACTTACAAGCATTTTCGTTTTCTTTTCAGGTTCATAGCACCCGGTACAGAATGTGAACCAGAAGACCCACCACTGACTTATGAAAAATCGCGATAACAGCTAATTGGTGTGAATTCGTAATTTTTACTAAGTTGTTGCAAGTGAGAGAAAAAATTGTTTTCTACATGTATAAAAAGCAAAAGCTATATATAGTATTTGCAAACATATGTTCATAAAAAAGGAGAAAATAAAATTGTCCAAAAGTGAAAAATTTTAAGTAAAAACTAAATTTTTGTTGAAAATAGATGTGTTTTTAATATAATAAGTTGTGTAATTGAAGGTCAGTGAGCTTCCTCAACTACTAACTGTAAATTGTTGCTCAAATAATGCAAAAAATTTTCGTAATTACAAAGTTTTTACAAAAAAAGTGGATAAGGGCATTGTGATACTTTCCCGATATTTGGAAATATGTGTATGTAGCCACAAAGTTACTACCGATGATGGGGACTCATCTCAAGCAAACGGTTTTGTACACTTCAGAAGATGTAGCAAATAAAACAATAGTTAAAGTTGTGCATGTTGAGAAAGGATACGTTTGCAAATTCCTTCCCCATAAGATAATCGGTATTTGCTCAACGAAAATAAGTTTGTAAAGATCATCTGGGGGGTTACTCTCTATTACGATGCGAAAGAAAAACGGTACGAAATCTAACGATTGGTACTCTGTAATGCGTTTGCGCATTTACCTTTCGCATCTATTATTTTCCGTTTCGCAAGTCTGGTATCACCGTACTCTGTAATGCGAAAGCGCCTGTCAAAATCGCTCGATAAGCGCAAATATCTTGCGTTAGCTAAATACCAAACGCAAAATGAGAAAAACATGTAAGTACGTTGAAAAAAATTTTTATATATTGACTGTCTTATTCATAAAAAATATTTTTGTTTTATAAAAGGTTTATTAAACAAATTTTCTATGGAAATTTGATTAATAAACCTTTTATAAAACCAAAATATTTATATTTAAATCGTAGTTTTTAGGGTAAAAGCCAAAAAATTACAAACAAAACAACAACAGTTTGAAATTTTAGTGGATTGCATGTGAGCAAATAAGCCGCAAATAATTTGTGGACAAAATTGACAGACGACCTAAATTCTAATGGACCTCCTGTAAAGTGGGGTACACATTATCGAACATGAGTGACAGTCAAAAATTCATCAGTTTTGAATGATGGTGTTGGCTGTTCAGACTATCGATCATGTTCGACACTAAAACCTTCATTCAAGAAAAAAATTAGGCACACGAACACAAATTGGATGCGCATTGTTGTTAACATCATTTTTTTATAATGAATTATTTTCATGTTTTCTTATCTTTAACAACTCCTGTTGTCTAAATACTTTATCTTTAACATCATACACAGCCTTGCATTTAATAAAAATATGTAAATTCCTTAAAAAATAATATTCAGCGTCCATCTTGTGTTCTTTCTGCTACAAAAATATCTCTTGACTGACGCTTTTTGGTACACACTATCAGTCAAAAACCAATATGGCCGCTGACTGTCACTCAACCACAAAAGATTCTGTGGTTGACTGTTGACTGACGAAATTCGTATTCACACTATCGATCAATGTAAAATTTGAGCAAAACTGTCACTCATGTTCGATAGTGTGTACCCCACTTAAGGGATATAGCTGGTTGTTTATAATGAAATGTGACACTAATAGTACTTATAATATTACACATGTATTTTTGTATGTATGTATTCATATTGATTTAAAAAATCACACCAAGTGAAAATGCTTAAAAATTAATTAAGCATTTCCAGCACAGGTGATGGTCCCTCTCAGTTTTGTATTTTCTCAATCACTACGTAGAGCTCTTTTAAGCGACGGGACATTGACTGCTGCTATATTCCTAATGTATGAAACTGGCCAATTTGATGTTGGTATCCACCTTGGCCAAGTAATTTTAAGGCAGCGGCTAGTTTTATAAACTTTCAGCTAGTGTTGAACAGCGTTTAGAACATACAGAAACGCAAATTTTGTACAAAGTTAAAATAAAGCAATATGTATTTAATAACATACCGTTACAAATTTTTTCTTACCTGCGGTCATTTAAGAAAGTATATATATCTCTTAAGCTTAAATTAAATGACATACCCATAGCCATAACCAAACCAAAATTCAATTGGTTTCTATGGTGAGAGTTATGGCGTTAGTGTTGTTTTCTATGGCTATGGTTATGTAACGTCTAATTGAACCTTTAAGACTCGTTTTGCAACTCGTTATACATGGACGTTTTCTTCATAAAACCATAATGCTAAAGAATCCATCACTTTATTTTCAATTAAAAGCTGTTACACTTCACTTTTTTTTTTAATTTTGATTTTAACTGTCGTTTTTTTACATATTTTGACATTTCAGTACTGCCAACCTTTGCCATATTTTCTTTTGCAATGTCCGTGTTGCCACTTTTTCAAGCAATTTTGCGAAAGGTTTTGCGAAAGTAATAGAGAGTACCAAATTTGCATATCAACGCATTTAGCTTTCGCATCGTAATTGCTTTCGCATCGCAATAGAGAGTAACCCCCCTGCTGGACTCACAATATGTGCATCACATGGGCGTTATGCGACCCATGCAACAATTTGGCCAAGTATACTAATATAATGCAGCTAGACTCTTCTGTGTGTCTAACATGGTGCTCGGCCAACCTTTTTTGGATCCGCAAGTGCTTACGCAAATGCGTATAACACTTCACTATGCTCTGCATGGACACTTGTGGTATAATTGGCCAGCAAACTATTCCAGCACCTTATATTACCTTGGCCGGACCACCTTTAACAGCTGGTGCTACTTAAGAGCGTGCTAACAAGACCAAGACAATACCATCATCGTCCTTTCCAATGTACAAAATTCCACATTGTCAATTCTCTTTATATGCACATATTAGTCTTATTTTTGCAAAGTACTTGTAAAAAAGAACACATAGCGAACACATTTGGATTCCAATTGATCCGAACACTTCTTTTTTTGCGGCTTGTTAACCTGTGTCATTGTACATTGGACAATAACATGATTGACCTTTCCAATGTACAAGATTCCACACAAACACTTCACTTATATGTACACATTAGACATAAAAACTAGTTATTTGGGAACAAATTTTGAATCCAATTGTTCCAAGCACTTTTTTCTTAAACAGTTTGTTAACCAAAGTATTTGTACATTGGAAAAGAACATCATTGCTCCTTCCAATATGCAAAATTCCACATAAACAACGCACTTTACGTAGGCACAAATCACTTATTTTTGTTAAGAACTTGTGAAAAACAAAAAGAACTTGGCACACTTCAAATCCAAAAGATCTGGACACTATATTTTTATACGTCTTGTTAACCCTTGCTATTGTGCATTGGACAGGAACATCATTGTCCGTTCCAATGTACAAGATTCCACACATACACTTCACTTTATCTGTCCACATTAGCCATATAAACTTGTTTGCGTAAGGCACTTGCAAAAAGCGAACAAAATTGGATTTCAATTGATCCAAACACTTCATTTGATGTCGGCATATTAACGAAAGTTTTTCTGCATTGGACAAGACAAACATCGCCTTTTCCAATGTACAAAATTTCACACTTTCAATTCACTTTACATGTACACATTAGTCGTGTAGTTTACATTACTTAGCTCCTTCTAAAAGTAATACAAAGCGAGCGTATTTTGGATCTTATTGATCGGAACACATCTTCTCTTCAGTACATGTTAAGCAAAGCAGTTGTACATTGGAAGGGACAAGAACAACATTGTCCCTTCCAATGTACACAACTCCACACTTAAATTTCACTTTGAAAAATTCACTTTTCACAGACGTTTTTTATAAATTACTTACTTAGTTGACTCTGTCGAGAACAAATTCAGCTTCTATCCTGTAGGTCAACCCATAGTACATCTGTGGCTACTGGAAATTAAGTATATATTGTTAAAATCTATTATAAATAAGTAAAAGAAACAATAAATATATACTTACATTTTTACTTTTGCTGTGTGATGCTCCCAGTAATCCATGTTTTTCACCATCACTTTTGTTTTCTTCACTTTTCTCACTGTAATATGTGGACAAGATAATCTACCAATTTTTGTCCACATATTACCAACTTTGGCAAGGATTTTGGCGCAAAATCATTTTTATCCAATTTGCGCCAATTCCTGCCGAGAAAATTTTTATTTTGTAAATAACTAAATGTCATTTTACTAAGATGGTGCGATAGAGAAAGGCATAGAAATTAGTCATATTTGCTATCTCTACCGCAAGAGCTTAGTAAAGCGAATTCTCTTCAATTCGCCGGTGTCGGTCTAGTTAGTAGTCTATGATATGAACTCTGTCATAATAAAAATCTAAATGTGTTTAATGGGTTCAGTAAAGTTCAGTGAATGAAAGATACGACGGGCACCGTAAATTTGGCAACGCGAAATTATTGCGTAAATACAGGGATGGAAAACCCAGACGTTATGTATCAGAAATATGTATTTGAAAGCGTTAACGACCTATTATCGTTATGAGAACCTGATATTAGGGAAAACAGAGTTTAAAGGGAAGGAGTAATTAAAACATATCAGGAATGATCTAGATGGTCAGTTACCGCTCCAAAATGAAATTGTATATGCACAGAAGATAACCATATATATAGTATACATACTGTTACAATATATATATATATATACGGTGCAATGAACAAGTAATTAGGTATGTAAAGGATATATTCCGGTATGCTAAAAGCTGTACATATGTACATCAAGGCTCAAATACATACTTATGTACATGGAAGTGTACAACTATTTCTTTTGTTCTTTGGTTGGTGACATGAAATTCAGCGGGGTATAAATACGCTAGCGGATGGAAAATAAGGGACTTTTTGTTGGTTGAACTTGAGAGATTGCGGTCGTATGCGCGCAATAAAAGATATGTTCGGAAAAAGTGAAAGTGGAAAAAGATTGTAACTGACCAAAAAAATAATCAAATATATAAAAAACTTAAAAAAAGGCTTTATTAAATTTGAATATTATACACCAATGACAGTAAACGTTGAGAGAAAAATATTAACCAGTCATTATAGCGATTAAAACGAAAAGAAAAAACTTGATAAATTAAAAACCAGCAAGAAAAAAAACAAATATATAAAAAAACGCAAATATTAAATGTAACAAAAAGTAACGAAGACACTAAGCAAATAAAAGAAAAAGAAGCAGTATTCCGGTAAAACGAAAGTCCAGAAAAAAAGCCATCGGAAATAGTGTAAATAGTGTCACAGAAAGAGTGGTGAAGTTCGAAAACAGTTGACAGAAATCCTGAACCCAGAGCTGAGCAAGGGACAAGCAAGAGTGGAGTTATACCAGGAAGAGAGGAAATTTTAATGAAAGGCGGCATCTCATCAACAATGACGTCCAGACTGCAGAAAGATAAGTGAATTTATTGTATAAAATATATTGAAACTCCGAACATAAAATCAATTAAGAAATTATTGCTGATTAAAATTCACTATAATTCCATTAAAGTTAAAACTGTCTCGCATTGTATTTAAAAATTTTTGAAATCCATAACTTTAATAGATGAGTTGTAAAAGGAATAATATTAGCGTTATATTTGTTTAGATTATATTTTTTTTTGTGATAATTTGTCATTAGGAAGAATTATTTCTCAACCTCATAAATATCAGGGTAACAAGATTAGTTCGGTAAATAGCACAACTGCATAGTGGCAGATTTAACTACAACCTTAGTAGTAGGGAATTACCAATTCTAGGACAATTAAAATTTTAAAATTTTAATTACCCAAATTTTAAAATTCTTGGAAATTTGTGAAATTTGATACCTTGCGTTTTCGGCGGCACGCTTTGATGTTTTTTTGTTTACATTAGGAATTTTTTGTTTAGATTAGGAGTTTTTTGTTTACTTAACCCTTGTGGGAACGGGTGATTTTTTTGAGGTTACATTAATTGTGTGAACGGGTGATTTTGTTTTTTGTGGGAATACGTTAAGTGGGTTCATAGGTTGGAGGTTTTTCTTTTTGTAATGTATGTATGTACAGTCAAATCCCGATAATTCGTAATCGCAAGGGACCGGCCATTTCTTACGAATTATAGGGGTTTTCGACTTAGCGGGGGTTCGATTTAACGGGGTTAAAATAAAATAAATATGAATTAACGGGGTTTTTCAATTTATTTACTAAATTTGTTGTTTTTGTAAAACCGACAGAGTTTTATGCGTGCGCTTTGACATTTTTCTTTATTATTCATGTAAAAAACTGATCTTAAAAAAATAAACACACACACAAGCAAAAGCAAAAACCAACCCAAAAAATAGCATTAAACAAAAAATCATTCTTTCCATGTTTCTGTTGTTTTTATTACGAATTATAAGTGGTAGTTAGCAAAAAATTACGACTTATAAGAGGTAAAGGAGATTTTATTTGAAAAAAAATTACGAATTATCGAGGGGACCAAAATGTATGGAAATTTTACGAATTAACGAGATTTTTTCAAGGGACCGACTGTTTATTACGAATTATCGGGAATTACGATTTATCGGGGTACGAATTATCGGGATTTGACTGTATATGCCGACGGGAAAATCATGAATATGATTTTTCCTAATACTAATGGGGGGTGAAATAGTGAAAATTATTTTTTCCTATTGCCGACAGCAATACATGATTATTTTTCCTAATGCCTACGGTAAAACATGAATATTATTTTTTTTTCAAATACCGACGGCAAAACATGATTATTATTTTTTTCAAATGGCGACGGGAAAATGATTTTTCATAATTCAGACGGGAAAACATAAAAGTTATTTCTAATGCTAATACAGGAGTTTAAGGCTGGCCGTGATTTGGGTGGGTGGGGTTTTTGTTGTAATATATAACCGATGGAGTTTATGGATGTGTCTGTCTGTCTGTTGTGCGAGGCTGTGATTGGTCGGGGGAGTGTGGTGTAGTTGAGGTAGATGGATTGAGTGTATGTGTGTGTGTGTGTGTATACCTGTCTGCTGGAATTTGTGTGAGGGTGTGATTGACAGGGGGCGGGGTCTAGTTGTGGTAGATCGACTGCGTGTATGCAGGTGTTGCAAGTCTGTAGGAATTTAAGGCTTATAGTGATTTGGGGTAGGTGAGGGTGTTGTTGTACAAGTAACATGTATCCATGGGATTTGTGGATGGTCTGTCTGGGGGAATTTAAGCGAGGCTGTTGTTGGGAGGGGGTGTGGTGTAGTTGAGGTTGATCGACTGCGCGTATGTATGTCTATATGTTTGTAGGAGCTTAAGGCTGATCGTGATTTAAGAGAGGTGAGGATGTTGTTGTAATATGTATACGTAGGAATCTGTATGTATGTATGTCTGTGAAAATTTAAGGCTGATCATGATTTAGGGTAGGTGAGGTTGGTGTAGTAATATGTCTGTGTGTATGTACATATGTTTGTAGAAGTTTAATGCTATTAGTGATTTGAGGATAGGCGAGGGTGTTGTCGTACGAGTGATATGTACCCGTGGGAATCTGTATGCATGTTCGTAGGAGTTTAAGGCTGATCGTGATTTGTGTTGTTGTCAGTGTTGTTTGTAGGAATGACCGTGAGAATGTTTGTATGCATATCTGTAGGAATTTAAGGTTGGCCGTGTTTTGTGAGGGGTGGTGTGTTGTTGAAATAATTTGAATTTTTCTTAGATGAAATCTGGTATATATGTGTGTGTGCGTGTGTGTGCGTATGATTTTCTCACGCTAGTAGTTTTATGTACGTAGAAATAAATTGTATTCAATATCGAGATTTGGTTCTATAAAATATTTTCATATATCTGATACATATACATAAGTATATTTTCATACTCAAGGTTGCTGGGTATTTTGTCATGCTTAAAATTGTCCAGCTTTAAAGTTTGCCTGAGAGAAATTTGTTTATATTACAGATTTTGTTTATTTAACTACGTCCGGCTTCTTTCGCTGAACTTCTTTTCATACGATCATGGGAATTTATAGTTTCTCTGTCCATAATAAGGTCGTTTAGCTTGGGCATGTGCTCTGACTGAATGGTTTGCGTTGTTCATATATTTTTATGATGTAGATATGTAAGTGTGATTGTCAAGATCTAATAAATACTTGAGTATTGATAAGAAATTTGATATTATGTGTACATACATATCTACAAATTGATTTTATGTATGTATGTACATATATACATACAAATAAGTGTTTGGCTCCGTGCTTGAATGTCATGTGCGGTCTTTTGTTAATGTTGTAAATATTCGCCGGGTCTTTTATGTATAGATGTCAAATATCTTCATATTTTTTTTTAATTGAAATTAAAAAGCGTTGCTTTAATTTTTATCTCTATTTACTTAAAAGTTTGTGAGGATTTTCTGTTTTAAGTAAAACTGAATTCCTTAAGATACATACATACTTTAGAGTAATAGTAACTATAATAGAAATATTTCCTATATTTAATTTACATTTGTTTAAAGTTGATGCAGCTTATATTCATTCTTAGAAATATTTTGATATAAAATTTTTCCAGCCGTAGGCTTTTTTCATCACCTTTTACATTTATTTTAGAACATCTTGCATTGTCTTTTATACATTTATAAACATTTTTAAATGAAACTGATCCATCACTCTATCTTATGTAACGATAGTTTTTTGTTAGCCAGCTTGCTTCTTTTTTTTATTGATTATTGAGTTTTATAATGAAATTATTGTATTCGTAATTGTTGAAAACAATCGCTACTTCTTTTGCGATGAAATCATTTGAATTACTTTTGAAACCTTGTACGTCTATAAAAAGTATGTTGTTTTCCATATTACTCAATTTATAAGACTTTTCGAACTTGTCCTTTGATGGGTATATATTCTATTATACGATCATGAATAAGAATACAGTAAGCTGATTTCTTTGCTTACTATTTCAAATTAAAATTTTATTCATTTGCCCCGCTATTGAGTAAAAGTAGCTTTTATCTTAAACTCTGGTACAGGTAGAAACGCATGAGATTCTTTCATATACTACCTTTGCTGGAATCTTAGACACATATAATAACTATATAGAATTGCATTACGTTTATTTTTAAATTTTATGTTAGGATTATCATCATATGGATATGAGACTGAACTTAAATGTACTTTTAAATTAGTTAATTCATAATGAACAATCTTATTTTCTTCTTGAATAGCGAACAACAGAAAACGAAGTCGTTTTCTTACAATTTCGGTCTAACCTCTCAACTGGTCCTCTAGTATACAATATGACTTTGTATGTCAGCATTTCTGTCTACTTTTTGGGAGCGTTAGGGATAATTAAATTTTAAACTTTTTATTCTTCAAATTGTGTTACTTCATACTGATAATATACTTAAGTACATTAATAATGTACGAGTATATGTTTATTTTATGAAGGGTGAGCGCCTATGGCTTTTATTTGATGTTCTGGATGAGGTGATTTTTTTTCTCATTTTATTAAAGTTTAGCGTATTGCGTATATATTTCTAATATATTTAAGTGAGCTTTTTGTATCTGTCAGACAGAGTGAACGTATCAGTTGGTCAGTCAGTCTCTCTTTTTATTTTATTAATTTTTTCTTCTAATGTGTCACTACTATTTTTTCAGATTTTACTACTTGAAATAGAAAATATTTATATAATTTTAAAAGTATTAATATATACATACATATAGGTAAATATATGTATGTACGTAGAAATTAGTTCATATACAAAGAAATACATCTTTAATAAACAACTATTCTAGAAAATCTATCTAAAATAACACATTTACCTCACCATCAGTGTTTTCATAAAGTGTTAGAAATATTGGAATATCTATGTTTGGGAGAATTTTTACTTCAAGTGTTTCTATATAAGATTTGGTGTTTGACCCCTTGACGTTATTGGGGTTAACGTAGACTGCGTTGTATCGCATTCAGATGTAATCATTTCTCACTTAGAAAACGTCCTCATCACCATCAATCATACCTGTATACAATTCATTCATGAGTGGAGTTGATCCAGATACAATTGCTGTCTACAAATTACTGATTAGAAAATAGCTTTCTCATCACCTTCTAACAAGTTTAATATTTTGCTAGCATGCATGCTTTAGCATGCTTCTATCGATAGTGACGCGAGAGTCCGACATTTAGTGCTGTTTAATTAAAAATCTATAATATTAGAGTTACGAATTCACTCTTTTGAATTTTTAACAAAGTAGATACATATCTATTTCATTTGCCACAAAGTCTTAAAATTTCTTTCCTTATAAAAGTATGACGTGAGGAATTTTTTTTAAATTATGCATGCTTCGGCATGCTTCAAATATTTTTGTCGGTAAATGTATTTCATATTCATACAGATACAGATATAAAGTAAGATCTGTTTATATTCAATTTTACAATTTATGCATGCTTCAGCATGATTCTAGTTGAAGTCTGTATTTATTTAGTAAGTTTGTTTTATACCCATTCATACACATGTACATTGTTAAAGATTGGATATCAAAGTACAATTTCCTTAATTTATCTAGAAATGAACGGAGTGAATATCTATTATAATAACCATATTCACATTTTAAAATTTTGTGTGCTAGAGCTTTCGAAATGGAAAATGTACACCTTTTACTATAAAAACTGATAATATGATGTGTTTCTGAATATTTTGAACTCTTAAGTTTTCACAATATTTCATACAGACCATCAAGTTTAGAGAATTGTAGTATATTAAGCTATTTATCTTCCCTGAGACCTAACATTCCTAATCAATCCTTCAAAAAACCAATACAAACTAGATTTTTCCTTTTTAATTTTATTTATATTTTCATTGAATTTCAACATTTTGTACCTCTTCAAATTACTGTATACTGTGTTTTCCACCTTTTTCTCATTCGTTGAGTTAACTTTAATCGCAAATATTTTAATGATGAGATGAACTTTTCTATTGTAGGCATTAAGTAAATCTTTGTGTATATCAATCCACTTATATGAACCATTATAGCTAAATTCTTAACACATAATTCCTTTTAATGATCTATTAATTTATTCTACTATTGATGCTTTCATATTATGAAATTTTTAATCCTCTGTTTATGCATGAATTTTGCAGTGTTTATTAAAAATTCTTTACCAACATCTATTTGAATTTTTTTGTTTTGATACTCATATCATTTCAAAAATATTTTCCGTTGCCTTGGTTTTTTTTCGAGTGCAGCTTTTATTTTCAACGATACTCACCATATAAACTTTAAGAATGTGTCAGTTACAGTCAGCAAAAATCAATAATTTCTATTTTCTCTAGAATAGCTACCCACTTCACCTAAATAAGCTCCATAAAAGATCATCTATTCCATTCATTACATCACTACAATACACAAACAATTTTATAAATTTATTATGGATTACGTTTACTGATTTTTTTTTAAGGACATTGAGTTGTTTTACAGTTTTTTGGAGAGTGTTGTGATCTACTTGATACATTTTCAGCTATTTATACTAAAATGTAGTTAATTTTCCAATCTATAAATTTTATCGCTCAGCTGTTCAATTTGTTTGTCAAAAGATGATTTAATTTTTATAATGTCTTTTTCAATTTTATACCTATCTTCTATCGTTAATTTTATTTCACAGTCCACTCCATTAATTTGCATTTGAATATATCCTTGAATTATATTAATGCCTTAAGCTTTATTATTAATTCATCCTTTAGTTTCTCGATTTGAGTTTCCAGAAACAATTTACTGATAACATTCACTATGTATACAATGGTAAAAATTATATATTTTATTTAGTTTTCAAAATCAAATTTGTCATAGTATTTTTACGTTTTATCAATCATTAAAGAAAATAAACCCACTTTTAAGCCTCATATTTGACCATCAACTTGTATTTTATCTTTATTCAGTTTTAGATTTCTATCACCAAATTTCCATTCATTATTGAAATCTTTAGGTGAGCCATAGTTTGTATCTAATTCATTTCTTCCTTCTAAGACTAATAAGTCAATATAAGTATCTTCGGTGCAGGGCTGTCAGATGTGGCGATTTCTCGCCAAACGTGGCGATTTTTCAAATTGTTTGGCGTCCAAATTTTTGGTTTTGCGACATGGCGATTTTTCTGGCGATAAATAAATTTGTTGGCGATTTTTGTGGCTATTTTCAGCAAAATTGAAATTCAAAATTTTTGTAATTCAGCAAAATTAGTTAGTGGAAGGATTAGTTTAAAAAAAATAAATCCTTTCAAAAGTCGTCTGCAAGATTTTAAATTAACTTGATTTTGATGATTTTTCTTATATTAATTATTTTAATTAATTCATTTTGAATTTGGATGAGAAAAATTAAGAAAAAATTATTTTTGGCGACTTTAATTCTACTTTTGGCGATTTTCTGTTAAATTTCTGTACGACTATTTTATAAAAATTTATATTAAAAAAAGTTGTATATAAAATCATCAAATATTTATTAAGAAAAACTACATAAAATTGATTTTGGCGACTTATGGCGATTTTTAAAATCAATTTGGCGAAATAGGTCAGAAAAAATCTGACAACCCTGCTTCGGTGTTGGAAGGCTGTGGGTAAAAATCATCTTCTTCATCATCATAATCATTCACACTATTAGCATCATTAAATAAGATAGTATTATCAAATATTGTTCCTTTTGAAAGTTTCTTTAACTTCTCTCTATCTTGACTGATGGTTTCTGAGACTTAAATACTTGTACTATTTTCAGATTCTATATTGTTTTTACTTTGTTCTTTCTTGTGTATTCTGTCAATATTTTTAGAACTATTCATGAATTCTTTGAGAGGTTCTGTTATAGGATCAAATATATCTCTTAGTTCTTCACGTGTATCTATTTCACCAGTTTTTATACTACGAAGCTTTTTCTTCAAGACATTTCTTGTCAACACCAACTGTTTTAAAATTTTCTCATCCATGTTTAATAATACCAAATAAGAGGTATCAGCTATTAGATCAGGTATCACCTATTAGATCAGGTATCAGCTATCAGATCAGCTTATCGGGACCTGATCTGGTTTTCAGATCAGCTTATCAGGAGCTGGTCTGGTTTTCAGATCAGCTTATCAGGAGCTGGTCTGGTTTTCAGATCAGCTTATCAGGACCTGATCTGGTTTTCAGATCAGCTTATCAGGACCTGATCTGGTTTTCAGATCAGCTTATCAGGAGTTGGTCTAGTTTTCAGATCAGGTTGTCAGGCAGCTGATCTCTAAAACAGATCAGGTTATCAGGAGCTGTTAAGATTTTCAAATCAGATTATCTGTTTCAAATTGGGTCATCATTTTACAAGTAACTGGACATTTATAACATTTCGATGAATGAAGTTTAAGGCCAGATAAAATGTGAAAAACTATACTGTTATGTAGTCAAATTGTTTTCAATGACGATCATCACTTAATTCAGTATCTTTCTTTATAATCAAAATTCCATATTTTTAATTCCAACTAGGGATGGGCAAATGAAGAAAATGTATCGATATATATCGTATCGATGTTTTTGAACAGTATCGATATATATTTTTTGAAAACATCGATATTTCGATATATCGATATTTTTTCCTGCATTAATTTCGAATGCACAATTACTTACTTTAAGAAATTTAATACAAAAGAACTATTTATGTTAAGTAATACGTAACCTATTGTAGCTCCTTAAGACTTCATTAGTCTTTACTTTCTGTTGCTGCTCTGTGCTGTGCCGTTCTGTTTCTAAATTTTAACAGTTACTTTTTCTGTAATAAATGATCAGCTGTTTCGGACCAGAATGGTCACAGTTTTCCACTAAAGTGATGAGTTTTGCATCATCCATTGTTATTAGAGTTTTTGTTTTCCCGGACTTTTTCATTTCCCGGGAAAGTGGGAACAACTTTTCGGTTTTTAACTTTTATAAACACATGTCAAAAAAATAATAAAATTTCAGTTCCCGGGCGTAATTGTTGTAAAGTTTTAGCTATAGTTCTACCATCGAATTCATAAAGTGAATAACGACATGCATCGAGGAATGTGTACGCAACATAACAGAATTAAGGAGAGAAAAACTAATGGCTTATACATATGTATATGATTTTTATAAACCAAAAAGAGTCAGCTGATTCGTAGCAGAACGGAAAGTAAAAACAAATTCTGCCTTTAGGCTTATACCCACACAATCCAAAAAGTAACCTGCCTTAGTTGGGTCATAGTTAGAAAACGGCTATAGCTCTTAAAAGTATCGAAACCCGATACTCGTAAATAAGAATCGATGTATCGATATATAGGTTTTTGAAATATCGGCGATATATATCGATATTTATTTTCTCAAATATCGATATTTCGATATATCGATATTTTTTGCCCATCCCTAATTCCAACACGATTTATATTTTTCTCATAGTACTTAAACATTCTAACTACATTATGATTATTTCCTATCAAATATTTGGTGATTTTAGTATAAGTTTGACATTAGTAGAATACATCAACATTCTTATCTCACCCCATACAAAAATATGCTTCTCACACACAACATGGTTAAATATCGTATTGGTATTACTTCTAGCTTTCTTAAAAGAAATAACAGATTCATTATCTGTAAATGTGTAATACCCATGACTTTCATTAATGAAATTAATTTCTACAGGTATTTATATTTAGGTTGTTAGAGAGATTTTGAGTTTAAATATGAATATGTTTTCAAGTTTTAGTCCATTAGAACTGTCTAGCCAACCAATCATAATATTATTATTTTTTTATTTATTTTTTATTTATATTTTTATTTATTTTTTATTTATTTTTTTACCAATTTAACAGACCAACTATTCTTGCTCGAATAGAAATTGATAGAAGGGAACTATGATAAATTTTTGAGGTATCGTTTGATGACTCATCAAAATTTCATACCAAGGTATTTTTATGTTGTTTTGACTATGAGTATGGGTCAATATTTATGAAATCCCTTTCCTAAATATTGGTGCATGCACATAGTCAAAACAAAGTATGCTTTAAGTGTTTAAAACCAGTATTACCATAAAAATGGTGGTTTTAAACTCTTAAAATATACTTTGTTTTACTAACCACATTTTGTAACTAAATGCATTTCACAAATATTGAAGCATACTCATACTCAAAATATCATTTGTTTTGAGTATGAGTATGGCTCATTATCTCTTATTATAGAAAAAATAGTATGATTATATGATATCAGAAATTATGTTTTCTGTTATCATATGACCATACTATTTTTTCTATAGTAATATATAATATTTATAAAATGCATTTAGTTACAAAATGCGGTTAGTAAAACAACATAAATATACCTTGGTATGAAATTTTGATGATTCATCAATATTTCGTACCATCCTATTTTTAGGTTGTTTTGACTATGAGTATGTACCAATATTTATGACATGTATTTCATAAATATTATCTCTTATTATTGAAAAAATAAAATAATGTAGCTATACGATATCGAAAAATATTTTCTGATATCATATGGCTATATTATTTTATTTTTCCTATAATAAGAGATAATGGTTCCTACTCATAGTCAAAACAAAGTATATTTTAAGAGTTTAAAACCAGTATTGTCGTACAAAATACTGATTTTAAACTGTTAAAATATACTTTGTTTTACTAACCACATTTTTTGTAACTAAATGCATTTCATAAATATTGACGCATACTCATACTCAAAACAAATAATATTTTTATGTTGTTTTGATTGTGAGTATGCAGCATTATCTGTTATTATAAAAAAATAAAATAATGTAGCTACACGATTTTAGAAAATATTTTCTGAAATCGAATAGCTGTATTATTTTATTTTTTATAATAAGAGATAATATTTATAAAATGTATTTAGTTACACAAAAGCGGTTAGTAAAACAACCTTAATATAGGATGGTACGAAATTTTGATGAGTCATCAAACGATAGCTCAAAAATTAATCATAGTTCCATTCTATCAATTTCTATTCGAGCAAGAATAGTTGGTCTGTTAAATTGGTAAAAAAATAAATAAAAAATAAATAAAAATATAAATAAAAAATAAATAAAAAAAATAATAATATTATGATTGGTTGGCTAGACAGTTCTAATGGACTAAAACTTGAAAACATCTTCATATTTAAACTCCAAATCTCTCTAACAACCTAAATATAAATACCTGTAGAAATTAATTTCATTAATGAAAGTCATGGGTATTACACATTTACAGATAATGAATCTGTTATTTCTTTTAAGAAAGCTAGAAGTAATACCAATACGATATTTAACCATGTTGTGTGTGAGAAGCATATTTTTGTATGGGGTGAGATAAGAATGTTGATGTATTCTACTAATGTCAAACTTATACTAAAATCACCAAATATTTGATAGGAAATAATCATAATGTAGTTAGAATGTTTAAGTACTATGAGAAAAATATAAATCGTTTTGGAATTAAAAATATGGAATTTTGATTATAAGGAAAGATACTGAATTAAGTGATGATCGTCATTGCAAAGAATTTGACTACATAACAGTATAGTTTTTCACATTTTATCTGGCCTTAAACTTCATTCATCTAAATGTTATAAATGTCCAGTTACTTGTAAAATGATGACCCAATTTGAAACAGATAGTCTGATTTGAAAATCTTAACAGCTCCTGATAACCCGGTCTGTTTTACAGATCAGCTGCCTGACAACCTGATCTGAAAACTAGACCAACTCCTGATAAGCTGATCTGAAAACCAGATCAGGTCCTGATAAGCTGATCTGAAAACCAGATCAGGTCCTGATAAGCTGATCTGAAAACCAGACCAGCTCCTGATAAGCTGATCTGAAAACCAGACCAGCTCCTGATAAGCTGATCTGAAAACCAGATCAGGTCCCGATAAGCTGATCTGATAGCTGATACCTGATCTAATAGGTGATACCTGATCTAATAGCTGATACCTCTTATTTGGTATTATTAAACATGGATGAGAAAATTTTAAAACAGTTGGTGTTGGCAAGAAATGTCTTGAAGAAAAAGCTTCGTAGTATAGAAACTGGTGAAATAGATACACGTGAAGAACTAAGAGATATATTTGATCCTATAACAGAACCTCTCAAAGAATTCATGAATAGTTCTAAAAATATTGACAGAATACACAAGAAAGAACAAAGTAAAAACAATATAGAATCTGAAAATAGTACAAGTATTTAAGTCTCAGAAACCATCAGTCAAGATAGAGAGAAGTTAAAGAAACTTTCAAAAGGAACAATATTTGATAATACTATCTTATTTAATGATGCTAATAGTGTGAATGATTATGATGATGAAGAAGATGATTTTTACCCACAGCCTTCCAACACCGAAGATACTTATATTGACTTATTAGTCTTAGAAGGAAGAAATGAATTAGATACAAACTATGGCTCACCTAAAGATTTCAATAATGAATGGAAATTTGGTGATAGAAATCTAAAACTGAATAAAGATAAAATACAAGTTGATGGTCAAATATGAGGCTTAAAAGTGGGTTTATTTTCTTTAATGATTGATAAAACGTAAAAATACTATGACAAATTTGATTTTGAAAACTAAATAAAATATATAATTTCTACCATTGTATACATAGTGAATGTTATCAGTAAATTGTTTCTGGAAACTCAAATCGAGAAACTAAAGGATGAATTAATAATAAAGCTTAAGGCATTAATATAATTCAAGGATATATTCAAATGCAAATTAATGGAGTGGACTGTGAAATAAAATTAACGATAGAAGATAGGTATAAAATTGAAAAAGACATTATAAAAATTAAATCATCTTTTGACAAACAAATTGAACAGCTGAGCGATAAAATTTATAGATTGGAAAATTAACTACATTTTAGTATAAATAGCTGAAAATGTATCAAGTAGATCACAACACTCTCCAAAAAACTGTAAAACAACTCAATGTCCTTAAAAAAAATTCAGTAAACGTAATCCATAATAAATTTATAAAATTGTTTGTGTATTGTAGTGATGTAATGAATGGAATAGATGATCTTTTATGGAGCTGATTTAGGTGAAGTGGGTAGCTATTCTAGAGAAAATAGAAATTATTGATTTTTGCTGACTGTAACTGACACATTCTTAAAGTTTATATGGTGAGTATCGTTGAAAATAAAAGCTGCACTCGAAAAAAACCAAGGCAACGGAAAATATTTTTGAAATGATATGAGTATCAAAACAAAAAAATTCAAATAGATGTTGGTAAAGAATTTTTAATAAACACTGCAAAATTCATGCATAAACAGAGGATTAAAAATTTCATAATATGAAAGCATCAATAGTAGAATAAATTAATAGATCATTAAAAGGAATTATGTGTTAAGAATTTAGCTATAATGGTTCATATAAGTGGATTGATATACACAAAGATTTACTTAATGCCTACAATAGAAAAGTTCATCTCATCATTAAAATATATGCGATTAAAGTTAACTCAACGAATGAGAAAAAGGCGGAAAATGCAGTATACAGTAATTTGAAGAGGTACAAAATGTTGAAATTCAATGAAAATATAAATAAAATTAAAAAGGAAAAATCTAGTTTGTATTGGTTTTTTGAAGGATTGATTAGGAATGTTAGGTCTCAGGGAAGATAAATAGCTTAATATACTACAATTCTCTAAACTTGATGGTCTGTATGAAATATTGTGAAAACTTAAGAGTTCAAAATATTCAGAAACACATCATATTATCAGTTTTTATAGTAAAAGGTGTACATTTTCCATTTCGAAAGCTCTAGCACACAAAATTTTAAAATGTGAATATGGTTATTATAATAGATATTCACTCCGTTCATTTCTAGATAAACTAAGGAAATTGTACTTTGATATCCAATCTTTAACAATGTACATGTGTATGAATGGGTATAAAACAAAATTAATAAATAAATACAGACTTCAACTAGAATCATGCTGAAGCATGCATAAATTGTAAAATTGAATGTAAACAGATCTTACTTTATATCTGTATCTGTATGAATATGAAATACATTTACCGAAAAAAATATTGGAAGCATGCCGAAGCATGCATAATTAAAAAAAAATTCCTCACGTCATACTTTTATAAGGAAAGAAATTTTAAGACTTTGTGGCAAATGAAATAGATATGTATCTACTTTGTTAAAAATTCAAAAGAGTGAATTCGTAACTCTAATATTATAGATTTTTAATTAAAACAGCACTAAATGTCGGACTCTCGCGTCACTATCGATAGAAGCATGCTAAAGCATGCATGCTAGCAAAATATTAAACTTGTTAGAAGGTGATGAGAAAGCTATTTTCTAATCATTAATTTGTAGACAGCAATTGTATCTGGATCAACTCCACTCATGAATGAATTGTATACAGGTATGATTGATGGTGATGAGGACGTTTTCTAAGTGAGAAATGATTACATCTGAATGCGATACAACGCAGTCTACGTTAACCCCAATAACGTCAAGGGGTCAAACACCAAATCTTATATAGAAACACTTGAAGTAAAAATTCTCCCAAACATAGATATTCCAATATTTCTAACACTTTATGAAAACACTGATGGTGAGGTAAATGTGTTATTTTAGATCGATTTTCTAGAATAGTTGTTTATTAAAGATGTATTTCTTTGTATATGAACTAATTTCTACGTACATACATATATTTACCTATATGTATGTATATATTAATACTTTTAAAATTATATAAATATTTTCTATTTCAAGTAGTAAAATCTGAAAAAATAGTAGTGACACATTAGAAGAAAAAATTAATAAATTAAAAAGAGAGACTGACTGACCAACTGATACGTTCACTCTGTCTGACAGATACAAAAAGCTCACTTAAATATATTAGAAATATATACGCAATACGCTAAACTTTAATAAAATGAGAAAAAAAGTCACCTCATCCAGAACATCAAATAAAAGCCATAGGCGCTCACCCTTCATAAAATAAACATATACTCGTACATTATTAATGTACTTAAACATATTATCAGTATGAAGTAACACAATTTGAAGAATAAAAAGTTTAAAATTTAATTATCCCTAACGCTCCCAAAAAGTAGACAGAAATGCTGACATACAAAGTCATATTGTATACTAGAGGACCAGTTGAGAGGTTAGACCGAAATTGTAAGAAAACGACTTCGTTTTCTGTTGTTCGCTATTCAAGAAGAAAATAAGATTGTTCATTATGAATTAACTAATTTAAAAGTACATTTAAGTTCAGTCTCATATCCATATGATGATAATCCTAACATAAAATTTAAAAATAAACGTAATGCAATTCTATATAGTTATTATATGTGTCTAAGATTCCAGCAAAGGTAGTATATGAAAGAATCTCATGCGTTTCTACCTGTACCAGAGTTTAAGATAAAAGCTACTTTTACTCAATAGCGGGGCAAATGAATAAAATTTTAATTTGAAATAGTAAGCAAAGAAATCAGCTTACTGTATTCTTATTCATAATCGTATAATAGAATATATACCCATCAAAGGACAAGTTCGAAAAGTCTTATAAATTGAGTAATATGGAAAACAACATACTTTTTATAGACGTACAAGGTTTCAAAAGTAATTCAAATGATTTCATGGCAAAAGAAGTAGCGATTGTTTTCAACAATTACGAATACAATAATTTCATTATAAAACTCAATAATCAATAAAAAAAAGAAGCAAGCTGGCTAACAAAAAACTATCGTTACATAAGCTAGAGTGATGGATCAGTTTCATTTAAAAATGTTTATAAATGTATAAAAGACAATGCAAGATGTTCTAAAATAAATGTAAAAGGTGATGAAAAAAGCCTACGGCTGGAAAAATTTTATATCAAAATATTTCTAAGAATGAATATAAGCTGCATCAACTTTAAACAAATGTAAATTAAATATAGGAAATATTTCTATTATAGTTACTATTACTCTAAAGTATGTATCTTAAGGAATTCAGTTTTACTTAAAACAGAAAATCCTCACAAACTTTTAAGTAAATAGAGATAAAAATTAAAGCAACGCTTTTTAATTTCAAATAAAAAAAAATATGAAGATATTTGACATCTATACATAAAAGACCCGGCGAATATTTACAACATTAACAAAAGACCGCACATGACATTCAAGCACGGAGCCAAACACTTATTTGTATGTATATATGTACATACATACATAAAATCAATTTGTAGATATGTATGTACACATAATATCAAATTTCTTATCAATACTCAAGTATTTATTAGATCTTGACAATCACACTTACATATCTACATCATAAAAATATATGAACAACGCAAACCATTCAGTCAGAGCACATGCCCAAGCTAAACGACCTTATTATGGACAGAGAAACTATAAATTCCCATGATCGTATGAAAAGAAGTTCAGCGAAAGAAGCCGGACGTAGTTAAATAAACAAAATCTGTAATATAAACAAATTTCTCTCAGGCAAACTTTAAAGCTGGACAATTTTAAGCATGACAAAATACCCAGCAACCTTGAGTATGAAAATATACTTATGTATATGTATCAGTGCCCATGTTCTGTAACTTTGGCGAGAACTTCTTGCGTCGAAAAGATGTGAAACAAAATATTCCATCGTTTCTCGAAAAGTGAGAAAAAAGTGTGTCTGTAAGTCATGTCGAAAACCATCAAAAGTGATTACGTTATTACGTTAGAAATGCCATAATATACAACTCAAAGCCGACTTAAAATCGCAGACTATGTGAACGCTTATCAAAAATGTCTTTGACGGCGACCATAATTCACTAAGAGTAGAAAACTTTCAACGACGGCAGCGAAAATACAATCGTCGGCTATACCAAATAATATATAGTGCGACTTTGATGATTGTTGTTTACAAAATTGTTGAAAAAAATAAATAAAATATGTTGTTAAAATAATTTAACAGTCCGAGTATCACTTCAGAGCAAAATTCTTAAATTTTTTGCATTATCATTCATTGAATTTTGCATTTTGAACATGTTTTTTTTTCGTTAAAATTCTATCTCACCCCGTTTTTATATGTGAGTATATTTGACAGTACAAAGCGGAAACTTTTCTCACGAAAATTTTAAAGACACACTTTTTCTGTAGAATGTCGAATAATTTCCATACGTGACAGCTTTTACTCGCCAAAAAAAGTTACAGACACAGTTTAGTGAGAAAAACAGCTGTTTGTTTCAATTTATGGCAGTTTTGGTCTCAGGGAAGATAAATAGCTTAATATACTACAATTCTCTAAACTTGATGGTCTGTATGAAATATTGTGAAAACTTAAGAGTTCAAAATATTCAGAAACACATCATATTATCAGTTTTTATAGTAAAAGGTGTACATTTTCCATTTCGAAAGCTCTAGCACACAAAATTTTAAAATGTGAATATGGTTATTATAATAGATATTCACTCCGTTCATTTCTAGATAAACTAAGGAAATTGTACTTTGATATCCAATCTTTAACAATGTACATGTGTATGAATGGGTATAAAACAAACTTACTAAATAAATACAGACTTCAACTAGAATCATGCTGAAGCATGCATAAATTGTAAAATTGAATGTAAACAGATCTTACTTTATATCTGTATCTGTATGAATATGAAATACATTTACCGAAAAAAATATTGGAAGCATGCCGAAGCATGCATAATTAAAAAAAAATTCCTCACGTCATACTTTTATAAGGAAAGAAATTTTAAGACTTTGTGGCAAATGAAATAGATATGTATCTACTTTGTTAAAAATTCAAAAGAGTGAATTCGTAACTCTAATATTATAGATTTTTAATTAAAACAGCACTAAATGTCGGACTCTCGCGTCACTATCGATAGAAGCATGCTAAAGCATGCATGCTAGCAAAATATTAAACTTGTTAGAAGGTGATGAGAAAGCTATTTTCTAATCATTAATTTGTAGACAGCAATTGTATCTGGATCAACTCCACTCATGAATGAATTGTATACAGGTATGATTGATGGTGATGAGGACGTTTTCTAAGTGAGAAATGATTACATCTGAATGCGATACAACGCAGTCTACGTTAACCCCAATAACGTCGAGGGGTCAAACACCCAAACATAGATATTCCAATATTTCTAACACTTTATGAAAACACTGATGGTGAGGTAAATGTGTTATTTTAGATCGATTTTCTAGAATAGTTGTTTATTAAAGATGTATTTCTTTGTATATGAACTAATTTCTACGTACATACATATATTTACCTATATGTATGTATATATTAATACTTTTAAAATTATATAAATATTTTCTATTTCAAGTAGTAAAATCTGAAAAAATAGTAGTGACACATTAGAAGAAAAAATTAATAAAATAAAAAGAGAGACTGACTGACCAACTGATACGTTCACTCTGTCTGACAGATACAAAAAGCTCACTTAAATATATTAGAAATATATACGCAATACGCTAAACTTTAATAAAATGAGAAAAAAAATCACCTCATCCAGAAAATCAAATAAAAGCCATAGGCGCTCACCCTTCATAAAATAAACATATACTCGTACATTATTAATGTACTTAAACATATTATCAGTATGAAGTAACACAATTTGAAGAATAAAAAGTTTAAAATTTAATTATCCCTAACGCTCCCAAAAAGTAGACAGAAATGCTGACATACAAAGTCATATTGTATACTAGAGGACCAGTTGAGAGGTTAGACCGAAATTGTAAGAAAACGACTTCGTTTTCTGTTGTTCGCTTTTCAAGAAGAAAATAAGATTGTTCATTATGAATTAACTAATTTAAAAGTACATTTAAGTTCAGTCTCATATCCATATGATGATAATCCTAACATAAAATTTAAAAATAAACGTAATGCAATTCTATATAGTTATTATATGTGTCTAAGATTCCAGCAAAGGTAGTATATGAAAGAATCTCATGCGTTTCTACCTGTACCAGAGTTTAAGATAAAAGCTACTTTTACTCAATAGCGGGGCAAATGAATAAAATTTTAATTTGAAATAGTAAGCAAAGAAATCAGCTTACTGTATTCTTATTCATAATCTTATAATAGAATATATACCCATCAAAGGATAAGTTCGAAAAGTCTTATAAATTGAGTAATATGGAAAACAACATACTTTTTATAGACGTACAAGGTTTCAAAAGTAATTCAAATGATTTCATCGCAAAAGAAGTAGCGATTGTTTTCAACAATTACGAATACAATAATTTCATTATAAAACTCAATAATCAATAAAAAAAAGAAGCAAGCTGGCTAACAAAAAACTATCGTTACATAAGCTAGAGTGATGGATCAGTTTCATTTAAAAATGTTTATAAATGTATAAAAGACAATGCAAGATGTTCTAAAATAAATGTAAAAGGTGATGAAAAAAGCCTACGGCTGGAAAAATTTTATATCAAAATATTTCTAAGAATGAATATAAGCTGCATCAACTTTAAACAAATGTAAATTAAATATAGGAAATATTTCTATTATAGTTACTATTACTCTAAAGTATGTATCTTAAGGAATTCAGTTTTACTTAAAACAGAAAATCCTCACAAACTTTTAAGTAAATAGAGATAAAAATTAAAGCAACGCTTTTTAATTTCAAATAAAAAAAAATATGAAGATATTTGACATCTATACATAAAAGACCCGGCGAATATTTACAACATTAACAAAAGACCGCACATGTCATTCAAGCACGGAGCCAAACACTTATTTGTATGTATATATGTACATATATACATAAAATCAATTTGTAGATATGTATGTACACATAATATCAAATTTCTTATCAATACTCAAGTATTTATTAGATCTTGACAATCACACTTACATATCTACATCATAAAAATATATGAACAACGCAAACCATTCAGTCAGAGCACATGCCCAAGCTAAACGACCTTATTATGGACAGAGAAACTATAAATTCCCATGATCGTATGAAAAGAAGTTCAGCGAAAGAAGCCGGACGTAGTTAAATAAACAAAATCTGTAATATAAACAAATTTCTCTCAGGCAAACTTTAAAGCTGGACAATTTTAAGCATGACAAAATACCCAGCAACCTTGAGTATGAAAATATACTTATGTATATGTATCAGTGCCCATGTTCTGTAACTTTGGCGAGAACTTCTTGCGTCGAAAAGATGTGAAACAAAATATTCCATCGTTTCTCGAAAAGTGAGAAAAAAGTGTGTCTGTAAGTCATGTCGAAAACCATCAAAAGTGATTACGTTATTACGTTAGAAATGCCATAATATACAACTCAAAGCCGACTTAAAATCGCAGACTATGTGAACGCTTATCAAAAATGTCTTTGACGGCGACCATAATTCACTAAGAGTAGAAAACTTTCAACGACGGCAGCGAAAATACAATCGTCGGCTATACCAAATAATGTATAGTGCGACTTTGATGATTGTTGTTTACAAAATTGTTGAAAAAAATAAATAAAATATGTTGTTAAAATAATTTAACAGTCCGAGTATCACTTCAGAGCAAAATTCTTAAATTTTTTGCATTATCATTCATTGAATTTTGCATTTTGAACATGTTTTTTTTTCGTTAAAATTCTATCTCACCCCGTTTTTATATGTGAGTATATTTGACAGTACAAAGCGGAAACTTTTCTCACGAAAATTTTAAAGACACACTTTTTCTGTAGAATGTCGAATAATTTCCATACGTGACAGCTTTTACTCGCCAAAAAAAGTTACAGACACAGTTTAGTGAGAAAAACAGCTGTTTGTTTCAATTTATGGCATTTTTGGTCTCAGGGAAGATAAATAGCTTAATATACTACAATTCTCTAAACTTGATGGTCTGTATGAAATATTGTGAAAACTTAAGAGTTCAAAATATTCAGAAACACATCATATTATCAGTTTTTATAGTAAAAGGTGTACATTTTCCATTTCGAAAGCTCTAGCACACAAAATTTTAAAATGTGAATATGGTTATTATAATAGATATTCACTCCGTTCATTTCTAGATAAACTAAGGAAATTGTACTTTGATATCCAATCTTTAACAATGTACATGTGTATGAATGGGTATAAAACAAACTTACTAAATAAATACAGACTTCAACTAGAATCATGCTGAAGCATGCATAAATTGTAAAATTGAATGTAAACAGATCTTACTTTATATCTGTATCTGTATGAATATGAAATACATTTACCGAAAAAAGTATTGGAAGCATGCCGAAGCATGCATAATTAAAAAAAAATTCCTCACGTCATACTTTTATAAGGAAAGAAATTTTAAGACTTTGTGGCAAATGAAATAGATATGTATCTACTTTGTTAAAAATTCAAAAGAGTGAATTCGTAACTCTAATATTATAGATTTTTAATTAAAACAGCACTAAATGTCGGACTCTCGCGTCACTATCGATAGAAGCATGCTAAAGCATGCATGCTAGCAAAATATTAAACTTGTTAGAAGGTGATGAGAAAGCTATTTTCTAATCATTAATTTGTAGACAGCAATTGTATCTGGATCAACTCCACTCATGAATGAATTGTATACAGGTATGATTGATGGTGATGAGGACGTTTTCTAAGTGAGAAATGATTACATCTGAATGCGATACAACGCAGTCTACGTTAACCCCAATAACGTCAAGGGGTCAAACACCAAATCTTATATAGAAACACTTGAAGTAAAAATTCTCCCAAACATAGATATTCCAATATTTCTAACACTTTATGAAAACACTGATGGTGAGGTAAATGTGTTATTTTAGATCGATTTTCTAGAATAGTTGTTTATTAAAGATGTATTTCTTTGTATATGAACTAATTTCTACGTACATACATATATTTACCTATATGTATGTATATATTAATACTTTTAAAATTATATAAATATTTTCTATTTCAAGTAGTAAAATCTGAAAAAATAGTAGTGACACATTAGAAGAAAAAATTAATAAAATAAAAAGAGAGACTGACTGACCAACTGATACGTTCACTCTGTCTGACAGATACAAAAAGCTCACTTAAATATATTAGAAATATATACGCAATACGCTAAACTTTAATAAAATGAGAAAAAAAATCACCTCATCCAGAACATCAAATAAAAGCCATAGGCGCTCACCCTTCATAAAATAAACATATACTCGTACATTATTAATGTACTTAAACATATTATCAGTATGAAGTAACACAATTTGAAGAATAAAAAGTTTAAAATTTAATTATCCCTAACGCTCCCAAAAAGTAGACAGAAATGCTGACATACAAAGTCATATTGTATACTAGAGGACCAGTTGAGAGGTTAGACCGAAATTGTAAGAAAACGACTTCGTTTTCTGTTGTTCGCTATTCAAGAAGAAAATAAGATTGTTCATTATGAATTAACTAATTTAAAAGTACATTTAAGTTCAGTCTCATATCCATATGATGATAATCCTAACATAAAATTTAAAAATAAACGTAATGCAATTCTATATAGTTATTATATGTGTCTAAGATTCCAGCAAAGGTAGTATATGAAAGAATCTCATGCGTTTCTACCTGTACCAGAGTTTAAGATAAAAGCTACTTTTACTCAATAGCGGGGCAAATGAATAACATTTTAATTTGAAATAGTAAGCAAAGAAATCAGCTTACTGTATTCTTATTCATAATCGTATAATAGAATATATACCCATCAAAGGACAAGTTCGAAAAGTCTTATAAATTGAGTAATATGGAAAACAACATACTTTTTATAGACGTACAAGGTTTCAAAAGTAATTCAAATGATTTCATCGCAAAAGAAGTAGCGATTGTTTTCAACAATTACGAATACAATAATTTCATTATAAAACTCAATAATCAATAAAAAAAGAAGCAAGCTGGCTAACAAAAAACTATCGTTACATAAGCTAGAGTGATGGATCAGTTTCATTTAAAAATGTTTATAAATGTATAAAAGACAATGCAAGATGTTCTAAAATAAATGTAAAAGGTGATGAAAAAAGCCTACGGCTGGAAAAATTTTATATCAAAATATTTCTAAGAATGAATATAAGCTGCATCAACTTTAAACAAATGTAAATTAAATATAGGAAATATTTCTATTATAGTTACTATTACTCTAAAGTATGTATCTTAAGGAATTCAGTTTTACTTAAAACAGAAAATCCTCACAAACTTTTAAGTAAATAGAGATAAAAATTAAAGCAACGCTTTTTAATTTCAAATAAAAAAAAATATGAAGATATTTGACATCTATACATAAAAGACCCGGCGAATATTTACAACATTAACAAAAGACCGCACATGACATTCAAGCACGGAGCCAAACACTTATTTGTATGTATATATGTACATATATACATAAAATCAATTTGTAGATATGTATGTACACATAATATCAAATTTCTTATCAATACTCAAGTATTTATTAGATCTTGACAATCACACTTACATATCTACATCATAAAAATATATGAACAACGCAAACCATTCAGTCAGAGCACATGCCCAAGCTAAACGACCTTATTATGGACAGAGAAACTATAAATTCCCATGATCGTATGAAAAGAAGTTCAGCGAAAGAAGCCGGACGTAGTTAAATAAACAAAATCTGTAATATAAACAAATTTCTCTCAGGCAAACTTTAAAGCTGGACAATTTTAAGCATGACAAAATACCCAGCAACCTTGAGTATGAAAATATACTTATGTATATGTATCAGTGCCCATGTTCTGTAACTTTGGCGAGAACTTCTTGCGTCGAAAAGATGTGAAACAAAATATTCCATCGTTTCTCGAAAAGTGAGAAAAAAGTGTGTCTGTAAGTCATGTCGAAAACCATCAAAAGTGATTACGTTATTACGTTAGAAATGCCATAATATACAACTCAAAGCCGACTTAAAATCGCAGACTATGTGAACGCTTATCAAAAATGTCTTTGACGGCGACCATAATTCACTAAGAGTAGAAAACTTTCAACGACGGCAGCGAAAATACAATCGTCGGCTATACCAAATAATGTATAGTGCGACTTTGATGATTGTTGTTTACAAAATTGTTGAAAAAAATAAATAAAATATGTTGTTAAAATAATTTAACAGTCCGAGTATCACTTCAGAGCAAAATTCTTAAATTTTTTGCATTATCATTCATTGAATTTTGCATTTTGAACATGTTTTTTTTTCGTTAAAATTCTATCTCACCCCGTTTTTATATGTGAGTATATTTGACAGTACAAAGCGGAAACTTTTCTCACGAAAATTTTAAAGACACACTTTTTCTGTAGAATGTCGAATAATTTCCATACGTGACAGCTTTTACTCGCCAAAAAAAGTTACAGACACAGTTTAGTGAGAAAAACAGCTGTTTGTTTCAATTTATGGCATTTTTGGTCTCAGGGAAGATAAATAGCTTAATATACTACAATTCTCTAAACTTGATGGTCTGTATGAAATATTGTGAAAACTTAAGAGTTCAAAATATTCAGAAACACATCATATTATCAGTTTTTATAGTAAAAGGTGTACATTTTCCATTTCGAAAGCTCTAGCACACAAAATTTTAAAATGTGAATATGGTTATTATAATAGATATTCACTCCGTTCATTTCTAGATAAACTAAGGAAATTGTACTTTGATATCCAATCTTTAACAATGTACATGTGTACAAGGTTTCAAAAGTAATTCAAATGATTTCATCGCAAAAGAAGTAGCGATTGTTTTCAACAATTACGAATACAATAATTTCATTATAAAACTCAATAATCAATAAAAAAAAGAAGCAAGCTGGCTAACAAAAAACTATCGTTACATAAGCTAGAGTGATGGATCAGTTTCATTTAAAAATGTTTATAAATGTATAAAAGACAATGCAAGATGTTCTAAAATAAATGTAAAAGGTGATGAAAAAAGCCTACGGCTGGAAAAATTTTATATCAAAATATTTCTAAGAATGAATATAAGCTGCATCAACTTTAAACAAATGTAAATTAAATATAGGAAATATTTCTATTATAGTTACTATTACTCTAAAGTATGTATCTTAAGGAATTCAGTTTTACTTAAAACAGAAAATCCTCACAAACTTTTAAGTAAATAGAGATAAAAATTAAAGCAACGCTTTTTAATTTCAAATAAAAAAAAATATGAAGATATTTGACATCTATACATAAAAGACCCGGCGAATATTTACAACATTAACAAAAGACCGCACATGACATTCAAGCACGGAGCCAAACACTTATTTGTATGTATATATGTACATACATACATAAAATCAATTTGTAGATATGTATGTACACATAATATCAAATTTCTTATCAATACTCAAGTATTTATTAGATCTTGACAATCACACTTACATATCTACATCATAAAAATATATGAACAACGCAAACCATTCAGTCAGAGCACATGCCCAAGCTAAACGACCTTATTATGGACAGAGAAACTATAAATTCCCATGATCGTATGAAAAGAAGTTCAGCGAAAGAAGCCGGACGTAGTTAAATAAACAAAATCTGTAATATAAACAAATTTCTCGCAGGCAAACTTTAAAGCAGGACAATTTTAAGCATGACAAAATACCCAGCAACCTTGAGTATGAAAATATACTTATGTATATGTATCAGTGCCCATGTTCTGTAACTTTGGCGAGAACTTCTTGACAGCTTTTACTCGCCAAAAAAAGTTACAGACACAGTTTAGAGAGAAAAACAGCTGTTTGTTTCAATTTATGGCATTTTTGTTTCATTTCACACAATTCCATCGAAAACTTTCTCGACGCGGGAGTTACAGAACATGGGCACAGATATATGAAAATATTTTATAGAACCAAATCTCGATATTGAATACAATTTATTTCTACGTACATAAAACTACTAGCGTGAGAAAATCATACGCACACACACGCACACACACATATATACCAGATTTCATCTAAGAAAAATTCAAATTATTTCAACAACACACCACCCCTCACAAAACACGGCCAACCTTAAATTCCTACAGATATGCATACAAACATTCTCACGGTCATTCCTACAAACAACACTGACAACAACACAAATCACGATCAGCCTTAAACTCCTACGAACATGCATACAGATTCCCACGGGTACATATCACTCGTACGACAACACCCTCGCCTATCCTCAAATCACTAATAGCATTAAACTTCTACAAACATATGTACATACACACAGACATATTACTACACCAACCTCACCTACCCTAAATCATGATCAGCCTTAAATTTTCACAGACATACATACATACAGATTCCTACGTATACATATTACAACAACATCCTCACCTCTCTTAAATCACGATCAGCCTTAAGCTCCTACAAACATATAGACATACATACGCGCAGTCGATCAACCTCAACTACACCACACCCCCTCCCAACAACAGCCTCGCTTAAATTCCCCCAGACAGACCATCCACAAATCCCATGGATACATGTTACTTGTACAACAACACCCTCACCTACCCCAAATCACTATAAGCCTTAAATTCCTACAGACTTGCAACACCTGCATACACGCAGTCGATCTACCACAACTAGACCCCGCCCCCTGTCAATCACACCCTCACACAAATTCCAGCAGACAGGTATACACACACACACACACATACACTCAATCCATCTACCTCAACTACACCACACTCCCCCGACCAATCACAGCCTCGCACAACAGACAGACAGACACATCCATAAACTCCATCGGTTATATATTACAACAAAAACCCCACCCACCCAAATCACGGCCAGCCTTAAACTCCTGTATTAGCATTAGAAATAACTTTTATGTTTTCCCGTCTGAATTATGAAAAATCATTTTCCCGTCGGCATTTGAAAAAAATAATAATCATGTTTTGCCGTCGGTATTTGAAAAAAAAATAATATTCATGTTTTACCGTAGGCATTAGGAAAAATAATCATGTATTGCTGTCGGCAATAGGAAAAAATAATTTTCACTATTTCACCCCCCATTAGTATTAGGAAAAATCATATTCATGATTTTCCCGTCGGCATATACATACATACATTACAAAAAGAAAAACCTCCAACCTATGAACCCACTTAACGTATTCCCACAAAAAACAAAATCACCCATTCACACAATTAATGTAACCTCAAAAAAAATCACCCGTTCCCACAAGGGTTAATGTTACCCTACGTCTACACCTGATATATTTTAATCATAACAAAAGTCAAATTTTATATTGAAAAATAATTTTTTTTATGTTAACTCTTTTTTCTATATGGAATTTGATATTTGTCATGATAAAAATATATCAGGTATAGACGTAGGGTAAACAAAAAACTCCTAATGTAAACAAAAAATTCCTAATGTAAACAAAAAAACGTCAAAGCGTGCCGCCGAAAACGCAAGGTATCAAATTTCACAAATTTCCAAGAATTTTAAAATTTGGGTAATTAAAATTTTAAAATTTTAAAATTTTAATCGTCCTAGAATTGGTAATTCCCTACTACTAACCTTAGGGAGCTCCTTCAGGGAAATAAAAATCGAGTAAAGTTAAGATTTAGTGATTACCTAGTACTATGATTACGTGAGGAAGGGAGTATTAGAAAGCGGATGGTTTTAAGTAGTAATTAACAAAACACTAAGGTGAGAGCAAAAAACATTTTTTTGGAGACAATCTGAAGTAAAATATAAAATAAATGTGTATGCAGGATAAGCCTGAAAATAATTATTAAATTCCTTAGCCAGTATTTTTTTTGTTGTTGTCATAATAAAATTGTAAGTACAATATGTTTAGAAATGAAAAAATGAGCTGCTAAGTTTTTCTTTGAGGGTTAGATCTGGGCTAAGGTAAGTGTGTGGTAAAACAAAAATGGGGTCATCAGTGAAAATAAAATATGGAACAAGCGAGGTGACCATGGTTGGGAATTGGGCCGTCAGAAGGAACATCTATCTTGTCTAGGAAATGCGTCGTAGGTAATTCAATAATTAAAAAAAATTTGTTATGTATATAATTGCTGCGAGTCCGTGGACTGGGATAAGGGTTGAGAACACTGCCCGAAGTGCTCCCAGAGAAAGATATTGAGCAAGCTGAGGCACACATATCCCAGTGCCATTCGAACCCGTAACATAAAATAACATATTTCTGTATTGAATATTATTTCAAGTTAGTACAAAAGTTAAAAAATCTTTAATTTTTATAAAAAAGTTATTACTTTGAGTCTAAGATATGTTTAATAACACAACTCCACGATTGTTCCACTCTTAAGAAATTAGTATGCAATTCGGATAGGTATAAGGTACTAAGATTCAGAGAAAATATTAAAAATTTTCAATATAAAATTAATTTAAACTTTTTGACATTATTATATTATAACCATGATATAAATATAGAAGGTACTTCCATTTTCTCATTTTTTCTTGACATTCACCTTCTGACAAGGATAGGTATTCTGAAGTTTCCAGTAAAATCGTGCTACCGTATTAATTTAATATTTCCCCTCTGTTTTTTTTTTGGAAATTTTATTGAAAAATTATTTCAGAAGTTTTTTTTATAAATTCAAACAATTAAAAACAAAAAAGTTGATGATACATGTTTTATTATCTTCAAAAGCAATGAAATGCATATTGTTGTGTTGTGGACGTACAAAATAACATTGTAAAAATATGAATGTAGCATTTTTTGAGTTCTCTACATTATATAGTATCCACCAACAGTATCTAAGAGCCTGCAAAGTCTGTGAAATAGACTTGCCAAAATTATCTGATCGGGTATTTAAGTATTTTTTTTTAGAAAAACATGTTACATTCAACAAGAGGCGAATTATATAGATTAAACAAGATGCAAATCAATCAATATTTGTTAAACTTAATGAAAATTCATTGTCAACTAACCAAAATCATCAATCAATTTGGATGAAAATATATTTAAAATATATATTTTAGGCAGAAAATTTAAAAAGATGCGCCTAGTTATTATATAACCACTTTTTAAACATCACAGATGTGTAGTCATGTATATCACTTTATTTATTCGCAATTTTTGTTAAGTTAATTACACATTTTTGTAAAAATTTTATAGGGGAAGACTTATATTATATACGATATGGGAACCTTTTTTTCATTTCTCTCAAAAAACAAACTTCAAAAATACTTATTTTTTATAAACAAAGAGAGAATGGAAGTACCTTCTATATTTATATCATGATATAATGCATGATATAAATATAGAAGGTAAATATAGAGAAAGGCATAGAAATTAGTCATATTTGCTATCTCTACCGCAAGAACTTACACTGGGTCTTCACGTAGCAATTTCATTGCTGAGAACAAGCAATAACGTCGGCAGAACAATCTATTTTTTTTGCTTCTTGCTTGAGGCGGAGAACACGTACGGCAATTTTTTCCACAAATTTTACACATATATAGGGCAGGTATTGCATAAAACATATATTTCCAATATAGAAATACGAACAATTTATATTTATTTATTTTTATATTACGTTTTCGCACAATGTCTTTTTATATTTTGCTTAAATTTACTGTTTTTCCAAAATTAATTAAAAAATATAGCAAAAGTGACAGCATATTGCTTGGCAATAATAGCTCGAGCAATCAGCACAGCAATCATTGCTCAATGGATTGACACTTATGGCAATCGCTGTCTACACGCAGGAAATTTCATGGACGCAATCAAATTTGACAATTGCCTCAATCGATATTGCTACGTGAAGACCCAGTGTTAGTAAAGCGAATTCTCTTCAATTCGCGGGTGTCGCGTCTAGTTAGTAGTCTATGATTAGACACCTGCTTTTAAAAGTTCATTTTTAATAAAAGTGCATTTTAAAACTAAACAAGTAATGGCGTTTTCTTTTCTAAAAGAAAAGTGTAACATATATGTTACATGTAATTTGGCAACATTTTTAAATGCTCACCTGATTTTTAAGAAGTGTTGCGTATTTTGCGTTTACAAAAGAACAATTTTCCAACAAGTTTCGGCATAAAACAATGACGAACTATAAAATGATTCATTTTTTTCATAGACAATAAAGTCCTGCACAAGACTATTTATAAGACCTTTGAAGACATGCGACATTTTTTAAACGCTTTACTACAGCGAAATATTTTAAAACAAACGCTAAAAAACACAGTTGGCAAGACATATAACTCAAAAAAAAAATCTTGCCAACAGTGTTGTTTAGCGTTTGTTTTAAAATATTTCGCTGTAGTAAAGCGTTTAAAAAATGTCGCATGTCTTGAAAGGTCTTATAAATGGTCTTGTGCAGGTCAATAATAGACAATAACAAAAACAGCTTGTAATATAATGCTGCACTCATGCCCCTTTTGTTATAATCCTGGAGGGTCCCGTGGGATTCGCAGGAATTATTAAGTTAATAATTATCAAATCAAAAACACTTTATTTTATTTATATAACCTGGAGGGTCCACGTCGGAATCGCAGGCTTCTTTATTTAAGCAGGTCGTACACGACATGTTTTTTACGTCGAACATTTCAACTTTTCAACTCAGATGTAATTCTGCATGTCTGTCAAAATTGTTGTTTTACAGACGGTTTATAATATTTGGTCACAAACGTGCATGTACAAATACGTCTGACATTGTCTGTGTTTGTTTTTTTTTTGCACAAACCTATGTCGGCCTCTGTTTCAAAATGGAGTGTTGCCGGCACAAAAATTTTTCTTTACGCCGTAAAAACTTCAGTCATTTTAAGGAATTTTTCTTTAAAATCGAAGAATCATGTTTGAATATAAAAATGCAACGCAATTTTATTGCATTATTGCTATTTAATAGTTTAAAAAAACATAAATATATAGGTATTATAATATATCAACTTCAGCCGGCTAATCCTTCCATCAATAGCGGAACGCCGCTAAATGTTTCCACATGGCATATATTTTTGCCGACATATTTTGCATAACAAAATCAGCTGATATCAGAGGCTTTGTCAGAAGAAAATAGAACACGCTCCAATTGAAATTTTGTCAGAAGACTTTGCGTCTGACTTTTACAGAAACAAAGTTTTAAAGGTACCACACGACATGTACATGTTTAACACTGGGAAATTTGACAAGTCAGACGCAAAAACATGTCGTCTACGGGGGGTTTTAGTTATCACACTAGAACTACATCTCTTTCTCGACTTTTATTTATTATTTATACTAAAATTATGCTAACTACTTAAAAATACTAATACAAAATTTTGGCCGTATTAGCCAATAAGAATAATGTTGCTTAAAAACTAATATGAATTAAATATGCTGACTTTACAAAACAGTAAGTATAAAATTTATGGTTTATCAACCAATGAAAACAAATGGTAATTAGAGAGCACATTAGTGATATTCACTTAATATACAAAAATAGTAAGGGTATTTACTTAAAGAATTTATTTAATGAATATGTTTGCTTAAAAGTAACAAGATTAATGGTGATTCACAACATCCCTCCCCCTTCAAAGGAAGAAAATACGCAGTATTTTCTACTGGCCTTCTGTTTGGTGTGATGATTCCGTTAAGGTAGAAAACATATCAGTTCTGCTTTTTCCGTTGAGCAACATATTTAATTCAACAACAAGGATGTCTGATAATTTGTAATGTTGTAATCCTGTCCCATGCAGTATGTATTCCTCATTTTCTTCGTCATCTGCACGTTTATTATATTAGGGCTCATGCACTTGGCTGTAGTAGCGTTGCCTGTTGGCTTGAATCAATTCCCGATAAGCCTTCTTTATTGCTTCCGATTTCTCGTGTGGCAGTATTAGGATCGTGGAATAGAATCTGCATCACCGCTGCGTGCAGGTGTATCCAAACCGTGGGCAGAGGCCTGAATGACATCTATGAAATCAGTATCGTCCCGCTTAAGTAGACAGATAGATGAATATCGAACTACCGGAGATTCTGTAGACGATTCTTATACAACAATTTTCTTCTGTATTGTTAGTGAGACTTGACTTCCCGGAGCAATCTGATCGTGCAGACTGCGGGGAGTTCTGTTATGGTGATCAACAATGCTGCTCACGTGTAGCCTTGGTCCATTATCAGTCATCAATGGAGTGCTACGCCCGTTGTGCACCACTGTTACTTGGTGTTGTTTAAAGTGTTGTTATTGTTGAATTTGCTTTGCTATAACGTAACGAGTAGCGCTGCAAGCTGTCAACAGTTAAAAACGGATGTTTTAAATGGTGCTGAATTTGCTGTCGTGGCTTAGCATTGGACTTAAGTTTTGGTCGCAGAAGCCTATGCATGGCTCCCTGTATTATCATCGTTAGACGACGGCTATTGTTGTTACTGTTTTAGACTGTTGTTTTGACTGGATTTGTTTGAACTTCTTGGTCTGAGTTGCTGTTGTTGCTGTGTCTTCTGTTGTTAATGTTGTTATAGTGAGATTTCTTTGAATCTTCTTGATGTGAGTTGCTGTTTCTTCTGTTGTTGCTGGATATTGTCGTTGAGCCGTTGTTGAACTTATTTTTATAGTGTAATGGTCAGCATAGTTTTAACAATATACATTTTAGTTTTGTTTTATAAAAAATTTATTTGGTTATTATTACATTTCTTTAAGTGCAAAATTTATATTGTTATTATTATTATTTTTTCTTTATTAATTAGTTTTCCTTTTTCTTAATTTACAATTCCATATTTCCAAATGTTAATTCTTGTTTTTAAATGAGAAATCAAAATTAAGGGTGTCAGTAATTTTTCTTTTTCGAATTGATATATTCAACTGACACAAAGAAATAAGTATTAAAGGTTTTCCATATATTTTTCCTTTTGATTATCACTACTTATGTATTATATATAACTATTACTAAGCTTATGTCCGACACTGGTCGGGCCTAATTATATTTTTATATTTAAGATTTGAATACTTATTGTTAGTTCATATATGAAGATACAATAAATAAAAATCATGTATTAAAAAAAAAAAAAAAAACTTAAACCTATTTTATCTTCAGTGAAATTAATCTAATTTTGCAATAGCCACCACCAATTTAAAAAAAAATTTTTTCTTTCTATGTTGTTTTAGCGTAATGTTTTAATTACTTAGTTTTAAAGTTTTCAACAAATTCGTAAATTTAATATAATTTCAAACTTAGAGGAACTTTAAACGAAGCTTGCCTTAATTGTCTATATTCTTTTGTATAACTGACCTAACTTAAAAAGTATTTGTACAAAATTTTGCTTCGTCTGCTTATTTGTTAACTGACTTACCGCAAGAAAACCTTGAAAAGCTCATATTACATACTCATAATGTATGTTTTTAATTTTTGTTAAAAATTTTTTTTCCGTTGCACAAGCTGTATTTTTTGTTTATTCAGTAAGCTTGCTGCAGTCTGAAAATTTGAAACAATATATTTTTGTTTATTTTCATGAGAAAATTTGCTTTAAAAAAAAAAGAGAAGGAAAAAATGTCATTTGCTTATGGGTGCATTTTTGTCTATGCAAAATATGTATAAAGAATATAATTCTTTACAAACATTTCATGCCCATGATATTGACACACTTTTTCCTTTTGTTTGTTTTCCCGTTATTACCACTTTGCAGTAATTTGAACTTATATTTGTTTCTTATGTTTTTATTTCTTTGTCCAACCAACATTTTGTATCAAATCAATTAAATTCATTATTATTTGATTTTTATTATTTAATTTTTTATAAAATGGAAAAAGAAAAATTCAATACTTAAGCAATGATTAATATTTTGAGCAATAACGTATTTTATTTAAGAAAAAAAATGAAACAAAAGAACAATTACAAATCGTTACAAGATTTTATGGAGCGCTTGTTGGGTTGCACAAAAATCATAACATTTCGAAGTTTTGCATTTTAAGCAAGGGGTCTCTTATTTGGAAATTATAATTGTCTTACCGTACCATTCCCCTGTCTGTCAACAGTCAATCGGTAAGTAATGTCATTCACTTCTATATCTTTCCTCACATACTTTCCCTTTGTTCATCTTACCTCCATGTTTCGCAGAACCACCTGGACTGTGTTGTTGACGTTTGGGTTAATATTGTCGATGGCCCCCATATTCCTTTTAGACCACTTCCCCATGATTCTAGACAACAACTGTCTATCAATTGTTGCAGATTTGGGTTGTGTGTTCGAGTCGTATGTTTGTCGCCAATCCAAAGGTTGAGCACTGAAAAATTTTCTGATACAGAAATCCGCATTCCTTACTACATGTAACCCGCATTCCGCCAGGTTTTTCTGTTGCGGGCATTCCGCGTACTTCAGCGGTATCCATGATCCCAAGTTCAGGCAAAACGGTGTACATACTCCTTATTATTTCTGCGGATTTCTCTAAATTATGAGGTTTCAAGGAGTCGTACATTATTATTGCTTCCTTTGTGACCGCTGCGAGGGTCCAGTGGAACTTTTCGTTAGCTTGTATTAGAATTAAGCGTTTTCCCATTGGGGTTATTCCTTTGAAGGCCCTACGGACCCTATTCTGGTTATTAATCTCACTTGAATCACGGTGGTACTGTTGTAGTGCCTGATAGAATGAAGCACTGCAAATGTGAATCTGTGATGCTTGATCCACAGGAATTGCCGTTTTGGACACCCAGTCGAGAAATATATCTATATGGTTGTCGTTGAACCATTCTCCCTTTTCAACCAATTGACAATCTTTCTGTGTGAGTTCTCTGAATCTCTTTCATATCTTGTATTTGCAATTGAGATTGGCCATAGTGATACCTTCCCTTTGTATGTGTTGTTAATCTTTCTGTGTGAGTTCTCTGTTTATCAAATCTGTAATGGTATATTGATTCTAAAATGATGTTTTTTTTTTACGTTTAGATTGTCATCATGTCCGTTGTATCCTATATTTTACCGGTGATGTGATGGAGTCGCAAAAGCTATTGGTTTTATTTTAGACTGTGGCCTCTCTTTCTGAAACCTGTTTCTTGATCTGTGTACCCCTTATGTTATTCTTATTTATTCTGTTTTCTGTAATTTTTACTTTCACTTTTGCTTGTTTCTTACATAGGACTACCATAGCAATAGTTAGAACCAGTATTAGTATCAATGCTGTTCCTCCAGTCGTTGTAGCTATCGTACTGTGGAATTTTATTTCTTCTATCCCTTTTAAGTTATTTTGTTGTTGTAGGGTTATCTCCTGAAATGTTAGTATTCTTTCCGTGGAGAATGTTAGCGGCTTTGTTGGGAGCGTGAATGTCTGCTTTGTTTCAAAAATTTTGTTTCCCAAGCTGATGGTTCCGAACTGTATTGTACAGTTTTTGAAATGCATGAAGTAGTGTCCCTCCAACTGGAAACTTCTCTGGTCACAAGAGCTGGAAAACGTAACATTCCGTATGTTGGCCAAAAGTACCATGCTGCTATCTATTTCTAATATTCGAGGCTCTACGTTCCTTATTATCTGGCACCGCGAACGCAGTATACAGTTATTAGATGGTTTTAGCTCAAAGATTGATTTGTTTTCCGAATATGTGTAAGTTTTGTTGCGTATTTCTATAATTGTTTCCGGGTCTTGCACGATTTGATTCTGCATATTGTTGGGAATTGGGGTAAAAAATTGTTTAGTTGTTTCAATGACTTCAGAGGGAGCTTTTATTATTATACTCAGGTTATCATTGGCCCATTGTACTAACACCGTCTTGATCTGCTCAAATCTTTCTAAGTCGATTCCAAATGTTTCCACTTCCTTTGGTGTCAATAGCTCTGGTGAGAATAACCCTATTTTGGCATTTGCTACCTCGTCCGCAATAACTCGAATTTTATTCTTTAAATTTTGAACCTTGAAAAATTGCGTGACCGCAAATTCGTTGTTAATGAATCTATTATTGAGATCCCCAATGTTCTTGGTGTATTCCGAGACAATCTCTCTGTCGTACGTGATAGCTTCCTTTATGTTCATGATTGATTTGTTAAATGCGTCGTTAATCATTATCTGCTGGTTCATCCCCTGTATCAACTGATGGTTATTTTCATCGATCACTTTCTGATGTTCTTCTATTAATCTCCTATCGTCGTCATCCATTACACCCCAAATAAATTTTAACATTGATCCACCCGCGTTTATTAATCCCCTTTTATGGCGATGAGTCTTCAGGTCGTGAGTCCTGAATATTTGCAGGATTTTTCTCATTTCTGTGACTTCTTCCTTGGCTAGTTTACCGTAGACCGTATCCTTTTGTAGTTCCGTTGTTTCCTCCATCTCACTTACCATGTCGTCCAGTTCTCCTATGTTTATTGTGTGAACAATGAAATTATATTTACAAACCACCCTGGCATCCCCTATGTTAATTTCCACAAAACCATCGTCCGTTTGTAGTTTCTCCATATATAAGCTTTTCCTTGCGAAGACTTCCATCGTCATCCAAACCATGAGTACCTGGAAATAAAAAAAAATTATTGTACTTCACGGAGTCTTCCTTTCTTTCCTTCATTTTTATTCTTTGTAGGGCTTCACCAGGTTACGATGTAAGGTCTTAAGCATTCCTTTTATCAATATTTGGACATTTACTGGTGTGGGAAAACTTTTAACTTCATAAGGGCCTTCCCATAAAGGCGACAATTTGTTTTTCCGAAGTTGATTTTTTAAAAGCAATTTTTCCCCTATCTTAAGTGTTATTGGCTTACTGTTTCTGTCATATCTTTCCTTTGCGGCTGTTTTGGCCTTGTTTTGACATGTCTTGGCTATCTCGTAGGCTTTTTGGATTTGATGTTCTAATGCCTTCTGAAAATCATATGGGTTGTATAGTGGTGTACTGTTTCTGAGGTTTGCTGGTAAGGGTGTGTCAAACCCGTACAGTACCTTAAACGGCGTCTGGTTGGTGGACATATGCGTTGTATGATTATGCACATGCATTACTGGTGCCAACCATTGGTCCCAGTTTGAGCCATCCTCTTTCGCGAAACTTTGCAAGTACTCGGCCAAGGGCCGATGACTCCTTTCTAAGGATCCATTAGCCTGGGGGTGATAGGGAGCGATATGTTTTTTCTCAATTTTCAGCAGTTTACACACACTCCCAAAAAGTTTGGAGGTAAAATTTGTGCCGTTGTCTGTAACTAATTTAGTTGGGAGACCATATTTCGCTATGATCTCGTTATAAAAAACTTTTGCCGCTGTTTCTGCCGCCGCGTCTTGCATCGGGGCGCAAATAAAAAACTTTGACAAATCGTCTTGAAAAGTGAGGATATACTTGTTACCCGTAGTAGTTGTTGATAGTGGCCCGACCATGTGCATAATGACCTTTTCAAACGGTCTTCCTGGGGTGTCTGTTAAGACCATTGGCTCCTTGTTCAAGTGCCCACTTTTGTTTTTCTGGCATTTTGGACATCGTCTTATGTACCCTCTAATTTTCTTCAGCATACCCTTGCATTTGTATTGTTTCCTTATCCGTTTAAAGGTCTTCCTGACCCCCTGATGTCCACCTAAAGGCGAGTCATGAAAACTTTTCAGAACCTCCCGAATGTCCTTCTTGTCAGTTAAAGTTACAGCTCTGTCCGTAGCTTCTTGATTTACAGCGGTATCTTCAATATCCTGCTCTGTTATACTTTCGTCCCTTGTATCCCCCTTTTGACCATTGGTATTCTCAAATAATTTCTGTTGTGCGCTAGTCAATACTTGTATTTGATGTCCATCCACCGGCAGGCGGCTTAAAGCATCCGCATTGAAATTGTATTTCCCCGGTTTGTAGACGATATCAAATTCATATTCTGATAGTTTATGTCTAAACCCTGCAAGCCTCGATGTCTGGTCTTTGAGATTCGTGATTCCTCTCAGAGGTTGATGGTCTGTAAAAACGGTGAAAGGCCCGTATGGTCGAAACGTATGCGTTGCCCATACCACACCCAACATTTCCTTCTCTATCGTTGATTATCTCTTTTCCGTGTCACTCAGGGTTCTGCTTGCAAATGCGATAGGGTGGTCTATGCCATCTCTCACCTGCGATAACACCGCCCCTAGAGCTACATTGCTTGCGTCCGTGCATACCCTGAAAGGCTCTGAAAAATCTGGGTAAATCAGAATGGGAGGATTAGATATACTTTCTTTCAGATGATTCAATGCTTCCTCGCATTCTGGTGTCCAAACGAATTTGCTGTCCCTTTTTAGCAACCTCGTTATGGGCAATGCTAATTTCGCCATTCCGTTAACAAACTTTCGGTAATAATTAACTAATCCCAACAAGGCTTGTACTTCTTTGATATTTCTGGGCGGCTTCAACTTTCTCACGTTCTCTACCTTAGCTGGATCTGGAAGGGCCTCTTTTTCTGAGCACTTGTGCCCCAGGTAGACTATTTCCCTTCTTAGAAAATGGCATTTTTTGGTGTTTAATTTAAGACCATTTCCGCGTAACCTGGATAGCACGTTGCATATTTTCCTCTCATGGTCTGCTATATTTCTTCCGTAGACCACGATATCGTCCAGATATAGGAAGCATTCCATGCCCTGCAGACCTGTTAGTATTGTTATCATAATCATTTGAAACGTTGCGGGTGCACTTGTGAGACTGAAAGGCATTCTGTTAAACTCGAAATGTCCCTTGTCAGTGCTAAATGCTGTTTTCTCTTTGTCATTTTCGTCCAAAAGCACTTGATGGTATCCACTGGCCAGATCCAATGTTGTGAAATACCTGCTATTCCCCAGCTTGTCCAGAATTTCGTCAATCCGTGGAATTGGGAAAACCTGCTTGATTATGACTTCACCTGACGGTTGATTTCATCCTTATGAAATTGTGGGAGACGGTATTGCCTTTGGTTAATGGGCGGCTGATTCTCTCTAATCGGAATCTTATGTTTCATTCGTGACGTGAACGGCTGTTTATCTCCCTCCAACATGAATACATCGTGGTACTGTTCACATATCCTGTTCATTGATTCTTTTTCATCCCTGTTCCAATCTTACTTGACTAACATATTCGATAACTCCTGTATTCTCTCTAAACAAGTGTTTTCTGATTATCTAGTTCCCTTATATTCGGTATAATGGTTAAAATTTGAGAACTCTACTTCAATTTCTTTCTCCAAAGGAACTTTGTGATCCGTCGAGTTAAGTATGGGTACTGCAGCTTTTCCATTCCTTACGTTGACCACCGTATTTCCCATATAAACCCCTGGAAGGATTTCTTGTTTGTGGACAACGACTGTGTTGTTCTTTGTTTGTATTGTGACTGGTACTATTGTCACCGTTCTTCCGCCGACACTCAACTTTTTCTGATTTAAATTTGTAAAATCGGTAATTTCATTGTAAAGTTTGAAGGTTTTTATCCATTGCCTGCTTTCATTGAACAGCTTCAACGTGCCATTAACTGAGTTTATTATACTCTTGTTCCAAATGTTATCCCTTCCGAGAATGCCATCCCATGGGAATTTGCTGTCATTAGATACTACACCGAAATTCCACTCTATATCCTCTTTAGCGTGTAAAATCCAACGTCAAAGAAAATAGTGTCGTGGCGGCTCCTCCAAATGCGCCCTTCAGTGTTTTTGTTTCCCAGAAATTTGTGAAATTTTCCCAATGACAATTCCTGTGTCCTCTTCTACCGATGCATTTTCCCTATGAAATGCATGGCCAGGATTATGAGGAGAGTTCTCCTCTCTTTCCCTATGTACCACTGCTTTATGCGTTATTCGCACAGGTACATCTTCTTCCGAGTCACTTTCTGACTTTCTGACTTCCTTTGCTTCCACTTTCACCTTTTGCGCCTCTTTCCCAATATTCTCCGTTAACACATTCGCAACACTTTTATATTGCACCGTCTCTATGAATTCCTCACACTGATTCTAATCGCCCTCACATATTCCGCCCTTCTTATCCTTTTGCTAATTAAGTTCGTTAATTTTTTTTGGTTCCCCGGCTATTGGCTGTAGCCGGGCCGCATAAAGTTTCCCGAAATGTCACCGATACTATTTTCTTTATTCCTGACCTTATTATTATTTGTAAAATCTCTGTCATTTGGTTTTTTCCCTGCGCCAAATCTGCTCCGACAGGCACGCGCAAAATGCCCTGTTTGTTTGCATTTGTAGCATTTCATCTGTGGAGATCCCTTAGAATGTTGTGGTATATTTCCATTTCCATTTCTTCCCTGTGCTTGGCCCGTATCATTGGATTCATATATGTGCCTTTGGTTCACTCTTTCGGGCTGTCGTGGTTTACAAAATTGATTTTCGCTGTGGCCGCTTATCCTACAAGTTCTACAGTAGAGCGATGATAACCTCCTACTATAGTTGTCGAAGGAGTGGCCTTTATTTCTGCAGTAAGTGCAAGTGCTGATAAACTTTTCCCTATTCCCGCATTGGGGGCCTACTTCATGGCCATATTTCCCACAGTTAATGCAATACAGTGCATTTAATCGCTCCTTACAATTTAACATCTCATGTCCCTTTTTGTTGCAAAAACTACATGGGGATGCTTCCAACACTGTGTTGACTGTGCCTTGGTTTTCTCCAAACAACTCCTCCGCTTCTTCTACTATGGCTACGAGAGATCTCAGTTCCTGTCTTTCCTGTCCAATAAATCTTGCTCTGAGAGCTTGATCTCTAAGCCCTTTAATAAAACTCTTCACAGCTATCCTTTTGAAGTCCTTTATCAGTGTCTGCTGACCACTCTTCCTTTATTGTGTTGATTGCGTCATTGAGCAGGACCTCAATACGGTTTCCGAATCCACTGGCTGATTCTCTGATGCTCTGCCTGCATCCTGATATCTGCTCCCTAATCTGATCCAGGTTTTTCTTCTTCAAATATGCTTTCTTGATGGCGTTAGACAATGCATCCACGGATTCAAATTTCTGTTGCGAGATTCTAGCATATGCCATACCCATAAGGCGTAATTTTAGGCATTCGATGACATTATCCCGTGTGCTACTATCCCCTACCGACAAAATTTCTCTTTCCACCATTTTACATCCCTGGATGTATCTGAAGACCTCAGACGATAAATCAGGTCCATCAGTGCCAAAGAATGTTGGCACTATGTTATTTACTACTTTAGTAATTTCCGATAAAGTTGGCATCCTGATTGTTTGTTGTACTACTATTTATTGTCTAGGTGGGGCTGTTTGTGTTTGCAAAGAATTCTTTGTATCTGATATTAATTTATAAAATTCCCCAATAATGTCAACGTCGGATATTTTTGTCTTTTCCAATCTATTAAATTCCGCTTTGTTCCGTTCAAGCTTTCTAATTTTCTTGCTCTAGTTTCGGCCGTCTAGCCTCTGCTGCCTTCCTTTTTTGCGTTACTCAAAATTATTTTAGTTTTCTCTAATAACTCTAGAGCAACTGCCTCCTCCCTATAAGTTTCTATTTCGTCTACGACTCCTTCTTGCTCCTGAGTTATAATTATTGTCGGAATTTCTTTATCTCCTGCTTCTGATAACTCCTCGTGCAACGATGGTGTAGGTGACCTAGACCTATATATTGTATTTAATTCGTGTCGGGCGTTTTCTAGTGCTATTCGAAGTCTTTGAACCGTGTCATCCTGTGTTTCTATCAGTTGTTGTTTTTTTAGCTGTTTCTTAAACTCCCTTTCACTTAACTCCTTTTGTTTTAATTGGCTAACTAATTGTGTATTTTCTCTGACTACTTCCTCGAGTAACCTTTCTGTGTAGCTTAGTTGCTCACGTATTTTCCTGCTATGATTTTCAAGTAATTTCTTTGTTTCTTCTAATTCTGTTACCCTTCTTGAAAATTCGTCTGATTGTTCCTCATTAATGTCTAACAACACTTGTAATATGTATCCCACTTCCTCTAACTTCGTCAATTTCCTTTCCCGTACGGAGGGGGGGCGTTCGCAGATTTTCCCGAGAATTACTCTATTTCTGCGAAGCGCTCTAATGAATAGTAGATAATTCACAAATCAGTTCAATTCAATTCTAATCTGATTTCATTAATGAATTGTTTCGTTTGTTCCAACGGAGGGGCGCGTTGGCAGATTTTTTCCGTGAATTTCTCTATTTATGCTTGTAGGATTCTCGTCTGACTTCCAATTAACGAGTTCTGACCATGCTAGAACTCGTAAACTGTCTTCCTCAAAATTATATGCCTTTAACCTTGCCACTAAATCGTCTGTTCTTCCTTATGGACCGTCCATTCATATGATAAGAAAACTATTACCATTTGCAGGCTTAACTGTAGCATATCCTATTCACTTGTTTTTAAAATGCCGTAACAATAAACAGTTTTATACAATTACTATTTTTTTATTATTTTTATGATTTTCGCGTTCAGTCCTTTATTTCCAGCAACGCAGGATTAGACACTCTGAAGGTAGCTAGAACTTAGTCACACATTCGTGTTCGTGCTTTTTTATGTGATTGTCATGTTTTTACAGTAACGTTTCCCTGCTACGCCACACTTTTTACATATCGTAGTTATGACGATGTTGTTAAATAATATTAAATAACCCAGCTAAAAAAACTATGTATGGTCCATATATGTTTAATATATGTATGAATGTATATAATATATATGAATATATATGAATTCATGTATGGAAATGTATAGGCTTATACATGCGAAAAGTATTATATATGAATTGATATATGGACGAATATATGAAATGTATCATGAGCTCATATATGGAAATTGAATTATGAAGTTCTTCGTATATGGGTCCATAGGTATGTATATGGAAATAAGATGTAATATGTATGTATATGGAGCCATGTAACTATACTAAAATGTATGAATACATGACATTTCACATAAAACTGAATTAAAAAAACTTGAATTTTATTAACTCATTTTTATAACTGGTGAATTGGAAATGAATTAGAAAATACATACATTATGCAAAGTTTATATACGTATACACACGTCAACATTTATAAAAGAAAAGAAAAACTGTTGTAACTAAAATACATATCTATTAAAATTACGAATGAAATGTATTTTAGTTCGTTTTTAATTATTTTATTCGAACTAATTTTTCATCAAATACAACTTAAAATAACCAATTCTAGTTAAAAGTACGAAACGGCAACGCTGTTTCACACACGTATTCTTCGTTTGTATTTAGTTTATTGAAAATTTTACTTTTTTACTACTTATGCTGCTCCCTAAATGTTATTTTATGCTGCTGCAATGTTATTAAATTGCTGCTGAAATGTTATTTTAAAACTACCTCAATGTTATTAAATTGCTGCTGAAATGTTATTCTAGTGCTACTTCAAACACTATGCTATCTGCTCCTTCTGTGACTACCAAAGAAGGTAGCAGTAAAAATTAAAAAAATAAAACTACTTTTAGTGCTACAAAAATTTGAAGGTAGCTAAAGCAGTAAAACATTATTTACTACGCTGCTCCAATTATTTTATTTTTTTACTATTACTACAACTACAGCTACCAAATTGTGCCGGTATCGGTAGTAATAGTAAATGAACGGCTACAAGTTTTTTACATTTTTTTGCTAGACTATTTCGTGTTTTTTCGTTGCTACAGCTACTTGGAGTCTAGTTTTTTAAACACTGATTGTACATACAAGTTGGTGACCAAAAATTAAAAACCGTATGTAAAGTAATCAAGTTTGACAGACACCAAAAAAAAAATGTGAATTGTACACTTGAAAAAACACAAGCAAAAACATGTAGTGTATTGGTGCCTTTACCAACGTATGTACTTATGTGTGGTATACAGATACATACATATGTAAGTACATACATACATACATATTTGTTTTGTGATAAAATTTATAATTTTTTCTTATAGTGCAATTTTTAGCAAGTGACCTCTTGGTTTTTTTCGACTTAAGAATTTGCTTAAGTGAAGATCTTCTTAAAATATGATATATGTTTAACTGAAAAAATAATTATTTTTGGTTATATTTTTACCCAATTTTTTTTTAATTTCCAGCCCTGGAACCAAAATTTTAATTTTTCTGGTTTTAATACGAGTACAAATTTCTTTCTTTCTAAAATATAGAATATATTTAATTATCAAAGAAATAACTATGTAGTTTGAATTAGTTTTATATATAAAAAAGTGTACTTTTCCCAACCCTGGAATCATCATTTTATATTTTTTTGGTTCCTTATCCTTATTAATCTTGTTCTTTAAAAAATATATAAAATATGTATGTTAAATGAACGAAGAAAAAAAAGAAATAACTAGTTTTGTTTAGTAACTTTAATATCAAAATAAATTCAGTTAAGTGCGACTTTTTTAATGTGGCTTTTTTGAAATTTTTTTTTCAGTTGAGACGATGTTTTTTAGTTCGTCACTTTTTTCCAGTGTTCGAAAATAAACATTATTTAATGTACTTTAATGTTCTGTAAGGTACAACCTCACACGCATAAGCGCTAATAATGTACGTATACCGAGTACATTAAAATTATAAGTACTTACAATCTTAGTTAACTTGTGCCCAACGAGAATCGTTATTTAACCTAATCAAAATGATGATGATCAACACTACGTTTTGTAATGTTCAAGGCATTATTATTAATGTACATTTAATGCATGTAGGTTACACTCAAAAAAGTTTTACAATAACTGAATATACAAGAAGTTTCTGTTAACTAAAATTAAAGTAAATCTTACAGGTAGGTAAATTTTTACCAAGGTATTTGTATGTAAAATCTTTTTTGTTTATTGTTTAATAAGCAAACCACAATATATTGATGATTTTCTGTGCACTCAATATAATAAATTATTTAGAAAAACAGTGGTAGACATGCCACACCTGCTTAAGTTGAAATTTTTAATACACAAATTAATACTTGTGTCCCAAATCAGAAGAGAAATATTTTGAAACAGACGATTTAAAATCAATACTTTTAATTAAGTGCAGTATGTTTTTAGCTATTGAAAATAAGAGAAAAAAAATCTTTTTTACTGAAATTTGAAATTAAAATAAATTGAAAATCATTCGGTTCGCATGAAAAAAAGCCTGTTGTAATCGGCAAATAAAAAACACGTGCGTATGTAGCTTGGGCGTAATATTGACGTCACTATGAAGCTGCATATGCTACATACCACGTAGTTATGTCAAAATAATAAACATAGCTGAGAATCTATTATTATATAATGACTTTTTTGTTTGAGCAGAACTTCACATGTATTTACACACAAGTGCTGCCTACATTTGGATTTTGACACAAAAATACTATTAAAATTTTAGGCCGATAATGCAACCAATCAATGTGTTGGAAATTCTCCTGGCGTCATAAGTGTCTTTCTACATGTCGTGTACCATAGGGTTAGTAGAGCGGTTTTTAAATCAAAATAATATTGTTTGAGATGATGTTTAATTTGAATTTACTAACAGCATATTTTGAGTGTAAAATGTATCAAGAGCTGTTGTGTCCACACATACACTATGTTATTCTTTGTTAGTATATGTGCTTCGCTTTATACTCGCTTTGCAATGTTGTCAGCTTTTAAAATTTTAAAAGCGAAAAAATATGAAGATACTTGTAGTGCTCAGTGCTTTTTAAATTAGTTTTTAATTTTTTTTTCTTAAGAGCTCTAAACTAAAAATTTTAAATCAAATTTGTTTTGAGCATGCTTGTCATTTAAAAATTTAAATTGTGCATTTCAAGATGTTTTTTGTATTGTTAGAAAATTGATTCAAGGAATACGCGCTATATCAAACTCTGACTTTAATATTTAATTTAATTAATGTAAAAAGTGTTTTGTCTAACAAGAGATAATTATAATGTCATCAGCATTCCAAATAGAGTCAAATAGCGAAATTTGGTCTGTTATAGACAATATATGGAATATGATTCAATTAATGCAATTGAGAGAGAATTGAGTCTTTATGGATTCAGTTGATATAAACCTATTTAGTAAAAATTGACATACAAGTTCTGTCACATCCATATTAACATGTAGAAATAGAACGGGTTTTAAGCTCTATAAATTTTTTAAGGTTTACCACAATATTTTTGCACGCGTTTAACGCTTTCATATAACAAAGGTCTGAAACGATACAATTTTTGTTGTGAAATCAATGAAATAACAAATAATAACGATTTTTATATAAATAGCAATGTAATGTATATAACTTTAAAGTTTAAAAAACTATGTTATGCTCAGGTGATCGGGTATGTTCTGTAAACCGAATCGTTTTCAAAACGAGTAAATGTTTATTTGGTGCTTTACAAATTACTCGAAATGGTGACATTCGAAATTAATTTGAATAAAATATTTGAATGTTAAATTCAGTTGTTAATAAAACAAGTCACATTTTAAACAAAAGTACGCATTTAAAATGTCCGGCTCTAAATCTTTGACAGAAAAAGTGTTTATTTCATTATTATAAAACTTGATGTGTCATACATTCACCCACCAAATCATTTAATGATATATTAGTCGGTTCAGAAGTTAGCAAAAGTATACTACATATTTATGAAAAAATATTCAACATAAACTGTTATGTGTTAAAATAAAAAACTATTTTATTAGAAATGCTCTTGAAGCTGAACAATAAAATAAGTTATGTGTAGTTTTTGAGGCACTTCCGCTATACCTCTCAAATCTACAATTATTTAAGATTAATTTTACGAAATACTTATATAAAAACATTTACAGGTTTCAAAATAACACAGTTTTTTTGCTCTCCTGAAAACAAACCTGATTTTGTCGGAGAAACGATGATATCTATATTTCTTTAGTACTTTAAACTTATTTTTTACTTATTGTAATAGACATTTTTCTATTTTTTATAATTTTTTTATATCAGTTTTTTTGTTAAATAAGTTCTTTTTTCAAATAGGGACTGTGATATTTTTATGAAATGAAACCTTGTTATGTTCGATTTTTTTTATCTTTGCTATATACATGTTCCTTAATATTTGATTTTTTTAATATATGAGCGGGTTTCATAAAAGTTAAACATATTGGGCCTGATAACGAGTATCGTATTTCGACTACGACTACGAAGATTTCGTAAAAGATTGAAAAAAAAATCTTGCAATGTTCCTTAGTCTACTACAAAATCGTCGTAGCCGAAGTCGTAATACGACACTCGAAATAAGGCCCAATTACATTGAGTACATCTGTTTATATAAATTAAGTGCTTTTCATTCAAATTTCGAAAAGCACTGCAACTGCTTTTCGAAATTTAAAAGTTGATAGCACTGTCCCAATTATAGAAAATTGAGAGTATGACCACCGCCAGTGCTGTCGGATGTAACGATTTGTCTCTAAAATCGCCAAAAGCTTTGTTTTAAAATAAAAATTTTGACGAGCCTTTTGTTCACTTACTTGGCTATATTTCAACTCATTTGCGATAATTTTAGCTAAACACACATATGCAATTTAAACAATGTAGATTAATGTTAAAAACATGGCAAATTTTACACAAGGAAGGTTTTCTACAACATAAAATAATTAATGAAAAGAGATTTGTTTTCTATATCTAAAGTGTGGTTTTTATAAAACATAGTGGAGAAAACTTCCTTTTATTAATTTGGAACTAGCACTTTGGATAATGATGCATCAATAGCCTTATGCATCATGATAAGGATATAAATAACTGAAAATAAGATTCATATTGATGTAATTCATTTTTAGTATGTTTTATACTCCAGTATGTATGTCTGTTTTATAAATGAAATACACTCCAAAATAATCCATGCTTAAAAATACGAAACACTTTTTCGTAATTTAGTTTTTGTACTATAAACTAAAAATTTTTAAATTTTACTAAAATATTTGTAGCTTTGCAGGATAAAGGCCATTTCTCACTATCATACAAAGTCGTGCGATCTACGAAAAAAGTACAACCCTTGTGTGAAGAATTGTTATTGTCTTTTGAAATATTTTATAAACTCCATCATATCAGGGTTGTATTTATTCGTAGATCGCACGACTTTGTATGATAGTGTATCACGGCCTTAACAAGTTTCATAATTTTACTAATCTCGTTAAGTTACAAAAACGATTTCCTACAATTATTTTCGTATATAGTACCACATTTTTCGTTTATTTCATTGAATTTAGGAAGAAATAAAACATTCTTACAAAATTGGAAATTTCGTGAAATAAATAAATTTTGTTTTGTTATCATTTTGTTTACAGTACAAAATTATTCTTAAACCTACACAAGTTTCGTGAATTTTACAAAAAACAATTTAAACATATAATAAAAACTGTTGGTTTGTTTTACTTTTTATTATATGCCCCATTTATTTTCCTGTTATTGTATAAAAAATTATTGTAATAAAAAATTTGCTTTTAGTTCATGCTAGGAACACAACTGGTACGAACGACGAATTTCGTCCACGCAGAGTTTGCTGCGTAAATTCGTCGTGTGAAACACAACAACGACGAATGTACTCAACGAATTCAGCTGTTATAATTTATAAAGTTGTTTGAAGCATTTGCAAAGGCAGAGAGAGAGAGAGAGAGAGAAAATTTGTATTTCATAGTTCGTCGGTGTACAAAATAGAAATAAATCTATCGCAAAGCTCGTCACGCTCTACAAATTTCGTTTTATGGAGGCGTTGTATTAATTTTAATATGAACAAATATATTTTATTTTCCATGACAAAAGTTCGCAATGAAAACTTCGTCTTCGTCCCAATTGTGTTCCCAGTTTGATTCGTGAGTTTCATTGCAAAATATTCATGTATGTATGTGACGTATGAAGAATGCAGAGGCTGTAACAACTTCCCTTAAGTTATCTTTTTATTTTCATAATTATTACAATCTTCAATTCTAGGAATTAAAGATTAATAAACTATTTTCCAAGAATATATACATTTTTTGAAGATTTTTATATTCCACGTATTTTATTTTTATACAAAATTTCGCATATAACACAAACTTGCTTTTCATGATTCACTAATTTATTTTGTATTATTAACATTGTGTTTCTTAAATTTACGAAAAAAAATTGAAATACAAAATTTTGTTTGCAGACAACAATTATTTCGTAAAATAAAGAAATATCACAACTACTACATATCTACAAAGCATTTCGTACCCTTAAATTAACGAATATTTCCTAAAATGAACCACATTTTTCTAAAAACCTAAAAATATATAAAATTATATTTTAAATAAAAAATTTTGTGTAGCCAATATTTAATGTTGTATAATATTGACGATAAACGACAAATGTGTCAGCGCTGTGGCTAAAAATCAATCTGACAGCACTGGCTAGCATCGATCACGTATGATACAGATATGTGTATGCATCTATTAAAGGATTATGCTATGTTTAGACGACGAGTTGAATCACCTGCTTCGCTCTCTGAATCATGTTTATGAATCATGCTGTTTAGACTACTCATTCGTGCTTCGTGTGCAGCGTGCCAATTTAGTGCTTTTCGTACTAGATTTAGAGTTTTTTAATTCATAACAGTGCGGAATTTTTCAAATTGTTGCTTAAAAAAAGGCACTAAATTGGCGCTTTTCACCTTTGATAGTGCGTTTTGCAAATCTACTAAATATTAATTTGTTAAAGTGTGATGGCTTTATTTTCACTTTTCAAAAACTATCTGCTTTCACCCCTTTTAGACATGCAAAGTTTCCTTTGCAGAATGTTAATTCAGCTTGGTGAAATATGAAGGAAGAAAAACTTTATCTTTCATAGTGAGAAAAAATAATATATTTCTAGCAATTACAGAGGATACCATACACGTTATAAAATAACTTAATTACAATAATCTAATTACTAACCACTGAGGGAAGCAATGTATTGCTTTCTTGATAACGAAAGCTTTCAAAAATGCTTCTGAAAAGTACTAACGTAAGGCTCTCTAACAAAGTGGACAAAAGTAAAAAAATGTACACCAGTAACTTTTGCATCTGAATACACAAAAACTACATATTATTGCTTCTGTAAAACGAATTAGTAAAGCAAAAAATTAACGGCTTTTTGGAAACTTTGCTTCTAGCTGGCTTACAAAAACTCTTCTGGGAAGCGGTAATTTTTGCTGGGATGGTGAAATTGAAGAAATAGAACGAAGTATCAGAAATTTAAGGATACATAAATGGAAAAATTTGCTCAAAACTGATCAATTTTGGATTGAAATTTATAATTATAGAAATTCAACTAATCATAATCCATTTCTAATACTGTCAATATTTTCTCTAAGACTATTAACATTACCATGTTCAAATGTTGTAGTAGAAATGACTTTTAGCGCTTATAAATATTTTAAAAGTAAGTTAGAAATACAATAATGATTTTATAAATCAAATTGTTTCATTCATATAAAATACGGTCTAAAAAGAAAAGGCTTATGTTGTTCAGAATGTAACATACTGAACCATGTTCATGTAAAAATTAATTCAGACGAAACACCTAAAAATCTAATTGTTTTATTAAAACAGTTTTATGGCCAGAGGAAAAAGATTAAACTGCATTTCTTGAAACGAGGAATATAATTCTCGTTGATCATCTTTTGTTAAAATAGTACACCATAATTGGAGTGTCTTCCCAAATGAACTTCAATTATTTTCCTACTCATATTCTACTTATAAGCAAAATCGAAATATGGCTCGATATTATTGAAATTATTACAAAAACCTATGAAATGTAGTAAGTTTAAAATTGTAGTTAACTTAAATTTTTACTAATTCAATACATTTATAATTAGCCATATGGGCTTTCTCTGTATTGCAAATAAATAGATAAATATAAAAAAATTAATAAAAATATATTTATGTACATACATACATATGTACATATATACGAGTACTTATTTCATTTAGTGCTTTTTTATGAACACAGTGGTTTTTGCTCTGAAAAAGTTGGCATCACTGTTCGCGTGGCATTTTTTTATGTATATTCACACAAACATACGTATCATATGCACGTATATACATGCATACACATAAGCATATATACTTTACATAAATTCCACTCATGCGAAATCTTGTTTTTGAAGGCATCTCTATATTTTCTTCTTATTTTTCCTTTTTATATTATTCATAACTTAATTAAATTTATTTATATTAAACTCACATCTATGTTTTTTGGCTTGTTTTCATTTGTTTACAAACACATATCCCTATTTTGTTTTGATAGCTAGTTCAGATAAAGTGGCGATTAACTGCGATAAAAGTTAGAGAAGATACCTATTTTACGTGCTTCGCAAGTAGATTCATATTGAATCTACTTGATTCGCTCTCATAATTTTGTATGGCGAAGCAAGTGGATTCGGTCATGATTGGGACGTGAAGCATGAATAGAGAGCGAAGCACGTACCGTCTAAACATAGTATTACGGTACTTGTTGACGCATAATGCATTGCTATTGCCTGAAAAATATAAGAAAAAAAAAACAAGCAAAAAAACTGGGAAAACATCACAGTGGAACAAATTATAATTTTTCTCCATAAATTTTGAAAGCGAAAAATTAAATTTTTTTAATTATTGTCTAAATTTGTGAATGCTAATGAAAATATAAAAAAATATAAAATATATAAATATATAAGACCTTTAATTTTAACGAATTTTACGGTTTGCTTATTAATCCACCTTTACTCATATGCATTAAACACATTCGACACAGCAGGCTACGGGCTACAATCTGTCAAAAATAGAATACACACATTCTTAATGTAACAATTATTTTAACGACAGCAGGCTACACGACTGCACGACTACCGTTGTAGCTGTCGCCAACTTTAAACTAATCTCTATTTCTCTGGCTACAATGAGCAAATGCAGTGTTACCAGTATTATACAAAATGGTGAATGAATGATATCGTACAATTATTTCATACTAGGTTTGATCCCGTACTCCACATTGGGAGCCCGCGGGATCCCAATTTTACCGAAAACTGTTCCCGTACTCAAAGTTTGGGCAAGTAAGGGAGCTTTTGAGAGAGTAATGTCAAAGACTATAAATATATAAAGATGTTCTACGTCCATACATTGTACTGCCAGTGCTTAATTTGCTGGTGGATTTACTACTAAATCCATTTGTTTCAAAGAGAGTAATTTATTTTCTCAGAGCACTTATTATTCTCAAGTCTTCGCTATTCATCTGCATACGCATGCATGTGTGTGTGCCTTTGCATGCGTAAGTATGAATGGATGTGTGTATTTAATTTAAAGCAAAGAAAAAATTTACACAAACAAAAAGAACTTGCGTTTTCGCACATATGCATAAGTGTATGGACATAAGCTACATAAAATTTAATGTTACCGATTGTTTATTTATAGGGCAAAAATATGTATTTTATTGTTGTACTTTTGCAAATACATGGATTCGCACCGAATATAAATTTACTTATTTAATTTAAATATAAGTCCAAACGAAAAACATTTTGCAAAATGCTCCTAAAGATAAATAGAGGGACAAATGCGCGTTGGGAAGAGCATGAGATAAGCTTTTCTCAAAGTATATTTTAAAGATCAACCTCCACATACTTGTTCTTAAGAAATATATTGAAATTGAACCTTCAGAGTCCTTCATCCTTTAGTGGATGGAGTAGCATTAAAAATTTGCAGCCAGGTAACAATTCATGTATATACAATGCGCTCACAGAAACTGTGAAAAATATGCAACCTTTTGAAAAAGAATGCATTTTAATTTTTGATGAAGTATCTATAAGAAAAAAATTTACTTATAATAAATGTGCAGATGTTATAGATGGAGTTGTCGATTTAGGATATGAACGAGTGAATCAAATGGGGTCCCAAGTTTGCGTTTTTATGATAAGAGGAGTTGTAAAAAGTTGGAAGTTCGTTTTAAACTATTTTGTTACTTCCAGTTCAATAAAAGGTGATGTACTAAAAAAACTTGTGGAGTCAAACTTTGACATTTTAAGAGAAATGGGACTAAATGTGCGTGGGCTTACCTGTGATCAAGGACCCAATAATAGAAAATGCTATGATATGCTAGGCGGATCTTGTGAAAAACCTTATTTTATTTATAAAAATGCAAAAATTTACCTGATGTACGACGTACCCCATATTTTCAAATCCATAACAAATGCTTTCATCAAAGCCGATTTTAAAACACTGCATGGCGTAGCGCGATTCGACGTTGTTAGAGAAATATTCGAGTTGGAGTATGGAAAAGTAACCAAAATGACAAAATTAACAACGGTGCACATAAACCCAAATAATTTTCGGAAGATGCGTGTTGGCCTAGCTGTCCAAACTTTAAGCAATTCAGTTGCTGCTGCAATCCAATCTGTAAATGAAAATCGCCAGTTTACACGAAGTTCCGCAACAATAGCCACTTCAACGTGCTCTTTTATAAAAAAACTCGATAGCTATTTTGATTGCTTAAACAGCATGTATTTTAACGATGCAAAGCCCCTGAAGCGTGGCCTGAAGCCGAAAAGCACAACTTGGTAATTACTCGAAGAGCTAATTACCTATATGAAACAGGTTGAATACGCAGGAAATAAAATATTTTCAATTGATGGCCTAATTCAAACTACGAGAGCTATTTTATCGTTATCGTGAATTGTTTGCGGAAAACTCAAATTTGATATGCATTTTAACGAGCCATTTTAATCAAGATCCATTGGAAAACTTGTTTCCATATACATATACCTACGTCCCAAGGGCGGACACTGCAAAAATCCTTCGGTCTATGAATTAAATGTCGCAGTAGCTAAACTGCTATCTCTTAAAATAACGCAATTTAGTACCTCTTCAAATTGTGCAAACGACGATGCGATATTTTTTTTTTACCTATTGAGTTCCAAACAATTTTAGAAGATACTCAAAGAAGTCGAAGTACAGCAGAAAGTAGTCGCACACCTGACGTTAATGTAACAAACATATTCGATGAAAATGAAGATTATTTTAATGAAGATGCAGATTGTTTTAACTCTAATAATGTTCCAATAGAGTTAACATCAAGCCGATATTTTGTTGGTTATATATGTAGCTCAACGAATTACTTGCGCTAAATGTCGTGTGGATATAATTAAACCAGCACAAGTTTTGTCATATCCTTCAGAAATGTTTGTTCACGCTAAAAATTATGATAAAGAAACAGATAATACAGTGGAATCTCCCTTAACGGACACTTCCTATAGGCGGACACCCCCTGTAGACGGACACTTTTGACAGGTCCCAGCAGCGCTCCATTTAAATGTTTAGTTTTCTCTTGACCGGACAGTTCCCTTGTACGGACACATTTCAATGGTCCCTTCAGTGTCCGCTCAATAGAGATTCCACTGTAATTGAAATATATAATTGATATACATATAATTGAAATTTCTAAATAAAATAATTATAGTTCGGTGCGAATCAATTTATTTTTAATTTTACAACAATAAAACACGTATTTTTACCCTACAATAACACAATCGGTCGCATTTGATTTTCATGATTTATTTGCACATGAATAATGTATCAAAACAAGAAACTTCTTTTAGTTATTTCATATTTTTGCTCCTACTTGACTGCGCTTTAAACAAGAAATATAACACACACACAACTAAATTTCTCTATAAGCTTCAATTATGTGTGTGCATACATTGTATGCCATACAACATTACTACATACATATTTATATAAGTGTGAATGCTCAAAAATTTTGTGCTCTCTTTGTGGTTTCGTTCAAATAACAAACAATTTATTTTTCCCTTGTTACTTCCCCCACAGCATCGATAAACACAAAAAATTTTAGTTTTCATTTAATGTTCTACGTGGAACATCTTTATATATTTATAGTCTTTGGTAATGTTCTTCTTCTTGCACGAAACAGCCCGTAATTTTTCTTTGGGCTAGTTTGGGCAAGCCGAAAAACAGTCAGCTGTTTGAAAAATAACCAATAACAAAGTAAAATTAAATTGTCCTAAACACTATAAACATTGAAAAGTTGTATCAAAAAGGTTTATAAGCAAGTGGTGAACTAAGTTTTATCAGTTTTTATGTAAAATTAAGAAACAAAACGTTCTAGTTATGCCACAGAATGTAAGTAAACGCATGCGTGTGTATGTGTGTAAGTATGTATCTGCTTGTGCTTTGGCTTTTGGTAAACATTTTTGGTTTTTCTTGTTCCCGTACTTTTGTAAATTTTTTGTATTATTGAGAGAAATTATAGCTTGTTCTCATTTTACCGAACTTTGCCCAAAAAGTACGGGATCAAACCTACTATTTACTAGAAACAATATCCAAAAATTGATGTAAAGAATAAATTGATTCATTATTGTACTTTTATGTGAAATAAGTACATTTTAAAAGAAAAATTTATTTTTATAAATGCAAAATATATGAAAGTGGCAATACTGAACTATGTATTTGTACTTGAATATCAGCTGCAGATGGTGCTGCTGCCGTCTCCAAAATAATTAAGTAGCTGGCTACGAGGCGACAAATGCTGCTAGCGGCATTTGAAGTCGTGTGTTCGTGTAGCCTGCTGTGGTGAATGTGTTTAATGCAATATGATTAATAAATATTTTTAATTTATAACAATAATAGCCGACGGAATTCTACACACTTTCATACTGCAAATATTCTAACTCGTTGCCTATATATATATTTTGAAGCATATCGTCAATGCTATTAATACTTTTAAGTAGATACATACATATGTATGTATATTATTAAGATAGCCACAACTGATATTAAACACTGTATTGTTTAAAATCGTTTGCTTACATGTGTCGGCTATACGAATTATGAACATATAAGTCAGGCATATTATCAATTTCTACTTTTGAATACGAACTTGAAACCCCAAAATGTCATTAGTTTCAACTTTCTGATTTTATATTATGTTCAAAATCTGCCGTTTGAAAACAAATTCTCTAATTTTAAGAATCTACGGGATATCTTTGATGGCAACAATTTCCAATTTCCAAAAACATGCGCGCATGTATGTATGTATTATTAAAAACACGAAAAGTCTTAGTTATCCGTACAATTTCGCACTTATTTTTTGCTTTTAACTGCCCACTGTGCACTTCTTTTTTGGATTTTTTTTTAACTACAGGACTGCCAACCTTTAGTCAGGTGATTTTATCCCACTTTTCTTGCTAAGTTCGGTAAAAAAAGAGAAGACAAGAATTAATCCTACTTTTTTGTATATATGGCCCATTTCCGAACTGCGAAATAAAACTTTCGACTTACAATTTGTATTGAAAACAACTTTTGTTTTTAATTTAATTATTATTTTTCGAACTGTATTTGTTTCTATATTCTTATGAATTGAATAGGCTAAAGTTCGTAACGCTTTTTAAGCCAAATTACATGTGATAATTATTAATGAACAAATAACATCAAAGTTAGTTGTAAATATTCTGACAACAACACATAGTTGAACGGAACAGCCAGCCGTTTTCGAAGGCCACTAAACCTTCCTCATCAGCGTTCTTCTGTGTTTTTGGTCCACTGTGTGTGGTGTCAGTTGATGTAGATGTCTGCCTTATATACGTAACTTTATTGCAAATGGAATATGTGAATTTGTTTGATTCATTGCATTTCAATTTGCCAATGTGTTTCGTAATGTATACGCAAGTTACCATCTATATATATATACCATCTTCTATATATATTACCATCTTCTATATATATTACAACAGTCTTACCATTGTCGTTTTGTTCCTTACTAACTATACACATGTTTGTTAATTTGCTTATTTTTGTTCTACTTAAGACAAACTTTTTTGGTTTGTTACTATTAAGTATATTTTTTTATTTTTAATTTTTGCCACAAGCCAATGACTATTAATTAGTTAATTTAATTATTATTTTTCGAACTGTATTTGTTTCTATATTCTTATGAATTGAATAGGCTAAAGTTCGTAACGCTTTTTAAGCCAAATTACATGTGATAATTATTAATGAACAAATAACATCAAAGTTAGTTGTAAATATTCTGACAACAACACATAGTTGAACGGAACAGCCAGCCGTTTTCGAAGGCCACTAAACCTTCCTCATCAGCGTTCTTCTGTGTTTTTGGTCCACTGTGTGTGGTGTCAGTTGATGTAGATGTCTGCCTTATATACGTAACTTTATTGCAAATGGAATATGTGAATTTGTTTGATTCATTGCATTTCAATTTGCCAATGTGTTTCGTAATGTATACGCAAGTTACCATCTATATATATATACCATCTTCTATATATATTACCATCTTCTATATATATTACAACAGTCTTACCATTGTCGTTTTGTTCCTTACTAACTATACACATGTTTGTTAATTTGCTTATTTTTGTTCTACTTAAGACAAACTTTTTTGGTTTGTTACTATTAAGTATATTTTTTTATTTTTAATTTTTGCCACAAGCCAATGACTATTAATTAGTTAATTTAATTATTATTTTTCGAACTGTATTTGTTTCTATATTCTTATGAATTGAATAGGCTAAAGTTCGTAACGCTTTTTAAGCCAAATTACATGTGATAATTATTAATGAACAAATAACATCAAAGTTAGTTGTAAATATTCTGACAACAACACATAGTTGAACGGAACAGCCAGCCGTTTTCGAAGGCCACTAAACCTTCCTCATCAGCGTTCTTCTGTGTTTTTGGTCCACTGTGTGTGGTGTCAGTTGATGTAGATGTCTGCCTTATATACGTAACTTTATTGCAAATGGAATATGTGAATTTGTTTGATTCATTGCATTTCAATTTGCCAATGTGTTTCGTAATGTATACGCAAGTTACCATCTATATATATATACCATCTTCTATATATATTACCATCTTCTATATATATTACAACAGTCTTACCATTGTCGTTTTGTTCCTTACTAACTATACACATGTTTGTTAATTTGCTTATTTTTGTTCTACTTAAGACAAACTTTTTTGGTTTGTTACTATTAAGTATATTTTTTTATTTTTAATTTTTGCCACAAGCCAATGACTATTAATTAGTTAATTTAATTATTATTTTTCGAACTGTATTTGTTTCTATATTCTTATGAATTGAATAGGCTAAAGTTCGTAACGCTTTTTAAGCCAAATTACATGTGATAATTATTAATGAACAAATAACATCAAAGTTAGTTGTAAATATTCTGACAACAACACATAGTTGAACGGAACAGCCAGCCGTTTTCGAAGGCCACTAAACCTTCCTCATCAGCGTTCTTCTGTGTTTTTGGTCCACTGTGTGTGGTGTCAGTTGATGTAGATGTCTGCCTTATATACGTAACTTTATTGCAAATGGAATATGTGAATTTGTTTGATTCATTGCATTTCAATTTGCCAATGTGTTTCGTAATGTATACGCAAGTTACCATCTATATATATATACCATCTTCTATATATATTACCATCTTCTATATATATTACAACAGTCTTACCATTGTCGTTTTGTTTTTGTTTTTTCAATATAAATTGTAAGTCGAATGTTTTCTTTACCATTATACTCTTTGATTTTACGAGTACTTAAATTTTATGCATTTACAATGGGCTGTGGGATTTTCCAACGTTTTATGGTTTCTTTTTTATAATAAAGCGTGTGTGTTGTTAGCAGGTAACGAACAGGATTTGTAACCACTTTTTTCCATCGAAAATTTTAAAATGTTTATTTTAAATACATACATACATAATTGAAAGCTATACCTTAAAGCCATGTTAGTGTGAAATGTATATAGTATATATTTACATATACATATAAGTATGTGCCTTAGAGTGTTTTAGGTACTTTATTACAACAAAAAACAATGCATTTAAGTTCCAAATATTAAAATATGTATGTATGTATATTAGGATTACAGCTTTTTTTTAGTAATTTTGCAAAAATGAAATTTTACACGGCCTAGCGCACATCGTTATAAAAAATATTAAAAACGCCAAACTACTTGAGTCATTATTTCTGTTGGAAGGTCTTGAGGGAATTTTTTGGGAAAAGTTTTAACAGAAATAAGTTAACAATGAGTCAAATAATAGTTAAAGAAATTATAGAATTTATTTTAATATAAGTAGCACAGGCTATAACGATGCTCAAAAATCGTAGTTTTACTGGAATAATACATTGCTGATGGTACGAACAGTACAGTTAAATGCACCATTGAACGCGGCTTGAAAAATCAATCAGATGAAGTATCTTTTTTTAATTATTTGCCTTGCGAAAAAAACGTAAGTATTCCAAAAAAATATATAAAAATTTACCTATTTTAGACACGGTCCTATACGTGAACCGTTATCTCTAGATCCTTTAATTGTTTTGGGAATCCTCTTTAAAAAATATCGATCTTTAGTTTCAGAGGGGTAATAAAATATTTTTATTTAATGATTAGCTTTAATTTACATATGTTTACATATATGTATGTATATATACAAATGTATGTATTTGTGTAAAACACATAACTTTTAATATATAAAATAAGCTAAAAAATGCATTGTTTAGTCGACAAAACAAGCAAAAATATCATTTTAACTTTTTTATTAAACTTTTACCAAATTAAATAAACGCATTTCAATGAATTTTAATATTTATATGTAAGAGATTTTCGTGTAAATTTTAACTGAAGTCTGTGGTATTTTTATTTTATTATTAGGTTAAATATTGCAATACTTTTAAGTAAAATATTATAACATTGTGATTTATTAACTTCTAAGACTGCCGAATAAAAATGAAATTTAATTTTGATATAAATACTCTAGAAACCATAATATTGTCTGATTTTTAACGTCAAATTGCTTAAAAATACCTTGCTTATCGCATTTGTGTGTGCGTGCGAGTAATTTGACATTTTCAATGGCAAAATTGGTTACGAGTAGTTTTCTTTACTTCCTAACTAAACTAACTAACTAACAAAAACAATATTCTTTTATTTTCTACGTACATATGTACATACATATGCAAACAGGTTAAAAAATTGTAGAAATTTTTTTCCACACTTTATTGCCAAACTTAATACAAGAAGAACGGTTTTACATTACATTTGTAAAAGTTGGCAATCCTAGCTTAAAATTGTCAATAGATAAGTATAAAGAGTGCATGGCGTCGTCCGTCTGCAATGTTCTTGTGTTGGTTTAATCTTGTATTCTATTCAGTGTTGCCGGAATAGTAATTCATTTTACAGGGATAAAACTAATCCAAATTTTAGATATCACGCAAACAAAATTTTTTGTAATTTTATTTACGGCGCTCTATTCCTAAATACATATGTACATAAGTATGTACATTACTTGCATGTATATAAATAAATCACCATAGCAGTAACTTCTGACAAATAACAAGCAAATTGCTCAATGATTACTGAAAATTACATTAAACTTTGGAAGGACTTCCAAAACTCTTTTTTTGCATTGTCTAGTGAGAAAAAAACTTCTTGCTTACGTGGAACAGAACAAAACTCGTCCCTTGCACCATAACCAGCCTTATGTGTAACTCTTGTTTTTGCTTTGTGTAGTTGTCGTACTTTCCGTTGCCAAGTAGTGCTGCTATACATATGTATGTATGTATGTATATGGTTTAAGTAAAATATTTTTTTGCCAAAATTTACTATGTATGTGCCTATTCAACAAAATAACGAATATAAATAACTGTAAATGACAGACTTGCTTTATTAAGTCCTAATTTACACTCAGCAAGTCTTATTGCTAAGCTGATTAGTTTTTTAGGAAAGAGAGACGAGGGGAAAAGAAACTTATATGTTCCCCTCGTATCTCTCACCGACAAACTAATCACATTAGCAATAATACTTGCTTAGTGTAAATAAGGACTAAACGTTTTTTAACCTTGCATGTAGCGAGTTTTGAAATCCAATTCTACATATACGTATAAGACAAACAATTATTTAAATACATATATGCTTCCATACATGTACATATAACTTTATTTGGACGTAATTCTCCCAATGATCTATCTTGCGGGCAATATTATTTTAGTAATAAAAATAAAAAGTTATAACCAGGGACATAACAATTATAGGAGAAATGACAAAAAGGTTATATTTAACTTTAAAATTGATTAATTCAAATAATGGTTACAATAAACGATTATCGTAAGATATCGTCGTCTTAGAGTGCAAACCTGCTAACTCACTTCAATAAAATTTTACAGGAGAGACAAAATACTGTTAACATTTTCTATACATTGGTTAAGAAATTAACCTAATACGTCAAGTTTTTTCGACATGTAGAGTTTCTAATTAAAACAAATATTTAGGGCAATCGATGCGGTATGTTATTCTCTATCGAAAGGCATTAAAATGTCATATCTTATGAAGTGTCATTTATGAAATTTTGATGAGCCTGTGGAAGATTTTATGCCATCAGTTAAAGGTTTGCCACACGTCTAGTTCCATACTTAAGTGTTTACATGTATTTAATATATCTCACACTAAATCATAAAGAGTCACAACTCAAAATTATAGAAGTGCCTTTTCTTTTTTATAAACCAGTTAATTGAAGAAATCTATAACGACCTCAACAATTTCTTTTGCAATACAGTCTTCTTGAAGAATATAAAATATCGTTATGCTTGTTTTTATGTCACATGTTTGCGTCATTTGTACAGTATCAACAGTTGTTTGCAACTACTCAGCATCTGACTCTTTATGATTTAGTGAGCGATATATAAATGACAAACAAAATACTTTATATATAATTTTTTAATATACATAACACGAAATGTGTCAAAATATTTATGTATGCAACGTGATTATCAAAAGTGTAAACTATAATATTCTTTCCACTGAATAATTCTAGCAAAATTATATTAAAATTACATATATATTTTGTAATTCAAATATAGTTGTGGAAAAATTGGTTTGTTCCATGTATAGATAATATCGCAGAATTCGGCAACACTGATGTTTTGTCGTCGGTTGGCTATTGTTTTGCGGCACGGTATATTCAAAATACAATCTATTTGCAGCAAACCAGAAACCAACCGACGATGTGTTGCTTTATACTCTCAATAATTTTCTCTCTTAGTTACTTTCCTCCCACCGAAAACCAATTTTTTTTTTAATTTCACATTTTTATATGAACATCCATTCATAAATGCATGCATGAATGGATGTACATATCTTTACAGGGTTTGCTTATGAAGCACTAACACTTTGGCAAAGAACACTAAAATATAATTTATTTGCACATAGATGTACACAACAATTTTAATTTCAGTGCTATGCCCGTCAAGCAGAGTGCTTTATAAAGTATTTTACTTGAGTTGAAAAATCATTGTGACTCTAATCGCGTAGTGTACATGTAAACATACACAAAGAAGAAAGTTGTCATATCTTACCCTTTGTATAATACATTAAATAATGTACAGTTTATTTTCGAACACTGCTTTTTTCTCGTTTTGGCGATTTTTTCTGTTTTTGGGTTTTTTTATTGTTGCGATTTTTTCGATTTGGGGATTTTTTTTTAATTTGGCGATTTTTTTCTGTTCTTAAGGTTTTTTCATTTTGGCGATTTTTTCCGTTCAGCGATTTTTTTCATTTTGGCGATTTTTTCGGTTTTTCGCGATTTATTTTGGTCTTAGAAATTTTTTTAATTTGGTGCTTTTTTATTTTGGCGAGTTTTTTTGTTTTTGGCGTTTTTTTCGGTTTGGCGAATTTATATTTTTTTTATTTTTTAGTTTTACCGTTTTTGAACATATCAAGAGTTTTGCTCTTACGGTTTCCAAGATACAGCAATTTGTCAAAATTACATAGTCAAAATTTCAAATTTAATTCAAACTTGTTTAAATTTTAGTGTTAATTGTTGAGGTCTGTATAAAAACACACTAACCTTACAAATTTCAAGTGCATATACATACAATTGTATGTATATTACATGAGATTTTAACATTTTTTGTTGCTCGTTTTGGAACACCCTTTAATTTTTAACTCTCATGCATTTGTTGTCGTTGCGGCCAAAGGTCTACACACTGTGTCCAGTTTTCAGGCCCGTAGTTCTTACGGTTCTCGAGAAAATACCCTGTGAAATACAGACGGAGAGCGTAGCGAAAATAATAGGGTTCCTTTTCATCTTTGGTGTACGGAACCCTAAAAAGGTTAAATTTTCCAGCTATGGAGCTGTGGTTATTATTTTTCAAATTTTCTGTACCCAATTTTTCTTTCCAAAACATAAAATATATTTATAAATAAATCAGTCGTTAAGCAGCTCTGGGTCGAAGAACATCATTTCGCGTCATCGTAATTATTTCTTAAGTGCGGTCAGGCTTAGTTCTGTTGTTGGGCCTTCGAGAGTTTTTTGTTTCGCTCGCACTGGTTGACTGATCTGCAACGGATAACCGTATAATCTTGCGGTTTTTTGTGGAATTTCTTTAACAACCACGTTGCTACTTCCTATGTGAAGGCATAGGTCGTGTATAGTCAGTCACAAAAACTTTTTGAAAACACTGTTAATAACACCTTGCCAACTTTTGAGACTCCAAAAGCGTAAAAATTTTTGAAAAAAGGGCTAAACTGAAAAAATATACGTTTAGCGCAATATTAACAGCCTGTTTTTAGTAGACGATTCATTCATAATAATCGCTAACAAGTGAGCGTTTTTGTTTTTTTTGTTTTTAGAACGCGACTGTTGGCGTTTTTTACTAAATAATGTAACAACTGTCAATTTATTTTGGTTTTTATTAAACGATTTATCTTGTCATAAACGTCAAGGTGGACGATTGAAAAATTCTAGTCGTGTTCAACAAAAGTGCATAAAAATAAATAAAATTTCGACAAAAGCAACATAAAATTTTTATTGCAGAGAAAATAAACAAATAGCGACATAAAATAAAACAAGCAAAATGAAAAGCTCAACAAAAAAGGTAAACGTACTATAACACGATTTTCCAGAATAACTCAGTTCTACCAGGGTTTCAAACAATAATTTCCAAATGTCCTTTATTTTACAAAAAAATATTACAATATTATAAAATTTATATATATATAAAAACTTTAAGAATAAAATCCAGAGAACTCAGCAAGGATTATCAAAATGAACCGTACGTGACGAGTGATAGTTCCAGACTCTCGAGAATTTAGACTCACCCATCCTAAACAAGTTTGTAGGTTTTTTTTTGTAAGTAGGGTTATTGTATTAGTAACTAATACCTGTGAACTATGGCCGTCTGAACCAATAGTGCGACTGTGTACTACCACTACTTATTGTGTCTGGGACCTATGGCAGTAAATACCAGTAGATACCCTCTACACCACTACTGTCAATGATTTATGGCTATCAATACCAATAAATACATTGACATTACTTCATTGCCTGGGTTCTATGGGTGTAAAAAAACAGTAGACACCCTATGCACTACCACTGAGCCGAGACTTGACTGTTTGTGTAAGACACCTATCGAAGCTGTTACAAACTTGCGATATATGTCTGTCCACTACAACAGCCAAAGCTCAACTGAAGTGGTAGTGATATTTCGTAGTGGTAATCACAGCAACGATGACTGTATTTTCAAGTCACAACTACATAGAAAGCGGAGTTCGAAAACATATCGCTTACTGGTTTCTCTTAAACAAATTGTCTCTTATACATTCTACTCTTAAACTACATTTTATTTTCTCTCTAAAAAAATAAATAACTCTCATTTACAAAATAAACTGTTATTGAATGAACGCAGTAAATATAAATTCCTTTTTAAATATAAATTATTGTAGTATGTAATTCATATACTATGTACGTAAACTAAATATACTATTTGAAATTATATACATATGTATGTTCGTAAAAATTCAAGTAAATATATATTTGTAAAATTACATATAAATGTGGCGAAATACTTCGTTACATCTCCCTCTTGTGTAGTGTAATAAAAACAAATTATTTATTTAAACTAGAGTTCACTAATGTGCTCCTAGTATTTATTTAAATTTATTTTATTTTTCTTAGAGCTCGCTGAGGAGCTCCTAAGAATGTCTATTTAGTAATTGTCTTAGAACTAATTTTCATCGTCTTATATACTAACAATGAGAAGAATTCTTAACCTATCTTAATGTAAGAGGGAAAAGAAAAGGTATATGCTTATTAGGCAAAATATTCCTTTTAATTTCCCAAGGTAGACATGCGGAGCGCGTATCATAAGAATTTTATTAAACCCTACTCAGTAACACATGTGTCCAACAAATAATTAGGTTTGTTTATATTTATGAAAATAATAATTTAAGTGCTTTATGCCGTTGCCTTTGAACTAACTCAAGGGGTGTCAAGTGATCGTCACCCAAAATATTTTAGTTGAGGTTTTTAAATGCAATTCGATACTGTTGTGTGCATTGCTTAATACATTGTTGGTTAATGTTACAGTAGGACCACGCTACTGATTAATGTTACAGTATGACCACGCTACACCTCCACCTTTTACAAGAATGTTCATATAATTCATGTTAATTATATGGACATTCTTTTATGATTTATAATATATTATTTAAAGTATATAAAAGAATGTATTTATTATGTAGCAAAGAATTATTTATTTAAGGTATATAATAGAATATGTTAAATTATTTATTTTTATATAGCTTAAGTCTATCCTTATGAACTATTTGTTCTTTATTTGTTTTCTTATCTATTATGGTTACATTATTTCTTAAATCTATTTCTTTAATTTTGTAAGGTCCCTTATATTGGATTTCCAATTTATGACCTGATTCATTTTTAAGTAAAACTAAATCTCCTATTTTAAAATTATGATCTAATATTTTCTTATCATAGTTTAATTTTTGCCTAAGTTTATTCCTATCTAACATTAATTTTGCTCTCTTATATCCTACTTCTAATCTAAATTTTGTTTCCTTAACATAGTCATCTATATTATATAAAGGTGTTATTCTATCTACATTATTGAATTCTTTAAAACTATTGGGTGTTTTAGCAAAAATTAGCTCAAAAGGACAGTAATTGTGTATTGTTGAAGGTGTTGTATTAAAACAATATGTGAAATATTTTAACCATTCATCCCAATCATATTTGTCTACAGATATGTATGAACGTACATATTCATTAAAAGTTCTGTGACTTCTTTCCACTGTTCCTAATGTTTGATGGTGGTGAGCTGTTGAAGTTAGTTTTTCAATTTTGAGTAAACTGCAAAGTTCTGTTAATATTGAATTTTTATACTCTGTTCCCATGTCCGAAATGAACGTTTTCATTGGACCATAGATTAGTAAAAAGCTTTCAAATATTGCTTTTGCAATTGTTTTAGCTGTCTTGTCTGGTATTGGTATGGTTACTAAATATTTAGTCATGTCACATATTAGTGTGACTGCATATTCATTTCCGTTTATTGATTTTGGAAATGGTCCTATTGTATCTACATATACCGTATCAAAAGGTTTTGTAGGTGTTGGTGTGATAGTCATTGGACTTTTTGAATGCTTTAGTGTTTTAGCAGTTTGGCATTTGTGACAATTTTTTACATATTTAGATATGTCTTTTGACATATTTTTCCAATAATAAAATCTTTTGATTTTCTGTATTGTTCTATACAATCCACAATGTCCTCCTTCTATGGGATCATCGTGATATTTCAGCATAATTTCAAGAATTGCCTTGACATTCTTATTATCAATGTGGGTCACCTCATTTAGTAGCGCTACTTTAATTTTATTTAATATTTTATTGCCCATTATTTTAAATTCATTAATAGAGATAAATTCGAAAACTTTCTCACTAGGTGCCACTTGTAAATTATATATTGTGTTTACCGGCCACTTTTTCGAGCCTAGAGAAAAATTGTCCTAAGTCAAAATTCTCGTTAGTAAACAAATCATTTATTTGTATATATGTTACTATAGATTTTCCACGTTTGATGTAACATTTTCCGGGGGAAATCTTTAGTTTATAATATTTTCTGACGTCAGTGTTTGTTAAAGGTACATATATACTGGGCTTATTATCATTTGTATTTTTATCAATTTTATGCTGATTATTTAATGTATTATTATTCTTTTCTTTTTCTGTATTGGTCATCGATCTAGTCGTGACTCTTAATATAGAACAAATTTTGTTATTCATATCTTTTAGGTCTTTAATTGTAATTCGTGATAGAGCGTCAGCAACATAGTTATCTTTTCCCCTAAGATATTCTACTGTAAAATCATATTCTTCTAATTCGAGTCTAATTCTTGTCAATTTGGAACTTGGGTTTTTCATTGAAAACAAATAAGAAAGTGGTCTATGATCAGTACGGACAAGAAAATGTTTTCCATATATATATGGTCTGAAGTGGGTAATTGCCCAATGAATTGCAGTTAATTCTTGCTCAATGGTTGATTTGTTACTTTCTCCCTTTGTGAAAGTTTTGGATGCATAAGCAATAGGTAAATGTTTATCTTCGTGTTGTTGTGTTAAAACAGCACCACAAGCGTGTTTACTTGCATCTGTTGTTATACAAAATTTCTTGGCGAAATCAGGATATTGTAGTAAGGTTGGACTCATTAATGCTTTTTGAGATATTTAAATGCATAATCACAATCTTTCGTCCATTCAAAGGGTGTATTTTTCTTGGATAATTTTGTTAAATGTCTGGAGTATTCAGAAAAATTTTTAATAAATCTTCGATAGTAGTTACAAAAAGCTACGAATCTTTTTGCACTATCTGCGTCTGTTGGTGTTGGATATTTTTCAATTATTGAATATTTACTATCGTCTGGTAATATTCCTTTATCTGTACATTTGTGACCAAGGTATGTTACTTCTCTCATGAAGAATGAACATTTTTCAGGATGTTTTGGATGCATAAGCAATAGGAATGTATATTTTCGTATTCTTGTGTTAAAACAGCACCACAGGCATGCTTACTTGCATCTGTTGTTATACAAAACTCCTTGGAAGTAGATAGGTAATGGAGGATGCAAATATCTATCTCTTTCTAACACTATATCTATCTCTCTCTATCTTTGTCTGTTGTGGAAGGTCATGGTTTGTGACGTCAGATATGAGTATGTATGTGTGTAATTGAGAGAGAGGGGGCGTTGACTTTAATATTTGTAGTTTTTGAGAGAGATGGAGGTGTTGGCCTATAATTTCTGATATCCCATGATTAGGGATTTAGAGGATTGGTATTTGGTATTAATAAATATTGTGATCATGAAATTTGGTTCTCTAGTTTAATATTTATCTCATGATTAGGGATTTAGAGGTTTGTCATTGCCTGCCTATCAATAATATGTTGACCACTGTAGTTTTTTTTTTTTTTGTTTGTTGTTGGATAAATGTATGTTTGCTTGTATCAGAGGGGTTTGTTCTTCAGTTGGGATATATGCTCCCTCAGCTACTACAAAAAATTATGTAGTGGATGTGTACATTTTTTTAGTGTTGGATCTATGTGTGTTCGTATCAGAGGGGTATGGATATAGTGTTAGAAAGAGATGGATTTTGCGGTAACTTATCCATAATTGATAGCTTTTAGTTGTATGTGTACATATTTTATATTTTTAATATTCTATGTATTGGTGTATGCATGGGAATGTTATAGAGGGATAATTTTTTTCTCGTGCTGGAATTGATGTTGCCCAAGCAAAAAATTTGTATGCTGCTGTATTCATTGATCTACATACTTAGTCCCCGTTCACGCTACGCAAGTGTTATTGCTAAGCTTATCACTTTTTATTCTTTGAACTTTCATCGACGCCCTCACAAAACAAAACGTATTGCCAGCACATGTATAGTGTGAACTGGGACTTCTATCATTTGTTCTTTTTCGCGTTTGATGTAGTTGAATTGCTTGGGTGGTAATTGTATACATGTAGGTATGTATGTAAGTAAGCATGCATGTGTATCGATTTGTAAATTCGTGTGCGTAGTTCAATGATTTTTGGGGATCATAGAAACTGTTTAGCTTGTTGGAATATCTGTTCTCCTAGTTGGAATTTGTTTGCTGATGCTGATTGCTTCTACTGTTGTTATTATACCCTTTACCAAGAAAAATGGTAAAAGGGTATATATAGGTTTGTCATTCCGTTTGTAATTTCTATAATATCAATAAGCGACACATAAAATATATATATTCTGGATCCTTATGCATAGGGAAGACGAATAAGCGATGTCCGTCTGTCCGTCTGTCCGTCTGTCCGTCTGTCTGTACGTGAAATCGGTTTTCCGAAGCTCCCAGAAAAGCTAGAGACTTCGTTCTTGGACTGGTGTGTCAGAAATTTTCCAAAATAGATTGGTATTGAAATTCAGCAAAATCGACCAGACGATTGCAGAGCTGGAAAACGTAAACTTCATTTTGCCATATAAAAGTAACTACCGAAAACAAATTTTTATTTTTTTTTAATAAATGAACATATTTTACACTTCAGTACAACTAAAATTGGAATTTTAAATAAACAAAATATAAAAAAAATAAAAAGACGTTTCCAGGGTTGGAAAACTTTAAAATTTTGTGTTATGTAAAATTAACTATGTCTAAAATTATGCAGAGTATTTTCTCGAGAACCGTAAGAGCTAGAGACCTGAAATTTGGACACAGTGTGTAGACCTTTGGCCGCTACAACAACAAATACATGAGAGTTGGAAATTAAAGGGTGTTCCAAAACGAGCAACGAAAAATGTTAAAATCCCATGTAATATACATCCAATTGTATGTATGTATGTATATACACTTGAAATTTGTGAGGTTAGTGTATTTTTATACAGACTACAAAAATTAACACTAAAATTTCAAAAAATTTAAAATAAAGGGTGTTGCATCAGTTAATGCAATTTTGACTATGCAATTTTGACAACTTGCTGTATCTTGGAAACCGTAAAAGCAAAACTCTTGAAATTTTCAAAAACGGTAAAACTAAAAAATCAAAAAATTATAAAATCGCCAAACCGAAAAAAATCGCCAAAAACAAAAAAAATCGCCAAAACGAAAAAAAGCACCTAATTACAAAAAAAAATCTAAGACTAAAATACATCGCGAATAACCGGAAAAATTTCTAAAATAAAAAAAATCGCTAAAATGAAAGAAAATCACCAAAATGAAAAGAAACCCCAAAATTAAAAAAAAATCGCCAAAATGAAAAAAATGGCCAAAACGAAAAAAAACCCCAAAAAACAGAAAAAATCGCCAAAATAAAAAAAACCTAAAAACAGGAAAAAATCGCTAAAATGAAAAAAAGTCGCCAAGATGAAAAAATTCGCCAAAATGAAAAAAAACCCCAAAAACAGAAAAAAATCGCCAAAATTAAAAAAACCCCAAAAAACAGAAAAAAATCGCCAAAATGAAAAAAAAACGCCAAAATGAATAAACATCGCCAAAATGAAAAAACCTCAAAATAAAAAAAAATCGCAAAAATTAAAAAAAATCGCCAAAAGGAAAAAAATCTCCAAAATGAAAATATACCCCCAAAAAGAGAAAAAAATCGCCAAAATTAAAAAAAAATTGCCAAAATGAAAAAAAATCGCCAAAACGAAAAAAACCCCAAAAAAAAAGAAAAAAATCGCCAAAATGAAAAAAACCCCAAAAACAGGAAAAAATCGCCAAAATGAAAAAAAAATCGCCAAAATTAAAAAAACTCCCAAAATAGGAACAAATCGCCAAAATGGAAAAAGAATCGCCAAAAAAATCGCCAAAATGATAAAACATCGCCAAAATGAAAAAAACCCCAAAATAAAAAAAAAATCGCAAAAATTAAAAAAAATCGCTATATATACTATATATATGTACGTATGTTGGTAAAGGGTATATAAGATTCGGCACAGACGAATATAGCACTCTTACTTGTTTTTTTCTTCGTCTTCTATTACTCTGAGTGGTACATATGTATGTATGTACATTCATACGCGTACTTGACAATTTTTGATTTTATGCATATACAAACATACATACATATATACATACATACATACATACATATGTACATACTTATGCAAATGTGCTGATATTGCTTTTTCCCGTTTTACAGTATCCAAGGGAACTTTTTTATTCTTTTGTATTTATCGTTCCTGCTATGTCCATTGGATACTTTTTATGTTATTGTTTTTTTTTCTAATACGCATGTAAATACATGTGCGTGTATATTTTGCTTTGCAAATTTAAGCTGGCTCGATCTTGTTAGAATTGAATGTTGTGCAAATTCAGCGATTTGTTTCTATGTAGGTACTACATACATACATACATATTTATGTACATACATACATATATAGAATAACGCATAAAGTAAAAAATGAAAATAAAAAATATGGGATCACAGCACATTTTATTATGATACAAGACATACATACATACATATACTCCCAGACCAATTTATGTGCGATCATGTATGTGTAAGTATGTTTTACTTGTTCAATAGTTTTGACTTGAAGAAGTGTCGTCATAGCTTTTGCGATTATATGCCACTTTTGTTGGGGAAGGTTATGGTTTTTAGGTTTCTGTGCAAAGTGAAGCTACATACATACATATCTACATACTACATGCATATGTACGTATGTATATATCTGCTATTATTCTGTTCTTATTTGCTCTTTCATAGGTTTCGCGATTGCTTGACTCTTTTTGTTGGGGAAGGTTAGGGTTTTCCGTTTGTTGTGCAAAGTTTAGTAATATAAAACAATTTAAAAAATTCAACAATGAATGTTTTTCGCATTATTATACAATTTTTTATTTTGTATACCAATAACATCCTATTGGTTTGAAATTAAACATTTTTTGATTTTGTTGTAATATTTATTTATTTTTTTAATAATGTTTTATAATACAAGCATCACATTTATATTGCAATATAAAAATTTATCATTAACATTTTATTTATACTTTTATTAATTTTTAATATTAAAAATAAACGTATATGAATTAATTATATTTATTACATTGATTTTTCTTATTTTAAATATCATACATCTGCACGTGTCTGGTCCTTCTATACAATCTGAGCAGTGCCAAGGACAACAAGAAAAGTGTTCTGCATCATTATTATCCTCCACACCAAAGTCTTCGTTTTCTTTAAGCATGTGAAGAAAACATAGTAGTGCATCCTTATGTTCGTGCATTAACCATCCTTCATATTCCTCAAGAAATTGTTCTACTGTAGATTTCATTGTCAAGTTCTTAACGTGTTGAATGGCTATTTGATATTGTATTAAAATTTTAATTTCATAATGATACACACAAATTTTTGATTGGAATTGCTGTTTTCTCTCTCTATCTCTCTCTCTCCCTCTCTCTACGAATATTCCACATATAGACATATTCACTATTTCACAGCAAATATTTTCATGTAGGCTTCTTAGACTCATCGAATCTACATTTAATATCAATTCAATTCAAATACTCAAAGACATTAAACATAAAATCATTATGGAATCGTTAAATTTAATTAAAAAATTCAGTTCATTAAATAACAAGTCCTTGATACATATAAAGGACTTAGATGTTTCAAGGAAATATAGAGTGGTGTCGGCGCAAAGGACAACGACAAAATATGGTCCAACAGTAAAAATTGAGATGGAGGACCACTTCATGTTCCTACCAAATAGGTATAACACTCTTACCGATGAGGAGCTCACGCACCTCTCAGATGGCACATTCCGGGTGCAGAGGCAAGGAGAACGGAATTTGCTTCTCGATAAGGAGGAGGATGTGGAGGAGTTTTTAATTCCCAATGCCCAATACCCCATTTGGCAGTAATATAAATTTTTTTTTTGGATATATATTTTGCAAGAATAAAACTAAATTTTATATAAATGATGGAATTTTAAATTTAATTTTTTTTATTTAATTCATAAAGAAATTGAAGGCATAAATGACCACAATTAAATGTATTAAACTTCTGATATTGATTATAGTTGTATCTTATATTTTTACCCAGATATTTGATTACTTCTGCAGGAGGTTGTAAGTTTCCAAAACTATCGAAATATTCTATTTCTTTGTTGTTTTTAAAATGTGCTACCCAATGTGTACCGAGTCCTGTTGACATATCTAAATTGATTATTCCACATTCCTTTCTCCTCGGACGTTTTGGTAGAGTGTTCAGCATATAAACTCCTCTAAAGTATGGAATTTTTGATGAAAAATTTTGTAGATCAACATCCGTTAATGGTCTAGTGGGTAGCATTTGTATTAGTTTTTTGAGTTCTCTTTACAAATCAAACCATAACCTTTTTTATAGGGTTTGAGAAAAAGTCCTTCGCCTACCGCTATAGATTCTATCGCTCTATTATGTCTAGCTGCTTCCTCAAGTTGTCTTTTTGCATTTTTTGTTGCATTTACAGTCTTTGCTATAGCAGCACCTCCAGTAGCTAAACTACCAATTGCACCCAGAGCAGTTAATATTGGAATTAATGGTAGAAAACCACCAATTTTTGGAACATGTATTATACGTGGTGCAATAATTTGTGATTTTTTCCCCTTCAAAGAACTGTTAATAGTTTTTCGTGCAATTCTAATGGCTGTGTTAATATCCAACGGTTTTTCCTTCTTCAACATTTTTGATGCAGCTCTAATTGATGTATTAAACAGTTTTTTAGCATTTAAATTATTTTTTTTAGCATTTTTCTTCTTTTCCACACCCATTCCAAATTTTGTTTTGGCTTTCATTGCGTTAGTTATCATATATGCAAATGATTTCTCCGTGAGAGTGCTATCTTTTGAGAGAACTCGGTTCCAAGCTTTGTTTTCAAGTATTTTATCAGCTTTATGTCTAGTAATTAAATCCTTATTTTTAGAGTAAGCAATGTCGTGCTCTTTACAAGCAGAGTCCAATAAATTAATTCCTTTATCACCTTTATCTAAACGTTTTTGTAGTTTTGTTCCAGGTCCACAGTACTGATATCCAGGAAGATGAATTTCAAAAGGTATACAGTTTATTATATTGTTAACTAAACCTTCTCCAATGACAGTTTTTTTATGACTAAACGATCCGATATCGTATAACCATATTATTTTATATTTTCTATAATAAAAGGAAGTATTTATGAATTGCATTTAGTTACAAAAATGCAGTTAGTAAAACAACATAAAAATATTTTAGTCCGTAATATTGACGCTTCATCAAACATCAGCTCAAAAATAAAGCATAGTTCCCTCTTGCCAAATTCTATTCGCGCTCTAATAGTTGGCCCATCAAATTGTGGAAAGACTAATATTATGATTAGCTTGATAGAAAGTCCTAATGGTCTCAAGTTTAAAAACATATATTTATACTCAAAATCTTTATATCAGCCGAAATATGAATACCTGAGAAACTTAATTTTACCAATTAAAGGCATGGGATATTACACATTTACAGATAATGAATCTGTTATTTCCCCTAACGAAGCTAAAAGCAACTCAATTATGATATTTGATGATGTTGCATGCGAGAAGCAAAATAATATACGTGCATATTTTTGTATGGGACGACATAAGAATGTTGATTCATTTTACTTATGTCAAACTTATACCAGAATTCCAAAACATTTGATAAGAGACAATGCCAATGTAATTATAATGTTTAAACAAGATGAGAAAAATATGAGGCATGTTTATAGTGATCATGTGGCAAGCGACATGAATTTTGTAAAGTTTCAAGAAATTTGTCGAGAATGTTGGAAGGATAAATATGGATTTTTGATGATAAGCAAAGATAATGAATTAAATAATGGTCGTTACAGAAAACAATTTGACTGTTTCATAACAATATAAATTACTTTACAGGAAAGGTAGTCTTTAGTTCTTAATCTGACTTTAAACTTCATACATCTATTTTTTATAATTTGTCAGATGCATAAAACCTGATCTGATAACATTAACTGATAACTGATCTGATAACCGGAACTGATAACCGATCTGATACCTAATAACCGATCCGATATCTAATAACCGATCTGATACCTGAAAAACTGATCTGATACCTGATAACTGATCTGATAACCTGTTCTGATATCTGAAAACCTAATCAGATAAGCTGAACAGATACCTGATAACTGATCTGATAACCGAAACTGATTGCTGATAACCGATCTGATACCTGATAACCGATCTGATAACCTGATCTGATACCTGAAAAACTGATCTGATAACCGAAACTGATTGCTTATAACCGATCTGATACCTGATAACCGATCTGATAACCTGATCTGATACCTGAAAAACTGATCTGATAACCGAAACTGATTGCTGATAACCGATCTGATACCTGATAACCGATCTGATAACCTGATCTGATACCTGGAAAACTGATCTGATAACCGAAACTGATTGCTGATAACCGATCTGATACCTAATCTGATACCTGAAAAACAGCTCTGATATTTGACGCTAATAAACATGGATGAGAAAGTTTTAAAAGAGCTGGTAACAACAAGAAATGTCTTGAAGAAAAAGCTCCGTAGTATAAAAACTGGTGAAATAGAATCATTTGAACAACTAAAAGATACATTCAAACCTATAACAGAACCTCTTAAAGAATTTATAAATACTTCTAAAAATATTGGAAGAATCCCCAAGAAAGAAGAAAGTAAATTCCAAACAAAAATTGAGACCAACAAAAGTTTAAAGCCCTTGAAAACATCAGTCAAGGTAGAGACAAGTACACCGAAGAAAATTTTAGAAGGAACAATATTTGATAACACAATCTTATTTAATGATGCTAATGACGTGAGTGATAAGGATGAAGACGAGTTTTACTCACAGACTTCTAATACTGAAGAGAGTTGTACAGACTTATCACTCTTGGAAGCGAGAAATGAATTAGATACTTACTACGGTCCACATAGAGATCACAATAATGAATGGAAATTTGGTAGTAGTAACATTGAGCTAACTGAAGATAAAATTCACGTTGGCGGACAAAGATGGGCTCTAACACCGGGTTTGTTTTCTTTAATGTTTCATAAAACACCAAAAAACTATGACAAATTTGAACTTGAAATCTACAAAAAAATTTTGATTACAACTAATGCATGCAGGAGAGACTATAAACCCGATGGTCAGATCAAGGGGACTAGAGAATATAAATATAAGCATATAATTCAAAAAATATTTAAAGAAAATAGTCAGAAGAAAATATCTAACGCAGTAGCAAATGCAGCAATTCCTGGTTATAAGGGTGATGGAATGATGCGCTTTAACCCCCAAAAACAAAACTATATATATTGGGATGATCCCAATGAGTTAGTAGATCGACTTCGACTACTGCTCGCATCACAAGCTGCAGGTCATACTAATCACAATAACGAAATTGTATCAATTATTGAAGAATTACGTGAAGCGAATATAATACATTAACTGTAATAATTAATACATATATATGAAGTATGTCTGTTGATAAGTTTGGACATTATCTAAACGATACTAGTGCTATAATTTCTATTAAAAATGCACCTAAGCTGCTGGGGTTCTTTATGGATACGAACAACAACATTGATGTCCAAAACAAAAGGATCAAAAATGTTGCAAATGCTCTGGAGGAAAACGATGCTATCAATAAATTGTTTCTGCAAACTCAAATCGAAAAAATAGAAGTCAAATTATTAAATTGCTTTAAGGAAGACAATAATCAAATTCAAGAAAGTCTTCAAGAACAGATAGAGGAATTGCAAAGCGAAATAAAATTACAAATAGAAGACAATTATAAAATTGAAAAAGAAATTCTAAAAATTAAATCATCTTTTGAAGAACAAATTGAACAGCTGAATGAGAAAATTTATAGATTAGAAAATTACATGTTCGTATCAATAGCTGAAAGTGCATCAAATAGATCACAACACTCCCAAACAAATCCGTAAAACTACTCAATGTCTCCAAAAAGAAAGTTAGTTGACGAACTCCATAAGCAAGCTCGAAGACATTTTGTACGCCGTAGAGTTGTGATGAAAGGATTAGATGATCTTTGGCAAGCTGATTTAGTTGAAATGGGTAGTTATTCATCGAAAAATAGAAATTATCGATTTTTGTTGACTGTAATTGACACATTCTCAAAATTTGCATGGGCAGTACCGCTGAAAACAAAAACTGCACTCGAAACAAGCAAGGCGATGGAAAACATTTTTCAATTAGGACGAGTTCCAAAAAACTTGCAAACGGATGATGGTAAAGAATTTTTCAATACACACTTTGGAAAATTAATGCATAAATACAACATTAATCACTACTCAACATATAGCATTATGAAAGCATCAATAGTAGAACGATTTAATAGAACATTAAAAGGAATGATGTGGAAAGAATTTAGCTTTAATGGTTCATATAAGTGGATTGATATATACAAAGATTTACTTAATACCTACAACAGAAAAGTTCATCGTACCATTAAAATGCCTCCAATTAAAGTCAACTCAACAAATGAGGAAAAGCTGCTAAATACAGTATACAGTCATTTGAAGATGTATAAAATGTCAAAATTTAATGTTGGAGATCATGTTCGCATAAGCAAATATAAGCATACTTTTGAAAAGGGGTATACACCAAATTGGACAACAGAAATATTCACAATTAAAAGAGTTCAAAATACATATCCTACAACATACATATTAGAAGATTATCTCGGAAATCCTATCAAAGGTGGATTTTATGAAGAAGAACTTTCAAAAACTAGATATCCAAATAATTATCTAGTTGAAAAGGTTCTTAAAACTAAAGGAGAGGAGGCATATGTTAAATGGTTGGGGTTTTCTAGTCAACACAATTCTTGGATAAGTAAGGATGATATATCGTAGTTGGAGTAAAAGAAAAATAACATTACTTATATGTATTTAGCACATTCTGTAATAATTTATGTTTAGAATAAGAAATAAAATCATTTTTATAAACAATGTTGTAGTAAGTTCCATTTATTTGCAATCAGATTCCCATAATGTCAATAACACTTACTTTGAGCTCTAACTCTTCAGAGTTATCTGCAAATTACTTCCCTCCTATCGAGTTAAATGGAGCTTATGAGTGCGCTCTAACTGCTTTTCATTCATATAATAGCATACCGAATGTAGACGTCTATAACAATATGTTTCACATAGGAGAACATGTAATTAAAATACCAATTGGATCTTATGAATTAAATGATATAGTTGATTACTTAGATCAGCAATATAAAGACTGCTGTCCAACAAATAAAATTCGAATAGAAGCTAATAACAATACAATGCAAGTTAAAATTAACAGCTCTAAAGATTTAATAGATTTTAATAAAGAAAATACAATTGGAAAACTTTTGGGATTTAATACTAAAATCCTGACTCCAAACCATGATCATTACTCAGATCTACCAGTCAATATATTTAAGGTGAATCTCTTGCGAGTTGAAAGCAGTATCGCTGTTAATACATACATGAACAATTCCAAGGCGCATACACTACATGAATTTCCGATTAATGTTCCTCCAGGCTATAAAATAGATGAAATCCCTAGAAATCTAATTTATTTACCAGTCAACTCCCAAGAGATTAGTTCACTTACTCTACGCGTGGTTGATCAGCACGGTGACTTAATAAATTTCCGAGGAGAGGAAATAACCATTCGCATACATTTGAGACCATCTAAATAATGATAATATATAACACAAACATATCAAAGAATAAAGCTGTATATAATTCTAAAACTATACTAGAACCTAAGCGACAGTTGAAGAGATCAGTCCAACAAAATCTGACCAAATCAAATCAAAACTTTCTCAAGTCGTTAAATTTAAAATTGAAAACGAAAAAATGAATTCAATAATGGATGTACTAGATAAGCCATTATCTGATGAGAGTATAATCAAAAAAGACTATCACACATATGTACCATATCTACAATCATATAACAATAATGACGAAATTCGTATTTCAATACAAAATCAAGATCTGTACGTATTGCCCAGTGAAAGTTATATATATGTGGAAGGATTTATTGTAGATGATAAGAGCCCAAAATCCTCTAATTTAAGCTTTAAATTAAAAAACAACTTTGTAGCGTATCTCTTTGATGAAATCCGTTATGAACTTAATGGTATTGAAATTGATCACACAAGGCATTTAGGACAGACAAGCACCATAAAAAATCTGATTTCTTTATCACCAACGGAAAGCGCTGTCATGCAAAATGCTGGATGGAACAAAATTGATAATTTGAATATTGAAAATGGATATTTTAATTTCTATGTTCCACTTAAAATGCTCTTAGGATTTGCGGAAGACTATAACAAAATAATACTAAATGGTAAACATGAATTAATACTCTTGCGTAACAAGAATGATGAAGATCTTGTACAATCGAGCACTTCTACTGACAAACCAAAACTTACAATTTCGCTAATCTCTTGGAGAATTCCCCATGTACACTTATCCGATCATAGTAAATTGAATATGATTAAAATTATCAACAATGCTGCTTCTATACCAATAGCATTCCGCAGTTGGGATTGTCATGTAAATCCACAATTAACTACAGGAAATAGCCATATCTGGAATGTTAAGATGGCTGCAAGTAGAGAGCGACCCCGCTTTGTATTGATTGCATTTCAACAAGATAAAAAGTTTGTTCATTGCGATCTCACTAACTTAAAAGTACATTTGAATTCAGTTTCATATCCATATGATGATCTTAACTTAAAATTTAAAAATGAACGCTACGCAATTCTATATGATATGTATGTAAGATTTCAACAAAACTATTATATGAAGGAGTCACAACCTCTTCTAACTTCCCAAGAGTTTAAGAATAATGCACCCATTATTGTAGTAGATGTTAGTTATCAAAACGAAACACTTAACAACGGACCAATTGACATAAAAATTGAATTTGAAACAGCAACAAATATTCCAGCCAAAACATCAGCTTATTGCATTCTTATTCATGATCGTCTAATTGAATACATACCTATAAGAGGACAAGTTCGTAAAATCTTATAAATTAAAAAAGATGAACAATAATATAGTTTTTATAGACTTGCAAGGTTTCAAGAGTAATGCAAATGACTTTATCGTAAAAGAACTCGCAATCGTTTTCAAAAATAATCAACACATAAATTTTATCATAAAACCTCCTTTTGATTTTAAATGTTTATCAACAAAAAAGCAAAGAGAAGCAAACTGGTTAACAAAACATTATCATCATCTAAGCTGGAACGATGGGACTGTTTCATTTAAAAGCATTTGCGAATTTCTAAGAGCTAATGTAGGTGATTCATATACTATATATGTTAAAGGTGAGGAAAAGAGGCAATGGTTAGAAAAAATGGTGCAAAAAAGTGTTTTTAATATTGAAGATATTGGCTGTATCAACTTTAGTCAAATAGGGGTGAAGTATCCAGACCTATTTTATTGCAGCTATCACATCAATGGTATTTGTGCTTTACGGAATGCAATCTTACTTGAAAAAGAAACATCGGAATGAAAACAAATTGTTATCAGTTATTTTTAGTATATTATTGGTTTTATTTTCTAATATATTATAATACATGTATGTTGATATGTTACAATTTTAAATTTAATTGAAGTGTATAAATAAAAATGTTGTAAAAACTAAATAATTATATACATATATATATATATATATGTTACAAATTTATATACTTATGTATACATAAAAATAATATTTTAATAAAAATATAAAAAATAAATAAATACACAAAAAAAAAACATATGAGATTGTTTCTTAAAACTGAATTAATGAATGTAAAACTCGTACATAAACATTTGAATATAATACATAAATATTAAAAAAAAAAAATATTTGGATTCACGATTAAATAAATGTTATACATCACTGTCATCTCATATATATATATATATATGTATATATATATATATATATATATATATATATATATATATATATATATATATATATATATATATATATATATATATATATATATATAGATTAGTCAACTGGCATTGACTCACTAACTCGATCTCTATAATGACCCCAAGCTCGTGTTTTTACATGATCTTCCAAAATATTTCTTTTATCATCATTGTAGTTAAGGACTACTTTAAATAGCTTTTGTGTGTACAGTTTGTGAGTTTTTGATCTAATCAAATACATCTCATCTGATAGCACTTTCTGATCAAATAAACAATTTTTATAATCGTTTAGAGTTAACTTCTTGACGGCAGATTTTTTAACTCCTTTAGATTTTTTGACTTCTTCAGAGCTATGGGTTGAAAATGAGTACATTTTGGATCTTAAACCTACAAACTCGGTCATTATATCACCCTTGTTCTCGTCCTTCATCATTCCTAAAACTTTTTTATTTGCTAGAGGTAAACAGAACTGATTATCTTCAGAATAATCTGATGTATCGAAATTGGAATCAATATCATTACGGATGTCATCATAAAAATCATCCGTTTGAATCGTGTAGATGAATGAATCTGTATCCATATAGTTAAGAGAAATTGTATCTTTAAACTTTTGTTTCATGTAGCAGTAGTGGAAGTCGTACATCTTCCACTTAGATAATTCTAAAACTGCTAGACCTATATATGTGGGTTTATCGTAATATGGTTCCAGTTCTTTTAACTCAACTGCATACATATTATCACCGACTTTTTTCAAACTTAAAAAATTCGGTTTAGAAATCAATGCCCTCAATCCTAAATGATTTCTGTTTGTAGTTTCCCACTCTGTAGCAATATGGATAACTTTTCTTTTATCAACATTTTCCATAGTCTTCCCATAAACAGCATTATTAAGAAGCTTAAAAAAGTCCTTCTCAAATGCATTTTTGGCATTCGTACGATATGAATTATTTAGGTCAATGTATTTTTTAAGCCAAGGGGACTGCTTAAATCTTAATATTCTGTGTATTTTATGTAATACAAGCCCGTTTGAAATACATTGAAGTAAGATTTTATGATGAATAACATAATTCCTTTTGAATGTAAGGTCTGCTATTAACTTCTTACTATTATATTGTGATGTTTTTTTGTTTTGGGGGCAAAAAGGGAGGTCATTATGTGCGTCATGAAGTGAGTCTGGATACTCAATATCTACTTCTAAATAGTAACCAACTTCTGGTGTATTAGGAGCTTCATTGATATTAAAGACTTCAATTTCTCCAGAACTTAACCATTCGAATCCCCCATAAGGCAAAGGTTGAGACATTGCCCAACCATATAAATTATTAGCATCTAAATACATCAAATATTCTGAAGGCTTGTTTCTATCAAAATCTTTCATGTATTTGTTGTTAGATTTTGAATATCTTCTTGAGCACTGCACTAGCCCACCCCTTATACCATTTTGAACAAATGAATGCATTTCACAATCTGTAATTAGCTCTAAGGTTACTTCTGTAGTCCTCAACATGGCATCCCATGATAGTCCTGGTGCAGTATAGTAGTGAGCGGGATCTAGACTATAAATACTCTTACATATTTTTCGAAAATTTTCAAAAATATCTGTAAGAAGTAATACATCAGTTTTGAGGTACAGCTCAGTATAATCCCGAAGGGTTCTACAATCGAACTCACTCCACACTTTTTGTGCATGTTCATAGTCATCAATAGAACATTCGTCATTGCTTAAAATATTAAAAAAGTTCTGTCTACTTGGAAGTTCAGTTTCATCAAACTTTAATATAGAGTCCATATAAGAGTATGGATACACTCCTTTTCTTCTTAATAAATTAAATTGGTTGTCATTTGGAAATATTTCACGAACTGTTTGTAAATCAGATACGTCAAGATTTTTTGCCAAAGAATCTAGACTTGAGGCCATAAACCTGAAAGAATCTATAAAGCGTATTTCGAATCCATGATTCTTTTTTAATGAAATATAAACTGAGAGGGAAATATAACGCTCTTTGTTTAGGGGTATAACTTTTATAGTAGCATTTTTTATTGTGGAAAGATGATTGAAAAAGAGATGTAAATCATATGCAGAAAGATTGTGAAAAAGAACAGGTATAAAATTAGGTACTCTATAGTTTAAATTACATACATTATGTGCTGCACCACGATAACTACCCGTAAGATGACAGTGATCTATAACTTTATCATTAAACAACTCTTTTCTACAAATATGACACACTTGTGCATTATTGTGAGCTTGCACATCTTCGCTAGTCATATTAATAGATTTTGTTTTTGATAACTGCTCATCAAATATGTTTGATGCATCTTCCACTATTTTTTTAACAAACATAATTGCTGCATCTTCCCCAAAATAATACCTATGCCTATTATATTCTTTCTTAAAGCTACACTTTACATAGTAACCGAAAGCACAAGGGATATGCTTTTGAATGTTTGTAGTATTACTACTTACTTTTTCGTCAACTTTTTCTAAAATTGACTCAAAATCAGCATAAATGATATATGGGACATCCATCTGTTTATGAATGTTTTTAAAGCTTTTGAAAACATCCTCGGGCTTAGGCATTTTGACGACTTTCTTTAGACACACATTCTTGTGATGCTTATACACATATTCATCATGAGTATGGTAGAGACAAGAGTTGCAAACAAAGATTTTTGATGTATGCGATGTTATGCTGGATCGTAAAAGTCTAAAATTGGAATATATAGATTATATCAAAGAAATATTTATATACTTTAAAAATTAAAATAATAAAAATTATTATGATTATTTGAAAATACTTACTTTGAAATATCTTTGATGTACACATAGTAGAAATTTTCATTCGAATTGAGCAAAAGTAAGTTTATATGCTTTGCTTTTTCTCCACTAGTCACATAATATGGTCCTATTATTGATGACTCATTATGACCAAAAACATTTATGCTAATGTCATTCTGTACTTCAAATTTTTTTAGCTGTTTTAAGGGAAGTGGGAAATCTAGCCCCTCAAAGTTGACCTCTATACCTCCTAAAACAATCCTGTCACTTCTTATGTTTTCTATGTTATACGAGTAGTGGAATTTTCTTTCTGCAACACTTAGCATATCATTTTGATTTAAAGCAGCAACTAAGCACCATTTGAAGCAATAAATATCATCATTTTCGATATTGATGCATGCACCCTTATTAACTATAGCTTTTGGCAAGGGTATGAAATATGAGCCTCTTATAATCGATGACTTGTTAATATTTATTTCAAGAAATTTTATACAGATTAATGTCCATCCACTGTCTCTCTCTTGAAATTCATCCATTTTTATAGTAATTTCATTCACATGCTTTTTGTATAGTTCTTCCACATCGTCCGAAATGGTGACCAATGTCATTTTTGATATGTGTACCAGTGGAGAAACAATCATATCATCGTTCATCAGTTTCATGTACTCACATGTTAGCTCAAAATTAAATTTAAATGAAACATGCTTCCTGCTACATTCATTTAGTTGTTTAGTAACACTATTTCTTGCATTTAAGAAAAATTCTTCTGGGAACAATATTCCCTCATTTTTATTTATGAAGGAATATACTTCTATCCTTCCATTGAAGTCGCTGCTTATCTTTGTCAGATCATTATTAATATGTACTTGCTCAGAATTTCTCTTATGCTTTGTGGTTCTAACATGAGCCGTCCATGATGAAAAACCTATTACTTCATTGCAAGATTTACAATGTCTGCATAAAATATTCCTAGCGTCCCCCAGGCTGGTTGAAGAATGAGTTTTTTTATGATCCTTGAGCTTACCATGCGACATAAATAGCTTTTTGCAAACACTGCAATGTAGCTTCATATGCACCTCCAACATTTTGACACTGCTAAGAGTCATCGAGCAAACTGAGCAAATTGTAGAATTCATTTCTCTTTAATTATTGTTGATATTAATTTTTTAACACAATTTCAATAATATCACTTTTACACTGATTTTATTACTTTTTTTTTTATTTTAGTCCACTATAAAAATTTTGGAAATTTTTGATAATAATATGTAATTATTGATTAATGGGTACCGCTTTAAATAGATTGTATATAACAGAAGTACTACAGCACACTAATCGGAGTTGAAATATTACTTTTCATTAAGTGCGATCAGAACTGTTCACTGTGAAGTAATAGGATAAAAATGAGAAGAAGAAGAATACAAAATAAAATGTTTATACATATAACCATATAAAAGCTAAATTTATTAGAAAGCAATAGGAATCGACGCTTTACAGACATTCGCACCCCTTCTAGTAGGGATATAGTTTCACGTTGCACAACAAACGGAAAACCCTAACCTTCCCCAACAAAAAGAGTCAAGCAATCGCGAAACCTATGAAAGAGCAAATAAGAACAGAAGAATAGCAGATATATACATACGTACATATGCATGTAGTATGTAGATATGTATGTATGTAGCTTCACTTTGCACAGAAACCTAAAAACCATAACCTTCCCCAACAAAAGTGGCATATAATCGCAAAAGCTATGACGACACTTCTTCAAGTCAAAACTATTGAACAAGTAAAACATACTTACACATACATGATCGCACATAAATTGGTCTGGGAGTATATGTATGTATGTATGTCTTGTATCATAATAAAATGTGCTGTGATCCCATATTTTTTATTTTCATTTTTTACTTTATGCGTTATTCTATATATGTATGTATGTACATAAATATGTATGTATGTATGTAGTACCTACATAGAAACAAATCGCTGAATTTGCACAACATTCAATTCTAACAAGATCGAGCCAGCTTAAATTTGCAAAGCAAAATGTACACGCACATGTATGTACATGCGTATTAGAAAAAAAAACAATAACATAAAAAGTATCCAATGGACATAGCAGGAACGATAAATACAAAAGAATAAAAAAGTTCCCTTGGATACTGTAAAACGGGAAAAAGCAATATCAGCACATTTGCATAAGTATGTACATATGTATGTTTGTATGTATGTATATATGTATGTATGTTTGTATATGCATAAAATCAAAAATTGTCAAGTACGCGTATGAATGTACATACATACATATGTACCACTCAGAGTAATAGAAGACGAAGAAAAAAATAACAACAGTAGAAGCAATCAGCATCAGCAAACAAATTCCAACTAGGAGAACAGATATTCCAACAAGCTAAACAGTTTCTATGATCCCCAAAAATCATTGAACTACGCACACGAATTTACAAATCGATACACATGCATGCTTACTTACATACATACCTACATGTATACAATTACCACCCAAGCAATTCAACTACATCAAACGCGAAAAAAACAAATGATAGAAGTCCCAGTTCACACTATACATGTGCTGGCAATACGTTTTGTTTTGTGAGGGCGTCGATGAAAGTTCAAAGAATAAAAAGTGATAAGCTTAGCAATAACACTTGCGTAGCGTGAACGGGGACTAAGTATGTAGATCAATGAATACAGCAGCATACAAATTTTTTGCTTGGGCAACATCAATTCCAGCACGAGAAAAAAATTATCCCTCTATAACATTCCCATGCATTCACCAATACATAGAATATTAAAAATATAAAATATGTACACATACAACTAAAAGCTATCAATTATGGATAAGTTACCGCAAAATCCATCTCTTTCTAACACTATATCCATACCCCTCTGATACGAACACACATAGATCCAACACTAAAAAAATGTACACACCCACTACATAATTTTTTGTAGTAGCTGAGGGAGCATATATCCCAACTGAAGAACAAACCCCTCTGATACAAGCAAACATACATTTATCCAACAACAAACAAAAAAAAAAAAAACTACAGTGGTCAACATATTATTGATAGGCAGGCAATGACAAACCTCTAAATCCCTAATCATGAGATAAATATTAAACTAGAGAACCAAATTTCATGATCACAATATTTATTAATACCAAATACCAATCCTCTAAATCCCTAATCATGGGATATCAGAAATTATAGGCCAACACCTCCATCTCTCTCAAAAACTACAAATATTAAAGTCAACGCCCCCTCTCTCTCAATTACACACATACATACTCATATCTGACGTCACAAACCATGACCTTCCACAACAGACAAAGATAGAGAGAGATAGATATAGTGTTAGAAAGAGATAGATATTTGCATCCTCCATTACCTATCTACTCTTGGAAAAATCAGGATATTGTAGTAAGGTTGGATTCAATAATGCCTTTTTGAGGTATTTAAATGCAAAATCACAATCCTTTGTCCATTCAAAGGGTGTATTTTTCTTAGATAATTTTGTTAAATGTCTGGAATATTCCGAAAAATTTTTAATAAATCTTCGATAGTAGTTACAAAATGCTACGAATCTTTTTGCACTGTCAGCGTCAGTTGGTGTTGGATAGTTTTCTATTATTGAATATTTGCTATCGTCTGGTAATATTCCTTTATCTGTACATTTGTGGCCAAGGTATGTTACTTCTCTCATGAAGAATGAGCATTTTTCAGGATGTAATTTAAGGTTATACCTTCGGCACAGATCGAAAACGCTTTTCAAATTAGAAAGCATGTGCTTTTCGGAGCATCCCAGTACGACTAAATCATCCATATATAGAAAGGCTTGGTCTGGTTTTAAACCACTGAAAGCAAGTGTCATCATTAGTTGAAATGAGTTGGGTGCTATTTTTAATCCATAAGGTAATCTAGTAAATCTGTATGAACCATTGGTGGTTGAAAATGAAGTCAAGTCACTAGAATTTTTCTCTAAACTTATTTGATGAAAACCTGATACTAGATCTAGGCAAGAAAAATATTTTGCTCTGCCAAGTTGATCCAAAATATCATCAATTCTAGGTAATGGAAATTTATCTGCAATGAGTTTTTTATTTATTTGTCTGTAATCTATGACCAGTCTCCATCTTTTTGTTTCTGAGTTGGGAAGTTTTTTCTTTGGTACTAACAAGAGTGGACTGTTGTATTCGGAACATGAAGGTTCAATAATTTTATCATTAATTAGTTTTTTAACTTGTTTATCAATTTCTTCTTTATGTGTATGTGGTATACGATAGTTTTTGATGTATACTGGTTCTTCATCTTTTATTCTCAACTTTTGTTCATAGAAGTTATTTGTTGTTATTTTTTCTGATTCTAAACCGAAAATATCACTATATTCTGAACATAAATTTGTTAAGGTATTTTTGAATTGTTCAGGAAAATTATTTTTTAAAATTTTCAATATTTCTGATTTTCTTGTTGTATTTTTATTAGAGGTTTGTTTAATGATTTCATAATCAGCAATATTTTCGATTTTTATGTTACTTTTTTGGATTTTAGTATTGGTGTTGTTAGTGTTTAAAAAACGAATGAATGCTCTGTTGGAGTTAACTATTGTGTTAGGTATGAAAACGCCTGGTTTAATTTCTTGATTTGGAATTAATATATCAGTATTTAATGTGTTAAATTTTACTTGATGGATTATTTCACATCTTGGTGGTAAAGTTATTTCATCATTGTTGTTTGTAATAGGTATATTGATAGTTTGTTGTATATTAGATGGTCTTAGGATAAGGTAATTGTCATCTTTGTTGAAATCTAGCATACAGTTGTACTTTTTGATGAAGTCCATGCCAATAATTCCATCACATGGTATAGGAAAATTATTATGTACCACTTGAAATTTATGTGGTATTAGAAATTTTTCGTATTTTAAATCAAAAAATATACTTCCTATAGATTTTATATTACCCTGTCCTATTCCGCTAAACACTGTTGTGTTATTCGTATTTATTTCTTACAATTTAAAAAATTTTGCTTTTATTATTGAAATATCAGCACCGGTATCTACTAAAAGTGTTAAAATTTTGTTAGTATTATTTATTTGAATAGTAATAAAGAAACACAAGTTGAGGTTTAGATAATAAATTTTTACTGAATTGATCCTAGGGGACGTTCGGAGTTTTCCGAATCATTTTGATTTGATTCAGTTGCCCTTACGTAGTTTCTGTTTCTATGATTAGTATTGAATCGTTGACGATTTTTGTTATAATTATTATTGTTGCCATTACTGCTGTTATAATTATTATTATTGTTATTGTTGGTATAATTGCGTGGAAAGTTATTCTTTCCACGTGATCGTGTGTTATTGCCACGATAATTGTAGTTAGTCCTATATTTTTGTTTATAGTATAAGATTGCATTTTGTTGGCCAGTTGCATCTGTGCAACTATTGACAAATTGGCTGATTGCATCATTCATGTTATTAAACTGTCCAGCTTCCATGATCAGTTTTACCTTATCGATCGTGCAGTTTTTAGTTAATGCTTTTACAGCAATTTGTGTGGAATATTTATTTGCTAATTCGCATGACAATCCATCTGATATGTATGCGGTTTCTAATGATTTTGTGAGATTTTCTATCTCAGTACAGTAAGCGTTAGCAGTTTTATTATTTTGTTTAGTATTCATTATTTTCGCTGTCAGTACTTCGACTGATTCGCCTTTAACAGTCTTATTTAATTTGTTTATAATTTCTGTTATTGTTGCTTCATTATTTATTAAGTTTCTGGCATTTCCTTTTAACCTTGTTTTTATTAGTGAAACTGCGGTGGCTTCATGATCACCTTTTATAGAATTAACTAAAGACAAAGAATCAAGGAAAGAACGTAAATTTTCAGCCTTGCCGTCAAAATCGGTAATCAGCTTTGAAGCTGTGTTTAAAAATTCTACTACAGATTGAGTCATTGTGGATTCGTGTATGGAATTTGGTAGTACAATTTTTACTGCCTTTTTATCGGCTAGTTTTGAAACTCTGTTTGTTAGGTCAAGGAAAAATGCGTCTGCTGCTCTTTGGTGAGATATTGTAAGTCTATTGTAACAAACATTAAATAAAACTCTTATCTCTTCTAATTTTGTAAGAATTGTTTGAAAATGATTGTTAATTGTTTCTGTTTTGATTGGTCTATCAATATTTATACATTTATATGACCGTTCAAAATCTTCTTTTAAAATTCGTGCCTTATTCAAAATGTCCTTCCATTCCATTAGGAGAGCTAAATCATTTAATATGGCTATACTTTGTCTAACCCGTCTGCTCTACTAATATATTTCTTTTTTAAGTAATTATGGTGTATTTTGTAGATTTTCAAAATGAAGGTTAAAAGTAGTACTATTGTTATAATTATTAAATTTACTTCAATTAATTTTAAATTTATTTTCGTTTGTATGATTTCTACTTCATTTATTACGTTTGCGTTCGGGTTTTCTATTTTTGATTCTGTTTTACCCATATTTGAAATTTTAATTTAATTTTTTTTTTTCTAATTGTTCTGACCACCTAATAGCACGAATTGTTTCCTCTTCTATCTTTGGTTTATTTATAATGTCGTCTTCAGTTGGGACGCCTGGCATACCTATTATCTTCCAAAATTCTCCTAAAAGTTTTAGTTTTTTTTTTCATAGGCAATTCCTCTTCTTCATAAATTGGATTATCCATTATAAAGGTACCCAAAAAAAATTTCTTCTCATAGATTATGTCAAACAAAGTGCGAAGAAAAGGATTATATATGTTAGATAAAAATTTATTACTAAATAAAAAAAAAGTTGTCAACGGCGGTTAACGCCTACCGACCTAAATGTGCTCTTAAATAAGCACTATTGTATAAAAGAATTATTACTATATTTTTTTTTTTTTTTTAAGGATTATACCTTATTTAGTTTTATCTGGATGAGCCGGTCCAGCTCATCTATGCGCTTCCATATCTTTGTGGAATCGTTCCACGTTGGCGGCACTTCCTTGTTGAGCTCGCGTAATAAAAGGGATTTTTCCCTTTCCAACTTACATAAATATCCCCCTCTTCGCAGGTTTTTTAACTGCAGGGATTGATGTTAGACGGTGGTTTTGTTTTTCTTGGTTCCTTTTAAGGTACTCTTCTATTGTTAGTTTCTTAGGTCCTTGTTGCATACTTGTTGAAGGTTGTTTTCCCAGGCCATGGGATGTCATCCTTCTCAGTGTCTCTTGGCCAGACACTCTTCCGACGGAGGCTTGGCAAGAAGTTTTTGATGAGAAAAAGGTTCAGGCTTTTCTTGAAACCCATCTACCACGTTTTGATGACATTCAAGGGCACTCCAATGTCGCTGAACATGTGATAACCATGAAACATAACAGGCCGCTACGTCAAAGATATTATCCCCGAAATCCGGCTATGCAAGAAATAATAGATGACCAAATCCATGAGCTGATCAAAGAAGGCCGAATTGAAACTTCGAAGAGTCCGTATAGCTCACCAATAGTCTTAGCTCGGAAGAAAAATAATGAATGGCGCCTTTGTGTGGAGTACCGCCAAATAAATGAGAACTCTATACGGGATGCGTATCCAATTCCCCAAATCAATTCCATATTAGAGAGGCTCCGAAACAGCAAATTTTTCAGCACGATTGATCTCCGCCATGGTTACTGGCAAATACCGATGGCATATGAAAGCTGACCTTATACCGTTTTCACGGTACCTGGCCGCGGGTTATTCCAATGGCGTGTAATGCCATTCGGCCTACATTCAGCTCCAGCAACATTTCAAAGAGCACTCGACAACGTCATTGGTCCCGAATTAGATAAGATCGCATTTGCATATTTAGACGATATCGTTGTCCTTGGCAGTACGATAGATGAACATTTAGAAAACCTTAAAATTGTTTTCGACCGTTTGATATCTGCCAAACTTCGGATAAATAAAGAAAAGTGCTCATTCGAAAAGAAAAAAATAAGGTCCTTTTTGAACACCGCTGCATGGTATCGCCGTTTCGTTCCTAATTTTTCGAATATTACTAGCCCTTTAAATAATCTTCTGAAAAAAAGTGAAAAATGGGAATGGGGTAACGAGCATAAAATACCCTTTGAAGAAATAAAACAAAAACTTATCGAAGCACCTGCACTAACATGTCCCGATTTTTCCCGTACCTTCATATTGCAAACTGACGCTAGTGATGTTGGTCTTGGTGTCGTTTTGACTCAGGAATTTGAGGATGGCGAGAAAGTTGTTGCCTACGCTAGTCGAACACTTACTCTCCCTGAGAAAACTTACACTGTAACAGAGAAGGAGTGCCTTGCTATAGTCTGGGGAATTCGTAAGATGCGGCACTATATCGAAGGTTATCCTTCATCATTGTGACTGACCATCAATCATTAAAGTGGTTGAACTCAATACAATCACCGTCAGGTAGAATCGCACGTTGGGCCTTAGAAATGATGCAGTTTGATTATGAGATTAGATATCGGCGTGGAAAATTAAATGTTATAGCCGATTCTCTGTCAAGATATCCGTTAGACCAAGCCAACAATAGACCAACTGTAGCTCTTCAGACGATTGTAAGACGCGACGAGATCAATGATAAATGGTTCATAAATAAACGTAAAGTGGTTCAAGACAATCCGGAACAATTTCCAGATTATCAAATCGATAGTAACGGAAACCTTGGAAGACACATTTATGATTCCAGTGCGTATCATGATCAGGATCCAATACCTTGGAAATTGGTGGTACCCAAATCTGAAAGGAATCGAATTCTCCAGGAGTGTCACGATAGTTTAACTGCTGGTCACTTAGGTATCAACAAAACTACATCAAGAATAACAAAACTATATTACTGGCCAGGTATGTTTCGCAATATTGCGATATATGTGCGAAATTGTGAAATATGTCAACGGTATAAACCTCAACAGCAGCCACCAGCCGGAAAGATGTTCACTTCCCACGTTTCGCAGCCATGGCATGCGGTCTGCGCTGACTTTATCGGTCCTCTCCCACGATCCAGTCATGGAAACACGATGTTGATTGTATTTTTCGATAAATTTAGTAAGTGCTCAGAGTTCGTAGCTGTTCGGCAAGCCACCACAAGATCATTTATCAAAACGTTTCGGGAAAGAATACTTGCACGTTTTGGTACTCCCTACGTACTTCTTACTGACAATGGGACCCAATTTACCAGCCGGGAGTGTCGAAAGTATTTCGAATCACTAGGGGTCAAGCAACAGTTCACTGCCCCTTATTCTCCGCATAAGAATCCTACAGAGAGGACCAATCGCATTATAAAGACGATGATAGCCCAAGCAACTACCACAAATCACAGAAAATGGGACGATAACCTACCTGAGTTATCACTTGCTTTAAATTTAACTAAACAAAGCTCCACTCACTTTAGTCCAGCATATTTAACCCAGGGTAGAGAATTACGTCTCCCAAATACAGTTTTTGACTAGAAAACTCAATCCGAAAACAGGGAGAACAACATAAATCCTAAAGAAAGACAAACCCATTTGCAGGAAGTCTTTAAACTTGTTCAAGAACACCTGTGCCGTGCCGCTACTACTCAAGCAAAACATTATAATTTAAGACGACGGGAGTGGTCGCCAAAAAACGGTGACTTAGTCTTAGTCAAGAGTCGATGTTTATCAAAAGCTGCAGATTTCTTCGCGGCAAAGCTGGCGCCAAAATTCGAAGGTCCATTCGTCGTTGCCGAATATATATCGCCGGTGATAGTACGCCTTATGGACATCAATTCCAATAACGTTCGGGGAACTGCCCACCTAAAAGACTTGAAACCGTACCACAAGTAACACAATTTTACTAACTTTCTCATTTCTCACAGAAAAATATGATGGCTGACGACAACAAATTTATACGCAGCTGTAAAAACTTCCGCGAAGCACTAGAGCGTGAAGACTGAAAAAGGAGAAGAACTATTGAGATTCAATCGATAACCCTCCTACCACAGTTGAATATCCAACGATTGACGGAAAAAAAGGCAAAAAAATCCGATGTCTTAGCAAAACTAGCTAGCTTCTTCGTATTGAGTAACCTGTAAAGAACTAATTTGGGCAAAGTTATTTGTTATCATATCAGTCTTGTCTTTCTGTTGGTCCGTAGAAGCTACACGAAGTTCCGTGCCAGTTTGATAAAAAAAATTCATGCCGATGATAACTGGATCAAGACTATTATTTAAAACCAAAAAAGTGTGTCGGTATACTATCCCTTTCAATATAAACCACATGCTGACACAGCCAGCTACAGATATGTTGGATTGGTGCGCCAAATGAAGCGTCTTGAAGTCCGACGGGCTGATGGAGCATTTTAATTCTCGAGCTAAGGAGGAATTTATGCACGAATGTGTGGCACTAGTGTCTATTATAGCTTCAACATTTTTATTTTTTATCGTAAGCCATGTCCGTAAGCGGTAGTCGTCGTCAATATTTAATACAATAGGGAAATTTCTTTTGTTTAGAGATCCGCCCTCTCTGTTCCTGAAGACGGACCTCCTTGGGAGTTTTCCGTTCCACGCCTGCAGCAGTCAATAGTTTTTATCCCTCGCCTTCCACAGTCCCAGCAGAATAAAATTTGATCGTTGGAGCAGGACCTTCGATTATGACCGGGTTCACCACAGCGGTAACATACGTTCGATTCATTATTGGCGACTACTGCGGTTTGCAGGTGCCGAACATCTTTCTTTTGTGCAGCTTCTTTGGCTCTGATACTCTCAAATTCTTGGGCCAACACAATAAGATCACGTAGTTTGGAAAAACCGTGCCTTTTTATGTACCTTTTATATTTAGCTCGACAATTAGAATATATTCTCTCCAGTTGTTCAGGACTAGCCAAATGAGATAGCCTCATTAAAGTCTGTAAGGCGGTAACATAATCAACAAAATTTTCGTTCGCACGTTGTTTTCGATTCCTTATATCGTCTTCCCACTTTTTGAAAAAAAGGGGGGTAAAAAGAATAGTTTGAAATCATTTGTAAAATCATCATAGGTTGTCCACTCATCCTTATTATTTCTGTACCAGGATAAAGCATCACCTTTAAGAAGTTCCGGCATAAAATTCAACAAAGTATGTCTCGGTATTGAGTAACACGTGGCGAGTTCGTCGATACGTTCGAGAAAACCTAACGGGTCTCTTCCACCATCAAACTTGATTCCCCATTTACGAACCTTATCACAGATTTCAGAATAATCTTCGGAATTTGTTTCCATATTCTCAGAAAAGTTTTGGGGCGAGGATGCACGCGGTACTTTAATAGGAGGTAGTTTTAATCCTTTCTCCGATGTCTCTACTGTTAATCTCAGATTTTCAATCAAAGTTTCATGATTTTTTGGAATGTCACTTTTATCCATATAGGATCGGAGTCTGGTTCTCAGTTCGTCTAAACTACCTTCTGCCTTTAGTCCCAGCAGCTTGAGCGTATTGGCAAGTACATCCTTCTTCAGGTAATTAATAAAAGCACGAGTCATGATAACGATTATTCCTAATTGATGTAAAGTTTCAAGTACTGTAGAGATTACGTTTTCTTCTTTTGTTCTTTAAGTTTAATTTTTATTTTAGTTATTTATTTTAAGTAGAGTTTTTTTCACCAAATATATATAAAAATTTTTATTTTATTTATTTAAAGTTTTAGTGAGTCCCTGCTCGGGCGCCATTTATAACACGATTTTCCAGAATAACTCAGTTCTACCAGGGTTTCAAACAATAATTTCCAAATGTCCTTTATTTTACAAAAAAATATTACAATATTATAAAATTTATATATATATATATAAACTTTAAGAATAAAATCCAGAGAACTCAGCAAGGATTATCAAAATGAACCGTACGTGACGAGTGATAGTTCCAGACTCTCGAGAATTTAGACTCACCCATCCTAAACAAGTTTGTAGGTTTTTTTTGTAAGTAGGGTTATTGTATTAGTAACTAGTACCTGTGAACTATGGCCGTCTGAACCAATAGTGCGACTGTGTACTACCACTACTTATTGTGTCTGGGACCTATGGCAGTAAATACCAGTAGATAAAAAAACAGTAGACACCCTATGCACTACCACTGAGCCGAGACTTGACTGTTTGTGTAAGACACCTATCGAAGCTGTTACAAACTTGCGATATATGTCTATCCACTACAACAGCCAAAGCTCAACTGAAATGGTAGTGATATTTCGTAGTGGTAATCACAGCAACGATGACTGTATTTTCAAGTCACAACTACATAGAAAGCGGAGTTCGAAAACATATCGCTCACTGGTTTCTCTTAAACAAATTTTATTTTCTCTCTAAAAAAATAAATAAATCTCATTTACAAAATAAACTGTTATTGACTGAACGCAGTAAATAAAAAATTCCTTTTTAAATATAAATTATTGTAGTATGTAATTCATATACTATGTACGTAAACTAAATATATTATTTGAAATTATATACATACTAGCTGACCCCGGTCCGCGTTGCTGGCCCTAAGCAAACATTAGTGTTGTATATGGCATTGGTGGTACAATATGAAAATTGGATTTTGCCCACGAATAAACTAAATATTTCGCCATCTGCCGGACGAACGTCAAACTACACAGAAACACTCCTTACACCCCATAGAGCATGTATATAAAGTTTGGTCTAAATCGGTGTAGTATTTCTTGAGTTACGGTGCAAAAACACAAAAAACTAAACACTTCTTACTTTCCATAGAGCATGTATATAAAGTTTGGTCTAAATCTGTGCAGTAGTTCTTGAGTTACGGTGCAAAATCACAAAAAAAACTAAATATGGCGCCATTTGTCGGACGAACTTCAAACTACGCAGAAACACTTCTTACGCCCCATAGAGCATGTATATAAAGTTTGGTCTAAATCGGTGCAGTAGTTCTTGAGTTACGGTGCAAAATCACAAAAAAAACTAAATATGGCGCCATCTGTCGGACAAACTTCAAACTACACAGAAACACTACTTACGCCCTAAAAAGCATGCATATGAAGTTTAGTCAACATCGGTGCAGTAGTTCTTGAGTTACAGTGCAGTAGTTCTTGAGTTACGGTGCAAGAACACAAAAATAATAAATACTGCGCCATCTGTCAGACGAACTTCAAACTATACAGAAACACTCCTTACGCCCCAAAGAGCATGTATATAAAGTTTGGTCTAAATCGGTACAGTTGTTCTTGAGTTACGGTGAAAAACACAAAAATACTAAATATGGCGCCATCTGTCGGACAAACTTCAAACTACACAGAAACACTACTTACTCCCTAGAAAGCATGTGTATGAAGTTTTGTCAACATCGGTGCAGTAGTTCTTGAGTTACGGTGCAGTAGTTCTTGAGTTACGGAGCAAAATCACAAAAATAATAAATACTGCGCCAACTGTCGGACGAACTTTAAACTACACAGAAATACTCCTCACGCCCCATAGAGCATGTATATAAGGTTTGGTCTAAATCGGTGCAGTTGTTCTTGAGTTACGGTGCAAAAATACAAAAAAACTATATATTAATGCACCATCTGCCGGACGAACTTTAAACTACACAGAAACACTCCTCACGCTCCATAGAGCATGTATATAAAGTTTGGTCTAAATCGGTGCAGTAGTTCTTGAGTTACGGTGCAAAATCACAAAAAAAATATGGCGCCATTTGTCGGACGAACTTCAAACTACGCAGAAACACCCCTCACGCCCCAAAGAGCATGTATATAAGCTTTTGTCAACATCGGTGCAGTAGTTCTTGAGTTACGGTGCAAAAACACAAAAAAACTAAATATGGCGCCATCTGCCGGACGAACTTTAAACTACACAGAAACACTCCTCACGCTCCATAGACCATGTATATTAAGTTTGGTCTATATCGGTGCAGTAGTTCTTGAGTTACGGTGCAGTAGTTCTTGAGTTACGGAGCAAAAACACAAAAATAATAAATACTGCGCCATCTGTCGGACGAACTTCAAACTACACAGAAACACTCCTTACGCCCCATAGAGCATGTATATAAAATTTTGTTAACATCGGTGCAGTAGTTCTTGAGTTACGGTGCAAAAACACAAAAAAACTAAATATGGCGCCCTCTGTCGGACGGCGTTATCGCATTTCAACCAAACTTCATATAAACCATATATGGGCCACTGCCTACGTAGCGTATAAGTTTGGTTGAAATCGCACGACGCGGATATGAGTAGTTCGGCGACGTACATATACGGACTTATTTTTATATATATAGAAGATGTATGTTCGTAAAAATTCAAGTAAATATATATTTGTAAAATTACATATAAATGTGGCGAAGTACTTCGTTACATCTCCCTCTTGGTACGGATGTTTTTTTTTGTTTTGTTTTTTTTTTTGTTTTAATCTGTGGCCTTAACATCACTTCTGGGTTTTGGGAAAATCAGCTTTTCTGCCCCATTGATGAGCCATACGTCGAGCGATCGACGAATGTAGACGTCTATGTTCAAGTTTTCAGCTTTTGCAATAAAACGGGTACGTTTGCCAGGACCGATGGGTTCAATTGTTTCGAGAACTTTACGTACCCACGGATTATCATCATTAACGTCTTCTCCATCGATTTCTAGCTCTTTTACCAGTTTTGCTAAGACATCGGATTTTTTTGCCTTTTTTTCCGTCAATCGTTGGATATTCAACTGTGGTAGGAGGGTTATCGATTGAATCTCAATAGTTCTTCTCCTTTTTCAGTCTTCACGCTCTAGTGCTTCGCGGAAGTTTTTACAGCTGCGTATAAATTTGTTGTCGTCAGCCATCATATTTTTCTGTGAGAAATGAGAAAGTTAGTAAAATTGTGTTACTTGTGGTACGGTTTCAAGTCTTTTAGGTGGGCAGTTCCCCGAACGTTATTGGAATTGATGTCCGTAAGGCGTACTATCACCGGCGATATATATTCGGCAACGACGAATGGACCTTCGAATTTTGGCTAGTAATATTCGAAAAATTAGGAACGAAACGGCGATACCATGCAGCGGTGTTCAAAAAGGACCTCAATTCTTTTAAAGTTTTTGGTTCAGGTAATGCCACAACGGCACTTACTTTTTCAGGATCGGTATGTATTCCTTGGGCACTTACAATGTGTCCCAGGTATCTTATTTTTATACCCTTTACCAAAAATGGAAAAGGGTATATATAGGTTTGTCATTCCGTGTGTAATTTCCATAATTTTAATTTGCGATCAAAAAAATATATATATTCTGGGTCCTTATGAATAGCGAAGACGAATAAGCGATGTCCGTCTGTCCGTCCGAACGTCCGTCCGTCTGTCCGTCCGTCCGTCCGTCCGGTATACGTGAAATCGGTTTTCCGAAGCTCCCAGAAAAGCTAGAGACTTCGTTCTTGGACTGGTGTATCAGAAATGGTCGAACTTCGATTGGTATTGAAATTCAGCAAAATCGAGCAGACGATTGCAGAGTTGGAAAGCTTAAACTTCATTTTGCCAATTAAAAGTAACTACCGAAAACAAATTTATATTTTTTTTTAATAAATAAATTTATTTTACACTTCAGTACGACTAAAATTGGAATTTTAAATTAAAAAAATATAAAAAAATAAAAAAACGTTTCCAAGGTTGGAAAACTTTAACTTTTTGTGTTATGTAAAATTAACTATGTCTAAAACTATGCAGGGTATTTTCTCGAGAACCGTAAGAGTTAGAGACCTGAAATTTGGACACAGTATGTAGACCTTTGGCCGCTACAACAACAAATACATGAGAATTGGAAATTAAAGGGTGTTCCAAAACGAGAATCGAAAAATGCTAAAATCCCAAATAATATACATACAATTGTATATACACTTGAAATTTGTAAGGTTAGTGTATTTTTATACAGACTACAAAAATTAACACTAAAATTTCAAAAATTTAAATTAAAGGGTGTTCCATCAGTTAATGCAATTTTGACAACTTGCTGTATCTTGGAAACCGTAAGAGCAAAACTCTTGAAATTTTCAAAAACGGTAAAACTAAAAAATCAAAAAATTATAAAATCGCCAAACCGAAAAAAATCGCCAAAAACAAAAAAAATCGCCAAAATGAAAAAAAGCACCAAATTACAAAAATAATGTCTAAGACTAAAATAAATCGCGAATAACCGGAAAAATTGCTAAAATAAAAAAAACGCCAAAATGAAAAAAACGCCAAAATGAAAAAAAATCGCCAAAACGAAAAAAACCCCAAAAAACAGAAAAAATCGCCGAAATGCAAAAAAACCCCAAAAACAGGAAAAAATCGCCAAAATGAAAAAAACCCCAAAATAGGAAAAAACTGCCATAATGAAAAAATATCGCCAAAATGAAAAAAATCTTCAAATGGAAAAAAGCCCCAAAAAAAAAGAAAAAAACGCCAAAATGAAAAAAAAAATCGCCAAAATGAAAAAAAAATCGCCAAAATGAGAAAAAAGCGACAAAACTGAAAATATCTTTTAAACTGAAAAAAACTTCAAAAAAGCAAAAAAGCCACATTAAAAAATGCTCAGAACCGAATGTGCGGAACCCTTCGTGCACGAGTCAAAGTCTCACTTTACTGAATTTTTTAATATTAAAGGAATTGAATGAAACTAAGTTTTTTCTTATTTCGTTTTTGCTTCGTTCAGTTAACATATTTTATGTATTTTTTAAAGAATTAGATTGGTATCAATAATCAGAAAAATCCAAAATTATGACTCCAGGGTTGGAAAACTTACACTGTTTGTGTTATGTAAAATTAAATACGTCTAAATAATTCATTTTTCCTTTATAAATTAAATATATTTTATGCTTCTGAAAGAAAAAATTGGCCTATAAAATTATAAAAATGAAAACCAAGGCTCCAGAGATGGAAAATTTTAACTTTTTTTGATAATAGAGTAACTAAATAAAACAAAGTTTTTTCTTTTTTCCTTTTTGCTTTGTTCACTTAATATATTTTAAGTATTTTTTAAAGAACTAGATTGGTATAAGGAATTAGAAAAAATCCTAAATTATGATTCCAGGGTTGGAAAACTTACACTTTTTGTGTTATGTAAAATTAAATAGTTCTAAAAAGTTTTTTCTTTTCCTTTATAAATTGAATATATTTTATGCTTCTGAAAGAAAAGTTTGGCGTATAAAATTTGAAAAATTAAAATTACAGCTCCAAAGATGGAAACTTTGATTTTTTTTAAATATTAAAGTATAAAATTAATTTTTTTTTATTTCTTTGTTGACTTAACACACTTTATTAATTTTTTAAATCAGAAAAATCTAAAAGGTTGATTCCTGGGTTGGTAAATTAATTGTTTTTTCTACAAAAGTAACTAGGTCAAGCTAGTTTTTTCTTTTTGTTTACAAGTTTTATAAACTTTATGACTTAGAATGAAATAGTTTGGCATAGAAATTAGAAAAATAAAAGACATAGCTCCAGAGCTGGAAAACTTAAATTTTTTCTGGTATATAAAACTAATTATTTCTTTGGTAATTCTATATTTTATAAAGAAATAAATTAGTATTAAGAAACTCAGAAATATGGTTACAGGGTTGGAGCTTAAAAAAAAGTTTCGGTAAAAAAATAACCAAAAATATTTTTTTTCAGTTAAACAGATTTCATGTTTTAGGAAAATCATTACTCAAGATTTTTTATACATGGTTAATTTTTTGATGGATATCTAATCTAATTGAAGTATAAACGAAGGTTTGTGCTTGTTGTGCTCTCAGCATAATAACTATTAATTTTTAGTACCTGGAGATAAAACTAAAATTTATCGCTAAAGATAAATTAAAGGACATGTTCCGTTTCATTTTCCTGATACCTTTCCTTTCTGCTGAACAAATTTCAAAAAAATCCTGTAGGAATAAAACGTTTACATAATACCACGATGTATACCATTTGCAATGGGAACTTTAAATCAAGACACTAAGCAGTTTTGCAACATCAATGATTATTAAATACGGGAAAATATAAAACAAGTTAGTTTACTTGGTATGGAGGTGCAATACTAATAATATTTTAGAGTTATTAAATAGCAGCACGGTTTTTCAACATCTCGAGAGCGAGTAAATAAGCTCCATTTTTTGGTATTGTATTGACGTGACGTCGATGTTGACTGAAATAAGAATGAATGTAAAATATATCTTAACCACAGAGTGTAGAGTAAAATATTCAACTATTGCTAATATCGAAAATAAAAGTATTTAATCAAATTTTTTAATCGAAAAATACTGAAAAGTCACTTACTATTAATTGCTTTAGAGAAAAAAAAATATAAATTTTATCACAAAACAAATATGTATGTATGTGTCTGTATACTATATATATGAACGTACGTTGGTAAAGGGTATATAAGATTCGGCACAGCCGAATATAGCACTCTTACTTGTTTTCTTTGCGAATGAGCACTTTTCTTTATTTATCCGAAGTTTGGCAGATATCAAACGGCCGAAAACAATTTTAAGGTTTTCTAAATGTTCATCCAGCGTACTGCCAAGGACAACGATATCGTCTAAATATGCAAATGCGAACTTATCTAATTCGGGACCAATGACGTTGTCGAGTGCTCTTTGAAATGTTGCTGGAGCTGAATGGAGGCCGAATGCCATTACACGCCATTGGAATAACCCACGGCCAGGTACCGTGAAAGCGGTATAAGGTCTGCTTTCATATGCCATCGGTATTTGCCAATAACCATGGCGGAGATCAATCGTGCTGAAAAATTTGCTGTTTCGGAGCCTCTCTAATATGGAATTGATTTGGGGAATTGGATACGCATCCCGTATAGAGTTCTCATTTATTTGGCGGTAGTCCACACAAAGGCGCCATTCATTATTTTTCTTCCGAGCTAAGACTATTGGCGAGCTATACGGACTCTTCGAAGTTTCAATTCGGCCTTCTTTGATCAGCTCATCGACTTGGTCATCTATTATTTCTTGCATAGCCGGATTTCGGGGATAATATCTTTGACGTAGCGGCCTGTTATGTTTCATGGTTATCACATGTTCAGCGACATTGGAGTGCCCTTGAATGTCATCAAAACGTGGTAGATGGGTTTCAAGAAAAGCCTGAACCTTTTTCTCATCAAAAACTTCTTGCATATCTTCGTATTGAGTAACCTGTAAAGAACTAATTTGGGCAAAGTTATTTGTTATCATATCAGTCTTGTCTTTCTGTTGGTCCGTAGAAGCTACACGAAGTTCCGTGCCAGTTTGATAAAAAAAATTCATGCCGATGATAACTGGATCAAGACTATTATTTAAAACCAAAAAAGTGTGTCGGTATACTATCCCTTTCAATATAAACCACATGCTGACACAGCCAGCTACAGATATGTTGGATTGGTGCGCCAAATGAAGCGTCTTGAAGTCCGACGGGCTGATGGAGCATTTTAATTCTCGAGCTAAGGAGGAATTTATGCACGAATGTGTGGCACTAGTGTCTATTATAGCTTCAACATTTTTATTTTTTATCGTAAGCCATGTCCGTAAGCGGTAGTTGTCGTCAATATTTAATACAATAGGGAAATTTCTTTTGTTTAGAGATCCGCCCTCTCTGTTCCTGAAGACGGACCTCCTTGGGAGTTTTCCGTTCCATGCCTGCAGCAGTCAATAGTTTTTATCCCTCGCCTTCCACAGTCCCAGCAGAATAAAATTTGATCGTTGGAGCAGGACCTTCGAGTATGACCGGGTTCACCACAGCGGTAACATACGTTCGATTCGGTATTGGCGACTACTGCGGTTTGCAGGTGCCGAACATCTTTCTTTTGTGCAGCTTCTTCGGCTCTGATACTCTCAAATTCTTGGGCCAACACAATAAGATCACGTAGTTTGGAAAAATCGCGCCTTTTTATGTACCTTTTATATTCAGCTCGACAATTAGAATATATTCTCTCCAGTTGTTCAGGACTAGCCAAATGAGATAGCCTCATTAAAGTCTGTAAGGCGGTAACATAACCAACAAAATTTTCGTTCGCACGTTGTTTTCGATTCCTTATATCGTCTTCCAACTTTTTGATGTAAAGTTTCAAGTACTGTAGAGATTACGTTTTCTTCTTTTGTTCTTTAAGTTTAATTTTTATTTTAGTTATTTATTTTAAGTAGAGTTTTTTTCACCAAATATATATAAAAATTTTTATTTTATTTATTTAAAGTTTTATTGAGTCTCTGATCGGGCGCCATTTATAACACGATTTTCCAGAATAACTCAGTTCTACCAGGGTTTCAAACAATAATTTCCAAATGTCCTTTATTTTACAAAAAAATATTACAATATTATAAAATTTATATATATAAAAACTTTAAGAATAAAATCCAGAGAACTCAGCAAGGATTATCAAAATGAACCGTACGTGACGAGTGATAGTTCCAGACTCTCGAGAATTTAGACTCACCCATCCTAAACAAGTTTGTAGGTTTTTTTGTAAGTAGGGTTATTGTATTAGTAACTAATACTATGGCCGTCTGAACCAATAGTGCGACTGTGTACTACCACTACTTATTGTGTCTGGGACCTATGGCAGTAAATACCAGTAGATACCCTCTACACCACTACAATGTCAATGATTTATGGCTATCAATACCAATAAATACATTGACATTACTACATTGCCTGGGTTCTATCGCTGTAAAAAACCAGTAGACACCCTATGCACTACCACTGAGCCGAGACTTGACTTTTTGTGTAAGACACCTATCGAAGCTGTTACAAACTTGCGATATATGTCTGTCCACTACAACAGCCAAAGCTCAACTGAAGTGGTAGTGATATTTCGTAGTGGTCATCAGTTAATGCAATTTTGACAACTTGCTGAATCTTGGAAACCGTAAGAGCAAAACTCTTGAAATTTTCAAAAACGGTAAAACTAAAAAATCAAAAAATTATAAAATCGCCAAACCGAAAAAAATCGCCAAAAACAAAAAAATCGCCAAAATGAAAAAAAGCACCAAATTACAAAAATAATGTCTAAGACTAAAATAAATCGCGAATAACCGGAAAAATTGATAAAATAAAAAAAAACCGCCAAAATGAAAAAAAAACGCCAAAATGAAAAAAAAATCGCTAAAACGAAAAAAAACCCCAAAAAACAGAAAAAAATCGCCGAAATGCAAAAAAACCCCAAAAACAGTAAAAAATCGCCAAAATGAAAAAAACCCCAAAATAGGAAAAAACTGCCATAATGAAAAAATATCGCCAAAATGAAAAAAATCTCCAAAATGGAAAAAAGCCCCAAAAAAAGAAAAAAAAATCGCCAAAATGAAAAAAAACGCCAATATGAAAAAAAATCGCCAAAATGAAAAAACCCCAGAAAAAAAATAATTGCAAATATCCGAAAAAAGTCGCCAAAATTAAAAAAAAAATCGCCAAAATGAAAAAACCCAAAAAATAAAAAAAAAAAATATCCAAAATAAAAATAAACCCCCAAAAAGGGGAAAAAATCGCCAAAATTAAAAAAAGCCCCAAAACCAGAAAAAAATCGCCAAAATGAAAAAAAAATCGGCAAAATGAAAAAAGAATCGCCAAAATGAAAAAAATCTTTCAATGAAAATAAACCCAAAAAAAACAGAAAAAAATCGCCAAAATGAGAAAAAAGCGACAAACTGAAAATATCTTTTAAACTGAAAAAAACTTCAAAAAAGCAAAAAAGCCACATTAAAAAATGCTCAGAACCGAATGTGCGGAACCCTTCGTGCGCGAGTCAAAGTCTCACTTTACTGAATTTTTTAATATTAAAGGAATTGAATGAAACTAAGTTTTTTCGTATTTCGTTTTTGCTTCGTTCAGTTAACATATTTTATGTATTTTTTAAAGAACTAGATTGGTATCAATAATCAGAAAAATCCAAAATTATGACTCCAGGGTTGGAAAACTTACACTGTTTGTGTTATGTAAAATTAAATACGTCTAAATAATTCATTTTTCCTTTATAAATTAAATATATTTTATGCTTCTGAAAGAAAAAATTGGCCTATAAAATTATAAAAATGAAAACCAAGGCTCCAGAGATGGAAAATTTTAACTTTTTTTGATAATAGAGTAACTAAATAAAACAAAGTTTTTTCTTTTTTCCTTTTTGCTAGAACTAGATTGGTATAAGGAATTAGAAAAAATCCTAAATTATGATTCCAGGGTTGGAAAACTTACACTTTTTGTCTTATGTAAAATTAAATAGTTCTAAAAAGTTTTTTCTTTTCCTTTATAAATTGAATATATTTTATGCTTCTGAAAGAAAAGTTTGGCGTATAAAATTTGAAAAATTAAAATTACAGCTCCAAAGATGGAAACTTTGATTTTTTTTTAAATATTAAAGTATAAAATTAATTTTTTTTATTTCTTTGTTGACTTAACACACTTATAAAACTAATTATTTCTTTGGTAATTCTATATTTTATAAAGAAATAAATTAGTATTAAGAAACTCAGAAATATGGTTACAGGGTTGGAGCTTAAAAAAAAGTTTCGGTAAAAAAATAACCAAAAATATTTTTTTTCAGTTAAACAGATTTCATGTTTTAGGAAAATCATTACTCAAGATTTTTTATACATGGTTAATTTTTTGATGGATATCTAATCTAATTGAAGTATAAACGAAGGTTTGTGCTTATTGTGTTCTCAGCATAATAACTATTAATTTTTAGTAACTGGAGATAAAACTAAAATTTATCGCTAAAGATAAATTAAAGGACATGTTCCGTTTCATTTTCCTGATACCTTTCCTTTCTGCTGAACAAATTTCAAAAAAATCCTGTAGGAATAAAACGTTTACATAATACCACGATGTATACCATTTGCAATGGGAACTTTAAATCAAGACACTAAGCAGTTTTGCAACATCAATGATTATTAAATACGGGAAAATATAAAACAAGTTAGTTTACTTGGTATGGAGGTGCAATACTAAGAATATTTTAGAGTTATTAAATAGCAGCACGGTTTTTCAACATCTCGAGAGCGAGTAAATAAGCTCCATTTTTTGGTATTGTATTGACGTGACGTCGATGTTGACTGAAATAAGAATGAATGTAAAATATATCTTAACCACAGAGTGTAGAGTAAAATATTCAACTATTGCTAATATCGAAAATAAAATTATTTAATCAAATTTTTTAATCGAAAAATACTGAAAAGTCACTTACTATTAATTGCTTTAGAGAAAAAAAATATAAATTTTATCACAAAACAAATATGTATGTATGTGTCTGTATACTATATATATGAACGTACGTTGGTAAAGAGTATATAAGATTCGGCACAGCCGAATATAGCACTCTTACTTGTTTTCTTTGCGAATGAGCACTTTTCTTTATTTATCCGAAGTTTGGCAGATATCAAACGGCCGAAAACAATTTTAAGGTTTTCTAAATGTTCATCCAGCGTACTGCCAAGGACAACGATATCGTCTAAATATGCAAATGCGAACTTATCTAATTCGGGACCAATGACGTTGTCGAGTGCTCTTTGAAATGTTGCTGGAGCTGAATGGAGGCCGAATGCCATTACACGCCATTGGAATAACCCACGGCCAGGTACCGTGAAAGCGGTATAAGGTCTGCTTTCATATGCCATCGGTATTTGCCAATAACCATGGCGGAGATCAATCGTGCTGAAAAATTTGCTGTTTCGGAGCCTCTCTAATATGGAATTGATTTGGGGAATTGGATACGCATCCCGTATAGAGTTCTCATTTATTTGGCGGTAGTCCACACAAAGGCGCCATTCATTATTTTTCTTCCGAGCTAAGACTATTGGCGAGCTATACGGACTCTTCGAAGTTTCAATTCGGCCTTCTTTGATCAGCTCATCGACTTGGTCATCTATTATTTCTTGCATAGCCGGATTTCGGGGATAATATCTTTGACGTAGCGGCCTGTTATGTTTCATGGTTATCACATGTTCAGCGACATTGGAGTGCCCTTGAATGTCATCAAAACGTGGTAGATGGGTTTCAAGAAAAGCCTGAACCTTTTTCTCATCAAAAACTTCTTGCATATCTTCGTATTGAGTAACCTGTAAAGAACTAATTTGGGCAAAGTTATTTGTTATCATATCAGTCTTGTCTTTCTGTTGGTCCGTAGAAGCTACACGAAGTTCCGTGCCAGTTTGATAAAAAAAATTCATGCCGATGATAACTGGATAAAGACTATTATTTAAAACCAAAAAAGTGTGTCGGTATACTATCCCTTTCAATATAAACCACATGCTGACACAGCCAGCTACAGATATGTTGGATTGGTCCGCCAAATGAAGCGTCTTGAAGTCCGACGGGCTGATGGAGCATTTTAATTCTCGAGCTATGGAGGAATTTATGCACGAATGTGTGGCACCAGTGTCTATTATAGCTTCAACATTTTTATTTTTTATCGTAAGCCATGTCCGTAAAGGCCGTTTCACACTATAATACAAGTATTAATACTTTTGTGGAAAATGCAACTCTGACATGTTGAGTTGTTATTGTCTTTTGAAATTTTTGAAACAGAAATTAGATTAGGGATGCATTTTCGTCAAAAGTATTAATACTTGTATTATAGTGTGAAACGCCCTTAAGCGGTAGTCGTCGTCAATATTTAATACAATAGGGAAATTTCTTTTGTTTAGAGATCCGCCGTCTCTGTTCCTGAAGACGGACCTCTTTGGGAGTTTTCCGTTCCACGCCTGCAGCAGTCAATAGTTTTTATCCCTCGCCTTCCACAGTCCCAGCAGAATAAAATTTGATCGTTGGAGCAGGACCTTCGAGTATGACCGGGTTCACCACAGCGGTAACATACGTTCGATTCGTTATTGGCGACTACTGCGGTTTGCAGGTGCCGAACATCTTTCTTTTGTGCAGCTTCTTGGGCTCTGATACTCTCAAATTCTTGGGCCAACACAATAAGATCACGTAGTTTGGAAAAATCGCGCCTTTTTATGTACCTTTTATATTCAGCTCGACAATTAGAATATATTCTCTCCAGTTGTTCAGGACTAGCCAAATGAGATAGCCTCATTAAAGTCTGTAAGGCGGTAACATAACCAACAAAATTTTCGTTCGCACGTTGTTTTCGATTCCTTATATCGTCTTCCAACTTTTTGATGTAAAGTTTCAAGTACTGTAGAGATTACGTTTTTTTCTTTTGTTCTTTAAGTTTAATTTTTATTTTAGTTATTTATTTTAAGTAGAGGTTTTTTTCACCAAATATATATAAAAATTTTTATTTTATTTATTTAAAGTTTTATTGAGTCCCTGCTCGGGCGCCATTTATAACACGATTTTCCAGAATAACTCAGTTCTACCAGGGTTTCAAACAATAATTTCCAAATGTCCTTTATTTTACAAAAAAATATTACAATATTATAAAATTTATATATATATAAAAACTTTAAGAATAAAATCCAGAGAACTCAGCAAGGATTATCAAAATGAACCGTATGTGACGAGTGATAGTTCCAGACTCTCGAGAATTTAGACTCACCCATCCTAAACAAGTTTGTAGGTTTTTTTGTAAGTAGGGTTATTGTATTAGTAACTAATACCTGTGAACTATGGCCGTCTGAACCAATAGTGCGACTGTGTACTACCACTACTTATTGTGTCTGGGACCTATGGCAGTAAATACCAGTAGATACCCTCTACACCACTACAATGTCAATGATTTATGGCTATCAATACCAATAAATACATTGACATTACTACATTGCCTGGGTTCTATCGCTGTAAAAAACCAGTAGACACCCTATGCACTACCACTGAGCCGAGACTTGACTGTTTGTGTAAGACACCTATCGAAGCTGTTACAAACTTGCGATATATGTCTGTCCACTACAACAGCCAAAGCTCAACTGAAGTGGTAGTGATATTTCGTAGTGGTAATCACAGCAACGATGACTGTATTTTCAAGTCACAACTACATAGAAAGCGGAGTTCGAAAACATATCGCTTACTGGTTTCTCTTAAACAAATTGTCTCTTATACATTCTACTCTTAAACTACATTTTATTTTCTCTCTAAAAAAATAAATAACTCTCATTTACAAAATAAACTGTTATTGAATGAACGCAGTAAATATAAATTCCTTTTTAAATATAAATTATTGTAGTATGTAATTCATATACTATGTACGTAAACTAAATATACTATTTGAAATTATATACATATGTATGTTCGTAAAAATTCAAGTAAATATATATTTGTAAAATTACATATAAATGTGGCGAAATACTTCGTTACATCTCCCTCTTGGTATGGATGTTTTTTTTTTGTTTTGTTTTTTTTTTTGTTTTAATCTGTGGCCTTAACATCACTTCTGGGTTTTGGGAAAATCAGCTTTTCTGCCCCATTGATGAGCCATACGTCGAGCGATCGACGAATGTAGACGTCTATGTTCAAGTTTTCAGCAATAAAACGGGTACGTTTGCCAGGACCGATGGGTTCAATTGTTTCGAGAACTTTACGTACCCACGGATTATCATCATTAACGTCTTCTCTATCGATTTCTAGCTAGCTAGTTTTGCTAAGACATCGGATTTTTTTGCCTTTTTTTCCGTCAATCGTTGGATATTCAACTGTGGTAGAAGGGTTATCGATTGAATCTCAATAGTTCTTCTCCTTTTTCGGTCTTCACGCTCTAGTGCTTCGCGGAAGTTTTTACAGCTGCGTATAAATTTGTTGTCGTCAGCCATCATATTTTTCTGTGATAAATGAGAAAGTTAGTAAAATTGTGTTACTTGTGGTACGGTTTCAAGTCTTTTAGGTGGGCAGTTCCCCGAACGTTATTGGAATTGATGTCCGTAAGGCGTACTATCACCGGCGATATATATTCGGCAACGACGAATGGACCTTCGAATTTTGGCGCCAGCTTTGCCGCGAAGAAATCTGCAGCTTTTGATAAACATCGACTCTTGACTAAGACTAAGTCACCGTTTTTTGGCGACCACTCCCGTCGTCTTAAATTATAATGTTTTGCTTGAGTAGTAGCGGCACGGCACAGGTGTTCTTGAACAAGTTTAAAGACTTCCTGCAAATGGGTTTGTCTTTCTTTAGGATTTATGTTGTTCTCCCTGTTTTCGGATTGAGTTTTCTCGTCAAAAACTGTATTTGGGAGACGTAATTCTCTACCCTTGGTTAAATATGCTGGACTAAAGTGAGTGGAGCTTTGTTTACTTGAATTTAAAGCAAGTGATAACTCAGGTAGGTTATCGTCCCATTTTCTGTGATTTGTGGTAGTTGCTTGGGCTATCATCGTCTTTATAATGCGATTGGTCCTCTCTGTAGGATTCTTATGCGGAGAATAAGGGGCAGTGAACTGTTGCTTGACCCCTAGTGATTCGAAATACTTTCGACACTCCCGGCTGGTAAATTGGGTCCCATTGTCAGTAAGAAGTACGTAGGGAGTACCAAAACGTGCAAGTATTCTTTCCCGAAACGTTTTGATAAATGATCTTGTGGTGGCTTGCCGAACAGCTACGAACTCTGAGCACTTACTAAATTTATCGAAAAATACAATCAACATCGTGTTTCCATGACTGGATCGTGGGAGAGGACCGATAAAGTCAGCGCAGACCGCATGCCATGGCTGCGAAACGTGGGAAGTGAACATCTTTCCGGCTGGTGGCTGCTGTTGAGGTTTATACCGTTGACATATTTCACAATTTCGCACATATTTCGCAATATTGCGAAACATACCTGGCCAGTAATATAGTTTTGTTATTCTTGATGTAGTTTTGTTGATACCTAAGTGACCAGCAGTTAAACTATCGTGACACTCCTGGAGAATTCGATTCCTTTCAGATTTGGGTACCACCAATTTCCAAGGTATTGGATCCTGATCATGATACGCACTGGAATCATAAATGTGTCTTCCAAGGTTTCCGTTACTATCGATTTGATAATCTGGAAATTGTTCCGGATTGTCTTGAACCACTTTACGTTTATTTATGAACCATTTATCATTGATCTCGTCGCGTCTTACAATCGTCTGAAGAGCTACAGTTGGTCTATTGTTGGCTTGGTCTAACGGATATCTTGACAGAGAATCGGCTATAACATTTAATTTTCCACGCCGATATCTAATCTCATAATCAAACTGCATCATTTCTAAGGCCCAACGTGCGATTCTACCTGACGGTGATTGTATTGAGTTCAACCACTTTAATGATTGATGGTCAGTCACAATGATGAAGGATAACCTTCGATATAGTGCCGCATCTTACGAATTCCCCAGACTATAGCAAGGCACTCCTTCTCTGTTGCAGTGTAAGTTTTCTCAGGGAGAGTAAGTGTTCGACTAGCGTAGGCAACAACTTTCTCGCCATCCTCAAATTCCTGAGTCAAAACGACACCAAGACCAACATCACTAGCGTCAGTTTGCAATATGAAGGTACGGGAAAAATCGGGACATGTTAGTGCAGGTGCTTCGATAAGTTTTTGTTTTATTTCTTCAAAGGGTATTTTATGCTCGTTACCCCATTCCCATTTTTCACTTTTTTTCAGAAGATTATTTAAAGGGCTAGTAATATTCGAAAAATTAGGAACGAAACGGCGATACCATGCAGCGGTGTTCAAAAAGGACCTTATTTTTTTCTTTGCGAATGAGCACTTTTCTTTATTTATCCGAAGTTTGGCAGATATCAAACGGTCGAAAACAATTTTAAGGTTTTCTAAATGTTCATCTATCGTACTGCCAAGGACAACGATATCGTCTAAATATGCAAATGCGATCTTATCTAATTCGGGACCAATGACGTTGTCGAGTGCTCTTTGAAATGTTGCTGGAGCTGAATGGAGGCCGAATGGCATTACACGCCATTGGAATAACCCGCGGCCAGGTACCGTGGAAACGGTATTAGGTCAGCTTTCATATGCCATCGGTATTTGCCAGTAACCATGGCGGAGATCAATCGTGCTGAAAAATTTGCTGTTTCGGAGCCTCTCTAATATGGAATTGATTTGGGGAATTGGATACGCATCCCGTATAGAGTTCTCATTTATTTGGCGGTACTCCACACAAAGGCGCCATTCATTATTTTTCTTCCGAGCTAAGACTATTGGTGAGCTATACGGACTCTTCGAAGTTTCAATTCGGCCTTCTTTGATCAGCTCATCGATTTGGTCATCTATTATTTCTTGCATAGCCGGATTTCGGGGATAATATTTTTGACGTAGCGGCCTGTTATGTTTCATGGTTATCACATGTTCAGCGACATTGGAGTGCCCTTGAATGTCATCAAAACGTGGTAGATGGGTTTCAAGAAAAGCCTGAACCTTTTTCTCATCAAAAACTTCTTGCATATCTTCGTATTGAGTAACCTGTAAAGAACTAATTTGGGCAAAGTTATTTGTTATCATATCAGTCTTGTCTTTCTGTTGGTCCGTAGAAGCTACACGAAGTTCCGTGCCAGTTTGATAAAAAAATTCATGCCGATGATAACTGGATCAAGACTATTATTTAAAACCAAAAAAGTGTGTCGGTATACTATCCCTTTCAATATAAACCACATGCTGACACAGCCAGCTACAGATATGTTGGATTGGTGCGCCAAATGAAGCGTCTTGAAGTCCGACGGGCTGATGGAGCATTTTAATTCTCGAGCTAAGGAGGAATTTATGCACGAATGTGTGGCACCAGTGTCAATTATAGCTTCAACATTTTTATTTTTTATCGTAAGCCATGTCCGTAAGCGGTAGTCGTCGTCAATATTTAATACAATAGGGAAATTTCTTTTGTTTAGAGATCCGCCCTCTCTGTTCCTGAAGACGGACCTCCTTGGGAGTTTTCCGTTCCACGCCTGCAGCAGTCAATAGTTTTTATCCCTCGCCTTCCACAGTCCCAGCAGAATAAAATTTGATCGTTGGAGCAGGACCTTCGAGTATGACCGGGTTCACCACAGCGGTAACATACGTTCGATTCATTATTGGCGACTACTGCGGTTTGCAGGTGCCGAACATCTTTCTTTTGTGCAGCTTCTTCGGCTCTGATACTCTCAAATTCTTGGGCCAACACAATAAGATCACGTAGTTTGGAAAAATCGCGCCTTTTTATGTACCTTTTATATTCAGCTCGACAATTAGAATATATTCTCTCCAGTTGTTCAGGACTAGCCAAATGAGATAGCCTCATTAAAGTCTGTAAGGCGGTAACATAATCAACAAAATTTTCGTTCGCACGTTGTTTTCGATTCCTTATATCGTCTTCCAACTTTTTGAAAAAAGGGGGGGGTAAAAATAATAGTTTGAAATCATTTGTAAAATCATCATAGGTTGTCCACTCATCCTTATTATTTCTGTACCAGTATAAAGCATCACCTTTAAGAAGTTCCGGCATAAAATTCAACAAAGTATGTCTCGGTATTGAGTAACACGTGGCGAGTTCGTAGATACGTTCGAGAAAACCTAACGGGTCTCTTCCACCATCAAACTTGATTCCCCATTTACGAACCTTATCACAGATTTCAGAATAATCTTCGGAATTTGTTTCCATATTCTCAGAAAAGTTTTGGGGCGAGGATGCACGCGGTACTTTAATAGGAGGTAGTTTTAATCCTTTCTCCGATGTCTCTACTGTTAATCTCAGATTTTCAATCAAAGTTTCATGATTTTTTGGAATGTCACTTTTATCCATATAGGATCGGAGTCTGGTTCTCAGTTCGTCTAAACTACCTTCTGCCTCGAGTTCCAGCAGCTTGAGCGTATTGGCAAGTACATCCTTCTTCAGCTAATTAATAAAAGCACGAGTCATGATAACGATTATTCCTAATTGATGTAAATTTTGAAGTACTGTAGAGATTACGTTTTCTTCTTTTGTTCTTTAAGTTTAATTTTTATTTTAGTTATTTATTTTAAGTAGAGTTTTTTTCACCAAATGTATATAAAAATTTTTATTTTATTTATTTAAAGTTTTAGTGAGTCCCTGCTCGGGCGCCATTTATAACACGATTTTCCAGAATAACTCAGTTCTACCAGGGTTTCAAACAATAATTTCCAAATGTCCTTTATTTTACAAAAAAATATTACAATATTATAAAATTTATATATATATATAAACTTTAAGAATAAAATCCAGAGAACTCAGCAAGGATTATCAAAATGAACCGTACGTGACGAGTGATAGTTCCAGAATCTCGAGAATTACGACTAACCCATCCTAAACAAGTTTGTAGGTTTTTTTTTGTAAGTAGGGTTATTGTATTAGTAACTACCACCTGTGAACTATGGCCGTCTGAACCAATAGTGCGACTGTGTACTACCACTACTTATTGTGTCTGGGACCTATGGCAGTAAATACCAGTAGATACCCTCTACACCACTACAATGTCAATGATTTATGGCTATCAATACCAATAAATACATTGACATTACTACATTGCCTGGGTTCTATGGGTGTAAAAAAACAGTAGACACCCTATGCACTACAACTGAGCCCAGACTTGACTGTTTGTGTAAGACACCTATCGAAGCTGTTACAAACTTGCGATATATGTCTGTCCACTACAACAGCCAAAGCTCAACTGAAGTGGTAGTGATATTTCGTAGTGGTAATCACAGCAACGATGACTGTATTTTCAAGTCACAACTACATAGAAAGCGGAGTTCGAAAACATATCGCTTACTGGTTTCTCTTAAACAAATTGTCTCTTATACATTCTACTCTTAAACTACATTTTATTTTCTCTCTAAAAAAATAAATAACTCTCATTTACAAAATAAACTGTTATTGAATGAACGCAGTAAATATAAATTTCTTTTTAAATATAAATTATTGTAGTATGTAATTCATATACTATGTACGTAAACTAAATATACTATTTGAAATTATATACATATGTATGTTCGTAAAAATTCAAGTAAATATATATTTGTAAAATTACATATAAATGTGGCGAAATACTTCGTTACATCTCCCTCTTGGTATGGATGTTTTTTTTTTGTTTTGTTTTTTTTTTGTTTTAATCTGTGGCCTTAACATCACTTCTGGGTTTTGGGAAAATCAGCTTTTCTGCCCCATTGATGAGCCATACGTCGAGCGATCGACGAATGTAGACGTCTATGTTCAAGTTTTCAGCAATAAAACGGGTACGTTTGCCAGGACCGATGGGTTCAATTGTTTCGAGAACTTTACGTACCCACGGATTATCATCATTAACGTCTTCTCTATCGATTTCTAGCTCTTTTACCAGTTTTGCTAAGACATCGGATTTTTTTGCCTTTTTTGCCGTCAATCGTTGGATATTCAACTGTGGTAGGAGGGTTATCGATTGAATCTCAATAGTTCTTCTCCTTTTTCGGTCTTCACGCTCTAGTGCTTCGCGGAAGTTTTTACAGCTGCGTATAAATTTGTTGTCGTCAGCCATCATATTTTTCTGTGATAAATGAGAAAGTTAGTAAAATTGTGTTACTTGTGGTACGGTTTCAAGTCTTTTAGGTGGGCAGTTCCCCGAACGTTATTGGAATTGATGTCCGTAAGGCGTACTATCACCGGCGATATATATTCGGCAACGACGAATGGACCTTCGAATTTTGGCGCCAGCTTTGCCGCGAAGAAATCTGCAGCTTTTGATAAACATCGACTCTTGACTAAGACTAAGTCACCGTTTTTTGGCGACCACTCCCGTCGTCTTAAATTATAATGTTTTGCTTGAGTAGTAGCGGCACGGCACAGGTGTTCTTGAACAAGTTTAAAGACTTCCTGCAAATGGGTTTGTCTTTCTTTAGGATTTATGTTGTTCTCCCTGTTTTCGGATTGAGTTTTCTCGTCAAAAACTGTATTTGGGAGACGTAATTCTCTACCCTTGGTTAAATATGCTGGACTAAAGTGAGTGGAGCTTTGTTTACTTGAATTTAAAGCAAGTGATAACTCAGGTAGGTTATCGTCCCATTTTCTGTGATTTGTGGTAGTTGCTTGGGCTATCATCGTCTTTATAATGCGATTGGTCCTCTCTGTAGGATTCTTATGCGGAGAATAAGGGGCAGTGAACTGTTGCTTGACCCCTAGTGATTCGAAATACTTTCGACACTCCCGGCTGGTAAATTGGGTCCCATTGTCAGTAAGAAGTACGTAGGGAGTACCAAAACGTGCAAGTATTCTTTCCCGAAACGTTTTGATAAATGATCTTGTGGTGGCTTGCCGAACAGCTACGAACTCTGAGCACTTACTAAATTTATCGAAAAATACAATCAACATCGTGTTTTCATGACTGGATCGTGGGAGAGGACCGATAAAGTCAGCGCAGACCGCATGCCATGGCTGCGAAACGTGGGAAGTGAACATCTTTCCGGCTGGTGGCTGCTGTTGAGGTTTATACCGTTGACATATTTCACAATTTCGCACATATATCGCAATACTGCGAAACATACCTGGCCAGTAATATAGTTTTGTTATTCTTGATGTAGTTTTGTTGATACCTAAGTGACCAGCAGTTAAACTATCGTGACACTCCTGGAGAATTCGATTCCTTTCAGATTTGGGTACCACCAATTTCCAAGGTATTGGATCCTGATCATGATACGCACTGGAATCATAAATGTGTCTTCCAAGGTTTCCGTTACTATCGATTTGATAATCTGGAAATTGTTCCGGATTGTCTTGAACCACTTTACGTTTATTTATGAACCATTTATCATTGATCTCGTCGCGTCTTACAATCGTCTGAAGAGCTACAGTTGGTCTATTGTTGGCTTGGTCTAACGGATATCTTGACAGAGAATCGGCTATAACATTTAATTTTCCACGCCGATATCTAATCTCATAATCAAACTGCATCATTTCTAAGGCCCAACGTGCGATTCTACCTGACGGTGATTGTATTGAGTTCAACCACTTTAATGATTGATGGTCAGTCACAATGATGAAGGATAACCTTCGATATAGTGCCGCATCTTACGAATTCCCCAGACTATAGCAAGGCACTCCTTCTCTGTTGCAGTGTAAGTTTTCTCAGGGAGAGTAAGTGTTCGACTAGCGTAGGCAACAACTTTCTCGCCATCCTCAAATTCCTGAGTCAAAACGACACCAAGACCAACATCACTAGCGTCAGTTTGCAATATGAAGGTACGGGAAAAATCGGGACATGTTAGTGCAGGTGCTTCGATAAGTTTTTGTTTTATTTCTTCAAAGGGTATTTTATGCTCGTTACCCCATTCCCATTTTTCACTTTTTTTCAGAAGATTATTTAAAGGGCTAGTAATATTCGAAAAATTAGGAACGAAACGGCGATACCATGCAGCGGTGTTCAAAAAGGACCTTATTTTTTTCTTTGCGAATGAGCACTTTTCTTTATTTATCCGAAGTTTGGCAGATATCAAACGGTCGAAAACAATTTTAAGGTTTTCTAAATGTTCATCTATCGTACTGCCAAGGACAACGATATCGTCTAAATATGCAAATGCGATCTTATCTAATTCGGGACCAATGACGTTGTCGAGTGCTCTTTGAAATGTTGCTGGAGCTGAATGGAGGCCGAATGGCATTACACGCCATTGGAATAACCCGCGGCCAGGTACCGTGAAAACGGTATAAGGTCAGCTTTCATATGCCATCGGTATTTGCCAGTAACCATGGCGGAGATCAATCGTGCTGAAAAATTTGCTGTTTCGGAGCCTCTCTAATATGGAATTGATTTGGGGAATTGGATACGCATCCCGTATAGAGTTCTCATTTATTTGGCGGTACTCCACACAAAGGCGCCATTCATTATTTTTCTTCCGAGCTAAGACTATTGGTGAGCTATACGGACTCTTCGAAGTTTCAATTCGGCCTTCTTTGATCAGCTCATCGATTTAGTCATCTATTATTTCTTGCATAGCCGGATTTCGGGGATAATATTTTTGACGTAGCGGCCTGTTATGTTTCATGGTTATCACATGTTCAGCGACATTGGAGTGCCCTTGAATGTCATCAAAACGTGGTAGATGGGTTTCAAGAAAAGCCTGAACCTTTTTCTCATCAAAAACTTCTTGCATATCTTCGTATTGAGTAACCTGTAAAGAACTAATTTGGGCAAAGTTATTTGTTATCATATCAGTCTTGTCTTTCTGTTGGTCCGTAGAAGCTACACGAAGTTCCGTGCCAGTTTGATAAAAAAATTCATGCCGATGATAACTGGATCAAGACTATTATTTAAAACCAAAAAAGTGTGTCGGTATACTATCCCTTTCAATATAAACCACATGCTGACACAGCCAGATACAGATATGTTGGATTGGTCCGCCAAATGAAGCGTCTTGAAGTCCGACGGGCTGATGGAGCATTTTAATTCTCGAGCTAAGGAGGAATTTATGCACGAATGTGTGGCACCAGTGTCAATTATAGCTTCAACATTTTTATTTTTTATCGTAAGCCATGTCCGTAAGCGGTAGTCGTCGTCAATATTTAATACAATAGGGAAATTTCTTTTGTTTAGAGATCCGCCCTCTCTGTTCCTGAAGACGGACCTCCTTGGGAGTTTTCCGTTCCACGCCTGCAGCAGTCAATAGTTTTTATTCCTCGCCTTCCACAGTCCCAGCAGAATAAAATTTGATCGTTGGAGCAGGACCTTCGAGTATGACCGGGTTCCCCACAGCGGTAACATACGTTCGATTCGTTATTGGCGACTACTGCGGTTTGCAGGTGCCGAACATCTTTCTTTTGTGCAGCTTCTTCGGCTCTGATACTCTCAAATTCTTGGGCCAACACAATAAGATCACGTAGTTTGGAAAAATCGCGCCTTTTTATGTACCTTTTATATTCAGCTCGACAATTAGAATATATTCTCTCCAGTTGTTCAGGACTAGCCAAATGAGATAGCCTCATTAAAGTCTGTAAGGCGGTAACATAATCAACAAAATTTTCGTTCGCACGTTGTTTTCGATTCCTTATATCGTCTTCCAACTTTTTGAAAAAAGGGGGGGTAAAAATAATAGTTTGAAATCATTTGTAAAATCATCATAGGTTGTCCACTCATCCTTATTATTTCTGTACCAGTATAAAGCATCACCTTTAAGAAGTTCCGTATTGTATTTGTTTCCATATTCTCAGAAAAGTTTTGGGGCGAGGATGCACGCGGTACTTTAATAGGAGGTAGTTTTAATCCTTTCTCCGATGTCTCTACTGTTAATCTCAGATTTTCAATCAAAGTTTCATGATTTTTTGGAATGTCACTTTTATCCATATAGGATCGGAGTCTGGTTCTCAGTTCGTCTAAACTACCTTCTGCCTCGAGTTCCAGCAGCTTGAGCGTATTGGCAAGTACATCCTTCTTCAGCTAATTAATAAAAGCACGAGTCATGATAACGATTATTCCTAATTGATGTAAAGTTTGAAGTACTGTAGAGATTACGTTTTCTTCTTTTGTTCTTTAAGTTTAATTTTTATTTTAGTTATTTATTTTAAGTAGAGTTTTTTTCACCAAATGTATATAAAAATTTTTATTTTATTTATTTAAAGTTTTAGTGAGTCCCTGCTCGGGCGCCATTTATAACACGATTTTCCAGAATAACTCAGTTCTACCAGGGTTTCAAACAATAATTTCCAAATGTCCTTTATTTTACAAAAAAATATTACAATATTATAAAATTTATATATATATATAAACTTTAAGAATAAAATCCAGAGAACTCAGCAAGGATTATCAAAATGAACCGTACGTGACGAGTGATAGTTCCAGAATCTCGAGAATTACGACTAACCCATCCTAAACAAGTTTGTAGGTTTTTTTTTGTAAGTAGGGTTATTGTATTAGTAACTACCACCTGTGAACTATGGCCGTCTGAACCAATAGTGCGACTGTGTACTACCACTACTTATTGTGTCTGGGACCTATGGCAGTAAATACCAGTAGATACCCTCTACACCACTACAATGTCAATGATTTATGGCTATCAATACCAATAAATACATTGACATTACTACATTGCCTGGGTTCTATGGGTGTAAAAAAACAGTAGACACCCTATGCACTACAACTGAGCCCAGACTTGACTGTTTGTGTAAGACACCTATCGAAGCTGTTACAAACTTGCGATATATGTCTGTCCACTACAACAGCCAAAGCTCAACTGAAGTGGTAGTGATATTTCGTAGTGGTAATCACAGCAACGATGACTGTATTTTCAAGTCACAACTACATAGAAAGCGGAGTTCGAAAACATATCGCTTACTGGTTTCTCTTAAACAAATTGTCTCTTATATATTCTACTCTTAAACTACATTTTATTTTCTCTCTAAAAAAATAAATAACTCTCATTTACAAAATAAACTGTTATTGAATGAACGCAGTAAATTAAAAATTCCTTTTTAAATATAAATTATTGTAGTATGTAATTCATATACTATGTACGTAAACTAAATATATTATTTGAAATTATATACATGTGTATGTTCGTAAAAATTCAAGTAAATATATATTTGTAAAATTACATATAAATGTGGCGAAGTACTTCGTTACATCTCCCTCTTGGTACGGATGTTTTTTTTGTTTTGTTTTTTTTTTTTTTAATCTGTGGCCTTAACATCACTTCTCGGTTTTGGGAAAATCAGCTTTTCTGCCCCATTGATGAGCCATACGTCGAGCGATCGACGAATGTAGACGTCTATGTTCAAGTTTTCAGCTTTTGCAATAAAACGGGTACGTTTGCCAGGACCGATGGGTTCAATTGTTTCGAGAACTTTACGTACCCACGGATTATCATCATTAACGTCTTCTCTATCGATTTCTAGCTCTTTTACCAGTTTTACTAAGACATCGCATTTTTTTGCCTTTTTTCCGTCAATCGTTGGATATTCAACTGCGCTAGGAGGGTTATCGATTGAATCTCAATCGATTGAATCTCAATTAATAAACTATTATTAATATGAAAGTATAATTTTACTGGTATATACGAGTACATACATAGATATTGTACATGTACATACATACATACATATATACTTATGTATGTTTACCTTTTTTTGTTGAGCTTTCCATTTTGTTTGTTTTATTTTATGTCGCTGTTTATTTATTTTCTCTGCAATTAAAATTTTATGTTGCTTTTGTCGAAATTTTATTTATTCTTATGCACTTTTGTTGAACACGACTAGAATTTTTCAATCGTCCACCTTGACGTTTATGACAAGATAAATCGTTTAATAAAAACCAAAATAAATTGACAGTTGTTACGTTATTTAGTAAAAAACGTCAACAGTCGCGTTCTAAAAACCAAAAAAAGAAAAACACTCATTTGTTAGCGATTATTATGAATGAGTCGTCTCCTAAAAACAGGCTGTTAATATTCGTTTTTATTATATCATATTTCGATTAAAATTTTATCGGCTAACATTTGTGAGCCGGAGCAAGCCGGTCGCTTCGGCGGCGGCTTGGTTGCAAAAACATTTTCGGCGGCGGCTCAAAGTCGACTTTTAGCCGACTTGCAGCTGATCGACTTGTTTCTCTGAGTGTACGTTTCCCAACCCTGGAATCATAATTTAAAACTGTTCTGATTTCTTACACCAATCTTTTTCTTTTAAGAATTTAAGATATTTTAAATTTATAGATAAAACGGAAAAATTAGTTTTAGCAGGCTATTTGTATATAACAAAAAAGTTAAAGTTCCCGACCCTGGAAACGCCTTTTTGATTTTTTTATATATTTTTTTCATATACATATTTAATACAAATTTTATTCGTACTGAAATATAAAGTAAGTTTATTTGCCTACCATTTACACAAGAAACTAATTGCACGAAAGTAGCAATACAATCACATTTTTTCACTACCACACTCACATAGTTTTTAATTTCCACTCACTTTCAACGATTTTTTCAAGAAAGTAAATTTTTGATGTTTTCAGAAAGTAAAATGAAAAAAGGTTACTCACACTAAAGATTTGTACAAATATACAGGATTATGGGTAATAGTTATTATAAATTATGCTTATAATGACGTAGCTTCAAATATACATAAATGAAGAACACAATTAATGCCTTTTTAAAACAATAATATTATTAAAATATTGTCAATAATACTTATTCCCAACTTATATCCCTATAAATTTTTGTATGTGAATATTCTGGGTAACTCTAAAGGGGTCCATACACTACAACAGCATGCATGCGCAATCAAGTGTTTGTGCCAGCGGTTGGGTCGTGTATGGGCATTTTGTGTGATTGTACGTTTCGCTGTAGTGATGTCAAACAGAGTTTGATATTTTGCTGATGGTACCAGTTTGCTGGTATTGTGTATAGTGAAATTAGCTCAGTTGAGCAAAGTTGTGAAAGAGTAAATATGCATTTAAAAATCGTAATTTTTTGAAAAATAATTTGTTTCAATGGAAAATGGAATTTGAGCACTTTAGTTATGCATAGCTGCTAATATTAACAAAATATCAATAAAAATTGCAGCAAAAACTGTGTCACTAATTATAACATCCCTTCTTGAATTTTTTTAAAAAGTGAATACTGTACCAGCTTGCTGGTATGTTATTTGGTTCGAATATGATTGCTCAATAGCTTGATTGTGCGTGCATGCTGTTGTAGTGTATGGGCCGCTTAATTAAGTAGTAAACAAACCAATTTCTTCCAACTTTACTTTTCGACGACATTTTTAAAATGAACTTTCACTTTTCAACAAGAAATTTTCATGAAAGTTATTTATTTCATTGGCTTAAATCTAGTTTAGGGACACCTCCCAAAAATGAAAAAAAAGTATCCTATCCTATAGTAAATTGAAAAATAATAAATAAAAATTAAATAAAAATATTGGCGGCAAGGCTTAGTTTCCGAGTTATAGGCCTCTGAAATTCTAGTACAATATTATGATTATACGGTGTTTTTCAACGAATATGACCAATATTGGTATTTCAAAAATTAAAAAAAGGTATGCTATCTTATAGAAAATTAAAAAAACAACTTTGCAATCCAGAAAATCATTACTAGGCTGCGCCGTCTCGGGAAACACCATGGTGGAGAAAATCCTTAAGCCCGGCCAAAGGCCGGCAATGCAGAAAAATGTTATTAATGAGGAAAACTTTGCAATGCAGAAAATCATTACTAGGCTGAGCCGTCTCGGGAAACACCATGGTGGAGAAAATCGTTAAGTCCGGCCAAAGGCCGGCAGTGCAGGAAGACCTTATTAAGCAAGAAAACTTTGCAATCCAGAAAATCATTACTAGGCTGCGCCGTCTCGGGGAACACCATGGTGGAGAAAATCCTTAAGCCCGGCCGAAGGCCGGCAATGCAGAAAAATGTTATTAAGCAAGAAAAGTTTGCAATCCAGAAAATCATTACTAGGCTGCGCCGTCTCGGGAAACACCATGGTGGAGAAAATCCTTAAGCCCGGCCGAAGGCCGGCAATGTAGGAAAATGTTATTAAGCAAGAAAACTTTGCAATCCAGAAAATCATTACTAGGCTACGCCGTCTCGGGAAACACCATGGTGGTAAAAATCCTTAAGCCCGGCCGAAGGCTGGCAGCGCAGAAATAAGCTATTAGGCATGAAAACTTTGCATTATAGGATAGAAATTTTTTATAATTTTTGAAATACAAATATTGGTCATATTCGTTGAAAAACACCGTATAATCAAAATATTGTACTAGAATTTCAGAGGCCCATAACTCGGAAACTAAGCCTCGCCGCCAATATTTTTATTTAATTTTTTTTTTCTTATTTTTCAATTTACTATAGGATGGGATACTTTTTTTTTAATTTTGGGGAGGTATCCCTAAACTAGATTTGTTCCATTTCATTAGAATTTTTGATCATAAAACGTATACAGAAATTTCAAAGAAGTACTTTCATGTGTAAATGTAGCGTTAACAAAAAAAAAACATTTAACGACGTTTTTCGGCTTGAGTCGACTTTCAGCCGCTGCCGTAGACCATATTGAGCATTTTGAACCAAAACGTCAAAATTTGCTTAAAAATCTTCTGACAGATTGGTTTTGTAGCATACCAAACTACGTGTTGTTTTTTCTGTTGTAAAATTGTTGTAGCGATAAGGTCACCTGATACTGAATTCGCCTTGGCCCTTACTGTACGAATCACAGGGTATACCAGAGATGACACGAGACGGAAGAAGATTTGTGTTTTCGGATTTCTCGCTCACTCTCTCACTGCGTCTTCTTTCGTGGTGGCATTTTGTAGCTTAATTTCAATTTATACTTTGTAATCTCATTCGGTTGACGATTTTTGTAAATAAATGATAAAAATTAATATTTTTTAATGAAAATGCTTCAAATGAAATCTGCAACCATTTTAAAACAATTTGTAATTGCCTTTTTAATAGTTATAATCTATTTCGCACTTTGTTCCTTAATTCAACACAACAAATTCTTTCATCTAATTTTGTTAAATTGTCTGTGTTGTTTACTTGTTGAAATGTTTTTCGTTTAACACTTTGTGGTCTTATTCGCTGAGTGATTTTTGTAAATAAAAGGTAAAAATTAAAATTTTTCAATGAAAATGCTTAAAGTTAAATCAGGAATAATTTGCAAACAAATTTTAATAACTTTTTAATACAAATAATCTTTTTCACATTCGGTTTTTTTAAGTAAATGCAACAAATTCTTCAATTTAATTTTGTAAATGTGTATGTAAGTATGTATGTATGTACACGTGTATATTTCACAAAGCACACATTTTCTCTTGTTTGTTTTGATTTTTTTTGGTAACATTTTAATAATAAATATACTGCAGTTGTCCCTTTCTCGCAGAATCTGCGCGACAAATGATTTTAGCTTTTTTCATAAGTCACTTTCTTCAACTCTGGTCTACTTTGTGGTATAAATAGACGTTAAAAATCAAAATGTAAGTTCTCGTTTGCATATAAAATGTGTGTTTTAAGCTTTGATTTTTTAATACTTCTGCCTCAGAGCATATATTTTGTTCTGCTTCATTTTTTTTGTAACAAACTTATTATTTCTACTTTTCCGCAATTGTTTTCTACGAAAAAGGTAAATTTGACAGCTTGTGTCCTAACATAATTGCTCTGACTTGTGTTTGACCAATTATTTCCAAAAGTGTTCAAACACTAAGATTTACGGTTTACACAGTAATTTTTTGTGTTAGCAACAGATTTTGACAATTGCCAACACAAAAATTTCCTAACTTATTTCTCGTGCAATCTCACTGTTACTTAAAAAGTTTAAAACACAAAAATCACCGCTCATTTAAATTTTATTAAAAATACGTGTAAAATAATTCACTTTTGCAAAATTTAATATTGTAGTTTTTCACAATCATATGTTCACAAATGCTATGTATAGCCATTGCTTTTTATACATGCAAAAAACATACTTTTTCTCTCCCTTATGCCATCCATCCATCAGCTGATATGACGATTTCGCTTAACTCAGAAGTGAGGATTCTGGTTAATATTCAGTGGTAAGATGTAATGTGACATGATGTAAATACGCCTTGCGCTGAATACAGCAAAAAATTATCAGTTGAAGCAGCGCTGCTACCTGGTTATATACCAGTGATGGGAAACTTGGTACCAAGGCACATTTACTACAGGTACACGCATTAGAGAAATACTGTGGCAACTCTGTGCTTCTCACATAGTTTTACAAAGTAATTGTCAAAAAATTGTATGCATCAAACAAGACACAAAAGTAATTGTCAAACGAATTCTTCGTTATAAACTTGTAAAAAAAAATCAGCGGATGACCAATATGCCTGATACGTGTACCTGTTTGATATGCCTTGCTTGGTACGATCGTACTTTTGTTGATAATATTTCACATGAAGAAGTACCGTATTACTCCCCAAAACATTTGATACTCTCGCCATAGACTCGCCATAGACTCTTTGCTCTCACTCAACTTACCCAAAGTATATTTATATAAAGTATAGGCAGGTCTACAACAACTAAGAAAATACAAAAACAACATGCGCTTTGTTTGTGTAAAAATAATGGATGAATTAAAAAACAGATGTTTACCAACGTTGTCAACTCGGTGCTTTTCGCACCGTTGTTAGTGCTTTTTGACATTTTCTACGCGAAAATTTTTGAAGTTAGTGCTCAGTGCTTTTTTAAATTCATTTTCGGTGCTTTTTGTTTCGAGTGGTGGCACTAAACCAAATATTCAAAGAGAAATTTCCTTATCTATTTGTTTTTCGAGGAAGTTTATCATTGAAAAAGCATGAGCTCTGAAGTTGAATAGAGCATTTAAAAAAATTCTAATAAGATTGTACAAGACTTGGTTGAAGAAATAAGCGCCATATTACCCTCAAACTTTAACATTTTAAGTATAATTAATGTAAGCAGTGTTTTGCCACACAACAAGGAAGACATATTAGAAGTATTGACTCCACTATCGAGTTTTGGGTAGAAGTAAAATCAAATAACGATTCAGTTAAAATTAACTCGTTTGAGGCATTATCAAAAATTGCATTAGCATCAAACTTCTGTCACTTCCATATTTAAACGAAGAAGTTGAACGCGCATTTACCTCTATGACTGTAGTTTAGTCTAAACTACGTCACAGAACGTGCTTACACTTGATTAACACTTTGCTTTATATAAAAATCGGCCTGAAACGAGACAGTTTTGATGTGAATAGAGCTGCCGTTTTTGGCTAATTATAGCCAAAATTTAAAAAAAAAATTCCCAATGTCCAATATTTTTTTCATTTCGATTACTTTTTTGATATGAATATTTGTTGGTGTATTAGTGAAACGTAAATGTTTAATTAAGTACACGAGACAAAAAGACGAACTTTTCTAAAAGACGTTTATTATGCGAATGAATGTAATGACTAAAGTTAACTTATAACTAAGTACATATGTATATTTAACAATGACGTGGACATACATATGTTGAAGTAAATAGTAAAGTATATGGATTGTGAAACGAAATTACAGGGTGATACTAACATACTCCTCTTCAATCCAAATACTTTTGAAATATAAATTTTGAAGTACATATTAATACAAGTATTGCAATTTTGACACTTTAAGATATAATATTCATCATATTACAAAATTTTAAATGTTTTCCTTTTCCTAAACATTTAGTAAACATATCTGCGATATTTTCTTCAGTGCTAACATATTTAATATCAATTTCATTTGACTCAAATTTATCACGTATGTAGTGATAGCGTATGTCTATGTGCTTACTTCTTTTGTGTGCTACTGGGCTTTGTACAAGGAACATTGCACTCTGGTTGTCGCACATAAGAGTTGTTGGATTATTGGTGCAGTCTTCAAGGCCAACTTCACACAAAATATTTCGATGAAACACTACGTCTTTTACTGCTTGGCATGCAGCTACGTATTCGGCTTCCATGGAGCTAAGGGATACGATACACTGCTTCTTGGACTCCCATGATATTGGTCCACCAGCCAAAAACAGAACAAACCCACTATACGATTTGCGGTCATTTTTATCCGACCCCCAGTCAGCATCTGCATAAGAAACTAAACCATTAGTAGAATAATAACTTAACGTACCTTCTGGATACTGCTTAAGGTATCTTAAGATGTATTTGGCTGCTACGAAATGGTCCTTTTCGGGGTATATATTGAACTGTGACAGTTTTGAGACAGCGTGGGCGATATCCGGACGAGATATAACCGCCAGATACATCAACGAGCCGATGAGTGACTGATAAGGCTTGGCTTCGTAACCACTGCAACCTTCCTTTGAACATTTTTCTAAAACAGCACCAGTTGGCAAAGGGGTGTGTGATGGTTTACAATTTGTCATTTTCCATTGGAGAAGAAGTTCTTTTGTGTATTTCCTTTGATGTATTTTTATTTGACCTCTAAGCCCATCACGTTCTATCTCCATACCTAAATAGTATTTGACTGGTCCTCTATCTACAGCATCAATATGCTTATTAAGCATCGACACAACGTGTGCAATCATTTGTTGAGATGAGCATGATAACAAAATATCATCAACGTAAATAGCCATTATCACTAGCTCACCGTTTATGTTCATTGTATATAAACAATTGTCGGTTTTACAACGAACAAAATTATTATCAATAAGAATTTGATTAATTTTACGGTACCAATCTCTACCGGCTTGTTTCAGGCCGTAGAGCGACTTTTTCAGTTTACAAACACGATTTGGATGATCTTTATCAATAAACATTTGTGGCTGGTACATATACACCTCTTCTTGCAATTCTCCATTTAGGTAAGCAGAAACAACATCTATGTGGTTTAAAAGCATTTTCTTCTGCGCGGCTATAGCAAATATCATTCGAATCGCGGAATATCTTGCAACAGGGGAATAGGTGTCTGTATAATCCACGTTGTACTTTTGAGAAAATCCTTGCGCCACAAGGCGTGCCTTATATTTTTCGATATTTCCTGATGAGTTAGTCTTAGTAACGAAAACCCACTTACAACCAATAATATTTTTATCACAGGGCTTTTCCACTAGCTCCCACGTGTTGTTATTTTTCAGAGCATTGAACTCTGCATGCATCGCATCTTTCCAATTTTCTGCATTTTCACTTTCCATGGTCTGTTGAACTGTTTGGGGATATTTCACTAATGTTAATTCGTTAAGACATTCTGGGTTTTGAACTGCTCGAATCTTTCTAGGATGTCCTCTATTTCCAGTTCTTTCAAGTTTTGGCCTGCCTCTCTTGCGTTTAACTCCTGCTTCGTCGATATTTTCTTCTTCAGAAGACGAGACACCATCAATTTCTTCTATATTGCCATCGGGTTCCAACGTTTGTAAGCGCAGTTGCTCTTCTTCATTATTGGGCATAATATTAATATCAAACCAATCATCACTTTTCTGACCCACAGTATTTTGTAATTGATTTTCGCTCACATCAGATGTTTTAATATTTTTTTCTTCAAAGAAAATAACACTGCGCGCAACAATAATTGTTTTGCTCTCATTATCATACAAACGATATCCCTTGGTTTTATGCGAGTAACCAACAAACAAATACTTTTTACCTTTTGGATTAAGTTTAGACTGACCTGGTTTTTTGTTTAAAGCCACAGCTAGACAACCAAACGTACGCAAGTGAAAAACAGAGGGCTTACATCCAAACCAACATTCGTATGGAGTGCTATTATGCAACACCTTCGTTGGGCAACGATTTCTAAGATATGTTGCAGTACTTAAAGCTTCAGACCATAGCGTGTGTGGTAATTCTGATTCCATCAGCAAACATCGGGTCATTTCTATCAGCGTTCGGTTTGCCCTTTCCGCTACACCATTTTGTTGCGGGGTGTAACACACGGTTGTTTGATGCTTTATACCTGCTGACACTAAATAATTTTGAAAACTATTATTTGTATACTCACAGCCGTTGTCACTACGTAAAATTTTCAGCTTGCAACCGGTTTGTCTTTCTGCGTTAGCGTGAAAATCCTTAAACACTGCCAAAGCCTCGGATTTCTTCTTAAGGAAATATGTGGTTGTAAAGCGCGAGAAATCATCAATGAATGATATAAAGTACCGCGAGCCACCTTCACTAGTTATCCTCATGGGACCGCATATATCCGTGTGCACCAACTCCAATGGTTTCTTCGAAAAACGTTCGCCATAACTTGCAAATGGTTGTACATTAATTTTACACAAAGCACAATGTTATGAGTATGTGTGCAAGCCTGGCGTGTGATTACACGCCACTGACGAGGTTTCCGACTAGCGGTTCTCCTCAGGTAGGTCCCGACCCTCCCGCCAGTTGCGATATACTCAAACAAAAAAAAATAATTGCAAATAAAAAAAAAACAATACAAAAATCAAATATACAAACATTACATACAGCATACCACAGACGAAAGAATCAGAGGTAGGTGTTTTCCTCAATATGCCCTCCCAACCATGTTATGGTAAGTACCAAAATCAAACATTTAACCATAACCCGTATATCCACTCGACCGTTTTCTTCCACTTACCAATCCATTATCACCATGACTTTAATAATTTAAGCTATCATTTTAAATTTCTAACAAATTTCAACACACAATTTATTAATAAAAAAAATACCCTAAAATCTTATATTTACTTAATTTACCTTAATTCAATTTATCGTTTCTATATACTGCTTTGACAAATTTATATATATTTTAGACTTTCTAAATCAATATGGACATAAATCTCTATGGTTCATTTACTTTTACTTCAACTTATTATCTGATTTTCTTTTCTCTCACCTCTTAGTCAGAGCTCAAATTGTTTCTTTTATACTCCTAATAACAGGCTAACGATCTACTCTATTTTTAATATAATTCTCGCTGAAGGAGCTCCCTAAGTTCGACTATTTTTTTTTCTCAATATTAATACTGGCTATTCGCGACTAATTTGAGCGCCTAACACTATTTTTATTATTTTTTTATTTAGTTCACTAACACCAGAGATTTATGTGGACAATTATATGGACAATACTTAAGATATTTTTTTTTTTGAACTTGTTATAATACAATATTTCTTTATACACTTAATATTAATTTTCTTATTTTAACTACTAACACACATAATTATATACTTATATCTATCTAATATTCCCTGACACTGCTTTTCTATACGACTTTTATTTTCTTTTTCTTCCTCTGTGTGGAACCACTGGTCTTTTTCAGTTATTCTAGACCCCTTTGGTAAATCTTAACTTTTATTTTTGATGTTTTTTTTTCAATAGTTTTATATCCGCACTGGCTTACTTTATTAACAAAAGATACAATTTTGATTTTACCTGGCTATTTCCTTTAGTATACCTTGGTGCACCTTCTTTTGATTGTGTGCTCCTTTTTTTTATCCTTGGTATAGCCAGGTTTTGATCTATATATTCTCCTATTTTTTCTTTTTTTTTTTGTTTATAAGGTGAATTTTATTCCGGCTACTATTTGCTCACAATTTCTTTTTTTTTTTTCTTTAAATGTTTATTTTATTTTTATCGACAAACTTGGTATTCGTTTTGATTTTTAATTACATTTAATTACTTTAAATTAATTATACTCCTTATTTTTTTTTCAACCACACAGTTCAGATTTGACATCGTTTTTTTCTATAAGTTAGAATGTTTTCTTTCCTTTCTGTCCTGCCCTAAAGATGAATGAAAATACGACTCTCCATTCCCCATTCATTAGTTTACGTTGGCAATTCTGTTACTCCTCATGTACTAAAACACTCACACCAGTAAGCACATCAACTGTCATACACAGACACTCTGCACTTTTAACATGAAGCACATGTAAGTAGACGTGAATTTATAATTTTTTTTTATCTTTTATTTTAGGTAAATCGCTCCATGAAATGGCTTGTAAGTATAAAAAAAAGATTACTTGTATCGTTCCTCCTAAGGCCGATGAAAATCCCTTGGGTTCAATGTTTATTTATTTCGTTAACTTTCCTCTTGTTCTTTTTCAGCCTTTTTTCTTTCAGACGTGCCAACCACACTTAATTATTTTAAACACCGGGGCGAGGGCTGGAGTTGGAGTCTCTACATACGGAGATGCCCTCACTATCATGAATTACTTCATGGGACTCGTGGTTTTCCTATTTCTACTGGGCCACCTCCCGTGTGAGATTAACTGAGGGACTCGTGGCTCTCATTTCGTGCCACCTCCCTTTTCATTACATTTGGGACTCGTGGCTCTCCATTTGGGCCACCTCCCTTTTCATTACATTTGGGACTCGTGGCTCCCCATTTGGGCCACCTCCCGTACGTCTGTATTTTTTCTCCCACCGAAATCGCAACCAAACTCCGGTCTCTTTGGTTCTAGCCAGAGGGGACGGTGTGCGGTTGAGCTATGTTGTGGGGAATTTGAACGTGGGGAACTCTCATGCCCTGAGAAGAGTCTCGCTATGGATGAATTAGCCGGGCTATATATATATGGTTTACTTCTCTAAATGTGCTTGTTGGGTCATACTGCGGGAAGTATATGAGTTTCATATATTTCTTATATACTTTTACTTTGTTTACCCGTTTTCATCCCTGTAGGCGTTAAATCTATTTGGTGTTTCTGCTATACTATGTAACTGTGAAGCTTCATACGTTTTCTGATCGAGCTATACTAACTCATGGTAGGTACTCCTGAATTTTCGTTATATTATCAGTTTTAAAGACATCTTACATTTTCTACCTAGTTGTGCATCAATTTTTTATTTAAATTATTTCTGACAATATATGAGAACATAAATGAATGCATCATGCCATGTTACGATTTAGATGATCTCAAAGACGAATATTGCACTTTATTTTAGGCCTCACAATCGAATCAAAACAAAATCAGGTACTTGGTATTATAATTGTACAACACGAACAAACACGAATTTTGCAAATAATTGTCATGGGTGTCCTTATTCTAATATTGCACTAATTACCGACTATATCACAGATTTTTTTTAATTCTTTGGATTTGTTTTTATGCCTTTATATCCTTCACATGGAATATACCTATGCTCCTTCCACTCAAATCTTCCAACTCGTACATGTTGTTGCCTATTGGTCTGACTATTCTACTTTTTAGGAACTTTCTACAGAATTTTGCATTTATATTTTTACTAAAATCGCTTAGTGTAGTATTTCTTCGGAAAACTTCTTGTCCGGGAATAAATTTAACTTTTCTGGCCCTCTTGTTGAATCTTACCGCGCTGTTTTCATAAGCTTTATGCATACTAGTTTTAATCTTTTCTCTAATTATTTGCAATCTATCGTTAGGCTTACTACTTATAATTTCATGGTCTGTAAGCGATATTAGTTTTCGTGCTAATCTATAATCGGCTCCGTTAGTAAACATGTGAAACCCGAATAGTGCAAAGAAAGGTGTACACCCAGTGGCTGAGTGGACAGAATTCCTCAAAGCACACTCAATTTCAGGCAAATACAAATCCCAGTCCCTATGATCCTCATTCAGGTATGCTCTTATAGCTGCAATCACTGATCTGTTTACCCTTTCAGCTGCATTCGATTGCGGAGAATATACAGCAGTTCTCATATGTTTTATCCCAAACGTTTCTTCTAACTCTTGAAAACCTTTCGAGATAAACTGTGCCCCATTATCGCTATGGATAATTTCCGGTACACCAAATTTATAGAATATCTCTTGCGTCAAAAATTTTACTACATTCGCCACAGTAGCTTCTCTCATTGCTTTTAGGAAAATAAATTTAGTGAAATGATCCATAACTATAAATATGTAGCAATTGCCGCTTTTCGATCGGGGATATTTGCCTAAGAAGTCAACATACAGTTTTTGAAAAGGGCGTTCGGTGACCACTTCTTGACCTATTTCAGGCATTAAATTACAATTCGTTGGCTTCGTTTCTTTACATATTCGGCAGTTTCGGATAAATTCTTTTATTTGTACTACCATTTTCGGCCAGTAATAAAATCTTTTTACTCTTTCTACAGTTTTGGCTATGCCTCCATGAGCAGAAGTGTTAGTCGAATGGAGCTTTTCGATTATAGCTACCGTCAAATAAGGGGGTATCCACAATTTCCATTGATTAGGCTCTTCCAAACTGGGTTCATAACTAGTTCGCTTGTAGATTTTTCCATCCAATATTTTAAGGTCTGGTAGACGGTCTATGTTACTTTGTATCTGTTTGACCAGGTCCGTATATTCTTCGGAATCGAACTCGGTGGTTTCAAAATCTAATAATTCTTCTGTCTGGATTTCTTCAATCTTTTCTTGTGGGATGCGTGACAGCATGTCAGCAACCACATTATCCGATCCTTTCCGGTGTTCAATTAGAAAATCGAATGCTTGCAGTTGCAACGACCACCTAGCGAGTCTGCCACTTAAATCTTTAAGGGTCATCAGCCACTTCAGGCTGGCGTAGTCTGTTATGATTGTAAACGGCATCATTTCCACATAGGGTCTAAATTTTTTTACCGCCATCACTGCTGCTAAGCATTCTTTTTCCGTAACTGAATACTTCCGTTGACATGGATTAAGTTTCTGGGAGTAGAAAGCGATAGGATGTTCTTAATTTTTTTCATTATATTGACATAGCACAGCTCCTATCCCATAATCTGAGGCGTCACATTGGATATAGAAATGCTTGGAGAAATCAGCATGTCGCAAGACAGGTGCGGAAGTCAAGGCCCTCTTGAGTTTTTCGAATGCTCCTATTGCTGAAGGTGTCATTAAAAACTTCTTAGACTTTTTTAAAGTGTCTGTCAAAGGAGCGGATATTGTGGCGAAATCTTTTATGAATCGCCTATACCAGCCCGCAGTACCCAGGAAACTCCTAACTTCTCTCACTGTCTTAGGCATTTTTATATTACGTATTGCTAACACTTTATACGGGTCTGTTTTTAATGTTCCACCTCCTATTATAAATCCTAAATATTTGAGCTCTTGGAAGCAAAACTTAGATTTTTTTAGACCTATAGTTAAATTAGCCTCCTTCAAGCACGTCGCTACTTCACTCAACAATTCTACGTGATCCTCAAAAGTACTAGATATAACAAGTAGATCATCTAAATAAATAAATACTTTTTCTTTCAATCTGTTCGGTATTACCTTATCCATAAGTCGGCATAGTCTTTGCGCAGCATTGCATAAGCCAAATGGCATTACTTTAAACTGATACAATGGTCTGCCTGCTACTGTAAATGCTGTATACGCTTTGCTTTCCTCGTCCAATTCAATTTGCCAGAAAGCATATTTGAGATCAACGCTACTTATAAAATGCGTCTCATCGATCCTACTCAGAATACCATCGATTTTTTGGAGAGGGTAAGCGTCTTTAATCGTTAGTTTATTCGCTTACGCGCGTCTAAGCAAAATCGATTCTTGCCGGGTTTTCTTACAATCGTAGTTCGGTTGGAAAAGGGCTTTCACTTATTTCGATCACATTTAATTCGAGCATTGTGTCTATTTCTTTGTATGTTATTTCCTGAACTGCTGGAGAAATCGGATAAAAACGGTCCTTTATAGGCTCAGCTCCCTCTATCAATTTTATCGTATGTTTTTCTAGGTGAGTTACCCCTAAGCCTTTCTCCTCAAACGTATCGAATTCTTTTATGACATCTTTCAGCTTTTGCTTTTGCTCTGTATTTAACTCCTGTGGTCTTAACTTATATTCTCCCGACTCAGATTCGTACTCATTTCTCAATTTCTCTATATCCAATTCTTCTATTCCTACTACGTCTGGGGCTAAATTGAAAAGTCTCCAAAAATCTATGCCTAAATAAAGATATTGTTCCAAATCGGGACAAAGATACAAAACCATTGTACGGTCTTGATCCTTATACCTTATGGATATATTTATTTTACCCAATATTCTAAAATACTGACCACTGGCTGTTTTGGCATTGGTCAATATAGTTTGCATATTTAAGTTTAGCTCTTGCAATAATTCTCTACACCCTTTCCCTAAAATACTAACTGATGCTCCCGTATCTAGTAATCCCATAATTTTTCTACCTTCTAAAATTACCTCTGCAAAAACTCTATTATCTTTACGTATTTCACTGGCTCTACTAATCGATTCTACTACAAGTTGTCTGTTCTTTCGGCGTTCGGCGAATTTTTTTCTTAATTTAATAATTCGGTTTGACATACAAGCAGGTTTCTCCTCACCAAATATACGTTCCCTAATATTCTTATAATTTTCCTCTCTTATGTCCCTAGGTAAATAGTGTCTTATGTTGGCCATTTTTTCTATCTTATCTGAATGACTTTTGCAATCATGGCTTATAAATTCATTGGGGTTTGATTTCCGGATGAGCGTGAGTCCCCCATTGTTCCCAAGCTCCGGTTCTGGTTTCCCTGCTGACACTTCGGGCATCTAGGCGTTATTACGTTTGGGTATCCACATTTATAACAGAACAATGACCTCTCTAGTGAAGTACACTCCATGAACACGTGTCCTGTTTGCTTGCAGTTCCAGCAGTTTGGTGGTTGTTTTCGTTGCTGTTGATTTATTTTTACCGCCGCTACCTCTTCATAATCATCTGATGAATTTACGAATTCTAAATCCTCTTCCGACTGATCATAGCCGACTTCGTTGACATATCTGGTGGTCCGCATCAAAGGTTGCATATTTCGCATATCTCTCTTAGGAAAATTTTTTTCTGCTTCATTGCACTCAACTCTGAGTTGTTCTACCGATGATGCCGCTATCGGGTATACGATTCTGCCTATGCTTTCTTTTACATTTCGTTTTAATATTTTTATTAAGTCATATTCCGGAATAGGTTGTATTAATCGCGATCTGATCTGACACATCGCATGGAAATAGTTGTCCACTGTTTCTCCGTTTTGTTGTTTGCGCTCCACTAACTCCCTCATTATTTCAAAGTTAGACCTTTTTATTTGATATTGTGCCAATAAAGCGTGTTTTAGTCCTGGCCAATCTACCATTCCATGTATTTTGACATACAGCCAATACCATTCTCTAGCGGGTCCAGATACGAGCAGATGAAAATCTCTTAACACTTCTGCCCATGGAAGTTGATAATGGGCTTGAAGGTGTTCAAGACGAAAATCAAAATCATCAACGCCAATATGCGTAGGATTCCCATCGAATATTATACCAAATTTATCTACTCTAATCCTAGCAATTTCTATATTTGGTGCATTAAGCATGGATAGGCCTGCGCTTCGAATGGGCAATGCTACATTTTCCCCTACACTATTTGTTCCATTTCCAGAGCTGTTTTCTGAGCCCAATCTCAGGTTAAGTCTACCTCCTGAGTGTGATGAATTCTCACTGCTACTGGAATTGCCAACATTACCGCGTATCTCTGTCGTGTTTTGATTATGTGCCCCACCACTAGACATATTGACAACACTCCTCGCTAGGTCCGCGATGCTTTTCCTAACTTCGGACATTTCTGCCCTGACCATTTCTTGGACTTTGTCTTCTAAGGACTTTTGCACTACCCGGGCTTCATCTGTGACCAGTTCCCTGACTTCTGGAGCTACATCCATTCCCTGAACAGGCGGAGCGTTCTTTGAGGTACTCGGCTGCGGATTATCCAGTGGATTTCCCACGTTTATGGTACGGGAAAGATCTATAAACTGATCCCTACTTGGCTCAGTTGAATTGGGCATTTTTGAATTTTTCTCTAATTTTCTAATTTTTTGTTCAACTTGGGGCTTAGACAAATTCAAATTATTTGTTCTAAGTCTTTTCCTATTAATAGCTTGTGAGCGGGTTTCTCTATTCATAAGGGGTCTGTTTATTAATTTTTTTTTATTTTATTTTTAATTATAATTCGCAAGAAATTTTCTATTAGTACTGTAAGACCAATCAACGTATTCGCAAAACCAAAGGTATATATTTAAGTAAACAAAAAAACTGATTAAAGCAAACAAAAATGAATTTAAGTGGTTGGATTCACCAATCAATATTTCTATAATTTAAGGGGTATTTGAAGGGGCAAATATTATTAGGGTACCAAAAAAAACTGATAATTTGGGAGAGTAACGATGTTAAATAAACTTTCAATAAATAAATCACTGTAAATGATGAACTAACTAAGGATTAAGATATGTATGTATATAAGAAAAAGTAAAATATGTTAAAATAATTATAAATAAATAAGTAAATATGTATATATGTATGTTTATAAGTAGTATTCAAATAATTCTATAAAAACAATTTTTTAACCTTATAATTTTTTCTTTAAATTTAAATTTCTTCCTTCTAGTCTGGCAATAATGGACGGACGTGGAGATCGCAGCGCTATTAAGCTTTTATAACTTTTTCCGGATGTGGCATGTAATCAAACTACATATAATCTAACTTTATGTTTTACTAGGCCTGTGAGCAGTCATACATCGTTCATTATCACACTTTGTGTTCAGACACGAGACTATGACTACAAGTAAACATTAAATACAACAATATTTATAAACACAATAAACATGGCTATTTAACTCATTCACATTCACTTAGACCTATTGTACATTAAACCAATATAATTAATTAAAAAACTAGAACAAGCACTGTACATTGAAAACGTTCACTAAACCGTTCAGCTACAGTTGGCTGTCCCAAGGAGTATTCTTTTTCATGAAACCTAAATGAGTTTCGTACAACTTTGCAATCTGCTGATTGCAAAGGCTACGAGTCGTTCCTTCAGAATTTCCATAATTTTTGGGTTATTGCTGAAAACATTTAATGGGCTATTGCCACATGTATAGGTGTTAACACATGCATTTTCTATAATCGACCTATTATCTTTAAAAGATGCTAAGTCGCCCCACGTTGGGCGCCATTTCTGTTATGAGTATGTGTGCAAGCCTGGCGTGTGATTACACGCCACTGACGAGGTTTCCGACTAGCGGTTCTCCTCAGGTAGGTCCCGACCCTCCCGCCAGTTGCGATATACTCAAACAAAAAAAAATAATTGCAAATAAAAAAAAAACAATACAAAAATCAAATATACAAACATTACATACAGCATACCACAGACGAAAGAATCAGAGGTAGGTGTTTTCCTCAATATGCCCTCCCAACCATGTTATGGTAAGTACCAAAATCAAACATTTAACCATAACCCGTATATCCACTCGACCGTTTTCTTCCACTTACCAATCCATTATCACCATGACTTTAATAATTTAAGCTATCATTTTAAATTTCTAACAAATTTCAACACATAATTTATTAATAAAAAAAAATACCCTAAAATCTTATATTTACTTAATTTACCTTAATTCAATTTATCGTTTCTATATACTGCTTTGACAAATTTATATATATTTTAGACTTTCTAAATCAATATGGACATAAATCTCTATGGTTCATTTACTTTTACTTTAACTTATTATCTGATTTTCTTTTCTCTCACCTCTTAGTCAGAGCTCAAATTGTTTCTTTTATACTCCTAATAACAGGCTAACGATCTACTCTATTTTTAATATAATTCTCGCTGAAGGAGCTCCCTAAGTTCGACTATTTTTTTTTCTCAATATTAATACTGGCTATTCGCGACTAATTTGAGCGCCTAACACTATTTTTATTATTTTTTTATTTAGTTCACTAACACCAGAGATTTATGTGGACAATTATATGGACAATACTTAAGATATTTTTTTTTTCAACTTGTTATAATACAATATTTCTTTATACACTTAATATTAATTTTCTTATTTTAACTACTAACACACATAATTATATACTTATATCTATCTAATATTCCCTGACACTGCTTTTCTATACGACTTTTATTTTCTTTTTCTTCCTCTGTGTGGAACCACTGGTCTTTTTCAGTTATTCTAGACCCCTTTGGTAAATCTTAACTTTTATTTTTGATGTTTTTTTTCAATAGTTTTATATCCGCACTGGCTTACTTTATTAACAAAAGATACAATTTTGATTTTACCTGGCTATTTCCTTTAGTATACCTTGGTGCACCTTCTTTTGATTGTGTGCTCCTTTTTTTTATCCTTGGTATAGCCAGGTTTTGATCTATATATTCTCCTATTTTTTCTTTTTTTTTTTTGTTTATAAGGTGAATTTTATTCCGGCTACTATTTGCTCACAATTTCTTTTTTTTTTCTTTAAATGTTTATTTTATTTTTATCGACAAACTTGGTATTCGTTTTGATTTTTAATTACATTTAATTACTTTAAATTAATCATACTCCTTATTTTTTTTTCAACCACACAGTTCAGATTTGACATCGTTTTTTTCTATAAGTTAGAATGTTTTCTTTCCTTTCTATCCTGCCCTAAAGATGAATGAAAATACGACTCTCCATTCCCCATTCATTAGTTTACGTTGGCAATTCTGTTACTCCTCATGTACTAAAACACTCACACCAGTAAGCACATCAACTGTCATACACAGACACTCTGCACTTTTAACATGAAGCACATGTAAGTAGACGTGAATTTATAATTTTTTTTTATCTTTTATTTTAGGTAAATCGCTCCATGAAATGGCTTGTAAGTATAAAAAAAAGATTACTTGTATCGTTCCTCCTAAGGCCGATGAAAATCCCTTGGGTTCAATGTTTATTTATTTCGTTAACTTTCCTCTTGTTCTTTTTCAGCCTTTTTTCTTTCAGACGTGCCAACCACACTTAATTATTTTAAACACCGGGGCGAGGGCTGGAGTTGGAGTCTCTACATACGGAGATGCCCTCACTATCATGAATTACTTCATGGGACTCGTGGTTTTCCTATTTCTACTGGGCCACCTCCCGTGTGAGATTAACTGAGGGACTCGTGGCTCTCATTTCGTGCCACCTCCCTTTTCATTACATTTGGGACTCGTGGCTCTCCATTTGGGCCACCTCCCTTTTCATTACATTTGGGACTCGTGGCTCCCCATTTGGGCCACCTCCCGTACGTCTGTATTTTTTCTCCCACCGAAATCGCAACCAAACTCCGGTCTCTTTGGTTCTAGCCAGAGGGGACGGTGTGCGGTTGAGCTATGTTGTGGGGAATTTGAACGTGGGGAACTCTCATGCCCTGAGAAGAGTCTCGCTATGGATGAATTAGCCGGGCTATATATATATGGTTTACTTCTCTAAATGTGCTTGTTGGGTCATACTGCGGGAAGTATATGAGTTTCATATATTTCTTATATACTTTTACTTTGTTTACCCGTTTTCATCCCTGTAGGCGTTAAATCTATTTGGTGTTTCTGCTATACTATGTAACTGTGAAGCTTCATACGTTTTCTGATCGAGCTATACTAACTCATGGTAGGTACTCCTGAATTTTCGTTATATTATCAGTTTTAAAGACATCTTACATTTTCTACCTAGTTGTGCATCAATTTTTTATTTAAATTATTTCTGACAATATATGAGAACATAAATGAATGCATCATGCCATGTTACGATTTAGATGATCTCAAAGACGAATATTGCACTTTATTTTAGGCCTCACAATCGAATCAAAACAAAATCAGGTACTTGGTATTATAATTGTACAACACGAACAAACACGAATTTTGCAAATAATTGTCATGGGTGTCCTTATTCTAATATTGCACTAATTACCGACTATATCACAGATTTTTTTTAATTCTTTGGATTTGTTTTTATGCCTTTATATCCTTCACATGGAATATACCTATGCTCCTTCCACTCAAATCTTCCAACTCGTACATGTTGTTGCCTATTGGTCTGACTATTCTACTTTTTAGGAACTTTCTACAGAATTTTGCATTTATATTTTTACTAAAATCGCTTAGTGTAGTATTTCTTCGGAAAACTTCTTGTCCGGGAATAAATTTAACTTTTCTGGCCCTCTTGTTGAATCTTACCGCGCTGTTTTCATAAGCTTTATGCATACTAGTTTTAATCTTTTCTCTAATTATTTGCAATCTATCGTTAGGCTTACTATTTATAATTTCATGGTCTGTAAGCGATATTAGTTTTCGTGCTAATCTATAATCGGCTCCGTTAGTAAACATGTGAAACCCGAATAGTGCAAAGAAAGGTGTACACCCAGTGGCTGAGTGGACAGAATTCCTCAAAGCACACTCAATTTCAGGCAAATACAAATCCCAGTCCCTATGATCCTCATTCAGGTATGCTCTTATAGCTGCAATCACTGATCTGTTTACCCTTTCAGCTGCATTCGATTGCGGAGAATATACAGCAGTTCTCATATGTTTTATCCCAAACGTTTCTTCTAACTCTTGAAAACCTTTCGAGATAAACTGTGCCCCATTATCGCTATGGATAATTTCCGGTACACCAAATTTATAGAATATCTCTTGCGTCAAAAATTTTACTACATTCGCCACAGTAGCTTCTCTCATTGCTTTTAGGAAAATAAATTTAGTGAAATGATCCATAACTATAAATATGTAGCAATTGCCGCTTTTCGATCGGGGATATTTGCCTAAGAAGTCAACATACAGTTTTTGAAAAGGGCGTTCGGTGACCACTTCTTGACCTATTTCAGGCATTAAATTACAATTCGTTGGCTTCGTTTCTTTACATATTCGGCAGTTTCGGATAAATTCTTTTATTTGTACTACCATTTTCGGCCAGTAATAAAATCTTTTTACTCTTTCTACAGTTTTGGCTATGCCTCCATGAGCAGAAGTGTTAGTCGAATGGAGCTTTTCGATTATAGCTACCGTCAAATAAGGGGGTATCCACAATTTCCATTGATTAGGCTCTTCCAAACTGGGTTCATAACTAGTTCGCTTGTAGATTTTTCCATCCAATATTTTAAGGTCTGGTAGACGGTCTATGTTACTTTGTATCTGTTTGACCAGGTCCGTATATTCTTCGGAATCGAACTCGGTGGTTTCAAAATCTAATAATTCTTCTGTCTGGATTTCTTCAATCTTTTCTTGTGGGATGCGTGACAGCATGTCAGCAACCACATTATCCGATCCTTTCCGGTGTTCAATTAGAAAATCGAATGCTTGCAGTTGCAACGACCACCTAGCGAGTCTGCCACTTAAATCTTTAAGGGTCATCAGCCACTTCAGGCTGGCGTAGTCTGTTATGATTGTAAACGGCATCATTTCCACATAGGGTCTAAATTTTTTTACCGCCATCACTGCTGCTAAGCATTCTTTTTCCGTAACTGAATACTTCCGTTGACATGGATTAAGTTTCTGGGAGTAGAAAGCGATAGGATGTTCTTAATTTTTTTCATTATATTGACATAGCACAGCTCCTATCCCATAATCTGAGGCGTCACATTGGATATAGAAATGCTTGGAGAAATCAGCATGTCGCAAGACAGGTGCGGAAGTCAAGGCCCTCTTGAGTTTTTCGAATGCTCCTATTGCTGAAGGTGTCATTAAAAACTTCTTAGACTTTTTTAAAGTGTCTGTCAAAGGAGCGGATATTGTGGCGAAATCTTTTATGAATCGCCTATACCAGCCCGCAGTACCCAGGAAACTCCTAACTTCTCTCACTGTCTTAGGCATTTTTATATTACGTATTGCTAACACTTTATACGGGTCTGTTTTTAATGTTCCACCTCCTATTATAAATCCTAAATATTTGAGCTCTTGGAAGCAAAACTTAGATTTTTTTAGACCTATAGTTAAATTAGCCTCCTTCAAGCACGTCGCTACTTCACTCAACAATTCTACGTGATCCTCAAAAGTACTAGATATAACAAGTAGATCATCTAAATAAATAAATACTTTTTCTTTCAATCTGTTCGGTATTACCTTATCCATAAGTCGGCATAGTCTTTGCGCAGCATTGCATAAGCCAAATGGCATTACTTTAAACTGATACAATGGTCTGCCTGCTACTGTAAATGCTGTATACGCTTTGCTTTCCTCGTCCAATTCAATTTGCCAGAAAGCATATTTGAGATCAACGCTACTTATAAAATGCGTCTCATCGATCCTACTCAGAATACCATCGATTTTTTGGAGAGGGTAAGCGTCTTTAATCGTTAGTTTATTCGCTTACGCGCGTCTAAGCAAAATCGATTCTTGCCGGGTTTTCTTACAATCGTAGTTCGGTTGGAAAAGGGCTTTCACTTATTTCGATCACATTTAATTCGAGCATTGTGTCTATTTCTTTGTATGTTATTTCCTGAACTGCTGGAGAAATGGGATAAAAACGGTCCTTTATAGGCTCAGCTCCCTCTATCAATTTTATCGTATGTTTTTCTAGGTGAGTTACCCCTAAGCCTTTCTCCTCAAACGTATCGAATTCTTTTATGACATCTTTCAGCTTTTGCTTTTGCTCTGTATTTAACTCCTGTGGTCTTAACTTATATTCTCCCGACTCAGATTCGTACTCATTTCTCAATTTCTCTATATCCAATTCTTCTATTCCTACTACGTCTGGGGCTAAATTGAAAAGTCTCCAAAAATCTATGCCTAAATAAAGATATTGTTCCAAATCGGGACAAAGATACAAAACCATTGTACGGTCTTGATCCTTATACCTTATGGATATATTTATTTTACCCAATATTCTAAAATACTGACCACTGGCTGTTTTGGCATTGGTCAATATAGTTTGCATATTTAAGTTTAGCTCTTGCAATAATTCTCTACACCCTTTCCCTAAAATACTAACTGATGCTCCCGTATCTAGTAATCCCATAATTTTTCTACCTTCTAAAATTACCTCTGCAAAAACTCTATTATCTTTACGTATTTCACTGGCTCTACTAATCGATTCTACTACAAGTTGTCTGTTCTTTCGGCGTTCGGCGAATTTTTTTCTTAATTTAATAATTCGGTTTGACATACAAGCAGGTTTCTCCTCACCAAATATACGTTCCCTAATATTCTTATAATTTTCCTCTCTTATGTCCCTAGGTAAATAGTGTCTTATGTTGGCCATTTTTTCTATCTTATCTGAATGACTTTTGCAATCATGGCTTATAAATTCATTGGGGTTTGATTTCCGGATGAGCGTGAGTCCCCCATTGTTCCCAAGCTCCGGTTCTGGTTTCCCTGCTGACACTTCGGGCATCTAGGCGTTATTACGTTTGGGTATCCACATTTATAACAGAACAATGACCTCTCTAGTGAAGTACACTCCATGAACACGTGTCCTGTTTGCTTGCAGTTCCAGCAGTTTGGTGGTTGTTTTCGTTGCTGTTGATTTATTTTTACCGCCGCTACCTCTTCATAATCATCTGATGAATTTACGAATTCTAAATCCTCTTCCGACTGATCATAGCCGACTTCGTTGACATATCTGGTGGTCCGCATCAGAGGTTGCATATTTCGCATATCTCTCTTAGGAAAATTTTTTTCTGCTTCATTGCACTCAACTCTGAGTTGTTCTACCGATGATGCCGCTATCGGGTATACGATTCTGCCTATGCTTTCTTTTACATTTCGTTTTAATATTTTTATTAAGTCATATTCCGGAATAGGTTGTATTAATCGCGATCTGATCTGACACATCGCATGGAAATAGTTGTCCACTGTTTCTCCGTTTTGTTGTTTGCGCTCCACTAACTCCCTCATTATTTCAAATGTTCATACTTTCACAAAAAGAAAAACAAAAAAAAACCACTGACCTATATTTTAAACTTCACTTCTCCTGTAGTTCATTGCACCTCACAATTAAACAAACTTATCATTATTTTAAACCGTTCATTGCACTTCAAAATTAAACAAAAGAAATAAGACACTGTTTATAATTACTCTGCATAAGAATATCAAAATTGGGTCATAAATAATTGCAAACTTGCAATCATGCATAAATGGTTGTTTTTTGTACAATGAATTAAGCAATACGCTTAATAAAGCAAAATTTTATGACCTCAATTTTATTAAGCAATACAATTAATAGTAGAAAATTTTAATGACATATCAATAAGTTAGTATATAAGAAAGAAAGTTAAATAAAACATTTGTTCAATTACATTTTTGCAAAGAAACAAAGTTGTTTTACAAAAAGTGATGTAATCATTTCCACGCAACCAAGTTTCAAGTGCTTGAGTTGCATCAATAAATCTTCCTGGTGAATCGCCTTGAAGATAACCCAAACAGGTTAAACAAAATAGTTTAACCTTATTCATTTATTGAATTAAACATTGGTGACCCCGACGTGATCTGACACAGGATCAATATTCGTCTTTGAAGTTTCCTACACTGAAATCACTCCTCTCAGGCAGCTAGGATTAACATACATCGTAAACTTCCTACACTGGAACATTCTCTTCAGGCAGCTAGGATCAATATTTATCAACAAATTTCTACACTGGAGCATTTCCCTTCAGGCAGCTAGAAGACTCAACAACTCAAATCGTTACTCCTGAGAAACCAAATATGGATACTTTCAACAAGCTGATAGAATCACAGCTGGCAGCAGGTGACTTGATCGAAACTATAGTCCGCAATTTTAAAAAGGACTCAGCTTTCAGGAAAACTGTTGTTTACTATGAGGAACGACTCAAAAGGCTAGATAGCGCTTGGTCGGAATTTGAGACCACGGACAGCAAAATCCGTTGCCTCGACCAAATTCCGTTAGACCACGACTACTTTGCTAAAGATTACTACAAAAACATCTCAGAGCTTGTTGACAAATACAAGGATATTTTTGAGACAGCTCTGATGAAATCATCTACAGGAGAGGCAGTTCAACAACCAATCGCCGACAAACCCTCATCGTCCAAAATGAAATCATCTACAGGAGAGGCAGTTCAACAACCAATCGCCGACAAACCCACACCAATAATCAAACCCGCTGGTGAGGTAGGATGTAAGACATCTGCAACTATCGCTTTAATAAGAAGGCAAGGTGTAATGATGGGGTCTCTAGAGCGATTGCTCACAATGGATCCGACAGCCGAGAATATGAAGCTGAAAGAAAAATTATGGGACCAAATCCAGAACCTACATTTCACCATATGGGAAACCAGTCATGATCCGGTTCAAGAAGGATACAACATGACTGCATACACTACCTTAGAAGCAAGGATATTTGAAAATTTTAAGAAGGCTTCCCAAGTGTACCACTGCCTAAGATAACAATTCCTAGGTTTGACGGCGACTACCTCAAATGGAGGACCTTCTATGACTTATTTCTGCAACTTGTAGGCAATCAGCGGATTCCTGCGGTCCAAATAATGTGGTACCTGAAGGCTAATGTAGCAGGAGAAGCTGAAAGGCTCATAAGTCACCTTTCAGCGACTGCAGAAAATTATGAGACAGCCTGGGAAATGCTAAAAGATCGATACGACAATAGACGAATTTTGGTCGCATCATTAATACAGCAGCTGATCGAACAACCTGCAGTTGGACCAACAATTGGGTCAATCAAGCAACTGCATGACACAACTCAGGAATGTCTGCATGCATTGCAAAATCTTGGAGTCGACACTACATCCTGGGACCCCATGCTATTGCACCTCCTCGTAAAGAAACTGGATCGAAACACTCATAACCAATATGAAAGATCAATCACAAATCCAAAACAGCTACAGAAAATCAAACACTTCCTAGCTTTTCTGGAAACTCGATTTCAATCAATGGAGGCAATGGGCCAAAAAGAAAAGCCATCTTCGAAGGTATGTGCAACAGCTGCACCATCTAAATCAATTGAGCCTTCGTGCGTGCTTTGTAAAATAGGTCCTCAACGATTTCAACAACTCAAGCCATACGAGCGCTTAAATTTCATCCAAAAACAAAAGTTATGTGTAAATTGCCTGAAATCTGGTCATTCTTCAAAACAATGTACCTCAAGGGGTTGCACAAAATGCAATAAGAAACATAACTCGCTATTGCATCTAGAAAACAAGAACTACCCATCAAAACAATTAAATGAAGAAAAACCACAGGCAGCATCATCCTCTGCAACAACCATTGTAGAAGCTACGACTTATCCTGCTACACCAGGGTGCTCAACCAAATCAAAAGCTACTTCTTTAACCACAGCAAGTCAACATTCGTCATCAGCTGTGATCCTTGGCACTGCAGTAGTTAAACTCAAAACTGATTCATCAGAAATTGAATGCCGCGCATTACTTGACTCAGGATCCCAGGTAAACTGTATCACTGAGCGTCTAGTCAAACGACTTGGTATCCCAATGCAGCCGTCATCAGCAAACATTAGTGGAATAGGCAGCACCACCACTAAAACACAGCATCGAGTTAACATAGCACTGCATTCTAGAATTAATGGATTTACAACACAACTCGAAGCATTTGTCCTTCCGCGTATTATTTCTCCCCAGCCGGCACAATTCATCAACATAAATGACTGGCCATTACCCAAAAACTTGGTACTAGCTGATCCACATTTCAACCGACCGGACAAAATCGAAATTTTATTGGGCGCTGAACACTTTCTTCAACTACTTTCAGTTGGACAAATCGAATTATCTCCACAACTACCAACCCTCCAGAATACTGTGCTTGGATGGATAGTTTCTGGAAAAATAGAAATAAAAAATCCTACACAGCTTATATGCGGAGTATCCACAACTAATGACAGCCTTAAAGCTTCCATTGCAAGACTGTGGGAACTGGATGAACTTAAGTCAACTGAAAGGGCGCTGTCACTAGCAGAAAGAAAATGTGAAGAGTTGTTTGTACATCATACAACGCGGAACAATGAAAATCGTTTTGTTGTAAAGATCCCGTTCCACCAAGATCCTGAAATCCTCGGTGACTCTTACAAAATCGCTCTAAATCGTTTCTTGTCGTTAGAACATCGACTGCAGAAAAATCATGAACTGAGGAGTCAATATCAAAAATTCATGGATGAATACGAACATATGAAACACATGACGAAGATATCATCAACTTCTATTCGCTCACCAAACTATTTTATCCCACATCATTGCGTTCTAAAACCTAACAGCTCCACAACCAAATTGAGGGTAGTATTCGATGCTTCAGCCAAAACAACATCAGGGCACTCTTTAAATGATTTGATGTATACAGGACCAATAGTACAGAGTGAACTATTTTCAATTTTATTAAGGTTTCGACTTCCCAAATTCGTATTCTCCACAGATGTAGAAAAGATGTATCGGCAAGTCTTGGTGTCTCCTGAGGACCGCCGTTTTCAAATGATAATTTGGCGGACAGATGTTTCAGAACCACTCTCATACTATCAACTGAACACTGTAACCTATGGAACAAGAGCAGCTCCCTATTTGGCAACTAAATGCCTACAAGAATTGGCAAAGGAAAATGCCAGACAGTATCCTCTGGCATCACAGTTTCTAAAAGAAAACTTCTATGTAGATGATGGACTAGGCGGAAGCGATAACTTATACACCGCAATTCAGGTGCAAGAACAACTTCAGCAGATCATGAAGCAAAGTGGCTTCAATTTGCGAAAATGGTGTGCCAATCACCCCCAACTGCTCAAAAATGTTCCAAAAGATGATCTGGAACTGAATTTGGACTTCGAGAGCAGCAAATCAGATTCCATCAGTACATTAGGACTTACGTGGCTGCCGAAAGAAGATCAACTAAGCATAAAGGTGAATATTATTGATAATAAAAGAGTAACTAAACGGACTGTGACATCGGATCTCGCACGAATTTTCGATCCATTGGGTCTTCTGTCTCCTATCACTGTTACTGCAAAAATATTCATACAAGAGTTGTGGAAGCTAAAACTCGATTGGGACCAAGCTCTACCCGAATCCATGCATACCAAGTGGATTACTTTCCGCGCAGACCTGAATGAACTGAAAACGCTAAAAATATCAAGACACATTTTCAAAGGTGGAATCACAGAATCTGTACAATTGCACATATTTACAGATGCATCAGAAAAGGCTTACGGTGCAGTGGCTTATCTTCGATCTACCATGAAACATGGAACAGTCATGTCACAAATCCTTTGTGCGAAGTCCCGAGTAGCCCCAATCAAAGCTCAATCCATTCCACGATTGGAGCTATGCGCAGCTGTACTTGGAGCACAACTAGCTACAAGAATAATAGCTGATCTTCAGTTTACAAGCCAAGTTTGGTTGTGGACTGATTCGGAAATTGTGCTGTCTTGGATAAACTCATCAGCGTCTCTCAACACGTTTGTTGCCAATCGAATTTCAACCATCCTAGAAAATACTAGACCAGAACAATGGCGGCACGTCAGCACAAAATGTAATCCCGCAGACATCTTATCTCGAGGACTTGCACCCAGGCACCTGAAAGATTGCTCTTTATGGTTCTATGGTCCCATATTTTTACACGGCCAAGAAACAAGCTGGCCACCTAAATTCAGGCCGAACCTTGCCCACCCAACAAATTTAGAGAGAAAGGAAAAGCAAGCATTAGTGATGACTTCAACAGAACCCGATTTCATCTATAAAATAAATCATAAGAATTCATTCTGGCGTCTTCAACACATTGTTGGATACATTGTACGATTTGTAACCAATACCAAACGGAATGGGTCTAGACAACATCAAAAATCCCTATCTACAAAGGAACTACAAAATGCACTAATGTTGATCATCAAGCAAATACAGGCATCAGATTTCAAAGAAGAAATTCAACAGCTTGCTAAATACAAAGTGTTGCGAGGAACCAGCAATTTGTCGAACCTTTCACCATTTTTTGACGGTGAGGGTTTGATACGTGTGGGAGGTCGACTGGAAGCCTCATCATTGGAATACGATTCCAAACATCAGCTGCTTCTTCCTTACAATGATCCAATCGCTAAGCTTATATTTGAAATGATACATAAGGACAACAAGCATTGTGGTGCACAAACCCTCTTAGGAATAGTGAGACAACGATTTTGGCCAATAAAAGGTAAGATTATGGCAAGAGCAGCGATTCATCGCTGCACAATATGCAGTAAAGCTAAACCCGCCCTATTTCACCAAATTATGGGCAATCTGCCCTCCACACGGGTAACACCAGCTAGGCCGTTCATTAATTCTGGAGTAGACTACTGTGGTCCAATGACAGTTCACTACAAGGTGAGAGGAAAACGACCACACAAGGCGTATATTGCCATATTTTGTTGCTTCTCTACAAAGGCAGTTCATTTAGAGCTGGTAAGCGATCTAACCACTGACGCATTTATAGGAGCCATCAAACGGTTTGTTGGCCGACGAGGACATTGCCAAAACCTATATTGCGATAATGCAACGAACTTTGTAGGCGCAAAAAATAAGTTGTCTGAACTAATACCCGCAATTTTTACAAGCGAAGCAAAAGAAGCAATAGAAAATGCATGCAGCAAAAAGAATATACAATTCAGGTTCATACCACCTCGAGCACCTCATTTTGGAGGCCTTTGGGAGGCGGCAGTAAAATCTGCAAAACACCTTTTAATCAGGAGCTTAGCTAGTGCTTCCTTAACTTACGAAGAACTAGAAACACTGATTATCGAAATAGAAGCGATTCTCAACTCCAGACCTATTTCACCCATGTCAAACGACCCCAATGACTTCGGTGCGTTAACTCCAGGACATTTCCTGATTAGGGAACCGCTAACGGCACAAGTAGATGCACAGGCCACATCAACGAAAACAAACTTGGCGACTCGGTGGAAACTAGTGTCCAGTCTCAAACACAACTTCTGGGAAAGGTGGTCACGAGACTATCTGAACGAATTGCAATATCGCAACAAATGGAAGGAGCAATCGAAATCTCTAAAACCCGGAACCATCGTCATTCTTAAGGAAGATAATTGCCCCGTAATGAAATGGCCTTTAGGACGTGTGATTAAAATCTATAAGGGGGAGGACAACATAGTTAGAGTGGCAGACGTCAAAACCGCTTCAGGAGTCCTTAAAAGAGCGGTCCATTACCTGGCACCACTTCCTAAGGCCAGTCTAGAAGAAACAGAAGATGACAACAAACCGAATGATAAATTCAATGAAATCGACAACAAAGATGAAATCACTGAGCCTAAGAGCAAACGTCCAAAATTACTCGGAAATAATTTAGGCGTCACACTGTTGACACTAATGCTCATATTCCCAATTATTTTGGGAGCACCAATTGAGAATGATCGCTTCGGTTCCAAGTTGGGCATTCATTTCGAAGAAGTAGGCTCAACGTATGTATCTGCAAGTCAGTGGAATCTGGTCGTTTACTATGACTTATCGGCGTACTGGGCTGACACAGCGTTTTTAGGAAATGGAACGAGCTCCTTGAGCCGACTGTGTGCGAAGATGGAATACAATGCATCATGTTATAGTACAATAGAACATCTTCGACATGTTGAAGCGGATTTGAGACTTGATAATAAATTACTATACAAACCACGTCAAAAACGAGGTGCTATAGACTTCGTCGGAAATGTTGCTCATTCATTGTTTGGGATACTAGACTCTGAATATGCAGAAAAAATGTCAACAACAATAACTCAACTACAAGAAAACGATTCATATATGCTTCGCCTCATAAAAGACCACACCTCCGTTATTAATTCAACCATGAACATTGTCAAAGAAAGTCTAACAGACACTAAATTTAAATTTGACCATCTTCTGTTAAAAATAAATGAAATCGCGAAAACTGAAGAGACACTAGCAGAGGAAATAACACAACTTAAGCTTGCACACATGTTCAGTATGGGTGTAACAAAACTCTCATTCATTGCAAACTATCTCCAACGAATGCAAACTTGCATTCTGAACGCGTTGACCGACACTCATCATGGGAAAATTAATCCATTGCTGTTGACTCCAATTCAATTGGAAATTGAAATACAAAAAGTTCGAGCACATATGCCACAGTCATTAGAGTTACCAGTCCCTGAAGATGACTTGCTCGAATTTTACAAACTTATGAAAATAAAAGGCGGTCTCACTCAGGATCATGTAGTGTTCAGCATAACTTTACCCTTAATAGACCATGAAAAGTTTAAGCTTTACAACTTAATTCCCGTTCCGACCCCAATAAACAACACTATGCTAGTCATAGACACATGCAGTCCGACAATAGCAATAAACTCATTTCAACGGCACTACTTTCCATTATCATCAACACAACTGAAAGGCTGTGACGTAATTGGCAACAAGGTATTTATATGCTACGATGTACAACTCCAATGTAACTTTGGTGCAGAAATGTGCTCTTGCGAAATCAACTTATTCAACAATATCACCGTACCACATTGCATTTTGAGAAAGCTTCCAACTAATGTAACCTGGACACCTCTAACTCATAAAAACAAATGGATATATTCATCACGAGCCTCCACACATGCCACAGCGGTTTGTGGAAAAGAAATTATACCAATAAGTCTACTAGGGTCCGGCTTGTTAACTATCAATCCAGACTGTATCCTTAAACATGATTTCATCCAAATGTCCGGCCAGCAATCAATCATAACTAAAACTGTCTCATCTTACACGAGCCTTGGCAACATATCAGAACTAGCATATCAACCCCTGTCGCACATCAACCATATCAACAAAACCAACCAGTCATTTGTGCCAGACGAAATAGCAGTACATCTCATCAAATTAACATCTTTACAACAGAAATTAGAGGCTATGAACAGTTCACATTTCCAAATTCATCATCCATCAAACCATGAGAGAACTGTCTCATATGTAGCACTAATCATCAGCGCAGTGGCGATCATATGGATCATAGTAAGAGCTATAAAACGCAAGAAATCAAACATCGCTCAAATCACAGAAAGATCACAATCATCTGGGTGTAACCCACAACCAGCAACAACACCTTCACCAGCTCCACGACAGAAGTTCAGCGTACATGTTTGAAAACATAATAATAAATTTAATAGTTTTATTACATATTTTTTATATTTTACTCAGTTTTGCATAACTATAAAGTCATTGCCTTTATCGTAACCAAATTGTAAAAACAAATAATAGTTAATTTTTATTCAACTGTAAATCTAAGTAGTAAGCACTTTATTAATGACATAATTGTAGTTAATTGTTGAGCATAGCCTCAACGGGGGGGTGCATGTTCATACTTTCACAAAAAGAAAAACAAAAAAAAAACACTGACCTATATTTTAAACTTCACTTCTCCTGTAGTTCATTGCACCTCACAATTAAACAAACTTATCATTATTTTAAACCGTTCATTGCACTTCAAAATTAAACAAAAGAAATAAGACACTGTTTATAATTACTCTGCATAAGAATATCAAAATTGGGTCATAAATAATTGCAAACTTGCAATCATGCATAAATGGTTGTTTTTTGTACAATGAATTAAGCAATACGCTTAATAAAGCAAAATTTTATGACCTCAATTTTATTAAGCAATACAATTAATAGTAGAAAATTTTAATGACATATCAATAAGTTAGTATATAAGAAAGAAAGTTAAATAAAACATTTGTTCAATTACATTTTTGCAAAGAAACAAAGTTGTTTTACAAAAAGTGATGTAACCATTTCCACGCAACCAAGTTTCAAGTGCTTGAGTTGCATCAATAAATCTTCCTGGTGAATCGCCTTGAAGATAACCCAAACAGGTTAAACAAAATAGTTTAACCTTATTCATTTATTGAATTAAACATCAAAGTTAGACCTTTTTATTTGATATTGTGCCAATAAAGCGTGTTTTAGTCCTGGCCAATCTACCATTCCATGTGTTTTGACATACAGCCAATACCATTCTCTAGCGGGTCCAGATACGAGCAGATGAAAATCTCTTAACACTTCTGCCCATGGAAGTTGATAATGGGCTTGAAGGTGTTCAAGACGAAAATCAAAATCATCAACGCCAATATGCGTAGGATTCCCATCGAATATTATACCAAATTTATCTACTCTAATCCTAGCAATTTCTATATTTGGTGCATTAAGCATGGATAGGCCTGCGCTTCGAATGGGCAATGCTACATTTTCCCCTACACTATTTGTTCCATTTCCAGAGCTGTTTTCTGAGCCCAATCTCAGGTTAAGTCTACCTCCTGAGTGTGATGAATTCTCACTGCTACTGGAATTGCCAACATTACCGCGTATCTCTGTCGTGTTTTGATTATGTGCCCCACCACTAGACATATTGACAACACTCCTCGCTAGGTCCGCGATGCTTTTCCTAACTTCGGACATTTCTGCCCTGACCATTTCTTGGACTTTGTCTTCTAAGGACTTTTGCACTACCCGGGCTTCATCTGTGACCAGTTCCCTGACTTCTGGAGCTACATCCATTCCCTGAACAGGCGGAGCGTTCTTTGAGGTACTCGGCTGCGGATTATCCAGTGGATTTCCCACGTTTATGGTACGGGAAAGATCTATAAACTGATCCCTACTTGGCTCAGTTGAATTGGGCATTTTTGAATTTTTCTCTAATTTTCTAATTTTTTGTTCAACTTGAGGCTTAGACAAATTCAAATTATTTGTTCTAAGTCTTTTCCTATTAATAGCTTGTGAGCGGGTTTCTCTATTCATAAGGGGTCTGTTTATTAATTTTTTTTTATTTTATTTTTAATTATAATTCGCAAGAAATTTTCTATTAGTACTGTAAGACCACTCAACGTATTCGCAAAACCAAAGGTATATATTTAAGTAAACAAAAAAACTGATTAAAGCAAACAAAAATGAATTTAAGTGGTTGGATTCACCAATCAATATTTCTATAATTTAAGGGGTATTTGAAGGGGCAAATATTATTAGGGTACCAAAAAAAAACTGATAATTTGGGAGAGTAACGATGTTAAATAAACTTTCAATAAATAAATCACTGTAAATGATGAACTAACTAAGGATTAAGATATGTATGTATATAAGAAAAAGTAAAATATGTTAAAATAATTATAAATAAATAAGTAAATATGTATATATGTATGTTTATAAGTAGTATTCAAATAATTCTATAAAAACAATTTTTTAACCTTATAATTTTTTCTTTAAATTTAAATTTCTTCCTTCTAGTCTGGCAATAATGGACGGACGTGGAGATCGCAGCGCTATTAAGCTTTTATAACTTTTTCCGGATGTGGCATGTAATCAAACTACATATAATCTAACTTTATGTTTTACTAGGCCTGTGAGCAGTCATACATCGTTCATTATCACACTTTGTGTTCAGACACGAGACTATGACTACAAGTAAACATTAAATACAACAATATTTATAAACACAATAAACATGGCTATTTAACTCATTCACATTCACTTAGACCTATTGTACATTAAACCAATATAATTAATTAAAAAACTAGAACAAGCACTGTACATTGAAAACGTTCACTAAACCGTTCAGCTACAGTTGGCTGTCCCAAGGAGTATTCTTTTTCATGAAACCTAAATGAGTTTCGTACAACTTTGCAATCTGCTGATTGCAAAGGCTACGAGTCGTTCCTTCAGAATTTCCATAATTTTTGGGTTATTGCTGAAAACATTTAATGGGCTATTGCCACATGTATAGGTGTTAACACATGCATTTTCTATAATCGACCTATTATCTTTAAAAGATGCTAAGTCGCCCCACGTTGGGCGCCATTTCTGTTATGAGTATGTGTGCAAGCCTGGCGTGTGATTACACGCCACTGACGAGGTTTCCGACTAGCGGTTCTCCTCAGTTAGGTCCCGACCCTCCCGCCAGTTGCGATATACTCAAACAAAAAAAAATAATTGCAAATAAAAAAAAAAACAATACAAAAATCAAATATACAAACATTACATACAGCATACCACAGACGAAAGAATCAGAGGTAGGTGTTTTCCTCAATATGCCCTCCCAACCATGTTATGGTAAGTACCAAAATCAAACATTTAACCATAACCCGTATATCCACTCGACCGTTTTCTTCCACTTACCAATCCATTATCACCATGACTTTAATAATTTAAGCTATCATTTTAAATTTCTAACAAATTTCAACACATAATTTATTAATAAAAAAAAATACCCTAAAATCTTATATTTACTTAATTTACCTTAATTCAATTTATCGTTTCTATATACTGCTTTGACAAATTTATATATATTTTAGACTTTCTAAATCAATATGGACATAAATCTCTATGGTTCATTTACTTTTACTTCAACTTATTATCTGATTTTCTTTTCTCTCACCTCTTAGTCAGAGCTCAAATTGTTTCTTTTATACTCCTAATAACAGGCTAACGATCTACTCTATTTTTAATATAATTCTCACTGAAGGAGCTCCCTAAGTTCGACTATTTTTTTTTTCTCAATATTAATACTGGCTATTCGCGACTAATTTGAGCGCCTAACACTATTTTTATTATTTTTTTATTTAGTTCACTAACACCAGAGATTTATGTGGACAATTATATGGACAATACTTAAGATATTTTTTTTTTCAACTTGTTATAATACAATATTTCTTTATACACTTAATATTAATTTTCTTATTTTAACTACTAACACACATAATTATATACTTATATCTATCTAATATTCCCTGACACTGCTTTTCTATACGACTTTTATTTTCTTTTTCTTCCTCTGTGTGGAACCACTGGTCTTTTTCAGTTATTCTAGACCCCTTTGGTAAATCTTAACTTTTATTTTTGATGTTTTTTTTTTCAATAGTTTTATATCCGCACTGGCTTACTTTATTAACAAAAGATACAATTTTGATTTTACCTGGCTATTTCCTTTAGTATACCTTGGTGCACCTTCTTTTGATTGTGTGCTCCTTTTTTTTATCCTTGGTATAGCCAGGTTTTGATCTATATATTCTCCTATTTTTTCTTTTTTTTGTTTATAAGGTGAATTTTATTCCGGCTACTATTTGCTCACAATTTCTTTTTTTTTTTCTTTAAATGTTTATTTTATTTTTATCGACAAACTTGGTATTCGTTTTGATTTTTAATTACATTTAATTACTTTAAATTAATTATACTCCTTATTTTTTTTTTCAACCACACAGTTCAGATTTGACATCGTTTTTTTCTATAAGTTAGAATGTTTTCTTTCCTTTCTATCCTGCCCTAAAGATGAATGAAAATACGACTCTCCATTCCCCATTCATTAGTTTACGTTGGCAATTCTGTTACTCCTCATGTACTAAAACACTCACACCAGTAAACACATCAACTGTCATACACAGACACTCTGCACTTTTAACATCTCCGTGAAGTTAACAAACTAAAGATATCAAACTAAATTAATTTCACTCATATTAAAGAGAACCAGACCCATATTCTCTCTTTTGCAGACTGTGCAGTTGAGAAAATGAGTTTTTTCTTGGTTTGAGCACTAAATTATAGTGATACCAAGTCAAAAAATCTTAAATTATTAAATTTGTATGGCAATATCTGTAGAAAAACGCTCATTTATGATGAATACATGCTCTTCTTCTTTTTTCGTATATGGGAGAGGATTTTAAAGTTAACAAACTAATTTGGCAAACTTAAATTAGTACTGGCAATTATAATTTAAATATATCCAATAATTTATTAAATGTAACAAAAAACAATGTTTTTTTAGCATCAAATATATTTATTTTTGAGGTTTTGAATAAAGCAAACCAAAAAGTTCTTAATATAGTATTTATACAAGTTTACGTTAACATTTCACTCCTCATATATATTTTAAAGTTAAGCAAAAATATCAATTTGTTCGGGGACCGGACCAATTGTGGCTTAAACTACGCCTTTATACCTTTAATTTGGCATATCATTTATATTCCATTTCAGTTTTTTGTTGAACAAACTTTCAAAAATAAAATTTTATTTGGTACTTCCACTCAAACACTAGGCGTACACTATTACATGAATAGGGCCAAAATATCAATTTGTTCGGGGACCGGACCAATTGTGGCTTAAATTACGCCTTTATACCTTTAATTTGGCATATCATTTATATTCCATTTCAGTTTTTTGTTGAACAAACTTTCAAAAATAAAATTTTATTTGGTACTTCCACTCAAACACTAGGCGTACACTATTACATGAATAGGGCCAAAATATCAATTTGTTCGGGGACCGGACCAATTGTGGCTTAAACTACGCCTTTATACCTTTAATTTGGCATATCATTTATATTCCATTTCAGTTTTTTGTTGAACAAACTTTCAAAAATAAAATTTTATTTGGTACTTCCACTCAAACACTAGGCGTACACTATTAAATGAATAGGGCCAAAATATCAATTTGTTGGGGGACCGGACCAATTGTGGCTTAAACTACGCCTTTATACCTTTAATTTGGCATATCATTTATATTCCATTTCAGTTTTTTGTTGAACAAACTTTCAAAAATAAAATTTTATTTGGTACTTGCACTCAAACTCTAGGCGTACACTATTACATGAATAGGGCCAAAATATCAATTTGTTCGGGGACCGGACCAATTGTGGCTTAAACTACGCCTTTATACCTTTCATTTGGCATATCATTTATATTCCATTTCAGTTTTTTGTTGAACAAACTTTCAAAAATAAAAATTTATTTGGTACTTCCACTCAAACACTAGGCGTACACTATTACATGAATAGGGCCAAAATATCAATTTGTTCGGGGACCGGACCAATTGTGGCTTAAACTACGCTTTTATACCTTTAATTTGGCATATCATTTATATTCCATTTCAGTTTTTTGTTGAACAAACTTTCAAAAATAAAATTTTATTTGGTACTTGCACTCAAACTCTAGGCGTACACTATTACATGAATAGGGCCAAAATATCAATTTGTTCGGGGACCGGACCAATTGTGGCTTAAACTACGCCTTTATACCTTTCATTTGGCATATCATTTATATTCCATTTCAGTTTTTTGTTGAACAAACTTTCAAAAATAAAAATTTATTTGGTACTTCCACTCAAACACTAGGCGTACACTATTACATGAATAGGGCCAAAATATCAATTTGTTCGGGGACCGGACCAATTGTGGCTTAAACTACGCCTTTATACCTTTAATTTGGCATATCATTTATATTCCATTTCAGTTTTTTGTTGAACAAACTTTCAAAAATAAAATTTTATTTGGTACTTGCACTCAAACTCTAGGCGTACACTATTACATGAATAGGGCCAAAATATCAATTTGTTCGGGGACCGGACCAATTGTGGCTTAAACTACGCCTTTATACCTTTCATTTGGCATATCATTTATATTCCATTTCAGTTTTTTGTTGAACAAACTTTCAAAAATAAAAATTTATTTGGTACTTCCACTCAAACACTAGGCGTACACTATTACATGAATAGGGCCAAAATATCAATTTGTTCGGGGACCGGACCAATTGTGGCTTAAACTACGCCTTTATACCTTTAATTTGGCATATCATTTATATTCCATTTCAGTTTTTTGTTGAACAAACTTTCAAAAATAAAATTTTATTTGGTACTTGCACTCAAACTCTAGGCGTACACTATTACATGAATAGGGCCAAAATATCAATTTGTTCGGGGACCGGACCAATTGTGGCTTAAACAACGCCTTTATACCTTTAATTTGGCATACCATTTATATTCATTCCATTTCAGTTTTTTGTTGAACAAACTTTCAAAAATAAAATTTTATTTGGTACTTGCACTCAAACTCTAGGCGTACACTATTACATGAATAGGGCCAAAATATCAATTTGTTCGGGGACCGGACCAATTGTGGCTTAAACTACGCCTTTATACCTTTCATTTGGCATACCATTTATATTCCATTTCAGTTTTTTGTTGAACAAACTTTCAAAAATAAAAATTTATTTGGTACTTCCACTCAAACACTAGGCGTACACTATTACATGAATAGGGCCAAAATATCAATTTGTTCGGGGACCGGACCAATTGTGGCTTAAACTACGCCTTTATACCTTTAATTTGGCATATCATTTATATTCCATTTCAGTTTTTTGTTGAACAAACTTTCAAAAATAAAATTTTATTTGGTACTTGCACTCAAACTCTAGGCGTACACTATTACATGAATAGGGCCAAAATATCAATTTGTTCGGGGACCGGACCAATTGTGGCTTAAACTACGCCTTTATACCTTTAATTTGGCATACCATTTATATTCCATTTCAGTTTTTTGTTGAACAAACTTTCAAAAATAAAAATTTATTTGGTACTTCCACTCAAACACTAGGCGTACACTATTACATGAATAGGGCCAAAATATCAATTTGTTCGGGGACCGGACCAATTGTGGCTTAAACTACGCCTTTATACCTTTAATTTGGCATATCATTTATATTCCATTTCAGTTTTTTGTTGAACAAACTTTCAAAAATAAAATTTTATTTGGTACTTGCACTCAAACTCTAGGCGTACACTATTACATGAATAGGGCCAAAATATCAATTTGTTCGGGGACCGGACCAATTGTGGCTTAAACTACGCCTTTATACCTTTAATTTGGCATACCATTTATATTCATTCCATTTCAGTTTTTTGTTGAACAAACTTTCAAAAATAAAATTTTATTTGGTACTTCCACTCAAACACTAGGCGTACACTATTACATGAATAGGGCCAAAATATCAATTTGTTCGGGGACCGGACCAATTGTGGCTTAAACTACGCCTTTATACCTTTAATTTGGCATATCATTTATATTCCATTTCAGTTTTTTGTTGAACAAACTTTCAAAAATAAAATTTTATTTGGTACTTGCACTCAAACTCTAGGCGTACACTATTACATGAATAGGGCCAAAATATCAATTTGTTTTGGGACCGGTCCAATTGTGGCTTAAACTACGCCTTTATACCTTTAATTTGGCATATCATTTATATTCCATTTCAGTTTTTTGTTGAACAAACTTTCAAAAATAAAATTTTATTTGGTACTTCCACTCAAACACTAGGCGTACACTATTACATGAATAGGGCCAAAATATAAATTTGTTCGGGGACCGGACCAATTGTGGCTTAAATTACGCCTTTATACCTTTAATTTGGCATATCATTTATATTCCATTTCAGTTTTTTGTTGAACAAACTTTCAAAAATAAAATTTTATTTGGTACTTCCACTCAAACACTAGGCGTACACTATTACATGAATAGGGCAAAAATATCAATTTGTTCGGGGACCGGACCAATTGTGGCTTAAACTACGCCTTTATACCTTTAATTTGGCATATCATTTATATTCCATTTCAGTTTTTTGTTGAACAAACTTTCAAAAATAAAATTTTATTTGGTACTTCCACTCAAACACTAGGCGTACACTATTACATGAATAGGGCCAAGATATCAATTTGTTCGGGGACCGGACCAATTGTGGCTTAAACTACGCCTTTATACCTTTAATTTCGCATATCATTTATATTCCATTTCAGTTTTTTGTTGAACAAACTTTCAAAAATAAAATTTTATTTGGTACTTGCACTCAAACTCTAGGCGTACACTATTACATGAATAGGGCCAAAATATCAATTTGTTCGGGGACCGGACCAATTGTGGCTTAAACTACGCCTTTATACCTTTCATTTGGCATATCATTTATATTCCATTTCAGTTTTTTGTTGAACAAACTTTCAAAAATAAAAATTTATTTGGTACTTCCACTCAAACACTAGGCGTACACTATTACATGAATAGGGCCAAAATATCAATTTGTTCGGGGACCGGACCAATTGTGGCTTAAAGTACGCCTTTATACCTTTCATTTGGCATATCATTTATATTCCATTTCAGTTTTTTGTTGAACAAACTTTCAAAAATAAAATTTTATTTGGTACTTGCACTCAAACTCTAGGCGTACACTATTACATGAATAGGGCCAAAATATCAATTTGTTCGGGGACCGGACCAATTGTGGCTTAAACAACGCCTTTATACCTTTAATTTGGCATACCATTTATATTCATTCCATTTCAGTTTTTTGTTGAACAAACTTTCAAAAATAAAATTTTATTTGGTACTTGCACTCAAACTCTAGGCGTACACTATTACATGAATAGGGCAAAAATATCAATTTGTTCGGGGACCGGACCAATTGTGGCTTAAACTACGCCTTTATACCTTTCATTTGGCATACCATTTATATTCCATTTCAGTTTTTTGTTGAACAAACTTTCAAAAATAAAAATTTATTTGGTACTTCCACTCAAACACTAGGCGTACACTATTACATGAATAGGGCCAAAATATCAATTTGTTCGGGAACCGGACCAATTGTGGCTTAAACTACGCCTTTATACCTTTCATTTGGCATATCATTTATATTCCATTTCAGTTTTTTGTTGAACAAACTTTCAAAAATAAAATTTTATTTGGTACTTGCACTCAAACTCTAGGCGTACACTATTACATGAATAGGGCCAAAATATCAATTTGTTCGGGGACCGGACCAATTGTGGCTTAAACTACGCCTTTATACCTTTAATTTGGCATACCATTTATATTCCATTTCAGTTTTTTGTTGAACAAACTTTCAAAAATAAAAATTTATTTGGTACTTCCACTCAAACACTAGGCGTACACTATTACATGAATAGGGCCAAAATATCAATTTGTTCGGGGACCGGACCAATTGTGGCTTAAACTACGCCTTTATACCTTTAATTTGGCATATCATTTATATTCCATTTCAGTTTTTTGTTGAACAAACTTTCAAAAATAAAATTTTATTTGGTACTTGCACTCAAACTCTAGGCGTACACTATTACATGAATAGGGCCAAAATATCAATTTGTTCGGGGACCGGACCAATTGTGGCTTAAACTACGCCTTTATACCTTTAATTTGGCATACCATTTATATTCATTCCATTTCAGTTTTTTGTTGAACAAACTTTCAAAAATAAAATTTTATTTGGTACTTCCACTCAAACACTAGGCGTACACTATTACATGAATAGGGCCAAAATATCAATTTGTTCGGGGACCGGACCAATTGTGGCTTAAACTACGCCTTTATACCTTTAATTTGGCATATCATTTATATTCCATTTCAGTTTTTTGTTGAACAAACTTTCAAAAATAAAATTTTATTTGGTACTTGCACTCAAACTCTAGGCGTACACTATTACATGAATAGGGCCAAAATATCAATTTGTTTGGGGACCGGACCAATTGTGGCTTAAACTACGCCTTTATACCTTTAATTTGGCATATCATTTATATTCCATTTCAGTTTTTTGTTGAACAAACTTTCAAAAATAAAAATTTATTTGGTACTTCCACTCAAACACTAGGCGTACACTATTACATGAATAGGGCCAAAATATAAATTTGTTCGGGGACCGGACCAATTGTGGCTTAATTTACGCCTTTATACCTTTAATTTGGCATATCATTTATATTCCATTTCAGTTTTTTGTTGAACAAACTTTCAAAAATAAAATTTTATTTGGTACTTCCACTCAAACACTAGGCGTACACTATTACATGAATAGGGCCAAAATATCAATTTGTTCGGGGACCGGACCAATTGTGACTTAAACTACGCCTTTATACCTTTAATTTGGCATATCATTTATATTCCATTTCAGTTTTTTGTTGAACAAACTTTCAAAAATAAAATTTTATTTGGTACTTCCACTCAAACACTAGGCGTACACTATTACATGAATAGGGCCAAAATATCAATTTGTTCGGGGACCGGACCAATTGTGGCTTAAACTACGCCTTTATACCTTTAATTTGGCATATCATTTATATTCCATTTCAGTTTTTTGTTGAACAAACTTTCAAAAATAAAATTTTATTTGGTACTTGCACTCAAACTCTAGGCGTACACTATTACATGAATAGGGCCAAAATATCAATTTGTTCGGGGACCGGACCAATTGTGGCTTAAACTACGCCTTTATACCTTTAATTTGGCATATCATTTATATTCCATTTCAGTTTTTTGTTGAACAAACTTTCAAAAATAAAATTTTATTTGGTACTTCCACTCAAACACTAGGCGTACACTATTACATGAATAGGGCCAAAATATCAATTTGTTCGGGGACCGGACCAATTGTGGCTTAAACTACGCCTTTATACCTTTCATTTGGCATATCATTTATATTCCATTTCAGTTTTTTGTTGAACAAACTTTCAAAAATAAAAATTTATTTGGTACTTCCACTCAAACACTAGGCGTACACTATTACATGAATAGGGCCAAAATATCAATTTGTTCGGGGACCGGACCAATTGTGGCTTAAACTACGCCTTTATACCTTTAATTTGGCATATCATTTATATTCCATTTCAGTTTTTTGTTGAACAAACTTTCAAAAATAAAATTTTATTTGGTACTTGCACTCAAACTCTAGGCGTACACTATTACATGAATAGGGCCAAAATATCAATTTGTTCGGGGACCGGACCAATTGTGGCTTAAGCTACGCCTTTATACCTTTAATTTGGCATATCATTTATATTCCATTTCAGTTTTTTGTTGAACAAACTTTCAAAAATAAAAATTTATTTGGTACTTCCACTCAAACACTAGGCGTACACTATTACATGAATAGGGCCAAAATATCAATTTGTTCGGGGACCGGACCAATTGTGGCTTAAACTACGCCTTTATACCTTTAATTTGGCATATCATTTATATTCCATTTCAGTTTTTTGTTGAACAAACTTTCAAAAATAAAATTTTATTTGGTACTTGCACTCAAACTCTAGGCGTACACTATTACATGAATAGGGCCAAAATATCAATTTGTTCGGGGACCGGACCAATTGTGGCTTAAACTACGCCTTTATACCTTTAATTTGGCATACCATTTATATTCATTCCATTTCAGTTTTTTGTTGAACAAACTTTCAAAAATAAAATTTTATTTGGTACTTCCACTCAAACACTAGGCGTACACTATTACATGAATAGGGCCAAAATATCAATTTGTTCGGGGACCGGACCAATTGTGGCTTAAACTACGCCTTTATACCTTTAATTTGGCATATCATTTATATTCCTTTATACCTTTCATTTGGCATATCATTTATATTCCATTTCAGTTTTTTGTTGAACAAACTTTCAAAAATAAAAATTTATTTGGTACTTCCACTCAAACACTAGGCGTACACTATTACATGAATAGGGCCAAAATATCAATTTGTTCGGGGACCGGACCAATTGTGGCTTAAACTACGCCTTTATACCTTTAATTTGGCATATCATTTATATTCCATTTCAGTTTTTTGTTGAACAAACTTTCAAAAATAAAATTTTATTTGGTACTTGCACTCAAACTCTAGGCGTACACTATTACATGAATAGGGCCAAAATATCAATTTGTTCGGGGACCGGACCAATTGTGGCTTAAACTACGCCTTTATACCTTTCATTTGGCATATCATTTATATTCCATTTCAGTTTTTTGTTGAACAAACTTTTAAAAATAAAAATTTATTTGGTACTTCCACTCAAACACTAGGCGTACACTATTACATGAATAGGGCCAAAATATCAATTTGTTCGGGGACCGGACCAATTGTGGCTTAAACTACGCCCTTATACCTTTAATTTGGCATATCATTTATATTCCATTTCAGTTTTTTGTTGAACAAACTTTCAAAAATAAAATTTTATTTGGTACTTCCACTCAAACACTAGGCGTACACTATTACATGAATAGGGCCAAAATATCAATTTGTTCGGGGACCGGACCAATTGTGGCTTAAACTACGCCTTTATACCTTTAATTTGGCATATCATTTATATTCCATTTCAGTTTTTTGTTGAACAAACTTTCAAAAATAAAATTTTATTGGGTACTTCCACTCAAACACTAGGCGTACACTATTACATGAATAGGGCCAAAATATCAATTTGTTCGGGGACCGGACCAATTGTGGCTTAAACTACGCCTTTATACCTTTCATTTGGCATATCATTTATATTCCATTTCAGTTTTTTGTTGAACAAACTTTCAAAAATAAAAATTTATTTGGTACTTCCACTCAAACACTAGGCGTACACTATTACATGAATAGGGCCAAAATATCAATTTGTTCGGGGACCGGACCAATTGTGGCTTAAACTACGCCTTTATACCTTTAATTTGGCATATCATTTATATTCCTTTATACCTTTCATTGGGCATATCATTTATATTCCATTTCAGTTTTTTGTTGAACAAACTTTCAAAAATAAAAATTTATTTGGTACTTCCACTCAAACACTAGGCGTACACTATTACATGAATAGGGCCAAAATATCAATTTGTTCGGGGACCGGACCAATTGTGGCTTAAACTACGCCTTTATACCTTTAATTTGGCATATCATTTATATTCCATTTCAGTTTTTTGTTGAACAAACTTTCAAAAATAAAATTTTATTTGGTACTTCCACTCATAAATGCCCAATATATTCAGATTCTTCATCAAATTGATCTGGCAGCCACGACGGTGTGCAGAATAAAAGTACTGCCAAGTTCTGTATATTATGGAAGTGTGGCAACTCTATTACTGCAAATGGCGTCATTTTAATAATAATAATAAAAGTATGCTTTTGTATTGTAATAATGTGGTAAAAACAAATAGAATTGTTGTGGCAAGGTGCAAAAACTTTAAATAAAGAGCAGAATATACACTAGCTGCTAAAATCTTATATGTAAGCGTACTATTTTACTTATTTTTGGAAGCATAAGCTAACAATATTTTCTTTTAGAGACACATGTCGAAAAACAAGTTGCAAATTCCAAAGGAAAAGTTTGCTCTATCTATTTCCGCCTCTACCGATAATAACGTTTGTATTTGGGATGTTTTGTCAGGTGAATGTGAACATAAAAGTTCAATTTGATCCACGTAACGATAAAAGATTTCTGGTATGTCCTATGCGTTATGCTGCTGTTCTTGTGAAAATTGGTAATAATCATGGAATACGTGTGTATGACTCAAAAGAAGTCGTATCATTGGGTAAAGATGGTGAGCCGGAACCCATACAAAAACTACAGGATTTAGTTAATAAAACAACTTGGAAAAAGTGTTGCTTTTCTTGTGACAGTGAATATACTTATATGCGCTGGTAGTGCCCGTCAGCATGTACTGTATATGTGGGAAAAATCCATTGGAAATTAGTGAAAATACTTCACGGTACTAAAGGTGAACTACTATAAGATGTAGTATGGCATCCAGTACACCCAATTATAGCTAGTATAGTAATGCTGACGCTAAGCATGATGAAGAAAGTGAAGACAAACAATCATCAGACGGCAAAAAGACAGCAGGAAGACCAAAAAAGTAATATTTAATATCTATGTACCTCTCATAAGCGGACACTCATCGTCGTAGCATTTTTGTCCGGTTATTAGAGGTGTTCGCTTATGAGAGTGGTAATTATTCTTTTATTTTCATTTTGGGTCTAAAAATCTTGTCCGGTTATTAGAGGTGTCCGGTTATGAGAGGTGTCCGTTATGAGAGGTTTCACTGTATATGCATTTGGCCAAAAACAAACTTGTAGTCACGATTTCAATTATGTTTTTAATATTAAAATTCATAGCGGTGTCATTTAAAAATTTATATGATTCTAAATTGTTAAAAACTCCTTAATTAACTTCTTACTGTGAAAGGGCAAACAATTTTGCCTTTATTTTTAGAAAAGTAAACGCCATCAATAAAGTTTTTATATTAATACAAATCATTTGCATAAACATTCCATTGAAAATTGCGTAAAAGCTAAGTTTCGGGTACATGTTACAATTGTATTCAAATTTGAGGTTGATTTTTTTAAATTATTAATTAAATGCAAAACATCGTAGCTTTCTTTGGGATTGTATGTGTATTTTGTTGTTGCATTTTAAAGAAAAGCTACGATATTTTGAATTTACAATTTGCGGCGATTTGAATGCCGATTTGAAATCACTTTGTTATTTTTTCAATCACTTTATTTATTATAATACTCGTATATCATATGAATCTGTCGTGAGCCAAAAACCGCTCATGCACTCTTCTCTACCCTTTACTAATCCCAGATTTTTCTCCATAGGTTTTTGTACTTACCCCTTTAAAATAATTTTCCAATAATATGTATTGAATTGAATAAAAAACATATGTATCTGTTACTTTTATTATTAAACAAAAAATTCTATCGTGTATTTTATAAAACTAATGAACTAAACATTCATCCTCGATTTTCTCGAAAACACATTTTTGTCCAATAAATTAAAACAGAAACAAACCGACGATATGTATATATACATATCGCACCCTAAATACAAAAGGGGCACAACTCAAAATTATAAAAGTGCTTTTGCTTTTTTATAAAACTGGTAATTGAAGAAATTTATAACGACCCCAACAATTTCTTTTGCAATACAGTCTTCTTGAAGAATATAAAATAGCATTATGGTTATTTTTATGTGACATACTTGCGTCATTTGTACAGTATCAACAGTTGTTTGCAACTATACAACATCTGAAATTTTTTGAGTTGTGCCCCTTTTGTATTTAGAGTGCGATATGTATATAAGTAAATTTTTATGAATACGCCAGTTATTTATGTTATTTCTATGAATACGCCGGTATAATTTTGATTTTATTACATTATTATTTTTAATAAATAAAACCCTAAAACAAATTTGTAAAAATAAAAAATAAATAAAAACTAAAGAGTACTCAGTTTCCTACAGGGTAATTTGTTTTGTTACATGCAAATATTCCTACTGGGTCATTTGATTTGATACATACAGCTGTTGTCAAAATAGTAGCACCACAAAAGGGGTAAAGTTCATGTGAAAAATTCAATTAATTCGTCGAAACGAATATAAGTAAACTTATTATCTTATGTTGTATTCTTAACCTGACCAGACATCCCAGGCGGGATTATCCCGCTTTTCTGAGGTTGATCCCGCCTTGAATTTTTATCCCGCTTTATCCCGCTTTTTAGAGTTTTGAAATTTCTTATCTCTTATATATTTTATTAATATGTAACTGATAAAAATTTATTCCAAATATTTTTTAGTGTAGTTATTGTTTATTTTTTTTGGATCTGGCAGCTCCTCAAATGATAAAAATACAAACGTACACACTCAAAGATCCTTTTATTACAGTGCTTTATATGTGCAGACATTCTGCTGCTTTAGGAATTTATTACCAAGAGGGCTTATTACGAGAATAACAACTGACATTCACCAAACTGTCAATAATAAAATAAAAAGTTCTTGCTTATTTTTTTATAAAGAGTTTGACACATTGGTGTAGTCAGTTGATGATAATATGGACTAACAAGGCCACTTGCTATCATTCGCCTTAAGTTTTTGTACATTGTTTTGTATAAAAATCGTATTTTGTTTTGTAAATGAAGTCAAAAAATCTTTAATTTTATTTATTTTACGTTACTAAATAAAAATTTTTGTTAATAAAAATTTTATTTATTTAAAATCAATTCTTTTGAGTTAAAAACTGTGTTTCCTAAGTACATACGAAACTTTTTATGTGCGTATTACACATCCCGCTTTCAAATAGTTGTTTATTTAAAAATCCCGCTTTTTGGCCGTATTTTCGTCAAAACGAACGATCGTGTCCCGCTTTTTGTAAAAAGCTTCTGGTCACGTTATGTATTCTATATATTTTCATTCTTGTTTTAAAAATTAAAAATATTTTGAAATCAAAAAAGAATATTTTATGTTTGAAAAAGACAACAACCTTGATATAAAGTTGAACATACTGAAATTAAAAGATTATGTTTTTGTGTTAAGAATAAAATATTCTTGAAGTAATAATGAAGCATTTTTATTCTAAAACTTATTATTTTTATATTAAAAATGAAGCGTTTGAATTAATAATGGAGAATTATTAAATTAAGAATGAAAGATCTTAAATTAATAATAGAGAATTTTTGAATTAAGAATGAGACGACTTAAATTAATAATGCAGAATTTTTTGATTAAGAATGAAACGTCCTAAATAAATAATAGAACATTTTTGAATTACCGATGGTTCGTTTTTAAACTAAAAATGTTACAGTTTTACTTTAATGATGCTTCATACTTACAATATACTATAGAATCAAAAAGTATAAAAAGTAAAATATATGAATTTTTTTTTATTAATTTTCATTTATTTTACATTTGTATATAATATAATATAATAATTCTTGATATAATAAGCAGAAGCACACTTTTTTGTTTTAAAACTGCTGCGTTATGAAAATAAGAATGTTATGCATTAATGTTATAAGAAACATTATTATTTTTAAAAAAGATAACGCAAATTTCTTGTTTTAAGAATGCTTTTTTTTGGTTCAGTGTACTATTCATTTTAATAAATTCTTGATATTTAATATTAACTAAATTTGCCTGTAGAAGGCGTACAAAATGAACCATTCAAGTGGTGCTATTATTTTGACAACAGCTGCATGCATGTATGCATGCATGTACAATGTACATCAGTGATGGGAAATGAAATTAGCATTTCGGTATCAAAAACAAATTTTTTTAGTACTTTTTTGATCCCGAGAGTACCAAAAATTATAATATTTCTTATTTAAATTTTAACTATTTTCTGGGAAATTGGCAAACTTTTCTGATTTCAATCCCGAAAATGCCAAGGACTCGAATCAGGAAACACTGTTCAGTCAACACTTCTTAGTGTGTGCGTTGCAAGAACTGGGCTCTATGGTATTAGGATTAGGCACAACAGCTCAACACCTGGCTGATCAATGCAAAGTTTTTTGGTCAATTGTCCGGAACTAGTGACGGAAAATATAACAAAGCGTCAATTGACACCGATAGAAAGTGCAAAAGAAATTATTGTAACCACACGTTATTAAGTAAATTAAAGATTAAAATAAATTCATTTTAAATAATCGATGTTTTTTTATTTTTGTCCCAACTTAAAATTTTGATAATATACAATTGTGTTTGTATTCCCTCTATTACAAAATTTCAACACTTAGCGCATTTTAAAATTATTAAACTTGACAAAATCTACTTAATTAACAAGTTAGTTAATATCAATGATTATTTAATTTTTTATTGAAAATAACAATAACTAAAGCAAATTTGATTATACAATACAAAAATAATAGAGGGGTTTATTAATTTTTCATTTGTGTTATGTCAAATATACATCTATAGTACATAAATAAAACAAATGTGTTTAAATAATAGTACATATAGTAAGGCCCCTTTCAGATTAGGCAACTTTACTTGCGCAAGTCTTGTGTTTGTGGGTGTGAGAGGAAAGGTCGGTTTGAAGGGGAAAGAATTGCCGAGATTTGAGTACAGACTTGCTTGTACTTGGCAATTCTGTACTTGTACTTGGCAATTATGTATATTCAAGTATATCTTTAACTAAATTATTTTTTTCTTCAACTTCCATTGTATACACTAAATTTCAAATCACTTTCACAATTACAATGAATACAGAAATGAAACAAAACGTCAACAAATTAAGAAAATTCGAGCATAAGAAAATTAAACTTGCTCAAAAAAGTTGCTGAATGTGAACATAAAAGCAAGTTCAAAAGAATATAAATAAAAATGAAAATTATACTTGCGCAATTAAAGTTGCCTAATCTGAAAGGGGCCTAAGGATAGGAATTGCTCATAATAACTACAAGTAAAACTTTTATTTATGGATTCTAATTAGCCACTGCGCTGAGTTTGTCGGGATAATTTGAAGGAAGACTTTGAAGCATTTAAAGATTAAAGCGTTTTTATCAAAATGTTCATGTAATGGCAAGTGTTGTAGCAAAACTGGTAATACTTGTTCCATTAAGTTACAGTTTGTAAGGCGGGCAATTACTCCACATATATTATCGAGAGCGGCAGGTTCCTTTTCGTTGGCAATGTCCTGAGACAATGCCATCAAAATACACATATATGCTCTGCAATTGAAAAATATACATTTTATTTTTTTAGTTATTGTGTAAATTTATTTAATAAAAAAATTAACACTTACTCGAATGATTTTCCCTCGGAATAAAAAACCAATTCACCCAATACGAAAACAGCATTGTATCGAAATAGTTTCCGGTGTGGTTTTTCAAAGCACCAAAATGAAAACAGGATTTTGACGAGCATAATGTATCGAAATAAATATATAGTTTCCGGCGCACCAAAACATTCGACCAAAGCTCTATATACAAAGGGCTTTTCTGAATCCAGTTCCTCGTCCTTCTTACCTTATTGCTGCAAATATATTTCAAAACTGCAAGTGCTAATTATTATAAAATATACATTTACATGAATTTTTCCTTACTTACCAACTTAGATGCGATAATTTGGTATACACATCCAAAATACATGGAGAGTTTTGCGGGCTCCATACCCTGAGCCAATAGTGGCAGCAAATTACCAGCACTTTCGTCGTCAGTGCCGCCAGCAGGCTCATCAAAATTGCCAGCAACCTTTCCCACCAGAACATCGTTAATGCATGTGTAAATGCTATTTTCACTTTCAATTGCAGCAAGCACAAGGAAAACCTTTTCATAGTCACGCACAATTCGACCCAATTTAGGAATTAGTATGGTTAGGGCATTTCCAACACCTTGTACATATGTGATTGTGTCATTCTGCTTGTACAAGGAAATGAATGTTTTGTGGCATTGATGAATGTCGACAAGGCATAGAAGAAAACTTTACAAATATCTTCCTGGGGATGATCAATCATTTTATAGACAGTCTTGTAAGACTCCCCAAGATATGGAATAAAAGCAACTTCAGCACGTTGAGCGAATTCCTTAAGGGCCAACACAGACTCCTCATTCTCATCCAGATGAAGTTTTCTCCACTATAACCAGCAATATTACATTAAAATATACCGGCAAGACCTAATAAACACTCACAACCTTTTATTTAATTTTTTTTGCTTAACCCTTTCCCTGTCCCGTGCATCACATATGATGCACAGCGTGTCTTTCTCACACGTCCGTGCATCATATGTGATGCACAAATGGTATATTTTTATAAGTAAAGTATTTTTTTTGGACTTGTGAGAAAGGAAGAATTTTATTTCAAAAACGTGTGAAGATGGTATTATTTTATCTTGTGTCAAACTCCCGCTTACCTAGCTCTTCTACTTTAGATGGTATATGGAAATAAATCGAACGAGTTTTCAGTAACAAAAAATAATAATAAATTCACTTTTATTTACTAAAAACTATAAAAAAATTAATAGAAATTCATTGTATTAACTGTAAAATTTATATATAAAAAGTGTTATCACTAAAAATGTTATTTCAGTCTTTATGGGAATCATTGAAACAGGTTAGACATAATGCCTTTCCACATTCGCAGCACTCAGTTGAAACTTGTTTAGTTTTTTTAATGGCAGTTTTTCTATCTGCTGTCTCTGATATTTTCCGATAACAATCGGAACATCTTTTTCGAAGGATTTTGCCATCAGCCTTCCGAGGAATAGTTGTTAGAACGTGTACTACCTTTCCAGTTCCTCCAGTTTTTTCAGGGGGCTTTGTGAGATCAAGTAATGCCATTGCAATGGACTTTGAGACATCTTGTATATTTAATTTCTTGGCTGCATAAAAGTTATTATATAACACCCAGGTGTTTAAAATCGACATGCTTATGCTTTCGAAAAACACCTTGCGATACCACTTAACACTTTTTCTAGCAGGACTGTAGTACGAGATCATCTGATCCGAAAGATCCACACCACCTTTTACACGATTGTAATCCAATATGACAGCAGGCTTTACCAACTTGTCCCCTTGTGGATTTTTTTTCCTGTTTCTTTTAAATCAGCACCATGGAAAGTTGATAGCATGAGTATTTCTCTTTTATCTTGATATTTGATTACACGGATATCGCAAAGATTTTTTCTTCCAACGACTTCTCCTTTCTTCAGTTTAAGAGATTTCAAGTTTGGCAGTCCGAATCTATTCGACCGCAATGTTCCACAGTAATCCGTTTTGTTTTCCTTTACATTGCCAGAGGAACGCTGCTGTACCAGTTGTCTGCAACTAAAAGCCTTCCCTCATTCAACAAAGCATCGGATAAAGTAGCAACAATGGTTCCAGAATGGTCTAGTCCTGGAATTTTTTCAGATGAGCCTTTGCCGCAATATATTGAAAAACTCCAAATATAACCGCTCATCTCACACAGTTTAAAAAGTTTTATGCCATATTTATGAGCTTTTCCGGGATTATACTGTTTAAATAAGAGTCTTCCCTTGTGTGAAATCATTGTTTCGTCAACAGAAATTTCTTCGCCTGGAGTATACACTTCCTGGTACTTCGAAACCAACATGTTCGTGAAGTTAGAAATCTTAAATAATCGGTCTCCAGGCGGAGCAATACTATTGTCACTTACATGCCAGTTTCGTAAAATCAAGGCAAAACGATTATAGCTCATATTAATTTTATGAAACAATGGATGATAATAAATTTCATCTTTCTTCCAATAGTCTTCCATGTTGGGATATTTTACGAGACCTGAAATAATTATAATGCCCAAAAAAGCCTTCATTTCGGTCGTTGTTACATCTGACCATCTGCTCATACGAGAATTACGACGCATCTGATTATTTTCTATAAATTGCCTTGCAAATTTATTTGTTTCTGTTACCATTAATTCTATGATCTCTTCATCAAAGAATTGTTGAAATATGGCTATTGGCATGGGTTCACCATTATCAACAGTGACGCGTTTATTTAAGCCATGTATTCCAATGAAGTCTAATCTTTCCTTGGCTTCAAAAGTGGAGGTCCATTGCTGGGACTCAGGTATTCTGGATGTAGACGGAATTTGCTCCCAATTTTCATCGCGTTCTTCTCCACTATCAGATGATGAAAATGATGAATCAGAAGGAATATATTCGTCACCGCTATCTTGAAAAAACTCCTCTTCACTATCGGAATCATCGCTTCTCATTCTTTTGTGGCCGTAAAAGGTTTTTGGATCCATTATTTATTAATATCAGTAAAACAAACTGTAAAAAAAAAAGAAAATTGTTAAAAAAAAGTGTGCATCATATGTGATGCACAGAACGTCTGAGTCAGAAAGATCATAAAAAAAATGTCTGTGCATCACATATGATGCACACTTTTTTTAAAGAAAAACCATGTGGACGTACGGCATACAAATTTTTTTTTGTATGGGGACAGGGAAAGGGTTAAAACACAAACATTATTAAATTTACATTTTAATTTAATGTCTTCACTTCTATGCAGAGACCTGCGCCGACTGGCTGACAGCCGGCTGAGCCGAGCCGCCGAGGGCTTTGCGTCAGCCGCCGCCGCCGATTTTTTTTCGGCTCAAATTCGGCTAAGATTAGCCGCCGATTGATGATTTTTTTTATATTTTACTTGATGGTTTTTGGTTTTTTCACTAATATATTCACACTTTTAATATGAATTTACTTTGACACAATTGTAAAAATGGTGAAGCCGATTCAGCCGACCCAGCCGATTTTCAGCCGCCGCCGAAGAATTTCCCATGAGAAGCCGCCGCCGACAAAATTGCTCGGCGCAGGTCACTGCTTCTATGGTATTCTGCGTAAAGGGTGGGTATAAACAAAAGTAATGCCAAGTTTTTAACTAATCTGCACAAAAAGGTGTTGCCACATGAAAATAAGGAATTTTAATACAGCAGTGCTGCCAGAAAGTTTATGATTTTTCATCTATTTTATAGCGATTTTTTTCTGACGAGTAAGATACCTTCTTTATATTTCTGTGTTCGTTTGTACAAAAAACTAAAAATATGTTAATATGTTACATATCTTACCCTGACTTTACCTAACCCTAAAATATTTTTCCATATAAGGTTTGACTTTTGTTATGATAAAATTATATAAGGTGTAGACGTAGGGTAAAGTGTTCATACTGCAATATGCAATACTCAGAGTGATTCTATGTAATATCTAAACCGAATATTTTGGTACTTTTTTAAGATGCTATAACTTAGAAACAAAAAAAACTACTTTAATAAAGTACATAGTTTTCCACACAACCCAAGAGGTACCATGTGAATGTGCGTTGCCAATTATTTTTTATGGCTGGCATCCCCAGTAGGCCTACATACAATAAAATAATTTTAATTTGTATAATATCTTTGTATTAAATGTAAATTATGTACTAATTAATTGTATATCACAGTTTTCCAGCAATATCCATTTTACATTGCTAATATCTTTTGTGAAATAATTTTACAGATGTTCGTATTTTCTATCCAATGTTTTTGTTTGCATCTATCACAAATATAATAATGACAGTCCTTACATATGGTTACTATGCTGATCTTTGTCGACTTTAAATGTCCACACTGCACACAAAATCTAGTTTTAGATTTAGATTTTTTTCACAATTTTGTATTATTTTTTAATAAGCCTGTATTGCTTAAATATAAAGCTTCCAATGAAAAATCCTTTTTTTCCATTTTCAGAACTCATATACGTCATATTTCTTGTTTCCAATAAAATATTATTTTCTACTTTTTCTGGCACATCTAATAGCGATTTCTTTTCTGACAAATATGTTGCATACATGTTACATGTTTTACATTTCTGTGTTCGTTTGTACAAAAAATACAACTGTGAAAAAAATTTTAAATTTCTTTTCTGAATATGTTGCATGAAAAACATTCAGGACCCTGTTTTTCTAAGACCTTTTTTAAATCTTTTATTACTGTTTTCAAATAAAATTTGAGCTCGTCAATGTCTTTACGAAATTCTTTCAAAGAATCGCTTGAGGACTTTTTGTTAAAATTGTCATCAATTTCATTTAAATTTTCTGAGTTCTGTTTATTTTGCTCAATCGAATTTTCCAAAACATTTGGCACTGATTCATTCATTGCAGATATGTATTCTTCTCCAATTGAAAAATAATTTTCTCTGCAGTCTCTGCTGAAACTTTGACCACGGTCAAATATAATTTCATTTTCTGAAGCTATATTGCTAATATTGCATATAATATTTTCCTTCGCTGCAGAAATACAAAAATCAGATTTTTTAACCTTGCCTGATTTCAACAAGTTTTTCGCCATACTACAGATTCTTCTTTTATTTTTTAAATTGTTTGCAATCTTTCTATATTTACTCCGATTATTCATAGCATTTAAGGAGTTAATAATTATTTGAAACAATTCATCATTTTTCGAAGAAACAATCTGCAACTCCTCTAAAAAGTAGCAGTTCACTAGTATGGACTTTAAATCATAAAAATATAACTTACTATTACCTCCCATGGTCGCTCTCACTAAATTTAAAAGAAAATATTTACATTACATAAACTCTAACACAAGTTTGTATTTTTTAAATTTTTAGTTTAAATAAACATTTATTATTAACTGAAACTATGGACCATCTTCTGTACACAAGACGTTATTTCACGTAGAATACAGAGCATGGTCTTACGTTAGACTACATACTTATACTATAAAAGTCAATATACTTTCAAATAAACATTTATTTTATTTATTTTTTACTACAATTATATATCGTCGGTTGGTTTCTGGTTTACGGCATAGTCAATTCAAAATACATTATGTCTGCAGCAAACCAGAAACCAACCAACTATATGTACATATTTTATGTTTAGAAACTTACGTCGCAGGATTTCGGGAAAAAATTCTTAGTATGTAATTCTTCCAACCTGTAAAGAAATAAATGTTTTAATTATTAAGATAAAATATATACATAACCATTTGTAAATTTTCACTCATGTATGTTTTACTTACTTTATCAGCCGCACTTAAAAAATGTTGTCCACTGTAATCAACCTGTAGATAATTTTCTTTAATAAAATCACTTTTAACACACTTTACTCATTACAACTTACCTAAATTATAATTCCATGTGCAGAACCCTTCTCCATGTGATAATTATTTGCCTGAAAATGAAATAAAAATGGTATTAATAATATATAAATATATTTCCACAGTTTTTTTCTCATATGGAGATAGTAATGTCAAGTTTATTTTATTTTGTAGCATAAGTAATGTTGCCATGATTTCAGAGAAAATATATCGACGTTTGGTTTCTGGTTTGCTGCAGACTTAATGTATTTTGAATATACTGTGCCACAAACCAGAAACCAACTGACGATATAGTGGCCCACTCCAGTTTAATATCATAGTACGGCAGCTTATTTCAGCAAAAATGTAATGCCAAGTTCATTTTATCATAATGTTGCCATAATTTCAAAGAAAATATAAAGCGGCCCACCTAGTTTAATATCACAATATGGCAGCACATTTCTGCAAAAAGTTTTATAAAATGAGAGCCACTCAATTCCCTGCTCTCTTGTGTACATTTCTCTCTCTTTACATTGAGTGAAAATTTTAGTTTGTTATTTCAAGAAAACCCTGAACCTTTTTCTCATCAAAAACTTCTTGCATATCTTCGTATTGAGTAACCTGTAAAGAACTAATTTGGGCAAAGTTATTTGTTATCATATCAGTCTTGTCTTTCTGTTGGTCCGTAGAAGCTACACGAAGTTCCGTGCCAGTTTGATAAAAAAATTCATGCCGATGATAACTGGATCAAGACTATTATTTAAAACCAAAAAAGTGTGTCGGTATACTATCCCTTTCAATATAAACCACATGCTGACACAGCCAGATACAGATATGTTGGATTGGTCCGCCAAATGAAGCGTCTTGAAGTCCGACGGGCTGATGGAGCATTTTAATTCTCGAGCTAAGGAGGAATTTATGCACGAATGTGTGGCACCAGTGTCAATTATAGCTTCAACATTTTTATTTTTTATCGTAAGCCATGTCCGTAAGCGGTAGTCGTCGTCAATATTTAATACAATAGGGAAATTTCTTTTGTTTAGAGATCCGCCCTCTCTGTTCCTGAAGACGGACCTCCTTGGGAGTTTTCCGTTCCACGCCTGCAGCAGTCAATAGTTTTTATCCCTCGCCTTCCACAGTCCCAGCAGAATAAAATTTGATCGTTGGAGCAGGACCTTCGAGTATGATCGGGTTCACCACATCGGTAACATACGTTCGATTCATTATTGGCGACTACTGCGGTTTGCAGGTGCCGAACATCTTTCTTTTGTGCAGCTTCTTCGGCTCTGATACTCTCAAATTCTTGGGCCAACACAATAAGATCACGTAGTTTGGAAAAATCGCGCCTTTTTATGTACCTTTTATATTCAGCTCGACAATTAGAATATATTCTCTCCAGTTGTTCAGGACTAGCCAAATGAGATAGCCTCATTAAAGTCTGTAAGGCGGTAACATAATCAACAAAATTTTCGTTCGCACGTTGTTTTCGATTCCTTATATCGTCTTCCAACTTTTTGAAAAAAGGGGGGGTAAAAATAATAGTTTGAAATCATTTGTAAAATCATCATAGGTTGTCCACTCATCCTTATTATTTCTGTACCAGTATAAAGCATCACCTTTAAGAAGTTCCGGCATAAAATTCAACAAAGTATGTCTCGGTATTGAGTAACACGTGGCGAGTTCGTAGATACGTTCGAGAAAACCTAACGGGTCTCTTCCACCATCAAACTTGATTCCCCATTTACGAACCTTATCACAGATTTCAGAATAATCTTCGGAATTTGTTTCCATATTCTCAGAAAAGTTTTGGGGCGAGGATGCACGCGGTACTTTAATAGGAGGTAGTTTTAATCCTTTCTCCGATGTCTCTACTGTTAATCTCAGATTTTCAATCAAAGTTTCATGATTTTTTGGAATGTCACTTTTATCCATATAGGATCGGAGTCTGGTTCTCAGTTCGTCTAAACTACCTTCTGCCTCGAGTTCCAGCAGCTTGAGCGTATTGGCAAGTACATCCTTCTTCAGCTAATTAATAAAAGCACGAGTCATGATAACGATTATTCCTAATTGATGTAAAGTTTGAAGTACTGTAGAGATTACGTTTTCTTCTTTTGTTCTTTAAGTTTAATTTTTATTTTAGTTATTTATTTTAAGTAGAGTTTTTTTCACCAAATGTATATAAAAATTTTTATTTTATTTATTTAAAGTTTTAGTGAGTCCCTGCTCGGGCGCCATTTATAACACGATTTTCCAGAATAACTCAGTTCTACCAGGGTTTCAAACAATAATTTCCAAATGTCCTTTATTTTACAAAAAAATATTACAATATTATAAAATTTATATATATATATAAACTTTAAGAATAAAATCCAGAGAACTCAGCAAGGATTATCAAAATGAACCGTACGTGACGAGTGATAGTTCCAGAATCTCGAGAATTACGACTAACCCATCCTAAACAAGTTTGTAGGTTTTTTTTTGTAAGTAGGGTTATTGTATTAGTAACTACCACCTGTGAACTATGGCCGTCTGAACCAATAGTGCGACTGTGTACTACCACTACTTATTGTGTCTGGGACCTATGGCAGTAAATACCAGTAGATACCCTCTACACCACTACAATGTCAATGATTTATGGCTATCAATACCAATAAATACATTGACATTACTACATTGCCTGGGTTCTATGGGTGTAAAAAAACAGTAGACACCCTATGCACTACAACTGAGCCCAGACTTGACTGTTTGTGTAAGACACCTATCGAAGCTGTTACAAACTTGCGATATATGTCTGTCCACTACAACAGCCAAAGCTCAACTGAAGTGGTAGTGATATTTCGTAGTGGTAATCACAGCAACGATGACTGTATTTTCAAGTCACAACTACATAGAAAGCGGAGTTCGAAAACATATCGCTTACTGGTTTCTCTTAAACAAATTGTCTCTTATATATTCTACTCTTAAACTACATTTTATTTTCTCTCTAAAAAAATAAATAACTCTCATTTACAAAATAAACTGTTATTGAATGAACGCAGTAAATTAAAAATTCCTTTTTAAATATAAATTATTGTAGTATGTAATTCATATACTATGTACGTAAACTAAATATATTATTTGAAATTATATACATGTGTATGTTCGTAAAAATTCAAGTAAATATATATTTGTAAAATTACATATAAATGTGGCGAAGTACTTCGTTACATCTCCCTCTTGGTACGGATGTTTTTTTTGTTTTGTTTTTTTTTTTTTTAATCTGTGGCCTTAACATCACTTCTCGGTTTTGGGAAAATCAGCTTTTCTGCCCCATTGATGAGCCATACGTCGAGCGATCGACGAATGTAGACGTCTATGTTCAAGTTTTCAGCTTTTGCAATAAAACGGGTACGTTTGCCAGGACCGATGGGTTCAATTGTTTCGAGAACTTTACGTACCCACGGATTATCATCATTAACGTCTTCTCTATCGATTTCTAGCTCTTTTACCAGTTTTACTAAGACATCGCATTTTTTTGCCTTTTTTCCGTCAATCGTTGGATATTCAACTGCGCTAGGAGGGTTATCGATTGAATCTCAATCGATTGAATCTCAATTAATAAACTATTATTAATATGAAAGTATAATTTTACTGGTATATACGAGTACATACATAGATATTGTACATGTACATACATACATACATATATACTTATGTATGTTTACCTTTTTTTGTTGAGCTTTCCATTTTGTTTGTTTTATTTTATGTCGCTGTTTATTTATTTTCTCTGCAATTAAAATTTTATGTTGCTTTTGTCGAAATTTTATTTATTCTTATGCACTTTTGTTGAACACGACTAGAATTTTTCAATCGTCCACCTTGACGTTTATGACAAGATAAATCGTTTAATAAAAACCAAAATAAATTGACAGTTGTTACGTTATTTAGTAAAAAACGTCAACAGTCGCGTTCTAAAAACCAAAAAAAGAAAAACACTCATTTGTTAGCGATTATTATGAATGAGTCGTCTCCTAAAAACAGGCTGTTAATATTCGTTTTTATTATATCATATTTCGATTAAAATTTTATCGGCTAACATTTGTGAGCCGGAGCAAGCCGGTCGCTTCGGCGGCGGCTTGGTTGCAAAAACATTTTCGGCGGCGGCTCAAAGTCGACTTTTAGCCGACTTGCAGCTGATCGACTTGTTTCTCTGAGTGTACGTTTCCCAACCCTGGAATCATAATTTAAAACTGTTCTGATTTCTTACACCAATCTTTTTCTTTTAAGAATTTAAGATATTTTAAATTTATAGATAAAACGGAAAAATTAGTTTTAGCAGGCTATTTGTATATAACAAAAAAGTTAAAGTTCCCGACCCTGGAAACGCCTTTTTGATTTTTTTATATATTTTTTTCATATACATATTTAATACAAATTTTATTCGTACTGAAATATAAAGTAAGTTTATTTGCCTACCATTTACACAAGAAACTAATTGCACGAAAGTAGCAATACAATCACATTTTTTCACTACCACACTCACATAGTTTTTAATTTCCACTCACTTTCAACGATTTTTTCAAGAAAGTAAATTTTTGATGTTTTCAGAAAGTAAAATGAAAAAAGGTTACTCACACTAAAGATTTGTACAAATATACAGGATTATGGGTAATAGTTATTATAAATTATGCTTATAATGACGTAGCTTCAAATATACATAAATGAAGAACACAATTAATGCCTTTTTAAAACAATAATATTATTAAAATATTGTCAATAATACTTATTCCCAATTTATATCCCTATAAATTTTTGTATGTGAATATTCTGGGTAACTCTAAAGGGGTCCATACACTACAACAGCATGCATGCGCAATCAAGTGTTTGTGCCAGCGGTTGGGTCGTGTATGGGCATTTTGTGTGATTGTACGTTTCGCTGTAGTGATGTCAAACAGAGTTTGATATTTTGCTGATGGTACCAGTTTGCTGGTATTGTGTATAGTGAAATTAGCTCAGTTGAGCAAAGTTGTGAAAGAGTAAATATGCATTTAAAAATCGTAATTTTTTGAAAAATAATTTGTTTCAATGGAAAATGGAATTTGAGCACTTTAGTTATGCATAGCTGCTAATATTAACAAAATATCAATAAAAATTGCAGCAAAAACTGTGTCACTAATTATAACATCCCTTCTTGAATTTTTTTAAAAAGTGAATACTGTACCAGCTTGCTGGTATGTTATTTGGTTCGAATATGATTGCTCAATAGCTTGATTGTGCGTGCATGCTGTTGTAGTGTATGGGCCGCTTAATTAAGTAGTAAACAAACCAATTTCTTCCAACTTTACTTTTCGACGACATTTTTAAAATGAACTTTCACTTTTCAACAAGAAATTTTCATGAAAGTTATTTATTTCATTGGCTTAAATCTAGTTTAGGGACACCTCCCAAAAATGAAAAAAAAGTATCCTATCCTATAGTAAATTGAAAAATAATAAATAAAAATTAAATAAAAATATTGGCGGCAAGGCTTAGTTTCCGAGTTATAGGCCTCTGAAATTCTAGTACAATATTATGATTATACGGTGTTTTTCAACGAATATGACCAATATTGGTATTTCAAAAATTAAAAAAAGGTATGCTATCTTATAGAAAATTAAAAAAACAACTTTGCAATCCAGAAAATCATTACTAGGCTGCGCCGTCTCGGGAAACACCATGGTGGAGAAAATCCTTAAGCCCGGCCAAAGGCCGGCAATGCAGAAAAATGTTATTAATGAGGAAAACTTTGCAATGCAGAAAATCATTACTAGGCTGAGCCGTCTCGGGAAACACCATGGTGGAGAAAATCGTTAAGTCCGGCCAAAGGCCGGCAGTGCAGGAAGACCTTATTAAGCAAGAAAACTTTGCAATCCAGAAAATCATTACTAGGCTGCGCCGTCTCGGGGAACACCATGGTGGAGAAAATCCTTAAGCCCGGCCGAAGGCCGGCAATGCAGAAAAATGTTATTAAGCAAGAAAAGTTTGCAATCCAGAAAATCATTACTAGGCTGCGCCGTCTCGGGAAACACCATGGTGGAGAAAATCCTTAAGCCCGGCCGAAGGCCGGCAATGTAGGAAAATGTTATTAAGCAAGAAAACTTTGCAATCCAGAAAATCATTACTAGGCTACGCCGTCTCGGGAAACACCATGGTGGTAAAAATCCTTAAGCCCGGCCGAAGGCTGGCAGCGCAGAAATAAGCTATTAGGCATGAAAACTTTGCATTATAGGATAGAAATTTTTTATAATTTTTGAAATACAAATATTGGTCATATTCGTTGAAAAACACCGTATAATCAAAATATTGTACTAGAATTTCAGAGGCCCATAACTCGGAAACTAAGCCTCGCCGCCAATATTTTTATTTAATTTTTTTTTCTTATTTTTCAATTTACTATAGGATGGGATACTTTTTTTTTAATTTTGGGGAGGTATCCCTAAACTAGATTTGTTCCATTTCATTAGAATTTTTGATCATAAAACGTATACAGAAATTTCAAAGAAGTACTTTCATGTGTAAATGTAGCGTTAACAAAAAAAAAACATTTAACGACGTTTTTCGGCTTGAGTCGACTTTCAGCCGCTGCCGTAGACCATATTGAGCATTTTGAACCAAAACGTCAAAATTTGCTTAAAAATCTTCTGACAGATTGGTTTTGTAGCATACCAAACTACGTGTTGTTTTTTCTGTTGTAAAATTGTTGTAGCGATAAGGTCACCTGATACTGAATTCGCCTTGGCCCTTACTGTACGAATCACAGGGTATACCAGAGATGACACGAGACGGAAGAAGATTTGTGTTTTCGGATTTCTCGCTCACTCTCTCACTGCGTCTTCTTTCGTGGTGGCATTTTGTAGCTTAATTTCAATTTATACTTTGTAATCTCATTCGGTTGACGATTTTTGTAAATAAATGATAAAAATTAATATTTTTTAATGAAAATGCTTCAAATGAAATCTGCAACCATTTTAAAACAATTTGTAATTGCCTTTTTAATAGTTATAATCTATTTCGCACTTTGTTCCTTAATTCAACACAACAAATTCTTTCATCTAATTTTGTTAAATTGTCTGTCTTGTTTACTTGTTGAAATGTTTTTCGTTTAACACTTTGTGGTCTTATTCGCTGAGTGATTTTTGTAAATAAAAGGTAAAAATTAAAATTTTTCAATGAAAATGCTTAAAGTTAAATCAGGAATAATTTGCAAACAAATTTTAATAACTTTTTAATACAAATAATCTTTTTCACATTCGGTTTTTTTAAGTAAATGCAACAAATTCTTCAATTTAATTTTGTAAATGTGTATGTAAGTATGTATGTATGTACACGTGTATATTTCACAAAGCACACATTTTCTCTTGTTTGTTTTGATTTTTTTGGTAACATTTTAATAATAAATATACTGCAGTTGTCCCTTTCTCGCAGAATCTGCGCGACAAATGATTTTAGCTTTTTTCATAAGTCACTTTCTTCAACTCTGGTCTACTTTGTGGTATAAATAGACGTTAAAAATCAAAATGTAAGTTCTCGTTTGCATATAAAATGTGTGTTTTAAGCTTTGATTTTTTAATACTTCTGCCTCAGAGCATATATTTTGTTCTGCTTCATTTTTTTTGTAACAAACTTATTATTTCTACTTTTCCGCAATTGTTTTCTACGAAAAAGGTAAATTTGACAGCTTGTGTCCTAACATAATTGCTCTGACTTGTGTTTGACCAATTATTTCCAAAAGTGTTCAAACACTAAGATTTACGGTTTACACAGTAATTTTTTGTGTTAGCAACAGATTTTGACAATTGCCAACACAAAAATTTCCTAACTTATTTCTCGTGCAATCTCACTGTTACTTAAAAAGTTTAAAACACAAAAATCACCGCTCATTTAAATTTTATTAAAAATACGTGTAAAATAATTCACTTTTGCAAAATTTAATATTGTAGTTTTTCACAATCATATGTTCACAAATGCTATGTATAGCCATTGCTTTTTATACATGCAAAAAACATACTTTTTCTCTCCCTTATGCCATCCATCCATCAGCTGATATGACGATTTCGCTTAACTCAGAAGTGAGGATTCTGGTTAATATTCAGTGGTAAGATGTAATGTGACATGATGTAAATACGCCTTGCGCTGAATACAGCAAAAAATTATCAGTTGAAGCAGCGCTGCTACCTGGTTATATACCAGTGATGGGAAACTTGGTACCAAGGCACATTTACTACAGGTACACGCATTAGAGAAATACTGTGGCAACTCTGTGCTTCTCACATAGTTTTACAAAGTAATTGTCAAAAAATTGTATGCATCAAACAAGACACAAAAGTAATTGTCAAACGAATTCTTCGTTATAAACTTGTAAAAAAAAATCAGCGGATGACCAATATGCCTGATACGTGTACCTGTTTGATATGCCTTGCTTGGTACGATCGTACTTTTGTTGATAATATTTCACATGAAGAAGTACCGTATTACTCCCCAAAACATTTGATACTCTCGCCATAGACTCGCCATAGACTCTGTGCTCTCGCTCAACTTACCCAAAGTATATTTATATAAAGTATAGGCAGGTCTACAACAACTAAGAAAATACAAAAACAACATGCGCTTTGTTTGTGTAAAAATAATGGATGAATTAAAAAACAGATGTTTACCAACGTTGTCAACTCGGTGCTTTTCGCACCGTTGTTAGTGCTTTTTGACATTTTCTACGCGAAAATTTTTGAAGTTAGTGCTCAGTGCTTTTTTAAATTCATTTTCGGTGCTTTTTGTTTCGAGTGGTGGCACTAAACCAAATATTCAAAGAGAAATTTCCTTATCTATTTGTTTTTCGAGGAAGTTTATCATTGAAAAAGCATGAGCTCTGAAGTTGAATAGAGCATTTAAAAAAATTCTAATAAGATTGTACAAGACTTGGTTGAAGAAATAAGCGCCATATTACCCTCAAACTTTAACATTTTAAGTATAATTAATGTAAGCAGTGTTTTGCCACACAACAAGGAAGACATATTAGAAGTATTGACTCCAATATCGAGTTTTGGGTAGAAGTAAAATCAAATAACGATTCAGTTAAAATGAACTCGTTTGAGGCATTATCAAAAATTGCATTAGCATCAAACTTCTGTCACTTCCATATTTAAACGAAGAAGTTGAACGCGCATTTACCTCTGTGACTGTAGTTTAGTCTAAACTACGTCACAGAATGTGCTTACACTTGATTAACACTTTGCTTTATATAAAAATCGGCCTGAAACGAGACAGTTTTGATGTGAATAGAGCTGCCGTTTTTGGCTAATTATAGCCAAAATTTAAAAAAAAAAATTCCCAATGTCCAATATTTTTTTCATTTCGATTACTTTTTTGATATGAATATTTGTTGGTGTATTAGTGAAACGTAAATGTTTAATTAAGTACACGAGACAAAAAGACGAACTTTTCTAAAAGACGTTTATTATGCGAATGAATGTAATGACTAAAGTTAACTTATAACTAAGTACATATGTATATTTAACAATGACGTGGACATGCATATGTTGAAGTAAATAGTAAAGTATATGGATTGTGAAACGAAATTACAGGGTGATACTAACATACTCCTCTTCAATCCAAATACTTTTGAAATATAAATTTTGAAGTACATATTAATACAAGTATTGCAATTTTGACACTTTAAGATATAATATTCATCATATTACAAAATTTTAAATGTTTTCCTTTTCCTAAACATTTAGTAAACATATCTGCGATATTTTCTTCAGTGCTAACATATTTAATATCAATTTCATTTGACTCAAATTTATCACGTATGTAGTGATAGCGTATGTCTATGTGCTTACTTCTTTTGTGTGCTACTGGGCTTTGTACAAGGAACATTGCACTCTGGTTGTCGCACATAAGAGTTGTTGGATTATTGGTGCAGTCTTCAAGGCCAACTTCACACAAAATATTTCGATGAAACACTACGTCTTTTACTGCTTGGCATGCAGCTACGTATTCGGCTTCCATGGAGCTAAGGGATACGATACACTGCTTCTTGGACTCCCATGATATTGGTCCACCAGCCAAAAACAGAACAAACCCACTATACGATTTGCGGTCATTTTTATCCGACCCCCAGTCAGCATCTGCATAAGAAACTAAACCATTAGTAGAATAATAACTTAACGTACCTTCTGGATACTGCTTAAGGTATCTTAAGATGTATTTGGCTGCTACGAAATGGTCCTTTTCGGGGTATATATTGAACTGTGACAGTTTTGAGACAGCGTGGGCGATATCCGGACGAGATATAACCGCCAGATACATCGACGAGCCGATGAGTGACTGATAAGTCTTGGCTTCGTAACCACTGCAACCTTCCTTTGAACATTTTTCTAAAACAGCACCAGTTGGCAAAGGGGTGTGTGATGGTTTACAATTTGTCATTTTCCATTGGAGAAGAAGTTCTTTTGTGTATTTCCTTTGATGTATTTTTATTTGACCTCTAAGCCCATCACGTTCTATCTCCATACCTAAATAGTATTTGACTGGTCCTCTATCTACAGCATCAATATGCTTATTAAGCATCGACACAACGTTTGCAATCATTTGTTGAGATGAGCATGATAACAAAATATCATCAACGTAAATAGCCATTATCACTAGCTCACCGTTTATGTTCATTGTATATAAACAATTGTCGGTTTTACAACGAACAAAATTATTATCAATAAGAATTTGATTAATTTTACGGTACCAATCTCTACCGGCTTGTTTCAGGCCGTAGAGCGACTTTTTCAGTTTACAAACACGATTTGGATGATCTTTATCAATAAACATTTGTGGCTGGTACATATACACCTCTTCTTGCAATTCTCCATTTAGGTAAGCAGAAACAACATCTATGTGGTTTAAAAGCATTTTCTTCTGCGCGGCTATAGCAAATATCATTCGAATCGCGCAATATCTTGCAACAGGGGAATAGGTGTCTGTATAATCCACGTTGTACTTTTGAGAAAATCCTTGCGCCACAAGGCGTGCCTTATATTTTTCGATATTTCCTGATGAGTTAGTCTTAGTAACGAAAACCCACTTACAACCAATAATATTTTTATCACAGGGCTTTTCCACTAGCTCCCACGTGTTGTTATTTTTCAGAGCATTGAACTCTGCATGCATCGCATCTTTCCAATTTTCTGCATTTTCACTTTCCATGGTCTGTTGAACTGTTTGGGGATATTTCACTAATGTTAATTCGTTAAGACATTCTGGGTTTTGAACTGCTCGAATCTTTCTAGGATGTCCTCTATTTCCAGTTCTTTCAAGTTTTGGCCTGCCTCTCTTGCGTTTAACTCCTGCTTCGTCGATATTTTCTTCTTCAGAAGACGAGACACCATCAATTTCTTCTATATTGCCATCGGGTTCCAACGTTTGTAAGCGCAGTTGCTCTTCTTCATTATTGGGCATAATATTAATATCAAACCAATCATCACTTTTCTGACCCACAGTATTTTGTAATTGATTTTCGCTCACATCAGATGTTTTAATATTTTTTTCTTCAAAGAAAATAACACTGCGCGCAACAATAATTGTTTTGCTCTCATTATCATACAAACGATATCCCTTGGTTTTATGCGAGTAACCAACAAACAAATACTTTTTACCTTTTGGATTAAGTTTAGACTGACCTGGTTTTTTGTTTAAAGCCACAGCTAGACAACCAAACGTACGCAAGTGAAAAACAGAGGGCTTACATCCAAACCAACATTCGTATGGAGTGCTATTATGCAACACCTTCGTTGGGCAACGATTTCTAAGATATGTTGCAGTACTTAAAGCTTCAGACCATAGCGTGTGTGGTAATTCTGATTCCATCAGCAAACATCGGGTCATTTCTATCAGCGTTCGGTTTGCCCTTTCCGCTACACCATTTTGTTGCGGGGTGTAACACACGGTTGTTTGATGCTTTATACCTGCTGACACTAAATAATTTTGAAAACTATTATTTGTATACTCACAGCCGTTGTCACTACGTAAAATTTTCAGCTTGCAACCGGTTTGTCTTTCTGCGTTAGCGTGAAAATCCTTAAACACTGCCAAAGCCTCGGATTTCTTCTTAAGGAAATATGTGGTTGTAAAGCGCGAGAAATCATCAATGAATGATATAAAGTACCGCGAGCCACCTTCACTAGTTATCATCATGGGACCGCATATATCCGTGTGCACCAACTCCAATGGTTTCTTCGAAAAACGTTCGCCATAACTTGCAAATGGTTGTACATTAATTTTACACAAAGCACAAGTAACACATGAAAAATTTCCAACATCATTTATTTGCAATCCACGGACTATGTTATGCCTTGATATTTTTTCTAAATCACAAATATTTACATGGCCAAATCTTTTATGCCATACTTCAGTATTTATTTCTTTGCACTTTGCAATCATCACACTTTCTTTTTAGATTATTCTTCAAAAAATGTGTTGTAAAAATACCACTCTTTAGTTGAGCTTCAGAAATTGTCTCACCAAATTTTGTTTTTGCAATGACTTTCTCTTTAGAAAAATGCACTTTGTTTCCATGCTTAATTATTTTATTCACAGATAAAAAATTAGCATTTAACTTTGGTACAAAGAGAACATTGGATAGAGTAATGTCGGTAAACTCCGATTTCAATGTTACATTACCTATACCTTCTGCAAACACACAATCACCTGAGGTAATTGTAATCTTTTGATTATGTTCTTTAATTGAAGAGAACAAACTTTTATTTCCACTCATGTGTGATGAAGCGCCACTGTCAACGATCCACTCATTATCATTTGAGCTTAATTTGTATTCTCTTACACTCATCACAACTTCTTTTTTGTTATTACATTGCGATTTTATGTGTCCCCTCTTCCCGCATGAATAGCATTTAACATTGGATAATTTTTTTATTGATTGGCTTTTATTCTTATTATATCTCTCCTTGTTTTGAGTTTGTTTTGAATTCGCCGAAAATACGTGTTCTTCTCTCATATGACCTTTTTCGTCACGACGTTGGTATTCTTCCAATATTTTTACCTTCAATTGATCTATTGTAGGTAATTTGTCTCTACTTTCAATTGCTACGATAAAACTTTCAAAGTCATCGGGAAGAGTACAAAGCAACAAAATGCTAATAAAGTCTTCAGGCACTGTAATATCAATTTCTTTTAATGATTCCACCAAATTGCTAAATTCGTTTATTTGCTGCGTATAACCAATAGAATCTTGAATTTTAAAACGTACAAGTTTTTTAAATAAATTAACTTTTCGAGCAGGACTTTTTGCGATATAAATTGATTTTAACCTTTGCCATGCTTCTCTTGAAGTTACACATTTTTTTATATGAATTAACTCCGCCGGTTTTACACTTAGGGTGATAGTAGCCAATGCCTTTTGGTCTGTCAGGTTCCATTGCGCTTTTTCTTGTGACGTCGCTGTTGAAGGGCATACACCTTCAGTTACTGACCAGTAGTCCAGCGTGATTAAAAGACTCCTCATATGGATTGACAAACTAGGATAGTTGCTTTCATTCAACTTTTCGATCTGCATCGAACTCGACATTTTATTGTTTCTATTATTTCTTTTAATGACAAATAAATTTATTCGCAACAGTTTTTAGATAAAAACACTCGACCGACTTAATTTAGACAATTTACTGGCACACTGGGCCCATAAACTTTGTTGGTGTATTAGTGAAACGTAAATGTTTAATTAAGTACACGAGAAAAAGACGAACTTTTCTAAAAGACGTTTATTATGCGAATGAATGTAATGACTAAAGTTAACTTATAACTAAGTACATATGTATATTTAACAATGACGTGGACATATGTTGAAGTAAATAGTAAAGTATATGGATTGTGAAACGAAATTACAGGGTGATACTAACAATATTTTTGTATATAACTTCATAAGCTTTCAAATCACTTTTTTTGTATTTAACTTTGTTATTGTAGATATGCTACTTATGGGACGATACAGGGGTTAGAAAATAATTTTCGTAACATAAATAATCGACACTTTTACAGTTATAAATTTATTTTTGTTTTGATTCCTTTGTACTTAAACCAGAGCACGAAAATAAACGAAAGAAATTGTTTGATTTTCTTTTGTCTAATTCTTTGGAGTGACAGAAACAAAAACAGTGAAAACGATAGCTCAATTTGTTCAAGGAAAAAAGAAAAAATTTTGTTGTTGTTGTTGTTTGTAAGACAAAGGTGTTTGTGTATTTCGTATTGCTGGTGCTGCATGTGTGCATGTGTAATAAAGTCCTGCAAAAGACCATTTATAAGAACTTTCAAGACATGAGGGATTTTTCAAATACTTAACTACAGCGAAGTCTTCTAAAACAAACGCTAAACAACACTGTTTGCAAGCATTTGTTTTAGTTATTTCAAGTATGGGAGTAAAGAAGAAAATACTTCGTGACTGAAAAATTTGTGATGCTTCTTTCTACGCATGGACGCGTATACAAGCTTCATGCATGTACATACACACACACGTTGTGTGTATGCTCGTCTATTTTTCTGCACACAAACAAACGTTCACATGCATTTACATTAGTTGTGTGCGCTTGCTTAAAAAAAACCTCCCTTAAACACATAATAACTTAGCATCTACATCTTACACACACACTCAAACGTATAATATGGAAAATAACAAGCATACACGCATGAACACTGCTGTTGATTGTTTGTTCATAACAAGAAGTCTTCACGAAATTGCTTGTTAGCACTCATATACACGAACACCAATGCATCTATCGTGCTTTGCTTATAATACGACAGCATTTATTTTTAGTATAATGCAGCCACGAGAATACATTTAAAAAACAAGACGTATTTACGCAGGTCTCTATAAGGTATATAGTAGGGTGACCGACTCCGTTTTTCAACCGGTTTCAAAACCCGGTTTTTTCACAATCGGTTGTCGGTTTTTTCAAAATGTTGATTTTTCGAATGTCGAATAGTCCGGTTTGTTTTGCAATTTAAAAACCGGCTGAGTCGAATACCTTTCGATTTGTATATTTTGCAATAAAATTAGTTTTTACTATATTTAAACTTGGACCAACGTTCTGTAGATTTTCCTACCTATTTTTTCTGTTTAAAAGTTCAAGACGTTTTTTGGACACGGCAACACTTACTGCAACATGAAATTAAAGCAAAAAAATACTCGTATTATATGAGGTGGTAGCAGAGGCGAATCAAATTGGCCTTATGGTGCGCAATGAATGTCAAAATCCATTTGTAAAATGTGTTTTTTAGTTTTGTTGACATTTTGCTTCATATTTTATATAGAGGTAGATAACCACCTTTTCCATAAGCTTAGTAATAGTTATATATAATACATAAGTAGTGATAATAAAAAGGAAAAAGTAAAAGTATTTTCAAGAAGTCCCATCTGGAGTGCTGTGAATAAGAGCCCTTGTATCCCTCTTTTTTAGGCGGATGTGTCCAGTAAAGTTCAAAATATTACGGGCAAGCGGATTAGGATGTGACTCGAGTTTTGTTAAATATTTGCCTGCGTATTTTGCAATTTCTTTCACTAGTGGCATATTTAAATCACGATGTATATTTGAATTTTTAATTTCCCATGGAGCCGATGTTATTAACCGTAAAATTTTGTTTTGCCTTCGTTGGATTCTCTCGACATTAGAAGCTGAAGCAGTACCCCATAGCTGAATTCCGTAGCACCATATAGGTTTTAAGAGCGATTTGTATATTAAAAGTTTACAATCTTGGGTGAGGGCTGAATTTCTACCAACCAGCCAATATATCTGAGTTAGTTTAAGTTTCATTTGCGTTAGCTTAGAGTCAATGTGGTATTTCCATGTGAGCCTTCTATCAAAATGTATACCAAGGTATTTCACATGTAAGTTTTGAGGAACAATTTGATTATTGATTGTAATGGGGGAAAGAGTGTCTGTTCTTAAGGCAAATGTTACCTGAGCACACTTCTGTTCGTTTACCTTTATTCTCCACATGTTTAACCATAGTTTTAGCTGAGTAATATGTTGCTGAAGATATCGGGAAGCCTCGTGAGGGTTTTCGTGCATACTAAGCCAGGCTGTATCATCGGCAAATGTAGATGTGTGAATATTACTGCTCAATGGCATATCACAGGTATAAATCAAATATAAAACTGGCCCCAGTATACTCCCTTGTGGCACACCGGATAAATTATTTCAGGCGTACTCATAAAGTTTCCTTTCACAACAGTGAACTTCCAGGCAATAATGTAACTTTCCAGCAGATTTAGAATGTTTATTGGTAGGTAGGTCTTTAATTTTAAAATTAGGCCTTCATGCCACACTTTATCAAATGCCTGGGAAACGTCAATGAACAGCGCAGAGAAATACTTTTTTTCTTCAAAAGTTTTTCTTATAAATTGCACCAATTTATGCGTTTGTTCAATGGTGCTATGCTGACTTCTAAATCCAAATTGATGATCCGGTATGCACTCATTATCAGTTAGAATTGGGGACAATTTTATTATGAGTAACTTTTCAAAGAGCTTTGACATTGTTGACAGTAAACTTATTGGCCTATATGACTCAGCTTTAGCAAGATCTGTTCCCGGCTTTGGAATCATTTTTACCTTGGCAAGCTTCCAGCTGTTTGGATAATACTCCAGTCGTAAAATGGCATTAAAAATTAATAACAGGATTCTAACCCTACGTCTCGACTAGCAATAAAAATGTCGACATATATTGCAGCAGTTGTCAAAATTATATTATTGCTAGTGGAGACAGCTCATTGCAGGAACTTGCAATATATGTTGCAATAATTGTCAACGCATTTTCATTAACAATTATTGCAATCGTGAAACGTCAAACTCGGTGTTAATTTATGTTCGACTTTTCTGTATTACATTTGACATTTATATAATATTAGTGAAATTGCGTAAACATTTATATGAATGTAGAATAAAAGAGGAAAATAGTCTCTTAAAAACGTGTGTAGTAAAATAATTTGTATTGTTATAAATTTATAAACATAAAAATTCGTTTGATTAGGCAGATGTTTACAAGTGAATTATATTTTTGTTCTGCCCCTTTCCTGTTGAGTTTAACCATATTGTGAGCTACAATTTCCCATAGCCTTAACATAAGTAAAGCAATAAGCAATATTGCTCTGTTATTCTGCCGCCGTTATTGCTATATTGCCAACATATTTATTGCTAGTCGTGAAGGGGGGTAATAGCTATACGAGGCAACTTCTCGCCATTAAATTTTTTGTATTTACATACATATGTACATATTAATGTATATATGTATGTACATGTACATATATTTACATGTACATATCCATACATATCTGTGGCAATAAATAATAATGGCCTAAGGGCACTGCTACACGTTCAATATATATTGTGATATTTGGATCGCGATCCATTCTGATGGATTGATGTATCACGAGCGTATGCTACACGTTCAATATTCATCGCGTCAGTATTTACGTTATTTTTGTGCTGTGCGGATCGTTTATTAATAATAAATTTATTAATAAGCTTAAAGGCTGGAACAGAATAGTAGCTGTAGTACAACGTAACGAGTAGCGCTGCAAGCTGTCAATCGCGTTGGCGATTTCAAATAAATTGTAGGGCTTGCTTCCGATTTTGCAACTTCTCGCGAATTTTTGCAAAGTTTGCGACATTAGTAACTTTTGCATGTTTTCAGCTTCCTGAGAGTTTCGCCAATTTTTAAACAATATTAAACTTCGTTATTATCCCGCTGTTAGTAAGTTCTTGCAAATTTTCGCAATTTTCGCGATTTTTTTGCATTCCTTAGAGTTTTTGAGATTTTAAGTCAATATTATGACTTATTTAAAATAAAAAAAATAATATCGCGATAAAAGCGATTTTTTCATGTTTTCTGAGTTCTAACATTTTTGTCGACTTTTAAGCGATATTAGACTTTGTTATCATCCCGCTGCTAGCTACTTTTTAGGAATTTTCGTCTTTTTCACGATTTTTACCGAATTTTTTGCATTTCTTACAGTTTTACCGATTTGTAATCAATATTATATCTTGTTTAAAATTTTGCAACTTTTCGCGATCTATCGATTTTTTTGCGATAGTCGTAATTTTCCCAAATTTTTCTTCTATCTTATATTTTTAGGGATTTTAATATATATATTGTGCTTTGAAATCGTTAAAATTTTAGCAAGTTTTTTTTGCAAATTTTCATAATTTTCGCGACTTTACCGGAATGTTTGCTTGCCTTACAGTTTTACCGAGTTTTAATAAATTTCAGTGTTTCTTTCCAATATTGTGATTTTGCGAATTTTCGAAATTTCGTTGCTTAAGAAAACGCATCTTAACAAGAATGTATTTTCTGGTGTTAGTTAAAAATAAATAAATTAAAAATAAAGTTTAAAAATAATTTTTTCGGTCGTTAACTCCGATTCCACCGGCAGAACCCACTCGCTTTCACTATCTTCTGCCATTACCCTTTATTAAAACAAACTTTACACAAATGTAATAAATTTTTTACTTTTTCTTTGTTAAATTTTTTTCACCTCGTCTTTTATTTTATTTGTTTTATTTTAATTCTTATTAAAGTATCGCGATCCAATATCATGAAAGTGCTACACGTTCAATATTTCTCACGCGATCCGTGATCCGTGATCTGGATTCCATAATTTAGGCCTTTCTGTGATATGGATCGCGATCCATCAATAGTGCATGCTACACGTTCAATATATATCACGATACTGGATCGCGTTCAATATATATTGAACGTGTAGCAGTGCCCTAAGTCTTATTTTCTCGAGAACCGTAAGAGCTACGGACCTGAAATTTGGACACAGTTTGTAGACCTTTGGCTGCTACAACAAAAAATACATGAGTGTTGGAAATTAAAGGGTGTGCCAAAACGAGCAACGAAAAATATTAAAGTCCCATGTAATATACATACAATTGTATGTATATAAACTTGAAATTAGTAAGGTTAGTGTATTTTTATACAGCCTACAAAAATTAACACCAAAATTTCAAAAAATTTAAATTAAAGCGTGTTCCATAAGTTAATGCAATTTTGACTATGCAATTTGGACAACTTGCTGTATGTTGGAAACCGTATGAGCGAACTTCTTGAAGTTTTCAGAAACGGTAAAACAAAAAAATCCCAAAATTATAAAATCGCCAAACCGAAAAAAATTGCCAAATTAAAAAAAAAGCACCAAATTAAAAAAAATTTCTAAATCGAAAATAAATCGCGAAAAACCGGAAAAATCGACAAAATGAAAAAATTGCCAAAATTAAAAAATCTCCAAAATAAAAAAATCGTCAAAATGAAAAAATCTCCAAAAAGAAAAAAATCGCCAAAATGAAAAAAATCTCCTAAATGAAAAAATTTCCAAAACGAGAAAAAAGCGAAAAAAAAATTATTTCAGCTGAAAAAAACGTCAAAGAAACAAAAAAAAAACGCCATATTAATGCTTAAAGCCCAACGTACGTAACCCTGCGCGCGAGTCAAAGTCGCACTTTACTGAATTTATTTTTAACTAGGTCTAAAGGTGTGGCGAGATCTGCCTCTCATATTGAATAATATAAATTTGTACAATATTAAAAAGGAAAGAAAATGAATATGTATAATTGGGAATATACACTGCTTCATACATACATGCATGTAATTTTGTATACTTATAGTATCCACCCAAACCAAATGTTTCGAGTTTTTCTGAAGTCACACTTGTCGTACCGAATTCGTTATGATATTTCGGTAGTTTGTCTGAACTCACGACTTTTCGTAGTGAATTCGTTACGAAATTTCGGTAGTTTCTTTTAACCTTTTTAAAAACATTAAAACTTTGATTTGTGAGTACATAAGTAAAAGTCTGTGAAAATTTTGTTTTAAATAAATATGTATATGTTGATAAAAAAAGGATTGCAACAAACATTAAAAATAGTGAGTATGTGCAAATTATTTCGACAATACCAGCAACATAACAGTGAAGCGGTACTCTGCTATGAAAGCAAAAAGAACTCGTATGCTGGTACGAACTCGTACTGACATATTTTTGTTGTTTGTTTGAAAATTTATTTTTTATGAGGAATACAAACCATATTGGATTTTATGATGTGATGTGTACCTGCATATATGTACATATGTACGTGCTACATACATACATATGAATGTATGTTGTTGAAACGGATGCATTTTTGGTTAAAAAGTAATTTTTTTTTGTATTTTGTTATTGCAGAAATAAATGTAGGTGGTAGGTATGTATGTATGTATGCATGTATGTATTAAAGTCCTGCACAAGACCATTTATAAGAACTTTCAAGACATGAGGGAGTTTTCAAATGCTTTACTACAGAGAAATCTTCTAAAACAATTGCTAAACAACACTGTTTGTGTATGCTCTTTTATTTTTCTGCGCACACACAAACGCACACATGCATTGACATTAGTTGTGTGCGCTTGCTTAAAAAAAACTCCCTTAAACACATAATAGCTTACCATATACATTACACACACACTCAAACGTACAATATGGAAAATAACAAGCAAACACGTATCAACACTACTTTGTTGATTGTTTGTTTACAACAAGAAGTCTTCACGACATTGCTTATTAGCACTCATATACACATACACCAATGCATCTATCGTGCTTTGCTTATAATACGACAGCAGTTATTATTGGTTTAGTATAATACAGCCACGAGAATACATTTAAAAAACAAGACGTATTTACATTTCAAGACTATTTACGCAGGTCTCTAGTATATATATACATAGATATCAACGTAAATACTCATGTATAATATACATATATGTATGTAGGGACGCATGATGACTTTATTAAAACAAAAAATTATTTTTTTTAATTTAATTTATTTTATATTTACATAAAAGATGGTAGGCCTGTAATAGCTGAATTATATAACACAACAAAACATAAAATTTCGATTGGCAAGAAATAATAATTATAATTATTAAATTTTCAAACAAAAAACAAAAATGTAAGTATACAAACATACATACATGCATGTATGTAAGTAGTATGTGTATACTTCCAATTATACATTCGTATTCATTTTCTTTCCTTTTTAATATTGTACAAATTTATATTATTCAATATGAGAGGCAGATATCGCCACACCCTTAGACCTATTTAAAAATAAATTCAGTAAAGTGCGACTTTGACTCGCGAACGCAGGGTTACGTACCTTGGGCTTTGAGCATTAATATGGCGTTTTTTTGACGTTTTTTCAGCTTTAATGATTTTTTTTGTTTTTTTTTCACTTTTTTCTCGTCTTGGCGTTTTTTTTTTCGTTTTGACGATTTTTTTCATTTTGGCGATTTTTTACTGCTTTGGGGTTTTTTTCATTTTGGCGATTTTTTTCTGTTTTGAGAAATTTTTCGTTTTGGCGATTTGGCGATTTGGCGAAGCAGCGATTTGGCGAAGCAGCAAAATCATTTATATGTACATATCTATGTATGTATTTACTTCTGACAAAATATATAGGTCAGTAAGCCAAACGAAGCAGCTGATACATAAGAACATTTAGTAATAAAAGGTTACGAGGGTAGCGAGAAAAGTAACAAGACATAAATAAATTGTTATGTGTTTTTATTTTTTAATAAATCGATGAAAACTTAATATATTTGTATTAATGAATACAAAATTTTGCCGTAATTAACCCCCGTTGTACACATATGTCAGATCATCATACACATACTTTCGCTATATGAAATATTGAAACAAATAATTTGAAAATTTATTTAATAATTTCAAATTATTAACCCCCATACATTGGTCGCTTATACGAAGCACCATTGAAAATTTTTTTAAATTTTCTCCATCAACCAATAATTTGAAAATTTATTTAATAATTTCAAATTTTGTTAACCCCCATACATTGGTCGCTTATACGAAGCACCATTGAAAATTTTCTGAAATTTTCTCCATCAACAAATAATTTGAAAATTTATTTAATAATTTCAAATTTTATTAACCCCCATATATTGGTCGCTTATACGAAGCACCATTGGAAATTTTCTGAAATTTTCTCCCTCAACAAATAATTTGAAAATTTATTTCCTAATTTCAAATTTTATTAACCCCCATATATTGGTCGCTTATACGAAGCACCACTGAAAATTTTCTGCCACTCGTGAAACAAATAATTTAAAAATTTGTTTAATTATTTAAAATTTTACCCCCCACATATTGGTCGCTTATACGAAGCACCACTGAAAATATTTTATTAATTTTCTCCCATACATCCATACGAAACATCTGTGGAAATTTACAATTTTTACAACAATAACATAGGTCACTTATACTAAGTACCAGTGAACATCTAGCTTGCGGATTTTTTAACCCCGATACATTGATCTTTATACCGATACCGGTGACGATTTCTCAAACCCCCATAAAAACTTTTTATCAGTAACTCATACCGTTTTCTCATTGGAATGGCAACGTTAAAAAATTTAATACGCGCTTCTGATCGCGTAATAGATTTTCAAACCTATTTTAAAGGCTTGAAAGAAGAGGGCCACACTCTCCATACCTTGGTGGCTCAAGAGCGACAGCTTGAGAAGCTATGGACTAGTTTCGAGACACTCTACGACACAGCGCTGGAGAAATATGAAACAATAAAGGAAGAAATCGAAATGGCAGCATTAAAAAACCGTTTTTATTCTACCTTTGAAGCCTATACAGAGATCATCGCAACGATTCATAAATATAGCGATAATATTCGTACCCAGGCCGAAGCAGCTACCCCATCAGTGAAAACACAAGTCGATATGACGCCACATATATCTTTACCCCCTGCGATACTGAAGTATTCCATGGTGACTACAAATCTTGGCCTACATTCCGAGATATGTTCACTGCCTTGTACCGCAATAACAACCGTCTCTCACCTGTAGAAAAAATGTGCCACTTAATGAAGAAGACGCAAGGGGAAGCACGTGAGCTTCTAAAAACTTGTCCCATGACCAACGAAGGTTTTGACATGGCATGGCAGAACCTCATGCATCGTTATGAAAACAAGAGGGTCCTAGTCAACGCACAATTGAAATCACTTTTCAATATAAAACCGATGTCGCGGGAAACTAGTTCTGATTTACGGCGTCTGCAGCGTACAATTAGCAATTGTATTACAAATCTTCGTTTGCTTCAAATTGAAACAGAGAACTGGGATTCAATATTCGTGTATATCTGCTCGACCTGCTTGCCTGAAGTTACCCTTAATTAATGGGAACAATCTTTGCCCCAAACTACCGATTTTCCCACTTGGACGCAGCTTGAGGTATTTCTAACATCTCGTTGTCACACGTTAGAGTCGGTTGCTGATATTCGATCAACTTTTGCGAGCTCGCATGGTTCAAGACCCGCACAGCCGGCTAATCTGAATAAATCTCATTCGTCTTCCAAGCAAAAGCTTCAAAGTTACCACACTAATGTTTCCAAAGAAAAGAAAGGAAAATGTGCCCTTTGTCCACAATTTCATCCCCTCAGATTTTGTTCCGTTTTCCTAGCAATGCCAATCGAAGAACGCTATGCTACGGTTAAACACCAAAATCGATGTACCAATTGTCTGGGAACATCTCATGGATCTCAAACATGCAAAAGCAAATATGCCTGTCATACCTGCAAAGGAAAACATCATACATTGCTTCATCGCACATCACCTGCACAACGATCTTCCAATACCCCCCAAGCCATTTCTCCCCCTTTTCAGACCAACCTAAACACTAATCATACTCCTTTAGATATGAGCCCCTCAACGTCAGCACAAGCCGCTGACAGAATGCTACAATCGTTCTCAACACACCTAACCTCAACGACACAATTTGTCATCCTAGGCACAGCTCTTGTTGACGTATATCAGGGCGAATGCAAATATACAGTTCGCGCGCTAATTGATTCCGCATCTGAGGCAACTTTCATTTCACGAAAACTACAAAACCGTCTGGGCCTTAGCACGCGATCGTCCCAAGCTCAAATACATGGCTTATGTGATTCATTAACTGCTACCTCAGCGCAGACATGCCCTATTAAAATAGGCTCTCCTATCGATCCGTCGTTTGAACTGTTAGCAGAGGCATTAGTCATAAACAAGCTGACAGGTCAACTTGCATATTACCCCCCATCATCGCAGGCATACAGCAGTTTTTCACATTTACAGTTATTTGTATTAATGAATACAAAATTTTGCCGTAATTAACCCCCGTTGTACACATATGTCAGATCATCATACACATACTTTCGCTATATGAAATATTGAAACAAATAATTTGAAAATTTATTTAATAATTTCAAATTATTATACCAGTGAACATCTAGCTTGCGGATTTTTTAACCCCGATACATTGATCTTTATACCGATACCGGTGACGATTTCTCAAACCCCCATAAAAACTTTTTATCGGTAACTCATACCGTTTTCTCATTGGAATGGCAACGTTAAAAAATTTAATACGCGCTTCTGATCGCGTAATAGATTTTCAAACCTATTTTAAAGGCTTGAAAGAAGAGGGCCACACTCTTCATACCTTGGTGGCTCAAGACCGACAGCTTGAGAAGCTATGGACTAGTTTCGAGACACTCTACGACACAGCGCTGGAGAAATATGAAACAATAAAGGAAGAAATCGAAATGGCAGCATTAAAAAACCGTTTTTATTCTACCTTTGAAGCCTATACAGAGATCATCGCAACGATTCATAAATATAGCGATAATATTCGTACCCAGGCCGAAGCAGCTACCCCATCAGTGAAAACACAAGTCGATATGACGCCACATATATCTTTACCCCCCTGCGATACTGAAGTATTCCATGGTGACTACAAATCTTGGCCTACATTCCGAGATATGTTCACTGCCTTGTACCGCAATAACAACCGTCTCTCACCTGTAGAAAAAATGTGCCACTTAATGAAGAAGACGCAAGGCGAAGCACGTGAGCTTCTAAAAACTTGTCCCATGACCAACGAAGGTTTTGACATGGCATGGCAGAACCTCATGCATCGTTATGAAAACAAGAGGGTCCTAGTCAACGCACAATTGAAATCACTTTTCAATATAAAACCGATGTCGCGGGAAACTAGTTCTGATTTACGGCGTCTGCAGCGTACAATTAGCAATTGTATTACAAATCTTCGTTTGCTTCAAATTGAAACAGAGAACTGGGATTCAATATTCGTGTATATCTGCTCGACCTGCTTGCCTGAAGTTACCCTTAATTTATGGGAACAATCTTTGCCCCAAACTACCGATTTTCCCACTTGGACGCAGCTTGAGGTATTTCTAACATCTCGTTGTCACACGTTAGAGTCGGTTGCTGATATTCGATCAACTTTTGCGAGCTCGCATGGTTCAAGACCCGCACAGCCGGCTAATCTGAATAAATCTCATTCGTCTTCCAAGCAAAAGCTTCAAAGTTACCACACTAATGTTTCCAAAGAAAAGAAAGGAAAATGTGCCCTTTGTCCACAATTTCATCCCCTCAGATTTTGTTCCGTTTTCCTAGCAATGCCAATCGAAGAACGCTATGCTACGGTTAAACACCAAAATCGATGTACCAATTGTCTGGGAACATCTCATGGATCTCAAACATGCAAAAGCAAATATGCCTGTCATACCTGCAAAGGAAAACATCATACATTGCTTCATCGCACATCACCTGCACAACGATCTTCCAATACCCCCCAAGCCATTTCTCCCCCTTTTCAGACCAACCTAAACACTAATCATACTCCTTTAGATATGAGCCCCTCAACGTCAGCACAAGCCGCTGACAGAATGCTACAATCGTTCTCAACACACCTAACCTCAACGACACAATTTGTCATCCTAGGCACAGCTCTTGTTGACGTATATCAGGGCGAATGCAAATATACAGTTCGCGCGCTAATTGATTCCGCATCTGAGGCAACTTTCATTTCACGAAAACTACAAAACCGTCTGGGCCTTAGCACGCGATCGTCCCAAGCTCAAATACATGGCTTATGTGATTCATTAACTGCTACCTCAGCGCAGACATGCCCTATTAAAATAGGCTCTCCTATCGATCCGTCGTTTGAACTGTTAGCAGAGGCATTAGTCATAAACAAGCTGACAGGTCAACTTGCATATTACCCCCCATCATCGCAGGCATACAGCAGTTTTTCACATTTACAGTTATTTGTATTAATGAATACAAAATTTTGCCGTAATTAACCCCCGTTGTACACATATGTCAGATCATCATACACATACTTTCGCTATATGAAATATTGAAACAAATAATTTGAAAATTTATTTAATAATTTCAAATTATTAACCCCCATACATTGGTCGCTTATACGAAGCACCATTGAAAATTTTTTTAAATTTTCTCCATCAACCAATAATTTGAAAATTTATTTAATAATTTCAAATTTTGTTAACCCCCATACATTGGTCGCTTATACGAAGCACCATTGAAAATTTTCTGAAATTTTCTCCATCAACAAATAATTTCAAAATTTATTTAATAATTTCAAATTTTATTCACCCCCATATATTGGTCGCTTATACGAAGCACCATTGGAAATTTTCTGAAATTTTCTCCCTCAACAAATAATTTGAAAATTTATTTACTAATTTCAAATTTTATTAACCCCCATATATTGGTCGCTTATACGAAGCACCACTGAAAATTTTCTGCCACTCGTGAAACAAATAATTTAAAAATTTGTTTAATTATTTAAAATTTTACCCCCCACATATTGGTCGCTTATACGAAGCACCACTGAAAATATTTTATTAATTTTCTCCCATACATCCATACGAAACATCTGTGGAAATTTACAATTTTTACAACAATAACATAGGTCACTTATACTAAGTACCAGTGAACATCTAGCTTGCGGATTTTTTAACCCCGATACATTGATCTTTATACCGATACCCGTGACGATTTCTCAAACCCCCATAAAAACTTTTTATCAGTAACTCATACCGTTTTCTCATTGGAATGGCAACGTTAAAAAATTTAATACGCGCTTCTGATCGCGTAATAGATTTTCAAACCTATTTTAAAGGCTTGAAAGAAGAGGGCCACACTCTTCATACCTTGGTGGCTCAAGAGCGACAGCTTGAGAAGCTATGGACTAGTTTCGAGACACTCTACGACACAGCGCTGGAGAAATATGAATCAATAAGGGAAGAAATCGAAATGGCAGCATTAAAAAACCGTTTTTATTCTACCTTTGAAGCCTATACAGAGATCATCGCAACGATTTATAAATATAGCGATTAATATTCGTATTCGTACCCAGGCCGAAGCAGCTACCCCATCAGTGAAAACACAAGTCGATATGACGCCACATATTTCTTTACCCCCCTGCGATACTGAAGTATTCCATGGTGACTACAAATCTTGGCCTACATTCCGAGATATGTTCACTGCCTTGTACCGCAATAACAACCGTCTCTCACCTGTAGAAAAAATGTGCCACTTAATGAAGAAGACGCAAGGCGAAGCACGTGAGCTTCTAAAAACTTGTCCCATGACCAACGAAGGTTTTGACATGGCATGGCAGAACCTCATGCATCGTTATTAAAACAAGAGGGTCCTAGTCAACGCACAATTGAAATCACTTTTCAATATAAAACCGATGTCGCGGGAAACTAGTTCTGATTTACGGCGTCTGCAGCGTACAATTAGCAATTGTATTACAAATCTTCGTTTGCTTCAAATTGAAACAGAGAACTGGGATTCAATATTCGTGTATATCTGCTCGACCTGCTTGCCTGAAGTTACCCTTAATTTATGGGAACAATCTTTGCTCCAAACTACCGATTTGCCCACTTGGACGCAGCTTGAGGTATTTCTAACATCTCGTTGTCACACGTTAGAGTCGGTTGCTGATATTCGATCAACTTTTGCGAGCTCGCATGGTTCAAGACCCGCACAGCCGGCTAATCTGAATAAATCTCATTCGTCTTCCAAGCAAAAGCTTCAAAGTTACCACACTAATGTTTCCAAAGAAAAGAAAGGAAAATGTGCCCTTTGTCCACAATTTCATCCCCTCAGATTTTGTTCCATTTTCCTAGCAATGCCAATCGAAGAACGCTATGCTACGGTTAAACACCAAAATCAATGTACCAATTGTCTGGGAACATCTCATGGATCTCAAACATGCAAAAGCAAATATGCCTGTCATACCTGCAAAGGAAAACATCATACATTTGTTATGGTGTATTTTTATTAATAACAATTCTTGTTGCTGTCGCTGCTTGCACACTTGCAGACTGTGTCTTTTTATTTTTCTATCCGCTATTTATACAAAATATATATTTTTTCAATATTTTACTTACAATTAATTTTCTTATGCTTTTTTCAATATTTTACTTACAATTAATTTTCTTGTGCTAACTAGACAATAACTTATTTCATAAGTATTACTTAGCTTTTGACCCAATTACAAAATATCGATATTGCACAATTTGCCAGCGCCAACAAAATAAGAAGTAACTGAGTCAATGAACTAGTTTCTGCTGCGTCAACCAATTAGTGCAATGTTTGAATACGAGGGTTGTTCAAGTATGATTCACAACATCCCTCCCCACTCGGCACAAGAAAACATCTAGCTATAGATGTTTTCTAAATATAGTAATTGGATCAAATGCTTAAATCTTAATATAAGAAGTATAAATAAATGTTCCATTATGTAAAAAATATATAAGTAAGTGCCTCCGACTCCTAACATACCTCCCCTCTTGGCGGAAAGAAAATGCGCCGCATTTTCTGTTGATGTTTTGATTCTTGACATCTAAGTTAGGTTGACGTGGTTTTTGTTTATCCTTATGTGTTGAATTTTGTGGCACCTTTATGTATTCTGTGATTTTCTTCTTTATGCAGGGACGTAGTTGCTTGTGGTTTAAAAAAAACAAATCACAACCATCACAAACTAATGTCTTCGGCTGAGTAAGGGTGTATCCAGAAACCAGCATCGCCAATAAAGATGTTCTCACTTGAGCTGAGATGTGTTAATGGTCAAAGACTACGACTTGTGTAAAAGATGGCCAGTTCATATGTAAAATGACGGCCATCGGTATCACAACATGAACACCCATCGTGGATCGATTACAATATCTACACTTTTTAAAATTTTTGGTTAACAGTACGAAGAAATATCTCACAGTTTATTGGATTACAAATCCGCATGTAAGCTGTTAAGCTGTACTCAAACCGTGTATAGTATTGATGATAGCAACGGAACCAGTATCATCCCATTTAGGGTGGATGGATAGAGAAATGTCAATGCTGTATAGTTGATTTCAAAGGGTTGTAATCTATACAAAGATTTTTTTTTTAGTGTTGCTGGGCCTTGACTTCCCGGAATAATCTGATCGTGCAGATTATTGGGAGTCCTGTTGTGGCTATAATAATTCATCTTAATGTACTACACTTGTTAGATAAGAGTATTACTTGATGTTTCAGCTGCTGTTTCTCATGGTGTGTGTTGCAGGCTTTTGATTTAGAAATTCATCGGTTATGTTGTTATTGCTGAGGTAAAGTTATCGCTTCAGATATTACTTAACTTTTGGCTGCAAGAGACTATACGCCTTGTGTTGTTAAATTTAGATGATGGTTGCAATTTCTCTTGTTGTTTTGATGTTGTTGTTACGTTTGTTGTCTTCACTGTATGCCAACTTTCTAGTTCTGGGGATTGTAGTTGAGCCGCGGTTGCACTTATCTTGGTTTAGTATTAGCATACAATAAAATTACTTATTTAGTACAATAATATATATATTGATAACACTAACTGCCAAGGGCATCGGCTAACAATTAATTTGTGTGTTTATGTTTCAAATATCAACAATTTACTTAGTTTTTATTTTTTTTTTCTATACGTAATCATTATTTATATATTTCAATTTACTATTAATTTAATGCCAAATTAAATTTTTTTTTTTTTTTTTGCTATTGTTATATATACTTATACTACCTGCACATACACATGTAAATACATATGTATTTATATTTGCTTGAAGATGACTGACTGTTTCACCATTGAATTCTTTTTCGTAATTTACTGACCTAGCCTAAGGTTTTCCAATCTTGAAAACTCAAATTATTTAATAATATTTACAATTAATTTGCTTTGAAAAAAAAAAATTCATTCAAAACACGTAAGCATGTATCTTATGATTACTCAGCAATCGTTTAATATGTTTTTTTTTTTATTTTATTTATTTTTTATTTTACTGCTTGTAATTTTGTTGCAGTTGCAAAATATTGTTCTACTTTTGAATATGACGAAAGACACAAAAATTTTTTTTTTATATATTTTAACAAATAAAACAAAACACAAAAATTAAATTGAATTTCAAATATGAAGCCATGAAAGTTTAATGATCTCTATGAAAATCATTTAAACCTTTTTTTATAATGAAAGTTTAATGGTATACATTTAAATCAGTATGACCTCTTTTCCACAATAATGCACGATGCTCATTGACGTATTACCGTGAACACTAACCTACAAAAAAAAAATATTTTGTTTCATCTTCCTACAGTGTTTGCATTCCTCTTCCCTTGCTGTAAACCAGTGATCATGATTTTAGTTAATTTACATTGTATTTTCCTCCTTATTTCTCTTATATGCGCCTGCATATGTGTGATTTATATTTTAATTTTCTTCTTTCTTGTTATTTTCTTATAACGCCTTGTACTTCCATTTCGCCTTGAACATTTGGTTTCGAGCCAAAGTTCACTAAGGTTGGAAATGGAATAAAAGGTCTTCCTTGGAGCTTGAATATCCTCCATATTTATTTATTTTCTTATCTTCTTCTCTTTTTCTTCTTATATGCGCCTGCATATGTATTTTTTGCAACTTTAAATTTCTGCTTTTCTTCATTATTATTGTTACATTGCCTTGCACTTCTATTTCGCCTTGAACATTTGGTTTCGAGCCAAAGTTCACTAAGGTTGGAAATAAAGTGATAGGTCTTCTTTTGAACTAGTTCTAAGCTATTCCTGAGTAGCTGCTATCCTTAGTTCTTTTAGTTTTAGAGTTTTCATTTTCTTTTAGCATCTCTTTTTTAATAATTCAGTTTGGAAGAGGTTGCTTGTTAATGTATTCTATATCTGTTGTTGTTTTGTGTTCTGTTTCATGTTTCATAACTTCTACTGTGTCTTGTCAAATGTCGTCCCTTTTGTTTTCTCCTTATTTTGGAATCTTTTGTTTTTCCATCTACATTCATGTCATCTTCCCTGGAGTGGCAGGTCTTTCTGCGGGTTTACCACTATTAAGACACCTAAATAATTAACCTACACATGGTTTTACCAAATTGTTATGGTAAACCTTCTCGGAATTTCTAATTTTTAACTTAACATTTACAGGTGTTGGAACTTGTAAAACTTCATAAGGTCCTAACCAAATGGGTGAAAATTTGTTCTTCCGTGCTTGGTTTTTCAGCCATACTTGTTGTCCTACCTTGAATGTCCTTGTCTTTGTCCCCTTGTCGTAATGTTTCTTGGAGTTGGCCTTGGCTTGATCTTGATTTTGTTTTACTAGTTGATAGCTTCGTTGTATCTGGTATTTTAGGATCTTACTAAAATTATCTGCATTATATAGGTATACTGGTGACGGTTTTTCTTTTAGTTTAATAGGTACTTCAAACTCGAATCCATATAGGATTCTATTAGGTGTTTGTTTGGTAGACATATGCCTCGTATTATTGTGTACATGCATAGCATGATGTAACCATTCATCCCAATTAGTGCCATCCATCTTAATGAAACTTCTCAAATACTCAGCCAAAGGTCTATGAGTTCTTTCCAATGATCCATTGGATTGGGGGTGATAGGGGGTAGTGTTAATATTTTTTGTTCCCAACAGCTTACAAACTTCTCTAAATAGTTTCGAAGTAAAATTTGTACCATTATCAGTCACCAAAACCTTGGGTATGAAAAAACGGGAAATTATTTCATTGAAGAACTCTTTTGCCACCGTGGTTGCTTCCATGTCCGAGACGGCTGCAAATGCTAGGAATTTAGAGAAATCGTCCAAAAATGTAATTATATATTTATTGTCCCTAGCAGATTCTGGCAACGGCCCAACAATATCCATATAAAGTCTTTCAAATGGTCTTCGGTGTTTTTGTTAAAATCATCGGCATTCTTTCTACTCTTGAACTTTTGTTTCGTTGGCAAAGTTTACAGGTAGCAACATAGTTTTTAATTTGTCGCTGCATACCATACCACTTATACTGATTTCTAATGCGATGGTTTGTTTTCAGTGGCCCTTGGTGTCCTCCCAAAGGTGTATCGTGGAATGCCTTTATTACTCTCTTAATATCTTCTTTATTAGTTAAATACGCTGCGGTGTCTTCTTGTTCCATATCTTCGTTCTCAACCATTTCATCGGTTTGTGATTCACTTTTCTCATTCGAGTTTACTTGTAGCTCTCTTGATTTTGCTCTAGTTACAGCTCCTATGTTTACTTCTTCTAGTGGGAGACGACTCAGAGCATCCGCGTTCTGATTGCTTTTCCCCGGCTTATAACGTATTTTAAAGTCGTATTCCAGTAGTTTAAGTCTTAGGCGGCCTAATCTGCCTTCCTAATTCTTAAGATTCGCAATGCCTTTTAAGGGCTTGTGGTCTGTGAAGACCGTAAAGGGTCGGCCTAGCAAATAAGGTCTAAACGTCTTTACTGCCCATACGATGGCAAGTAGTTCCTTCCCTATTGTTGAATATCGCTTTTCTGTGGCGCTTAGTACTCTGCTCGCGAAGTAAATTGGTAAATCACTACTTGGCTCTCCTTGAGAAAGAACAGCTCCTAAGGTTTCATTACTAGCATCAGTGGTAAGAATAAATGGTTTTGTAAAATCAGGGTATTGTAGTAGAGGGGGATTTGCAACTGCTGCCTTCAGTTTGTCCATGGCTTGTTGGCACTGCTGAGTCCATTCCAATTTCACGTCCTTTCTTAATAATTTGTTAAGTGGTAGTGCTATGTCTGAGGAGTTTGGTATAAACTTCCTATAATAGTTAACCAGTCCCAGAAATGCTTGTAGTTCTTTGATATTTTTGGGCGGCGGTATGTCCTTCACTGCTTTTGTCTTACTGGGATCTGGTAATACTCCCTTTTCTGAACATTGGTGACCTAGATAAACTACCTCCCTTTGGAGAAACTGACACTTTTCGGGGTGTAACTTGAGATTATACCTTCTTAAGACATCTAGTACTCGCTTTAATCGTATCTGGTGGTCCTCTAGATTTCTTCCGTATATTACTATATCGTCCAAATATACAAAACAGTCGATACCCTGTAGACCGGTTAATATTGAATTCATGATTCTCTGGAAAGTGGCTGGTGCTCCTGTTAAACCAAAAGGCATACGATTGAACTCGAAATGGCCCAAATTCGTACTGAATGCCGTTTTCTGTCTATCGCTTGGGTCCACTAAAACTTGATGGTACCCGCTTGCTAGATCGAGAGTCGAAAAGTATCTACTGTATCCCAGCTGGTCCAGGATCTCGTCAATCCGTGGTATGGGAAAAACTTGTTTTATAGTAGCGTCATTTAATTTTCTGAAGTCGACCACCAAACGCCATTTTTTCTTTCCATCCATTCCCGCCTTTTTGGGTACTAGAAGGATTGGTGAATTCCAAGGGGAAGTGCTGGAAGATATTATTCCATCTTTGATCATCTGGCCCACTTGACTATTAATCTCATTTCGATGGACCTCAGGTAGCTTAGTATTTATTGGGGGTTGACAGGGATCAGTTGGTATTTTGTGTTTAAGTACACTGGTGTACGTAAGACTGTCTCCGGGAAGTTGAAACACATCGTCGTATGAATTCAAAATATTTTCGATCGAAGCCCGTTCTTCCGGGTTCAAATCTGAGCTCAACGGAACTGTTTTAATAAGTAACTCACTTCTTACTGCTTTATCAGTAGTTCCTATTGTATTTATGACTGATGTCGCTTTTAGTGTGTAGTTTTTCGGGTTCTCATAGCTCAAACCTATTATTTCATTGATATTTATTGTAGAGTCATTGGTGTTTAAAATGGGCACAAATGCGGTGCCCTTCTTGACAGTTGTTAGAGTTTCCCCACAAAAACCCCTGGCAAAATTTCCAATTTATTTACTATAATTTCTCCTTTAGCAGTTGTAACTACGACCGATATTATTGTCTGGGAACGCGCCTTGATAGATACATTTTCGGCTATATACACCCGGGGGCTTTTTCCTTCTGTAGTAAGGGGTAAGGAAGCTATTTCTTCCTTATTATCAAAAAATTTAATATTTTTGTTAATTGTATCGGTAACAGTCCTGTTCCATAATACATCTCTACCGAGTAATCCATCTGCTGGAAGTCGGCTACCTTCTGGTGCTACATGCATCTGTACTGCGAGTGTTTTTACGCATGCATGTTGTGCGGTTATAGTTCCTTTCGTTGTAATATTTCCCCCAAATGCGCCTGACAAGTCCTTTTGATTGCTTGAGTCTATCTTCACGTGGGGTGCTAAAGATTCAGCTTTTACTAATGTGGTGTCTGCTCCTGTATCTACCAGTAAGGATAAGTTTTTGCCCAGTGCTTCACTGCATGGAAAATCAATAAATGCGTCATTTTTCTCTTTTCCATTGTTACCACCTTGCAGATTCTGTTCTTTTTTCGACTCAGACCTGCAGTTAGAATAATTTCTTTCTGTATAATTTTCCGGTATATACGTATGGATGTTTTTATGCCAATGTATTTTCTTGTCAGTCCTTTTAGTTGCTACCCTCACTTGGTTTAATAAAGTTTCGTTTGCTGATTTCCTTTCAATTGTTTCGTGTATCCATGAATTGTCGGCATCCCAGTCCATTAGTTTTGGCTGGGCCGCCGCGAGTTTCCCGAATTTCGTGCTGGGCAGTTAGTTCTTAGATGTCCCGTTTCATTACAATTATAGCATTTCGGTGGTTCATTTCTCCCACGGCCATGGTATACTTGATTCATGTTGGCATTGATGGATCTTTGTGTTGTAGACTGTTGACCACTTTGCGTGCTATTGTGTTGTTGCCTTTGGTCATTGTCATTTCTTCTGAAGTAATTACCGTTAGGTGGTTGCCAGTTTGTGTTTAGCGGTGTGCTTGGGTTGCCTGAATATCTTTGCTGTGGTTTTCTACAGAACTGATTTTCTGCGTGTCCGGACGTTCTGCATATCCTGCAGAATAATGCTCTTAAACGTTTTCTGCATTCTACTTCCTTATGTCCCTTATTATTGCAGTAATCACACTTGTCAACTCTAGTGTCTCGGTTTGATTCACATTCTGGCCCAATTCCATGCCCATATTCTCCACATTTAATGCAATATGGAGTGTTAAGCCTCTGTTCACAATTTGTTCTGCTGTGACCTTGTTGCTTACAGAAACTGCATTGAGTAGTCAGGGTAATAGTGTTTATTGCGATGCGGTTTTCTCCAAAAAGTTGCTCAGCTTCCTCTACTATTTGAGTTAGTTTCTGTAAGCCCTCGCTTTCTTGGCCAATAAACCTAGTCCTTAATGCCTGGTCCCTAAGACCTTTGATAAAGCTCCTTACTGCTATTCTTTTGAAGTCTTACAGTATCGTTTTTCTGCTACCTTCTTCTCTCCATTCATTTGTTACTAGATTCCCGGCTTCATTTAGTAGAGTTTCAAGTCGATTACCAAATCTGCTTGCTGACTCTTGATTTCCTTGCTTGCACGAAACTATGAGTTCTCTTATTTGATCTAAAGTTTTCCTCTTCAAATACACCTTTTTTATTGAATCACATAATGCATCTATCGTGCCGAATGTTTGTGGTGCTATTTGAACGTATGCTGGTCCCATTAATCGCAGTTTCAGGCATTCTATAATATCTTGTGCTGGGACTCCATTTTCTTCAGAGGACAGCTCTCGGTCTACTAGCTTACATCCTTGAATGAATCGAAACACTTCCGATGTTAAATCTGGTCCTTCGGTGCCGAAAAATGTGGGGACTATATTGTTTACTATTTTGGTAATTGTCGATATTGCAGGCATCTTGTATGCTTTTGTATTTATACTACTGGAATCTTCTTCGGTGATTATAGGGGATAGTGGGTACTTCTTTAGTGAATTCCTAGCTTCTTGTAGGTACTTATAAAATTCTTTTTTAAGCTGGACTTCGTCTAGCCTCAGTTCTTTAAATTCCTTCTCGTATTCTGCTAACTCTGCTAGTTTTCTTTTTATAGTATCTGTTGAGTATCCTCTGTTGACAGTTTTTCTCGCGTTTGAGAGTAAACTTTTTACTTTATTCAATAAGTTATTTCCTTCTCCATCCTTGAGAAAGTTTTTATTATGTTCTATTGTATTCGTGTCTTCTCTAATTTCTTGTTGTGTATGAATTACTACTGATGGAAGTCTTTGGGTAGTATGTGATAAGTCCGTGATAGTGGATTTTTCTGGCAAACTAATTGAAGGAGTTGGTGAACGAGATCTGTAGGCAATATCTAGTTCTCCCTTTGCGTTTGACAATGCTACCGATAATCTTTGTATCGAGTTGTCCTTTTCGCTAATCAAGTATTTTAATTTTACGTGTTTTTCAATCTCCTTCTCACTCAGTCCTTTCTGTCGTAACTGTAGTCTTAGTTCTTCGTTCTCTTTTACCTGCTGTTCTAACAACTCATTTGTAAACTCTATATCACTTTTTAGTTTTTTGCTAAATTTCTCCAAACCTAATTTCGACTTTTCTAACTCTTCGATACGTTTTCCGAGTTCCTTTGACTTATTTCCGTTTAATTCACTTATCACTTCAAGTATATACCCTACTTCTTCTAACTTAGTCAATTTGTTATTCTTAACAATTTCTTTATGAGCATTTAAGAATATTCTATCAGAATTAAAGGCTTTTAATTCCGACCATACATGTACTTGAAGACTGTCAACGTTAATGTTGTAGTCGTTTAATTGTAGTATTAGTTTGTCCGTTTGTTTTTGTGGACTGTCCATTTAATTAAATTTATACTTACCATCCTTACGACTTGACCAAACCCGGACGTTGTAGTGTTTCGTGGCACAAAATTTATAAATACAAAAAAAAATTTTTCCACAGTGCAAGGTTTAATTTTTAATCTGATTGAGAAATACACTTTTATTTTTATTGTATTATTATTGTAATAATGATCTATATGCGTCCACAAAGTCGACTGCACTTTCTTTTCACAGCCTCTAAGGCGAGCTATAAAAGCTGTACCAACAGAGACTTTCCAAGTCAGAAACAGACGAAATTACATGGAAGCAAAGATCAATTTTGCGGCCACTAAACCGACTGCACTTGCTTTTCCCTGCTTCTAAGGCGAGCTATAAAAGCTGTACCAACAGAAACTTTCCAAGCAAGAAACAAGCGGAGTAATAGCATGCAAAGCTTTACCGGCTGCGCCAAAAATATGTTATGGTGTATTTCTATCTTTTACTTGAAGGGTGCCTTGGGAATCGCAAGTATAGGTATTTTTATTAATAACAATTCTTGTTGCTGTCGCTGCTTGCACACTTGCAGACTGTGTCTTTTTATTTTTCTATCCGCTATTTATACAAAATATATATTTTTTCAATATTTTACTTACAATTAATTTTCTTATGCTTTTTTCAATATTTTACTTACAATTAATTTTCTTGTGCTAACTAGACAATAACTTATTTCATAAGTATTACTTAGCTTTTGACCCAATTACAAAATATCGATATTGCACAATTTGCCAGCGCCAACAAAATAAGAAGTAACTGAGTCAATGAACTAGTTTCTGCTGCGTCAACCAATTAGTGCAATGTTTGAATACGAGGGTTGTTCAAGTATGATTCACAACATCCCTCCCCACTCGGCACAAGAAAACATCTAGCTATAGATGTTTTCTAAATATAGTAATTGGATCAAATGCTTAAATCTTAATATAAGAAGTATAAATAAATGTTCCATTATGTAAAAAATATATAAGTAAGTGCCTCCGACTGCTAACACATTGCTTCATCGCACATCACCTGCACAACGATCTTCCAATACCCCCCAAGCCATTTCTCCCCCTTTTCAGACCAACCTAAACACTAATCATACTCCTTTAGATATGAGCCCCTCAACGTCAGCACAAGCCGCTGACAGAATGCTACAATCGTTCTCAACACACCTAACCTCAACGACACAATTTGTCATCCTAGGCACAGCTCTTGTTGACGTATATCAGGGCGAATGCAAATATACAGTTCGCGCGCTAATTGATTCCGCATCTGAGGCAACTTTCATTTCACGAAAACTACAAAACCGTCTGGGCCTTAGCACGCGATCGTCCCAAGCTCAAATACATGGCTTATGTGATTCATTAACTGCTACCTCAGCGCAGACATGCCCTATTAAAATAGGCTATCCTATCGATCCGTCGTTTGAACTGTTAGCAGAGGCATTAGTCATAAACAAGCTGACAGGTCAACTTGCATATTACCCCCCATCATCGCAGGCATACAGCAGTTTTTCACATTTACAGTTAGCCGATACTTACCGCAGCGGTGGGTCCGAAATTGACCTACTTCTCGGTGGAGATGTTTACCCAAAAATAATTCAAGATGGGCTGCATTGGGATAGACAACAGTCTTTGGTTGCGCAGAAAACTGCTTTCGGATGGATAATTACCGGCAAGGTAACCGCCAATCCGTGTAAAAAGGCAATTTTATCATTTTATAACACCGTCGCGTTAGATAATCAACTTCGACGTTTCTGGGAGCTTGAAGATCTCCCGAAAAAAGTAAAATCATCACCAGAGAACACATACTGCGAGAATCTGTACACCTCGACTACCTTCCGCAATCAAGATGGTCGATACGTTGTATCACTTCCTTTTAAACAAGAACACCCCGAAAAAGTAAATATTGGTCAATCCCGAAAAATTGCGTTATCGCAATTTCTACGAAATGAAGCGCGCTTAATAAAAAACCCCCAACTCAAAGCTCAATATGATCGAGTTATTACCGAATATTCTGCTCTTGGCCAAATGGCCAAGGTAACCCCCATAAGTGGTGACAGCGGCACCTATTATTTGCCCCACCACGCTGTTATAAAACCCAATAGCACCACAACAAAATTACGTGTGGTGTTTAATGCATCAAATCCCTCAGCAAATGGCGTCAGCCTCAACGATTTGCTTCATACTGGCCCAATTCTACAGGCATATTTAATGATCTTAATATTAAGATGGAGATTTTTCCGCTACGTTTTCAACGCGGACATCGAAAAGATGTACCGCCTAATTTTAGTCCACCCCTCTCAAACCCCCTTTCAGCGAATTTTACATCGAAATTCGCCAACTGAATTCATTCAAGACCACGAGTTAAAAACAGTCACCTTTGGCGTGAACTGTGCCCCCTACCTAGCAATCAGGTCGTTGCTAGAACTAGCCAAAGAAAGCGAAACCGATCACCCTAACGTGGCCGAAATATTAAGGAACTATATGTACGTCGACGACGTCCTTTCTGGAGCACATACCATATCATCGGCGTTAAAATCACGCGATGAACTCATAAAAGTTCTTGCTACCGCAGGCTTTTCGCTTCGAAAATGGACGGCAAACAATGAAATGTTACTACAAGGACTACCGTCGACACAGTTGCTGGATGAAGAGTTTCTAAAATTGTCAGACTCCAGTATAACCAAAACCTTAGGCCTCAGATGGAACGCTGGAGGCTATTATTTTTATTTCAAACTTAAAACTACCCCCAATCGTGATTTCACTACAAAGAGATGTGTGCTATCTGAAATAGCCAGATTATTCGACCCAGCAGATTGGCTGTCACCCAAAATCATCGTAGCAAAAATCATTATGCAGCAAATCTGGAAAGACGGTACCGACTGGGACGAAGATTTAAATCCCCCAATGATGTAAAAGTGGCATGAATTCCTTGACGACTACATAAACATTGAACAAATTAAAATTCTCCGTTTCATTGATTTTGATCCCGCCTATAAAGTCGAAATACACGGCTTTTGTGACGCGTCGGAAAAAGCATATGCAGCAGCCATTTGCCTTCGCTCTGAGTTCCAAGGATATGTCGCCAGTCATCTGCTAGCAGCTAAAACGAAAGTTGCGCCAGTGAAATTCGTTTCCTTACAAACCAAAAGGGGTGATAACATCAACACCGAGCTTTCATCTAAAGAAATAGTTGTCGTCAAAAATCGTTTGATAATCGCCTGTCAAAAATCACATTTCAGCGACGAGTATTCACAATTATTGGAACAAAAACCTCTGTCCCGCAAAAGTTCGCTTCTATCGTTCAACCCATTTAGAATTTTCCCCCTTTATTTCTTGCCCGTTATAGCAAATATGCATAATCGTCGCCGCAGTCACGACTCCCCCATTGAAGAGCACAAGCTCACCGTCCACCTAAAGACTAAGGCTCCCGACTGGCGTTTATGTCGGAAAGATCATCCGTTGCGTAAATGCGCAAAATTTAAAAAAAATGCCCGTGTTGCAGACGATGTACATGAAAGGCCGCCAGCAAAACGCCTGGATCGTAGCATCACTGACGCTTATCGCAATTTGCGCCTGGCTGATCCTGATTTTTTCGAAAGCCACACCTTCAATTTTGTTTTGGGAGCGGACGTGTATCCCAGGTTAATCCGAAGTGGTATCCAAACAGCCTCTATTGGGTCCCCATTGGCGCAAGACACAGTGCTGGGATGGGTCATCATCGGAAAATTTGCCGTTTGAAAATCATTTTTTTATTTTTATGACATTTTTATACAAATACTTATATGCATTACAATTATTTACCTTATACTTATATTGATATCAATCAAATTTGAATTCTACATATCTCTTTTTATACAAAATCATATTTGAATTATACCATTTTTTTATAGCATCCTTGAATTATAACATTATAATATTATTATTATTATTATAACATCCCCCTTTTTATATCATTGTAGAACGTACCTCGTTGCTATATTATAATATAGCAAGGGGGCAGAATGTTGATGCACGGCAACTCTGTTTATTTTATTTTTGCTATTTGTTCTTTCGCTTCTTTCGTTTGGAGCAAGAGAAGTTTTGGCAAGTTAAGTATTGGTGGTCGTGTGATAAAGTCGTGTGAATAGAATTCAATAGCAATTAAAAGTAAAACGTTTATCATGTATAAAATATTGTAAATGTATAGCAAATTGAAACATTGCTTTTAAATACAAATATGTATAGTATGTATATGCATATTTATAAATATTAATACAATTGAAGAAATACAAAGTGAAATACAATTATATCGTCACTGCTTAATAAATAAAATAAAATAGAAAACACAAAACAGAGTGTATGGAATATTTTGCGTTTTGTTTTGTAATATAAGCTGTATATACATTCCTTGGTTTTGGAGGAAATTTAAAGTGATTTAATAAACTTTATAACAGTTGATCTGTGGAGCACCAAGTCCAGCGTATTCATGTCTGGATTGATTTTGTGTCTAGAATTTTAGCAACACCTTTCCGCAGAATTAACTCGTCAAATCCAACAATTACAAGCTCCGCTTACTACCCCGGAATCAGCACGACTAGAACTCCCAGAAACAACTACTATTGTTGCAGAAACAACCATCTCCCGGTAAGTCATACATTTTCCAATACTCACATATAAACAACCCCCGTGTGCCCTGCACATTTTGGTCCTTCGAACCGGATCCGGGTTTTCCAAAACCCGGCACCACCTTTGCTATTCGAAAAACCCCCGTTTTTCCCCATAAAATCCCATTTTTCAATACAAAACTGGTATAATCTCCATTTGTGAGATATGCCATTTTTGCAATAAATGGTACATAAAGCCCGTGTATGATCTGATATGTACAGTCTCGTCAGAAAACGTTAGTTTTTACAAAACTTTCCATTTCGTCAAAAATTGGTGTTCCTTTTATATTTTTTTATAAAAAACTCTAACGGTCCACCAAATAAATATACATACGTGCATTCATACTTAACAGGTAACAAACACATTTTTTTTTCTTTATTGCTTCAATCAAGAAAAAGCAAAAAGAAAAATTGTTTTGTCAAAAATTTACCTCTTAACCGCATTCATATGTATGTATCCCCCCATACTTTGTTCCCCGCAACCAAAAATCAAGACAAATAATTGAACAACTAAAAGGAGACAGAAAGAAATTGTTGCTATTGTAATTTTGGTTGGAATTTTTGCCCTTGAAAAAAAAATATAAATATGTCATAGAACATCTCATTTTTGCGATTCTTCTGTTCTTCAAGCAAGTACATAAATACATACATACCTACATACATACGAACATGGTAATGCAAAAAAACTCTTAATTTGATACTCTTTATGTATTAACGAAGTTTGTGTTTTTTTTTACTCTTGCTCATTAAAGCAGCGAGTGAACGATCAACCACCAAATAAAAGCAGCAAAATCATTTATATGTACATATGTATGTATGTATTTACTTCTGACAAAATATATAGGTCAGTAAGCCAAACGAAGCAGCTGATACATAAGAACATTTAGTAATAAAAGGTTACGAGGGTAGCGAGAAAAGTAACAAGACATAAATAAATTGTTATGTGTTTTTATTTTTTAATAAATCGATGAAAACTTAATATATTTGTATTAATGAATACAAAATTTTGCCGTAATTAACCCCAGTTGTACACATATGTCAGATCATCATACACATACTTTCGCTATATGAAATATTGAAACAAATAATTTGAAAATTTATTTAATAATTTCAAATTATTAACCCCCATACATTGGTCGCTTATACGAAGCACCATTGAAAATTTTTTTAAATTTTCTCCATCAACCAATAATTTGAAAATTTATTTAATAATTTCAAATTTTGTTAACCCCCATACATTGGTCGCTTATACGAAGCACCATTGAAAATTTTCTGAAATTTTCTCCATCAACAAATAATTTGAAAATTTATTTAATAATTTCAAATTTTATTAACCCCCATATATTGGTCGCTTATACGAAGCACCATTGAAAATTTTCTGAAATTTTCTCCGTCAACAAATAATTTGAAAATTTATTTAATAATTTCAAATTTTATTAACCCCACTATATTGGTCGCTTATACGAAGCACCACTGAAAATTTTCTGCCACTCGTGAAACAAATAATTTAAAAATTTGTTTAATTATTTAAAATTTTACCCCCCACATATTGGTCGCTTATACGAAGCACCACTGAAAATATTTTATTAATTTTCTCCCATACTTTCGCTATATGAAATATTGAAACAAATAATTTGAAAATTTATTTAATAATTTCAAATTATTAACCCCCATACATTGGTCGCTTATACGAAGCACCATTTTTTTGAATGCATGATTTTTTATTTATTGTATCTTCATATATGAACTAACAATAAGTATTCAAATCTTAAATCTAAAAATATAATTAGGCCCGACCAGTGTCGGACATAAGCTTAGTAATAGTTATATATAATACATAAGTAGTGATAGTCAAAAGGAAAAAAATAAAGTATTTTCAAGAAGTCCCATCTGGAGTGCTATGAATAAGAGCCCATGTGTCCCTCTTTTTTAGGCGGATGTGTCCAGTAAAGTTCAAAATATTACGGGCAAGCGGATTAGGATGTGACTCGAGTTTTGTTAAATATTTGCCAGCGTATTTTGCAATTTCTTCAGTCACTAGTGGCATATTTAAATCACGATGTATATTTGAATTTTTTATATACCATGGAGCCAATGTTATTAAGCGTAAAATTTTGTTTTGCCTTCGTTGGATTCTCTCGACATTAGAAGCTGAAGCAGTGCCCCATAACTGTATTCCGTAGCACCATATTGGTTTCAAAATCGTCTTGTATATTAAAAGTTTACAATCTAGACTGAGTGAAGAATTTCTACCAATCAGCCAATGTAGCTGAGTTAATTTCAGTTTCATTTGTGTTAGCTTTGAGTCAATATGGGGCTTCCATGTAAGCCGTCGATCAAGGTGTATACCAAGGTATTTTACGTGTGAATGTTGAAGAACAACTTGATTGTTGATTCGAATAGGGGAACAAGTATCTCTTCGCAGGGTAAATGTTACCTGGACACACTTTTGCTCGTTTACTTTGATTCTCCATAAATTTAACCATAGTTCCAGTTGTGTAATATGTTCTTGTAGATATCGGGAAGCCTCGTGAGGGTTTTCGTGCATACTAAGGCAGGCTGTATCATCGGCAAACGTAGATGTATGAATATTGCTGCTCAAAGGCATATCACAAGTGTAAATCAAATACAAAACTGGCCCCAGTATGCTCCCCTGTGGCACACCGGATGATATAGATTCGGGCACACTCATGAAGTCTCCTTCCACAACCGTAAACTTCCGGGTAGTAATATAACTTTCTAATAGCTTCAGAAAATTTATTGGTAAATATGATTTCAATTTTAAAATAAGACCTTCATGCCACACTTTATCAAATGCCTGAGAAACGTCGATAAACAGCGCAGAACAATACTTCTTTTCTTCAAATGTTCTTCTTATAAATTGAACCAATCTATGAGTTTGTTCGATGGTGCTATGCTGACTTCTAAAACCAAATTGATGGTCCGGTATGCACCCATTACTAACTAGAATTGGGGACAATTTTGTCATGAGCAGTTTTTCGAAAAGTTTTGACATTGTTGATAGCAGACTTATTGGCCTGTATGACTCAGCCTTGGTAAGGTCTTTGCCCGGCTTTGGAATCATTTTAACTTTGGCAAGCTTCCAGCTATTTGGAAAATACTCCAGTCGTAAAATGGCGTTAAAAATAAATAATAGGATTCTAATTGCAATACGAGGCAACTTTATTAGCATCTGGTTACTAATTCCATCAATACCCGGAGCTTTCTTCGGGTTAAGTTCAGCAATTACTTTTTGTACATCACACGTTCTAAATTTTATGGGTCGAGGGGGTAGCGCCACTACATTCGGCAAATCAATAACACCAGTACACGAGTTAGGGGTAAATACTGATTTTAAATGCTCAGCAAATAGTTTACCTTTTTCAGTATCGCTTCTTGCCCAACCCCCTGTAGATGTACGCAGAGGTGGTTTAAACGCAACAGGTGTTTTAAGCTTTCTAGCAGCGCGCCACAAGGAGTAATTAGATGCTGGTGTGGCATCAAGACCTTCCAGATAGTTTTTAAAAGATGCAGTTTTTTCAAATGCAAGCAAGTCTTGGAGTCGTTTAGTGCACTCTTTAAATCTGATTTTATGTTGTGGTGATCTGTGCTGTTGCCATTCCCTTCTAGCTCTTCTTTTTTCACTTACAAGACGTTCAATATCCGTAGAATAAATTCTATTAAATCCAGTCTGCGGGTAGGAGGTAGTCGCATGTTCAGCAGCCTGTTTTATATTTTTGATAAGATTGCCAATGTTAAATTCAATATCTTCGGATGTTCTTAGTATAATGTTTTCCGTACAATGAGTACTGAGATATTTTCTGAACCCCAGCCAATTAACACGGTTGATCGTCTTCACATACGGGTGAGGTAAGTCACTACTTAGTGGGCTACAAATTGTAACGATCGTGGGAGAGTGATCGGAGGAAAGATCTTGAGACGCTTCAACATGAACTAATTCCCTAGAAATATTTTTCATGACTCCAAAATCTATAACATCCGGAATTTTTTGTATGTCCGTAGGCCAGTAAGTGGGCTCCCCACTCGAAATGACGTCCAAGCCCATTTTTGAAATTGTGTTGAACAATGCCCGACCTCTAGGTGTAATAAGACGCGAACCCCAGAACGTATGTTTTGCATTGTAGTCGCCAGCTGCTACGAAGCAAGGGCCAAGGGATTTGTAGAAATTCTCGTATTGGTCCTCAGTAATTGCGAACCTAGGAGGGGAGTAAATTGATGATATGACAAAATTAGTGCAAAAATTTTCGATACAAATATTCGTTGCTTGTAAATGTTCTTCGCAAATGTTGTCAATAATATAATGCTTGAGTCTTGACTTTATTAAAATTGCTGATCCACCGCATGCTCTTCCTCTCGGGTCCTTTGAATCATATAAGGTGTAGCCATAAATTTTAAAAAGGCTTCTCGAAGTCAAATGAGTCTCAGAGACCAACATTATATCAATATTTTTTTCCGTGAGGAAGTGCTCAAGTTCATTTTTATGTTGGCGAATGCCGTTTGCGTTCCAGAAACATATTGTTAACGTGTTCATGGCTTATTAAGTATTGCTTGAAGCAGAGTATTCTGCATTCGCAGCATTTCTTGCATCATGCTAGTCATACTTGTTGTAAAATTGTTTATAGTTTGCACCAGATTTTCAATAGTAGCTTCAAGGCGATTAAAATTAAAGCCTGAGTTTGTATTTATTGAAGTATTTGGCCGTGAAACATTTTGTGTGGGAATAGAGCTTGTTTTTGCAGCATCGGCATACGATACACGTGAATTAACTGGTTGGCTCACTTGGGCAAGAGTGGCGGAGTAAGTGTTTGCTGTTTGTGCTGGAGCTACTTTAGGTTTTTGCCCCATTGTCTTTTTAACGAAAGAATATACACGACAACCTCTGTAGTTAGCAGTGTGATTTTCTCCACAATTACTGCATTTTTTGTTACTTTGATCTTTCGGTTTATTGCAACTAGCAGTACCGTGCAATTCACCGCAAATAACACAAACTGTAGGTAATTTGCAGTAAGTTTTTGTGTGGCCATATTCTTGACAATTATGGCACTGTACGGGTCCAGAACGCTTGTGTGGTTCTTCAACTGTTATTTTTCGGTATAAAAGATATTTTAAATTATAAATTGGGTGCGTCTCATTTTTTCTCAATTTTATATCATTCGGCTCAAGTTCAACGCGAAATAGAGGCTGGGGGATCTTCTCCCTATTTATTATATTTGAAACATTTTTTACCTTGAATCCCTGGAGGACGAGTGCGTCTTTTATTTCTTCGGGAACAACATAAGAATCTATGCCCTTCAATACGATCTGCAGGCCTTTAGCACTCTTGAGCTGGTATGTGTAGAAACTTGTTTTATTTTTTTCAAATTCAGAAACCATTTTACGGAAATCTGTTTCGTCATAAATTTGAATTTTCGTTTCATCGATATTGCCACGTTTTATTGGAACAATGTGAAATTTTTTCTCACCAATGACCGAAATTAATTTCTTAATAAGAGCGTTTGAATTTTTTTCTCTCAAATATATTGGTGGCGGCTTGGAGGTTTTTTTCTCAGATATATCAGGTGTGTCGTTGTCATCTTGCAATATTTGAAAACGATTAGTGGAGGATGCGCTGTTATCCCTAGATACCTTTGAAGCAGATGCAATTTTATTAGAATTTGGGCTTCGCCCGCGCTTTCCCACCATTATATATCGGTCCATTCCGACTTGGACCTTGGGTTTTGGGCTACTCTTATTTATATTGACAATTTGGGTAAGTGATGAACACGAGCCTGAATCGGATGATATCGCTGATTTAAATGACGAAGTAGTAGGCAACTGTAATGTTAACAAATCACTAGTTGACATTGGACAAAGCGAAGTTGATCGCTGACGAAAAATTGGCTTAGCCGTTAAAAAAAGTCTGTCATCAGGTTTTTTATTTATTTTGTTTATATTAAGAGCATCAGAACTCACAGTAAGTATATCATCAGATTTTTTATTGTTATCATTAAGATCATCAGAGCTCACAGTAAGATAGGCATTTCTGCCGTTATCACTCACTTCACAATTATTTGTTTTTGAGGTACTCATATAGAGTATTCCTCAAGGGCACTTTGTTAGTGTATTCCTCAAGGGCACTTTGAGTTATTTTGTTTACGGTTGTTTTTGTTTTATTTTTGTTTTAGTTATTACTGTCTATGTAAAAAAATATTAGCAAAGCAAAAAAAGCTTATTTATCAAAGTTAATGTACAACGAATATTATGTACTACAAATATTTTTTTTTATGATTTTTTTTATTATGTATGTAAAAAAAAATCCGCTAATACGTCTGTTCACTATGAAGGTACAACGAGAACTGACGAAGCACCATTGAAAATTTTTTTAAATTTTCTCCATCAACCAATAATTTGAAAATTTATTTAATAATTTCAAATTTTGTTAACCCCCATACATTGGTCGCTTATACGAAGCACCATTGAAAATTTTCTGAAATTTTCTCCATCAACAAATAATTTGAAAATTTATTTAATAATTTCAAATTTTACTAACCCCCATATATTGGTCGCTTATACGAAGCACCATTGAAAATTTTCTGAAATTTTCTCCATCAACAAATAATTTGAAAATTTATTTAATAATTTCAAATTTTATTAACCCCCATATATTGGTCGCTTATACGAAGCACCACTGAAAATTTTCTGCCACTCGTGAAACAAATAATTTAAAAATTTGTTTAATTATTTAAAATTTTACCCCCACATATTGGTCGCTTATACGAAGCACCACTGAAAATATTTTATTAATTTTCTCCCATACATCCATACGAAACATCTGTGGAAATTTACAATTTTTACAACAATAACATAGGTCACTTATACTAAGTACCAGTGAACATCTAGCTTGCGGATTTTTTAACCCCGATACATTGATCTTTATACCGATACCGGTGACGATTTCTCAAACCCCCATAAAAACTTTTTATCAGTAACTCATACCGTTTTCTCATTGGAATGGCAACGTTAAAAAATTTAATACGCGCTTCTGATCGCGTAATAGATTTTCAAACCTATTTTAAAGGCTTGAAAGAAGAGGGCCACACTCTTCATACCTTGGTGGCTCAAGAGCGACAGCTTGAGAAGCTATGGACTAGTTTCGAGACACTCTACGACACAGCGCTGGAGAAATATGAATCAATAAGGGAAGAAATCGAAATGGCAGCATTAAAAAACCGTTTTTATTCTACCTTTGAAGCCTATACAGAGATCATCGCAACGATTTATAAATATAGCGATTAATATTCGTATTCGTACCCAGGCCGAAGCAGCTACCCCATCAGTGAAAACACAAGTCGATATGACGCCACATATTTCTTTACCCCCCTGCGATACTGAAGTATTCCATGGTGACTACAAATCTTGGCCTACATTCCGAGATATGTTCACTGCCTTGTACCGCAATAACAACCGTCTCTCACCTGTAGAAAAAATGTGCCACTTAATGAAGAAGACGCAAGGCGAAGCACGTGAGCTTCTAAAAACTTGTCCCATGACCAACGAAGGTTTTGACATGGCATGGCAGAACCTCATGCATCGTTATTAAAACAAGAGGGTCCTAGTCAACGCACAATTGAAATCACTTTTCAATATAAAACCGATGTCGCGGGAAACTAGTTCTGATTTACGGCGTCTGCAGCGTACAATTAGCAATTGTATTACAAATCTTCGTTTGCTTCAAATTGAAACAGAGAACTGGGATTCAATATTCGTGTATATCTGCTCGACCTGCTTGCCTGAAGTTACCCTTAATTTATGGGAACAATCTTTGCCCCAAACTACCGATTTGCCCACTTGGACGCAGCTTGAGGTATTTCTAACATCTCGTTGTCACACGTTAGAGTCGGTTGCTGATATTCGATCAACTTTTGCGAGCTCGCATGGTTCAAGACCCGCACAACCGGCTAATCTGAATAAATCTCATTCGTTTTCCAAGCAAAAGCTTCAAAGTTACCACACTAATGTTTCCAAAGAAAAGAAAGGAAAATGTGCCCTTTGTCCACAATTTCATCCCCTCAGATTTTGTTCCGTTTTCCTAGCAATGCCAATCGAAGAACGCTATGCTACGGTTAAACACCAAAATCGATGTACCAATTGTCTGGGAACATCTCATGGATCTCAAACATGCAAAAGCAAATATGCCTGTCATACCTGCAAAGGAAAACATCATACATTGCTTCATCGCACATCACCTGCACAACGATCTTCCAATACCCCCCAAGCCATTTCTCCCCCTTTTCAGACCAACCTAAACACTAATCATACTCCTTTAGATATGAGCCCCTCAACGTCAGCACAAGCCGCTGACAGAATGCTACAATCGTTCTCAACACACCTAACCTCAACGACACAATTTGTCATCCTAGGCACAGCTCTTGTTGACGTATATCAGGGCGAATGCAAATATACAGTTCGCGCGCTAATTGATTCCGCATCTGAGGCAACTTTCATTTCACGAAAACTACAAAACCGTCTGGGCCTTAGCACGCGATCGTCCCAAGCTCAAATACATGGCTTATGTGATTCATTAACTGCTACCTCAGCGCAGACATGCCCTATTAAAATAGGCTATCCTATCGATCCGTCGTTTGAACTGTTAGCAGAGGCATTAGTCATAAACAAGCTGACAGGTCAACTTGCATATTACCCCCCATCATCGCAGGCATACAGCAGTTTTTCACATTTACAGTTAGCCGATACTTACCGCAGCGGTGGGTCCGAAATTGACCTACTTCTCGGTGGAGATGTTTACCCAAAAATAATTCAAGATGGGCTGCATTGGGATAGACAACAGTCTTTGGTTGCGCAGAAAACTGCTTTCGGATGGATAATTACCGGCAAGGTAACCGCCAATCCGTGTAAAAGGGCAATTTTATCATTTTATAACACCGTCGCGTTAGATAATCAACTTCGACGTTTCTGGGAGCTTGAAGATCTCCCGAAAAAAGTAAAATCATCACCAGAGGACACATACTGCGAGAATCTGTACACCTCGACAACCTTCCGCAATCAAGATGGTCGATACGTTGTATCACTTCCTTTTAAACAAGAACACCCCGAAAAAGTAAATATTGGTCAATCCCGAAAAATTGCGTTATCGCAATTTCTACGAAATGAAGCGCGCTTAATAAAAAACCCCCAACTCAAAGCTCAATATGATCGAGTTATTACCGAATATTCTGCTCTTGGCCAAATGGCCAAGGTAACCCCCATAAGTGGTGACAGCGGCACCTATTATTTGCCCCACCACGCTGTTATAAAACCCAATAGCACCACAACAAAATTACGTGTGGTGTTTAATGCATCAAATCCCTCAGCAAATGGCGTCAGCCTCAACGATTTGCTTCATACTGGCCCAATTCTACAGGCAGATTTAATGATCCTAATATTAAGATGGAGATTTTTCCGCTACGTTTTCAACGCGGACATCGAAAAGATGTACCGCCTAATTTTAGTCCACCCCTCTCAAACCCCCTTTCAGCGAATTTTACATCGAAATTCGCCAACTGAATTCATTCAAGACCACGAGTTAAAAACATTCACCTTTGGCGTGAACTGTGCCCCCTACCTAGCAATCAGGACGTTGCTAGAACTCGCCAATGAAAGCGAAACCGATTAAGGAACTATATGTACGTCGACGACGTCCTTTCTGGAGCCCATACCATATCATCGGCGCTTAAATCACGCGATGAACTCATAAAAGTTCTTGCTACAGCAGGCTTTTCGCTTCGAAAATGGACGGCAAACAATGAAATGTTACTACAAGGACTACCGTCGACACAGTTGCTGGATGAAGAGTTTCTAAAATTGTCAGACTCCAGTATAACCAAAACCTTAGGCCTCAGATGGAACGCTGGAGGCGATTATTTTTATTTCAAACTCAAAACTACCCCCAATCGTGATTTCACTACAAAGAGATGTGTGCTATCTGAAATAGCCAGATTATTCGACCCAGCAGGTTGGTTGTCACCCAAAATCATCGTAGCAAAAATCATTATGCAGCAAATCTGGAAAGACGGTACCGACTGGGACGAAGATTTAAATCCCCCAACGATGCAAAAGTTGCATGAATTCCTTGACGACTACATAAACATTGAACAAATTAAAATTCTCCGTTTCATTGATTTTGATCCCGCCTATAAAGTCGAAATACACGGCTTTTGTGACGCGTCGGAAAAAGCATATGCAGCAGCCATTTGCCTTCGCTCTGAGTTCCAAGGATATGTCGCCAGTCATCTGCTAGCAGCTAAAACGAAAGTTGCGCCAGTGAAATTCGTTTCCTTACAAACCAAAAGGGGTGATAACATCAACACCGAGCTTTCATCTAAAGAAATAGTTGTCGTCAAAAATCGTTTGATAATCGCCTGTCAAAAATCACATTTCAGCGACGAGTACTCACAATTATTGGAACAAAAACCTCTGTCCCGCAAAAGTTCGCTTCTATCGTTCAACCCATTTAGAATTTTCCCCCTTTATTTCTTGCCCGTTATAGCAAATATGCATAATCGTCGCCGCAGTCACGACTCCCCCATTGAAGAGCACAAGCTCACCGTCCACCTAAAGACTAAGGCTCCCGACTGGCGTTTATGTCGGAAAGATCATCCGTTGCGTAAATGCGCAAAATTTAAAAAAAATGCCCGTGTTGCAGACGATGTACATGAAAGGCCGCCAGCAAAACGCCTGGATCGTAGCATCACTGACGCTTATCGCAATTTGCGCCTGGCTGATCCTGATTTTTTCGAAAGCCACACCTTCAATTTTGTTTTGGGAGCGGACGTGTATCCCAGGTTAATCCGAAGTGGTATCCAAACAGCCTCTATTGGGTCCCCATTGGCGCAAGACACAGTGCTGGGATGGGTCATCATCGGAAAATTTGCCGTTTGAAAATCATTTTTTTATTTTTATGACATTTTTATACAAATACTTATATGCATTACAATTATTTACCTTATACTTATATTGATATCAATCAAATTTGAATTCTACATATCTCTTTTTATACAAAATCATATTTGAATTATACCATTTTTTTATAGCATCCTTGAATTATAACATTATAATATTATTATTATTATTATAACATCCCCCTTTTTATATCATTGTAGAACGTACCTCGTTGCTATATTATAATATAGCAAGGGGGCAGAATGTTGATGCACGGCAACTCTGTTTATTTTATTTTTGCTATTTGTTCTTTCGCTTCTTTCGTTTGGAGCAAGAGAAGTTTTGGCAAGTTAAGTATTGGTGGTCGTGTGATAAAGTCGTGTGAATAGAATTCAATAGCAATTAAAAGTAAAACGTTTATCATGTATAAAATATTGTAAATGTATAGCAAATTGAAACATTGCTTTTAAATACAAATATGTATAGTATGTATATGCATATTTATAAATATTAATACAATTGAAGAAATACAAAGTGAAATACAATTATATCGTCACTGCTTAATAAATAAAATAAAATAGAAAACACAAAACAGAGTGTATGGAATATTTTGCGTTTTGTTTTGTAATATAAGCTGTATATACATTCCTTGGTTTTGGAGGAAATTTAAAGTGATTTAATAAACTTTATAACAGTTGATCTGTGGAGCACCAAGTCCAGCGTATTCATGTCTGGATTGATTTTGTGTCTAGAATTTTAGCAACACCTTTCCGCAGAATTAACTCGTCAAATCCAACAATTACAAGCTCCGCTTACTACCCCGGAATCAGCACGACTAGAACTCCCAGAAACAACTACTATTGTTGCAGAAACAACCATCTCCCGGTAAGTCATACATTTTCCAATACTCACATATAAACAACCCCCGTGTGCCCTGCACATTTTGGTCCTTCGAACCGGATCCGGGTTTTCCAAAACCCGGCACCACCTTTGCTATTCGAAAAACCCCCGTTTTTCCCCATAAAATCCCATTTTTCAATACAAAACTGGTATAATCTCCATTTGTGAGATATGCCATTTTTGCAATAAATGGTACATAAGCCCCGTGTATGATCTGATATGTACAGTCTCGTCAGAAAACGTTAGTTTTTACAAAACTTTCCATTTCGTCAAAAATTGGTGTTCCTTTTATATTTTTTTATAAAAAACTCTAACGGTCCACCAAATAAATATACATACGTGCATTCATACTTAACAGGTAACAAACAAAAATTTACCTCTTAACCGCATTCATATGTATGTATCCCCCCATACTTTGTTCCCCGCAACCAAAAATCAAGACAAATAATTGAACAACTAAAAGGAGACAGAAAGAAATTGTTGCTATTGTAATTTTGGTTGGAATTTTTGCCCTTGAAAAAAAAATATAAATATGTCATAGAACATCTCATTTTTGCGATTCTTCTGTTCTTCAAGCAAGTACATAAATACATACATACCTACATACATACGAACATGGTAATGCAAAAAAAACTCTTAATTTGATACTCTTTATGTATTAACGAAGTTTGTGTTTTTTTTTACTCTTGCTCATTAAAGCAGCGAGTGAACGATCAACCACCAAATAAAAGCAGCAAAATCATTTATATGTACATATGTATGTATGTATTTACTTCTGACAAAATATATAGGTCAGTAAGCCAAACGAAGCAGCTGATACATAAGAACATTTAGTAATAAAAGGTTACGAGGGTAGCGAGAAAAGTAACAAGACATAAATAAATTGTTATGTGTTTTTATTTTTTAATAAATCGATGAAAACTTAATATATTTGTATTAATGAATACAAAATTTTGCCGTAATTAACCCCAGTTGTACACATATGTCAGATCATCATACACATACTTTCGCTATATGAAATATTGAAACAAATAATTTGAAAATTTATTTAATAATTTCAAATTATTAACCCCCATACATTGGTCGCTTATACGAAGCACCATTGAAAATTTTTTTAAATTTTCTCCATCAACCAATAATTTGAAAATTTATTTAATAATTTCAAATTTTGTTAACCCCCATACATTGGTCGCTTATACGAAGCACCATTGAAAATTTTCTGAAATTTTCTCCATCAACAAATAATTTGAAAATTTATTTAATAATTTCAAATTTTATTAACCCCCATATATTGGTCGCTTATACGAAGCACCATTGAAAATTTTCTGAAATTTTCTCCGTCAACAAATAATTTGAAAATTTATTTAATAATTTCAAATTTTATTAACCCCCATATATTGGTCGCTTATACGAAGCACCACTGAAAATTTTCTGCCACTCGTGAAACAAATAATTTAAAAATTTGTTTAATTATTTAAAATTTTACCCCCCACATATTGGTCGCTTATACGAAGCACCACTGAAAATATTTTATTAATTTTCTCCCATACTTTCGCTATATGAAATATTGAAACAAATAATTTGAAAATTTATTTAATAATTTCAAATTATTAACCCCCATACATTGGTCGCTTATACGAAGCACCATTGAAAATTTTTTTAAATTTTCTCCATCAGCCAATAATTTGAAAATTTATTTAATAATTTCAAATTTTGTTAACCCCCATACATTGGTCGCTTATACGAAGCACCATTGAAAATTTTCTGAAATTTTCTCCATCAACAAATAATTTGAAAATTTATTTAATAATTTCAAATTTTACTAACCCCCATATATTGGTCGCTTATACGAAGCACCATTGAAAATTTTCTGAAATTTTCTCCATCAACAAATAATTTGAAAATTTATTTAATAATTTCAAATTTTATTAACCCCCATATATTGGTCGCTTATACGAAGCACCACTGAAAATTTTCTGCCACTCGTGAAACAAATAATTTAAAAATTTGTTTAATTATTTAAAATTTTACCCCCACATATTGGTCGCTTATACGAAGCACCACTGAAAATATTTTATTAATTTTCTCCCATACATCCATACGAAACATCTGTGGAAATTTACAATTTTTACAACAATAACATAGGTCACTTATACTAAGTACCAGTGAACATCTAGCTTGCGGATTTTTTAACCCCGATACATTGATCTTTATACCGATACCGGTGACGATTTCTCAAACCCCCATAAAAACTTTTTATCAGTAACTCATACCGTTTTCTCATTGGAATGGCAACGTTAAAAAATTTAACCTGTAGAAAAAATGTGCCACTTAATGAAGAAGACGCAAGGCGAAGCACGTGAGCTTCTAAAAACTTGTCCCATGACCAACGAAGGTTTTGACATGGCATGGCAGAACCTCATGCATCGTTATTAAAACAAGAGGGTCCTAGTCAACGCACAATTGAAATCACTTTTCAATATAAAACCGATGTCGCGGGAAACTAGTTCTGATTTACGGCGTCTGCAGCGTACAATTAGCAATTGTATTACAAATCTTCGTTTGCTTCAAATTGAAACAGAGAACTGGGATTCAATATTCGTGTATATCTGCTCGACCTGCTTGCCTGAAGTTACCCTTAATTTATGGGAACAATCTTTGCCCCAAACTACCGATTTGCCCACTTGGACGCAGCTTGAGGTATTTCTAACATCTCGTTGTCACACGTTAGAGTCGGTTGCTGATATTCGATCAACTTTTGCGAGCTCGCATGGTTCAAGACCCGCACAACCGGCTAATCTGAATAAATCTCATTCGTTTTCCAAGCAAAAGCTTCAAAGTTACCACACTAATGTTTCCAAAGAAAAGAAAGGAAAATGTGCCCTTTGTCCACAATTTCATCCCCTCAGATTTTGTTCCGTTTTCCTAGCAATGCCAATCGAAGAACGCTATGCTACGGTTAAACACCAAAATCGATGTACCAATTGTCTGGGAACATCTCATGGATCTCAAACATGCAAAAGCAAATATGCCTGTCATACCTGCAAAGGAAAACATCATACATTGCTTCATCGCACATCACCTGCACAACGATCTTCCAATACCCCCCAAGCCATTTCTCCCCCTTTTCAGACCAACCTAAACACTAATCATACTCCTTTAGATATGAGCCCCTCAACGTCAGCACAAGCCGCTGACAGAATGCTACAATCGTTCTCAACACACCTAACCTCAACGACACAATTTGTCATCCTAGGCACAGCTCTTGTTGACGTATATCAGGGCGAATGCAAATATACAGTTCGCGCGCTAATTGATTCCGCATCTGAGGCAACTTTCATTTCACGAAAACTACAAAACCGTCTGGGCCTTAGCACGCGATCGTCCCAAGCTCAAATACATGGCTTATGTGATTCATTAACTGCTACCTCAGCGCAGACATGCCCTATTAAAATAGGCTATCCTATCGATCCGTCGTTTGAACTGTTAGCAGAGGCATTAGTCATAAACAAGCTGACAGGTCAACTTGCATATTACCCCCCATCATCGCAGGCATACAGCAGTTTTTCACATTTACAGTTAGCCGATACTTACCGCAGCGGTGGGTCCGAAATTGACCTACTTCTCGGTGGAGATGTTTACCCAAAAATTATTCAAGATGGGCTGCATTGGGATAGACAACAGTCTTTGGTTGCGCAGAAAACTGCTTTCGGATGGATAATTACCGGCAAGGTAACCGCCAATCCGTGTAAAAAGGCAATTTTATCATTTTATAACACCGTCGCGTTAGATAATCAACTTCGACGTTTCTGGGAGCTTGAAGATCTCCCGAAAAAAGTAAAATCATCACCAGAGAACACATACTGCGAGAATCTGTACACCTCGACTACCTTCCGCAATCAAGATGGTCGATACGTTGTATCACTTCCTTTTAAACAAGAACACCCCGAAAAAGTAAATATTGGTCAATCCCGAAAAATTGCGTTATCGCAATTTCTACGAAATGAAGCGCGCTTAATAAAAAACCCCCAACTCAAAGCTCAATATGATCGAGTTATTACCGAATATTCTGCTCTTGGCCAAATGGCCAAGGTAACCCCCATAAGTGGTGACAGCGGCACCTATTATTTGCCCCACCACGCTGTTATAAAACCCAATAGCACCACAACAAAATTACGTGTGGTGTTTAATGCATCAAATCCCTCAGCAAATGGCGTCAGCCTCAACGATTTGCTTCATACTGGCCCAATTCTACAGGCATATTTAATGATCTTAATATTAAGATGGAGATTTTTCCGCTACGTTTTCAACGCGGACATCGAAAAGATGTACCGCCTAATTTTAGTCCACCCCTCTCAAACCCCCTTTCAGCGAATTTTACATCGAAATTCGCCAACTGAATTCATTCAAGACCACGAGTTAAAAACAGTCACCTTTGGCGTGAACTGTGCCCCCTACCTAGCAATCAGGTCGTTGCTAGAACTAGCCAAAGAAAGCGAAACCGATCACCCTAACGTGGCCGAAATATTAAGGAACTATATGTACGTCGACGACGTCCTTTCTGGAGCACATACCATATCATCGGCGTTAAAATCACGCGATGAACTCATAAAAGTTCTTGCTACCGCAGGCTTTTCGCTTCGAAAATGGACGGCAAACAATGAAATGTTACTACAAGGACTACCGTCGACACAGTTGCTGGATGAAGAGTTTCTAAAATTGTCAGACTCCAGTATAACCAAAACCTTAGGCCTCAGATGGAACGCTGGAGGCTATTATTTTTATTTCAAACTTAAAACTACCCCCAATCGTGATTTCACTACAAAGAGATGTGTGCTATCTGAAATAGCCAGATTATTCGACCCAGCAGATTGGCTGTCACCCAAAATCATCGTAGCAAAAATCATTATGCAGCAAATCTGGAAAGACGGTACCGACTGGGACGAAGATTTAAATCCCCCAATGATGTAAAAGTGGCATGAATTCCTTGACGACTACATAAACATTGAACAAATTAAAATTCTCCGTTTCATTGATTTTGATCCCGCCTATAAAGTCGAAATACACGGCTTTTGTGACGCGTCGGAAAAAGCATATGCAGCAGCCATTTGCCTTCGCTCTGAGTTCCAAGGATATGTCGCCAGTCATCTGCTAGCAGCTAAAACGAAAGTTGCGCCAGTGAAATTCGTTTCCTTACAAACCAAAAGGGGTGATAACATCAACACCGAGCTTTCATCTAAAGAAATAGTTGTCGTCAAAAATCGTTTGATAATCGCCTGTCAAAAATCACATTTCAGCGACGAGTATTCACAATTATTGGAACAAAAACCTCTGTCCCGCAAAAGTTCGCTTCTATCGTTCAACCCATTTAGAATTTTCCCCCTTTATTTCTTGCCCGTTATAGCAAATATGCATAATCGTCGCCGCAGTCACGACTCCCCCATTGAAGAGCACAAGCTCACCGTCCACCTAAAGACTAAGGCTCCCGACTGGCGTTTATGTCGGAAAGATCATCCGTTGCGTAAATGCGCAAAATTTAAAAAAAATGCCCGTGTTGCAGACGATGTACATGAAAGGCCGCCAGCAAAACGCCTGGATCGTAGCATCACTGACGCTTATCGCAATTTGCGCCTGGCTGATCCTGATTTTTTCGAAAGCCACACCTTCAATTTTGTTTTGGGAGCGGACGTGTATCCCAGGTTAATCCGAAGTGGTATCCAAACAGCCTCTATTGGGTCCCCATTGGCGCAAGACACAGTGCTGGGATGGGTCATCATCGGAAAATTTGCCGTTTGAAAATCATTTTTTTATTTTTATGACATTTTTATACAAATACTTATATGCATTACAATTATTTACCTTATACTTATATTGATATCAATCAAATTTGAATTCTATCTCTTTTTATACAAAATCATATTTGAATTATACCATTTTTTTATAGCATCCTTGAATTATAACATTATAATATTATTATTATAACATCCCCCTTTTTATATCATTGTAGAACGTACCTCGTTGCTATATTATAATATAGCAAGGGGGGCAGAATGTTGATGCACGGCAACTCTGTTTATTTTATTTTTGCTATTTGTTCTTTCGCTTCTTTCGTTTGGAGCAAGAGAAGTTTTGGCAAGTTAAGTATTGGCGGTCGTGTGATAAAGTCGTGTGAATAGAATTCAGTTCTCGTGGTACCTTCATAGCGAACAGTAGAATAGCGGAATTTTACTTACTTACCAAACAAACAAAAATTACATATAAAAAAAAAAATAAAAAAAATATTAGTAGTGCATATTATTCGTAATAGGTACATACATACTGTCTTTAATAAATAAGCTTTATGCTTTGCTAATATTTTTTACATAGTAAAAATAACAAAAACAAAAAAACCGCAAAAAAAACTTAAACAAGTGATATTGAGGAATACCTCAAAGTCAAACAAACAATCATAAATAACAAAAACAAAAAATACCGAAAATAAAAAAAAACATAAACGAATAACCCTTGAGGAATTCTTGTATGAATTCCTCAAATACAGAAAAACTTGAAGTGAGTTCTAACGGCAGAAATGCTTATTTTACTGTGAGTTCTGAAACTCTGAATGAAAAAAATATAAAAAATAAATCTGATGAAAATCTTTTGTTAACGGCAACGCCAATTTTTCGTCAGCGATCTACTTCGCTTTGTCCAATGCCAAATAGTAATGATGCATTAACATTACAGTTGCCCAGTACTTCTTCATATAAGTCAGTAATATCATCCCCTTCAGGCTCGTGTTTATCACTTAACAAAGTTATCACTACAGATAACAGCGGCTCGAAACTCAAGGTACAAGTTGGAATGGACAGATATATAACCATAGTAAAGCGTGGGCGAAGCCCGAATTCTTCAAAAATCTCATCTGCTCCAAAAGTGTATAGGGATAACAGCACAGCCTCAACTAATCGCCAAAACCGCTTTAAAATTTTTCAAGATGACAACGACAAACCTGAGGTATCCTCGAGCAAAACATCCAAGCCGCCACCAATCTATTTGAGACAAAAAAATTCAAATGCCCTTATTAAAAAATTAATTTCGGTCATTTATGAGAATAAATTTCACATTGTTCCAATAAAACGTGGCAACATCGATGAAACTAAAATCCAAATTTATGACAAAAAAGATTTCCGCAAAATGGTTGCTGAATTTGAAAAAAGTAAAACAAGCTTCTACACATACCAGCTTAAGAGCGCTAAAGGCATGCAGATCGTATTGAAGGGCATAGAATCTTATGTTGTCCCCGAAGAAATAAAAGATGCACTCGTCCTCCAGGGGTTCAAGGTAAAAAATGTGTCCAATATAATAAATAGAGAAAAGATTCCCCAGCCCCTATTTCGTGTTGAACTAGAACCTAATGATATAAAATTGAAAAAAATGAGACACATCCAATTTATAATTTAAAATACCTCTTGTACCGAAAAATCACAGTTGAAGAGCCACATAAGCGTTCAGGTCCTGTACAGTGCCATAATTGTCAAGAATATGGCCATACAAAAACATACTGCAATTTACCCTCTGTTTGTGTTGTGTGCGGCGAATTACACGACACCGCTAGCTGCAACAAACCAAAAGATCAAAGTGATAAAAAATGCAGTAATTGTGGAGAAAAGCACCAGCTCAATCAGCAAACGCTTACTCTGCCACTTTTCCGCAAATGAGCCAACCAGTTACTTCCCGTGTATCGTATGCAGATGCTGCTAAGGCTAGTTCTATTCCGACACAAAATGTTTCACCGCAAAATAATTCAACAAATACAAACTCAAACTTTAATTTTAATCGCCTTGAAGCCACTATTGAAAATCTTGTGCAAACTATAAACAATTTTACAACAAATATGACTACCATGATGCAAGAAATGTTGCGAATGCAGAATACTCTGCTTCAAGCAATACTTAATAAGCCATGAACACGTTAACAATATGTTTCTGGAACGCAAACGGCATTCGCCAACATAAAAATGAACTTGAGCACTTCCTCACGGAGAAAAATATTGATATAATGTTAGTATCTGAGACTCATTTGACTTCGAGAAGTCTTTTTAAAATTTATGGCTGCACTATATATGATACAAAGGACCCTAGAGGAAGGGCTTGCGGTGGATCAGCAATTCTAATAAAGTCAAGACTCAAGCACTATGTTCTTGATAACATTTGTGAAGAATACCTACCAGCAACAAATATTGGCATTGAAAGTTTTTGTTCAAATTTCGTTATATCATCAATTTACTCCCCTCCCAGATTTTCAATCACTGAGAATCAATATGAGGATTTCTACAAATCTCTTGGACCTTGTTTTTTGTAGCAGCTGGAGACTACAATGCGAAACATACGTTCTGGGGTTCGCGCCTTGTTACACCCAGAGGTCGAGCATTGTTCAACACTATTTCAAAAATGGGCTTGGATGTCATTTCGAGTGGGGAGCCCACTTATTGGCCTACTGACATACAAAAAATTCCGGATGTTATAGATTTTGGCGTCATAAAAAATATCTCTAGGGATTTAATTCAAGTTCAAGCTTCTCTTAATCTCTCGTCCGATCACTCCCCGACGATCATTACAATTTGTAGCCCATTAAGAAGTAACTTACCTGACCCATATGTGAAGATTATCAATCGTGTAAATTGGCTGGGGTTCAAAAAATATCTCAGCAGTCATTGTACGGAAAACATTACGCTTAGAACACCCGATGATATTGAATCGAACATTGCCAATCTCAGCGAGAATATTAAACAGGCTGCTGAACATGCCACTAACTCCCATCCGCAGATTGGGTTTAATAAAATTTATTCTACAGACATTGAACGTCTCGTACGTGAAAAAAGAAGGGCTAGAAGGGAATTTCAACAGCACAGATCACCACAAAATAAAATCAGATTTAAAGAGTGCACTAAACGACTCCAAGAGTTGCTTGCATCTGAAAAAATTGCATCTCTTAAAAATTATCTGGAGGGTCTTGATGTTACACCGGCGTCTAATTACTCCTTGTGGCGCGCTGCCAGAAAGCTTAAAACACCCGTTGAGTATAAGCCACCTCTACGCACATCTACCGGAGGTTGGGCAAGAAGCGATACTGAAAAAGGTAAAATATTTGCTGAGCACTTAAAATCCGTTTTTACGCCAAATATATGTACTGGTGTTGCTAATTTGCCGAATATAGTCGCTCTACCCCCTCAACACATAAAGTTTAAGACGCGTGATTTACACAAATTAATTGCCGAACTCAACCCGAAGAAAGCTCCGGGTATTGATGGAATTAGTAATCAGATGCTGATGAACTTGCCTCGTATTGCAATGAGAATCCTGTTATTCATATTTAATGCTATTTTACGACTGAAGTATTATCCACACAACTGGAAACTTGCCAAGGTTAAAATGATTCCAAAGCCGGGCAAAGATATAACAAAGGCTGAGTCATATAGGCCAATAAGTCTACTATCTACAATGTCAAAGCTTTTCGAAAAACTGCTCAAAACAAAATTGTCCCCAATTCTAATTAGTAGTGGGTGCATACCAGACCATCAATTTGGTTTTAGAAGTCAGCATAGCACCATTGAACAAACTCACAGATTGGTTCAATTTATAAGAAGAACTTTTGAGAAAAAAAAGTATTGTTCTGCGCTGTTTATAGACATTTCCCAGGCATTTGATAAAGTGTGGCATGAAGGCCTAATATTAAAATTGAAGACTTACTTACCAATAAACATTTTAAATCTTTTGGAAAGTTACATTATTTCCCGTAAGTTCACTGTTGCGGAAGGAGACTTTACAAGTAGGCCTGAAACAATTTCATCTGGTGTGCCACAGGGAGGTATTCTGGGACCAGTTTTATATTTAATTTATACTTGTGATATGCCTGTGAGCAGTAGTATCCATACTTCCACATTTGCCGACGATACAGCCTGCCTTAGTATGCAGGAACACATTAGCCAGATGGAGCTTTGGTTAAACTTATGGAGAATCAAGGTAAATGAACAAAAGTGTGTTCAAGTAACATTTACTTTACGAAGAGATACTTGTTCCCCCATTCGGATTAATAATCAAGTTGTTTCTCAACATTCACATGTGAAATATCTTGGTATACACCTTGATCGACGACTTACATGGAAACACCACATTGATTCTAAGTTAATTCAAATGAAACTTAAACTAACTCAGGTACATTGGCTGATTGGTCGAAATTCAACTCTTAGCCTAGACTGTAAACTTTTAATATACAAGTCGCTTTTAAAGCCAATATGGTGCTACGGAATTCAACTATGGGGCACTGCTTCAGCTTCAAATGTAGAGAAAATTCAACGCAGGCAAAATAAAATTTTACGCATGATAACATCGGCTCCATGGTACATCAAAAATTCAAATATACATCGTGATTTGAATATGCCACTAGTGACTGAAGAAATTGCAAAATACGCTGGCAAATATTTAACAAAACTCGAGTCACATCCTAATCCGCTTGCCCGTAATATTTTGAACTTTACTGGACACATCCGCCTAAAAAAGAGGGACATAATGGCTCTTATTCACAGCACTCCAAATGGGATTTCTTGAAAATACTTTTATTTTTTTCCTTTTGATTATCACTACTTACATATGTATTATATATAACTACTACTAAGCTTATGTCCGACATTGGTCGGGCCTAATTATATTTTTTAGATTTAAGATTTGAATACTTATTGTTAGTTCATATATGAAGATTCAATAAATAAAAAATCATGCATTAAAAAAAAAAAAATAAAAAAAAAAAATAAAAAAAAAGAATTCAATAGCAATTAAAAGTAAAACGTTTATCATGTATAAAATATTGTAAATGTATAGCAAATTGAAACATTGCTTTTAAATACAAATATGTATAGTATGTATATGCATATTTATAAATATTAATACAATTGAAAAAATACAAAGTGAAATACAATTATATCGTCACTGCTTAATAAATAAAATAAAATAGAAAACACAAAACAGAGTGTATGGAATATTTTGCGTTTTGTTTTGTAATATAATCTGTATATACATTCCTTGGTTTTGGAGGAAATTTAAAGTGATTTAATAAACTTTATAACAGTTGATCTGTGGAGCACCAAGTCCAGCGTATTCATGTCTGGATTGATTTTGTGTCTAGAATTTTAGCAACACCTTTCCGCAGAATTAACACGTCAAATCCAACAATTACAAGCTCCGCTTACTACCCCGGAATCAGCACGACTAGAACTCCCAGAAACAACTACTATTGTTGCAGAAACAACCATCTCCCGGTAAGTCATACATTTTCCAATACTCACATATAAACAACCCCCGTGTGCCATGCACACGTACAATATGGAAAATAACAAGCAAACCCGTATCAACACTACTTTGTTGATTGTTTGTTCACAACAAGAAGTTTTCACGACATTGCTTATTAGCACTCATATACACATACACCAATGCATCTATTGTGCTTTGCTTATAATACGACAGCATTTATGATTGGTTTAGTATAATGCAGCCACGAGAATACATTTAAAAAACAAGACGTATATACATTTCAAGACTATTTACGCAGGTCTATAATGTGTAAGTATTTCGTATTGCTAGGACTGTGTGTGCTGTGAGCAGTGATGGGAAAGTTGGTACGATCGTACTTTTTTTGATACTATTTTACATGAAAAAGGACCGTAGTACTCCCCTAACACATTTGTTACTCTCACAGACAACTTACATACCATTTACACATGAAACTAATTGCAAGAAAGTAGCAATACAATCACATTTTTTCACTACCACACTCTCATAGTTTTTAATTTCCACTCAGCTTTCAACGATTTTTTCAAGGAAGTAAATTTTTGATGTTTTCAGAGAGTAAAATGAAAAAAGGTTGACAGTGTTACAACCTTTAAAGATTTGTACAAATATATAGGATTGTGGCAAATAATTATTATAAATTATTCTTATTTTGTATAAATATTTAAATAATTGTAATTTCGTATCTTCAAATATACATGAAGAAGACAATTCGTGTCTATTTAAAACAATAATATTATTAAAATATTAACAATAATAGTTATTCCCAACTTATTGCCCTATAAATGTGTTTATGCGATAATCAGGGTAACTCTAATTAAGTAATAAACAAAGCAATAGAAATGGAACTTTGCGTTTCGACGACATTTTTAAAATGAACTTTCACTTTCCTATGAAAACGAACAAGAAATTTTCATGAAAGTAACTTTTTTCATTAAAATGTTTATTCATAATACGTATACGAAAATTTGAAGAAAGTACTTTCATGTGTAAATGTAGCGTTAGATATGCAGTCAGAAGACGCACGCATGCATATATTTTTGAAAATAATTAATTTTTTTCGATTTTCTCTTACTCATGAAAACAAAATAAAGGAAGAGCCTTCGTAATCTGTAACTCGCTAAACCTAAATCGCTATAGCTAAAAATCTATAAAATCAATTTATCGATTTTCGGCTACGAATGCAATTTCCAAACGTATATTGATAAATCAGGTAATGGCTTAAAAACGTAATTCGCCGAAATTGTATTGCTTTATGTGATCGCCAAAAATTTTAAATTTCCTATTTATTCAGGATTTTAGGGATCGAATTTAGCTTTATCGAGCTACGGAATGTGGGGGCAAGCCTTATGTTCCCACAGTATTAAGTTTAATCCAGGCTATACCTATTTGTATATTTGTACTTATATGTTTCCATTTTATTTCTTTGTAAATGAATTTTGTATACTTTTTTGTTAATAAAATTTAAATAGAAAATATAATATATGGTATTCTCGGGATCAAAAAAGTACTAAAAAAACTTTTTTTTATGCCGAAATGCAAATCTCATTTCCCATCACTGGCTGTGAGTATTGAAACCAGCGTTACCATTTGTCAAGTGTTCCCTTTTCTTTGGAATTTTTTTGATGATGTATGAAAACCCGAAACAAAAATATGTATTTAGTTAAATATCTCAATTAGTAGGTGGCAAGTGGTCAAGTTTTATACCATTGAATGCTGCTTCAAAAATTCTTTTCGATGATACCAAATTTTATTTATGTCGTCTTGGAGCAAAGTACAAAAATATTCGAAAAACTTAAAAAAATACCTTTTTTAAAAATGGTCCAGCTCACGGAAGGTCAAAGCTAGAACCAAAATATTTTGGGAATCATCATAAAACATATCAAACTTTATTTTCAGAGGTGTAAAAAATCACTTTTTCTCTTCCATACAAGTTGAGTCGCTCTAATATTTATTAATGTATGTGATATTTTTTTTAAGATCTCTAAATCTAAATAACAATGTTATCTTATGTTTTTTTTATTATATGTTATGGTTTTGATTTTAATCGGTTTTATATTTTTAAATAAAATGAATTCCAAATACAATTTTATGTTTTCCTTTAATTTTTTAGTAGAAAAAAGTTTTTGTATTGATAAAAGTTTTTTCAGATTTAAGAAGTTTTTTAAAAAATATATATGGTAACGCTGATTGAAACACACAGCCACGGCTGCCAGATGTGACGATTTATCGTCATTTCGACGATTTCTGGTGCAACAGTATCAAAATGACTATTTGACAATTTTTTCCTTAAAATGGACGATTTTTCAACATTTAAAATGGGTAGCTTTTTATGAAAAGTCTACTTTTAAAATTCATATGTATATGCATAACCATAAAATATTGTGGTGTAATTTTGCAGACTCTTTCTTAATCATTTATTGTTTAATTTAAAAATATTTATTTGTTGATGGTTTAGGGTTCAATTCAGAAGAAATTCTGAGCCATTAGTAAAATTTCTTTTGGATGAGTTTGATTTAAAAATAAACAATCATCCGTTACAACATAAAACAAAATGCAATACCTCTATCGATGCAATTTTTTCAAAGTACCTTGAAAAAATCTAATCGGAAACATATGTATCATATTTTAGCTACCACAAACCAATTATTGCTACAGTAGATTATAATGAGTTCTTGAAATTTCTATAAACGTTAAGACATTTTTTATAGCTATTCTAAGCACAAAAATAGGTATGAATAATTTTATAATATCAATTAAAATATTTGTAATGTCAATTAAAAAATTAATTAAATGTTTACCTATAAACAATCATCTATATATATAAAAAATTGTTGCAAGTGTGTTGTGACTTTATAACTCACGAACGGTCAAACCGAATTCGATCAAATTCTTATGGTTTGTTCGTATGGTCGTGTAGATGGTTTATCTAAAGTTTTCACGAAATCGGACGACGCGTTCTGAAGTTCGCCCGACAGATGGCGCAGTATTTATTATTTTAGTGTTTTTGCACCGTAACTCAAGAACTACTGCACCGATGTTGACAAAACTTTACATACATGCTCTATGGGACGTGAGGAGTGTTTCTGTCTAGTTTGAAGTTCGTCCGACAGATGGCGCCATATTTAGTTTTTTTGTGTTTTTGCACCGTAACTCAAGAACTACTGCTCCGATTTAGACCAAACTTTATATACATGCTCTATGGGGTGTAAGGAGTGTTTCTGTGTAGTTTGAAGTTCGTCTGGCAGATGGCGCAATATTTAGTTTATTTGTGGGCAAAATCCAATTTTCATATTGTACCACCAATGCCATATACAACACTAATGTTTGCTTAGGGCCAGCAACGCGGACCGGGGTCAGCTAGTTAATAATATAATTTTATTGCATTGTTATTCAACACTTCAGTTTGTTTTATATAGCAAAGCAGCATAGCTACAACCGGGTGGCCTAAGACACCTTTCTTCCTTTTTTTATATTGCGTTTGCTGCACAATACTTTTGACACATTTTTTATTTCGTTCAAAATTTATTGCCTTTGTCACATAGTTCAGCTGCAGCCGAAAGAATATTTTTACATCATAATTTAATAATAACCAAATTTGGTAAGCCTTGATTAAAAAAATAAACTTTTAAGCCCATCGAGTTCAAAATATAATCAGCTCCTAACTTCATAAATACTTGTCGATTACTGCCAACTTGACTAAACTCGAGTGATTCGTTTGTTCCATAACGAAAAAAAATTATAACTTCTTTTTATAATATCTGATTTTAGAATACACTGATTCCTATAGAATTAAAATGTGAATCTGATGCCTCTAATTTAACGTTTTAGGAACGAAATGCAAGGTCAACCGATTCCTTTATTTTTTATATACGTACATATGTACATACATATGTATTTATTTAGTAAAATAAATTTTTTTTTGTAATTTAGTGCTTTTTTTTTTTCTTAAATTACGTTCTTTTTTCCTGATTTCAGTGCTTTTTAAAATTTGAAAGTTGATAACGCTGATGATTACAACCAGTCCCTCGTTTCTGTAAGGAAAGCTTTCAACGATTTTTTCAAGGAAGTAAATTTTTGATGTTTTCAGAGAGTAAAATGAAAAAAGGTTGACAGTGTTACAACCTTTAAAGATTTGTACAAATATATAGGATTGTGGCAAATAATTATTATAAATTATTCTTATTTTGTATAAATATTTAAATAATTGTAATTTCGTATCTTCAAATATACATGAAGAAGACAATTCGTGTCTATTTAAAACAATAATATTATTAAAATATTAACAATAATAGTTATTCCCAACTTATTGCCCTATAAATGTGTTTATGCGATAATCAGGGTAACTCTAATTAAGTAATAAACAAAGCAATAGAAATGGAACTTTGCGTTTCGACGACATTTTTAAAATGAACTTTCACTTTCCTATGAAAACGAACAAGAAATTTTCATGAAAGTAACTTTTTTCATTAAAATGTTTATTCATAATACGTATACGAAAATTTGAAGAAAGTACTTTCATGTGTAAATGTAGCGTTAGATATGCAGTCAGAAGACGCACGCATGCATATATTTTTGAAAATAATTAATTTTTTTCGATTTTCTCTTACTCATGAAAACAAAATAAAGGAAGAGCCTTCGTAATCTGTAACTCGCTAAACCTAAATCGCTATAGCTAAAAATCTATAAAATCAATTTATCGATTTTCGGCTACGAATGCAATTTCCAAACGTATATTGATAAATCAGGTAATGGCTTAAAAACGTAATTCGCCGAAATTGTATTGCTTTATGTGATCGCCAAAAATTTTAAATTTCCTATTTATTCAGGATTTTAGGGATCGAATTTAGCTTTATCGAGCTACGGAATGTGGGGGCAAGCCTTATGTTGTACTTATATGTTTCCATTTTATTTCTTTGTAAATGAATTTTGTATACTTTTTTGTTAATAAAATTTAAATAGAAAATATAATTTATGGTATTCTCGGGATCAAAAAAGTACTAAAAAAACTTTTTTTTTATGCCGAAATGCAAATCTCATTTCCCATCACTGGCTGTGAGTATTGAAACCAGTGTTACCATTTGTCAAGTGTTCCCTTTTCTTTGGAATTTTTTTGATGATGTATGAAAACCCGAAACAAAAATATGTATTTAGTTAAATATCTCAATTAGTAGGTGGCAAGTGGTCAAGTTTTATACCATTGAATGCTGCTTCAAAAATTCTTTTCGATGATACCAAATTTTATTTATGTCGTCTTGGAGCAAAGTACAAAAATATTCGAAAAACTTAAAAAAATACCTTTTTTAAAAATGGTCCAGCTCACGGAAGGTCAAAGCTAGAACCAAAATATTTTGGGAATCATCATAAAACATATCAAACTTTATTTTCAGAGGTGTAAAAAATCACTTTTTCTCTTCCATACAAGTTGAGTCGCTCTAATATTTATTAATGTATGTGATATTTTTTTTAAGATCTCTAAATCTAAATAACAATGTTATCTTATGTTTTTTTTTATTATATGTTATGGTTTTGATTTTAATCGGTTTTATATTTTTAAATAAAATGAATTCCAAATACAATTTTATGTCTTCCTTTAATTTTTTAGTAGAAAAAAGTTTTTGTATTGATAAAAGTTTTTTTTCAGATTTAAGAAGTTTTTTAAAAAATATATATGGTAACGCTGATTGAAACACACAGCCACGGCTGCCAGATGTGACGATTTATCGTCATTTCGACGATTTCTGGTGCAACAGTATCAAAATGACTATTTGACAATTTTTTCCTTAAAATGGACGATTTTTCAACATTTAAAATGGGTAGCTTTTTATGAAAAGTCTACTTTTAAAATTCATATGTATATGCATAACCATAAAATATTGTGGTGTAATTTTGCAGACTCTTTCTTAATCATTTATTGTTTAATTTAAAAATATTTATTTGTTGATGGTTTAGGGTTCAATTCAGAAGAAATTCTGAGCCATTAGTAAAATTTCTTTTGGATGAGTTTGATTTAAAAATAAACAATCATCCGTTACAACATACAACAAAATGCAATACCTCTATCGATGCAATTTTTTCAAAGTACCTTGAAAAAATCTAATCGGAAACATATGTATCATATTTTAGCTACCACAAACCAATTATTGCTACAGTAGATTATAATGAGTTCTTGAAATTTCTATAAACGTTAAGACATTTTTTATAGGAGTTCTCGTGGTACCTTCATAGCGAACAGTCGAATAGCGGAATTTTACTTACTTACCAAACAAACAAAAATTACATATACAAAAAAAATATTAGTAGTACATATTATTCGTAATAGGTACATACATACTGTCTTTAATAAATAAGCTTTCTGCTTTGCTAATATTTTTTACATAGTAAAAATAACAAAAACAAAAAAACCGCAAAAAAAAACTTAAACAAGTGATATTGAGGAATACCTCAAAGTCAAACAAACAATCATAAATAACAAAAACAAAAAATACCGAAAATAAAAAAAAAAAAAAACATAAACGAATAACCCTTGAGGAATTCTTTGTATGAATTCCTCAAATACAGAAAAACTTGAAGTGAGTTCTAACGGCAGAAATGCTTATTTTACTGTGAGTTCTGAAACTCTGAATGAAAAAAATATAAAAAATAAATCTGATGAAAATC